>BSBN01000078.1:22446666-23823333 GCA_027924645.1 Cunninghamia lanceolata
ACTAGAAGGAATGTTGCTCAAAATCAGGATGAATGTTGTCTGATTTCAAAGATTGAACCTAAAACAATAAATGAAGCCTGCAATGATGAAAACTGGACCAAAGCAATGCAAGATGAATTGATGCAAATTAAGAAAAATCATACTTGGGATCTTGTTCCCAGACCTAGAGACAGGAATGTAATTGGAACCAAGTGGGTCTTCCGGAACAAACTAAATGAAGCTGGTGAAGTAATCAGAAACAAAGCTAGATTGGTTTGCAAAGGCTACTCTCAAATAGAAGGAATTGACTTTGAAGAGACTTTTGCTCCGGTGGCAAGAATTGAAGCAGTCAGATTACTTCTTGCATTTGCTGCCTTCAAAGACTTCAAGGTATATCAGATGGATGTCAAGTCTGCCTTCCTAAATGGTGATCTGGAAGAAGAAGTCTACATTGAACAACCGGATGGATTTCAATTGTCTGATAATGATGATATGGTCTGTAAGTTGAAGAAAGCTTTGTATGGATTGAAGCAAGCCCCAAGAGCATGGTATGAAAGGTTGGATAAGCATCTTGTGCAGATTGGATTCAACAAAGGTACTGCTGACAGTAACTTATATTTCAAAATTGATCATGAAAACATTTTGATTGTTGAAGTGTTTGTGGATGATATCATTTTTGGAGGAAGAGATAGTATGTGCAAAACTTTTGCAAATCAGATGAAAAGTGAGTTTGAAATGTCTATGCTTGGTGAAATGAATTTCTTCTTGGGTCTGCAAATTACTCAAACAAAAGAAGGGATCTTCATTTCTCAGACCAAATATGTGAAAGAATTGTTAAGAAAATTTGGTATGGAAGACTCAAAGCCTATGAACACTCCTATGGCAACCAGATGTAAGTTAAGCAAAGATGATGATTCTCCAAAGGCAGATCAGACAAAGTATAGATCAATGATTGGTGGATTGTTGTATCTCACTCAAACTAGACCAGATATAATGCAGGCTGTTGGTCTTGTGGCAAGATTCCAGGATGATCCTAGAGAATCTCATGTTATGGCAATCAAAAGAATTTTTAGGTACTTGAAAGGAATAGTTGAGTATGGTCTATGGTACCCTAGAGATCCGGATTTCTCTCTTCATGCTTACACAGATGCAGATTGGGCAGGAGATGTGGATGACCGGAAGAGCACTAGTGGTGGAGCATTCTTTTTGGGGAAGAGATTGGTTTCTTGGTTAAGCAAGAAACAAGATGCAATATCTCTGTCTACAACTGAAGCAAAATACATTGCAGCAACAGGAAGTTGCACTCAAATCTTATGGATGAAGCAGATGCTAAGAGACATTAAAGTTGAATATGAGGAGCCTATCACAATTTTCTGTGATAATTCAAGTGCAATTAATATTTCTAAGAATCCGGTATTGCATTCTAAGACTAAGCACATATCTATCAAGTTTCACTTTTTGAGAGAACAAGTAAACAAGGAAGAAGTCAGATTGGAGTATGTTCCCTCCAAGGATCAGATTGTAGATATCTTTACAAAACCTCTTCCCAAGGACTCTTTTGAATATCTCCAGGAGAAGTTAGGGGTCATGGCCCCTCCAGTGATGAACTAGGATACACTGATGTGCATCAATCCGGTGGATATCACAGTCATATCTTATGATCCGGATTGATGATGGGGAGCTGCTACTAAGGGGGAGAAGCTGGTATGATTCTGATGTATTAGAATTGCAAGTATGAGCCCTTTGCCATTGATGTCAAAGGGGGAGAGAAGACATGTGAAAAACAAGTGGTTAATGATCAAAGGGGGAGCAGTAAAGGAAGAAAAGATGTGAAAAGTTGTTGTTGATAGGGGGAGCTGTGACAGAAAGGAGAAGTTCTTGTCTTGATGGTTTTTCACATCATATGTTGCCATCAATGACAAAGGGGGAGATTGTTGCAAGTATGAGGTGAACCAGTGTTGTCATTGATGTCAACATACTCATATTACATTGACAAGAAGGATTGGATGAGCTGTGTGTTGAGGATATTGAGAAAATTAGCCTCAGTTAGGAACAGTGAAGAACAGTGATGAGAAGAAGGCAAATATATTGGATAGGTTGAGAACCGGAGGATGCGGATTAAAGGGTTTGTAGATATGAGTCTTTAGATGCTTCAGTCAAATTTTTAGAGGTCCGCATGAAGACCTGAAGAAGTTATGGCTGTCTGTGTGGAACCGGTTCCAGCAAGTGCTTAGAGGTGACAGAGGATCACAGAAAGGTCCGGTGAGGTTCAGAATTGTACAATCCTAATCTGCAGATTGGAAAGAGTGTTTGGGATGTCCTTGTGATGTGCCATCTCGAGTTGTGTATGATTTGGAGGTACGGAAGTACCTCTTGCATTATGACAGTGGCGACAGACTATGTTCTTGAAGTTTCGGATAAGGAGGATAAGAGATTTCAGTAAGTAAAGGAAATGCGGATGTACCTGGTCATTCAGACAGGCTTGTGAAGGTTCTTGGATCATGTTGAGGTTGTGTTGTTGGTCCTCATTGATAATGTATGATTTGAAGGTCTGGAAGTACCTTCTACAGTGGCGACAGACTGTGTTCTTGAAGTTCCGGATGAGGAAGACAAGAGATTCCAGCAAGTAAAGGAAGTGCGGATGTATCTGGACATTTAGGCAGGCTTGTGAAGTTTTCTGGATCGTGTTGAGGTTGTGTTGTTGATCCGCATTGATAGTAGAGCCCAGAATTGAAGTTATTCTTCCGGATGAAGTTCTTGCTCTGTTTAGCCGACCGGATGAGTTGTTCATCCTGCGAATGTTCTTGTGGTGGCCGACCGGATGTGTTATTCATCTTACGGATACTCTTATGATTGTTTGCTGACTTAGATGTTTGTTCCTAAGTTGATGTCTTGTATAAATAACGGTCTGTGAGTTCATTTCGTGGTGTGGTTTTGTGTGGATAAGTGTGGCATAGCGAAGAGAAGTGCGAAAGGCAGAGCAGAGGTTTTTGGGCTTAAATGGAACTGATCCGGACATGGTAGAGATGTCATTCTCCAGTTCAAGACTGTGATTTTTATCACTTTGTAGACAGTGTGTCTCCTTGTAGGCAGTGGGCCTCTTGTGAGCAGTGTGCTCGGGCAGTGAGCCCTAATTGGCATGTGCCATTCATTCTTCTTTATTCTTCTAACAGAGAATAATTCTTGGGTTAATCACCCCATGGTTTTTCCCTTAACCGGGTTTTCCACGTCAAAATCCTGGTGTTCAATGTGTTGATGTTTATCTGCTCTTGTGTTTATGTATTATGCTTTCATGGATGATTAATTGATATGCTGCTAACTAATAACGAAGAATCAAGTGTTTGAAAGAACAAGAAGTTTTATACAACTGATTCACCCCCCCCTCTCAGTTGTATGCCCTAGATCCAACATTTATAATGTTTAAATAGAGAAACCTCTCTATCTAAACATTCCTAAAATCTTTGTCTAAATTTATCCCATGACTTTATCTATATACAAAACGAAACTATCTTTTAGAGATTACTAACAATAAAGATTGCTTTCAGACAAAACCTTTTCCACAAGAAAACCATGCCCCTTTTCATTGTGAAGAAGAATAAAATTGAGCTATGCTAAAAATATTTATATAAATGTATCAACCATGAAAATTGTTCTATGACTGTCGACTATTAAAGAGATGATAACACTGACTCTAAGTTTTGAGAAAAAGAAAGGTTATATTTTCAACTAGAAACAATAAGATGAGCAACATCGACCAAAAGTTCTTTGATGCAAGTAAATCTTTTAATATACTTACCTACAGTCTAAAGGTTCATATAACTACCAACATTTCATAGGGAATGCCTATGTTCTACAAAAACAATTATTGATATATAATAGTTTCTAGTAACCTAATTTGCAATAAGAGAATCATGATGAATATGCATGGTTGATGCTTGAGTAGACTAGTGATAGTTAGACTTTGTCGACCTACAATTCAACTTCTTGAACTAATTCCCTTCTAAGAAATGATATGTTCTTAGATATTGATTCCCCCTGTTAACTTATAGTGTTTATCAACTGAGATGTCTAACCTTCAGTGTTCTGACATTTTCCTTCTCTCGACTCTCTTAATACTTTCCTAAACTCTGCTCCTAAAACCAAGCTCTTTGAATCTCTATTATCACAAAAAACAACCACCTCTCTTACCTCTCTGCCTGACTCTACTAATGAGTCATTCCCTGTTGTAAGTAACCATGACTCTCTATCATAAAGACACCACTCTTAAAATAGTTAATCAACTCAAAAAGCCACAGGTATCTCCACTAAATTAGCCTGTGAAGGATCTTAGTTGGACATGCAAAGTTAGAGGATTACATGGTTAATAATTACCACTCCTCACACAATGACTCTCTCTCAAAAGGATTCAATGTTATCAAAGATGGTTATTAATTAATGCTTCATTATAATGGAGTTCGTTAACAATTAACCCACGATCAAACTCATTCTAACCACTCAAATTTCTATATATAATAATAGTCTATGAACATACATATTAATATCAATAGGAGTAATAACAATGTTTTTACATAAACTTATACACAAATGTGAATGGGTCATCTCCCCTTCTTGAACTAAAAGCAAAACTTGTTGATTTTGTTTTGACAAAAAACAAAATATTCAACTTTATAATTATAACATGAAACACGCTAACATTTCTTCCAACCATGCCAATGAAACTACAAATGAGATCTCATTTATGATGTAAAGATTGACATGTTCGACAGAAAGTCATGCTAGTCGTAAAACGACTATTGCTCAACATCAACAATGTTGATTTCACAAAACCACAAGGTTGACAAGACAAAACTTTAAAAGGATTCTAAACAACATCGACAACTTGTCGAGTTGACCAACAAACTTAAATCGCTTTGAAAAACATGACTTACCTCAATCATCAAGGGTTTACTAATTGAAGGTACTCAATACATAGACATCAAATGAATGGCAAACCCAAAGGTCTATTCCCCTCTCCTCAGAAGATACTCACTCTCTTTCTCTAAGAGTAATCAAAACCAATTTTTCTATTTATAACTTGCAATTACCAGATCATGATTAGTGTACTATTAGTCCATTCATAAATCTTATGAGTAACAAATCAAATTCTCATATCGTAAATTAATGAATTATTTAATCACATGCATTATACTTAATCACATGAACTAATATCTAATATAATCAATGATTTACTCTAATGTTATAACATAATGTCAAATCATGTTCTATAAATTCACTTTTATTCATATAAAAGTAAATAATAAAATCAAAGCCAAAATTAGAGATGTAACATATCTCTCCCCATAAGATTCATCATCTTTGATGATTGAATGTACCAATTCAAAATTTAAAACAAGTTTTTGTTTAATTGCTAAAAGTATGAAATAAATGAGGAAATTTATGAAAAAACTCATGGAAATCCTCCCATGTAGAACTATCTTTTGCATATTGGTTCCATTGGGCCTTGTACTACATATCCTCTCTGTTACGGAAGTGGAGCTTGTGAGTTTGAAGCACTTTGAGAGGCTCAATCGTGACCACTCCTAGGTCCTATATCTGTAATGCATACAATTTAGAATATGGTTATCTCTTACAATATATTTTTTTAGATAAGAATATGAAAAACATTGTGTGTTCTAGATAAGGTTGGTGGTAGAGCAATCTTGTAGGCAAATAGATTGATCACTTCAAGAATTTTGAAGGGTTCTACGTAATGAGGAACTAATTTTGAAGACTTTCCAATTTTATAGAACTTTTCAGAGGTTTGACCCTCAAAATAACTTTCTCTCCAATAGAGAATTGTCTTTATATTTGCTTTGTATCAGCATAACTTTTCTGTCTACCATTGACTTCTGCCAAACTTTTTCTGATGAACTTAACCTTTTCTTCCATTTCAGCTAGCAATTCTGGACCAATGCTAATCCTATCTTTTAGCTTATCCTAGCTTATAGGAGTTTGGCATTTTCTTCCATACAAAGATTCAAATGGTAGCATCTTGATAGCAGAATGATAGGAATTGTTATAAACAAATTCCACAAGCAATAAGTACTCTTCCCATTTATATTGCTGATCCATGCAATACATTTTTTACAAATCCTCTAAAACCTGGTTAACTCTCTTAGTTTGACTATCTATTTTAGGATGATAAGTTGTACTCACATTAAGTTTAGTTCCTAGTGCTAATAAAAAAAGGTTTTCCCATACCTTGACATCACACGCGCTCATCTATCCGAGATAATCTTTTCAGGAACTCCGTGCAATCTAAACACTTCTTGAACAAATTTGTGAGGTTAATACTAGTTCTCCTCAGACTCAAAATGAAACCCATCATACCTTGAATCTTTAGGATTTACCATAAGAGCTTACTTGACCTAATAATTTTTGCAACATTAAATCCTTGAAGTTTGCATGAATAGAGACAATTGATGAAATATGTGTCTGTTGACTCAAAACATCTACTGCTCTATTCTCTTTTCCTTTGATATAACTTAACTCAAAGTCATATTCAAATATCAATTCTAACCATCTCCTTTGTTGAGCATTTAGATGTGGTTAAGAAAATATATACTTAAGATTTTGATGATTTGATTTTTGCACAAAGGTTTTCCCTAACAGATAGTGATGCCATACTTGCAAAGCATTCACACCTGCTACCAATTCTAAATTATGTGGAACATAATTCTACTCCTAAGATTTAAGTTTTCTAGTCTCATAGGCTATTAGTCTCCCATCCTACATAAGGACTCCCCCTAATCTATCTCCTAAGGCATCAGTTATTACCTCTAACTGACCTTTGGGATCAGGCACTCTCAAAATTGGTGTCGTTGTCAATTTCTCTTTTAAAAGATCAAACATCTCTTGACATTTGTTTGACCAATTGAAACATTTCCCTTTTCTTTGCAAGGAAGGGATTGGACTTGCAATTTTGGAGAACCCATGAAGCTACGTACTCCATGCACATTCTTAGGTATAGGTCAATCTAGGATAGCTTTGATATTTGTAAACATGGAAGCTCCATGCATTTGATAAAAAAGATCATATATACATGGTAATGGTTACTTATTATTTATCATTTCTTTATTGAGCATACGATATTCGATATACAGATGCAAATTTTCATCCTTCTTTTCGACAAAGATAACTGGTGCACCCAAGGGAAAAACACTAGGTGTAATAAAACTTTTAGCCAACAATTCTTACAATTGTTCTTTTAATTCCATTAATTCCATAATAGACATATGGTAAGGTGTTTTCGATATTGGTTTAGATCATGGTTTAATGTCATTTGCAAAATCAAAGACTCTTTTCGGTGGTCAACCTGGAAGTTCTTCTGGAAAACATTCTAGAAATCTCAATGAAATGGAAACCTTTCTTCAAAAAACACACTATGCTTTCCAATACTTTCTTCAATTTGTTCCATTTTTACTACAAAGAGTCGACACCCTTTTTGACTAGCCTTTTTAATTGCTTTACAAAGATTGGTCGAATCTTGACCTCTCTTTGAATACCTTGGAAAAAGACCTTATTTCCCATATCATCTAAGCATTCAATAGTTTTAGAAAAATAGTCTACCCTGGCTCTAAGCTTCCATAACCAACTCATTCCCATGATAACATCATAGGAACCTAAGGGAGATATGTATAGGTTAGCCTTTCTTGAAAAACTAGAGAGATCAATCTTAGCTTCAAACAAACATTGCTCTACCTGAGCCTTAGATTGCTTAGCATATTCTACTGACCAAGGTTTAGCCGTGTAACTAGCTCTTCTAGCAAACTTATTCAAAACTATAGGAGAAATAAAAATTATAGTTGTTTCAGTATCAATCACGATAGAGATAGGGATTCCAAACAAAATACATGTGTCATCTATATGGGTGTGATCTGATACATCGCTTGGTGATTATCAAGAGCTACATGAATCCTCTACTGGAAAGCTACTTGTTGGGTAGGTAAGGAATTACCTCTTGGCTGACCACTCTGGTTCTTGGTTGGGCATTGATGAGCATAATGTTCACCTCCATAAGTAAAACAACCTCCAAGAGGTCCTCTCCTTTCTGTTTCTTTTCCAATATTATCCTCATTTCTTTTGAAACTTCCATTCTTTTTCTCATTACTAGACCCAATCTTATTCTTCTGGTTTCCTTTGCTATTTCTTTTATTCTCATAGATCTTATCATTTCTTATTTTAAATGGTTGTAAAGTTAAAGTCTTATTGAATCTCTTGTGATTCATATTGTGATAAGTAGGTTTTGACTTCAATTTTTGTTCCTTTTTCTTGTTCATCCATCAAGTGGATGCTTTTCCTACCAATTGAAAGGCTCTCCAAACTTGATGTAGGAGCATCCCTAGTTCAAGAGCAATTTTGCATCAACCAAAAACATTTTCATTTTAGTTTGTTTCTTTTCATTTCTAGTTTAGTTCAAGCAGTTTAGTCAGTAGTAGTTTTTATATTTTGGTCCACATTCTACTGCAATTGCATTTCAATCTTACAGAGCTGGACTTAGCATATAGATTCATTCATGCACATCATATCCAAATTTTAGATCATTTGGTTAAGGTACCGGAAAGATATCACTATAAGAAGATTGATTGTTTTCTCAAAATAGAGCATCTTGACAGTCTCACATAATCAGCTAAAGGAGAAGACTTATGGAGCATTGCACGACTCGTGGAGCTAAAAGACACATAAATCAATGTTTATTGGTTCATGGCCGACCTTCCCCAAGCCACACATCATTCCATTCATTTGTAGAGGAGTTCTATTCATTTAGGTCCGACCTATCCATGTACACATGTTACAACTCTTCATTGGAATTTGTGATCTTCCTTGGCCGATGCAGAGGAATCTTTGCTCTCGGAGATGATATCAAATGATGTAATAGATGTCTAGGAAAGTAGTCTTCATAGTTCTCATCATTTAGAAGATCGATAGTTTGAATTTGTGTGAAGTAGCTTCAAAGCTAGACATCTTGTGTATATTCTATAATCAAGACTGTGAGCCCTAATTGTAAGCCTGCATGTTGTTGACTGATTTTGTATTTGAATTATATGATATACTGAATGACTAAATCTGCATTTCCTTTACATCTTTGAGTTGTTTCCGTTGTGTTTACTCTAGCTGCATGGCCTGGATAGTTCATTCTATGAACCCTTCTACCGTGATTGCACCAAGTGGTATCAGACCAAAAGTTTGAATCTTTGGGGAGCAAATTGAGTGAAGTTGGTGAAGGAATTTCATAATATCTAGCTATGGATAGATTGTTGAATCTGAGGTAGGTTACTTATGTCGCAACCGATTGGTGATTGTGAGGTAATTGTCACCTTGTAGCCTGATCGCTGAACTTGAGGCAGTTTGCACTTGATCCTAGGAAGAATGCTGCTGAGGAGAGTCCCTGCTATTAGAACAATGGCTGGTAGAATGGATGAGATGATGGAAATGATGAAAACCATGAGAATTTGATTGGATTTTGTCAAGGAAGGTATGTGAAGAGGATAGACCTAATATTGAAAGTGATGATGAATTGAAATTTCAATCTGTTGAACAAATTGGTGAAACCCTAGGAGGTGATGAAGAAAAAGAATCAAATCAAGTCAATATGTTGCAAGCTATTTCAAAGATTGGGAAGATACCTAGAGTTGATGTACCTAATTACACTGGAAATTTGAACCCTGAAGAGTTGATTGACTAGATAAATGACATGGAAGACTACTTTGATTATGTAGAAATTGAAGATCCAGAGAAGGTGAAATTTGCAAAGACAAAGTTGAAAGGACATGCTACCATATGGTGAAGGAAGTTTAGTTAGATAGAAATAGAACATGAAAAGAAAAGATTACAAAATGGGATAGGATGGTGACAAAATTGAAGAACCAGTTTGTACATAATGACTGTGAGTTGGATTTGTTGAAGAGATTGCAAAACTTGAGGCAGAAGGAGAAATCTATAAAGGAGTATACTGAGGAATTTCATAAGATGATCATAAGGATAGGACATAGTGAAGCAAGTAAAGAGAAAGTAGCTAGATACATAAATGGACTGAGATTGAACATTCAAGAAGAACTAAGTTTGGTGAGGATGACAACACTAGAGGAAGCATATTAGTTTGCTCTAAAAGTTGAAGAGAAGTTAAACAAGAGGCAAGATCAAAGATAGAGAGGTAGAGAAGGTAAATTTCAGAAAGGTAGAACATTTTCTAGAGGAGAGAGATAATATGTGGAGAAGAATAGACAAGAGAATACATTCAAGAAAGAAGATAAAGATAACATTGCATGCCGAAGAAATGATAGAACATACTACTATAGAGGAAACCCTAGTCTATACTAGAGTGAAGGATAAAGAAGAGCAAGAAGATGACCTGATAGGAGAACATTCAAACGAACCTATTTCAAGTGTGGAGGTGAAGGACATAGAGAATTTGAATGTAATCACGGGAGTACAAGCAAGAGAACCAAGAACACTGGAAGAGCAGCCTATGTGGAAGAAGAACCTATTGAACTAGGTGACCCAGGTGTTAAGATGGTAAACCTGAGAAAGGAGAATCACTTGTCATGAGGAGAGTACTATTTCAAGAAGAGACAGATGGAGAACCACCGCAGAGGAAAAGCTTGTTCTAAACTAGATGCAAATCAGGAGGTAAATTTTGTAAAGTTGTAATTGATAGTGGTAGTTCTGATAACCTAGTTTCAGAGGAAATGGTGACTAAAGTGAAATTGGAAAGATTGAAACACCCTAAGCCCTATCAGATGACATGGATTCATGATGATCATAAGGTACTAGTGAGTGAACAATGTTTGGTGAAGTTTCATATTGGATCCTATCATGATGAAGTATTGTGTGATATTATGCCTATGGATGTTTGTCATATTTTGTTGGGTAGACCTTGGTAGTATGATAGGGAAGCTATACAATACAGGAGAAAGAACACATACACTATAAAATCAAATGGAAAGAGAATTACTTTGATTCCTTTGGAAGATGATCCTAAGAGTGAAGTATGTGGGAATGCTAGAATCTATTTGGTAGATGGAAGAAAATTTCTGGATGGTTTGAGACATGAGAATATGTATTATGCTTTGATTCCTAAGTAGCCTGAAACATTGAAGAAGGAGACTAAAGAATCATAGCCAGAGGAGATAACTGAATTGATGACAGAGTATGAAGACATCATATCAGATAATGTACCTAAAGGATTGCCACCAATTAGGAGTATTAGTCGTCACATGCATCTTATACTACGAGCTAGTTTGCCAAATAAAGAAGCACACATAATGACACTAGCAGAAAATGAAGAATTGAATAGACAGATACAAGAATTGTTGAGGAAAGGTTCGATCAGAGAAAGTTTGAGTCCTTTTTTAGTACCTGTAGTATTAGCACCTAAGAAAGATGGACAATGGAGGATGTGTATAGACTCTAGAGCAATAAACAAGATCACAGTTAATTATAGATTTCCTTTACCTACGATGGATGACATTATGTATTGTTTGAGTGGAGCAAGATATTTCACAAGGATACACTTGAAGACCAGATACCATCATATCAGAATCAGAGAAGGAGATGAATAGAAGACTACTTTTAAGACAAATGAAGGATTGTATGAGTGGTTAGTGATGCCTTTTGGATTGACAAATGCACCTAGTACTTTCATGACATTGATGAATGAAGTCTTGAAGAAATTCCTGGGTAAGTTTGTTATTGTATATTTGGATGATATTCTGATTTTAAATAAGACAAAAGAGGAATATTTGTGGCACCTAAGACAAGTAATGTAGAGATTGAGAGAAGAGAAAATTATGATAAATATTAAGATATGTAGTTTCATGAAGGAAGAATTAGTATACTTGAGATTTATGATTTCTGCAGAAGGATTGAAGATGGACCCTAAGAAAATAAGAGAAATTTTTGAATGGCCTACACCGGAGAGCATTGGAGAAGCCAGATCATTTCATGGATTAGCTAGTTTCTACTGAAGGTTCATCAGAAATATTAGTTTAGTTTGTAACCCTATGACAAAGACAATGAGAGGTGACATAAAATATTTCAAGTGGACATTAGGAGCAGATAAAAGTTTTAAATTATTGAAGTAGAAAGTGATAGAGCAACCTATTTTGTCATTACCAGATTTCAATAAGGTATTTCAAGTCGATTGTGATGCAAGTGGGAATGCAATAGGAGTAGTGTTAAGTCAAGAAGGTAGACCTGTAACATATTTCAGTGAAAAGTTGAATGATGCAAGGAGAAGACATTCAATTTATGATCAAGAGTTCTATGCCATAATTCAAGCCTTGAAGAAGTGGAGACATTACTTGTTGCCTAAGGAGTTTGTGTTGTATATAGATTATCAAATTTTGCAATACTTGAATAGTTATGGTAAGTTGAATTAGAGACATATGAAATGGGTAGAGTTCATGCAGAGTTATACTTTTATGTTGAAGCATAGGAGTGGAAAGTAAAACAAAATTGCAGATGCATTGAGTAGGAGAAGAAACTTGTTGACAGAGATGAGAGTTGAAGTGTTAGGTTTTGATGAATTAAAACATATGTATGAGGGAGATATTGAATTTGCAAAACCTTGGAAAGCATGTAAGGAACCTATTGTGATAGATAGAAGTAAGTGGTTGGATTTTTTCATTCAGGAAGATATGTTGTTCAGAGGAGACCAATTATGCATACCTAGAAGTTCAATGAGAGATAACTTCATCAAGGAAAAACACAGTGGTTGATTGGAAGGACATTTTGGTATTGATAAGATAGTGTCTTTGGTGAGTGAAAACTACTTTTGGCCACAGATACATAAGGATGTTAGGAAATTTGTGCAAAGTTGTAGAGTTTTTCAAGTTGCAAAAGGGAATAGTCAGAATACTGGATTGTATAGATCTTTGATAGTACCAGAGATACCTTGGGAAGACATAAGTATGGATTTTGTAATGGGATTGCCAAAGACACAAAGAGGACATGATTCAATATTTTTAGTGGTGGACAAATTTTCAAAGATGGCACATTTTATACCTTGTAAGAAGACAACTGATGTAGTGCATGTAGCTGACCTATTTTTCAAAGAGATTGTGAGATTGCATGGATTATGTAAGAGCATAATTTTAGACATAGATACAAGATTTAGTGGATATTTTTGGAAGACACTTTGGAAGAAGATGAAGACAAATTTGAAGTTCAATTCAGCATTTCATCCATAGACTATTGGATAGATAGAGGTAGTGAATAGGAGTTTGAGAAACTTGTTGAGATGTTTGGTTGGAGAGAAGGCATGATGTTGGGATTTGACTCTTTCACAAGTAGACTTTTCATACAATAATTCATTGAATAGGAGTAATGGAAGAACACCATTTGAGATTGTTAATGGAGTAAACCCTAGAGGAGTGATAGTGTTCAGAGACATCAACATGGAAGAGAAGAGAAGTGTAGAAGTAGAAGAATGTTCTGAACATATGGAGATAGTGCATAATCAAGTGAAGAAGCATTTGGAAGAAATGAATAACAAGTATAAGGGAGATGCAGATGAGAAGACAAGACATAAAGAATTTGAAGTTGGAGATGAACTGATGGTGTACCTGAGAAAAGAAAGATTTCTAGTTGGGACATATAACAAGTTAAAGATGAAGAAGTTTGGACCATGTAGGATACTTAGAAAAATTGATTCAGGAAATGCATATGAAGTGGAGCTACCAGAGACATTGGGTATATCACCTATTTTCAACATTACAGACCTTTACCAGTATCATGAACCAGATTTTAGTGACCGCGTTAAAGAAGACTTGAAGAAGCAATTACCACAAGTATCAGAGCAGATTGAATACATTTTGGACAACAAAGTTGGGTGCAGAACCAGAGGAACATAATACAAAGAATACCTTGTGAAGTGGAAAGGAAGACTGAAAGAAGATTCATCATGGATTTCTCAGGCTGAGGTAGACCTTCTTGGTTTCCCTCTAGCCCTGACAAAGTGAGGGACTCACTTTTTCAATAATCTCTAATGTCTGATACAAGAGCATCCCTAGTTTAAGAGTAATATTGCATCAACCAAAAACATTTGCATTTCATTTTGTTTCTTTTCATTTCTAGTTTAGCTTAGGTAGTTCAGTCAATATAAGTTTCTACATTTT
This sequence comes from Cunninghamia lanceolata, assembly GCA_027924645.1. Lineage (NCBI taxonomy): Eukaryota > Viridiplantae > Streptophyta > Pinopsida > Cupressales > Cupressaceae > Cunninghamia > Cunninghamia lanceolata. The sequence goes on from BSBN01000078.1 coordinate 22,460,802, forward strand.
AGTCCACATTCTACCACAATTGCATTTTAGATCTTGTAGAGCTGGACTTAGCATATAGATTCATTCATGCACATCATATCCAAATTTTAGATCATTTGGTTAAGGTACTGGAAAGATATCGCTATAAGAAGATTGATTGTTTTCTCATAATAGAGCATCATGACACTCTCACATAATCAGCTAAAGGAAAATGCTTGTAGAGAATTTCATGACTTGTGGAGCTAAAAGACACATCAATAAATGTTTATTGGTTCGTGACTGACCTTCTCTAAGATCTACATGTCATTCCATTCATTTGCAGAGGATTTATATCCATTTAGGTCTAATCTATCCATGTACACATGTTACAGCTCTTTGTTGGAGTTTATGATCTTCCTTGGCCAACACAGAGGAATATTTGGTCCTAGAGATGATATAAAATGATGTAGTAGATTCCTAGGAAAGTACTCTTGATAGTTCTCATTATTTAGAAGATCGATAGTTTGAATTTGCATGAAGGAGCTTTAAAGCTACATCTTGTGTATATTCTATAATTAGCCCTGTGAGCCCTAATTGTAAGCCTGCATGTTACTGACTAATTTTTTATTTGAATTCTATGATATACTAAAAGATTGAATTTGCATTTGGTTTACATCTTTGATTTATTTCCATTGTGTTTACTCTAGTTGCATGACCTAGACAGTTCATTCTGTGAACCCTCCTACCATGACTGCACCAAGTGGATTTCAACTTTTGTTCCTTTTTCTTGTTCATCGACCAAGTGGATGCTTTTCCTACCAATTGAAAGGCCCTCCAAACCACTTTGTTTACTTCCAAGTAATTTTTTATCTCTAAATATTTTTCCATATTTATTAACCAAGCTTCAGCTGCATCTTTAGTCACTGTTCCATTAAACTTCAACATAGTGACTTTCTTCATATCTTTGGAAAATTCTAGGGAAATCCTATCCCTTTATTCATCTTAGAGTCTATGGTTTTTAGGGTTCTCAGTTCTCACACGATTCCCTAGGTGAATTTCCCTACTCATCCCATGAGAAAACTCATTTCCCCTTCAAGGTTATCTAGATCTCTTACATTCTTTTCACAGTTACCTAGTCTCTCCTTAGTTTCTGGAAGCATGGTTAGGATTTGATCCAATTTGTCCATGAGATTAACTGGTGGTATATTCTCTTCTTGACTCTCACCTTGGTTTGTTCTTGTAGGAATCATGTTGTCATTTTTCTCACACCTGATAATATTAAGTTATCTATTAGTTTTCTAAATTTAATGTGCCTCATTAAATCAAAAATAATTAAGTCAAAACAACCAATAGATTGGTACAAAATGTTCTCATTTTTATTATAATTTATTTAGAAGTAACGACATCCTTATTTATATAATTAATCATGACAAAACTACATGTCATTGTTGGTTAAAGGATATTCCAATTAACAAACTTAGAGGGTGGTTGTACATGCAGTTACCTCTGCATCTCCTCTTTTTCCTAAAACAGGTGCATCACAACCACATTCAAATGACATGTCATGACTAGCTAACAATTTACTAGGTTTCACTACACAAGTAAAATAGAGGATTTTTGGCTAGTTTAAAATGTCATTTCCTTTCTAGCCATATTCGCTTAAGTGCATCATCCAAAGTCTCTGAATTCTCTAGCCATGTACCCTCAGTATAATTTATATGCTCTTTAAATTTAACTTCCTCTATAGGTTCTTTCTTAGCTACTAACTCAAGCAAATGTTGGGGAACAAACTTTCTAGCAGTTTTCTTGGTTCTTCTCCATGCCATTCTGGCATAAAACCAATTTTCAAACATTAGCTATATGCTTAATGTTGATTAATTTTCTCATAGCGAGCTCCAAGGTCCATGTCTTGAATGTGGTTAGCTCTGATACCATATGTAACATACCATTTCCTAAACAAGACTAAAATCAAATATTCACCATGAGATAAAAACACATAAGGTGAAAAAGATAGAACTTTTTTGTCATTTGAAATAATATCAAAGAATCAAGATACATAAAAAAAATTTAATTTCCTTCTTGAAATATACAACATCATATAGTTTACAAAGTTGACACCCTGGTGCAGTCAAGGTTAGGTGGGTCCTCAAAGAGAACTATCCAGGTCGTGCAGCTAGAGTAAACACAATGGAAATAACTAGAAGATATGAAGCAAATGTAGATTTAGTCATTTAGTATATCATAGAATTCAAATATAGATTGGCCAACAACATGCAGGATTACAATTAGGGCTCACAGGCCTGATTACAGAATATGCACAAGATATAGCTTTAAAGCTCCTTCTTGCAAATTACAAATATCAACTAGTAAAACTATTGATCACTAGTTTCCTAAGGATCTTTTACATCAATATATATCATCTCTAGAACAATAGATTTCTCCATGTCGGCCAAGGAAGATCACAAATTCCAATGAAGAGCTGTAACATGTGTACACAGATAGGTCGAACATAATTGAATAGAACTCCTCCAGAAATGAATGGAATGATGTACGGATCTCAAGGAAGGTTGACTATGAACCAGACAACATTAAGTGATGTGTCTTTGAAATTCACAAGTCAGTAAATGCTCCACAAGTCTTCTCCTTCAGTTGATTATCTGAGACTGTCAGGATAGTTTGTTATGAGGAAACAATCGATCTTTTGATAGTGATGTCTTGCTGGTAATTGATCCAAATGCTCTGAAATATGGATATGATGTGCATGAATGAATCTAGATGCTATGTCCAGCTCCACATGGTCTGAAATGCAACTATGATAGATTGTGGACCAAAATACAAAAACTGCTACTCACTGAACTGAATTAGAAAATGAAAAGAAATAAACTAAAATGCAAATGTTTTTGGTTGATGCAAGATTGCTTTTGAACCAAGGATGCTCCTGCATCAGACATCTAGGGTAATTGAAAAAGTGAGTCCCTCACTTTGCTGGGGCTAGAGGAAAACCAAGAGGGTCCACCTGAGCTTGAGAAATCCAAGATAAGTCTTCTTCTGGTCTGCGTTTCCACTTCACAAGATATTCTTTGTATTGTATTCCTCTAGTATTGTGTCTAACTCTGCTATCTAAAATTTCTTCAATCTTCTTTGGTGCTTGTTGTGATTACTGCTTCTTTAAGTCTTCTTCCATGCTATCACTAAGCTTTGCTTCATGGTACTGATATAGGTGTACAATGTTGAAAATAGGTGATATACCCAATGTCTTTGGTAATTCCATTTCATATGTATTTCTTAAATCAAACTTTCTAAGTATCCTACAAGGTCCAAACTTCTTCATATTCAACTTGTTATATGTCCCAACTAGAAATCTTTCTTTTCTCAGGTACACCATTGCTTCATCTTCAACTTCAAACTCTTTGTCTTTTCTTCTGACCTGCTTCTTCTTTATACTTACTGTTCATCGCCTCCAAATGCTTCTTCACCTGGTTATGCACTGTCTCCATGTGTCGTACAAATTTGTTTTCTTCTACACTTCTCTTGTCTCCCATATTGATATCTCTCAACTACGTTACTCCTCTAGGGTTTCCTGTGGTAACAATCTCAAAAGGTGTTCTTCCAATACTACTATTCACTAAATTATTGTATGCAAACTCATCTTGTGAAAGAATCAAGTCCCAACTTCTTGCTTTCTCTCCAACCAAACATCTCAAAAAAATTCTCAAACTCCTATTCACTACCTCTGTTTGTCCATCAGTCTATGGATGAAATGTTGAATTGAACTTCAAATTTGTGTTCATCTTCTTCCAAAGAGTATTCCAAAAGTATCCAAGAAATCTTGTGTCTCTGTCTGAAATTATGCTCTTAGGTAATCCATGTAATCTCACAATCTCCTTGAAAAATAGGTCAGCCACATGCACAGCCTCAGTTGTCTACTGACAAGGTATGAAATCTGTAATCTTTGAAAATCTATCTACTACTACAAATATTGAATCGTGTCCTCTCTATGTCTTAGGTAATCCCATAATTACAAAATGCATACTTATGTCTTCCCAAGGTCTCTCTAGTACTGTCAAAGGTTTATAAGATTTAGTATTCTGACTACTCCCTTTTGCAACTTGACAAACTCTATAACTCTGCACAAATTTCCTAACATCCTTATGTATCTGAGTCCAAAAGTAGTTTTTACTCACCAAAGCCACTATTTTATCAATGCCTAAATGTCTTGTCAATCCACCACTATGTTTCTCCTTGATCAAATTATCTCCCATTGAACTCCTAGGTATGCATAATTGATTTCCTCTAAACAACATATCTTCTTGAATGAAATAGTCTAACCACTTACTCCTATCTATCACAACATGTTCCTTACATGCTCTCCAAGGTTCTGCAAAATCAAGATCTTCCTCATACATGTTCTTCAATTCATCAAATCCCAACATTTCAACTCTCATTTCTATCAATAGGTTTCTTCTCCTACTCAACGCATCTGCATCTTTGTTTGATTTTCCATTCCTATGCTTCAACACAAATGTATAACTCTGCAAGAACTCTACTCATCTCATATGTCTCTGATTCAACTTTCCTTGACTGTTCAAATATTGCAAAGCTTGATGATCTGTATACAACACAAACTCCTTAGGTAACAAGTAATGTCTCCACTTCTTCAAGGCTTGAATTATTGCATAGAACTCTTGATCATAAACTAAATATCTTCTCCTTGCATCATTCAATTTCTCACTGAAATATGCTACATGTTTACCTTCTTGACTTAATACTGCTCCTATTGCATTTTCACTTGCATTACAATCCACTTGAAATACCTTATTGAAATCCAGTAATACCAAAATAGGTTGCTCTATCACTTTTTGCTTCAACAACTCAAAACTTTTGTCTACTCTTAATGTCCACTTAAAGTATTTTCTATCTTCTCTCATTGTCTCTGTCATAGGGTTACAAACTGAACTAAATTTTTTGATGAACTTTCAGTAGAAACTAGCCAATCCCTGAAATGATCTGACTTCTCCAGTGCTCTCTAATGTAGGCCACTCAACAATTGCTCTAACTTTCTTAGGATCCATCTTTAATCCTTTCGCAGAAATCACAAATCCCAACTATACTAATTCTTCCTTTGTGAAATTGTACTTGATGTTTATCAGCAATTTCTCTTCTCTTAGTCTCTGTAGTACTTGTCTCAAGTGCTACAAATGTTCTTCTTTTGTCTTACTAAAAATTAGAATACCATCCAAATATACAATAACAAACTTACCCAAGAATTTATTCAAAACTTCATTCATCAATCTCATGAAAGTACTCTGTGCATTTGTCAATCCAAAGGGCATCTCTAACCATTCATACAATCCTTCATTTGTCTTGAAAGTAGTCTTCCATGCATCTCCTTCTCTGATCCTGATCTGATGGTATCCACTCTTCAAATCTATCTTTGTGAAATATTTTTCTCCACTCAAACAATCCATGATATCATCCATCCTAGGTAAAAGAAATCTATACTTAATTGTGATCTTGTTTATTGCACTAGAGTCTATACACATTCATCATTCTCCATATTTTTTTGGTGCTAACACTATAGGTACTGAACAAGGACGCAAACTTTCTCTGATCAAAGCCTTTCTCAACAACTCTTGTATCTACCTATTCAATTCTTCATTGTCTGTCAGTGTCATTCTATGTGTTACTTTGTTAGGAAAACTAGCTCCAGGTATAAGATCCATCTGATGACTGATACTCCTGATTGGTGGTAATCCTTTAGATACATTATCTAATATGATGTCTTCATAATCTATTCCAGGCTTCTTAGGGATTAAAGCATAACACATATTGTCATGTCTCAAACCATCTAAATTTTTTTTTCCCAAATAGATTCTAGCATTTCCACATACTTCTCTCTTAGGATCATCTTCCAAAGGGATCAAAGTAATTCTCTTTCCATTTGATGTCATAGTGTATGTATTATTTCTCCCATCATGTATAGATTTCCTATCATACTGCCAAGGTCTACCCAACAAGATATGACATACATCCATAAGCATAATATCACACAAGACTTCATCATGATAAGATCCAATATGAAATTTAACCAAATATTGCTCACTCACCACTACCTTATGATCATCCTAAATTCATGCTATCTGATAGGGCTTGGGGTGTTTCAATCTTTCCAACTTCAACTTAGTCACCATCTCTTCTGAAACTAGGTTATCAGAACTACCACTATCAATTACAACTTTACAACATTTACCTCCTAATTTGCATTTGGTTTTGAACAATCTTTTCCTCTACGGTGGTTCCTCATTTGTCTCTACTTGGAATAGTGCTCTCCTCATGATAATTGATTCTCCTTTCTCAGGTTTGCCAACTCAACTAGGTGATCCAATAGGTTCTTCTTCCATATAGGCTTCTCTTCCACTGTTCTCTGTTCTCTTGCTTGTACTCCATTGATTATATTCAAATGCTCTGTGTCCTTTACCTCCACAGTTGAAACAAATTCCTCTGAATGTTCTCCTACTAGGTCCTCTTCCTTCTCTTCTATACCCTTCACTTTGGTATGACTAGGGTTTCCTCGGCAGTAGAAATTTATGCCATCTCTCTGGTATGCATTGTTATCTTTGTCCTCCTTCTTGAATGTATTCTCTTGTCTGCTCTGCTCCACATATGATCTTTCTCCTCTAAAAAATGTTCTACCTCTTTGAAATTTACCTTCTCTTCCTCTCTATTTCTGATCATGTCTCTTATTCATCTTCTCTTCAACTTTCAGGGCAAACTGATATGCTTCCTCTAGTATTGTCATCCTTACCAAACTCATTTCTTCTTGAATGTTCAATCTCAGTCCATTGATGTATCTAGCCTTTTTCTCCTTTTTTGCTTCATTATGTCTTATCCTTATGATCATCTTATGAAATTCTTCAGTATACTCCTTCATAGATTTCTTCTTTTGTCTCAAGTTCTGCAATCTGTTCAATAGTTCCAACTCATAGTCAGCAGGTATAACTGATTCTTTAATTTTGTCACGATCATGTCCCATTTTGTAATATTTTCTTTTCCTATTCTCTTTCTATCCAACTAAACTTATTTCCACCATATAGTATCATGTCCTTTGAACATTGTCTTTACAAATTTCACCTTTTTCAGATCTTTAATTTCTTCATAATCAAAGTATTCTTCAATGTCATTTCTCAAGTCAATGAACTCTTCAGGGTCAAAATCGCTAATGTAATTAGGTACATCATCTCTAGGTCTTTTTCCAATCTTTGAAATATCTCGCAACATCTTGACTTGATCTGATTCATCTTCTTCTTTGCCTCTTAGGGTTTCTTCAATTTGATTCATAGATTGAAATTCTTCATTGTCACTCTCAATATAAATTATAGGGCTTAGTCCTTTTCTTCTATCTTCTTCAACAACATATACTCTATTTCACATTTTTTTCATCATCTCCATCATCTCATCCATCCTACCAGCCATTGTTCCAATAGCAGGGATTCTCCTTGGTGGCATTTTCATAGGATGAAGTGCAAACTGGCTCAATTCAGTGGTCAGGCTCAAAGGTGAGAAATGCCTCACAATTGTTGATTAGTTGCAACATAAGTAACCTACCTCAAATTTGGTGATCTGTCCACAACAAGATCTTACAAAATTCCTTCACCAAATTCGCTCAATTCACTCCCAAAGAATCAAACTTTCATTCTAATACCACTTGGTGCAGTCATGGTTAGGACAAATAGAATAATCTGGGCGGTGTAGCTAAAGTAAATACAACTAAAAAAATGAAAAGATATGAAGCAAATGCAGATTTAGTCATTTAGTATATCATAGAACTCAAATACAGATTGGTTGGCAAAATGCGGGCTTAGAATTAGGGCTCACAGGCCTGATTACAGAATATCAGAATATGCACAAGATATAGCTTTGAAGCTCCTTCATACAAATTCCATCTATCAACTTGTAAAACTATTGATCACTACTTTCCTAAGGATCTTTTATATCAATATATATCATCTTCGGAGAAATAGATTCCTCTGCAACAGCCATGGAAGATCACAAACTCCAATGAAGAGCTATAACATGTGTACACGGATAGAGTTGGACCAAATTGAATAGAACTCCTTTGAAAATGAATGGAATGATGTGTGAATCTCAAGGAAGGTTGGTCATGAACCAAACAATAATGAATGATGTGTCTTTGAACTTTGTAAGTTGTGAAATGCTCCACAAGTCTTCTCCTTTAGCTGATTATCTAAGATTGTTAGGATGCTCTGCTATGAGGAAACAATTGATCTTTTGATAGTGATATCTTCCCTATACTTGATCCAAATACTCTAAAAATGGGATATGATGTGTATGAACGAATCTAGAAGCTAAGTCCAACTCTGCAAGGTTTGAAATGCAACCGCAGTAGAATGCGGACCAAGATACAGAAGTTGCTACTAATTGAACTGGAAAATGAAAAGAAACAAACTAAAATGCAAATGTTTTTAGTTGATGCAAGATTGCTCTTGAACCAAGGGTGCTCTTGCATCACATCTTGTCATTTCATTACAATGATATACATTTACATAGTTTAAAAACACAAGTCACTTATCCAAAAGATATGTTGCATCTAGAATTTTGACATCCATATCGCAAGTCTCAGTGAGTCATCTGCTGGAGAGAGAGCATCTTTTGAGTGCTTTACCTACAACCATAGATCGGCGGTCCTCCATACATCTTCCTTTTTGGAAGTGGCCCTACCCTTAATGAAGAGTATAGGCATAAGGTAAACAATGGTTATTTTCCATCTGAGTATGGGTATTGTATCCTACATAATGCTATTGGTCATACAACCCTAGATAACCTCTCGCTAAGTATGATCATTCCGATAGGTTATGCAATCCAAATACGGTGAACTGATAATGTACGCAAAGACGTATGCATTACTTTGGCCAAAGATTCAATATAAAATAGATGTTCACAATGAACATTGTCATAATGTCCACCCATCCTCCAAATCGACTTGGATACTGTCGCATCCTACAGTATGACTTGGTCAACTAGGTTTAACTATAGATTTTTATTTAATTCAAATCTAGTCTTTCTAACATAGATAGATTTTCAAGACACCATCATTGTTCCAAAGATCTTATGGAATGGCTATCTACACTTGGGTATCTCCTTGCTTCCTTACAACATCTAAGATCCATGACTTATCAACACTTATAACTTAAGTCAAATTGCAAACAACCAAATAGGTTTTCTTTTATAACAAGAATAAACATAAATGGATAGGAAAAATCTCCTTTATGACAAAATATATTTAACAATCATAAATAAGGAACTCACCTTTTCATTGTCGATCTAAATAGTTAAGACAAGATGTAACCACAAGGGTAAATTAGATGACTTTACCCCATTGGGTTAATCTAGGGTTTTTGTTTTTCCCTTTTCCATGAAAATGGAATAACAAACAAACTTAATATTAAAAAGTAAGAATATAGCAAGAAAGAGATTATCATCTAGTCTTATTCCAACTATGAGGTCATTTAAATCTCACAAACCTTGATAGATTATAGCATACAAGTATACTTCAGTTTAAATAAAGCTAAAGGAACAAATTCAAGTTTAAACTTCTCCTAATCTTAGTTTGAATTCCAAAAAGATGATGAACTAAATTCCATTTTCTATCCACATGATTTTAATGTTTGAGTCTCTCTCTCTTACAAATAAGCTAAGTCAAAGCAACGATATACAAGTACTTTCATCTAAACTTGATTTAGTAAAACCATCTCACTCATTATATCCTTAAAAAGACTTATTTTATGTTCCCATCAACTTTAGTTTACTGTCTAATTTGTTTTACTTTTATAAATATAACCAATGAAGTCATTGGAACAATATCAATATCTAAAACCTCTTGAGTAACTCAAAGACTATATTATATATTCCACTAGTTGTTCAACATTATTGACTGTATGATTTAACCAAAATAGGAAGACTCTATCACCCAAGGAGTATATTAGACTCATGGCTTATAATAACATAATAATGCAATAATCAAAGAACCCAAAGACTTGCATAAGTCTATATTTCTTGTTTGCACTACTCCACAAAGAAGTCTATGACAAACGATAAGAGTATAAAGCCGTATATAATCTTCTCGGGTAGTGTCCTATGAAATATATATATATATATATATATATATATATATATATATATATATATATATAGAAAAATAATATGTTTATAATTTTTAAATAGAGAATCCTCTCTATCTAAACATTCCTAAAATCTTTGTCTAAATTTATCCCACAACTTTATCTATATACAAATTGAAACTATCTTCTAGAGATAACTATCAATAAAGTTTGCTTTCAGACAAAACCTTCCCTATAGGAACACCATGCGCTTTTCACTATGAAGAACAACAAAACTGAGCTATGCTAACATTCATTATATACAAGTATCATCCATTAAAATTGTACTATGACTGTCGACTATTAAAGAGATGATATCATTAACTCTAAGTTTTGAGCAAAAGAAAGGTTATATTATCAACTAGAAACAATAAGATGAGAAACATCGACCAAGAGCTCTTTGATGAAAGTAAAGATTCGAATATACTTAGATATGGTCTAAAGGCTCATATAACTACCAATATTTCATAGGGAATGACTACATTCTCCAAAAACAATTACTGATATACAATAGTTTCTCATAACCTGATTTGCAATAAGAGAATCATGAGGAATATGCATGGTTCATACCTAAGAAAAATGGTGACACATAGACTTTGTCGACCTGCACTTCAACTTCTTGAACTAATTCCCTTCTAAGAAATGATCCATTCTCAGATATCAATTTCCCCCATTAACTTATAGTGTTTATCAACTAAGATATCTAACTTTCAATGTTTTGAGATTTTCCATCTCTCAACTCTCTTGACGTTCTCCTAAACCTTGCTACAAAAATTGAGCTCTTCAAATGTCTATTATCACCAAAAACAACCACCTCTCTTACCTCTCTACCTGACTCTACCAATGAGTCATTCCTTGTTGTAACTAACCATGACTCTTTATCATAAAGATACCACTCTTAAAATAGTTAATCGACTCAAGAAGCCATGGGTATCTCCACTAAATTAGCCCACAAAGGCTCTTGGTTGGACATGGAATGTTAGAGGAGTATGTGGTTAACAATTACCACTCCTCACACAACAACGACTCTCTCAAAAGTATTCAATATTATCGAAGATGGTTATTAATTTATGCTTCATTATAATGGAGGTCGTTAACAATTATCCCACTATCAAACTTGTTCTAACCACTCAAAGTTATACATATAATAATAGTCTATGAACATAGATATTAATATCAATAGGAATAATAAAAATGTTTTTATGTAAACTTATACATAAATGTGAATGGGTTGAGTTCATCTCCCCTTCACGAACTAAAAGAAAAACTTGTTGTTTTCATTTTGATAACAAAAGAAATATTTGATGTTATAACTATAACATGAAACACAATAACATTTTTTCTAACCACACCAATGAAAATGCAAATGTGATCTCGTTTACAACATAAAGATTGACGTGTTTGATGGAAGTCACGCTAGTCACAAAATGACTATCACTCAATGTAGTGCCCCTCCGTTCCCACCTTGGATGTACAGGCAAACTGATCAAGGCGCATGAATATGAAGGTAAAATAACAGGAATAATTAAGGTAAGGCTTTGACATTGTTTTGCATTCCTATGATTAAGATGTCAATCTTACTACAATTGCTATATGTTAGAATGGATCTCATCGATTGATTCTGTTAGATTTATTTGTTATGATGGTACTTCTGAGACTTATTCGATTTCATGCACCTATATGTTCAATGTATGTTCTGTTCAGATAATGAGGTAGATTTGATTTGGTTACGGTTATGTGTTATCTAATCTAGATTGATATGATGTGGAAAGGACGATGTCGTATCACTCGCTTGCGAGTGCCCTGCGATATTGTGATTCCTTTTTCACCTAGTGTCAGCTTTTGTGTGTTGATATATGCTTGACTATGTCATTTGTTGCAGGATGCAGGTATCGAGCATCGACTCCACCTGAATTAACAAGTCTAAGCATGCCCTAAACCCAATGGATAAGTTGTTCCAGAGATAACTTAAGGTCCCACATCTCAAGTCATCATCCTCGATCAGGATGCATGACATGTCTAGTTCAACCTATCAGTTCTGTCAGTATGTCAGGTCTTGCAATTGATTGATAATTGATGGAGCCTGTTGGTTAAGTGCATGTTTGGCTCTAGCTTGTGAACATGTTTGATTTGGCTTTTAACGGCTATCCTACTCAGTGGGTTATGTTGTATGCCTATATTTCATTATATAGTCATACTAATATTTGACCCACTTTAATATTTAATAAGGTCATATAATATTCTTATTATTATTATTAATATTTAATAAGATTAAATTGATAATTGATAATTACCTAGTTCAAATAATTATTTAAAGTTGTTTGAATATGAATTATTTTATTACTACTATTAAATTGATTTAATTTAGGGAAGGTCGCTGAACACTAGTAAACGCACTAACCAGACCCTAGAGTAGAGAGGAGACAGTCTTATCACCCAATTGATGAAGCCTAACAATTGGATCAAGAGTGTATTGATTCAGCGTTACATTATGGTTGCTAATGGATTTGTGATAATATGTTATTTATGATGGATATATTTTGGCTATATATTGTACTAACACTTCTTGTTGAGTGTACATGTAGAATTATTATGTCAATGGATGATGGTGGTCATTTAGCCACTTTATGTCCTTCTGTGTGATGTCTGACCTAGGCATGGGGCCCTAAGGTCTATTGGCCATGATGTTAAGAAATATTATTTTTAGTTTTATGTGATAAAATGATTATGTTCTTGTGTGGGGATTTAACCTTGTAACTTTTTAAATGATTTTTAAGTGTTTTTAAGAGGTCTAAGTTGTATTTTATGTTTGAAAAATTGTCTTATGTCCAAGGTACATAGGTAAGAAGTTTATTTTTGTTATTTATAATATTTTAAAAGGTTTTTAGACCTTCCTTTAAGCCCCACTTACAAAAGTGACGAAAATGGGAAGGTGGTTGGTTGAATTAGTTGGGTGGTTGAGTTAGTTTTGGGTAGGAAGTTACTCTTTCCTTCTCTTTAAAAACGCTTCATGGAGTGGGGGTGACTTGCTCATTTTATGATTTTCATTCAAGGATTCTACCATTAGTGGGATATTGTGATTGAGGTATCATGTTTTCTTTATGAATTAAATATAAATATTATATGTTTTTCTTTATTGATTAAATGTAAATTTTATATGTTTTTCTTTATTGATTAAATATAAATATTATATGTTTTTCTTTATTGGTTAAATGTAAATATTGTAGGTTCTTAATATTATATGTATCCTTTATTTATTAAATGTAAAGGTTGTTTTTCTAAAGGTTGTTGCTTGTGAAATTGGAAAAGCAAACATTTCAATGCAAGAAGCATATTTGTTGCCTTATTTGCATGTCATAAACCTAGATCATCATAGCATGAATTATATTTTTTATTTTTACATTAGATCTTCCTATAATTATAAGATAGTAATCGCCATATATATTGGCATTAAGGTTTGCATATAATCATATGTTATCTATATATTAGTATTAAGATTTCTATATAATCTTATAATTGCTAAATGTTGGTGTTGGATCTTAGAAACGATGGTTTTTATCTATTTTTGAAAGGGGTTACGAAGTCATCTTGCTAAGGATCTGTTAGTTTGTTCATATCCTCTAATAGATAAACTAATGATGTTCTTTGTGTACGTAAGTATCTTTGAACCTTGTCAAATAGTTCAAGTACCTTGTCCATTAGAGTATTCCTTACTTCTGCCTTCTATTAGATCTAGATGGAAATGCTTTTCTTATGTGCAAATAAATATGGACTTTGGATCATATAAAACTGCCCACTTTTGCATAGATTCTTCAGGATCCAATTCTTATAGTAGATTGTATTAAACATCTTATTAGCTCTTCATTTAGTCAATTTAAATTTTGGGTGTCTTGTTCTTTGGTTGTCCAAATCTTCACAGTATTCTTGATCGACCATAATCCAAATCTAGATAACCCATTTAATACGGTGTGCATACTCCTTAAGTCTGTCAAACTCCATCCTCTAGGTGAGACTCTAGCCATGTATAACAAAGGTGTTTCAAATTGAGTGTGGTGGTCTATGAAGTCGTCGCTTGAAGAAATGGAAATGGTGTGGCTGCTACTCAAAGGCAGAGTGGTGTTGTTTATAAACCATCCAAAATTTGAAGGTTGATTGACCAAATCTTACCTTGAGGATAGGAATAACCTACACAAGTGCATGAACATGTATATAACATTTATGTCATATGGATATTTGTATAGGTATCAATTATTAATTATAAATTAAATATGAATCCATGCATCGTTAAGATACATGATTTAGTAGATGAGTTTGTTGGAATATATATATATATATATATATATATATATATATATATATATATATATATATATATATATATATATATATATATATATGATATAGATATAGATATTAACTTATGAAACAAAAGAAATGTAGTTGTTATAGTTTAATACAAATGTTTATTAAACTAATCAATATGATCGCATATTTACTGTAATATGGCATTGATTCTATTATAATGGTTTTGTTAGTAGAAATATGATATATGGGTTTGGATTATAAATGTTGTAATTAGCATTTAAGTTATAAGTATTTGTAATTAATATTATCTATGCATTGGTTAGCTTGACAGTTATATGTAATTGATGAGTGATTAATATAATAGATAGAATTAATATTAATTAAACTAGACCTAGGTTTTATGAAATTCTTGGTGGAGATATAACTTGAATCTAGTTGCTATTACAATTAAATGTAATTGGATATGGCAATATAATCAGTGTAGATGAAATTTAATCTAGTTTGGTTTGATTTTGCAAAGATGTTTTTCATAATGATTTTGTTAAGTTGAAATTGGATTGAAAGATTGGAATTAGGTGAAATAACAAAGTATTTGAAAATCTGGACTTATAAGTAAAACTTATAGGTAACTGGATAACTAAGGGATTGAATTGCTCTAGTTAGAAGAATTTACGTGGTCAATGAGTTGTTTAGTGGAAATCACATATTGCAAGTAAATATTTCATGTGAGTTGGTCTATTTGAAGGAGTTGTGCTTTTAAGAGAAAATGTTAATGTGGGATTATCATGTTACAGTGGTGTCTAGTGGAAGTTGTTTCCAGAGGCTAGGAAGGGTAGTTGTGGGTTTGACCCTTGTGATATGGCAATCTTGTTATAGGATGAACTTGTTTTGGTTTATGTGATTATGATGACTGTGCAAGAGGGACAATGCCTTGCTTAGTATATCTAGTCCTGTTGTTATGTCTTGAATCCATGTTGTTGAGCTCTTCTTGAAGGCTGTGGTTCCCTATTGTGTTGAGCTTGTTTTAAATTCTATGTTGGTCTGTGTAAAGGATTGAAATTTTGGGAGCAAGAGGACCCATGCCTTGCTCTGGATTACACCTTGTTATGGTTGAAATGTTGGAGCAAGAGGACCCATGCCTTGCTCTAGTGATTTATTATGTTGTGATTGGTTGTAAGATGGTTGATGCCTTGCATTGTTATATATATTTGTTGTTATGATGATAGTTGTTATGTTTGATGGATAGGGTTTCCTAGGTGTAGATAGGGGAGTGGCTGCCAATGTGGGGCCGATGCCCAAAGTGGCTGCCAGGGTAACCCATTGGGAGTTGGTAATCAGTGATAACCTAATAATTAATCTAGGGGTTGGGTAGTTTTCACAATAACAAGATAATTGGATGCCTCACTCTTGCCTGTAGTGCTCGTTCAGGCTAAGGATGAGATGAGAAGGCCATGGTTGGCAAAATCAACTTCCTTGTCCTCATGAAAGGAATGTTGATTCCGCATGTGTCGCCCTATGGGGCTGGTGTCTAGTGAGAGACTATCAGGGTAACCATAGATGGGGGCCGGCGCCTAGCGAGAGACTGTCAGGGTAACCCATGGATGGGGGCTGACGTCTAGCTAGAGGCTATCAGGGTAACCCATGTTAGGGAAATGTGATGACACTCTCCTTACTGTAGCCTAGCATTCCCTAGTTGTACTTTCCCCAGTTGTTAAGTGTTGCCTCTAGAAGTATTGTTGTGTTGCCTCTGGAAGTTAATTTGAGTTGCTTGTGGTGTTGTCATGTGTTGTAATGGAGTCTTGTTTGGTCTTTGTTCCTGTTAGGCAATTGTCTACCTAACTGTATGACGTTTTGGGACCTTATGTTATCTCCTAGCATGGGGGGGTGGACCTTAGGGTTCCACATGGTCGGGTGGATGTGCTTTATCTCCATTGGTTTCTCCTTGCCTTTGTTCATGTGCAAGAAGGTGGTAACTTCTGTAGCAGATTCAGATCGTCTACCTATTTATGGAGATAGTTATTATGCTCATGTACTGGCCTGTGTATCAGATGATTCATTATGTATGTATTCATATGTATTCAGAAGATGATAATGTAACGATGTAATGTTGTATTCATATGTCAGGAGAAATTGTGACTATGTACTAGATCCTGATGAATACTTATATGATGATATGTAAATGTAAATGTTTATTGATTTAGTACATTAGGTTTACAATGAGTTACTGATGTTAATTCATGATGTTTGTTAGATTATGTTAATTGTTTTGTCAAGTAATACAACCATGATATCTTAGAGGACAAGTCATTAGTTTAAATGATGCATTAATATTACTTTGTTACTTTACTATCTCTTTCAATTTTTTTTAAAAAAAATTTGTTGCTTATAGCATAAATGTGATGTTCTCTGAGGTATTCATGGTGGGGCATTACACTCAACATCAACAATGTCGATTTCACAAAATGACAAGGTTGATGAGATAAAACTTCAAAAGGATTCTAAATGACGTTGACAACTTGTCGAGTTGACCAACAAACTTAAACCACTTTGAAAAACACAACTTAACTCAATCGTCAAGGGTTTACTAATTAAAGGTACTCAATACTTAGATGGAAAATGAACGGTTCAAAATCAAAGGTCTATTCTCATCTCCTCAGAAGATACTATCTCTCTCTCTTTCTCTGAGAGTAATCAAAACCTATTTTTCTACATACAACTTGCAATTACCAGATCATGATCAGTGCATCATTAGTTCATTCATAAATCTTATGAATAACAAATCAAATTTTCATAACATAAAGTAATGAATCATTTAATCACATGCATTATACTTAATCACATGCACAAATATCTAATATAATCAATGATTTACTTTAACATTATAACAGAATGTCAAATCATATTCCATAAATTCACTTCTATTCACATAAAAGTAAAAAATTAAAATCAAAGCCAAAATTACGGATGTAACATATCTTTCCCTATAAGATTCATTGTCCATGATGATTCAATGTAACAATTAAAAATATAAAAGAATTTTTTGTGTAGCTACTAAAAGTATGAAATAAATCAGGAAATTTCTAAAACAAGTCATGATAATCCTCCCATGTAGCACTATGTTCTTCATACTAGTCCCATTGGGCCTTGTACTAAATATCCTCTTTGTTACACAAGCAGAGCTTGTGCATTTCGAGCACTTTGAGAGGCTCGATTGTGATCACTCCTAGGTCCTGTATTTGTAATGCATTCCAATTTAGAACATGGTTACCTCCTACAATATACTTTTTTAGATAACAATATAAAAACATTGTCCATTCTAGATAAGGTTGGTGGTAGAGACATCTTGTAGGCAACTAGATTGATCACTTCAAGAATTCCGAAGGGTTCTATGTAACGAGGAGCTAATTTGTAAGACTTTCCAATTTTAAAGAACTTATTCTAAGGTTTGACCCTCAAAAGAACTTTCTCTCCAATAGAGAATTGTCTTTATATTCACTTTGTAACAACATAACTTTTCTATCTATCATTGGCTTCTGCTAAACTTTTTCTAATCAACTTAACCTTTTCTTCTATTTTAGCTAGCGATTCTAGACCAATGCTAATCCTATCTTTTAACTTATCCCAGCTTATAGGAGTTTGGAATTTTCTTCCATAAAAAGCTTCAAATGGTGCCATCATGATAGAAAAAAGATAGGAATTGTTATAAACAAATTCCACAAGTGGTAAGTACTCTTCCCATTAATATTATTGATCCATGCAATACATTCTTTACAAATCAACCAAAACTTGGTTAACTCTCTCAGTTTGACCATCTATTTTAGGATGATAAGATGTACTCACATTAAGTAACTAGTTCCTAGTGTGAAGAAAAAATAGTTTTCCCTTACCTTGACATCACACGTGCTTCTCTATCTAAGATAATCTTTTCAGGAACTCTGTGCAATCTAACACTTCTTGAACAAATTTGCAAGGTTAATACTAGTGCTCCATCAGACTCAAAATGAAACCCATCATACCTTGAATATTTAGGATTTACCATAAGAGCTTACTTGACCTACTCATATTATTCATCACCTGATAATTTTTGCAACAATAAAAACTTAAAGTTTACATGAATAGAGACAATTGATGAAATATGTCTCTACCGAGTCAAAGCATTTGCTACTCTATTCTCTTTTCCTTTGATATAACTTATCTCAAAGTCTTAGTCGAATATCAATTCTAACCATCTCCTTTCTTGAGCATTAAGATGTGGTTAAGAAAATATATACTTAAGATTTTGATGATCTAATTTTAGCACAAAGGTTTTCCCTAACAGATAGTGATGCCATACTTGCAAAGCATACATAACTGCTACCAATTCTAAATCATGTGGAGCATAATTCTCATCATAATATTTAATCTTTCTAGTCTCACAAGTTATTACTCACCTATCCTAAATAAGCACTCCCCCTAATCTATCTCCTGAGGCATCAGTTATTACCTCTAACTGACTTTCAAGATCGGGAACTCTCAGAATTGGTGTCATTGTCAATTTCTCTTTTAAAAGATCAAACACCTCCTGACATTTGTTTGACCAATCAAAATGTTTCCCTTTTCTTTGTAAGGAAGGGATTGGACTTGCAATATTGGAGAAATTCAAACTAAACTTTTGGTAGTATCCTGCCAAACCCATGAGGCTACATACTTCATGCACTTTCTTAGGTATAGGTCAATCTAGGATAGATTTGATCTTTGTAAACATAGAAGCTTCATGCATTTGATCAAAAATATAATATATACGTGGTAATGGTTACTTATCCTTTATCGTTGCTTTATTGAGGATATGATATTAAAGACATAGATGCAAAGTTTCATCCTTCTTTTTAACAAAGATAACTGGTGCAACCCAGGGCAAAACACTAGGTGTAATCAAACCTTTAGCCAAACATTCTTGGAAGTGGTCTTTTAATTCCATCAATTTCATAGTAGTCATATGGTAAGGTGTTTTCAATATTGGTTCAGATCTTGGTTTAATGTCAATTGCAAAATGAAAGACTCTTTTGGGTGGTAAACCTGGAAGTTCTTCTGGAAAAACATCCTTGAAATCTTGAAGAAATGGAAACCTTTCTTCAAAAAACACACTATGTTTTCCAGGACTTTCTTCAATTTGTTCCATTTTTACTACGAAGAGTTGACACCCTTTTTGACTAGCCTTTTTAATTGCTTTGCAGAGATTAGTCGAATCTTGACCTCTCTTTGAATACCATGGAAAAAGACCTTATTTCCTATATCATCTAAGCATTCAATAGTTATAGAAAAATAGTCTACCCTGGCTCAAAGCTTCCATAACCAACTCATTCCCAAGATAACATCATAGGAACCTAAGGGAGCTAGTATAGGTTCACCTTTGTTGAAAAAATAGAGAGACCAATCTTAGCTTCAAACAAACATTGCTCTACCTAAGTCTTATATTGGTTAGCATACTCTACTAACCAAGGTTTAGCCATGTAACCATCTCTTCTAGGAAACTTATTCAAAACTCTATGAGAAATAAAATTTTCAATTGTTTCAGTATCAATCAAGATAGAGATAGGGATTCCAAAAAAATACCAATCATCTCTATGGGTGTGATCTGATACTTCACTTGGTGATTATAAAGAGATACATGAATTATCTGTTTGAAAGATACTTGTTGTGTAGGTAAGGTATTACCTATTGGATAACCACTCCGGTTCTTGGTTGGGCATTGATGAGTATAATGTTCACCTCCACAAGTAAAACAACCTCTTGGAGGTCCTCTCCTTTCTATTGGTTTTCTAGCATTATCCTCATTTGTTTTGAAACTACCATTCTTTTTCTCATTACCAGACCCACTCTTATTCTTCTGGGTTCCATTTCTTTAATTCTCATAGCTCTTATAATTTCTTCTTTTGGATGGTTGTAAATTCAGAGTCTTATTGAATCTCTTGTGATTCATATTGTGACAAACAAGTTTTGACTTCAACTCTTTTTCCTTTTTCATGTTTATACACCAAGTGGATGCTTTTCCTACCAATTGAAAGGCCCTCCAAACCACTTTGGTTAATTTCAAGTAATTTCTTATCTCAAAATATTTTTCCATATCTGTTAACCAAGATTTAGTTGCATCTTCAGTCATTGTTCCATCAAACTTTAGTGGAGTGACTTTCTTCATATATTTGAAAAATGCTAAGGCAAGCCTATCCTTTGCTTCCTTCTGGGGTCTACGGTTTTCAGGGTTCTCACTACTCACACTATGCTCTAGCTGAATTTCCCTACTCATCCCATGAGAAAACTCATTTTCCCTTTCAAGGTTTTCCAAATCTCTTACTTTCTTTTCAAAGTTACCTAGTCTCTCCTTAGTTTCTGCAAGCATGGTTAGGATTTCATCCAATTTGTCCATGAGATTAACTAGTGGATTATTCGCTTCTTGACTCTGACCCTAGTTTATTCTTTTACAAATCATGTTGTCATTTTTATCACACCTGAGAATATTAAGTTATCTATTAGTTTTCTGAATTTAATGTGTTTCATTAAATCAAAACATAATTAACTCAAAACAACCAATAGATTGGTACAAAACATTCTCATTTTTATTATAATTTATTCAGGAGTAATGACATTCTTATTTATATAATTAATCACGAAAAGACTACATGTCCCTATCAGTTAAAGGATATTCCAATTAACAAACTTAGAGGGTGGTTACACATCCAGGTTCTTCTCCATCTCATGTTTTTCCTAAAATAGGCACATCACAACCACATTCAAATGACATGTCGTGACTAGCTAACAATTTACTAGGTTTCACTACACAAGTAAAAATAGTAGGATTCTTGGCTAGTTCAAAACATTGTTTCCTTTCTATCCATATTCACTTAAGTGCATCAGACAAAGTCTTTGAATTGCCCAGGCATGTACCCTCAACATAATTAATATGCTCTTTATATTTAACTTCCTCGATAAGTTCTTTCTTAACTACTAACCATGACAAATTCTAGGGAACATACTTTCTAGTAGTTCTCTTGGTTCTTCTCCACACCATTCTAGCATAAAACCAATTTTCAAACATTAGCTATCTCCTTAATGTTGATTAATTCTCTTGTAGCAAGCTCCAAGCTCAATGTCTTGAACCCAGTTACCTATGATACCATATGTAACATAACATTTCCTAAACAAGACAAAAATCAAATATTCACCATTAGATTTAAAAACACATAAGGTGAAAAAGATAGAACTTTTTTTTATTTGAAACAATATTAAAGAATCAAGGTACATCAAAAAAATATAATTTCCTTCTTGAAATATACAACATCATATATTTTACAATGTTGGCATCTTGTCATTTCATTAGAATGATATACATTTACATAGTTTAAAAACATAAGTCACTTATCCAAAAGATATGCTGCATCTAGAATTCTAACACCCATATCGTAAGTCTCGGTGAGTCATCTACTAGAGAGAGAGGGAGAGCATCTTCTGAGTGCTTTACCTCCAACGATAGACTAGCAGTCCCACACACACCTTCCTTTCTAGAAGTGGCCATACCCTTCACGAAGAGTATAGACTTAAGGTAACCAACAGTTATTTGACATCTAAGAACTGGTGTTGTATCCTACATAATGCTATCGATCATACAACCCTAGATAACCACTAACAAAGTATGATGATTCTAATAAGTTATGCAATCTAGATATGGTGAACTGACAATGACTGAAGAGATGTATGCATTACTTTGGCCAAAGATTCAATATAAAATAGACATTATCAATGAACATTGTCGTAATGTCCACCCACCCTCCAACTCGACTTGGATACTATCACATCTTACAGTATGACTTAGTCAACTAGGTTTAACTATAGAGTTTTATTCAACTCAAATATAGTCTTTCCAACTTAGATAGATTTTCAGGACATCGTCATTGTTCCAAAGACCTTATGGAATGACTATCTACACTTGGGTATCTCCTTTCATCCTTCTAACACATGAGATCCATGACTTATCGACACTTATAACTTAAGTCCATTTGCAAACAATCAAATAGGTTTTCTTTTATACCAAGAATAAACATAAATGGATAGGAAAAATCTCCTTTATGTCTAAATATAATTAACAATCATAAATAAGGAACTCACCTTTTCACTTTTGATCTAAATAGTCGAGACAACATGTAACCACAAGGGTAAATTAGATAGCTTTACCCCATTGGGTTAATCTAGGGTTTTTATCTTTCCCTTTTCTATGACAATGGAATAACAAAAAAACTTAATCTTAAAAAGTAAGAATATAGCAAGAAAGAGATTATCTTCTAGTCTTATTCTAGCTACGAGGTCATTTAAATCTCACAAGCCTTGACTAGATTATAGTATACAAGTATCCTTTAGTTTAAATAAAGCTAAAGGAACAAATTCAAGTTTAAACTTCTCCTAAGTTTAGTTTGAATTCCAAAAAGATGATGAATTAAATTATGTTTTCTATCCACATAATTTTAATGTTCGAGTCTCTCTCTTACAAATAAGCTAAGTTGAAGCAATATTATACAAGTACTTTCATCTAAACTTGTAGTAAAACCATCTCACTTGATGTCTCCTTAAAAAGACTTATTTTATATTGCCATCAACTTTTGTTTCTGTCTATGTTGTTCTACTTATATAAATATAACCAATGAAGTTATTGGAACAATATCAATATCTAAAAGCTCTCGAGTAACTCAAAGACTATATTATGTATTCCACTAGCTGTTCAGCATTACTGACAATATGATTTCACAAAAATAGTAAGCCTCTATGACCCAACGAGTATATTAGACTTGTGGATTATAAGAACATAAGAATGCAATAATCAAAGAACCCTAACACTTGCGTAAGTTTGTATTGCTTGTTTGCACTGCTCCACAAAGAAGTCTATGGGAAAAGACAAGAGTATAAAGTCATATATAATCTACTCAGGTAGTGTCTTATGAAATATATATATATACATACAGAAAAAGAATATGTTTATAATGTTTAAACAGAGAATCCTCTATATCTAAATATTCCTAAAATCTTTGTCTAAATTTATCCCATGACTTTATCTATGTACAAATTGAAACTATCTTCTAGAGATAACTAACATTAAAGTTTGCTTTCAGACAAAACCTTTACTACAGGAACACCATGCCCTTTCTCACTATGAAGAACAAAAAAACTGAGCTATGTTAACATTCTTTATATAAAAGTATCATCCATTAAAATTGTACTATGATTGCCGACTATTAAAGAGATGATAACACTGACTCTAAGTTCTTAGCAAAAGAAAAGTTATATTATTAACTAGAAACAATAAGATGAGAAACATCGACCAAGAGTTCTCTGATACAAGTAAAGCTTCTAATATACTCAGCTATGGTCTAAAGGCTCATATGAATACCAACATTTCATAGGGAATTCTTATGTTCTCCAAAAACAATTATTGATATATAAGAGTTTCTAGTAACCTAATTTGCAATAAGAGAATCATGAGGAATATGCACGGTTCATACTTGAGCAAACTGGTGACACTTAGACTTTGTCAACCTTCACTTCAACTTCTTGAACTAATTCCGTTCTAAGAAATGATCTATTCTTAGATATTGATTTCCCTCATTAACTTATAGTGTTTATCAACTGAGATAACTAACATTCACTATTCTGAGATTTTCCTTCTGTCAACTCTCTTGATGCTCTCCTAAACTTTGCTCCCAAAACTAAGCTCTTTGAATTTCTATTATCACCAAAAACAGCCACCTCTCTTATGTCTCTGCCTAACTCTACTAATGAGTTGTTCACTACCATAACCAACCACAACTCTCTATCATAAAGACACCACTCTTAAAATAGTTAATCAATTCAAAAAGCCATGGGTATCTCCACTAAATTAGCCCACGAAGGCTCTTAGTTGGACATGCAAAGTTAGAGGAGTACATGATTAATAATTACCACTCCTCACACAACAACAACTCTCTCTCAAAAGCATTCAATGTTATCGAAGATGGTTATTAATGTTGCAAGTATGGGCCTATTCAGTGTTGTCATTGATGTCAACATACTCCTGTTGCATTGGATGAGCTGTGTGCTGAGGATATTGAGAAAATTAGTCCTAATCAGGAACAGAGAAGAACAGTGAAGATAGTGAGCTAAAGATCCTAGCTAAGATAAAGATCAGAAGATACAGTTCAAAGCGTTTGTAGATATAAGTTTAAGATGATTCAGTAAAGATTTCATCAGTCCGCATGAAGATCTGAAGAAGTTGTGGCTGCCCAAGTAAAACCGGTTCTGGTAGATGTTTAGAAGTGACAAAGTAACACAGATAGGTCCAGTGAGATCCATAAATGCATTATCCTATTTTGCAGATTTGGTGAAGTATTTAAGAAGTCCATGTGGAGTGACAACTCAAATGGTTCATGATCTAGAGGTCCGCAAGCATCTATTCCATTGTGACAGTGATGATAGACTGTGTTCTTGAGGTTCTGGATGAAGGAGAGAAGGATTTCAGTAAGCAGATGTAGTGTGGATGTTCTTGGTGATACAGGTAAGCTTGTAGATGTCTTTGGATCGTGTCTAGTTCATGTTGATGGTCAACATTGGAGTTTGAGCTCGCAATTGAAAAATTACTTCCTGATGATGGTGTTCTTCCTAACTCTAGCCGATCGGATGAGTTACACATCCTGCAGATGATCTTGAAGATGTTATGTGAGGATTGGCATGTTCCTAAACGAAGAATTGAAGTCTCAAATCTATGTGGTTGACAGTGTATTGATCCGCGTGAATTCTTTTTGTAATTATTCATGTTGTATTTATGTATTTTTTTTGTAATGTATGCCGACTTGGATGATTATCCCTAAGTTGATGTCTTGTATAAATAAGGAATTGCAAAGTCATTTCAAATGTATCTTAAGGAGACAAGAATGTGGTAGAGAGGAGAACAGAAAAAGGCAGAGCAGAAGTTTTGGGCTTAAATGGAACTGACTCAAGCATGGTGAAGATGATATTCTTTAGTTCTAGTATGTGATACTTATTCTTCTGTAGACAGTGTGTCTCTTGTAGGCAGTGAGCCTCATGTGAGCAGTGTGCTTGGACAGTGAGCCCTAATTGGCATGTGCCATTTTGTTCTTTCTATTCTTCTAATAGAGAATATAATCTTGGGTTAATCACCCTATGGTTTTTCCCTTAACCAAGTTTTCCAAGTCAAAATCTTGGTGTCTTGTGTATTAATTTGTTTCTACTCTTGATTTAATGCATTATGTTTCCATGATTGATTTATCATTCTACTGCTGAATTACAAAGTGGATTTAAGTGTTTAATTAAAAGAAAGTATTGGACAAATGATTCACCCCCCCTCTTAGTTGTCTTCCCTAAATCTAACAATTGGTATCAGAGCTAAGTTTCTCTAAAAGAGCTTAACCACTTGAGGAGATCCAGGATGTCATCCTACAAGAAGGATAGTCTGAAGTTTGATGGAACCAATTTTAATCTTTCGAAAAGTTGCATGCAATGTCACTTGCAATGTATGGGAATGCAGTACTAGATCATGGCTACAACGAAGTATACTCCCCCACAAAATGGCCTAAAAATCGTAAATGAAATTACAGATGCTGAAAACAATCTGCAGACTAAAGAAGCTCTTCAAGTGCCTTGTCTGATTCAGAGCTTACAAATGTTGTTGACCTACAAACTGCTTTTGAGATTTGGGAAAAACTGGAACTTTTGCATGAAGGAGACAAGTATGTTAAATGTGCAAGGCTACAAAGTCTGAAAGGAAAATTTGAAAATTTGAAGATGAGAGAAGATGCAAATATCACTACTTTTATGCCAAGAGTAAGTGAGCTTGTTTGTGGCATTAGATGTGCTGGTGGAGTCTTGGATGAAGATGAGATTGTTGGCAAAGTTCTCAGATCCCTTCCTACTTCTTACAAATACAAGGTTGCTGCCATTGAAGAATTTAGAGACCATTCAGGTGTCACAAGAGATCAATTGGTTGGTAAATTGGCTGCATTTGAATTGACTGAGTTTGGAGATACCCCCCCAAGACTGAATTTGCATTCAAAGCCAGTGCCTCTGTAAAAGGTAAACAAAGGTTTGATCTAGGAGAGAACTCTTCAAGGAAACCATCATGGTATGAAAAAGCAAGAAAAGACCTGGAAGAAGAAGAAGAAGAAACTGCTCAACTTGAAGCCCTTATTACAAAAAGACTACCAAGAGGATCTAGTAAGTATGAAGGGAAATTGCCTTTTAAGTGTTTTAATTGCAATAAGATTGGTCATTTTGCCTCAAGGTGTCTGAAAATATTTTCAAGGCCAGATCCTAACAGATCAAGGTTCCAAAAGAATTGTTACTATGTCCATGAAGATGATGATAATGAAGGAGTAACAGATGATGAATCAGAGACAGGAAATAAATTCGGAAGTGACTAGGTGTTCATTGCCATCAAGGAAGAAGATTCAATGTCCTCTGTATCTGTCAATCATAAAATTATGGAGAAATCTCTTGCTGCCCAAGTTGAAGAAAAGGATGATTGGGTCATTGATAGTGGATGCTCTCACCATATGATAGGTGACAAAAATAAGTTCATAGATTTGGAAAGGTATGAAGGAGGAGTGGTAAAGTTTGGTGATAATTTTGCTAGCAAAATCAGAGGAAGAGGAACTATTTCTTTTGATGGAAAGAACAAAACCAGTAATGTACTATATGTTGAAGGTCTGAAGCACAATCTTCTCAGTGTTGGACAATTAGCGGACAAAGGCTATGATCTATGATTCAAGAATGGAAAATGCAAGATATTTGAAAGTTTTGGAATAGAGATTGCATTCGGTACTCAAACAAAAGGTAATATCTTCCATTTAGTTGGTACTTGTAAAAGTTGTCTATTTTTGTAAATTGATCAGAGTTGGTTATGGCATAGGAGGATGTGTCATGTGAATTTTGATAATATCATCAAGATAATCAACACTCAGGCTGTAAGAGATCTTCCAAAATTGGTGAAACCTACAAATAGTTTGTGTAAAGAATGTCAGTTGGGTAAACAAAGCAGAGTCTCATTCAAAAGCAAGGAGCAATCTTCTACTGGATTACTAGACTTAGTTCATACTGATTTATGTGGTTCAGCAAGAATTAGAAGTGTGCAAGGTGATAGATACTTTCTACTATTAATTGATGACTACTCCCGGATGATGTGGGTCACTTTTCTGAAGGAGAAATTAGAGGCTCTTGAGAAATTCAAAATATTCAATGGTAGAGAATGAAACCGGATTAAAATTAAAATGTTTAAGGTTTGATAGAGGTGGAGAATTCACATCCGGTGAGTTCATAGAATTATGAGAGAAGCATGGAATAAAAAGACAATTGTCTACTCCTAGGACTCCACAGCAAAATGGAGTAGTGGAAATAAAGAACCGGACCATCCAAGAAGCATCTAGAA
Source organism: Cunninghamia lanceolata (assembly GCA_027924645.1). Taxonomy (NCBI): domain Eukaryota; kingdom Viridiplantae; phylum Streptophyta; class Pinopsida; order Cupressales; family Cupressaceae; genus Cunninghamia; species Cunninghamia lanceolata. Next base: position 22,488,681 of record BSBN01000078.1, read on the forward strand.
CCATGATGATGGAAGAAAATGTTCTTTAGATCTACTGGAGAGAAGTTGTGAGCACTGCAGTATACACTCTTAATCAAGTTAAAATTAGAAGTAATACTGGTAAGACTCCTTATGAACTCTAGTTTGGCATCACTCCTACTGTGAAGTATTTTAGACTCTTTGGTAGCAAATGTTACATTAAAAGAGATGATGATCTAGGCAAATTTGATGCTAGAAGTGATGAAGGAATATTCTTGGGTTATTCTACTCAAAGCAAAGCATACCAGTGTTATAACAAGAGACTGAGAAAGATTATAGAAAGTACAAATGTGAAGGTTGATGAAAGAATTGAAAAACCCTCAAGGTTTTATGAATATGATGAAGATGATCATAATGATGTTCCGATTCAAGGAGTCCAAGCCCCTTCTGAAACTCAGATTCATATTGATCCGGTAAATCAGGTAGAAGAGATGAGTTTGAATGAGCCTGATCAAGAATCAGAAGTGCAAGAAACTCCCAAAGTTCCTAGGTATGTAAGACTGAACCGCTCTGAAGATCAGATCATAGGTGATAAATCCAAAGGTGTACAAACAAGAAGAAGGATTGCTCAAGATTCAGAAGAGTATTGTCTGATTTAAAAGATTGAACCTAAGACAGTGAATGAAGCTTGCAATGATGAAAACTGGACTAAAGTAATGGAGGAAGAGCTGATGCAAATTGAGAAAAATCACACTTGGGATCTTGTTCCCAGACCTAGAAACAAGAATGTGATTGGAACCAAACAAGTCTTCCGGAACAAACTAAATGAAGTTGGTGAAGTAATCAGAAATAATGCCAGATTGGTCTACAAGGGTTACTCTCAAATAAAAGGAGTTGATTTTGAAGAAACTTTTACTCTGGTGGCAAGAATTGAAGTAATTAGATTGTTTCTTACCTTTGCTACCTTCAAAGACTTCAAAGTATATCATATGGATGTCAAGTTTGCCTTTCTGAATGGAGACTTGGAAGAAGAAGTATACATTGAGCAACCAGATGGATTTCAATTATCTGATCATGGTGATATGGTCTGCAAGTTGAAGAAAGCACTATATGGACTCAAGCAAGACCCAAGAACCTGGTATGAAAGATTGGATAAGCATCTTTTGAAGATTGCTTTCAACAAAGGTACTGTTGACAACAATTTGTATTTCAAAATTGATCATGAAAACATCTTAATTGTTGAAGTGTTTGTTGATGATATCATTTCTGAAGGAAGAGATAGTATGTGTAAAACTTTTGCAAATCAAATGAAAAGTGAATTTGAGATGTCCATGCTTGGGGAAATGAATTTCTTGTTGGGTCTACAAATCACTCAAACAAAGAAAAGAATCTTCATTTCTCAAACCAAATATGTGAAAGAATTGTTGAATAAATTTGGGATGGAAGACTCAAAACCAATGAATACTCCCATGGCAACTAGATGTAAATTGAGCAAAGATGATGACTCTCCTAAGGCTGATCAGAAAAAGTACAGGTCAATGATTGGAGGATTATTGTATCTCACTCAAACTAGACCTGACATTATGAATGTTGTTGGTCTTGTTACTAGATTCCAAGCTGACCCTAGAGAATCTCATGTCATGGCAATCAAGAGGATTTTTAGATATCTAAAAGGGATAGTTGAGTATGGTCTGTGGTATCCTAGAGATCATGATTTTTCTCTTCATGCATATATAGATGCGAATTGGGCAGGAGATGTGGATGACCAGAAAAGTACCAGTGGTGGAGCATTCTTTTTAGGGAAGAGATTGGTTTCTTGGCAAAGCAAGAAACAAGAGGCAATATCTCTTTCCACGGCTGAAGTAGAATATATTGCAACAGTAGGTAGTTGCACTCAAGTTTTGTGGATGAAGCAGATGCTAAGAGACATCAGAGTGGAGTATGAGGAACCTATCACAATCTTCTGTGAAAATTCAAGTGCCATAAATATATCTAAGAATCCGGTATTGCATTCAAGGACTAAGAATATATCCATCAAGTTTCACTTTCTGAGAAAGTGAACAAGAATGAAGTTAGATTGGAGTTTGTACCTTACAAGGATCAGATTGCAGATATCTTTACTAAACCTCTACCTAAGGACTCTTTTGAGCATTTCAGGGAGAAGTTAGGGGTTATTGCCCCTCTAGTGATGAACTAAGGTGCACTGATGTGCATCAGTCCAATGGATATCATAGTCATATCTTGTGATCCAGATTGATGATGGGGAGCTACTACTCAGGGGGAGCAACTGGTATGATTCTGAAGTGGTGAAGTTTCAAGTATGTGCCCTTTGCCATTGATGTCAAAGGGGGAGAGAAGACATGTGAAGAACAAGTGGTTGCTAATCAAAGGGGGAGCAGTAAAGTAAGAGAATACACGTGAATGGTTGTCGTTACGGGGAATTGTGTCTATGAGAAAAAGTTCTTGTCTTGATGGTCAAAATAATTTTTCACGTCATATGTTGCCATCAATGACAAAGGGGGATATTGTTGCAAGTATGGGCCTAATCAGTGTTGTCATTGATTTCAACATACTCCTGTTGCATTGGATAAGCTGTGTGTTGAGGATATTGAGAAAATTAGTCCTAATCACGAACAAAGAAGAACAGTGAAGATAGTGAGCTAAAGATCATAGCTAAGATAAAGATTAGAGGATGTGGTTCAAAGGGTTTGTAGATATATGTCTTAAGATGATCCAGTAAAGATTTCAGAGGTCCACATGAAGATCTAAAGAAGTTGTGGCTGCCCAACTAAAACCAGTTTTGGCAGATGTTCAAAGGTGATAGAGTAACGCAGATAGGTCCGGTGAGATCTAGAAATGCATTATCCTATTCTATGGATTTGGTGAAGTATTTAAGAAGTCCATGTGGAGTGACAACTCAAATGGTTCATGATCTGGAGGTCCGTAAGCATCTATTCCATTGTGGCAGTGATGACAGATTGTGTTCTTGAGGTTCCAGATGAAGGAGAGAAGGATTTTAGCAAGCAGATGTAGTGTGGATGTTCTTGGTGATTTAGGCAAGCTTGTGGAGGTCTTTGGATCATGTCCAGTTCATGTTGATGGTCTGTATTGGAGTTTGAGCTCGCAATTGAAGAATTACTTCCTGATGATGGTGTTCTTCCTAACTCTAGCCGATCGAATGAGTTACACATCCTGCGGATGATCTTTAAGATGTTATGTGAGGATAGGTGTGTTCCTAAATGAAGAATTGAAGTCTCAGATCTGTGTGGCCGACAATGTGTTTTTCCGCATGAATTCATTTTGTAATTAGTCATGTTGTATTTATGTATTTGCTCTGTAATGTATGCCGACTTGGATGATTATCCCTAAGTCGATGTCTTGTATAAATAAGGAATTGCAAAGTCATTTCAAATGTATCTTGAGGAGATAAAAATGTTGTAGAGAGGAGAAGAGTGAAAGGCAGAGCAGAAGTTTTGGGCTTAAATGGAATTGACTCAAGCATGGTGAAGATGTTATTCTTCAGTTCAAGTATGTGATACTTATTCTTCTGTAGACAATGTGTCTCTTGTAGGCAGTGAATCTCTTGTGAGCAGTGTGCTCAGGCAGTGAGCCCTAATTGGCATGTGCCATTTTGTTCTTTCTATTCTTCTAACAGAGAATATAATCTTGGGTTAATCACCCCATGGTTTTTCCCTTAACCAGGTTTTCCATGTCAAAATCTTGGTGTCTTATGTATTAATTTATTTTTGCTCTTGATTTAATGCATTATGTTTCCATGATTGATTTATCACTATACTTCTGAATTATAAAGTGGATTTAAGTGTTTAATTGGAAGAAAGTTTTGGACAACTGATTCACCCCCCTCTCTCAGTTGTCTGCCCTAAATCTAACAATTAATGAATGCTTCATTATAATGGAGGTCATTAACAATTAACCCACTATCAAACTTGTTCCAAAGTTCTAGATATAATAATAGTCTATGGACATAGATATTAATATCAATAGGAATAATAACAATTTTTTTACATAAACTTATACACAAATGTGAATGGGTTGAGTTCATCTCCCCTTCACGAACTAAAAGCAAAACATGTCAATTTCATTATGACAACAAATGAAATATTTGACGTTAGAACTATAACATGAAACACGCTAACATTTCTTCCAACCACACCAATGAAAATGCAAACGTGATCTCATTTACGATGTAAAGATTGACATGTTTGACAAAAAGTTGTGCTAATCACAAAATGACTATTGCTAAACATCAAAAATATTGATTTCATAAAATGAAAAGGTTGACAAGACAGCTTCAAAAGGATTGTAAACGACGTTGACAACTTGCTGAGTCGACCAACAAACTTAAACCACTTTGAAAAACATGACTTACCTCAATCGTCAAGGGTTTACTAATTGAAGGTACTTGTTACCCAGTTGTTCTTTTCAGCTAAATTAGGTCAGGTTGTAACAACATTTACTTTTGTTACTTTGAAGAAGTACATAGGTTCAAGGGGAAAGGAGAAGAAGGTTCAAGATTCTTAGTTACCCCTAGAAGGCCTACTATCCTGGTGGAGGGCCACTCTGGTGATAACCATTACTAGAATCATGTAGCAAATTAGTAAGAGCTACTACATGAGCCAAATAAGATGGGAAGGACACTCCAAAAATGAAAGAGATATCCTAGGACTGGCAAGAGAAAGGAAAGCTAATCTATGTGTTGTAGAATGTGTTGCAATATATTTCCATCATTCATTCTTTACAGTTGATACATTATTAAATGAAAAAGGTACATAAATATTACTAAATCCATTCACGATTTATGAACATCTGTATCATGCAATCATTTTTAGTTTATCTTTATGCAATTGATTCACAAAGAAGAATCAATATACAAAAAACATTGCATAAAATAGTTGTTCATATTCATGAGAAGTAAAGTGTTTATATGCTCCCACACAAGTCATGCGATTAACTATATATGATGCAATGAAAGAGAGCAAGTACATTTGAAACAAAAGGAGCAAACATATAAAAGGGAAAAAGGGACTTGTCATTGCCTAAATAATGAATCCTGCTGCTGACAACATCATCTTCAGTTCCCTCATTGATATCTTCAAGGGGGCCTGCAAAAGAAAATGAGGAGGAATGTTAGAGATCAGGGTCCCTTTTTCACTTCATATACAATAATATCAGAATGTACTTGTTATCTTACACAAATATCTAATCAAGAAGATACGAGAGATCAGCAAATCCTGAATGCAATCATTCAGCTATAAAAGGATGCAAAAGTAAAGATCAGACAAATCAAAGGAGGGGCTACTAAGCCTCTATGTTTTCTCTAACTAGTTTTCTAGATGTGCAGGTACAAGTACTTGAAGACCAGTCATTAATGGCATTTGAGGATAGTAGTCATAATTACAAGGTGCAAGGACTGTCATGAGGCACAATGTACAATGCAAAGATAAAGAGAAAAGGGGTGACTGTCAATAGTCATATAGAGCAGCAATGTAATAATGAAGTGACAGTACTATTAGTAGATTAGTCATAATATAAGGGACATTCATGTCCATCATCAAGGCATAATCATATGTAGCAGTCACCAGGAGAGAGGGACTATCTCATGAAAGTGGAGCAGTCCATCATATAGAGGAAATCATAAATCAAGATACTCAAGAGGACTACAAAAGGTACTCATCACTCTAGGAGTCTAAGATAGTCATAAGGTCATACAAAACTTTCATTAAACTACCTTATGCATATTACTGAAAGTTATTGAAAGTCTATCAAGCATGGAAAAGTTGTGTAGTCACTAGATAGACTAGACAGTGAAAGAAGAAGATACATGTTTGCATGAAATAGTGAAAAGTATAGGAAAGCACTGATTCAAGATAGTATAGTATCTCATTTGGGCATAGTGAATAGTCTTTTACTACAATAAGGGTGATGAATAGTCATGAGTAAATTCACCTTAACAATGACAAGGTAATAAGCCTACCTGAAGAGCCACAGACATATTAAAGAACAACCAATTGTACTTGATAAGAGCATTCAACATCAGCAATCAAAGACAAACATCAATGTAATGATACAGTCAAGCTAGTGACATGATACGGAGAAAACAAAAGGTAGTAGTAATGATAGTTATTATTAAGAATAATTGTGGTAAGATGGAGAATAGTCATATACAATGAGCAGAGATGAAATAATGACCAATCTAATGAAGATGATTGTCATGACAGACTAAGATCAGTTCTAGATGACTGCAATAGGTTGAAGAATGGAATATTGCAAAGGAGGTGTCTGTTTTAGTTTGCCCCACTTGAATATCATCCACTCCAACATAAAAATGTTAGCCTAGGCAAAAGAAAATAGGACAAGTATTTACCACTTTTGTTGTGAATGAGATGTAAACTTGCTATTGAGTCTTTAACCATTGAAATGGCTGGTATTCAATTAAAGTGATGTTTCAAATAGTCCAAAAGCAATTATTATGATGATTGTCCCAGTACAGGGAAAATAAACTAATTGATGAAGCTATAAATATCGTGGAACAATCTTATCCATTGACATGAAGAACAGAAGAACAATGTTAAGTAGAAGTCAAGGGACTATTGAGGAGGTGTAGTAGATAAGACAGTAGTTTATGACTATTATAAAGCCTTCAAGAATGAGATAGTAAAAGACTATGAAGATACAACATTATACAAAGATGACTAAAAACAATGAGATAGTGATAGAAATCAATCATGAGGACAGTCATAAAAGCATACAACAAAAGAAATAGTAGCCTTTTACTAGTTCATAAAAAATAGTCAATTGAAACATCAAAAAGGTTGCAAGTAATGTACAGTCACAATAGTATTTATGCTGAGAACAGAGCCCCCCTCAAGGAGTAAGATTTTGTTCCAGAACTTTCAAAAGAGAGGAAAAGAAATACAATAGAGTTTAAAAATGAAGCCCTCACTATTCTTTTCAAAAACACATTGCTCATATTTTCCCAAAGGGAGAATACAGGGGTTTCACACTTTTCCTACAAAACACCTCCAATGGCTATTCCAAAGGTGGAATAGTTTCCATATAACCCTATTAGGGTTTTGTCAAAAAATAGGGCAACCTACATATTTCTCAAAAGTTAGAAAGGAAACAAGCTTCTTCCTGATACTAAAGAGCCATATCATAATCAATACATGGAATATTGAGATAGTTGCTAAGTCCATCAATATGGTTCTAAAAAACATCTGTAACCAAGAATAAATTATGCCATGAAAGCAACGATGCAATTATGTGGGTTTCAAAAATAATCAAAGGAAAGTAGTCTTATTTTGCAGAGGCAGCAGAGAAGTCACTTTTCAATCATCTTACAGCAAGACAAGGGCTTTTTCCTCAATTTTTCAGTGAAGAGAACCATAGTAAATTAGTTTTTAAGCATTCTTCTGTAGAGGACATCGAGATCTCTTTACTAACTATTCAAATAAAAGACCATATACAAAGAAATATGCATAGAACCCTACAGTTTCAAGACCACATTCCATAGTTTGTATCAAAGAAAGAAAGGGTCGGTGTTGCTATACGATCATATAAAGAGTAAAGAGTAGAAAAAATAGAGAACTTCACATGCATTTCACATTCAAGCCCTAGCAAGATTACATCATAAACAACATATAAATCAGTTTTTTTACCATCTCATACAACAAAAAGGAAGGTAAATAGCCTTTTCATACTTTTTTAAAACACTTCCATGGAGTCATGGTAGAGGAAAAAGCCAAAAGCACAAATTTTTAGCATACAGGAGCAGAAAAAAAATGATGAAGTATTTTCTTCCATATATCAAAACCACAAAAAAAGGGCAAGGAAATAGAAATGTCTTGTAGTTTTTAGTGGAAAGATGAAGGAAATAGTAAGGTGAAGAGAACTATTTTCGTAGTTCTTATATAGAAAAGCAGATGAGCCTTGCTTACAAGAAAAAGTTGCAAGAAGAGCCGTTGGAAGCAGCAGAAACCCTTCAGGAGTTGCAATGAGCTAAGAAACCCTCATGGCAGTGCATCACTTCAAAGAAGATGAAAAGGATAAGAGAAAAATGATTTCTTTTAGGGTTTGATTGATCTTTTTGTCCCCAAGCCTAATCATCTTAGTCTCCCTTTGACTTTGTGAAGAAAAGAGATTATCATAAATCAAATGGAGACTGTGGTCTATGACTTTCAAGTCATGATGCCTAGTGAAGAATGCATGAGCCTGTGGAGACATGGAGTCATAACGTGGTCATTCTTCTCTTTTGACTTTATTAAGAGACTTTTAAAACCTTGGAAATCAAAAGAAAATGATAATTGTTTGAAAACAAAAGGGAAAGGATGTGATTAAAGTTTGAAAAAATCATAGAATGGTTTGAAGCCTTTTCATAGCCTAAGGATAGAAAAAGACATTATTATAAACCTTGTTTTTTTTGCAAAGTTGGAAGAGAAGTTCAAGCGTAAATGGACAAATCATGTAAACCCTTTTTTCCTTTTTGCATGAGTTAAAGTTAAAAATATTGTATTTTAAACAATTATTAAGGGTAATAATTATAAAGTACCCTAATATTTGTTTCACAAAACCAAGAAGATAATTGTAAAACACTTATTAAGCTAAAACCATGCAAACATATTACCCTTAATATTTGTCAAAAATAATATATTTTTGCCCTCAAATCATGCAAGGGACTAAAGTGAAGACAATATGAACTGTCGAACTCATGCAAGAGGAGGTTCTACTTCTATTTTTGACTTGGAGTCAAACAAGCCTATTTTGGCAATCTTTTGGTCAAACACCTTGGGAGGAGGATTTCTGAGCTAGAATAGCTCAATTTGGAGTAGTTGTGGGCTCTTATATTTAGGCTTTTTTCTCTTGCTCACCCAGCAATAGGGAGTTGTCTTTTCCAACCTATTCATGCATCATGTTGAGTGCAGTTGGATAGGAGATCACTTCCCTTTGCTTTTGGAGATAGATTTTTGTATTATAGGAGGAAAAGATTATGCTTTTTTCCTAGTTCTTGCTTTTTCTCTAGTCTTTGTACATTGCAAAGATAGATTGAGTATCGTAACTCAATATGTTTTATAGGTTTTTATACAACAATTGTTTACTTTTTAGCAGATTTGATAGTTATTGAAGTGTTTTCCTTCTATTTTCCAATAAAATTAGATGTTCTTCTTCTTGGATTTAGGTGTCTTGTCTTGTGAATGATCTAATAAAGATTTACTGTGTTTTAAATTGAAACCTTTAACTTTTATGTCTCATTCTATTGAAGCAAGTACACAATAGTGCAAATTTTACCACAGGTTATAGATTGTGTAGATGATTCTTATACTTTTAAGTTGTGAGAGCATTGGTTTTCCTTCAACAAAAAGTAGATTGATTTCATGCCTTTCTATGAAATATTTATGTGATAGGATTGTTCAATTTGAGTTGTAGGAACAAAAGTATTGAGAAATAGTTGTGAATCAACTTGTAGGTTAGGATATAATCATTGGTGCATCACCCCTTTAGATCAATTTTAGTTTTATTTATTCATCCTTCTATCTCTTTTCCATGAAGTATATCAGATCTAAGGGGCTTTTAAAGGGAGACGACTCTTCCAAAGGTTCATTTTCATCATAGACAACCCACAATCTGAGAGTGATTCAATGTTTCATGGGATTGTTGAGCTTATTGCTTGACCAGGTGCAATCCTTCATGACAACAGTACTCAATATTTAGATGACAAATGAATGGTTCAAAACCAAAGGTCTATTCTCCTCTCCTTAGAAGATACTCTCTCTTTCTCTGAGAGTAATCAAAACCTATTTTTCTGCATACAACTTGCAATTACCAGATCATGATCAATGCATTGTTAGTCCATTCATAAATCTTATGAATAAAAAATTAAATTCTTATAACATAAATTAATGAATCATTTAATCATATGCATTATACTTAATCACATGCACTGATATCTAATATAATCAATGATTTACTTTAACATTATAACATAATGTCAAATCATGTTCCATAAATTCACTTCTATTCACATAAAAGTAAATAGTAAAATCAAAGCTAAAATTGGGGATGTGACAATGTGAACAATCAACAATTTACTACAAAGTTTATTGTTATTTAGTGTAATGATACTTATGTACCTTCTCATTTTAGAAATTATAAATCTAAAAGACCTAAGGAATTTTATGTTTCACGTAATGATACTTATGTACCTTCTCATTTTAGAACTTATAAATCTAAAAGACCAAAGGAATTTTATGTTTCACATTTAATGTAATGCTTAATCATCAAGGTCTTGATATCATGTACACACTAATAGATCTCTATAAGCAGCAAATTCCCTTGAACTGAGAAAGTTAGAGAAGAGTAAATAGATTACGTATATTAAACTTATGTTTCATCCTAGAGACATAATTTGTTCATGCCTACCTAAGAAATGTTTCACACTAAGAAAACTTAAAAATATCACATGAATATCTCTAAAGACCCACTTCCTCCAACATCAATGGATAAAGAAAAATAAATTAACAATTATGCATGTATTGATAGTGTTTTCCTAAGAGCGCTATTTCTTAGCATGATAAAATCCATTGACCTAAGGAGAAGAATTAGTTTATCTAATATTAACCTTTCTCCTAATACAATTAATCTTTCCCTTACACTGTTGAAGATAGATTTATTAAGAAGGAATGTAAATTAAATCTCAATTTAATAATTAAATGGTTAATATTTAGATTTAAGATAGAATAATATATTCAATGATGTTAAAACAAATGTAATAACAAATGTAAATTAAGCAGATGATAATTTAATAAGAACTCTAAAGTAAATCATTTACAAAACAAATTATATAACATAATCACATAATCATATTAACATCAAAACCTATCAATATTTTTTACTAACAATAAGTTTAGTACTTCATTAATTTCCATCACAGAAAGGAATAGATACGTATCTTTTAGATCCTGGAAGTTCTTCCAAATGTCACTCTGGAGAATGGATTATAGATTCAACCCCCTTTCAGCAAGTGAGCACTTCTAGGAGGAATCCAGTTCTTATTCAGAACCAACCACGTGTTTCCCAAGCATTCAACTCTTTTTAAGAAAACAAACACACACAAGTTCTCCAAAGCCATGTTCAACAAAACATGCTCAACACAAGTGCACACACAAGCCCTGGCTAGGACAATCTCGGGTGTACTCTGTACATCGAGTTGGACACAATCTATGTGCCTCTTCTCCAATGTTCACTCTATAATCCTTCTCCTTTGTGATTTCTTCCCTTTCTTTCCTTATCTTCCGTGAGTGTTTTCCATGCCCTTTCCAAGTCTCACACAAATGCCTAATATAACCTTTAAAGGGGTTCCTTCTAAACCATCACTCCCTTTCACAAAGGTTGTCATTAATATTGGCTTAATAAACATAATAACTCCTCCTTTCTAAAGGGGTTTTCATAATTATTCTTTATTTATCTCCATTTTAACCAAAATGATCATAATATCCCTTATTTTCCATCTCTATTTTAATTATAAAGTGTAAATAAACTTTATCCTCTTATAATTTTAGAGGGTTATTCATAAGTAGATTTCCTTTTCCATTTTGGGTAAAAACTCATATAACATTGGTAGATTGTAGATAATCATGTTCTGCCCCTAGTTTTCTTTACACTATTTTGGTATTTGATCCCATGTAGACCATAGATTTTCCCAACTCATGAAAAAGGCCATACCTTTTAAATGGGAATTTATATTATCCAATTCCTATTTGTTTCGAATAAATATGATATTCTAAAAAGTTTCCTTTATTTTTGGTTTCCCCAAAGAGATCCTATTCACTCCTCTAGCAACATATGATAATTCTTTTCCTGATTTTGTCCATATCTTTGTTTTTTGATCTTGTATTTGGTTTTGTATCTGGTCTATTAGGGCCTTATATTCTATTTCATTTGGTCTCCACAATTTAATTTTTGAAGGGGAAGAATTTTGATCTAACCCTAGTGTAGGGTTTTGGGTACTACTTTTCTACAAATTGTCTCCTTTTAAGCCATCGGTGGTTATGTTGTTTAAATCTATTTGTGTTATTTTATTCTTCCCTCTTCCTTTATTTTTCTCTTCATTCTTGTGTTAATCTACTATAGTCTTTTGTCGATTTCAACCAAAAAATTTGTCTTCTCTATTTTGTTTCTTCTATCTTTTTCTTGTGCCTCATGTTTTTGCTTTTAAAAATTCCATCTATCCTTTTTCCTGTGCCTCATTTTTTTTCATTTTTGAATTCCATTGCCACTTATTTTGTAGAGTAGAGCTATTTTTACTTTGAACAATTTTTAGTTTACAATAAACTATGATTTAAAAAACATGGTACTATTTTTTAATTTGTAAATACATCCATGGGGGATGCTCCTTGTATTATAAAGTAATAACAAAATAGTATATAGATTTTTAGAAAATCTCTATTAACATAGAGTCAACCTAGGTGAAAACAAAAACCAGGAAAGGAAAGAACTACTACTATCTATTCAACTATGCATTTCTGAAATACAAACATATATACTAATATGGGAACCTTGCTCCTTCAACCCGCTCCTACTCGATGCCAATGAAACATTGCATCCATTATATACCATCTACCTCCTTCATTCCCAAGATCTGCTTTAGGAAATCAATTGCTTTCTCCACCTTCTAATGCCTCCTTACAAAAGACGTCGGCTTATTAGAAGTAAGCAATGAAAACCATTTGATCAAATCTCCACTGTGGTTTAACCTATGGGAATCACCTGGAAGTGGGACACCATTGCCATACCTGGTCATCACTAACACCTCATCGAAACATCAGAAAAATCTCTTTTTTATCAAAGCCTTCACAATTAGTGCCACATCCTCCATCAATTGCCTGAATTCCAACAATGTTGCAACAAAAATTGACAAAATGTCATTATTTACTCTATATCAGTGATCCACGAACAAAAATCCTCCCCCAGAATCCATTGCACTATGAGAAGTAGAATATAATTTATGGTTTTGAAAATGCTTTGAAGTCTCTTTTAAGGCACCTCCCCGAGAAAGGCCATTTGCTTCTACATATAAGTAAGCCCGATTGGGGTGTCCATGGCTTCTTAATAGCTTCTGAGCTCAAATAGTTGATAATTAACATCAAAGCATTATTTACTTCAAATAAAAGCATCTTAACTCTAAATGCACTGGAATAGGATACTCTCAGTGTTTGTAACATTATTATCTCCTACTTCAAATGTCATATCATGATAGTGGAGTGGGATAGACTGGAGAAGACATTAAATGCCATAATTACCAATCCTGCAAGAGTGAAACCCATGTGTCACTATGCTAGATGGTGTTTCCAAAACTAGTTCCTCGAGCTAATTAACTGCCAAGTTGTCCAATGCATCGACCTCCTTATTTTCCTCCTTGAATACATGGTTAACTGTGTATTGTTCCACAAATGTTAAGCCACCTTCTATTGCTAGCTTGCTTAGACCCATCTCAATGCTTACTTGAAGTCCCAAGATTAGCACTTGATACTCAACCATATTGTTGGTTCCATGGCCAAGCCTCTTAAAAGCTCTGCAAAGGACATTCCACAAATGTTGAGCCACCTTCTATTGCTAGCTTGCTTAGACCCATCTCAATGCTTACTTGAAGTCCCAAGATTAGCACTTGATACTCAACCATATTGTTGGTTCCATGGCCAAGCCTCTTAAAAGCTCTGCAAAGGACCTTCCCTTCCCAAGTTCAATTTGTACCAACCTGTCTCTGGGGGAAGTTCCAAGACTTATCTCCCCCAACTCCATTAATGAGGGAAATTTAGGACCAGGGGGTAAATCATCACGGGGGCCCCTCAATTGTTAACATAGTAAACAGAAACCCCATGAGGTTTGAACCACAAGGTTTGAACCTGGGTTGTTGGCACTACAGACAAAAAGCCCCACCATTTCACCACAGGGTCTCCCCTTATAAACATGATACTATTAACATCATATAATATTATATTTTTTTTTTAAAATTAAATTTTATATTAGTTAAACAATATTAATAGTTTAAATGTTCCAATACAATTCATAAGATTTTACACTATAATCTTCATATATATTTATATTTATATTTATGAAATAATAGTTGAAAGAAAATTTATTTAGAGCCCACATTTATTTGTAAATAGAAAAACCTTAACTTTAAAATAGATAAAATATGTAGCAAATAGAATAGTTCTAGTAAATTAAATTAACTTTAAAGTAAAGTAAAAACCATTTATTTTGATTTATTTTATTTTACATTACAACTATTTTATTTAGTGTGTATATATATATATATATATATATATATATATATATATATATATATATATATATATATATATATATATATATATATATATATATATAGTTTAATTATAGTTTATGTTTGTTATGTTGTGCTTATTATAAACTATTAATATTTTGACATGTAAATGGCTATAAAATTTAATGTTAAAGGAAAGAGTTTTTGGCAGAAGAAATGGTGGATTTTGCAGATTAAAATGTGCACTGGTAATTGCAGTGTTGATCTATATTTATTTTTTCCTTAGATTTGCGTTTTTAAATTTTCTTTGCGGATTTAGGTTTTAGTAGAAATAATTCAAGGAAGCCCTAGATTCATAATATATGTTTTTTCTGCCTTCGATTTTTAGTTTTATTTTCTCTATGATTTAGATTATAGTCAAAATAATACAAGGAAGCTCTTATATTAATATCTACCTTAGATTTATGTTTCCTTTTTATTTTCTTTATCATGAATTTAATTTTGATAAAATAATTTAAGCAACTGAATACCCTCTGATCACGAAAAAAAAAATTGTTTAACCTAGTTGAGTTGCAGAAAACCCTTATATCTCTTTAACTTTATTTTTAGGTAAATGTATATAAGATATCTATACTAGTTTTTTATTAGAGAGGTAAAACAGGTTTTGAAGGGGCCTCAAAACCCTACAACCAGAAGCTGCCCTAAAGATAAAACATGGAAGGATAGCAGTCAAAAGACAAAAAAACACCTAAAGCAGCGAAACAGACCTAGATATTAAAGCTATAAAAGATACTATCAGCAAACATACAATATCCCACCGTACACCCATCCTCCCCGAGCCCGTCAGCAGGGTCACATACTTTAAAGAGTTTCAATAGAAACCAACTCCTATTTGTAAAATTCTTCATGAAGTTTGGCAAAGCTCAGAAGTTCATCAATCTCCTCTTGGAAAGATTTCTTTTTACATCCCCAGGTCCTGGAGCTCGGCCCCCCTGATCATCACTTTTACCCTATATACCTTTGTTCCCAGTTTTCTGCAGGTTACCCTCAACGTCCGTCTCTTCCCCCATCCCAGCTCCTTCATCAGCTCCTTCATCTTTTCTGTGAGGATTCTTATTCCTTCCGCCCTATTCTGTATGGTGCGCTTGCTGATCTCCAACATCCTTTCCAGATTGTTCATAATATCTTTCATTTCTGTTTCCACCCATATTTTTAAAATTGATTAAAATTTTAAAAAACTTTAAATTTGACCTTTTAAACGGTTATTGAACCCTCGCCAACCTATACTTGTCACAAGCTATGCTTCCTACAACCTAAACCTTCGTTTGGAGCAGGTATTCAGAATGGTAATAATTTAATAACGACAGCTTGACAGTGTAAGAAGATTCTTCATCGTAGGCCCTGCTAATATGTTAATTGCTATAAGCTTGTTTTCCTGCTTATATGTTAATGAATATAAGCTTGTTTTCTCCTTTCTAGGTTTGCTCAGGTTTTTTAAAGAGATCTGGTATAAATATATTACAAGATAGAGACTTTTATTATAAGTCTGTTTAGAGTAAAAGCACCGTTCGGAGAATTTAGAAAGAAGCAGTGTTTTCGAGTGTAGCGACATTCTCAACAGGAAGGGATAGAGTTGTAGAATCTCTCTTATCTGGTATTTTCCTCAAGAATCCCTCACAACATAAAGCCAAGGTTTTTTTACATTTTCTTTTTCATTCCTTTCTATGGTTGTAAAATATATCTCAACAGGAAGGGATAGAGCTGTAGAATCTCTCTTATCTGGTATTTTCCTCAAGAATCCCTCACAACATAAAGCCAAGATTTTTTTACATTTTCCTTTTCCTTCCTTTCTATGGTTGTAAAATATATTCTCTCCTTCTGAGTATAATGAATGTTGTTGAAGTCATAAAAGCACCTGCATAATCTCCGGTTCTCTATGAATCCTTTAAAAACTTTAGCAGATGCACTGTACAAATCTAGATGTAAACATGGTAAAACCTAAATGTAAAAGAAACTTGGGAGAAAACTAAAGGAACAGGAAAATTTATTTGACAGAACCAAAGAGTGTAGAGGTAATAGTTGCATTGCGTTGCTTTACACAAAATGTATAGTTGTAACACAATCCTTGAAGGAAAACAGTCAATTGTATGGAGACTTAAACATAGCAAATATCATAAAAGAATGCAGATGTCATAGTTTTCGAAATTTACTTTGTTTTCAAAGGGTATTATTATGATAATTTGCGTTATCAATTAAATAGTAAAACATGGTAAGGTTTCACAGGATCTCAGAGCAAATAATGACTAAATAGATTTTATAACTAAGAGGCTTAGTTTGTTACAGTAGAATTTGACCTAGACAGTAGATAGCGTGCCAAATTTTTTAATTTAGAAATACTTCTATTTCATTATATATCTTTTTAAAGTAGATTATCTTGTTTTGTAGTTTTTCTCCATCTTAATAATGATATTGGATAACATAACCAGTTTTCTGTCAACCGAGTTTTATAGCCAGTTTGCAGTGTGTAAGTCCCATTATCTTTCAAACCCCATCTAAGGATATCTGAATGTTATCCAAAGAGACCTTTTGAGATGCTAAATATGAATTAAATGGTTAATGTGAAGAGGGAATTGTTCACCCAGCCAAAGAACATAAGATCTCCATTTTCAAATCCTCACACCATCTTGCATGACTTCATATTGAAAATCAGAAACGTAATTCTAACAACTTCAACATATATATTTTAATTAAAAAAGGTTAGAGAATTCCACACAAAGAAGATTGTTTTGGTCTCATGCATCATCCCAAAAAAGAGCAAGGTAACCCTTCCCCACAATCTAAAAAATACTAGTTTTAATCAGATTACTATCCAACTTCATTGTTTTCTATATAAGGTAACTCTTGCCAAGGGTTGGCATCCTAGAAATGAAAGCCTAATTCTCCAAATTCAGGTGCTTGAGCTTAAGAATTATCCCCCATAAATCGTATTCCTCCACACACCATCTCTAATATAATTTGGCAGCAAGAGCGATATTGTTAAGGAGAGAAGATCTCATACCTAATCCACCTCTCTTTATGTTCACAAATTTTACCCCAAAATTAAGCAAATGTCATTTCATTTTCTCTAAATTTCCTTCCCAAAGAAACTTTCTCTTTCTATGTCCAAATCACAAGGATGCATTTTGGAGTCACAAGAGCCATAAATATATAAACTTGGAGATCTTGAATAATGGCTTTAAGAAGCACAATACAACTAGCCAAAGAGAGTTATCTATGTGTCCAATGGCTTATTGACAAGTTAAATAGAATCCCACATAACTTTCCAGTCCTTTTCCCAAGGCAAGTAGGAGAAATAGGGGTACCCAAATATTTGAAAGGAGGAGAAGCAACCTTGAAATGAAGTATATTAACAATTTGTTCTTGAAGATGAGGGTTCATATGGAAGAAAACCTAATACTTTTGTTCATTCAAGAGTTACCTAGACACACTGATATAAATGTCAAGAGCTCGCCTAAGAGCAATAGCTTCCTCAAGAGTGGAGTTTCCCATCAAAGAAGTGTCATCCACAAATTGAAGATGGTTATGTGGATCCACACCTTGCACAATGTAAGTGTATCAAGATTTATTGTTATTTGTTTTGAGTTAATCTTGTAGGTGTAGATTTGATTCCCACACCTGCAATTTTAAAGTTTTCACATGTAGATTCAACATTTTCGTGAAAATTTGAACTTGCTCTATACATGGTTGTTCTAATAACTACTAGTAGATTTTGTTGTGCTAGGGATAGAAGGAAACTTGCTCTCCTATTTTGCCTTAGTCAAACCCTTGGATTGGTTTAATGACTTTGTACAAGTTGGAAGATATTGCAAGCAAAATACAAATGTAGATAATAATGCTAAGTACTTTTTTTAATGAAGATGCTAAGTGTAGATGTCTCCTCTTGATAAATGCTAGATGATCAAAATTAATTAGGTTTTAGCCTTTTATATAACACTCTAGTGTGCAAATTTTAATATTTCACATTTTAGTCAATGAGTAATAGTTGGATTCAGTTGGCTTGGCCCATGTTTAAATTTAGTTTTAGAAATTTAGAGGTCAAAACCACAATTATAAATCTAAACCAAGTTTTAGTACTACACCTATTGGTTTGATGCAAGATAAGGAATAGGGAATGTATAGATTGCATTTAGATCCTTTTGAGGATGTGTGGAGTTAGGTTTAATCAAGGCATAGGTAATTGTAACTTTCCTGTAGAAATATGCCAAATGCACACTATAAGTACCAAAATCATGTCAATCCTACATGATAGTCTAATGATGTTAAAGAGCTTCCTAATCACAACAACATAGAGGTGAATTACACTCCTCTTAGTAGTTTCACTCTTGGTACATGTCCCTTTCATTTTCTCCTCCTTAACCATCTTCTTGAACACCCAACTTGAGTTTCCAAACGTCATATTTTTCTAACAAGCCATTTCAGATCCTCCTATTCTAGGTCACCCAATAATGCTTTTTGGTCACTCCATAGTGCTTATGGGTCACCTAAGTGACCCTAAATGGAAAAAGAGGTGGCCCTCTCATTTTTGGATCCACGAATTAACTCATAGTTTTATCTTTTCTTCTTGATTTTAAGCCCATTTTTCCTCACATTTTTTCATGTCAACTCATCCTTTTTCTCACTTTGTTTCCTTTGTGAACTCATGATCAAATCTTATCTCTTATAAATTGTTCCCATTTTCTCTTTGAATTTATTCTTGTTTTCTTTTAGTTTTCTTCTTATCTCTCTGTCTATTCATGGAATTGTTTCCATTTTTTCTTAAGATAACTGTTGATGATGTTTTCTTGACAACAACAATGTTAGAATAAAACACCAAGTGCTCTATCCTCTCTTGAACAAAGTGTATCAAATGCTAAGCTGCGTGATCAAACAAGAATGCTCCAAGGTTCCTTGTTCATGATTTGCAATAGATAGCCTCAGTGGTATGATGTGATAATGTTGTTTACACAAAGGGACTTACTTAGAATTTATTCATCACTCCATTCAAATAGGTACTATTTCCTTGTGAAATGGAACTTCTTCTAATCAACTACAAAAATAAAACACAAAAGGCAAGGGTTAAGAAGACTAATCTAAGGACAATGACCTGATGAACGATGCTATGGTAGACAAATTCCCTTAGAAACCAAATTTCACTTTGCCATGACAAGAAACAACTACATGAAATAGGTGCAATCTCCAAAGGATAAACCAAGGATTTTTATATTATTGACACACTCCAAAGTACCTGCAACTGGTGCAACTCGAAGGAGCATCAACAATCGAACTATTTGCAAGATGTGGTTCAGGCTAACTTTACATGATGACTTACGGTCGACAAGCCATCAAAAGTATGAACCAACGGGAATTTATCAAATATCATTGCATATATCCATTACATCAATGAACTCTATCTACTTTATCATCTAAACTACTTGGAACCGTATCTCAACCATCTTGGAGAATAAGAAACCATGCGAACATTCCTTGATCATACAAGATCACCAAGCGAACATTCCTTGATCATATAAGATCACCATGTGAACAACAACAATGAGCTTGTATTGACTTAAGAAGTGTTTTGTTTACAACAATCTCATATATCTCTTCAATGATTTTGAAGAGTTATTTCTACTCTACTCCTATTGCCATTGTATCTACTCCTACTCTATCTTCCTCTAATGATTCTTTTGTATCTTTACAAATGAGAGAAGTGAGCCTTATATAGAGCTCAAGAATTACATGAAGGGCCAAGATTGATTTAGCAATCAACGGCTGGGATTGAGACAACAAGGCAGTTTGTTACAAAATTTGCTATTTTTAGAAGATGAAAGAGGCAATGAAGGTACATTTCCCAATGTGATAAGCATCTTTGGAGCATCTTTACGGTGGGCCCTCTTGAATGAATGACATGACAGAATGCGATTGGCTTGATGATGTGTATGTGCCACCTCAGCATCTTCAAAAGATCTAGTCTAGTCCACCTCATGTTCACTTTACTTAGAATATTTTCTTCTTGTTGTCTTTGATGTAACTCATGGATCGCTTTGATGATCATGCTCATCTCTCATCTTGTGATGTTCTTCTTGGAGGACTCTAGACTCTTAGAGTGTTAAGGTGGAATATGTCTTGTGTATGACTTCTTGCATATGATGGATGCACATGAAATAGACAACTCTGGATGATGACCTCCTTCTCATGCACGGTGTAAGATGAACTTGATGTAAGAGCTTTCCTGCATGTGGTGATGATGACAAGTTTGAGCAACTTTCCTTCACCTTCCAAACTTCTCATGTATGAGCTCTCACCATTCTCCTCCTTGGATCCTCCATCACCTACAAAAACACATCAAATAAAGACTTGATATAAAGGATTTTCAATAACAAATTACATTCATCTTATGCATGTGGGATAAAAAAATGGCATTTCAAAACATACCCTTTCGCGTGAAATCCATGCCTAAGTACCTAGGCAGGTTTAGAGGTGATAGGCAGAGAGTGTGTTGTGGACAAGACCTTGTCTAGATGAAAGTCTCAAGGCCTCCTAGCATGGGAGGGTTTGAAGGTGGTGTGAGGATTTTTCATGACTTAGACAATTTTTGGCTTGGTTTTGATGATCAAAGACATCTTCACTTACTTCCATGATAATTTAACTTCCTTTGAATGCTATAGAAGCATGGGTTGATTTAGAGAGGGTGTATGGAGAATGTGATGTGGAGGAGGTGGAGTTGTCCAAGTGTAGTGCTCAAGGAAGAATTTGAGATTTCAAGATCTCTCTTATGTAGAAAATCCAAAAAAAGTAGAAAAATAAAAACTATAAAAAAGAACAAATTTTAAAAAATACCAAAATAAGGATGAATTTCTCAGCATGCGTGAAGCAATTTTCAAGGTTGTGGGCAGCAATATGATCCTCAAGTGGACATAATTCAGCTTTAGTAGAGTTTGAATGCACAACTTCATCAAATGAATGCCGACTTGACCAACTTTGTATCATGGGATGGATGCCGAATTCATGGTACAAATGATCACAAGGATCTATATTGTTTAACATTTTTGTGAAGGATGGAATTAACTTTGTAAGGAAAATTTTCTTTTTCGCAAGTTTATGAGCTAGTTATGAGTACAATGGTGGAACTTGAGGTGTCAAGTGAAAGTGAAGCCTTCATAAGATTTAAAGAGATGATCAAAGAGAGACTACGTATTGAGAAAGGCTTGAGCGTAAAGTATCACTTGCTTCCATGGGAATGGTGTAGAATTCATAATGCCAATCATTTGAAATTCACATGTTTGACAATTTGGGAGGCTATTCATCAAGCCAAGGTGCAATTGAAGTTCGAGGAATCATCCAGAGAAGAAGGAACTTCTATTCAATCTACTAGTGAAGATAGGACAAGTGTATTAGAAGATGAATTCATAGGCCTTGTTCAAAAGATGGAAGGACATGTTGAAGAAATTCAAACAGAGATAAATAATATTTAAGTGATTACAAGTAAAGATCAAGGTACAGATTCAACACATAGAGAAGAAAGTGATTCAAGTTCATTTCAAGACAAAGAAGAATTCCTTGCCACTCATGCTTTCATATTACTAGAGGAAATTATTGAGAATGAATTACAAGAGATTGTAAGCATCCCTGAAAAGGGAAGTGGTCAAAGGGATATGTTACACACTGTCATCCACAAGCCTGATAGTGAGAAGCAATTTGGAGGGGCACTAGATGCTTCCATCCAAGAAATACAAAAGGAGTTCCATGTCATTGTTAGCGGTTACTACATTATTGAGTCAGTTTAGTTCGGTGCAAGTTAGCGCTGGTCTGCTTTTCAGTTAGTTCAGTTCGTTCTGCAACTGCTTCAACTGTTTCATGACAAGTATTTATAACTGTGGTTTGTATCTGCAATGATTATCGAATGAATTGAATAAACAAAGCTTTCTATGCCTCACTTCAAATGGTATCAGAGCCACCTTGGTGAGAGAGGAAGCATTTGCTGAGATGTGTAGAAAGCAAGGAGGAGTCTTTAAACTGCCGATGGATTTCTGTTGACAGTGCCAACCAAACAGCAATGAATAATTTGCAGTGATCACCCAAGTTGAACTCCAGACAACAAGGAGGAAGTGCCCACGACTAGCAATAAGGATTTCTAACAAGGAGCTAGGAGCGTGAGATCGATGTTTGAAGACACAGAGTTCACTACTAACACCATATGAATGAAGAAACATAACAGCATTCTAAGGAGCAACCATATTTGTTTTGTTTGTATGCATTTGAAGGTAGAGAATGCGTGTTTGAAGAAGATATTCTTATAAAGGTGTGTGGAGACTTGCTGTGTGTGGAGGAGAATTCCAAACATGGAATATAAAGGTATTTGAAGATTATGTTTTTTTTTCTGGAGTTGTTTGAAGATAGGCATCAAAATCTGTAACTGTCGTTTGATACAAGGTGCTGTATCATGAGAATCATCTTTTCTGCGTGCCACTAGTGACTAGTTTTGATAGGCGATTTGGATGTGTTGGTTGGTGTTTATTAAATCTGTTGTCTATTCTTCTTTTAATCTTAGCGCCTGGCTGCTTGGCTGTTGCCTGAACTAAAGTTTCTCCATAAGGCATTTGAATGAAGAAGGCATGGTCTGCAAAAATCTGGCAATCATTGGTATGTATTAAAGTGTGTATTTAAGTCTGAGTAAGAAGTTAATCTTTTGAGTATTATCTAAATGGAGATCCCATTAGACAAGTATTCTGGTTCCAATTTTCATACTTGGAGAATGAAAATTCAAATGCAACTAATGAATAAAAATTTATGGGCAATAGTCAGTGGTAAGGAAAAAGCACCTACAGATGCAAATAAGTTATTAGATTGGAGTAGTAGAGATGATAAAGCCAAAGCTATAATTGGTCTTGCTCTTTCTGACACCGAATTGCACCATATTGATTTGGATAAATCATCAGCCGAAATTTGGGAAAATCTGAATAAATTGTTTGGAGCAAAAGCTGTTAATGCAAAGTTTTCTCTAAAACTTCAATTATTTTGATTTAAGATGGAAGATGGAATCACAATGTCAAATCATATAAGTAACTTGCAGTTTCTTATTAGACAGCTAGCAGAGGTTAAGGTTACAGTAGATGATGATGATGCTAGGGCCATCCTATTAAATAGCTTGCCTTCAAAATACAATAATGTTGTTTTTACTCTCAGTCAAATATCTTCACAAACTCTAGAAGGTATGATTTCTACTCTTCTATTAGAAGAGAAGAGAACAATAGAAGATTCAGAAGATGATCCTCAGGAGAAAGCATTATTTTCAAGAAGCAATTACAAGAGATCAGAGAGAATCAAATGTTTTTATTGTAAGAAAAATGGTCACATAGCTTGGGATTGTAGAACTCAAGCAAGTGATGTTCTTAAACGAAAGCTCAAAAATGAAGGAAATCTTGCTTGCATTGAAGATGATAAGGACCCACCAGATATTGAAGATGAGGATCCACCAGATGGTGCTATTAATTTCTGTGGATATGCCCTTTAAGCAAGGTTAGATTGGAGGCAGGCGGCATCAGAGGATGGAAGATTTTCCATCATCTCAAGTTAGCTTCTCGCTTTGAGATGATGCTTTGCATGAGAAGCATTTTTGGTTTTGGTTGTTTTGTTTTTCTTTATTGATGCTGATGGAGCTGACAGATTTGAAGAATGTATGTTTTGTCAAGATTTTGTTTTGGAGACAGGTTTGGGGTTTGGTGGTGAGCTCAATATGGATTGTTGTCCAGTGAGCTTCAAAGAGTATATGATCTTGAATTATACCCTTTCACGGTCACTAGACAACATGGCAGAGATTTGTCGTATCTGTTAGGGGCCATTGTCGAATAATTTAAGACTCTGTGATTTGAGAGCTTGGGACTAAAGAGCTCAAGAACATAGCTCGAAGTGACGCCTTTCCGAGGGTAGATGAGACAGCATGATGGAGCCTTGCTTGGTTCAGGATTTGTTCTTTGGGAGAAGATCTTTTATAAATATGTATTCATACTATGTAATCAGCTTTGTTGAGTTTTTAGCATTAAGGGGGGGTCCCTTAGTACTATTGCAGGAACAATGTAGTAAGGGGGGAATGTTAGCGGTTACTACATTGTTGAGTCAGTTTAGTTCGGTGTAAGTTAGCGCTGGTCTGGTTTTCAGTCAGTTCAATTAGTTCTGCAACTGCTTCAACTATTTCATGACAAGTATTTATAACTGTGGTTTGTATCTGCAATGGTTATCGAATGAATTGAATAAACAAAGCTTTCAATGCCTCACTTCAGTCATATCCCTTAATTTCAACCCATAACAGTTCACAGTTTTCCAAATAAAGAAGATTACATATGTTTTAGTACTTAGCCAAAATTCATGGTACGAAGAAAAGACAAATTAAGAATAGGACAAAGGCTAACTTGGCACTAAAAGACAAAATTATAATTGTTTAATAAAATAAAAGCATTTATAGAGGGATCAAATGAAACCACTAAGGATCGATCATCATTTAGAAGATATATGTAATTAAATGAGTTTAACAAAAAGGCATGAAGGCCTAAGGGTCTCCATCGGAGGCTCTTCCACACCATAAAAAGAGATCCATCATTCATTATTAGACAACATTGAGCATTCAACATTCAGCATTCAGCATTTGATAGTTTACAATACATTCAAAAGAAAGGAACATACCTGCATAGCAATGCGATAGACAACAATAAGGAATTTTGAAGTTCTAGGAGACATCTATGCCAATAAGTAGAAACTGTTATTAACTCAATTAAGATCATCAACCAAAACTGCCATACATCTCCTATTACAGGTGAGCACTTTATATTATTTAATGTTGATGGCGGCCGTATGATATAGGTATATAGAATTCATATTATTGTTTCATCATTGATAGTATATAGTATGCTGGTAGTCATATGCAGTCATTCATGTCAGTGTATTTATATTGATTATAACAGTCTTGATAATCATATGGTAACTCTCGTAAATGCATCGATTCTGGTTTATGATAGTCATCATATGCTTATACTCAAAATGCCTCTGTTATGATACTAATGATTTGTGCACATCCATGCTTAGTAAGGCAGTGTTTACATCCCATCATCCCTAATGATATAATCATCAGGAATTATGACATGTAAACAATCACATAGAAGAATCATTTGTAATGTATTTATTGTGCAATATGTCAAGTGAATTATCTTGTAGACAAACATATAGAGGAATCATTTGTAATGCGATATCTTGTAAACAATCATATACCATGACATGTGATTTGCTAACCTCCTACGAGAGATGGAAGGAAATTACCAAGAGGCCACATGGGCAGTATTGAGGCCTTTGTCACATGAGGTATAAGGTACCCATGATTCAAAGGATCAACATCACATAGAGGCCTTGTCACATGAGGTATAAGGTACCCATAGTGCAAGGATAGTGATATATAAGGCCTTGGTTACTTGATGTAAGGCATCATAATAGTACCAAGGAGTCTCATAGAAGCCTTGACTCTAAGGTATTAAGGATACCACATTGAGTCTAAGGATAGAGACCATAGAGCCCCATGGTGGATAATGGTAACAACCCTCCAATCTCCCATAAGCTGTTAGCAAATGACATATAGACCAATAGATTATAACTTGCATTGATGAATATCCTAGATCATATGAAATGTTAACGATATGCAAGGCATATTAGTATTGATCATGAAAGTAACATGAGAAATGTTAATGATATGCAAGGCATATTAGTATTGATCATGAAAGTAACATATGAAAGGTTAATGTTATGCAAGGCATATGCATGATGATCCTAAGGCTAACTTGTGAAATACAAAGAGCATTGAAAGCAATAATGAGATTGGCAATAATGATATGCATTGAAAATAACTATGAATTCATACTAGTGATATGCATAGAAATGATCATAGGTGAATAATAGTAACTTGCATAGCAATACATATTGATAAAGAAATCAGTTTGAACTAAATGGAAAAGCAATGTGCTATATGTGAATTTTATATATATTGACTTTAAATGAAAATGTACTAATGTTCCTTTGTTGCAAGTTGAAAATTTTTGGACAAGGGAAATAGGATTTCTGATTTGTGACAAGGGGAAATTACAATTGGTATCAGAGCCATTGTTCTTGCCATCCTGTGAGATAGTTTTATACAAGCATACACTAGAAGAGGAAATGAACAATGAAATGAGGGCATTCATGGAAGCCACTGCCAAGGCCATGATG
The DNA here is from genome assembly GCA_027924645.1 of Cunninghamia lanceolata. Classification (NCBI taxonomy): domain Eukaryota; kingdom Viridiplantae; phylum Streptophyta; class Pinopsida; order Cupressales; family Cupressaceae; genus Cunninghamia; species Cunninghamia lanceolata. The sequence continues at coordinate 22,515,226 of BSBN01000078.1, forward strand.
GAACAAAATGAAAGAATCACTAAAGCCATGATGGACCAAGGTGAAAAGACAACTCAAATGTTCTTAGAGGCACTTCAAAAGGTGGGTAACACCACGGATCAACCAAACTCTACAAATGCAAGAGACATAGGATCCAACCATGCAAAGAATAGCCCAGCTTCATCAAATCCAAGGATTCCTATGCCATCTTTCCTTCCAGAAGAACAAAACTCAAGAGCCGATGAACCTATTACAAATGCATTAACCGCAGATGATATTGCAAGGGCTTATGCAAGCTTAGAACTGGAAGTAAGGAGAGTGGTATCATTTAATAATTATAGCAATACTAGAAGGAATGAAATGGTAAGGAGAGAAAGAAGACCCCCTAACAAGGACTTAAAACATAAAACCAAAAAAGTAAACCTTCCTAATTTTGATGGGACAAATAAGATCACACCACATGCGTGGCTCCAAAAGCTAAATGACTACTTCTCACCTAGTCCTATGACGGAAAGGGATGCACTCCAATTTGCCATCTTACATTTGGAAGGCTTAGCATATGGATGGTGGCATAATGGGAAACTCATCCAAGGTCATGAATCCATCACCTCTTATGCGGAGTTCTCTAAGAAATTCCTTAAGAAATTTGAGAGACGACACCCGCAACAAGACTTCAAAGATTTAGCCCAAGTAAGGCAGTGGGGAATCGTAGAGGAATATATCAATGAATTTGAGAAGGTTGCCATACGGGTTACCGGAATTGAAAATGAAAGACTCACATTCCTATTCATAGAAGGTTTGGATGATAAACTAAGAGGCTTAGTAGGAGTACTCAAACCTACCTCCTTGGATAATGTCATTGAAATGGCCCTTCACCTAGAAAAAAGTAAACCTTACCACTCATCTCCAAAACCCTTCCATAAGAAAGGTAAATATGATAAATCCTACCATCACAAGGATGAGAGAAGAGATAGAAGGAATTGTTTCTCATGTCGATCCCCATGGTCACGTGACCACCAATGTCCAAAGCGGCAAGATTTGAAAGACAAAGGTTTGTGTTTTATATGTAAAGACAAATGGGAACCGGGTCATACATGTGGGCAAATCTATACCCTAGAAGCCATGACCCATGAAGAGGAAGAGGAAAACCCTCCTAAGAAAAGAAAATGTGAACCTGAGGAAAAAGTCATCCTAGCCTCCATGTTTAAGGTATCTAAACATCATCCTTTTAAACTTAGATGTAAATTAAAGGGAAACAAATTAATAGCCTTAGTAGACAGCGGGGCTACTCATAATTTTATAGATGAATCCCTAGAAAAAAGATAAAAACTATGACCCCAAGATTTTGAAGGGTTTAAAGTCTCACTAGCTGATGACTCTACAAGAGAATGCTCAAAAATTATGCCTCAACTAGAAATGACCATCGAGAAACATCAAGTTAAGGAAGATTTTTATGTGGTAAATTTGGGAGACACAGATATTGTCCTAGGGATGCCACGGCTACACTCTCTAGGGTGAGTCACTATTGATTTTCCAAAATTAGAAATCCATTTTGAGGATCAAGGAAACAAGATCATCCTACATGGACTTTCTGTTGGATCACCCCAGGTAGTGTCATCCAAAAGAATAGCAAAACTCTACTGACACAACCAAGTAGAGTGGGCAGCTCAATGTATGATTTTAGACAAGTCAACTAAAGAAGGGCCAGCCATCCACATAGATATTCAACCCATCCTACAAAAAAATAAGAAAGTATTTGAAGATATGAACCACCAGGGTTACCTCCCAAGAGAGGACTCAAACATGTCATAGAAATGGAAGAAGGGGTAAAACTAGTTATTACCATCCCATATAGACATCCTCTAAAGTTTAAGGAAGAAATAGAGAAAACCATAAATGAGATCCTAGTAATGGGTCATTTACAACCAAGCTCTAGCCCATTCGCATCTGCCGTGGTACTAGTGAAAAAGAAAGATGGAACCTTGCGATTGTGTGTAGACTATAGAGATTTAAATAAACAAACCATAAAAAATTGGCACCCCATACCCAGGGTAGATGAACTAATTGATGAACTTCATGGGGCCAAATGTTAGACTTAGGGCATGCAACTGAGAGTGGGGGGGTGAATCAGTTGTTCAAAACTTTCTCCAATTAAACACTTAAATCTTCTTAGTGATTAGCAGTATATTAATCATGAACCATAATGCATTCAAATCAAGAGCAGAAACACATCAACACATAAGACACCAAGATTTTGACGTGGAAACCCCAAGATTGTATTCTCTATTAGAAGAATAGAAAGAACAAAATGGCACATGCCAATTAGGGCTCACTACCCGAGCACAATTCTCACAAGAGGCTCACTACCTACAAGAGGCACATTGTCTACAAAGAAATAAATATCACATACATGAACTGGAGAATAGCATCTTCACCATGCTTGAATCAGTTTCATTTAAGCCCAATATTTCTACTCTGCCTTTCGCTCTCCTCCTCACTACAACACATTCATCACAACAAACAACAACTTCAAACTAACTTCACAATCCCTTATTTATACAAGGCATCAACTTAGGAATGATCATCTAAGTCAGCAAACATTCATAAGATCATCCGCCAGATGCATAACTCATCCAGTCAGCCTGTCTCAAGAAGAACACCATCATCTAGAAGTTACTCTCCAATTGCGAGCTTCAACTTCAATGCGGACCACCAACACAAACTAGACATGATCCAAAGACCTCAACAAGCTTGCCTGAATCACCAAGAACATCCACACTTCTTCTGCTTAGTAAAATCCTTCTCTCCTTCATCTGGAACCTCAAGAACATAGTCTGTCATTACTGTCACAAAAGAATAGATGCTTGCAGACCTTCAAACCATGAACTAATAGAGTTGATACACCACAAAGACTTTCACAACACTCCCTTAAATTTGCAGAGCAGGAAACTTCATTTCCGGATCTCACCGGACCTTTCTTGTTACACTCTGTCACCTCTGAACACCTACCAGAACCGGTTTTACTTGACTAGCCACAACTTCTTCATATCTTCATGTGGACCTCTAAAATCTCTACTGGATCACCTACAGACACATATCTACAAATCCTTTAATCCACATCCTCTGATCCTCATCCTATCTTGGAATTTTTCCTTACTGTCATCACTGTTCTTCATTGTTCCTGATTGAGACTAATTTTCTCAATATCCTCAGCTCACGGCTCATCCAAACCTTATCATTAATGCAACAGGAGTATGTTGGCATCAATGAAAACACCATTTAGTCCCATACTTGCAACAATCTCCCCCTTTGTCATTGATGCCAACATAAGATGTGAAAAATTATTTTAATCATCAAGACAAGAACTTCTCCTCACTGTCACAACTCCCCCTATCAGCAATAACCATTCATATGTCTTCTCTCCTTATACTGCTCTCCCTTTAATTAGAAAGCACTTGTTTTTCACATGTCTTCTCTCCCACTTTGACATCAATGGAAAAGGGCACATACTTGCAATTCCAACACTTCAGAATCATACCTGCTGCTCCCCCGAAGTAGCAGCTCCCATCAATCTAGATCACAAGATATGACTGTGATATCCACCAGACTGATGCACCTCAGTGCACCTTAGTTCATCACCGGAGGGGTAATAACCCCTAACTTCTCCCTGATATACTCAAAAGAGTCCTTAGTTAGAGGTTTAGTAAAGATGTCTGCAATCTAATCCTTGGAAGGCACAAACTCCAATCTAACTTCACTCTAGTTCACTTGCTCTCTCAAAAAGTGAAACTTGATGGATATGTGTTTAGTCTTTGAATGCAACACCGGATTCTTAGATATATTTATAGCACTTGAATTATCACAGAAGATTGTGATAGGTTCCTCATACTCCACTTTGATATCTCTTAGCATTTGCTTCATCCACATAACTTGAGTGCAACTACCTACTGCTGCAATATATTCTACTTCAGTTGTAGACAGAGATATTGCCTCTTATTTCTTGCTTAGCTAAGAAACCAGTCTCTTCCTCAAAAAGAATGCTCCACCACTGGTACTCTTCCGGTCATCCACATCTCCTGCCCAATCAGCATCTGTATATGCATGAAGAGAGAAATCATGATCTCTAGGATACCACAGACCATACTCAATCGTCCCTTTTAGATATCTAAAAATTCTCTTGATTACCATGACATGGGATTCTCTAGGATCAGCTTGGAATCTAGCAACAAGACCCTTAGCTTGCATAATATTTGGTCTAGTTTGAGTGAGATACAACAATCCTCCAATCATTGATCTGTATTTTGTCTGGTCTACCTTAGGAGAGTCATCATCTTTGCTCAACTTACATCTGGTTTCCATGGGAGTATTCATTGGCTTTGAATCTTCCATCCTAAATTTTTTCAACAATTCTTTCACATATTTGGTCTGAGAAATGAAGATTCCTTTCTTTGTTTGAGTGATTTGTAGACCCAAGAAGAAATTCATTTCACCAAGCATAGACATCTCAAACTCACTTTTCATTTGATTTGCAAAAGTTTTACACATACTATCTCTTCCTCCAAAGATGATATCATCAACAAATACTTCAACAATCAAGATCTTTTCGTGATCAATTTTGAAATAGACATTACTGTCAGCAGTACCTTTGTTGAACCCAATCTTCAAAAGATGCTTATCCAATCTTTCATACCAGGCTCTTGGGGCTTGCTTCAATCCATACAATGCCTTCTTCAACTTGCAGACCATATCACCATGATCAGACAATTGAAATCCATCAAGTTACTCTATATACACTTCTTCTTCCAAGTCACTGTTTAGAAAGGCAGACTTGACATCCATCTGATATACCTTGAAATCCTTGAAGGAAGCAAAGGCAAGAAATAATTTGACTGCTTCAATTCTTTCCACTGGAGCAAAAGTTTCTTCAAAATCAATTCATTCTATTTGAGAGTAGCCCTTGCAGACCAATCTGCCTTTCTTTCTGATTAGTTCACTAACTTCATTTAGTTTGTTCTGGAAGACCCATTTGGTTCCAATCACATTCTTGTTTCTAGGTTTGGGAACAAGATCCCAAGTGCGATTTTGCTCTATTTGCACCATCTCTTCCTCCATTGCTTTAGTCTAGTTTTCATCATTGCAAGCTTCATTCACTGTCTTAGGTTCAATCTTTGAAATCAAACAATAGTCTTCTGAATTTTGAGAAATTCTCCTTCTTGTTAGTACTCCTTTGCTTTTATCACCTATGATCTGATCTTCAGAGTGGTTCAATCTTACATACCTGGGAACTTTAGGAATTTCTTGCACTTCTGATTCTTGATCAGGCTCATTGAAACTTATTTCTTCTTCCTGGTTTACTGGATTAGCTTGAATATGACTAACAGATGAGGCTTGGGCTCCTTGAGTTAGAACACCATTCTGATCATCTTCATCATATTCATAAAACCTTGAGGGTTTCTCAATTCCCTCATCAACCTTCACATTTGTAATTTCTATCATCTTTCTCAGTCTTTTATATAACATCGGTATGCTTTGCTTTGAGTAGAGTAACCCAAGAATATTCTTTCATCACTTATAGCATCAAAATTTCCTAGATCTTCATCTCTTTTAATGTAACATTTGCTACCAAAAACTCTAAAATACCTCATAGTAGGAGTGATGCCAAACAAAAGTTCATAAGGAGTCTTACTAGTATTGCTTCTTATTTGAACTCGATTGAGAGTATAGACTACAGTTCTGACAGCTTCTCTCCAATAGATTTGAGGAACATTTGCTTCTATCATCATGGTCCTAGATGCTTCCTATATGGTCCGGTTCTTTCTTTCCACTACTCCATTCTGCTATGGAGTCCTAGGAGCAGACAACTGTCTCTTTATTCCACGTTTCTCACAGAACTCTATGAACTCACTAGATGTGAATTCTCCACCTCTATTAGACATTTCAATTTCAATCCGGTTTCATTCTCTACCATAGCCTTGAATATTTTGAATTTCTCAAAAGCTTCTGATTTCTCTTTCAGAAAAGTTACCCACATCATCTGAGAATAGTCATCAATTAGTAACATGAAGTATCTATCACCTTGCATACTCCTGATTCTTGTCGGGTGACAAAGGTCAGTATGAACTAAGTCCAATAATCTAGTAGAACATAGTTCCTTACTCTTGAATGTGATTCTACTCAGCTTACCCAACTGACATTCTTTGCACAAGCTATTAGTAAGTTTAACCAATTTAGGAAGATCTCTTATAGCCTGAGTATTGCTTATCTTGATGATGTTATCAAAATTCACATGACACATTCTCCTATGCCATAACCAACTCTGATCAACTTGAACAAATAAGCAACTTTTACCACTACCAACCAAGTGGAAGATATTACCTTTAGTTTGGGTACCAGATGCAATCTATGTTCTGGAGCTTTCAAAGATCTTGCATTTTCTATTCTTGAACCGAAGATCATAGCCTTTGTCCACCAACTGTCCAATACTGAGAAGATTGTGCTTCAAGCCTTCAACATATAGAACATTACCGGTTTTGTTCCTTCAATCAAAGGAAATAGTTCCTCTTCCTCTGATTCTACCAGCAGAATTATCACCAAACTTCACCACTCCTCCTTCATACCTTTCCAAATCTATGAACTTATTTTTGTCACCTGTCATTGGTGACAGCAACCACTGTCAATGACCCAATCATCCTTTTCTTCAACTTGGGCAGCCAAAGCTCTTTCTACAAATTTATGATTGACAGATACAGAGGATATTGGTTATTCTTCCTTGATGGCAATAAACACCCATTCACTTCTGGATTTGTTTCCTTTCTCTGATTCATCATCTGTTACTCCTTCATTATCATCTTCTTCATGAACATAGTAACAATTCGTTTGGAACCTTGATCTATTAGGATTTGGCCTTGAAAATATTTTCGGACATCTTGAGGCAAAATGACCAATCTTATTGTAGTTAAAACACTTAAAAGGCAATTTTCCTTCATACTTACCAGATCCTCTTGGAAGTCTCTTTGCAATGAGGGCTTCAAGTTGAGCAATTTCTACTTCTTCTTCTTCTAGGTCTTTTCTTACTTTATCATACCATGATAGTTTCCTTGATGAGTTCTCTCCCAGATCAAACCTTTGTTTACCTTTTACAGAGGAACTAGCTTTGAATGCAGATTTAGCCTTGGAGGGATCATCTCCAAACTTGGTCATTTCAAATGCAGCCAATTTGCCAGCCAATTGATCTCTTGTGATAGTTGTATGGGCTCTAAATTCATCAATGGCAGCAACCTTGATTTTGTAAGAAGCAGGAAGGGATCTGAGAATTTTGCTGACAATCTCATTTTCATCCAAGACTCCACCAGCATTTCTAATTCCACAAACAAGCTCATTTACTCTTGGCATAAAAGTAGTAATATTTTCATCATCTCTCATCTTCAGGTTTCCAACTTTTCCTTTCAGACTCTGTAACCTTGCACATTTAACATACTGGTCTCCTTCATGCAAAAGTTCCAATTTTTTCCAAATATCAAAAGTAGTTGGAAGGTCAATAACATTTGAGAGCTCTGAATCAGATAATGTGCATAGAAGAGCTTCTATAGTCCGTAGATTGTTTTTAGCATCTGTGATTTCATTTGGAGCTTTTGGACCACCCTGTGGAGGTACATACTGTGTTGTAACCATGGTCCAGTATGCCATTCCCATGCATTGCAAGTGACACTTCATGCGACCTTTCCATAGATTGAAATTGGTTCCATCAAACTTCAGACTATCCTTCTTGTAGGACGACATCCTGGATCTCCTCAAGCGATTAAGCTCTTTTCGAGGAACTTAGCTCTGATACCAATTGTTAGACTTAGGGCACACAACTAAGAGGGGGGGTGAATTAGTTGTGCAAAACTTTCTCCAATTAAACACTTAAATCTTCTTAGTGATTAGCAGTATGTTAATCATGAACCATAATGCATTCAAATCAAGAGCAGAAACACATCAACACATAAGACACCAAGATTTTGACATGGAAAACCTAGTTAAGGGAAAAACCATGGGGTGATTAACCCAAGATTGTATTCTCTATTAGAAGAATATAAAGAACAAAATGGCACATGCCAATTAGGGCTCACTGCCAGAGCACACTGCTCACAAGAGGCTCACTGACTACAAGAGACACACTATCTACAAGGAAAAAAATATCACATACATGAACTAGAGAATAGCATCTTCACCATGCTTGAATCAGTTCCATTTAAGCCCAATACTTCTGCTCTGCCTTTCGCTCTCCTCCTCGCTACAACACTCTCATCACAACAAACAACAACTTCAAACTAACTTCACAATCCCTTATTTATACAAGGCGTCAACTTAGGAATGATCATCTAAGTCGGCAAACATTCATAAGATCATTCGCTAGATGCATAACTCATTCGGTTAGCCTGTCTTAAGAAGAACACCATCATCCAGAAGTTACTCTCCAATTGCGAGCTTCAACTTCAATGTGGACCACCAACATGAACTAGACACAATCCAAAGACCTCCACAAGCTTGCCTGAATCACCAAGAACATCCACACTTCTTGTGCTTACTGAAATCCTTCTCTCCTTCATCCGGAACCTCAAGAACACAGTCTGTCATTACTGTAACAAAGGAATAGATGCTTGCGGACCTACAAACCATGAACTAATATAGTTGATACACCACAAAGACTTTCTCAGCACTCCCTTAAATCCGTAATGCAGGAAACTTCATTTCTGGATCTCACCAGACCTTTCTTGTTACACTTTGTCACCTCTAAACACCTACCAGAACTGGTTTTACTTGAGCGGCCACAACTTCTTCATATCTTCATGTGGACCTCTAAAATCTCTACTGGATCACCTACATACACATATCTACAAACCCTTTAATCCACATCCTCTAATCCTCATCCTATCTTGGACTTTTTCCTTATTGTCATCACGGTTCTTCATTGTTCTTGATTGAGACTAATTTTCTCAATATACTCAGCTCATGGCTCATCCAAACCTTATCATTAATGCAACAGGAGTATGTTGACATCAATGACAACACCAGTTAGGCCCATACTTGCAACACCAAATACTTCTCAAAAATAGACCTTAGGTCCGGGTATCACCAAATCCGAATGCGAGAAGAAGATATACCCAAAACCGCCTTTCGATGTCATTATGGCCATTTTGAATTCTTAGTCCTACCATTCAGACTAACCAATGCACTGGCAACTTTCCAATCATGCATGAACCATACTTTTCAAAAGCAGCTAAGAAAGTTCCTCTTAATCTTCTTTGATGACATATTAATTTATAGTAAAACTTCGGAGGAACACTTGAAACATATTGATGAGGTCCTATCCATACTAGAACAAGAATCTGTTTATGCAAAAGATTTGAAGTGTGAGTTTGGAATGGAAGAGATTCTTTACTTAGGGCATAAAATTAGTGCCAAAGGAGTCAAGGTTGATGAGGAGAAGATTAAAACCATTAAGGAGTGGCCTAGACCTAAGACTTTGACTCACTTAAGAGGATTCCTAGGACTATGCAGTTATTATCGAAGGTTTGTAAAACATTTTTCTAAAATTGCATCACCTTTATCTGACCTTACAAAGAAATGACTATTTTAATGGAATGATGCTGCTGAAAAATCCTTCAAAGAATTGAAAAAAGTTATGAGCTCTTGTCACGTGTTAGCCATTCCTGACTTCTCCTCACCTTTTGAATTGGAATGTGATGCCTTGGGTGAAGGCATTGGCACTGTCATGATGCAAAATAGATAGCCCATAGCATTTGAAAGTCACAAGTTGACAGCCACCGAAAGATTGTATTCCACTTATGATAAAGAAATGTTGGCCATCATGCATGCCTTGGCAAAATTTCGCCAATATCTAGTATGTGGAAAATTTGCCATAAAAATAGATCATAATAGTCTACAGCACTTCCTTAATCAGTGTGATTTAAATGATAGACAACAAAAATGGGTGAGCAAGATCCAAGCATACAATTTTGATATTAGCTACCTGAAAGGAAACAATAATGTGGTAGCGGATGAAGTATCAAGAAGGCCACACTTATGTGCTATGTCATGCATATCTCCTGATTCGAAGAGTAAGATCACTGCAGGATATGTAAAGGATCCCTTCACAAATAATATAATGGAGGGGCACATTGAAGATGAAAGTTATGTAGTCAAAGAGGAACTCATCCTATACAAAGATCAAATATATTTAGCCACGGGGTCCAAAATGAAGGACCAAATCATCCAAGAATTCCATGATAACCTTCTAGTAGATCATCAGGGGTATTATAAAACTTATAAACAAATTCCGGAAAAGTTTGCATGGAGGGGTTTAAAAAAGGATGTACTCCAACATGTCCAAGAATGTATAACTTGCCAAAGAAATAAAATAGAGCATACACATTATGTCGGGTTATTACAATCCTTACCCATTCCAGAGCAAAAGTGGAATAGTATCACCATGGATTTTATCATAGACTTCCTAAGGTCCAAGGAAAAGATTGCATTTATGTGGTTGTGGATAGACTTACTAAATATGCACATTTCATGGCCATACCCTGTGACTATAAAGCACCTCAAGTGGCCAAATTATTCTTTAAAGAGATATTTTGACTCCATGGTTTACCACAAAACATAATTAGTGATTGAGACAGCTGATTCATGAGTCTCTTTTGGCAAGAATTGTTCAAATTGGTAGGCACACAACTTACACCAAGTACAAGTTATCATCCACAGACAGATGGTCAAATGGAGATTGTAAACAAATGGATCGAAGGATATCTCTGAAATTATATCACCGGGCAGCAAAAGGGATGGATTAAATGGTTATACCTTGGGGAACATTGCTACAATACAACATACCATATGTCCATTGGGATGAGTCCTTTCAAGGCTCTATACAGATATGATTCCCCTTCATTTGGAAACTTGATATGCCAAGAAAGTAGAAGTCCCAAAGAAAAGGACTTCATTCAACAACATGAAGATATCATGAGCGTACTTAGAGACAATCTACATCATGCCCAAAATCAAAAAAAGATATATGCTGATCGGAAGCATGTAGAGAGGACATTTAAAGCTAGGGACATGGTACTCCTAGGATTGCAGCCATATAACCAATCCTCCTTAAAGTCCAATGGTGCTGAAAAATTTAAACTGAGATTTTATGGGCCTTACAAGGTAATAAGAAGAATTGGTGAGGTTTATATGAGTTAGAATTTCCAAGCAATAGAAAGATCCATAATGTGTTTCACCTCTCCAAACTCAAAAAGGTACTTGATCAAAAAGTCACACCCTGTGAGGATCTACCCCCCTTGGATGATGAAGGGCAATTAATATTAGAACTTGAGGCAATTCTAGACACGAGGGAGAGAAGGCTAAGAAATAGAACCATTATAGAGCATCTTGTCAAATGGGAGAACTTGCCTAATGATGATGCTACATGGGAAAGACTAGAAGATTTAGACTCCCAAGCACACAAATTGCTTGAGGACAAGCAATCTTAAGGAGGGAGGCATGTCATATCCCTTAATTTCGACCCATAATAGTTCACAGTTTTCCAAATAAAGAAGATTACATATGTTTTAGTACATAGCCAAAATTCATGGTAAGAAGAAAAGACAAATTAAGAATAGGACAAAGGCTGACTTGGCACTAAAAGACAAAATTATAATTGTTTACTAAAATAAAAGCATTTATAGAGGGATCGAATGAAACCACTAAGGATCGATCATCATTAAGAAGATACATGTAATTAAATGAGTTTAACAAAAAGCCACGAAGGCCTAAGGGTTTCCACCGGTGGCTCTTCCACACCATAAAAAGAGATCCATCATTCATTCTTAGACACCATTGAGCATTCAGCATTCAACATTGAGTATTTGATAGTTTATAATACATTCAAAAGAAAGGAACATACCTGCACAGTAGTGCGATAGACAACAATAAGGAATTTTGAAGTTCTAGGAGACATCTATGCCAATAAGCAAAAACTGTTATTAACTCAATTAAGATCATCAACCAAAACTGCCATACATCTCCTCTTACAGGTGAGCACTTTATATTATTTAATGTTGATGGTGGCCGTACGATATAGGTATATAGAATTCATATTATTGTTTCATCATTGATAGTATATAGTATGCTGGTAGTCATATGCAGTCATTCATGTCAGTGTATTTATATTGATTATAACAGTCTTGATAATCATATGGTAACTCTCATAAATGCATCGATTCTGGTTTATGATAGTCGTCATATGCTTATACTCAAAATGCCTCTGTTATGATACTAATGATTTGTGCACATCCATGCTTAGTAAGGCAGTGTTTACATCCCATCATCCCAAATGATATAATCATCAAGAATGATGACATGTAAACAATCACATAGAAGAATCATTTGTAATGTATTTATTGTGCAATATGTCAAGTGAATTATCTTGTAGACAAACATATAGAGGAATCATTTGTAATGCAATATCTTGTAAACAATCATATACCATGACATGTGATTTGCTAACCTCCTACGAGAGATGGAAGGAAATTACCAAGAGGCCACATGGGGAGTATTGAGGCCTTTGTCACATGAGGTATAAGGTACCCATGATTCAAAGGATCAACATCACATAGAGGCCTTGTCACATGAGGTATAAGGTACCCATAGTGCAAGGATAGTGATATATAAGGCCTTGGTTACTTGATGTAAGGCATCATAAGAGTACCAAGGAGTCTCATAGAGGCCTTGACTCTAAGGTATTAAGGATACCACATTGAGTTTAAGGATAGAGACCATAGAGCCCCATAGTGGATAACGGTAACAACCCTCCAATCTCCCATAAGCTGTTAACAAATGACATATAGACCAATAGATTATAACTTGCATTGATGAATATCCTAGATCATATGAAATGTTAATGATATGCAAGGCATATTAGTATTGATCATGAAAGTAACATGAGAAATGTTAATGATATGCAAGGCATATTAGTATTGATCATGAAAGTAACATATGAAAGGTTAATGTTATGCAAGGCATATGCATGATGATCCTAAGGCTAACTTGTGAAATACAAAGAGCACTAAAAGCACTAATGAGATTGGCAATAATGATATGCATTGAAAATAACTATGAATTCATACTAGTGTTATGCATAGAAATGATCATAGGTGAATAATAGTAACTTGCATAGCAATACATATTGATAAAGAAATCAGTTTGAACTAAATGGAAAAGCAATGTGCTATATGTGAATTTTATATATATTGACTTTAAATGAAAATGTACTAATGTTCCTTTGTTGCAAGTTGAAAATTTTGGACAAGGGAAATAGGATTTCTGATTTGTGACAAGGGGAAATTACAATTGGTATCAGAGCCATTGTTCTTGCCATCCTGTGAGATAGTTTTATACAAGCATACACTAGAACGAATCGACAACTTCTAGAAGAGGAAATGAACAATGAAATGAGGGCATTCATGGAAGCCACCGCCAAGGCCATGATGGAACAAAATGAAAGAATCACTAAAGCCATGATGGACCAAGGTGAAAAGACAACTCAAATGTTCTTAGAGGCACTTCAAAAGGTGGGTAACACCACGGATCAACCAAACTCTACAAATGCAAGAGACATAGGATCCAACCATGCAAAGAATAGCCCAGCTTCATCAAATCCAAGGATTCCTATGCCATCTTTCCTTCCAGAAGAACAAAACTCAAGAGCTGATGAACCTATTACAAATGCATTAACCGCGGATGATATTGCAAGGGCTTATGCAAGCTTAGAACTGGAAGTAAGGAGAGTGGTATCATTTAATGATTATAGCAATACTAGAAGGAATGAAATGGTAAGGAGGGAAAGAAGACCCCCTAACAAGGACTTAAAACATAAAACCAAAAAAGTAAACCTTCCTAATTTTGATGGGACAAATAAGATCACACCACATGCATGGCTCCAAAAGCTAAATGACTACTTCTCACTTAGTCCTATGATGGAAAGGGATGCACTCCAATTTGCCATCTTACATTTGGAAGGCTTAGCATATGGATGGTGGCATAATTGGAAATTCATCCAAGGTCATGAATCCATCACCTCTTATGCGGAGTTCTCTAAGAAATTCCTTAAGAAATTTGAGAGACGACACCCGCAAATAGACTTCAAAGATTTAACCCAAGTAACGCAGTGGGGAACCGTAGAGGAATATATCAATGAATTTGAGAAGGTTGCCATACGGGTTACCGGAATTGAAAATGAAAGACTCACATTCCTATTCATAGAAGGTTTGGATGATAAACTAAGAGGCTTAGTAGGAGTACTCAAACCTACCTCCTTGGATAATGTCATTGAAATGGCCCTTCACCTAGAAAAAAGTAAACCTTACCACTCATCTCCAAAACCCTTCCATAAGAAAGGTAAATATGACAAATCCTACCATCACAAGGATGAGAGAAGAGATAGAAGGAATTGTTTCTCATGTGGATCCCCATGGTCACGTGACCACCAATGTCCAAAGCGGCAAGATTTGAAAGACAAAGGTTTGTGTTTTAGATGTAAAGACAAATGGGAACTGGGTCATACATGTGGGCAAATCTATACCCTAGAAGCCATGACCCATGAAGAGGAAGAGGAAAACCCTCCTAAGAAAAGAAAATGTGAACCCGAGGAAAAAGTCATCCTAGCCTCCATGTCTAAGGTATCTAAACATCATCCTTTTAAACTTAGATGTAAATTAAAGGGAAACAAATTAATAGCCTTAGTAGACAGCGGGGCTACTCATAATTTTATAGATGAATCCCTAGAAAAAAGATAAAAACTAGGACCCCAAGATTTTGAAGGGTTTAAAGTCTCACTAGCTGATGACTCTACAAGAGAATGCTCAAAAATTATGCCTCAACTAGAAATGACCATCGAGAAACATCAAGTTAAGGAAGATTTTTATGTGGTAAATTTGGGAGACACAGATATTGTCCTAGGGATGCCATGGCTACACTCTCTAGGGTGAGTCACTATTGATTTTCCAAAATTAGAAATCCATTTTGAGGATCAAGGAAACAAGATCATCCTACATGGACTTTCTGTTGGATCACCCCAGGTAGTGTCATCCAAAAGAATAGCAAAAATCTGCTGACACAACCAAGTAGAGTGGGCAGCTCAATGTATGATTTTAGACAAGTCAACTAAAGACGGGCCAGCCATCCACATAGATATTCAACCCATCCTACAAAAAAATAAGAAAGTATTTGAAGATATGAACCACCAGGGTTACCTCCCAAGAGAGGATTCAAACATGTCATAGAAATGGAAGAAGGGGTAAAACCAGTTATTACCACCCCATAGAGACATCCTCTAAAGTTTAAGGAAGAAATAGAGAAAACCATAAATGAGATCCTAGTAATGGGTCATATACAACCAAGCTCTAGCCCATTCGCATCTGCCGTGGTACTAGTGAAAAAGAAAGATGGAACCTTGTGATTGTGTGTAGACTATAGAGATTTAAATAAACAAACCATAAAAAATTGGTACCCCATACCCAGGGTAGATAAACTAATTGATGAACTTCATGGGGCCAAATGTTAGACTTAGGGCATGCAACTGAGAGTTGGGGGGGTGAATCAGTTGTTCAAAACTTTCTCCAATTAAACACTTAAATCTTCTTAGTGATTAGCGGTATATTAATCATGAACCATAATGCATTCAAATCAAGAGCAGAAACACATCAACACATAAGACACCAAGATTTTGACATGGAAAACCCAGTTAAGGGAAAAACCACGAGGTGATTAACCCAAGATTGTATTCTCTATTAGAAGAATAGAAAGAACAAAATGGCACATGCCAATTAGGGCTCACTGCCCGAGCACAATTCTCACAAGAGGCACATTGTCTACAAAGAAATAAATATCACATACATGAACTGGAGAATAGCATCTTCACCATGCTTGAATCAGTTTCATTTAAGCCCAATACTTCTACTCTGCCTTTCGCTCTCCTCCTCACTACAACACATTCATCACAACAAACAACAACTTCAAACTAACTTCACAATCCCTTATTTATACAAGGCATCAACTTAGGAATGATCATCTAAGTCAAAAAACATTCATAAGATCATCCGCCAGATGCATAACTCATCCAGTCGGCCTATCTCAAGAAGAACACCATCATCTAGAAGTTACTGTCCAATTGCGAGCTTCAACTTCAATGCGGACCACCAACACAAACTAGACATGATCCAAAGACCTCAACAAGCTTGCCTGAATCACCAAGAACATCCACACTTCTTCTGCTTAGTAAAATCCTTCTCTCCTTCATCTGGAACCTCAAGAACATAGTCTGTCATTACTGTCACAAAAGAATAGATGCTTGCAGACCTTCAAACCATGAACTAATAGAGTTGATACACCACAAAGACTTTCACAACACTCCCTTAAATTTGCAGAGTAGGAAACTTCATTTCCGGATCTCACCGGACCTTTCTTGTTACACTCTGTCACCTCTGAACACCTACTAGAACCGGTTTTACTTGACTGGCCACAACTTCTTCATATCTTCATGTGGACCTCTAAAATCTCTACTGGATCACCTACAGACACATATCTACAAACCCTTTAATCCACATCCTCTGATCCTCATCCTATCTTGGAATTTTTCCTTACTATCATCACTGTTCTTCATTGTTCCTGATTGAGACTAATTTTCTCAATATCCTCAGCTCACGGCTCATCCAAACCTTATCATTAATGCAACAGGAGTATGTTGGCATCAATGACAACACCATTTAGTCCCATACTTGCAACAATCTCCCCCTTTGTCATTGATGGCAACATAAGATGTGAAAAATTATTTTAATCATCAAGACAAGAACTTCTCCTCACTGACACAACTCCCCCTATCAGCAATAACCATTCATATGTCTTCTCTCCTTATACTGCTCTCCCTTTAATCAGAAAGCACTTGTTTTTTAGATGTCTTCTCTCCCACTTTGACATCAATGGAAAAGGGCACATACTTGCAATTGCAACACTTCAGAATCATACCTGCTGCTCCCCCTAAGTAGCAGCTCCCATCAATCTAGATCACAAGATATGACTGTGATATCCACCAGACTGATGCACCTCAGTGTACCTTAGTTCATCACCGGAGGGGTAATAACCCCTAACTTCTCCCTGATATACTCAAAGGAGTCCTTAGTTAGAGGTTTAGTAAAGATGTCTGCAATCTAATCCTTGGAAGGCACAAACTCCAATCTAACTTCATTCTAGTTCACTTGCTCTCTCAAAAAGTGAAACTTGATGGATATGTGTTTAGTCTTTGAATGAAACACCGGATTCTTAGATATACTTATAGCACTTGAATTATCACAGAAGATTGTGATAGGTTCCTCATACTCCACTTTGATATCTCTTAGCATTTGCTTCATCCACATAACTTGAGTGCAACTACCTACTGCTGCAATATATTCTACTTCAGTTGTAGACAGAGATATTGCCTCTTATTTCTTGCTTAGCCAAGAAACCAGTCTCTTCCTCAAAAAGAATGCTCCACCACTGGTACTCTTCCGGTCATCCACATCTCTTGCCCAATCAGCATCTGTATATGCATGAAGAGAGAAATCATGATCTCTAGGATACCAAAGACCATACTCAACCGTCCCTTTTAGATATCTAAAAATCCTCTTGATTTCCATGACATGGGATTCTCTAGGATCAGCTTGGAATCTAGCAACAAGACCCTCAGCTTGCATAATATTTGGTCTAGTTTAAGTGAGATACAACAATCCTCCAATCATTGATCTGTATTTTGTCTGGTCTACCTTAGGAGAGTCATCATCTTTGCTCAACTTACATCTGGTTGCCATGGGAGTATTCATTGGCTTTGAATCTTCCATCCTAAATTTTTTCAACAATTCTTTCACATATTTGGTCTGAGAAATGAAGATTCCTTTCTTTGTTTGAGTGATTTGCAGACCCAAGAAGAAATTCATTTCACCAAGAATAGACATCTCAAACTCACTTTTCATTTGATTTGCAAAAGTTTTACACATACTATCTCTTCCTCCAAAGATGATATCATCAACAAATACTTCAACAATCAAGATCTTTTTATGATCAATTTTGAAATATACATTACTGTCAGCAGTACCTTTGTTGAACCCAATCTTCAAAAGATGCTTATCCAATCTTTCATACCAGGCTCTTGGGGCTTGCTTCAATCCATACAATGCCTTCTTCAACTTGCAGACCATATCACCATGATCAAACAATTGAAATCCATCAAGTTACTCTATATACACTTCTTCTTCCAAGTCACTGTTTAGAAAGGCAGACTTGACATCCATCTGATATACCTTGAAATCCTTGAAGGAAGCAAAGGCAAGAAATAATTTGACTGCTTCAATTCTTTCCACTGGAGCAAAAGTTTCTTCAAAATCAATTCATTCTATTTGAGAGTAGCCCTTGCAGACCAATCTAGCTTTATTTCTGATTAGTTCACTAACTTCATTTAGTTTGTTCTGGAAGACCCATTTGGTTCCAATCACATTCTTGTTTCTAGGTTTGGGAACAAGATCCCAAGTGTGATTTTTCTCTATTTGCACCATCTCTTCCTCCATTGCTTTAGTCTAGTTTTCATCATTGCAAGCTTCATTCACTGTCTTAGGTTCAATCTTTGAAATCAAACAATAGTCTTCTGAATCTTGAGAAATTCTCCTTCTTGTTAGTACTCCTTTGCTTTTATCACCTATGATCTGATCTTCAAAGTGGTTCAGTCTTACATACCTGGGAACTTTAGGAATTTCTTGCACTTCTGATTCTTGATCAGGCTCATTGAAACTTATTTCTTCTTCCTGGTTTACTAGATTAGCTTGAATATGACTAACAGATGAGGCTTGGGCTCCTTGAGTTAGAACACCATTCTGATCATCTTCATCATATTCATAAAACCTTGAGGGTTTCTCAATTCCCTCATCAACCTTCACATTTGTAATTTCTATCATCTTTCTCAGTCTTTTATTATAACACCAGTATGCTTTGCTTTGAGTAGAGTAAGCCAAGAATATTCCTTCATCACTTCTAGCATCAAACTTTCCTAGATCTTCATCTCTTTTAATGTAACATTTGCTACCAAAAACTCTGAAATACCTCATAGTAGGAGTGATGCCAAACCAAAGTTCATAAGGAGTCTTACTAGTATTGCTTCTGATTTGAACTCGATTGAGAGTATAGACTACAGTTCTGATAGCTTCTCTCCAATAGATTTGAGGAACATTTGCTTCCGTCATCATGGTCCTAGATGCTTCATATATGGTCCGGTTCTTTCTTTCCACTACTCCATTCTGCTATGGAGTCCTAGGAGCAGACAACTGTCTCTTTATTCCATGTTTCTCACAGAACTCTATGAACTCACTAGATGTGAATTCTCCACCTCTATTAGACATTTCAATTTCAATCCGGTTTCATTCTCTACCATAGCCTTGAATATTTTGAATTTCTCAAAAGCTTCTGATGGGTAATGATTATATCCTAGGATTGCCAACTTTAGAATTGATAATTTTGAATTTTCAATATGGAGAACTCTAGATTTTGCACACAATCTAGTTGCAAGGATTACGTATGTTGAAGATAAACTTCATATTCTTGAGAACATGATACTAGAATTGATAGGCAAAATGGGGAGTCCAAACTAATCTAGGATCGATAGATTTCATAATCTCAACAATTCATTCTACAAGACATCTTGTAGATTTAAAAGAAGGTGAGCTTGAAAAGAGTGAACTTGAGCAAGAAGCATCATCATCCATGAGGTTCTTCAAAGTTGAAGCAAAGATAGTCATTAAACTCAATGATGGTGAAATTAGTGCATTCTCTCAATGATGGTGAAATGATGGACAACTCAACAAACATCTTTCATAAGGTTGAAACTTGGGCATTCTCTCACATGGTATCAGAGTTATGCTCACTCTTTGAAAAATTTAAAAATTGCAGCAATCTCCAAGTGGAATAATTTTAATGAGCTGTTGTAGAATTAGTTTTACCCCATTTTCCATGAAGAAGAATAAGTGATGTAGTGGCATCATTTGAAGAAAGGAAAGGGAAAAGTCTTCAAGCCTACAAGAGAATAAAAAGAGAACTTAACCTTGGGAAGGACATCATGGAGAATGAGGTGTTGATTATCTATGTGGGAGGTTTGTTTAACCATCTACAAATGGTATTCCTCAGGGGAAAACCCCAAAATATGGATGAGGCTTGTGCCCAAGTAGGCTATCTGGAGTTGGACAAGGAGGGAGTTCCTTTCACTTGCAACAAGGGTAACAAATAATAGCATGGTGGAAAGAAAAATTCAAAGGCAAAAGGAATGAAGATTTGTAATTCCATGGTAAAGGTAAGAGAAAATTGCATTGTTCTCATTTTGATAAAGATGGACATGAAGAAGATAAATTGTGGAATTTACATCCCAATTAGGACCCTCATGGTTGAAGAAAGGTAAAGATAAAAGTATTCAACATTTATCTTCTTCATGAGTAATAAGTATATCTTGCGATTGTTAGCTTTGAAATTTAGAATTTCAAATTTTAAATCTAGAGGACTAGATCATGCCCACAATCTAGTCTATAGGATGAGATTGAATGTATGATCTAGTCTAGGAAGGAAGAAGTCCTAAGAATTACATTGGTGTTGGTATGATGCTGAGGATTAAACAAAATACAATGTTCAATTCAAAATTAGGGTTATTCACTGCACCTATAAAATAAATTATATACTAAGAGAAGATGTTAACTAGATCCACAAAAATAAGATTAAAACATAAAAGTGAAAGAGTGAAACATATACTTCTTTACAATATTATTATTGCATATTTATTTGTTCAGTAATCTTTTATTTAACTTATTTATTTATATAAATGAATTATTTTTCACCATAATTAAATCTTTCTGTCATCTCCCTGAATTTCAATGATCCGGTAATATAAGTGTAATTTCTTCAACTTTAATACAGAGCTTAATCTAACTTAAAATTTGTTTCCTTCTAAATAGTTTTACTCATTTTCTGCCTACAATATTTAATTCCTCCTAAATAAATTTAATTATTTCATTGGATTACAAGCGTTCTTTAACGGTCATAAGACTTTTGCAAATCAAGAAATCATAATTACTTTTGACTATATGGTTTTCCTCATTTTCCCAGCATTATTTTTCCTTTAGAACACAAAGGAAAACAAGCAAAGGGATATTAGATATAAACATAAAGGAAAACTAACAGCACCAATTGTTTTCATCAATGTTTGTTTTATCTATCATCACTAGAAAGGTCAAACTTTGGATGACGAACATGTTGCAAAGAACAGAGTTCTCTGATAGCAATCTCTCACTACTTCAGCAGTGCTTTTTAATATGATAGTCTCATAGACTATTTTAGTATGATGAAGGATATTGAAATCTTTCTTTTCCATTACATAACAATGGCCCCAACTTTCTTAAGTGATGTGCTAGATTTTTTTAAAAAGATAAGGAATAGAATGATTCACATGTACGTTTGCAGTGCTAACTGCTTTCCTGCATTGTGCAGACTTTACAATAATGGAAAATCTTAATGCCAATATTTCTCATGCTCAAGTAAAAGCTCAGTCTAGTCCTGCTTCTAAGATAGCAGATCCTAATGCTGAGGTGAGGTTTAGTAGTAGAAAAAGGAAAAATCACAAGGAGAATTCTTGTGAATTGGATGATATTGAACACACAGCAAGGGTGCTAATCAATCTCACTGGAGGGAGGGTTAATCAAGACACAGTTGCAGGAAGTGGTGGTAATAATGGCATGGAAAACCCTAACCCTAAGACATTTCATGGAAAGCCTAACATAAATGATAATGGTAGGAAAAGTGGCCAATTTATTGGACTCAGTGATGACCGTGGTTGTTGCCGTTGGCAAGCCCATATATGGTATTCTATTATTTCTCTTTTGTCTTTCTTTTGTTTGACGGTTAACTTTTAATTGAAGAATAATACATTGAACACTATATCTATCTTCAAGAAAAATCAAAAGATTTTTATATCGTTCAGGTCATTTTGTGTCTCATATTTAGGGTGATTCCATATTTCTGTGGGTTATTTATTTTTTTTTTTTTGGGACTCAAAAGGTTGATTTGAAAAACTTTTGGTTGCTGTTAAAGATGTTTTGAGTTCAATAATAATGGATTGGGGAAGTGTCCAACTTACAATATGTTTCACTGCATAGATCTCTTTAATAACGTTGGAATGTCATTTCTCTATAGGCTTAAGGAGGATAAACACCAAGTAAGCCTCGGTGAGTTTATAAGTTTTTTTTTTTTTTTTAGTTTACTTGAATGTTGAGGAGTTTCTTATTAAAAAAGTAAAAAGCAGAAAGATTTTTGATGTTTAGAGAACAATATAGGTTATTAATATTTTTAAAGATTTGAAGATAGAAATTAAAAAAAAAATCTAATCCAGTCATATTATTTGTGACCCATTATTAACTCAAAAGTAGTATGTTCATTAAAAAAATTTAAGAAAATTTTATTCTAAATCCTTTCAAAAAGTTAACAGATTATAGGGGTGGCAATCCAAATAAATCTTTTTCTTTGCAAACTCTAATCCACAGCTTTGAAACATTTATTATAAATTGAGAATCTTAAATTTTATTATATTTTATTTGATATTGTTCACTTTTGCGTTAGTTTTAAGTGGATATTTTATTGTTGAGGCTGCAGAAAGGTCAATGTTCTAACATCTCTCCTTCATATTTTACCATTAGTATTGGTGGCATGTAGTTTACTATATACCTGATATAAATAATTACTATGCAGGTCCTCGGACAAAGCTATGCTAGTCACACGTGACCAGCCATGCAGGAGGGGCAACTATTCAAAAGGTCGCATTAAAGGATTAAGTGATGGAGCTGGACATGAACTTCTGAAACTAATAGATGAAAAGAAAACATTGGAGATGGAGGGGACATTGACATTGCAAGAATAGATCTCAGGTTGTGTATAGGTGTTTGAATACATGGATATTACTTAACATTTGTGGGCGTGCAACTACCTGCTCCCAAAATGTCTTTCAGTTGTTTTAAAATGATGTGAAAGTGATAAACAAATTAAAAAGCTTAAGACAGTTGTGGCTTTGCTAATTTGATTAGATGAATCTTTGTACTCTACTTAAACACCGTCCACTTTAATGATTAAATAGTCAATTAATAAATATTTGTCCTATTTTTATTGGCCAAAATTTACTTTTGACTACCAATTTATTGTTGAATGAAATTTATTGCATATGAGTGACATTCATTATGACCTATAGGATGCTAAGCATTCTACAACTAAATCATATTTGGTTGGTTTCAACTTTTCTTTTATTTTGAATCTGAGATTTTTCTATTAGAACATCAATAAGTTAGATTTGACTGGGATTTCCAATTTTTAACTCAACGTTGTAACTACTTTTCTGTGCTCTTGTATGGTTTCATGTGAATAGGCTATACAAAAAAAAATAAAGTCTTTTCTATTCAAAGACACTACCAACTAGGTTATACCCGCACATGTTAATATTACTGGTTAAACTTTTTTTGGCCCCTTAATTCAGCAATGTACAGCTGCAACCAAACCACTGACTGCATTATCATGCAGAAACAACTTAATCACTATGAATTCAATTGGTGGGATTATTCTATTCGAAATTAGGAGAGTGAAGAATGGAGGTCTAGGCGATGTTTCCAATTGTGACACCTTATTTTTGGACAACTTAATTATATTATTTTTAATTAATTATTAGTTAGATGTTTTTATTATGTGTTTTGAATTATGATTATCATGCTGTGTTTAGCAGATGAACTTGATGAGATAAATTTACTTTGATTTATGATATACAAAAATAGATATATATTTCTTGATGATTATTATTGTTAAAATATGTATTTGATGTTATACATAATGTGGTTAATAGACTAACTACTGTGATTGCTAATGAGGTGGACAAAGGAAATAGTTTTTTCCCCTCGCGGAGGAGAAGGGAGAGTATTACTAGAGAGAGGGAATTGGATCAGGTTAAATGGAGAGACAATATGCTTTGAGAACTCTCACACACACAAGTATTGTGTCATTGTTTTTATATTTGGATACCTTTTGATGTCGTAGTATGTCAGTAATTTGCATGGTAGCATTGTCATTGTATGACGATGTAGTCAATTTCTTGTTTTGGCTTAGTGTGATCCATGTCATAGTTGATCCATTGCTTTTCATCTCTAAGTTAGTGTGGTTGATCTCATTCATGTTGTGTCAGTGAGACTTTGATTGTTTCCATTTCATAACAGTTCAACTGTTACTTTATCACTTGTGAATTATCCAAAAAAATACAGATATAATTCACATTGCAAGTGATTTATCTCTATTCAAAGAAGTATCTATATATATATTATTTTTAAA
Source organism: Cunninghamia lanceolata (assembly GCA_027924645.1). Lineage (NCBI taxonomy): Eukaryota > Viridiplantae > Streptophyta > Pinopsida > Cupressales > Cupressaceae > Cunninghamia > Cunninghamia lanceolata. Next base: position 22,539,649 of record BSBN01000078.1, read on the forward strand.
GATTTGAATTTTCAAATCTTTGAGCTCAACTAAGCTCCATGAAGTGGAGTTAGTGAGCAGTTGGAATGAATTTAATGCATTTATTGCAGGAGTATTGTGACTAGGGAGTAGGAATGACATCCCATTGCATCTCCCTTAATGCGAACATTACTTTGGTTCGTGGAGAAAGGAGACTGCAAAGCGGAAGGGATTCAGGCAGGAATCTAGTGACTTGGAGAGATTTCAGTTAGTTATAGAAATTGAACTCATAATGAGTAGAGGAGAACAGTTGGAAAGGGAAAAACTTGGCGAAAAAGAGTCCCAATGACATGGCGGCAGCCTCTACCAATCCTAACTGGTAGGATGCAGACCCAAGTAAGAATTGATTTATGTTTCATGATTTGAGTAGAACACTAGATGTTTACTTTATATTGATTTGATATATTATGCCTAATGAGATATTTGACATGATTATTGTTTTGATTTTGTAGTAGGTACACGGGCATGGCTTGACTTTATAGGTCGAGTCATGTGTAATGTCTCCTTTTAAGATATTCATGATTTCTTAACATTAACAATATTAAAGATCAATAAATTAGAATATAATAATGAAATCAATACATCATAACATAATTAATGTAGCATAACTAATATTTAGTTCAACATATATTTATCCAATGCTCATGGCGATCCTATGATGGGTCCCATAAGAATAACTAGAAGAAAGGGACATTAACAATATTAAAGATCAATAAATTAGAATATAGTAATGAAATCAATACATCATAACATAATTAATGTAGCATAAATAATATTTAGTTCAACATATATTTAACCAATCCTCATGGTGATCCTATGATGGGTCCCATAGGAATACTTGCAAGTTAGAGCACAATGGAAGGTAGGCTTCCTATCTATCACCTCTTATGTCCACATTGGCAGCACACCCTACCAAGATCAAGCTCAAGGCACGATTCCCACCTATCACATTTTGGCGAGAGCATGATGGAAGGCACACTTCCTACCTATCATCTCTTGATGAGGGCATGATGGGGGGCACTCTTCCCACCTATCATCTCTTGATGAGGGCATGATGGAGGGCATGCTTTTTACCTATCATCCCTTTAACATAACTTGATGAGAGTATGATGGAGGGCATGCTTCCTACCTATCATCTCTCATGGACTGGAAGGATCAACCTTCCTACTTGCCTCTATACCCCTGCGCAACTCAACATAGTTTTCTTGTAATTGAATAAGGTAATTAATTATAAGTACCTCTTGATCAATAAATATAGTTAGTTTAGGGATGGCAATATATCCTCTTGGTGTGTGACAATTATTTATATAACTTGATTGATTGATAATTCCAATCTGCTGCTATATACACATATGTGAGGGTGACTGATTTATATTTTTATATGCTATTCTATGTATCCTTGTATATTATATTTATGCATATCTGAATTTTAATTTAGATATATATTTATTTTGGTTTACATATTCCAAAATCAAATGTATTCCTTGATACCTCCTCTTATTTTCTTTATACTCTTTTCTCCTTTACTTATACAACTCATATGCCTCTTGAAAGGATGGGATTCCTTCTTGGAGACACCTCACTTTATTATTAGTCACACCTTTTCTAGATGAATCGTTGCCTATCATATAGAACATAATCTCTGGTTAGTGTTAAAGAAGTTCTGCCTTAAATAATTCTCATTCATTTATTAAGGGATCACAACCTTGTAATTGGTAGCCTTGTAAATGGTTGTTGCTCCTTTAATAATGAACTACTACTTTTTAGTAACTGCTGCATACAGAATCGCTACCTTGTTAAACAATAATACTTGATTGTATTTCATTGTATCTCAAATCACACCATATATATGGGTGCTGTTTCTTTAAAGATGATCGCACCCCTTATGGTATTAGTCTTTCTTTAGTTTTTATATCACCATTGAAGAAGTTTTACTTTCAATAATTCTCATTCATTTCTTAAGGGATTGCAGCCTTGTAAATGGTAGCCTTGTAAATGTTCACTACACCTTTAATAATGAATTACTACTTTTTAGTAACCGCTATATACAAAATCATTGTAGTGTTAAACAATAATACTTGATTATATTTCATTGTATCTCAAATCACGCTATATATATGGGTGCTATGCACCCTTTATGGTATTAGTCTTTCTTTAGTTTTTCTATCACCTTTGAAGAAGTTCTCCCTTAAATAATTCTCATTCATTTATTAAGAGATTGCAGCCTTGTAAATGGTAGCCTTGTAAATGGTTGATGCACCTTTAATAATGAATTACTACTTTTTTAGTAACAGTTGCATATAGAATCGCTGCCTTGTTAAACAATAATGCTTGATTGTATTTCATTATATCTCAAATAGCACCATATATATGGGTGCAGCTTCTTTAAAGATGATCATACCCCTTATGGTATTAGTCTTTAGTTTTTATGTCACCGTTGTATCTTTATTATATTTATACGAAGTTACTTTATTTATATGGAATTACTTTTATAATTGGGATTATATTTATTATTTTTTTAGATTAGTATCACATACTAATATCTATATTAATATTAATATTACTATTAATATAAATATTAATATTAATATTTATATTTATATTTGTTATTTATATTTAATAATATATCTGGGTAATTATCTAAATAATATATTATATTAATAGTGTATATATGTATTAAATATTAATACATACACGATTATCTCTATCATTCAAATTGACTAAACATGGTATTTCATGAAATATCGAGACATAACATCTTCGCAGATATGGTACTTGATGTGCAGCTCGTGCTACCAATGTGGGCCAGTTATAGACAACTGTAGACTAGAGGGAGGAACATAGGTATTTTTTAGCCCATTGCATGGCTTAGAGCTACCTATGAGGAGACCTAGGTCGATAGAGATCTATCTACTGCAGAGGCTATTGCTATTACTTCTGAGAGAGACTAGGCTAGGACTGAGCAAGATCATGCCGTGAGAAGAGTGTAGGCTTTACAGTCATGATTAGATGCACACAGCACGCTAGCCATAGGCTTAGACCACTTTAGGGTCTAGAGCTTACTAGATGAGATGAGCTAGCTATGAGCTCGGGTTGCCCCTATAGTAGTAGGTTTTTGATTCAAGGATGGAGGTGACCGAGCTTAGGGGTACAGTTTGGGGACTACAATTGTGTAGTCATAGTCACTCATGATCTGCAACTTCGTAGCACAAGCTGTCTATATAGTACCCACCACTAGGGCTTGAGGGTTTAGGCTTTCACGGAAGATAGCTAATTTTATATTTGTACTTGTTTATACACCACATTTTGTTATAGTGCCCATTTTTCTATGTGTTTTGGATTTTTTGATTAGATTCTATTGTGAATTAATTTAAACAACTTGGCTAAATTGTTTAAATAAATTCTATAAAGATCCAATTAAATAATGTTATTTAAGATGTATGTATCTAATTAAATGCAATTGTGATTTAAGTAAACAATCTTATAAGATTGTTTATTAAATGCAATTATGATTTAAGTAAACAATCTAATAAGATTGTTTAATAAATGCAATAATGATCACATGTACCCCATCTTCCCTTCAAATTTGTTATTTCTTCTAAGCCATTTTTCACTCCCTTGCATCCCACTTTCTATCCTTATCACTAAGAGGAAACCCCATTGTTCTAGAGGAGGAGATAGTTGTTATAGGACCTTTGAGGACATATCCTAGCATTGGTGTCCATTATTATAGGTTCTTTATTGCTTTATTAGTAATTACCTAACATTTTTCTCTTGAGGAAGTAAAATATTGTCTTGTCTTTCTCTTGATAGGATAAAGTTAGAGTAGACTTATTTACATTTTAGAATAAATTTTCTATTTTCCTTAGCTCATAGTTACAAATTTATATTAGAAGTTTCAAAGCTTGAAAAATACACAAAAACATAGTTATATTGCATTAGGAAAAGCCATATAACTTCCATATTGTTTTCCTTTTAATAGTAATTAAATCATCAAAATCAAAATTAGGAAAAAAAGTGTATGTATTCATTTAGGATTAACTGCGTTAGAAATTCATTTTTAACTTTCAAATTTTCAAACATTCAAGCCCTCAAGTTTACCATGAGGGATACAAAATTCAACTTTGTTAAAAAATAAACATCGAGGAAGCTCTTGGTTTAATTAGGGCATAGAAACAATATTTTGAAATGAAATAATAGACATAGGAAAACATCACGGAAATCCTCAGTCTCATCATGAGGTACACAAAATCAACAATTCAAAATTCAAACATACAACACAACAATTCCACTCTCACCTAGGATGTTCTTCTTCCATGTGAAGAGAGTAACTAGTCCAAATCACCCTCGGTTAGCTAGTTTTCCTTAGAAGGTAGAAGTGATTTGTTGACACCTTTCGCAAGGGTGTAGTGCATGTGTTGTTTGGAGTCTGACTCACCCATGTTGTGTTTGAGTCATATTTTAGTTATCACACACAATGTACCATTAAAGTAGGGATAACAATTAAGGTGAGTTCATAATGAATGGCGAAAAATGTGCCATGGATGCACTTCTCACCATTACAATAATAATATAGATATTAGTATTTTAAGAAAAATAAACCACCTTACATTAATTTAGATGTCTAATGGAATGATAAGGCAATACATAATAATTAGATCTTAAATTAAATTAGGCAATAAGATATGAGATACTAATCTAGATAAATAGTGTTGATGGCTTGTCATTGATGTCAAAAAGGGATGATGATGATTCAGTGAATGATGAGCAAGGGTTATGATGATGTCATTTTGGCCATCTCCCATGCAATGTGTTCATGCTTGATGTTGGATGTTGACATTGGTGTTCTCTTCTCTATGTCAATTGGGTAATCATGGGTTCTTCATGACACCTTGAATCTAGGCATCAATTTGATATGCATGCAAAAGTTACTTTATTCTTCATAGAGGTGCTGATGTTAGAAATTGATACATTGTTCATCTCCTTCATGTTGCTTCAAATAGTCATGGTTTGGTTGATACATTGTTGATCTCCTTCATGTTTCTTTAGGACCACAGGATCATCAAAGGATCAAAGGCATCAAAGGTGTTATTCTTCATATGTTTCATATAAGGTGCTTGGTGCTTTTAGGAGTTGGATCTTCATTCAACATATTTCATGCTTCAGAGTTCTTGTCATGCTTTATGGTTCATTCTGGTTGGTCAATGGTTCAAACGTGAAGTGTGACCATAATCTTTACAAGGTGGTTAAGCATAGAGTTCATTCATTCTATGGGAAGTGTCATTCATGTAGAGAGAGTCAAATTGTTGACCACATCATTGCATTCATAGTTTGGTGTTGATTCATCATATATGTTTAAGTATATGTCACATTCAAAGAAATATTTCATAAAGGTGAAGTTGAATGTTAAGGTTCAAGATTAGTTTATCTCAAATGGTAAAGGTTTCATATGCTCTCTTCTTTAGAACTAGGGTATGAATTTTGTTGAAGCTCTAAAACCCTAGGTGAATTCCTAAACCCTATGTCTTATTCTAAAAGGTCCTTAAACTCAATTTTGCCTATCATATGCCACATTTACTTTTTATTATGTTTTGAGGTTGACCTCTGATCGTAGGTGGAAGTCACTTAAGGTGACCTTTTGGAGGGTTTTAAAATGTAAGTTCAACTAGCCCTATATACCTAAAGCAAACAGAGCTTACAAGTAAAATTCTTCATCAGGCACCAATGTATACATCTATGACTGTGATTAAAAGTTTTCAAGAGCACGAAGAGGAAGATCTATAATTAGAATTTAAAAGCATTTCAAATCCCAAACCATTATTTGCCTTATCAAAACTATTGCAGGCAGTTGTAGTATAAAATATCCTTAATTGTTTTAGCAGTTCTCTGAATGACCAGATGGACTAGTAAATTTGATAAATCATTTTGTATGATAGTTCTGATGATGCAAGTCATTTGATTGGATTCTACACACTAGTCCAGTCATGTTCATTGTTTAATGCTTATGTTTTGAAGCAATTCTGTGATTTTTGAAAGGGAAGAAGATTGAAGTCTATTTAGATGTATACAAGGGGATTATAAGTGTGGTGTTTGTAGTATTAAAGGTATGTTTGTCTGCAGAGGATAAAAGAGTCTTGATGTGTTTATACTATCATTATGTTTGAAAAGGTTGTGTCTGATGGTTGTATTGGCTGTAGATAGAAGGAGATATAAGGTTATGAAGTGTAATGTGTTGTATAGAATCAAGGTAACCCCCTAAATTATCTTTTTCTTTCTCATATTTATGGTTTGTCAGTGAAACACCATTATGCCAGTGAGGCACATGTTTGTCAGTGAGACACTATTGATTTGCCAGTGAGGTAGTTGTATTTTCCAGTGAGGTAGTTGTATTTGCCAATGAGGCATGTTTTGTAGCCAGTGAGGCTTTGTCAGTGAGGAACAAAAAGTAGCTAGTGAGGCAATTTTTCATGAGTGCTATGTTTATCCCTATGAGGGTTTTCCACTCATAAATCATTGTGTTATGGTTTCTCATTATTTGTGGTCTACTTTGTCTACATGTTCCAACATTCAGTGTTGTGTATCTTTTAGCATTTGAGTTTCTATGGTGTCTTCAGCTTTGATAATTTGCTTATGTTCTTTATGTTCAATAAATCTTGATAGATTTACATGTATGATGCAACACATGATAGTTGAACTGTTCTAAAACTTGCATTTTATATGTTCAAAGTTGTGAAATATTTATTCAAGGTCATTTTAAATTGGTATACCACTAATTCACCCCCCCTCTCAGTGGTATTGTATTCCAACAAGTGGTATCAAAGCCTTAGGTTCCTTATTCAAAGTTTAATCAACTTAGGAGATCCTGATAGTGGAGTACTATGGGAAAGTGTAAACGAAATAGAAAAATGAAAGATGCCAAGCAAAAGGTTGTAAAAAAAGCCCCAATCAAGTGAAGTATTGAGTTGTTGCATGAGTCACCCTTGAATATTGATACAAAGTGTGATAAACATAATGGTCTTGCAGTTGAGAGTTTTAATAAAAAGGAAGACTTCAGTGTGAGTGTAGGTGGACAAGAACTTGATAAAAGAGAAGATGATTTTGTTGTTGAGATTGATGACAAAGAAGGAGACATATTTGTGGGTGAAGATGATTATGAATAGGAGTATGATGAATAGGAGCATGAGGTTGATATAGAAGGTGAACTCTTGTGTGCTCTGGATACAATCACGCAACTCAAAAAAGAGAGCCAGAAATTAAAAGACTAACTTCAACAAGAAAAAGATTCCAAGGACAATGTATGTTTAGATTTTGTAAAATTTTCTTTAGATCTTGAAGAGGCAAAGGTACAAGTTGAAGAGTCTAACAAACTGGTTATTACTCTAAAAACTAAAGTAGAAGAAGTAAAAAGCTAGTTGATTTTACAAAATCTAATCTTGAAGTTAAAACTAATGAATGCCTAAAACTAGAGTTAGAAATAGTCTCTTTGAGAAAGGAATTGGAAAAGGCATCTTTGAAGTTGGACAAGAATTTGCACTTTGAAAAGAGTACTGAATTCTTAAATGACTTGTTGAGGAAGCAAAAGAATTGTAAGGACACTACTGGTCTACGCTATGAAGAAGGACAAAACTCCAAAGTTAGAAATGCACCAAGGAAGAAGATAGATTTAAGTCATCATGTTGCTGCTCTTGAAGATAAAACAAAAAATAAAGTTGCTGATGTTTGAAGAAGAAGAACAAACAAGTTCTCAAGGCCTCCACCTATCAGGCAATGCCATGCAATAAGGTACAACTACTCTCAGTTTCATTGTTATTGCTATTCTTGTCATGTTTATGGTAATAGACCTAGAGATTGTAGAACTCACTCAAGAAATGATTTTGGATGGAATAAGAATAAGAATTCTTATAGTTTGTCAAATCCTGGGACTATAACAATGTTTGTTATAACTATAATAAAGTTGGTATGAGCAAGAAATTGTTGGGTGCATGGAAGATATAATTATAAAAGTCCTCTTGGAATAATGTACAACTTAAGATGTTTCAATTGCAATAACTTTGGACATATGTAAAAGTTTTGTATCCCTGGTTTGAAAGAACTTCCAAGGAAAACTAATACTCTGATCACAAAAGCATCATCTAATGTTGATAAGGGTAGAGGAAAGGTAAATTCTATTTGGAGGAGGAAAGATGAACAAAAACAAAAAGAACCTATGTATGTGCTTTATGCACAAAAGGCATCTCCAAGTGCATAAAAAGTAGCATGGAGTCAGGGGGAAATGTTCAATGTCATATCTTTTACCCCAAGGTGAAAATAAGAAGGTTAGTCAAAGATCAAGTGATGGTTTGGTGTGAGGTTGTTGCCTTGGCAAAAGTATGGTGATCTTTATTCATAGTTTTCTTCTCAAAGATTTGGCATACAAGTTCACAATGATTTGGTATTTATGCTAACAATGGTATGAATGCATGTCAGAGGTTTGAAAGTATTAGTTTGGATGCTCAGTGCAGTTACCTTGACTACAATGCTCAGTGAGAAGCATGTATCTCAGTCACTGTGAATCACTACTATGAAACCTGCATAATGTTTTCTCAGTCATAGTGAGAATAAAGTCTTTGCAAGATTTTCAAAGGTATTTCATGATGTAGACTTGGATGTATGCAGCAGGAGTGGAAAGAACTTAGAGAAACTCAAAGATTTCATTGGAAGATCAGAGGTACAATAAGGAGGAGTTTATTGACACTTTGTTTATGTGGAACATAAATATGTCAATATTGGAATAATATTGTGGTATGTATCAATTGCATTATTGGTTGTTGATTGAAGTGTGTCATGTTTCATTGTAATGTCAGAAAATGTCCCCTTGGGGGCTTTTCCCTAATAAGGTTTAGCTCCTGGGTCTTTAGTATACGTTTAGGACATTTTAGTTCATATTTTGGCATCCTAATGGAATGAGACCTAGGTGGACCTCTTGAGCTATACCCTACCCAAAATAGGGGGAAGGACTTGGGTGCCTGCGCCCTAGTCCTACCTTATTTTGGGGAAGCCCTAATTTTCAGGTGTCGGTTTATGATCGTTAGTTGGTTCTTTTGCTGACACGGTAAAGTTTAATTTTTAAAATCTTGGTGGGAATGCTTCTAGGTGCATATATAAGCATGTTTAGGCATTCATTTGTAAACTAGATGATCATTGTGAACTCTAGGCATTCTCAAGGTGATTCAAGGCTTTCTATTGTGTTGCAAGAGCAGACTTGTATGTTTTGTGTGTTGATTTTTGCAGATTTGAGCATCAATCCCCTCATTGCATGAAGAGCATCTTCCTCCATGAGAGCTTCACTACAAGGTGACATATTATTGTGTTTTCATCATTGATTCCTTTGGTTTTTACCTCTGCCTCACAAGGGCATGCACACTTTATCTAGCAACGGTGTTCAAAGACTTAAGTGTCCTCTGGGGCTTGACTGAGGCAAGCCTCTAAACACCACAACCCCCAAACCAAGTCTTGTGATTACATGTTATAGGTGTCACATTTGGGAAAAGTGGAGTTGTAGGTGTAAGATTCAATGTGACTCAGCAAGCCAGGATCACCTGTAATCAAGACAACCTTCCACATAAAGATGACAAGAGAAGACGATAAAACAATGGAGCAAAGAATCTATACAAAGATCATATGAAGCTGTATGAAATACAATGTGTGAGCCTTGCTTATAAAGGCAAGGTGAGAGATAGAAGGGTAGAGTGAAAGGTGGAGTAGAAAGTGGAGATATTCCTACAACATATGTCAATTAGAGGATGATAACTAATTGGACATGTGGAGGATAAGAAAACTCACTCCAACTATCAAAAATTCAACACACAACTAGACTCAACTAGACATCTAGAAGACTCACTAAGTCAACTTAACATGTGTGAATTATGTGTTCACACCAACACTCCCTTAAGTGTAACTTAAGGAGTAGTTCACTAAAACAAAGATGCAATTATGGATGGGTCCCGGCTACTAGGCCATGTTAGGTACCCATGTACAACAAATCTCAAGTGGAGAAAAGGAGAAAACCTCATGGAACAAAACTCCTCTCCAAAAGTGAGAATGCAAAAACAATTGAAAGATGTGATGGAAAGAAGACTCAAGACCCCCCAAGAACTACATCCAACACATATATACAATCAATTACCCCCCATAGGAGAGCAAGTGTGAGACTATAAGTCCCCCCCACAATGAAGTAGCTCTTGTGCCGATGGTGAATGCTTGAAGATGAACATTGGAAAGTGTCATGTACCTACAAACAACATTCCTCCCCTTAGGAAGAAACAAGTCCAAAGGTTGATGTCGAAGAAACTCCATCTCAAGGTATGAGGGAAAAAGCCTCATGATGTATGATATCTCTAAAATGGCTCAAGTGTCCACATGTCACAACCAAAAGATGTCACATAAACAGGTGCTGCATACCCAATCAAAGAATGTGACAATCCAAGACAAGATGAAAACTCAAGATCATCAATCTCCAAAGACGAAGAATCCTCTGAATGATGCTCAAGATTCTCTAGCTCAGTGCCAAACTGTGACAAGTAAAGAGGAGAAGGTGCCTGCATATCCGAAGTAGAATAATCAACTCCTTCAAAGAGGAGATGAATTTCATCAATGATTTCCTCCAAGTCATCAAGATAGGACTCACAAAAGAAGTCTAAAATACTTGTCAAGTACTCATCCCTCAAACCTATATCTAGAAGACAATGCATATCCTGCTCAATTGAAGTGGATGAAGCTATGTTGATCTCTGAAGAAGTAGGAGAAGGAGGAAGCTCAAAACTAGTCTCAGGAACCGAAGTAGATGCAAGAACACCAAGGTTTAAGTGACCAAACTTCTCTCTAGAAATATGGTTCACACTTGATGCATGAGTGTGAATATCAATAAATACATCTACATCATCATCAGAAACAAAATGGGAGAAAGTATACAAGCGAGATGCATGATCAACCATCTCAATAGCAATGATATCTCTGCTCTCCAAGTCTCGAATGATCACAGAATCAGGAGTGAACTCAGCGGTCTTCCCTGCACCCCAATGAGTAATCTAGTAGATGGAAAGGAGATTTTTTATCAAAGAAGGTACACAAAACACATTGTTGAATGTATTCTGACCAACATAAATATTTCCTCTTCCAGTTGCATACATGTATGTATTTTTACCCATCAAAATAGGTGGTGAAGTACATGACTAAAATGAAGAGAACATCCCCTGTGAAGATGCCATATGATGAGAAGCTCCATAATCAAGAAGCCATCTCTTTGACTAAAGACTTGTTGAAGCAAAGAGTGCTTGTCCTTTTCCTTTATATGATGTAGATGATGATGGTGGCGAAGAAGAAGACTTGGGTAAAACTATTGTTGATGGAGAATACTCAATGTTATGGTTTTGAAGAAGTTGTGACATCTCTTCAAACTTTTTCTCATAACACTTAGTCTCATCATGACCCAATTTCTTACAATAAGAACACTTTGGCTTCTTCTTCTTATTGGACTCCTCTTTGGAAGAAGAGTTGGGGGTTTTCTTTGATTCTTTCTCTTGCTCATTAGACTTTGAATCCTTTTGTTTCTTTCCTTTATTATGTGAAGCCTTAGGATCTTTTGTGTTTTGTGTTGCAACTAGACCCTATTTTCTAGGGGACTTCAAATTGCCCATATGTAGTAGCTTGGCTTGTTCTCTTGTGAGTTGTGCAGCAAACTCCTCAAGTGAAGGCATAGTGAACTTACTACCAAAGGCATCCATTGTAGCATAAAAGGTAGAAACATAAACTGAATATGCATGACCCAATTTTGCAAGAATAGATAGAATCAATTGTTCATCTTCTTTCTCAAGACCACTTTGTTTGAGTTACAACCTGAGAGACTTAAACTTGGTGAAGAAGTCTTCAATTTGATCAAAATCTTGAGGATTAAGTGCAATTAACTCATTCTCCAATTTGAACCTTCTTATCTTATCTTGCTTGCCAAATAGATTGTCCAGTGTTGTCCAAGACTCAACATGAAATCTTAAATCTAGAGAAATAGAAAGACAAAGTGTGCCAAAAGCCTCATCTCTTCTGTCTAACCATTTTTGTCTCTCGGTAGCACCTGTGGGTTCAGGATCTGTGCCTAAAGTTATTCTATGTAACTTTTGTTTATACAATACAAAGTCCATGTTTTTCTTCCATTCAAGATAATTATATGGAGTTAAAAATGGAAATTGAGGCACATCCATGATAAAAAAGAAAGACAACAACACCCCTTTACTATGTAAGAGAGTCCCCCCAATTTGTTTATGGCACTTTATACGCCAAAAAAATTGACAAATGAAATAAAATACACCTAGAGAAGAATCTGCAAAAAGTGCATGGATGGATGTGTAAAGCTTCTGAATACCTTTCCGATGCCACAAGAATTGTGGAAATCAGAGTTTGTGACAAAAAGTTATGAGATCGGGAGCTAAAAATGAAGATTTGTCTTCAACCTGCAATAAATGCTGTCAAACTGCGAAATTTGTGAAAATTACTGATACTCCTGCGAAGTGCTCTCTGTTAGCTTTCCAACGATATCTTGTTTTCCCGATTTCGACACCGTGGGCAAACGTTGTGTAAAAAAGAAAAAAAGCCCTACTTTAGGACTTTGAGGGGCAAAACAAGACCCTTCGCCAAAATATTCTCTCTCTGGACCGGAATATGCCCCTGTCACTGGGAAGCCACGTTTTGGTCTGAAAACCACTTCTGGGACAAAAAAAACTCCTTGACTGGTCAAAACACCTTGTGAGAAAAAATACCGCCTTGTCAGCGGAAAAAATGTGGTTTGGGCAATACCACCTTTGAAAACAAAACCACCGGTTGGGTTTGAAACCGCAAAAAACAAAAGCCGAAACTGCTAGGTCGAGTCAGAAAACCACCTGTATAAATACTTGTTTTAAACTGGGGATTAAAGTGACCGCTGGTTGATTGATGTGACAACGGTTTCAAGATCCGCGGATGGTGGTTTAAATAACCGCTAATAGAAACAGGCGACGTGTTTAGAAGATTTCCAGTGTGAGGCAAACCGTCAAAGAATATTTGCTAACCCGCTAATGTAAACACTCGACCACTGGTTAAAAAACACGCGACCACTGGCGTGAGGCTAACGATAGAATTTGTTTTAAATCTGCCAATTTTTGTAAGAGTCAATGCCGACTGAGAGTGTGACCGGTGTCTGCACACGCTGCCGGGAGGAATATTACACACAGGCCATGTAGAAACCACTGAGGAAGTTTTGACTGTCCGCAGAGACCCGCCGACGGAGTGACTTGACTGCGGTGGAAAAGTGGAGACCGCTGGCTTTATTAACACCGACGCTTTTGTGAAGACCGTCGTTCAAATGTTTTATTAACCCTGCGAAAATCTTGAATGCTGTGATAAACACAGGCCTCCGAGGATGAAGGAAACTGCCAGACTGAATGGCGTGGACTGCTGTCAGGCAGTGTCGACCGCCAAACTTTGTGGATTTGTTTACCGCGGAAGTTTTGAAAAATGCCAACTGCAGACTGTGAATTGACTGCGAAGACCACCGATGGGAAAGACTCCACTCGGTCAATGCTTGAAGACCCCAACAAAACACCATAGATCCGAAGATGATTGTGGAAACACGGACTGCCGACTGCAAATGGTATGACGACTGTCAAAGAAATGTTGTTAACAGTTTGATCACCAGGAATCTTAAACAACAGGGTCGGCCAATTCAAAGGGAGATCGTAGACCGAAACCGTCGCTGATATAAATATGACACCGACTGATAAGGATCTCCGACTGATTCAAAAAGACCACCAGGTATTAACTCCCCCACCAAAGATCTGCTGATCGTGGCCAAAAAACAATTGTCGATGTAGATCACTGAGAGAGTTTGAAAACTTAATACCTCTGAAAATTTTGAGATGCCCATTGTGAATATGTGTCGGCCGCTGGAGGAAATATTTAAACTACCGATGACTGGTAAAAACCGCTGAAACTGTTTGTATTGGCAGGAAAACGTGGTTTTATCTCTGCTAGTATAAGGGATCTGCAGATATTGTAAAGAAAATAAAATAAAAGCCCGAAGCCTATATGATGGGTACTGTGGGTGCGGACCCTCAAACCCCACCACCTGGCTGGATCTGTGCAGGGTATGACAAGTACCCTGCTACAGTGTATTTTTTAATTTTTATTTTTAAAAAAATTTACAATGCCTCCTTTAAAACAACGTCGACAAAAATATATTAAACCAACAATGCAAAATTTACCTGACAGATATATGACGTAGGAGATTCCGATCTATACGATGGTTATGCAGTACTCAGAGAAAGTACATAGGCGCAGATCTGGTGTAGGCTACGGCCGTACGGATTTTTGCCAAGGGGTTAGGGCAAAAAATTTTGCCAAAATTTTCTGATGACAAAATTTAGCGATTGAAGAGCCGATCTATATAGATTTGGGCCTCCTGATTGCAACCGTGATGTCAGATTTGCTCCAGGATGCTCCTATGATGCTACTCCCAGTAAAACCTCTCCAATAAGGGAAGAAAATTGTAGATTAGGCTCTGATACCATGTAAGAGTCAATTTGACTTAGCAAGCCAGGATCCTGTAATCAAGACAACCTTCCACACAAAAATGACAAGAGAAGATGCTAAAACAATGGAGCAAAAAATCTATACAAAGATCATATGAAGTTGTATGAAATACAATGTTTGAGCCTTGCTTATAAAGGCAAGGTGAGAGTTAGAAGGGTGGAGTGGAAAGTGGAGATATTCCTACAACATGTGTCAACTAGAATATGATAACTAATTACACATGTGGAGGATAAGACAACTCACTCCAACTATCAACAACTCAACACACAACTAGACTCAACTAGACATCTAGAAGACTCACTAAGTCAACTTAACATATGTGAATTATATGTTCACACCAACAGTAGGAAGGCTTGGCAGGCATTAGAGATTCAAGATCTAGAGAAAAGTCAGACATAGGAGCATTTCCAGGAGTTGGACGCTCGCTCTAGTGTCCTCTGCAGATAGATCTTAGGAAATAAAAGTTACAGAGTTGATCAGTGTCGGAAGGAGGTCTAGATTCCTCGAAAAAGTTGGTACCTTGGACTTGGACGCCCTCTCCAGTGTCCTCGACTGTTCCACTTCGGAACCCCAAAAATAGGTATTCTATGATTTGGTATTCTATTCCTGTCTACAAGAGTTTTTTCCACCTTTCATCAATTTGTTGCCGTATTTTCGTAATTAGGGTTTTAATGTCTAATTGGACATAAGAGAAGGAAAATTAATAATTAAATTCCCTACATCTGCAAGTGACCTAAGGTATGATATTGCTCACCACTTGACCCTAGATCCTTCAATGTATACTGGAGAGGCGAATTTAAACATCTAAAATCAGAAGATTAACAAATCCAATTTTCCCCTAAACATTCATTCTTTAGCATCCTGATAAGTTTTTCATAGTCTTTGGATGGTTACCTCATTCATTCAAGTACTTGATAAGTTTGGTATTGATGCAAGACTTAAAGATGAAGTGGTTTACAGTTTATCCCCATTGAGTTTGATTTGATGCACCTAGACTCATCATTTCGGATCATTCTAATGCGTGTACAAGCTCAAATATGACAAAGATAGTTAACTGAATTGATTCAAAGGTGACTTGATCTCTGATCATGTTTTATTTTTATGGAGTTAATGTCATCATACTTCATTTGTACAACATGCTTCATACTTCACTTGTCATGCTTCACTTGATAAAGTTGCTTGCTTGGTTTATCATCTTTCAAGGTATTGATAGTATCATTCATGCTATATATCCTCTCCTCTGACATGATAACAATCTATTTGTCAAATTATACAATCATAGTGATCATGTGGATTCAAAGCTTAATAAATAGTGAAATGAAGAGAAAGATAATTGTTGCAATAGGGTATAGTATCTTTCAAGGTGCAATGTGATTATCAAATGTTGTTTATGCAATGATTTGGTGTTCTGATGTTGGTTTGATTCAATCTTGCTCCAGTGTCTTAGTCATTGATGGTAGTAGATAGTGATTAGTATCTGCATTTTAACAGTGACAATTTTGAATGATCTCACGCAGCTTTGAATTGTGGACTATTGAATGGACTATTGCAGTAACAACAATCATTTATTTCAAATTTCTTTCACAAGTGCAGTAATGATAAATAGTGTTACAGTTATGTGTGACAGAGTAATAGGTGTTTTTGGTACAATGTTGAAAGGAGTATATCAAGGTTTGAATGTGTATTCCAATAAAGCTCACATAAAAATAACTATAAAATCAAAATGTATACGTCAATGATCTAATTCCTCATTAAGGTGGAAGTCTGACTTGAAAGAAACTTTTTAATAAGGATTTTAATTTAAACCATGTTAAGCATTGATGCACTAAGTCTGTAGTATATAATGTCTTAAGGTAGGTAGTTGACATAGAGAGTACAGTAATAATTCTTAGTTACTTTATGTTTTATCTTGATATGCAAGAGACAGTGTGGATGTGACATTATAACAATGATGTTCATGGTGCATGTTCTTTATAGTGATGCTTTGGTTTCTGATAGTCTCCATGCAGACTTGGCAAGTTTAATATGCAAGGGAGTGCTAGATTTTTTGTTTTAGATGTTGGTGGCTGTAAAACAAGGTTTTTGGTGAGATGAAATGACGATTTGTTTGTACTTTTGAATGGTGTGAAAACACAAAGATAAATTCTGGTTTCTAAGACAAAGATGATAGAGAACATATATGTATAGTCTTAACAAAATGATTGAAGATACAAGGGAAATAGGTTTTACTATGTTCATCAGTTTGTACAGAGATGTGGAGTGATTTTGACAAAGAGAATAATTGCAGAAGGATGTAATTACTACAGAGGTAAAGAAATTTTGAAAACCATAATTTCTTCTTTCTTCTCATGATCTTGAAAGTTATGCACAGAGAGGGAGTATATTGTTGTTGATGTCACTATCATATCAGTATGGTTCTTTGTAGAGATTATTGTAGGGTAAAAGCACAAAGTAGTGTCACACTTTGAGCTAATAGACTAATTTTGATTGAGTGGGTTTAGGTCGAGTAGTATTCAGCCGAGTAGGATTCGATCGAATCGACTCGGCACCGACGTGGCATGTATTTGGTGCCGATGTGGCTGCATTTATTCGGTTGAGTGGTATTCGGTCGAGTACCATTCGATCGAATCCATCAACCATAAAAAAGCAAAAAACAAAGCTGTGTCGGTCATTTGTTGTGTTCTCGATCGAGTGGTTTATGAGTGGAGGTGATTCTACTGAATACCTAGACTACAAAGCCTGCATAAGACTCTTCTTGTTCTCATAACTGTACATGTTGTGTTCTTAGTTTATGACTTTTTTTGCTCTGTTGTGCGCTGCATTTATTTTAGTTATATGTTAGGGTTTGTATTGTTTTTGTGAAGCACCATTGTCTATATGCTTGTGAACAGATTTTTCTATTTTAATTAAATTTATTTAAAACCCTAGTCGGGCCATGATGATGGCACATTTTTCACAAACAAGTTCAATTTATTCTCAATATATTATTCATTGGGTCGAGGACCTGTGTATGCTTGTGAATGTATCAGTTATGGATTTTTCCTTATCCAGAGTTGAATTGACCCATCTAAATTTCACACAATCCTTTAGAGCTATGCATATATGCTAGACAAGGAGTCCAGAAATAGTGGTGTTGTCCTGGAAGCCTTTTGATGGCAAGAAAATTTGAAGCATAATCAGTAAGAACGTAAACAACATCTCACATCCCCAAGTGACTAACTGGTTGCATGATGACTAGGCATTTTTTTGTTTGGTGATGCATTAATATATTTGAGTGACATGGCACCCTCATCAGACAAGAGGCAGGGGAATTAAAGTTTATTTTAGTTTTAAAATCACTCCTTCCATCAGACATTATAGTGTATCTTTTCTTCGTCAAGAAGGTATAATGTTCAGTAAGTATTGCACGTACATCTTGGTCATGCTTAGTCAGAATACTCCCTCTAAGAGCCTTAGGACTATAGTCTTTGAATGCATACCTCAAAAAAGGAATGATATAGAATATATCTTGCCAAGTTGGAGATCTTTCAATATTCCCTTACATAGGTTCTTCTTACAGACAGACCATCATACCCTTGGGACGAGAGGATCTATTGACTGTGTTATATTAAAGAGCTAGAAATTGAAGAGTGCTTCTTTGTTAGATGTATAACATGTTATGAGATCAAGGCAAGGTGTTACACCTATTCTGGCCATGGGGCCTGTGTTGGACATGTCAATGCAAACCATTGGGCATAGTTCTTGTTTTTCTAGACTGTGAGAAGTAATCTTATATTTACTCTATTGAAATTTTTATGATGTACTGTTTGATCATGTCTGTAATGGATTGTGAGGGCTGTAAGGCAAAATTTTGTTTGAAGTGTTTGGTATTTTCCAGTCCATCCTTATTCAATATTAATGACTTATTTTATTTTATTTTGTTCACTAATATGATATGATGAAACATTTTCAATAAGAAAATATTATTGACTACCATTGTAATCCTTCCTTTTGGAATCATATATGATTCATCATGTGTTAATAAAACCATGACCAAGTGTGTTTCTTCATTTCCACTTGAGTCTTATCTAAGATAATAAAAGATTTTGATCCTGACTTAATTGGCCTATGGAGGTGCCACTTTCACTTGTTCAATCTTCAGGGGTTCCCCTGCGGCCCATGCTACAACAGCTGCTCACAAAACCAAATTGCTTTGCTTCAAGTTAAAACATACAACATTGATTTGTGCAAATTGAGATGAAGGATTCCTCAATTTTCAACTTACCTTTGCATGTGATGACCTGTCCTGCAGTAGCACTTGCCATTATTGTTAATTGTTAGTATAAACTTAGCTTTCTTTTTGCAAAAATACTTAATAAGGCTTCTTTCTTGTTTAGTTGACATTCAAAGATAGTAAGGAAATCTCTAAAAATAGCCTTCCATTATTTCTTAACAAAAGAGTAGCCCCAAAAAATATGCCTTAATTTTTCATTTCACTAGCAAAAGGAACATTTAACTAGTTAGGTCATAATACATTTCAATCTATCCTCAATGGTAGGCAGTTTGCAATGTAAGATCTTACAAATCATAACTTGTGCATCAATGCTAGCTTTAGATCTCTGAATTTGTGCACTCATCTTGGTCCAAAACATCTCATTAAATATGCATTTCCATTTTAAGGTTCAAGAACTCATCTTGGTCCAAAACATCTCATTAAATATGCATTTCCATTTTAAGGTTCAAGAATTCAGCTTGGTCCAAAACATCTCATTGAATATGCATTTCCATTTTAAGGTTCAAGCATAGATTTAAGGGAATACAAAGGAGGAGCCCAATATTGATTTTGATTGAAGGAAAAAAAGTGAACTGATACAGAGGACAGCCATAGTCAATCTTTTAAAAAAATTGCATAGCATGTTGTATAGCATGTTGTACAGTTAACTAAAGTAAATGTTGGACAAGATTTTTGTGATCCTCCCTATTGTCTTAGATTGCAAATTTGTTTTATCTCCCCCTCACTCTCATAAAATATAACACCACATAGGAAGCTTTTGTTGAGGTTTCATAAATACCAAGAAAGAAACTCACTTTTATAATTATGTATTAAATCATGTTTTGTTTGGGGCACCCATGTGAAATCACATGATTTGTTTCTTTTTAGTTATAATGAGTCCATTTCATTTATTTTTAGCAATAATTTAGTCAACACTAAAAACCTTTGGAGTCACAACTATTAGTATTCTACCTTTAAATACACAATCATGCATCACCACTATTGGGCACTACTCAACTATGATCTTAAGGTGTTGTTAATAAATGTAGAAGACTTTTAAAACCCTCTATGGGAGAGGACCCACTAGTTGAGCATGTTCCAATAGTTGTGATAGTATTTGTGGATTTAATGCTAATATTTTTAAAAGTATGGCACTACTAGCTATGACATTAAAGTTATTAGTGTTGACCATAAGTACTTATAATTGAATGAAATATATTCTTTACATCTAAAAATTAACAAATCAGGTCATGTCACATCAACACACCAAAAAACATAATTTAATGCAAAACTATTGGTCTAACCTTTTTTTTGGTCTTTTTGGACGCCTCAACAAAAAGCATGCTGATGTGGCATCATATTTGATGATGTGGACTAAAACCTTAGTTATAAGCAGGGGCCTTGCCAAGTAAGTTGCTATAAAAATTTCAAAGTAAATTGAAATTGCCATGTATGATTTTGAGTGGCATGAAGTTATGGTGCTCAATTATTGGGTCCTCTCCCCTACAAGAGTTGAGGCAAATGAGAGTGGGAAGAAACAACATCTCTAACATTTTTGAAGTTAAAAAATAAAATAACTTATGGTTATGACTCCATATCTTTGAAACCTTTTCCTTTGCATGCAAATCTAAACTTTGTGTTTATTTAGATGATCTACATGTTGCTTTTTTATATTTTGTATGCTTAAAAGAAAAATGCTTGTACATATTAATTTATTTGTTTTAATTAAATGTAGATCTCTTTACATAGTTTTATCTAGAGATATGGCTGATGATCAGGCATCTCATCATTCCACGTAGTCTCAGCGCGAAGCTGAGGCTAGGAATAATTTTTACAATGACAACATTTCTAGATTAGATAATGCTTTGAAATGTTTGGATCAAACTATATAGAACCCCCAAAATTTGGCTAATAGAGATAGATTAGTTAATATTCGGTGCGAGATTAGACATATGATTGAGACAATAAAATCATACAATCCATATGATGATATTAGCACTGAGGAGTTTTATAGTTCCCTTGCTAGGACTGTTACTGGCACTGAGAATAACAAAACTATTTCTGATAGAGTTTCGTTACATAATGTGCATACTATGTTCCCTTTTTATATTGGGAAAGACAAAGTTAGAGGTTATACTGTTACCAGGTGTACAGATCCACTAGTTGGTCCATTTATATATCCTAGATTTTTGGCAGCCAATCATAGATGGCCTCATAATGACGAGTTGCCACTATATTTTTGCAAACAATTATATGCTGAGTTTCATTTAGGATTATCTGTGGATTACACATCTATGCCTGCACATGCTAGATAGGGCAAGGGGAGGTTTGCTGATAAACCTCAATTTAGACATCCAGATTTGCCACCACCTTAAAATAAGAGGGCATTAGTTGGTCTAAACCTTTTGGTTCTTCCAAAATGTTTGGAATTAGCAGCAGTAGGAGATGTAGCAATCGCACTGACTAGATCTAAGCTTTTTGACAGGATGACCACCATTGCTACTCAAGTTGATCAGATGTCATCTGATTGTGTAGGGAGATACTTACTACGTCCATGGATTGGCCTTCCTCCCACTGAGGCTACATCTTCGAATTATGACCCCTACATTCGTGCCGATCTACCATCCCCATCAGATGTGACCAATATGAGTGACACCATTGTACGTAACGTTGCTTTAGCTTCCATTCTTGATTTACTATCAGCATACCAGTTTATCAGTGATGAGTATGGTATTCCTTTGGATGCTGTATCGACTCATATTAGATGACATACTAGTAGACAGTCAGGTCAGGGTGAGGCAGCTTCAGAGGACTAGAATATTCTAGATCAACCTATAGCCCCCACACAGCACCAAAATATTTTAGATCAGCCTACAACCCCCACACAGCATCAGGGTGCACCTAATGTACATGGCACATATAGCACACTTCTTTTTGGCACTGGTCCTTTACCTTCAGATATAGGTGTTCCTAATTTTACCATTCATTCATCTGAGATTAGTGGGATTGGTAGAGTGCTCCAGGATGTGCAGGTACTTGAATAATTTCTATATTTTGCATTCTAAAAATTCACATGTGTATATATTAAATAAACTTTACTTAAAAGTAGCTCTCACTATTCATTGAAATCTTGTATTTGAAAATTTATAGAAACAAGTGGATAATTTATCACGCTTCAGAGATCTAGAGCATGCAGAGGATCCTGTGCACAATACATTTGAGGTACATTTATAATATATATATAAATTACATGATAAATTCACACATGTTGAAAGTACAAAACTTTAAGATGATTTTACATATATATACACATGTACATTAAATTAAATTATGTACTTCCTTGTGCACGGAGGTGCATCAGGTCATGGATCGGCTTCTGGAAAGAGATTGAGGCATGCATCCACACATGGATCAGGATCCAGAGAGAGAATGAGGCATGGATCCACACATGGATCAGCAGATTGATCTAGATCTTATTATGTTTGACATTATCCAGTTTGACATTTGACATTATGGTTTGACATTTTATATTATGGTTTGACATTTGCCTTTGTGGTTTGACATTATGGTTTGACATTGGACATTATGGTTTGACATTTTATATTATGGTTTGAACATTATATACTCTAATTAGACATCACTACACTAGGATTATGGTAAATAATAAATTTGTTTCATGAGCAAATCATAAATGATTCTTGTTTAATCCTTGCATGCCAAGAAATACATTAGATTTAAATAAATAATTGGAAAAGATAAAATTATTGTTCTAAAAGTAGTTAACAAATCTCTTTCTCAATAATTGTTATGTGCTTTGTATTTCCAATTCATGTCTTTTGCAAATTTGGTTCATGTTTGTGGCTCATAGCTAGCCTTGTAAGACATTCATTGTATTCTTGATCATAGGGATTAAATATCACTAGAAATAGGAATTTGTAATATCTAAAATGATAAAAAATGTAAAATAGATGATATATGCTTCCAAATTAGAGCAGACATTCATTTACTTATTTGTAATATAATAGAGGCCAATGTTTTATAATAGATATTACAAATAGGAATTTTTTTAATATGGTAAATGCACTATATTTTAATGTTTTATAAACAAATTTTGGGTGTAGATTAAACCCTAAAATGTTAAAATGAAACCATAAAACGTCAAATTGAAAGGTCCTAATATATAAATTTGAAACTCTAATACATGAATTTTAAAACCCTAAAAAATCTATTTGAAACACTATTTACATCTATTTTGAAACCCTAAAATGTGGATGTCAAACCACAATAACATTTTAATTGTGTATTCTTAAGTATGAGAATAGATTTATGATTATCTTTAAGTAGGGCTTGAAATTATGGTTTTGAGAGCTTTCTAGAAAGAGATATTTTATAAAAGATAAGAAATTAATAGAACACATAGTGCCTACCCTCTTATGTTATATTTACAAGTGATAGTTACGTATACTTTCCATAAGGATTTTGTTGATGAGTCAAGTCCCTTAATATCGTTCCCATTATCTTGGTGTTGAGTGCCAACTCTAGAAGAATGGAGTAGTAGCTCTAAGAGCCAACATACTTGTTTTTCACCATTTTAAACACTCATATTTCTATTCTTGAATTGCACATTATCAAATTTATAGAAAAATAAAATGATCAACAAGCAGTGCTAGGTAGTGATTAGCCATTGTCATTTCTAATAGTTTCAAAGTCAATACAAAAGGTAGATCCCTTAGTACTTATCTCAACATTTTATAGGATGCCAAGGGATTGCTCTTGTGTCTTATTGGGGCCATGAATAATAATACATGGGGGGAAGGTTGTAAGGTAGGACAAGCCACAGGGATTGAAGAATCCTTTGGTACCACATTTAGCTTTGAACCAGTGTAATGACCACATTACATAATTGATATCTATTCATTATCATAGTTATCAATAATTTTGTGTCATGAAATGGGTGTACATGTGTCAAACATCGCACTATAGAGTGATATATAATTTTATATCATAGTTGTCTTATTTGCATTGTTGTCTATATAAAAGTACCAATCTTTCTAGTAGTGTGAAGTTTTGAGGAACTCATTCCTAATTTTTAATAATAATAAAATGGCATATTCAACCTTAGGCTCCTCCTCCTCCATTGATCATGATGTATCCAACTCCTATTTGGCTCCATGGAACACTATTATATCTTCCTAATAGAGTTATCACCTTTGTGTAAGATCTATCCATGTGACCTTCTCTTAAATAGACTTGGTCTTCTCATAGATCCCTAATAGAGTCATCATCTTTGTGCAAGATCTATCCATGGGACCTTCTTTTCAGTAAGATTGATCTTCTTTTGTGGTGAGAAATTTTTCACTTGTTCTTACTCTGCATAATAGGATCCAATTAGTAGTAATGTGGTTCTTACTCTGCCAATCCATACATTACAACTCCTTTTTTGTTTGATGCACTAGGAAGTTACTCCATTTGTGCAACTATTACTCCCATCTTTAGATCTTCAAAGTGATCAACTAATGAACAATTGATATGGGTTAGGCTCACTGATAAGTTCTAAGAATAAGGTTGTCTCAAGGGAATCCTTCTAATTGGGGATTGGTCATTGCACTAGTTTACACCTAATATGGAGAATAAGGACCTCAATAATCCATTCCCTCTATAGTGACACATCAATTGGGTGTGTTATTTTGGCAATCAAATTATTGAAACATTGATAATAGTTTTAGACATTCCATAGGAATTTCTTAGATAGTCTTTAGTGTAGTTATATTTTGATGTGCAAATTCAAGATAATTGAATTCTTGAAGGAACAAATTTCTAACTTCTACTACATCCTTCATACCTATAGGATCAAATTTTAGGTACCACTCTTTCACATATCCTCCAAATATTATTACAAACAATCAAATCTAGTGCATTGGGTAAGTAACATTGTGGCTCTCCATATGATTTCACATGCTTGCCAAAGGCACATTACATTCTCATATCCATTAGAAGTGTGCACATTGAGCTATGTGGGATCACAAATAATAATAAGTGGTGGGTTATTTATGTTCACTTGCTTCCAAGTTATCCTCTAGTGGATTTTCCCTTACAATATTTGTTCCCTTCTAGCTATGTCTAGTATTCTTGTTTTCTTGGATTTTTTATTGTACATATATTTTCATAGTTGGGTTGGGAATGGAAATTTTATGGTCTATTTTTACTTTTTAACTTTCTAGAACATGAGTTATTTTTGTATTCAATGAGTTTATCTCTTGCTTGAAAGTTACATGACTAGTTTGGTATACTGGTTTTCTAGTGAGATATATATTGGAACTTAATGCCATGCTACTAATTAGAGTAGATGTATGCATTTACTTAGCCTTGTAATGCACTTATTTGTAATATCTATTATAGTGCATTTACCATATTACAAATTCCTATTTTTCATTTTTTACATGTCTAAAAATTATATCTAAAATGATAATAAGTACATGATAACAATTGAATCATGTGCAATGTACTACTCCAAAAGAAAGAAAATGTGAAGCAAAGGCCAACTCCATGCCATCCATAACAAACTCAATAAAATTTCATTCACTTGTATAGACACAATTACATTGAATTTGGATATTTAGATAAAAGAAATATCTATCTAAGTAAAACAATATATATATCACTAACATTAATTTATTAAAGACTAAAATTAAAGGTTAGATGATTTCCTTGCTTGAGTTATGTATGAATTAAATAATAAGTTAGAAAAGCTAATATTTCATTAATAGATGTTTTCTAAGTAAAATGCATGAATAAAAAAAAGAGTAAATTTAATTTATTATCACTCAAAAATTATTACTTCTAAAATATTATTAACTAAGATTTATTTCTACTTGATTAAATTTGTGAAGTAAAAGTGAAATTATATTTGGATTAAAACGAAAGAGAATTTTAGTAAGATGCTAAATTACACAAGTTTGAAGATTGAACTATCCTTTAGCTAATTGTATAAGCTATTTAACTATATTGGTCTCGAAATTGGCATTCCCTACCTTCAAGAACTAAGCTTAACTAATATGGTCTTGAGATTGAATGAAATTATTTGAATTCAACATAAAATAAATTGTCATAGAAAATATATACATGTACAAAAATAGTTTAAAGTTCTTGGTACATATAATCTGGATCTTCTATCTTTTATTATCTCTAAAATCCTTTCATGATCTTTAATAGGCAACCTCCACCTTTGTTTGGCACTTCCTCTTTTTGGTAAAGTTTCAAGATTTATTTGTGTTGCTATAACTAAGTGACTATAATGCAGAACCTTTTGACTTGGCATATAATCAATAAATATAATACCATTTGTATCTATCTTTGTTTGTTAATAGTATGTGCCTTCAACAACCACTGATCCAGTTGGATACTCTTGTCCATCACCATCTATCATTGATTTTGACAATTTGCATTTTAGTTGCATACATCTTAGTAGATAGTAATCTACACCTTCTATTGTTAGGATCTGCAAGAACAACAAAAATATCTCTTGTACAAACCATGTAGTACAAGTTAAAATTTAATTTAAAAATTTTAAAAATTATAAATCAAATGTACAAGTTAAAATTCAATTTAAAAATTTAAAAAATTTACCTGTAACAACTAAATCTGATACACATTCATAATCAGCTGAATATAAAGGATTATAGACATCTACAATATCATTATCTTCAAAAGGGTCCGATGTGGCCACTAATTGTTTTATTTTCTATTCTGAAACATACCCATCTCTAATATTCTCACATTGTAGAGTATTTGCATTATTCTCAATGCAATCAGCACAAAAACATGATTTTTCTCTCACTTGAATTATAGGAGGCCTGTTATGTCCTATTGTCATGATTTGATGCAAACTTCTAATACCACTAATTGTTTGACAATTAGTAAGAGTTGATCGATCAATATCTGTTTAAATTTCAATCATCTAATTAAAAAGTGTATAAAATTAAAAATTTATGTACACACATTGAAATTCAAAACAAAATATTTATGTACCTTTAACTTCCCAAAAATAACGTGTGTTGTATATTGAGTCACGGATGACAAAATAACTTTTGCACCATTCAACAATTTCATTTGCATTCCTTATGGAATTACTTGCAAGTTCATGTTGGTGAAATGTCAGGTTAAGCTCAGTTTTCTAATTGAAAGGAAAAGACAATCTCAAAAAATATAAATAGATTTTTTTAAAAATCTAACAAGAGAAATATTAAAAATCTGCAACATTGGATATATATCAAAACCATTAAATTTCATAATGGCTTAAGCTTCCACTTCTGAACACATACAATATATTGAGATCTACACTTTTTTCCTAACATGTTTAAATTTATTTAAAATATATTTAAGAATTTAAATTTGTATTCCATATTGTATTACCTGTAAGTTCATGTTGTCAAAGTGCACATTTCACACATGCTCCAGCTCCATCATGCTCTCCTTTTCCATGTCCACTCTCATAGAAATTCCACAAAAATTGAATGTTCCATTTAATATGTTGTTGGCTTAACCAATTAAAAGCTTTTGTAGACTTAAATTGTCCTGTGAAGTTACAAACAATTTCAGATTTAGAACTAAAATTAAATATATATATATATACATCGAGGTACAACATATTTAAGTAACTGAATAATTCAAGTCTACAAGTTAATTACACAAATAAATATAATATTATTTTAAAAAATAATTAAATTAACACTTACCAGCACATCCATCAGACCATATCCAATGTTATGAAGCATCTATTTGACGTGGTCTTAGGTATTCAAAAAATATTGCAAAACAATGGGCTACATAGTTTTTATCATGACCTGTATCATCACTGATATAAAAGTGCACGTCTTTAATGATAATTCGTTCATCTTTGCTACTTTGTACACCATCCACATGTTCTTTAGCATGCCTATAACAAACTTGTACAAATATTGCAACTTGCTCTGAATGATAATATTGACTTTGAATCTCACTTTGAGGACTAAATGTATAGTTCTCAGAGAAATCAACAATAGACATAATACAACCTAGTAGAAAGCAATTCTTTGAGTCACAAAATTGCTTAGCTTGCCATCTAGCACCATGACAATGTTCAATATGTGAATATATGATATTGCAAAATTTTTTCATAAACTCATTGCTTGACAATTCACTCTCTTTGAGAACAATTTTTTTGCTCTCAATTCCTGACTTCGTTGAGTACTTCTCATATTCAAATCTCTTCCACATAACTTGCATCGAATGATCAATATTGTCAACCTGTACAAGATTCTTCAAATTTCCACAATCATTACATATATTTTTTATACACTGCACTTTGAATTCATCTGAATCTTCTGATTTTTCACATAGAAGAGTTTTCACAAATTGTGTTGTACTTCTAGGGATGACTATATTTAGATTAATTACTGCCTAGCTTTTTTAATGACTGTAGGTGTAGATGAAATTCAACATGATTTCGACAACACATCTCACGTACCTTATTTATACGTACAAAACTTGGTCGTAGACTCTCAAACATCCTTTGACAAATCTTCACATCTAAAAATTCTTGCTTGAATGCTTCAAAAAGTTCACTTTGTGTTATATCTATAAAATGTTTAGGATGTGAAATTTTTGTACCATCTTCACGTTTTATTTGTATAGTGTCCCTTCTATTGGAAGAAACATGAAAGTGGCTAGTCCAATAATCAATCACTTATTCCTTTACATCTTCTGAGATTCTATCTTTTCGAGGAACCCTGCAAATATTTACCCAATTTTTCTCAACATTTCCATCCAATCTATTTCTCCTTGCAATATATCTTTGAACAGTTCTCCTAGAAACATTGAGTAATTGGGAAATTGCTTGAACTTGTCTTCTATGTGATAATTTCTTACTAGAAATTACAGTCATTAATGCTCTATGTGCAACACTTAAATCAATAGCTCGACTCTTGCTTTCAATAGAATTCAATGCTTCTTGTAGGTTTTCAACTATTGTTTTCTTTAATGAACCTGATGACTTTTTCTTATTATCAACCCCTAACAACTCCAAAATAGGGGCCATCTCCTTCTTCCTAAATAACTTTGCAAATAACTATGCTCTTCCAATTATAGACTTATTTTCAAAAAATTCGTCCCATATTTTTTTAGAGTGTAATTTTACTGTGCTTTCAAGTACCATATCTTCAGATGAAATATTTTTAAAAAGAGAATCCTCATCCATCTCCATCAAATTTTCCATACCAAGGAAAAAATTTCTATCACCACCTTCAATTTCTTCTCATACTTGTACTCCTTGGTCATCAACAATTTCCATGTGTTGTTCTTGAGCAGATGTTCCTTCATCGACATTTTTAGTATCTCTTCTTCGATCATACAACCTTTTTCTTGTCTTTTTTTTGCCCATCAAAAATTGATCAAATTTGAATTCACCTGCATGCAAAAATAACACATGTACAAACACTTTAACCTCTATTTTTTGAAGATCTAGGTCTACATTCAATAAATTAATGGTTTTAATCAATTACATGTTTTAGAGCATGGTACCTGAGAATACAACTCTACCCTTATTGAAATCAGTGGTTCTTTTTTCTTCAAATTTCTATAATTTAATAATTTAAAAAAACCACCAAAGAGTTAAAAAAGCCAAAAAAGATATTAAAAAAACACTTTTAGATCATTGTGTTTTTGAATATGAATTTGCCCTTGTTCAAATTAGTGGTTCTTTTTTTTCCAAATTTTTATAATTTATTCATTTAAAAAAGCTAAAAAAAAAACTAAAAAAACTAAAAAAAGGCATTAAACAAATGCTTTCACATCATTGTGTTTTTCAAGATGACTCTTTCCTTTGAAATCCTTTTTTTTTTTAATTTTATTGTAATTCATTAATTAAAAAAATAAAAAAGCCACAAATTTTTTTTAAAAAAAAATATATATATATCCGACCGAATTGGATTTGGTTGAATACCATTTTGTCAAATCCCATTCTATCGAATATGTCTATGTGGCATCCTACTAGACAACAAAGTCACCATTTTCTCATACTTTCTAAAACTTCCAACTTCTGCTCAATATTTTTACAATCAAAATTAATTTAGAAAAAGACAGAAAAATACCCTTTTCTAGAGCTCGGAGTGCTTAATATGGAAATATATATATTTTTATATTTTGAGTAATTTTACGATATAAATATTTGAAAATAATGCAAGCAGGTTGTTCAAGTTCAAAAAGAGGCTAATTTGAAACTAACATAAAAATAGTAAAACATCATTTTAAAATTTGACAAATATATCATGCCCTAGAGGAGATAATCCTCTTCAAAAGGGTATAATTTATTTTTTGGAAATGAAAAAAATTAAACAATAGTTAACGTTAACTGAAAACTATCAAAATTGGGTAAGTTTGACTTTAAAACATTATTATGAGAAAATATAGATCAAATATTCTTTGTTTTTTCCCATGCCCTGAATAATGAAGTCACCTATTTGGGGAAAAAAGAATCAGGGGAAAATTCATTTTTTTTCTATTTGTTTATCGATGTGAACTGAACGTCACTTTTTCTTCAAATTTTTAGCATTTCAAAATTTGCTCTTAAATTGATAAAAAAAAATCAAAACAATTTTTTAAAAAATCTAAAAAATTAGATTAATAAACTTCAACAAGAGATCTACATTTTCTTAGTTTACATCATTTTGAAATTTAAAACATAAAGACCACTTTTATGTTGTCGAAGTTGAAATGTTTTTTTGATGTTGGCCGATTCCTTTATAAAGTGTGACACAAATTTGTGCTTTTACCCTGTAATCTATGTAAGATTACTAGTAGTTGAAGTATTTTCTGTCTTCTCTCATTGTCTTTGTCATAGGGTTACAAACTAAACTAAATTTTTTGATGAACTTTCAATAGAAACTAGCCAATCCATGAAATGATCTGACTTCTCCAGTTCTCTCTGATGTAGGCCACTCAACAATTGCTCTAACTTTCTTAGGATCCATCTTTAATCCTTCCGTAGAAATCACCAATCCCAAGTATACTAATTCTTCCTTTGTGAAACTGCACTTGATGTTTATCAACAATTTCTCTTCTCTCAGTCTTTGTAGTACTTGTCTCAGGTGCTGCAAATGTTCTTGTTTTGTCTTACTAAAAATCAGAGTACCATCCAAATATACAATAACAAACTTACCCAAGAATTTATTCAAAACTTCATTCATCAATCTCATGAAAGTACTCGGTGCATTTGTCAATCCAAAGGGCATCTCTAACCATTCATACAATCCTTCATTTGTCTTGAAAGTAGTCTTCTATTCATCTCCTTCTCTGATCCTGGTTTGATGGTATCGACTCTTCAAGTCTATCTTTGTGAAATATTCTTCTCCACTCAAACAATCCATGATATCATCTATCCTAGGTAAAGGAAATCTATAATTAACTTTGATCTTGTTTATTGCTCTAGAGTCTGTACACATTCATCATTCTCCATATTTCTTTGGTGCTAACACTATAGGTACTGCACAAGGACTCAAACTTTCTCTGATCAAACCCTTTCTCAACAACTCTTGTATCTATCTATTCAATTCTTCATTGTCTGTCGATGTCATTTTGTGTGTTACTTTGTTAGGCAAACTAGCTCCAGGTATAAGATCCATGTGATGACTGATACTCTTGATTGGTGGCAATCCTTCAGATAGATTATCTAATATGATGTCTTCATAATCTGTTCTAGGCTTCTTAGGGATCAAAGCATAACACATATTGTCATGTCTCAAACCATCCAAAAATTTTCTTCCCAAATAGATTCTAGCATTTCCACATACTTCTCTCTTAGGATCATCTTCCAAAGGGATCAAAGTAATTCTCTTTCCATGTGATGTCATAGTGTATGTATTCTTTCTCCCATCATGTATAGCTTTCATATCATACTACCAAGGTCTACCCAACAAGATATGACATACATCCATAAGCATAATATCACACAAGACTTCATCATGATAAGATCCAATATGAAATTTAACCAAATATTGCTCACTCACCACTACCTTATGATCATCCTGAATCCATGCTATCTAATAGGGCTTGGGGTGTTTCAATCTTTCCAACTTCAACTTAGTCACCATCTCTTTTGAAACTAGGTTATTAGAACTACCACTATCAATTACAACTTTACAACATTCACCTCCTGATTTGCATTTGGTTTTGAACAATCTTTTCCTCTACGGTGGTTCCTCATTTGTCTCTACTTGTAATAGTGCTCTCCTCATGATAAGTGATTCTCCTTTCTCAGGTTTGCCAACCCAACTAGGTGATCCAACAGGTTCTTCTTCCACATAGGCTTCTCTTCCACCAATCTCTATTCTCTTTCTTGTACTCCCTTGATTATATTCAAATGCTCTATGTCCTTCACTTCCACACTTGAAACAAATTCCTCTGAATGTTCTCCTACCAGGTCCTCTTCCTTCTCTTCTTTACCGTTCACTCTGGTATGACTAGGATTTCCTCTACGGTAGAAATTTATGTCATCTCTCTAGTATGCATTGTTATCTTTGTCCTCCTTGAATGTATTCTCTTGTCTGCTCTACTCTACATATGATCTTTCTCCTCTAAAAAATGTTCTACCTCTTTGAAATTTACCTTCTCTTCCTCTATTTTTGATCATGTCTCTTATTCAACTTCTCTTCAACTTTCAGGGCAAACTGATATGCTTTCTCTACTATTGTTATCCTTACCAAAATCAATTCTTCTTGAATGTTCAATCTTAGTCCATTGATGTATCTAGCCTCTTTCTCCTTGCTTGCTTCATTATGTCATATCCTTATGATCATCTTATGAAATTCTTTAGTATACTCCATAGATTTCTTCTTTTGTCTCAAGTTCTACAATCTATTCAATAGTTCTAACTCATAGTCAGCAGGTATAACTGATTCTTTAATTTTGTCACCATCTTGTCCCATTTTGTAATCTTTTCTTTTCCTATTCTCTTTCTATCCAACTAAACTTATTTCCACCATATAGTATCATGTCCTTTGAACTTTGTCTTTACAAATTTCACCTATTTCAGATCTTCAATTTTTTCATAATCAAAGTATTATTCCATGTCATTTATCCAGTCAATCAACTCTTTAGGGTCAAAATTTCTAGTGTAATTAGGTACATCAACTCTAGGTCTTTTTCCAATCTTTGAAAAAGCTCACAACATCTTGACTTGATCTGATTCTTCTTCTTCTTCACCTCCTAGGGTTTCTTCAGTTTGATTCATAGATTAAAATTCTTCATCATCACTCTCAATATAAATTATAGGGCTTAGTCCTTTTCTTCTATCTTCGTCAACAACATCTACTCTAATTCACATTATTTTCATTATCTCCATCATCTCATCCATCCTACTAGCCATTGTTCCAACAGTAGGGATTCTCCTTGGTGGCATCTTCATAGGATCAAGTACAAACTAGATCAATTCAATGGTCAGGCTACAAGGTGAGAAATACCTCACAATCAGTGATTAGTTGCGACACAAGTAACCTGCCTCAGATTTGGTGATTTGTCCACAATAAGATCTTACAGAATTCCTTCACCAAATTTGCTCAATTCACTCCCAAAGATTCAAACTTTCACTCTGATACCATTTGGTGGTCACAGTTAGGAGGGTCCTCGAAGAGAACAATCCAGGCCGTGTAGCTAGAGTATATACAACTAAAAAATGAAAAGATATGAAGCAAATGCAGATTCAGTCATTTAGTACATCATAGAATTCAAATACAGATTGGTCGGCAAAATGTAGGCTTACAATTAGGGCTCACAGGCCTGATTATAGAATATCAGAATATGCACAAGCTATAGCTTTGAAGCTCCTTCACACAAATTCCATCTATCAACTTGTAAAACTATTGATCACTGCTTTCCTAAGGATCTTTTATATCAATATATATCATCTTCTGAATAATAGATTTCTCCGCATTAGCCACGGAAGATCACAAACTCCAACGAAGAGCTATAACATGTGTACACAGATAGAGTTGGACCAAATTGAATAGAACTCCTTTGCAAATGAATGGAATGATGTGTGGATCTCAAGGAAGGTTGGTCATGAACCAAACAACATTGAGTGATGTGTCTTTGAACTTTGCAAGTCATGAAATGCTCCACAAGTCTTCTCCTTCAACCGATTATCTGAGATTGTTAGGATGCTCTACTATGAGGAAACAATTGATCTTTTGGTAGTGATATCTTCCCTGTACTTGATCCAAATGCTCTAAAAATGGGATATGATGTGCATGAACGAATCTAGAAGCTAAGTCCAACTCCGCAAGGTCTGAAATGTAACTGCAGTAGAATGTGGACCAAAATACAAAAGTTGCTACTAACTGAACTGACTAAACTAAACTAGAAAATGAAAAGAAACAAACTAAAATGCAAATATTTTTGGTTGATGCAAGATTTCTCTTGAACCAAGGGTGCTCTTGCATCACATCCTGTCATTTCATTATAATGATATACATTTACATAATTTAAAAACACAAGTCACTTATCCAAAAGATATGTTGTATCTAGAATTCTGACATCCATATCGCAAGTCGTGGTGAGTCATCTGCTGGAGAGAGAGCATCTTCTAAGTGCTTTACCTACAACCATAGACCAACAGTCCACTGTACACATTCCTTTTTGGAAGTGGCCCTACCCTTCACGAAGAGTATAGACATAAGGTAAACAATGGTTATTTTCTATCTGAGTATTGGTATTGTATCCTACATAATGCTATCAATCATACAACCCTAGATAACCTCTAGCTAAGTATGATCATTTTGATAGGTTATGCAATCCAGATACGGTGAACAAATAATGCATGCAAAGACGTATGCATTACTTTGGCCAAAGATTCAATATAAAATAGATGTTCACAATGAACATTGTCGTAATGTCCACCCATCCTCCAAATCGACTTGGATACTATCGCATCCTATAGTATGACTTGGTCAACTAGGTTTAACTATAGATTTTTATTTAACTCAAATCTAGTCTTTCTGACATAGATAAATTTTCAAGACATAGTCATTGTTCCAAAGACCTTATGAAATGACTATCTACACTTGGGTATCTCCTTGTATCCTTGCAACATCTGAGATCCATGACTTATCAACACTTCTAACTTAAGTCAAATTGCAAACAACCAAATAGGTTTCCTTTTATACCAAGAATAAACATAAATGGATAGGAAAAATGTCCTTTATGACAAAATATAATTAACAATCATAAATAAGCAACTCACCTTTTCATTGTCGATCTAAATAGTTAAGACAAGATGTAACCACAAGGGTAAATTAGATGACTTTACCCCATTGGGTTAATCTAGGGTTTTTCTCTTTCCCTTTTCCATGAAAATGGAATAATAAACAAACTTAATCCTAAAAACTAAGAATATAGCAAGAAAGAGACTATCTTCTAGTCTTATTCCAACTATGAGGTCATTTAAATCTCACAAACCTTGACTAGATTATAGTGTACGAGTATACTCCAGTTTAAATAAAGCTAAAGGAACAAATTCAAGTTTAAACTTCTCCTAAGTTTAGTTTGAATTCCAAAAAGATGATGAACTAAATTCCGTTTTCTATCCACATGATTTTAATGTTTGAGTCTCTCTCTTTTACAAATAAGCTAAGTCAAAGAAACAATATACAAGTACTTTCATCTAAACTTGATGTAGTAAAACCATCTCACTCATTGTATCCTTAAAAAGACTTATTTTATGTTGCCATCAACTTTAGTTTACTGTCTAAGTTGTTTTACTTATATAAATATAACCAATGAAGTCATTGGAACAATATCAATATCTAAAACCTCTTGAGTAAGTCAAAGACTATATTATATATTCCACTAGTTATTCAACATTACTGACTGTATGATTTAACCAAAAAAGGAAGACTCTATCACCCAAGGAGTATATTAGACTCGTGGTTTATAAGAACATAAGAATGCAATAATCAAAGAACCCTAAGACTTGCATAAGTCTGTATTTCTTGTTTGCACTGCTCCACAAAGAAGTCTATGACAAAAGATAAGAGTATAAAGCCGTATATAATCTGCTCGGGTAGTGTCTTATGAAATATATATATATATATAGAAAAATAATATGTTTATAATGTTTAAATAGAGAATCCTCTCTATCTAAACATTCCTAAAATCTTTGTCTAAATTTATCCCACGACTTTATCTATATAAAAATTGAAACTATCTTCTAGAGATAACTATCAATAAAGTTTGCTTCTAGACAAAACCTTTCCTAGAGAAACACCATGCCCTTTTTCACTGTGAAGAACAACAAAAATGAGCTATGCTAACATTCTTTATATAAAAATATCAACCATTAAAATTGTACAATGACTGTCGACTATTAAAGAGATGATAACATTGACTCTAAGTTTTGAGCAAAAGAAAGGTTATATTATCAACTAGAAACAATAAGATGAGCAACATCGACCAAGAGTTCTTTGATGCAAGTAAAGATTCTAATATACTTAGATATGGTCTAAAGGCTTGTATAACTACCAATATTTCATAGGGAATGACTACATTCTCCAAAAACAATTATTGATATACAATAGTTTCTCGTAACTTGATTTGCAATAAGAGAATCATGAGGAATATGCATGGTTCATACCTGAGAAAAATGGCAACACTTAGACTTTGTCAACCTGCACTTCAACTTCTTGAACTAATTCCCTTCTAAGAAATGATCCATTCTCAAATATCAATTTCCCCCATTAGCATATAGTTTTTATCAACTGAGATATCTAACCTTTAATGTTTTGAGATTTTCCTTCTCTCAACTCTCTTGATGTTCTGCTAAATCCTGCTACCAGAACTGAGCTCCTCGAATCTCTATTATCACCAAAAACAACCACCTCTCTGCCTAACTCTACCAATGAGTCATTCCCTGTTGTAACTAACCATGACTCTCTATCATAAAGATACCACTCTTAAAATAGTTAATTGACTCAAGAAGCCATGGGTATCTCCACTAAATTAGCCCACGAAGGCTCTTAGTTGGACATGCAATGTTAGAGGAGTATGTGGTTAATAATTACCACTCCTCACACAACAACTCTCTTTCAAAAGAATTCAATATTATCGAAGATGGTTATCAATGAATACTTCATTATAATGGAGGTCGTTAACAATTATCCCACTATCAAACTTGTTCTAACCACTCAAAGTTCTACATATAATAATAGTCTATGAACAGAGATATTAATATCAATAGGAATAATAACAATATTTTTATGTAAACTTATACACAAATGTGAATGGGTTGAGTTCATCTCCCCTTTATGAACTAAAAGAAAAACTCATCGTTTTCATTTTGACAACAAAAGAAATATTTCCTCAGGGGAAGAGCTTGTTCTTTATCAGGGAGGATTCGATCATGCTAAGCTGCCTGAGCCTTGGGATGGGTTGTGTTTCCTCATTATGAAGTACTTCACTCTGGAGGGGCATTTTACCAGGTTCTACAATTATCATCTTCCTCTTTTGAATCACTTTAGACGTAATGCTCATATAAGTTTCCCATTTTATTTACTATCTTCCCTTGAGCATTCAGTTTTTAGGGTTAGAGCTAAGCTAGCCAAGAAACCCTCCAAGAAACCCATTCCCCTGCACCAGGGTCTCATCTTCTGCCTTTACAATTTCCACCTTGCATTGGAGCTGCCTAAGACTATCCAGACTCATAGTGGGGAAATGTCTTCCAACCTTGATGATACTGTTGTTTCTGAAGAGCCATGCCCTTCCCTTGTTTCTCCTTAGATGAAAGGGGTTTCTATTTCCACTAATGAGGAGATTCCCATAGAGACCACTACCAACACTCTGGTTTCTAAAGTTAGTGCGAAGGGAAAAAAGAGGAAAATTAGAGAGGTGGAAGAGGATATTGTGGGGGTTAATGTGGGGACCCCTAAAAATCTTTGCAATACCCTTGTGGGATAGGGTAGTAAATCTAATTTGTCTGCTAAGGATACGAAGGAGGGCTTTTCCTCAGGGGTTAGGCGATTGGGGAGGATTGGTGGAAAACCTGCACCCAAAGGTAAACTTATAGATTATTCTGAGAGTGCATCTGATGAATCTACTCAAGTTGATGAGGCCAAGGTTACAGAAGTTCAAGAGATTTCTGAGGATGCTGATAGTAAGAATGGGAATAAACTGATGGAGGCTTTTGGTGGTGTTGTTGGCGATTCTGAGGATAATGCTGATGAAGGGGCAAAGATGTTTGTGTAGGAAGCTACTGATGAAACGGAGGCAGATACTAGTTACAGAAATGACATTGCTATCCTGAGGGGCCATGTTGAGAAGCTGGAGTAGTCCATTTCCACTATACTCAGGAGGGTTGTTTTAGTTAATCTTTCTATGCTACAGGATCTTAGGGCTACTGCTACTATTGACAAAGATGAGAACTTCAATAAGTTGGAGGAGTTTATGGAATCCATGGCTAAAAGATGGGAGAATCTTTCTCCTTAGTTCTAGTTTCTTTTATGTTGTTGCTTCTCTACTACTTTATATATACTATCCGTAGACTGGTTTTGTTGTCTTTGCTATTTATGCTGGTTAAGTGGATTATGCTGTAACTGTTTCAAGGCTCTTTTGTGTTGATGCCTCTGGGGGGTTCTGTTTTCTATTTTGTAAGGGTTTGACCCCTTGTTTTAGCCGCCTTATATAATCAAAAATAAAAGAAATATTTGGCGCTATAACTATAACATGAAACACACTAACATTTCTTCGAACCACACCAATGAAAATGCAAATGTGATCTCATTTACAACATAAAGATTAATGTGTTTGACGGAAAGGCATGCTAGTCACAAAATGACTATTGCTCAACATCAACAATGTCAATTTCACAAAATGACAAGGTTGATGAGATAAAACTTCAAAATCATTCTAAATGACGTTTACAACTTGTCGAGTTGACCAACAAACATAAACCACTTTGAAAAACACAACTTACCTCAATTGTTAAGGGTTTACTAATTAAAGGTACTCAATACTTAGATGGAAAATGAACGGTTTAAAACTGAAGGTCTATTCTCCTCTCCTCAGAGGATGCTATCTCTCTCTCTTTCTCTGAGAGTAATAAAAACCTATTTTTCTGCATACAACTTGCAATTACCAGATCATGATCAGTGCATCGTTAGTTCATTCATAAATCTTATGAATAACAAATCAAATTTTCATAATGTAAATTAATGAATCATTTAATCACATGCACTAATATCTAATATAATCAATGATATAATTAAACATTATAACATAATGTCAAATCATATTCCATAAATTCACTTCTATTCACATAAAAGTAAAAAAGTAAAATCAAAGCCAAAATTATGGATGTAACATATCTTTTCCCATAAGATTCATTGTCCTCGATGATTCAATGTAACAATTCAAAATATAAAACATTTTTTTGTGTAGCTACTAAAAGTATGAAATAAATGAGAAAATTTCTAAAACAACACATGGAAATCCTCCCATGTAGCACTATCTTCTTCATACTAGTCCCACTGGGACTTGTACTACATATCCTCTAAAGAACTTTCACTCCAATAGAAAATTGCCTTTATATTCACTTTGTAACAACATAACTTTTCTATCTATCATTGGCTTCTGCTAAACTTTTTATGATCAACTTAACCATTTCTTCCATTTCAGCTAGCGATTCTGGACCAAATCTAATCCTATCTTTTAGCTTATCCCAGCTTATAGGATTTTGGAATTTTCTTCCATAAAAAGCTTCAAATGGTGCCATCTTGATAGAAAAAAGATAGGAATTGTTGTAAGCAAATTCCACAAGTGGTAAGTACTCTTCCCATTAATATTGTTGATCCATGCAATACATTCTTTACAAATCCACCAAGACTTGGTTAAGTCTCTCAGTTGGACCATCTGTTTTAGGATGATAAGATGTACTCACATTAAGTAAATAGTTCCTAGTGTGAAGAAAAACTAGTTTTCCCTTACCTTGACGTCACACGTGCTTCTCTATGTAAGATAATCTTTTCAGGAACTCCGTGCAATCTAACACTTCTTGAACAAATTTGCAAGGTTAATACTGGTGCTCCATCAGACTCAAAATGAAACCCATCATACCTTGAATCTTTAGGATTTACCATAAGAGCTTACTTGACCTGCTCATATTATTCATCACTTGGTAATTTTTCCAACAATAAATCCTTGAAGTTTACATGAATAGAGACAATTCATGAAATATGTCTCTGCCGACTCAAAGCATTTGGTACTCTGTTCTCTTTTCCTTTGATATAACTTATCTCAAAGTCTTAGTTGGATATCAATTCTAACCATCTCCTTTCTCAACCATTAAGATGTGGTTAAGAAAATATATACTTAAGATTTTGATGATCTGATTTTAGTACAAAGGTTTTTACTAACAGATAGTGATGCCATACTTGCAAAGCATGCATAACTGCTACCAATTCTAAATCATGTGGAGCATAATTCTTATCATAATATTTAATCTTTCTAGTCTCACAGGCTATTACTCGCCTATCCTAAATAAGCACTCCCCCTAATCTATCTCCTGAGGCATCAATTATTACCTCTAACTGACTTTTGAGATTAGGAACTATCAGAATTGGTGTCATTGTCAATTTCTCTTTTAAAAGATCAAACACCTCCTGACTTTTGTTTGACCAGTTGAAATGTTTCCCTTTTCTTTGTAAGGAAGGGATTGGACTTGCAATATTGGAGAAATTCAAAATAAACTTTCGGTGGTATCCTGCCAAACCCATGAAGCT
Source organism: Cunninghamia lanceolata (assembly GCA_027924645.1). NCBI lineage: Eukaryota > Viridiplantae > Streptophyta > Pinopsida > Cupressales > Cupressaceae > Cunninghamia > Cunninghamia lanceolata. The sequence continues at coordinate 22,580,311 of BSBN01000078.1, forward strand.
ATGTACTTCATGCACTTTCTTAGGTATAGGTCAATCTAGGATAGCTTTTCTCTTCGTAAACACAAAAGCTTCATGCATTTGATCAAAAATATAATATATACGTGGTAATGGCTACTTATTCTTTATCGTTGCTTTATTGAGGATACGATATTGAAGACATAGATGCAAAGTTTCATCCTTCTTTTTGACAAAGATAACTGACCTGCACCCCAGGGTGAAACACTAGGTGTAATCAAACCTTTAGCCAAAAATTATTGCAATTGGTCTTTTAATTCCATCAATTTCATAATAGTCATATGGTAAGGTGTTTTCAATATTGGTTCAGATCTTGGTTTAATGTCAATTGCAAAATGAAAGACTCTTTTGGGTGGTAAACCTGGAAGTTCTTCTAGAAAAACATCCTTGAAATCCTAAAGAAAGGGAAACCTTTCTTCAAAAAACACACTATGTTTTCTAGGACTTTCTTCAATTTGTTCTTTTTTTACTACGAAGAGTTGACACCCTTTTCGAGTAGCCTTTTTAATTGCTTTGTAGAGATTGGTCGAATCTTGACCTCTCTTTGAACACCGTGGAAAAAGACCTTATTTCCCATATCATCTAAGCATTCAATAGTTTTAGAAAAATAGTCTACCCTAGCTCAAAGCTTCCATAACCAACTCATTCCCAAGATAACATCATAGGAACCTAAGGGAGCTAGTATAGGTTCACCTTTGTTGAAAAAATAGAAAGACCAATTTTAGCTTCAAACAAACATTGCTCTACCTGAGTCTTAGATTGGTTAGCATACTCTACTAACCAAGGTTTAGCCATGTAACCATCTCTTCTAGGAAACTTATTTAAAACTCTAGGAGAAATAAAATTTTCAATTGTTTCAGTATCAATCAAGATAGAGATAGGGATTCCAAAACAACTACCAATCATCTCTACGGGTGTGATCTGATACTTCGCTTGGTGATTATAAAGAGCTGCATGAATTATCTATTGGAAAGCTAATTGTTGTGTAGGTAAGGCATTGCCTATTGGATAACCACTCTGGTTCTTGGTTGGGCATTGATGAGCATAATGTTCACCTCCACAAGTAAAACAACCTCCAGTAGGTCCTCTCCTTTCTATCAGTTTTCTAGTATTATCCTCATTTCTTTTGAAACTACCATTCTTTTTCTTATTACCGGACCCACTCTTATTCTTCAGGGTTCCTTTTCCATTTCTTTTATTCTCAAAGCTCTTATCATTTCTTCTTCTGGATGGTTCTAAAGTTGGAGTCTTATTGAATCTCTTGTGATTCATATTGTGATAAGCAAGTTTGGACTTCAACTCTTTTTCCTTTTTCATGTTCATACACCAAGTGGATGCTTTTCCTACCAATTGAAAGGCCCTCCAAACCACTTTGGTTAATTTCAAGTAATTTCTTATCTCAAAATATTTTTCCATATCTGTTCACCAAGCTTCAGTTGCATCATCAATCATTGTTCCATCAAACTTTAGTGGAGTGACTTTCTTCATATCTTTGGAAAATTCTAAGGCAAGCCTATCCTTTGCTTCCTTCTGGGGTCTACAGTTTTCAGGGTTCTCACTACTCACACTATGCTCTAGGTGAATTTCCCTGCTCATCCCATGAGAAAACTCATTTTCCCTTTCAAGGTTTTCCTAATCTCTTACTTTCTTTTTGCAAGCATGGTTAGGATTTGATCCAATTTATCCATGAGATTAACTAGTGGATTATTCTCTTCTTGACACTCACCCTAGTTTGTTCTTGTACGAATCATGTTGTCATTTTTATCACACCTGAGAATATTAATTTATCTATTAGTTTTCTAAATTTAATGTGTTTCATTAAATCAAAACATAATTAACTCAAAACAAGCAACAGATTGGTACAAAACATTCTCATTTTTATTATAATTTATTCAGGAGTAACAACATTCTTATTTATATAATTAATCAAGACAAGACTACATGTCCCTATCGGTTAAAGGATATTGTAATTAACAAACTTAGAGGGTGGTTTCACATGCAGGTACTTCTCCATCTCATGTTTTTTCTAAAATAGGCACATGACAACCACATTCAAATGACATGTCGTGACTAGTGAACAATTTACTAGGTTTCACTACACAAGTAAAAATAGTAGGATTCTTGGCTAGTTCAAAACATTGTTTCCTTTCTAGCCATATTCGCTTAAGTGCATCAGACAAAGTCTTTGAATCATCAAGGCATGTACCCTCAGCATAATTAATATGCTCTTTATATTTAACTTCCTCAATAAGTTCTTTCTTAACTACTAACCATGACAAATTCTAGGGAACGTACTTTCTAGTAGTTCTCTTGGTTCTTCTCCACACCATTCTAGCATAAAACCAATTTTCAAACATTAGCTATCTTCTTAATGTTGATTAATTCTCTTGTAGCGAGCTCCAAGCTCCAGGTGTTGAACCTAATTAGCTATGATACCATAGGTAACATACCATTTCCTAAACAAGACTAAAATCAAATATTCCCCATGAGATTTAAAAACACATAAGGTGAAAAAGATAGAACTTTTTTTTATTTGAAATAATATTAAAGAATCAAGATACATAAAAAAAATATAATTTCCTTGTTGAAATATACATCATATATTTTACAATGTTGGCATCTTGTCATTTCATTACAATGATATACATTTACATAGTTTAAAAACTCAAGTCACTTATCCAAAAGATATGTTGCATCTAGAATTCTGACATCCATATCGTAAGGCTCGGTGAGTCATCTACTAGAGGGAGAGGGAGAGCATCTTTTGAGTGCTTTACCTCCAACCATAGACTAGTGGTCCCATGCACACCTTCCTTTCTGGAAGTGGCCCTACCCTTCACAAAGAGTATAGACATAAGGTAACCAATGGTTATTTGCCATCCAAGAACTGGTGTTGTATCCTACATAATGCTATTGATCATACAACCCTAGATAACCTCTAGCTAAGTATGATGATTCTGATAAGTTATGTAATCTAGATATGGTGAACTGACAATGAACACAGAGACGTATGCATTACTTTGGCCAAAGATTCAATATAAAATAGACATTATCAATTAATGTTGTCGTAATGTCCACCCACCCTTCAACTTGACTTGGATACTATCACATCTTACAGTATGACTTGGTCAACTAGGTTAAACTATAGAGTTTTATTTAACTCAAATATAGTCTTTCCAACTTAGATAGATTTTCAAGACACCGTCATTGTTCCAAAGACCTTATGAAATGACTATCTACACTTGGGTATGTCCTTGCATCCTTCCCACATGTGAGATCCATGACTTATCGACACTTATAACTTAAGTCCATTTGCAAACAACCAAATAGGTTTTGTTTTATACCAAGAATAAACATAAATGGATAGGAAAAATCTCCTTTATGTCTAAATATAATTAACAATCATAAATAAGGAACTCACCTTTTCATTGTTGATCTAAATAGTTAAGACAACACATAACAACAAGGGTAAATTATATAACTTTACCCCATTGGGTTAATCTAGGGTTTTTATCTTTCCCTTTTCCATGACAATGGAATAACAAAAAACTTAATCTTAAAAAGTAAGAATATAGCAAGAAATAGATTATCTTCTAGTCTTATTCCAGCTACGAGGTAATTTAAATCTCACACACCTTGACTAGATTATAGTATACAAGTATACTTTAGTTTAAATAAAGCTAAAAGAACAAATTCAAGTTTAAACTTCTCCTAAGTTTAGTTTGAATTCCAAAAAGATGATGAACTAAATTATGTTTTCTATCCACATGATTTTAATGTCTAAGTCTCTCTCTTACAAATAAGCTAAGTTGAAGCAATAGTATACAAGTACTTACATCTAAACTTGTAGTAAAACCATCTCACTCGATGTCTCCTTAAAAAGACTTATTTTATGTTGCCATCAACTTTTGTTTACTATCTAAGTTGTTCTACTTATATAAATATAACCAATGAAGTCATTGCAACAATATCAATATCTAAAACCTCTCGATTAACTCAAAGACTATATTATATATTCCACTAGCTGTTGAGCATTACTGACTATATGATTTCACCAATAGTAAGCCTCTATGACCCATCGAGTATATTAGACTTGTGGATTATAAGAACATAAGAATGCAATAATCAAAGAACCCTAACACTTGCGTAAGTTTGTATTGCTTGTTTGCACTGGTCCACAAAGAAGTCTATGGGAAAAGATAAGAGTATAAAGTCATGTATAATCTGCTTAGGTAGTGTCTTATGAAATATATATATACATATAGAAAAATAATATGTTTATAATGTTTAAATAGCGAATCCTCTGTATCTAAATATTCCTAAAATCTTTGTCTAAATTTAGCCCATGACTTTATCTATATACAAATTCAAACCATCTTCTAGAGATAACTAACATTAAAGTTTGCTTTTAGACAAAACCTTTACTACAGGAACACCATGCCCTTTTTCACTATGAAGAACAAAAAAATTGAGCTATGCTAATATTCTTTATATAAAAGTATCAGCCATTAAAATTGTACTATGACTGTCGACTATTAAAGAGATGATAACACTGACTCTAAGTTCTTAGCAAAAGAAAAGTTATATTATTAACTAGAAACAATAAGATGAGCAACATCATCCAAGAGTTCTCTGATACAAGTAAAGCTTCTAATATACTCAGCTATGGTCTAAAGGCTCATATAACTACCAACATTTCATAGGGAATGCCTATGTTCTCCAAAAACAATTATTGATATATAAGAGTTTCTAGTAACCTGATTTGCAATAAGAGAATCACAAGGAATATGCACGGTTCATACTTGAGCAAACTGGTGACACTTAGACTTTGTCGACCGTCACTTCAATGTCTTTAACTAATTCCCTTCTAAGAAATGATCTATTCTCAAATATTGATTTCCCTCACTAACTTATCGTGTCTATCAACTGAGATAACTAACCTTCACTATTCTGAGATTTTCCTTCTATCGACTCTCTTGATGCTCTCCTAAACTCTGCTCCCAAAACTCAGCTCTTCGAATCTCTATTATCACCAAAAACAACCACCTCTCTTACCTCTCTTCTCAAGTCTACTAATGAGTCATTCACTACCATAACCAACCACAACTCTCTATCATAAAGACACCACTCTTAAAATAGTTAATCAATTCAAAAAGCCACGGGTATCTCCACTAAATTACCCCACGAAGGCTCTTAGTTGGACATGCAAAGTTAGAGTAGTACATGGTTAATAATTACCACTCCTCACACAACAGCGACTCTCTCTCAAAAGCATTCAATGTTATCAAAGATGGTTATTAATGAATTCTTCATTATAATGGAGGTCATTAACAATTAACCCACTATCAATCTTGTTCCAAAGTTCTACATATAATAATAGTCTATGGACATAGATATTAATATCAATAGGAATAATAACAATATTTTTACATAAACTTATACACAAATGTGAATGGGTTGAGTTCATCTCCCCTTTACGAACTAAAAGCAAAACTTGTCAATTTCATTATGACAATAAATGAAATATTTGACATTATAACTATAACATGAAACACGCTAACATTTCTTCCAACCACGCTAATGAAAATACAAACGTGATCTCGTTTACGATGTAAAGATTGACATGTTCAACAAAAAGTTGTGCTAGTCACAAAACTACTATTGCTAAACACCAACAATGTTGATTCCACAAAATGACAAGGTTGACAAGACAAATTCAAAAGGATTCTAAATGACGTCGACAACTTGTCGAGTCGACCAACAAATTTAAACCGCTTTGAAAAACATGACTTACCTCAATCGTCAAGGGTTTACTAATTGAAGGCACTTGTTACTCAATTGTGCTTTTCTACTAAATTAGGTTAGGCTATAACAACATTTACTTTTGTTACTTTGAAGAAGTATATAGGTTCAAGGGGAAAGGAGGAGAAGGTTCAAGATTCTCAGTTACCCCTAGAAGGCCTACTATCCTGCTAGAGGGCCATTCCAATGATAACCATTACTAGAATCATGTACCAGATTAGTAAGAGCTATTACATGAGCCAAATACGATGGGAAGGACACTCCAACAAAGCAAGAGATATCCTAGGACTGGCAGGAGAAGGGAAAGCTAATCTATGTGTTGCAGATTGTGTTGCAATATATTTCCCTTGTTCATTCTTTACAGTTGATACATTAATGAATAAAAAAGGTACATAAATTTGCTAAATCCATTCATGATTATGAACATCTATATCATGCAATCATTTTTAGTTTATCTTTATACAATTGATTCACAAAGAAGAAGCAATATACAAAAAACATTGCATAAAATAGTTGTTCATATTCATGAGAAGTAAAGTGTTTATATGCTCCCACACAAGTCATGGGATTAACTCTATATGATGCAATGAAAGAGAGCAAGTAAATCTGAAACAAAAGGAGCAAACATATAAAAGGGAAAAAGGGACCTATCATTGCCCGAATAATGAATCCTGCTACTGACAGCATCATCTTCAGTTCCCTCATTGATATCTTCAAGGGGGCCTACAAAAGAAAATGAGGAGGAATGTTAGAGATCAGGGTCCCTTTTTCACTTCCACATAATATAATATCAGAATGTACTTGTTATCTTACACAAACATCTAATCAAGAAGATATGAGAGATCAACAAATCCAGAATGCAATCATACAGCTATAAAAGGATGCAAAAGTAAAGATCAGACAAATCAAAGGAGGGGCTGCTAAGCCTCTATGTTTTCTCTAACTAGTTTGCTAGATGTGCAGGTACAGGTACTTGAAGACCAGTCATTAATGACATTTAAGGACATAAGTCATAATTACAAGGTCCAAGGACTATCATGAGGCATAATGTACAATGCAAAAATAAAGAGAAAAGGGGTGAATGTCAATAATCATATAGAGCAGCAATGTAATAATGAAGTGACAGTACTATTAGTAGAATAGTCATAATATAAGGGACATTCATGTCCATCATTAAGGCACAATCATATGTAGCAGTCACCAGGAGAGAGGGACTGTCTCATGAAAGTGGAGTAGTCCATCATAGAGAGGAAATCATCAATCCAGATACTCAAGGGGACTACAAAAGGTACTCATCACTCTAAGAGTCTAAGATAGTCATAATGTCATAAAAAACTTTCATTAAACTACCTTATGCATATTGCTGAAAGTTATTGAAAGTCTATCAAGCATGGAAAAGTTGTGTAGTCACTAGATAGACTAGACAATGAAAGAAGAAGATACATGTTTGCATGAAATAGTGAAAAGTATAGGAAAGCACTGATCCAAGATAGTATAGTATCTCATCTGGGCAAAGTGAATAGTCTTTTAGTACAATAAGGGTGATGAATAGTCATGAGTAAAGGCACCTTAACAATGACAAGGTAATAAGCTTGCTTGAAGAGCCACATACATATTAAAGAACAACCAATTGCATTTGATAAGAGCAATCAACATCAGTAGTCAAAGATAAAAATCAATGTAATGATACAGTCAAGCTAGTGACATGATACAGAGAAAACAAAAGGTAGTAGCAGTGACAGTCAGTATCAAGAATGATTGTGGTAAAAAAGAGAATAGTCATATACAATGAGTAGAGATGAAATAATGAACAATCCAATGCAGATGATTGTCATGACAGCCTGAGATCAGTTCTAGATGACTGCAACAGGTTGAAGAATGGAACAGTGCAAAGGAGGTGTTTGTTTCAGTTTACCCCACTTGAATATCATCAACTCTAAAATAAAAAAGTTAGCCTAGGCAAAAGAAAATAGGACAAACATGTTGATAACTGAGAGGGGGGGGTGAATCAGTTATCCTAATTATTTCCCTTATTGAACTTTCCTTTTAATTGATGCAGCATAGAATCAAACACAAAAACATTAATCATGAAATAAGAAACACATGACACAGTATTTTTGACGTGGAAACCCTGTTAAGGGAGAAAACCACGGGGTGATTAACCCAAAATTATTCTCTGTTAGAAGAATAGGAAATTACAAAAATGGCACTTGCCAATTAGGGCTCACTGCCCGAGCACACTGCTCACAAGAGGCCCACTGCCTACAAGAAGACACACTATCTACAAAGTGATGAGAATCACAGTCTTGAACTGATTGGAAGCATCTGCATATGCTGGAGTTCAGTTCCGGTTAGGCTCAGTACACTGATCTGCTGCACTTCATCTTTCCTCTGTTCTTTATTCCGCTATCTTTCACATACCGGATCCTTTTTGCTACCTCTGCTCTATTCTTGACTTATTCGCATATTTCTTCACATCAACACCCACTTCACAACTAAATCCATCCTCTATATATATCCGCATAAGTGATTTCATCACTTTTCTAGTCGGCATCCGGAATAGTCTAGTTTCTTACAAACTCTCATTCTGTCGGCTGAATCCTTCCTCACCAAGCAATGCGGATCAAGCATATACTTGTAGATATCATTAATCATGTCAGCCAAACATGATTCATGCCTTCACAACCTCTGTCATCAACAGTAACACATCCGGAAAGCAGTCTGATACTCTGCCAGTCAGTTCTTCCTCTGTTTTCACTGTCTCTCAGGAATCCGGTACTCAACCATTCATATCTTTTTCCTTGTCCATCACCGGAGGCTAAATCCTTGGAATATACCACTCAAGGTAGTCCTCTTGACTTCCCCAAATCTGCACTGCACCAAGACACTTCCTCTGAGAGATCCGGACCAATCTGTCGGACCTTGCCACATGCTCTGTTCTTCTTCACCGGACCACAACATTCTTTATTCTGACTTCCGGTAGAGACACATCATGACTTGCGGATATGTGGGATGACCTTTGTTGCCATCAATGACAACAACCATGAATCCATATAGTGTCTCTTGCCAACAAAACATTTACCACTTTTGTTGTGAATGAGATGTAAACTTGCTATTGAGTCTTTAACCATTGAAATTGCTGGTATTCAAGTAAAGTGATGTTTCAAATAGTCCAAAAGCAATTATTATGATGATTGTCCTAGTACAGGGAAAAAAACTAATTGATGAAGCTATAAATATTGTGGAACAATCTTATCCATTGACATGAAGAATAGAGAAACAATGTTAAGTAGAAGTCAAGGGACTATTGAGGAGGTGCAATAGATAAGACAGTAGTTTATGACAATTATAAAGCCTTCAGGAATGAGATAGTCAAGCACTATGAAGATACAACATTATACAAAGATGACTAAAAATAATGAGACAGTGACAGAAATCAGTCATGAGGACAGACATAAAAGCATACAACAAAAGAAATAGTAGCCTTTTACTAGTTCATAAAAAAATAGTCAATTGAAACATCAAAAGGGTTGCAAGTAATGTACAGTCATAATAGTATTTATGATGAGAATAGAGCCCTCAAGGAGTAAGATTTTGTTCTAGAACTTTCAACAGAGAGGAAAAGAAATACAACAGAGTTTACAAAAGAAGCCCTCACTGTTCTTTTTCAAAAACACATTGCTCATATTTTCCCAGAGGGACAATATAGGGGTTTCACACTTTTCCCACAAAACACCTTCAATGGTTATTCCAAAGGTGGCATAGTTTCCATATGACCCTATTAGGGTTTTGTCAAAAAATAGGGCAACCTACATTTTTTTCATAAGTGAGAAAGGAAACAAGCTTCTTCCTGATACTAAAGAGACATACCATAATCAATACATGGAATATTAAGATAGTTGCTAAGTCCATCAATATGGTTCTAAAAAACATCTGTAACCAAGAATAAATTATGCCATGAAAGCAACAATGCAGGTATGTGGGTTTCAAAAATAATCAAAGAAAAGTAGTCTTATTTTGCAAAGGCAGCAGAGATGTCACTTTTCAATCATCTTACAGCAAGACAAGGGTTTTCCCCTCAATTTTTCAGTGAAGAGAACCATAGTAAATCAGTTTTTAGGTTCAAGATACCCTCTGCATCAAATTATGCTTGTTCCAAATCCTCCTCATCTATGATTTGAGCTTCAAAAACTCCAAAATTTGTGATGAAATCCAATATGTGTTTATCATCATTGAACACCTAAAAATTTGTAACATTATCTAGAACTGATGGTACCAAGACCAACTCTACAGTGAACTTTTTTAACCCACTCATAGCAAGTGGTGTAAGTGAACTTGCTGCCTGTGCCAGGGAATTAGCAACTTGATTCTTTGATCTGCATACTAATTTGATGTTGAATGCATCAAAACTTTCAATCAAATCCCAAACATGGTTCCTATACCTCTTCAATCTCTTATCATGACAAACATACTTCTTTCTTATTTGCTTGACAATTACCTCAAAATCTCCATAAACATGTAGAATCTTAGCTCCTTTCTTGATAGCCATCAATAACCCATGAACTAATGATTCATACTCTGCAACATTATTTGTACATGGAAATTGTAGTATGTGCACAGCCAAGAATGATTCACCTGATGGATTGATCAACTCGAACCCAACACCAACTCCTTGTTTTGACTTGGATCCATCAAAACGCAAAGTACATACTTGATTTCCTTCTTGATCAATTGAAACTTTATTTGGATTTTATTTTTTCTTACCCTTCTTGGGAGTCCTCGATGAAATTGGATCCTTCTTCTGTTGATCATCACTCTTTTTAGCCTTTTCAATTATTTCAGTTTTAGTGGGCAATTCCGCAGGGTTATCTTCTTTCTTTACTTCTAGAATTTCTAGTTTTGTAGCTTGTGGAACTCTCCTGTATACTTGTTCTAAGGCAACTTTACACATAGCATAGGAAAACTTGGAATGAAAAGCAATGTGTATCTGGCACCAGTTAGGTAATAACAGATCTTTGACATTTGCTTGCTGACCCAACTCTGTTGCTTGCTGAACATTCTTGACTACAAAATTTCAGAAATTTTCAAATGTACCATCTCCTTCATCAAAAGAAAACTCATAATTGTGATCTAACAAAATTTTAGTTTCATAGAAAGATTTCTAACCTTCATCTTCTTTCATACTTGAACCATGTAGCATGAGGACTTCTTCCGTATTTGGCCTATAATTTCCAAGATCAGTTTCTAGGAATAGGACCTCATTGTCTTCACCATATTCTGTGATCATCAGTTTCAATCTTGGAGTACTATCAATTTTGATTTGATTTGGAATTCCTTTCCATGGTAGCCACATGTGTGAGAAATAGGTAGCTACATATCCATTTAATCTTCTCTACCAATCTCTGCTCAAGAGCATGCCATATCTGCCTGGGATATCAACAATTGATATATCAATGTAGCTTTAGATTCTTGGATCAGATGACAACTGCATGTGTATATTATTCAATTCTCCAACCACGGGCACTTTTGTCTTATCCGGCTGTGTAACTTTCTTTGTGGTCGGGGTAGGAATCAAACCTAATCTTTTACATATGGTGAGTGGCATTACATTGCTTGATGCTCCTGAATCCTTCAAACAATTATGTAACATCTTCCCAAAAATATGGACTGATAATAGGAATGGGGCAGGCTCATCTCTTCCTTGATAGAAAACTACAAACTTTTCGTTTGGTAACTTGGAATGTGCATTTTTTACCATATCATTTGACCATGTATTTTGATCTTTTGCAATCTTTTCATTTTTAACAATACTTCCTTCTTTTGTATCCTTTGTAGAGTCTTGGGCTATACATACTGAGTTCATAGATGGAGAAGCACCCTCTAGCACACTTTCCACAACATGTGCATTCTAAACATTGGATGAGTTAGAAGGGCCTGTAATAACATTCCTTGGAGTAGATGTATCATTTAAGCTATTTAAAACAATGTTTTTGATCTCCGGGATTCTCATCATTTCAACCAAAGGCATGCTCACCTTCACTTTCTTGAATTCTTCAGTAAAAATTAAACTTAAACATTTCAGTCCATCATTTATTGTGGTGCCATCTCATGAAAGATTGGCTCCTTGTGGATTGTCTCAGGATTGAACTTCTCACGTTGGATTGACTCTTTGAGCAGCATCCCTTTGTCTATATTATGGTGAATTCTTTGGAAAATTTGGATTATTACTAGCATTTGGATTTGGTGGAGTTTGAAAATTGTTTGAAGGAATTGAAGTGGTTAATGGATGCTGTACTTGATGATTTCTTTGATAGATTTTTAGGGGTGGATTCCTAGCTGATTGTTGAAATGCTTGTACTTCCCCTATTGCTTCAGTTTGAAAGTCATTACTAAATGGAGATTAATAATCTAGATTTTTAATTGGTCCATTCATAGATGCTGGAGGAAACCTTCCATTATACTCCATTGTATCATAATCCATCACAGGAGGGAATATGAAGTCTTCGATGATCAAGGCTTGATCATACCTTGTTGTAGGAACAATCTCATATCCTGTTGTTGCTTGTGGAGCATCTTCAGCTTGCGTGCTTTGCATCTCCTTTTGGAATATATCAACAGCTATTTTGAACTCTGTACACTGCAACTCAGAATACTGATTTGTGTTATGCAATCGACACCAACTTGATAAAGCTACCTCAGCTAAGAATACCTTATCTGTAGGTCTAGAATCTGAATTTGAATTGTTTTCCAATGGAGAGGGAACATTCCCATTGTTTGGAGATGTATTCCATGTTTTTTTTTGTCTTTGGAATCCTTGATTTGTTCCTCAAAATCCTTGATTATAACCTTGATAATTTTCTTGGTCTCTCTGATTTCCTTGATCCCTCTGATTTCCTTGAAAACTCCTTTGCATATTTTGTAAATGATTATTTTGAGTTCTCATATGGGTAACTTCAGTGGATAATCTCTTCACTTGATCAATTAACTCTTTCATTTCATCCTTCTCTTCTTGAGTCCTTGTAGAGGATGAAGACCCTTGTAAGTACATAGGTTGCCCTGGTGAGGCTTGTGAAATGGGTCTTCCTAGATGCAACATCATCTGATTGCTAGGTGTCAGAATTGGATTCATTACAGGAGTATGCTGTGTCAAATCTTGGTTGATTCCCTGAATCTGATTTGGCATAGTTGGATGTCCTAGGTGATTAAGTGGCCCTTGAGGATTCATGCCCAAGTTAGGATTCACTTTGATAGACTTGGCATAGGCTTCTATTAGAGTAGTTAGAGGTGCATTTGCTCTCTTCACAAACATGGAAGTAAGGTAGTGTAGTGTTGCATAATATACTTCCCTCGCCATTGCATCATCAACATTATACAGAGCTTGCAACCTTTTATAAGCCTTATGAAATCGATTGTTGAAAGAATTGATGGGTTCATGCTCTTGCCTCTTGACACCAACAAATTGTTTGTAAAGCTTTGACAGAGTGATAGGAATCCTAAACTTTTCTAGAAAGATTCTTTTCAGTATTTGCCAACTATTGATTGAACCCGTAGGTAGATGAATGTACCAAAAGTATGCGTCTTCACCCAGTGAATAAGGAAACAATCTACATGCTACATCTTCATGCTCAATTCTTCTATTTCGAAGAGTATCCTTGAAAATATTAATATGTTCCTCTACTGTCCTGTTCACATCACTGATCTAAAATTTGGAGCAGAATTGTTCAGGACTCTTGGGCATTTCATGGTAATTTGTGAAAATAGCAAGAGGAGAAGCATTTACCAGAAGCCAAGCCATTGGAATGTTTTCTTGTTGTGCTAGAACTGTTTGAGTAACTCCTTGTGTATTACTTGGTTGAACAATTCTTGTATTTTGTGGTGGAGTTTGAAACAAATTCACAATGAGCTCTATGCTAGGTGATCCTTCACTTGATGGATTTGTCTTCTTATTGCATTTGGCTTTGGAATTGAAATCCAATTCAACCAACTCCTTCGAAGCTTGCGGTGTAGACCTTAGGATCTTCTGGGGCTTTTCAGGTGAAAAAGAAACAATGCGCTCCAGTGTGTCTAACTTGGTATTCCAAGAGAGGCCCTCCTTCTAGTGCCAATTCTATTGATGTGTTTTCCTTGCACATACAACACATAATAAAATACTAGTGTACTCTATCCCCTCTTGAATAAAATCCCTCAAATGCTAAGCTAAGTGATCAGATGAGTAGACTCCAAGGTTCTTAATTAGTTACTTTTGGTGTTGCGACTTGGGATAACATAGTAGTAGGATGCAAATTACTGTTTGACACAAAGGGACTTACGTAAATGTTCAACAATAGGAAATTTTGTTTCTCTTGGATAACATGTAACATAGCTTCTTCGAAGGTCTAACAATATGACAACTTAAGATATGACAGTGGAAGCTCTTGAATCTAAATCTAACAGGATTTTAAAGAAAATGTAAAAGGAAATGGGTTTAGAAGACTCTAATCTAAATGCAAGCAATCACCACTGATTCACCAGAATCTCAACCACACTTTGCTTCACCATAAGGTAACAACTACACTAAGGTGATACTATCTTCTAAGGAAAAAGTAAGATTTTCATATTACTTTTGCACATAAAGTAATTGAAGTTAAGCTTAGATAATGTTCAGACTAACCATGCACTACAATCTACCATCGACAAATTATAAATGGTATGAACTATGGAGACACCAAACATGAATCAGCAACAACAACTTCCATAAAACATAAAACTAAATCGCTGAAAATAAACTAAACTGGTCTTATTCTATGAGTGAACACTTAGAAACCATGCAATTTTGAAACAACACAAATCACCATGAAAATTTCAGCAATGAATTTGTATTTATTTCAGCAAAGTCTTGAGCAACAATTTCTCAGAGCATTCCCCCCTTACAAATGAGAACAAAATGGGCTTATATAGGCCTCAAAATTCAATGGATGGCCAAGATTAAAATTTGAAATCAAGGGCCCATATTGTGCAACGCAGGCAAGTGGTTACAAAATTTACTAAAATTGGACCTTGCAATTATGAAGTACCCACCAAGTGTAGTACCCTCATTTATGACCTCTCCTTTTTGTGGTAAACTCCACAAATCTAGTCATGACACATGTAACCTCCTCCATAGGGACACTTGGCAGAGTTTGAATGGTGCCCTCTATGATTTGCGGCTCCTCTGTGCACTTGACAACTGTCATCTCCCAACCAGCCATGGATGTCTAAATCATGCCCATGAAAGTGGAAAGTGTGGAAATATCATTCAACAACTCCCTGGAAATAGCTTGCACATGCTGAAAATACTTTGTAGGCATCTTATCTTTCAGCAAGTATTCATCAATCTCTCCACTGGAATCGACTACCTTGTTTACAAAAACAAGTATTTTTCTTTGAATTTCCTGAAGTACCTCTCTTGTTCAAGTGCTGTCACTCTCAATCTTTCCCAGAACCCACTCCTTTATGCTGAGTGTACAATACCAAGAATGGAAATTATATGTTGAACCTTGTTCAATCACTCCTTCATCCAACAATGTAGCACTTGGAGTATAAATTAGCCTTTTCAACTGAGGCATAACTTCTTCTCTTACATTTCTGAATTCTGCACAAGTAATCAAAATATTCTGAACTCTGTCAAATATTGAAGAAGCCTCCTTGTACAACTTCGCTATTTCATCAATGAACCCGTCAACATTGATCTTGAAATCTGCTGCCCAATCCTACAATACTTGAGATGAGGACCTCATTTCTTCCAAATGTGCCATAGACTCCTGTGAAAGCAACGCAGGTGTTGCAACCATCTCTTTAGCCTGGCTTACTGGCCTCATTAATTGCTGAATATAGTGCTTAAATGCCAAGTTATCCTTTTGTAACTGAATCCTCCATTCTTGTTCCTTTTGTAGTCTTTCTTTGATGACTGCAACTGAATCTTCCAACTCTTCTATCTCCTATTCTATTATGGCTGGTCCCAAATCAAAAGTATTGATGTCATATGACTTGGAAAACCATCATCTACCTCTATACTAATTTTTGGGACAGCAATATGCACTTTCCTTGACCCCAAACTGCCTCTTGTGATCTTCGAGAATTTAGTAATTTTCTGCTTTCCATTGTAAGGTTTGGCCCTGCTCAGCAAGTCTTCCAAACTTAGGATGGGTTCCCTTTCAATAACAGACTTCTCCTTGACTTGATCTCTCAGTCACTCTGGTAAGTCAGACAAGTCTTCCTAATTTTCCTCTTGAACTCCCTTCTACTGAACAGTAGGAAGAGCCTCCTCATCAAACTCATACAACTCTTCATCATTTTGGTTTTCAGCTTCTACTTCTATCATGACCACTTCTTGCTCCTTAGATGATTTTGATATAACTTCATCAATCTAATTACTTTGTTTGATGCCTTGATTAGATTGTACTTCTAAAGATACCTGTTCATCCTATCTCACTTCATCTTCCTCAATGTTTATTATATCATTACCCTCTTTCCTTGAAGATGCACTAGTTGCCTACTGATCATCAATCTTTGCCTTCTTACTTGTCTGAATATCTTCATGTGGATCAACACCTTCACCCTTTGAATCACTGGAATCACTGGAGTCACTACTTGACTCACTACGTGAAGAATCCTTGGACTGATTTGTACTGACTCGTCCCATCAAGTTGTAAGTGAATTGGACATTCTTCTACTGGAGCTTTCGAATTTGGAAGTCCACATATTTTTTGGTATGCGCTACAATTGGCATCATCAAATCATCATTGCGGGTGACTTCCTGTTCTGACCAATTGATGGTGAAGTGCCTATCCCTCTTCTCTTCATATGAACTTTGTGAAAGTCTTTTGTGATTCTCCTCAAGCTAATCCAGAATGTTGATCACTCTTGTTGCTCTGACCAAATCTAAAGACAATCGGTAGCAACCTTTCTTTCTTCTTTCTATGTCATCGTATACATCTATCCAATGATCCTCGACCTGTGGTCTGTGCTCGTATTTTCTCCCAAATTTCTATCTGACTATGGCAAATGAATCAAAGTTACTGCGTACATCATTATGGCACACCAAGTTGTAAGCCTGCAACCCTATCTCTAAATTTTCAGCTGCTAGTAATGGTGCACAAGTCTCAAGCCTCCCGATGCTGATTGGAAACTTAGTTGTGGTCTTCTTTCTCTTTCTCAAGACTTTGTCAAATGCAATCAGCTATCGTGTTACTTCCAATAACACCATTCTATCAGTGGGGTATCTAGGCCATCTGTAATGCAATGATGAGAAGCCTTCAACACGAATGTATGTGAATCTTGGAAACTGAATAAACCACTTTCCATATTTTTCTATGAAGTTTATGGCCTCCTTCGACAATCTCCTGCATGTGTTGCCTTGCAACAATCTAACAATGTGCATGGAAAAGGCATCATTAAACCTTCTGTAATGAGATATAGCCTGCAGGTGTAGCTGAGGATAGCAGTCATAAACCTTGAACTGTCCATCTCCGTTTCCAACCCTCCCCTTGCAGTTCAGTCCTGGGTATCTTTCATTTCTGGCAAGCATATATATGACATATGATCTCATATAAAATGTTTTTGTCTCCTGCAAACCCTTCAACTGAGCATCGATATTGTTGCTGATCATTTCAGCCCAATCTATCATTCTTTTTCCACTTATAATTTCTTCAATGAAGAAGAACATCCAAGGCTCAAAATTTGCCGATTGTGGGCAGCTCATGATGCGGTTCAAAAATACAACCATATAATTGATTTCTCAATGGAAGTATGATTTGTGAAGTTTTTTAGGCACCTTGCTCACATGTGGCCTTGGTTGCATCAACCATTTGCTGTTTATCACCTCCATACATTTTTTAGGTCCAGCTAGATAAAGATGCAAAGTAGTCTCCTTGTCGCAAAATGTAGTAGTCTTGTATGAGAGAATGTGAAAAGCTTCTGTGATTGCCTCCTTCCTCAGATAAGCCAGTACTTTTCCCTCTCTTGTCATAATGCATCTCTTTTTGTGATTATAATGCTTAGCACATTCTAGTATTAGCTCCAGGCACAATATTGTAGGAGGGAAGCAAGCAGCCTGAATAATCCCATTTTTCAACATCTGCCTGATCAAATCCAATGGATTGGGCTTGTATAGGTTTTGTTGAATCTCTTCCATGTTGATCCTCCTGAGATTGGTATCATTGAGATTTTTCCATTTTGACGTGATCTTTGTTTCAGGCCACGTTCCCTTCATGTCGCTCCTCATCAGTGCCTGTCTATCCTTTGTACTCATTGCTCACCTACATGAATATCCAGACATTAGTTTGATAGAACAATGCATAAAAGACAAGCACATAAGACAAATTACACCACCTAGTGCATGCAAGATAAAACGAATATGCAAATTTTGAATTACTTGGTTCCAATTCGAGAAAGGCCAAAAATACAAATCCTTGTGAAAACAAAACTCAATCAATACTTAAAGTACTTCAATTGACAAACACTACTCCAATCTGCCAACATCGAAACCTAGACATGCATTTTTTTGCTTGAGCATGAACATAATCAGCACCAAATGCACAACAGGCTCACTCTTTTCATATGCTCCAATTCTCGTCCTCTCTTTAAAACCAAACGATATGCTGAGGAAAATTTCTATATCATCTGAAACAAATCCAAGTTCGCAAAGAGATGGGAATCCGACGAATCATCATTTGAGTGGATATTTCAAATATACACAGATTGTGCATTGAAAATTGATAGGCGCGGCCCTCCTTTAACCATAGACAACACTTATGATAATGAGAGTGTTTAAAATCACACCAAATGAAAAAATACAAATCAGACTATCACTTAAGCAATCCATATGATACTAAGTCTAGATGGTGTCAGGGAATCACAAAATACACCGTTGAGAGGATTTTGTGCCAACAACGTAAAAGACACTTGAATGCAAGATTCTTCAAAGAGATGTGGGTTCAGTAGGTTTGTAGATATTCAAGGCACTAATGCTAAATTTCTCATGTCTTTACTATCGCATGTCTGGGTGAATCTTGAGATATTCAATACTCGACATTAAAGAAGGCTCAAATTCGATTTCGAGGAAATGAGTGGACGAGTCCAATTTAATCACCATAAAACTCCTAAACAGCAGAATGAGTATGCACTCTACAAATGGATCACAGAAATCTGCTAGAGGTGGGCATTTTGGCACTCAAGGCATAATACAGATAATACTACTAATTAAATAAAGTCCACCTGAAGCAGGACTCATGGGATGAGCGGGCATTCAAAATACATGTGCACACTTACCAAGAGGTCGCTGAAAGTCCGCCTGAGCGGAGATTCAAATGTTGTAGGAACATGATTTGTGACGTGAAGATAATACAAGGTCCTCCATAATACGTGAATTCGTTTGCTGCCAAATATGTGAAGTGAACCTTAACTCCAAGGTAGACATTTAACCTTTAACTAAACTATGCCAAGATTAGAATTCTTCAAACTGATCTTAAACAAGGCGGGCTCCATTAAGGCACCGGGCATTAAGATGGGGAGAAGATTTGCGAAGGACATCCAAAGGTCCACTTGGATGGACGTGGGGAACCGACATGGTGCTGCCTTGAACAAACATTCCAAATGATCAACACAAGTCCACTTGAGCGGACTGCTAATCATGCCTTGCATAAATAACAGATTTTGATACAAACCTTGGAGTAGAAATTCTAAGGCATCCTGAATCATCATGGGCAGACATTTCAACGGACCACACATGGTTTAGAATTAGAGTGAATCCCTTTGACCATGCTTGAATATGCAATTTATTCAATGCTAAACTAAGTTTAACTTCAAGCCCCTGCCCACTCCTTTATTCACTAGGAAAACTAGATAGAAACAAGACAAAAGATCAAAATTGAATGGGGGGTCCCCAGATTCAATGGGGCGATGTTGCATATAGGTCACAACAGGTCGCATAGGAATACTTGCAAGTTAGAGCACAATGGAAGGCACGCTTCCTACCTATCATCTCTTATGTCCACCTTGGCAGCACACCCTACCAAGATCAAGCTCAAGGCACAATTCCCACCTATCACATTTTGGCAAGAGCATGATGGAAGGCACACTTCCTACCTATCATCTCCTGATGAGGGCATGATGGAGGGCATGCTTTTTACCTATCATCCCTTTAACATAACTTGATGAGAGTATGATGGAGGGCATGCTTCCTACCTATCATCTCTCGTGGACTGGAAGGATCAACCTTCCTACTTGCCTCTATACCCCTACGCAACTCAACATAGTTTGCTTGTAATTAAATAAGGTAATTAATTATAAGTACCACTTGATCAATAAATATAGTTCAGTTCAGGGATGGCAATATATCCTCTTGTTGTGTCACAATTATTTATATAACTTGATCGATTGATAATTCAATATGCTGCTATATATATTATGAAGACTAATTTGGTAAAATATGATATATTCACAATGAGCTGGAGCTCAGATAAATAGATTTACAAATGTACAAGAGAGGCAAGTTTCTAGAATAGAAACTTCCAGGAGATCGTAAACATGATCTTACTAAAAAAACAAACAGTTAAATGATTGACCATTAACTAAAAATAGCATGAAATAAATAGTTTAATACCCTCCCTTAATGGTCAATCTATCAACTACACCAAGAGACCCCCTAAATTTTACAAAGTTATCTGGACCAATGGATTTGGTGAGGATATCCACTATTTGATCCTCCGTCGGAACATACAGCAACTAAACTGATCCATCTTCAACAAGCTTTCTAATGAAATGACAACGAGTCTCTACATGCTTGGCTTTTTCATGGAAGACTAGATTTTTGGCAAGTTTGAGAACTCCCTAATTATCATAGAACACGCGAGTCAGACCTGCTTGAGATATTTACATATCAGCAAGCATCCGGCGAAGCCAAACTGCCTCACAAGCTGCCTTAACTGTTCCCCAATACTCTGCTTCTGTCAAGGAGAGAGCCATTGTTTGCTGCTTCTTACTAGTCCATGTGACTGCACCGGATCCCAAACTGAACACATACCCAGAGGTGGATTTCCTGTCATCAACTGAACCTGTCCAATTTGAGTTTGTGAAGCCACTAAGTCTAGGATCATGACTCCTTGAGTAAAGAAGTCCATAATCAGAAGTGCCCTTCACATAATGCAGCACATGCTTCGCTGCTACCCAATGAACAGCCTTGGGAGCTGTCATGAAGCGTGAAATGTAGCTCACTGCAAAACTGAGGTCAGGTCTAGTGGCAGTGAGATAGATGAGGCTACCCACTAGTTGCCTGAATAATGATTCATCCACTATAGGTGAGTCTGACTTGGCTGACAACTTAAGCCCTTTTTCCATTGGTGTGGAGGCAGGTTTGCAATCCTACATATGGAACTTATCCAGAAGACTATGAGCATACTTGGACTGGGAAATGAAAATACTGCTCTCAGTCTGCCAAACCTCAACACCTAAACAATAATGCAAGAGGGCCAAATCTGTCATGTCAAATGTGCTGCACAAACCTATTTGATCTCAGCAATCAAATGCACCGAGCTACCAGTAATGATCAGGTCATCCACATAGACAACAAGAATCAGAATGTCACTACCAGTGCGGTTGACATACAAATTAGGGTCAGATGGACTCCTCTAAAAGCCTTGATTAGTGAGGTACTTATCTATCTTGATGTACCAAGCTCGAGGAGCCTGTTTCAGGCCATAGAGTGCTTTGACCAATCTACACACCTTGTGTGCTTGACCAGCAACCTTGAACCCTGGAAGCTGCACCATGTAGACTTCTTCCTTCAACTCACCATTAAGGAAGGCACTCTTAACATCCATCTGATGAACTTTCCAACCAAACTGGGCTGCTAAGGCAAGGACAAGCCGAATTATACTCATCTTGGCTGTAGGAGCAAAAGTCTCCTCGTAGTCAATGCCTTCCTTCTATGAGAAACCCTGAGCAATGAGACGAGATTTGTACTTGTCAAGGGTTCTGTCAGCTTTGTATTTCACCTTGTACACCCATTTGCAGCTAATGGGCTTCTTCCCTGGAGGAAGATCAGAAAGGACCCAAGTGTGATTTTTCTAAAGACTTTGGTATTTAGACTCCATAGCCTTTTCCCACTCAGGAATTCCTTTAGCCTCTGAGTGTGTCTGAGGCTCATAGACACTATGAATGTTGGCCATGAGAGCAAAGTTAACTGAAGGCTGCTGTTTCCTCTTGTTTCTGGATGATCTACCCTCAATGAGCTCATCATCATGAAGATCTCCAATAGTCTTAGCCCACCATTTAGGCCGGAGAGTAGAAGTGCCAACATCCGATGCAACAGGAGGAGCTGGAATAGGTGCAATAGGTGGAAGATCAACATCATCAGGAGGAAATTTGGGTTGAGCATCATCAAAATCAAAATCTGCATCATCATCCCTCCCATCAGGTGGACCTAACGAAAGATGAACACCCAAATCAGCAACCTTCAAAGGCTGATCCTCAGAATGTTGCATAGACGAGGAAGAAAAAGGACCTCGTTCTTCATCAAAGACAACATCCTGGCTGAAGGTAAGATGATCAGTGTCGATATCAATCAACCGGTAAGCCTTATGGTTGTCACTGTACCCTGTGAACATAAGCTTTTGACTCTTAGAATCCAACTTGGAGGGCTTGGCATTTGGAATCCATACATAAGCTAAAGAGCCAAATATTTTCAAATGACTGATCCGAGGTTTGCGACCAGTCCAAGCTTCTTCAGGAGTCTTCTCCTTAATAGCATAAGTCAGAGACCGATTAAAGAGATAGACTGTAGTGTAGACTACTTCTGTCCAGTACTTCTTAGGAACATTCCTGTGTTCTAACATGGAACGGGCCATCTCAGTGATTGTACGGTTGCACCGCTCTACAACACTATTTTGCTGAGGAGTATAGGGTGTGGTTAACTGGCGTTTGATGCTGTGTATGTCACAGAAGTTGGAGAAGTCAGTAGAACAAAATTCCCCCCATTATCTGACCTAAGAGTGACTATGGAATAGCCAGACTCTTTTTCTACTAAGGCCTTAAACTTCTGAAATACAGTAAACACATCTAATTTCTTTCTTAGAAAGTACACCCACATTTTATGACTGAAATCATCAACAAAAAGTAAGAAATACCTGTAGCCAGTAATAGAAGGTGTATTCATTGGCCCACATACATCAGCGTGAACCAACTGTAGTACCTTGGAGGCACACCATGAGTCACTAGTCTGGAACGGTGTCCGATGCTACTTCCCAGCCTGACAAGCTCCATAAACACTAGGATGCTGGGTCTGGATCTCAGGTAAACTGGCTACAAAGCCCCCCCGAGATAGCTGAGAAAGATAGTGCACATTTAAGTGCCCATAATGCTGATGCCAAAGACTAGTGATGGAAGAATTTTGGGCTGCCATGGCTAACTTTGGAGAATCACCGGTATCCACAAGTCTGTATAGACCATGATCCTCAATACCAACAGCCACAGTGCTA
Source organism: Cunninghamia lanceolata (assembly GCA_027924645.1). NCBI lineage: Eukaryota > Viridiplantae > Streptophyta > Pinopsida > Cupressales > Cupressaceae > Cunninghamia > Cunninghamia lanceolata. The sequence goes on from BSBN01000078.1 coordinate 22,603,620, forward strand.
CGAGTCTCCCGATCAACAATAGAACATTTGTGTGTACTGAAAACCACATCCAACTGAGGAGAGTGTCGCATGATCTGACTCATAGAGAGAAGATTAAGTTCCATGCCAGGAACATAGTAGACATTGAGGAATATGATATTCCTCCCACCAGACTGAATCTAAACAGTGCCCTTACCGACAACTATATATTCTTCTCCTCCACCAAAAATAACTGAGTCACTGAAGAGAGTAAAGTCTGTAAACCAATCACGTCGATGAGTAAAGTGACACAAAGCACTTGAATCAATGTACCATGCAGAGGACTTCACATGATCTGCAGGTCTTTTAGCCATAAAAGCATAAAAGGAAGATTCCTTCTGCTCAATGTGCTCGACAATATTTGCTTTCTGCTAAAACCCTACCTGTTTCTTCTGTTCAGAAGCCAAACACTGACGATAATCCTTTTTGATGTGACCATATTTGTGATAGTAATTACACTAAATGTTCTTTTTCTTGTTGCTGTCCTGAGGGTGACCGGACCCTTTCTGCTATGAAGGCTGACTTTTGCCTTTATTCTGAGCTGAAAACTTGGCTGCAAAAGCCTGCTCTAAAGAGGATGAAGAAGCATACTACCAAATTGTTGTTTCTAGTGATCCTGTTGTAAGAGGATAGTACAGAGTTCTAGAAACTTCAGATCAACATTAGCTAAAGTAATGTTAAGAGTCTCAATGAAATGTTCATAGGACTTAGGTAGACTTTTCAAAGTGATCACAACCATGTCTTCTTCCTCCATTTTTCGACCAATAGCCTCCAACTGATCTCTGATCTCCTGGATCTTGTTGAGGTGTGTCTGCAAAGATGTCTTCTCATCCATCATGATAGAAAATAGTATATTTTTCAGGAAGAATGCACGGCTCTTGTCGGAGGTTTCATGCAAACCCTTTAGATGATCCCAAATCTCCTTTGCTATTTTTCCAGCTGGAATTTGAGGTAGCTGATCATCTATGACTGACAGCTTAATAAGCATGATTGCTTCACGAGTTTGTTCATCAAACTTATCCTAGTATTTACCCGCCATTGCTGGATGAGTAGTAGTGCCTAGAATGATCAGAGCGAGGCAATGATATTCAAACATGGTCATCATTTGCTTCTTCCAGGTATTATAATTTTTGCCATTAAATCGCTGACTGCCTTCCAACATGATGTTGGTCAAACACGCCATCTTGCATGCTTTTTGAGGCATGAAAAATGAGGTACTGAGAAGAGGTTGAAATGCACGGAACCCGAAGCACCGATTCCAATCCACAAGAGGCTAAGACAGTTTATAGGCACAAACTTTGAGACAAATCCGTTGGCACAAATTTTAAGGGCACAGATTTCAAGGCACCCAGAAAAATCTGATAGGTACCCAGAAAAAGTCTCAAAAAACCCACCAAGAATCTGCAATCAAAAAAAATTTCTGACTTGAGCCAGATGGTCAAAACCCTAGCCAAAAAATTCAGAGCCCTGGGCGACTATGAAAACATAGAAAGAATGATTGTAAATAGAGGGTTTATGTCTCCTTACAGAAATCACTATTTGCAAGTGTCCAGAAAATCTGGTACCAAAAAAAACTTGAACCAAAATGAAGAAATCCTTTTACAAAGAATCGCATCCTCAAAAAATCACGATTTGGGAAGAATCACGTCCCCCAAAAACTTAGAAAATTGCGAAAACTTGAACCAAAATGCAGAAAGCCTTTTACAAAGAATCGCATCCTCAGAAAATCACGATTTGGGAAGAATCTCGTCCCCCCAAAACTCAGAAACTTGCAATTTTGGAAGAAAAATGTGAGCGGAGGGAGATAAAATTGTGAACAGGAGAGACGGAGCCCTAAAACAGCATGCAGAAAGAACATGAACCCTGCCAGAGATAGTTCGCGACCAGGAACTCGGAGAGAGGAAAAAAAATGATCTTCAAAAACACTTAAAAAATTTCTTTCGAAATTTCTAGAAGACCAATTTTTAAATTCCAGGTTCTCACTCTGATACCATATTACGAAGAGTAATTTGGTAAAATATGATATATTCACAATGAGTTGAAGCTCAGATAAATAGATTTAAAAATGTACAAGAGAGGCAAGTTTCTAGAATAGAAACTTCCAGAAGATTGTAAACACGATCTTACTAAAAAAAAAAATAGTTACACGATTGACCATTAACTAAAAATAGCATGAAATAAATAGTTTAATAATATATACATATGTGAGGGTGACTAATTTATATTTTTATATGATGTTCTATGTGTTCTTGTCTATTATATTTATGTAGATCTGAATTTTAATTTAGATATATATTTATTTTGGTTTGCATATTCCAAAATCAAATGTATTCCTTGATACCTCCTCTTATTTTCTTTATACTCTTTTCTCCTTTACTTATACCACTCATATGCCTCTTGAAAGGATGGGATTCCTTCTTGGAGACACCTCACTTTATTATTAGTCACACCTTTTCTAGATGAATCATTGCCTATCATATAGAACATAATCCCTGGTTAGTGTTAAAGAAGTTCTGCCTTAAATAATTCTCATTCATTTATTAAAGGATCGCAACCTTGTAAATGGTAGCCTTGTAAATGGTTGTTGCTCCTTTAATAATGAACTACTACTTTTTAGTAACTACATACAGAATCATTGCCTTGTTAAACAATAATACTTGATTGTATTTCATTGTATCTCAAATCACACCATATATATGGGTGTTGCTTCTTTAAAGATGATCCACCCCTTATGGTATTAGTCTTTCTTTAGTTTTTATATCACCATTGAAGAAGTTCTACCTTCAATAATTCTCATTCACTTCTTAAGGGATCGCAACCTTGTAAATGGTGGCCTTGTAAATGGTCACTACACCTTTAATAATGAATTACTACTTTTTAGTAACCGCTGCATATAAAATCATTGTAGTGTTAAACAATAATACTTGATTGTATTTCATTGTATCTCAAATCGCACCGTATATATGGGTGTTGTGTACCCCTTATGGTATTAGTATTTGTTTAGTTTTTATATCACCTTTGAAGAAGTTCTGCCTTAAATAATTCTCATTCATTTATTAAGAGATTGCAGCCTTGTAAATGGTAGCCTCGTAAATGGTCGATGCACCTTTAATAATGAATTACTACTTTTTTAGTAACAGCTGCATACAAAATCGCTGCCTCGTTAAACAATAATGCTTGATTGTAATTCATTGTATCTCAAATCGCACCATATATATGGGTACTGCTTCTTTAAAAAAGATCGTACCCCTTATGCTATTAGTCTCTAGTTTTTATATCACCATTGTATCTTTATTTTATTTATACGAAGTTACTTTATTTATATAAATATTAATATTACTATTAATATTAATATTAATATTTATATTTGTTATTTATATTTAATAATATATCTTGCTAATTATCTAAATAATATATTATATATTATATTAATAGTGTATATATATATATTAAATATTAATACATACACGAATTATCTCTATCATTCAAATTCACTAAACACGATATTTCATGAAATATCAAGACATAACATCTTCACAGAGATGGTACTTGATGTGCAGCTCATGCTACCAATGTGGGCCAGTTATAGACAACTGTAGACTGGAGGGAGGAACATAGGTATTTTTTAGCCCATTGCATGGCTTAGAGCTACCTATGAGGAGACCTAGGTGGATAGAGATCTATCCGCTGCAGAGGCTATTGCTATTAGTTCTAAGAGAGACTAGGCTAGGACTAAGTAAGATCATGCCGTGAGAAGAGTGTAGGCTCTACAGTCACAATTAGATGTACATAGCATGCCAGCCATAGGCTTATACCACTTTAGGGTCTAGAGCTTACTATATGTGATGAGCCAGCTATGAGCTCGGGTTGCCCCTACAGTAGTAGGTTTTTGATTCAAGGATGGAGGTGACCGAGCTTAGGGGTACAATTCAGGGACTAAAATTGTGTAGTCATAGTCACTCATGATCTGCAACTTCGTAGCACAAGATGTCTATATAGTAGCCACCACTAGGGCTTTAGGATTTAGTCTTTGATGGAGGATAGCTAATTTTATATTTGTACTTGTTTATACACCACATTTTGCTATAGTGCCCATTTTTCTATGTGTTTTGGATTTTTTGATTAGATGCTATTATGAATTAATTTAAACAACTTGGCTAAATTGTTTAAATAAATTCTATAAAGATCCAATGAAATAATATTATTTGAGATGTATGTACCTAATTAAATGCAATTGTGATTTAAGTAAACAATCTTATAAGATTGTTTATTAAATGCAATTATGATTTAAGTAAACAATCTAATAAGATTGTTTAATAAATGCAATAATGATCGTGTGTGCCCCATCTTCCCTTCAAATTTGTTATTGCTTCTAAGCCATTTTTCACTCCCTTACATCCCCCTTTCTATCCTTATCACTAAGAGGAGGACCCCATTGTTGTAGAGGAGGAGATAGTTGTTATAGGACCTCTAAGGACATATCCTAGCATTGGTGCCCATTATTATAGGTTCTTTATTGCTTTATTAGTAATTAGCTCACATTTTCATCTTGAGGAAGTAAAATATTGTCTTGTCTTTCTCTTGATAGGATAAAGTTAGAGTAGACTTATTTACTTTTTAGAATAATTTTTCTATTTTCCTTAGCTCATAGTTACAAATTTATATTAGAAGTTTCAAATCTTCAAAAACACACAAAAACATAGTTATATTGCATTAGGAAAAGCCATATATTTTTTGCCTTCTAATAGTAAATAAATCATCAAAATCAAAATTAGGAAAAAAAGTGTATGTATTCATTTAGGATTAACTACGTTAGAAATTCATTTTTAACTTTCAAATTTTCAAATATTCAAGCCCTAAATTTTACCATGAGGGATAAAAAATTCAATTTTTGTTCAAAAATAAACATCGGGAAGGGTTTAATTAGGGCATAGAAATAATATTTTCAAATCAAACAATAGATATAAGAAAACATCAAGGAAATCCTCAGTCTCATCATGAGGTACATAAAATCAACAATTCAAAATTCAAACATACAACACAACAATTCCACTCTCACCTAGGATGATCTTCTTCCATGTGAAGAGAGTAACTAGTCCAAATCACCCTCGATTAGCTAGTTTTCCTGAGAAGGTAGAAGTGATTTGATTGACACCTTTAGCAAGGGTGCAGTGCATGCGTTGTTTGGAGTCTGACTCACCCATGTTGTGTTTGAGTCACATTTTAGTTATCACACACAATGTACCATTAAAGTAGGGATAACAATTAAGGTGAGTTCATAATGAATGGGGAAAAATGTGCCATGGATGCACTTCTCACCATTACAATAATAATATAGATATTAGTATTTTAAGGAAAATAAACCACCTTACATTAATTTAGATGTCTAATGGAATGGTAAGGCAATACATAATAGTTAGATCTTAAATCAAATTAGGCAATACGATATGAGATACTAATCTAGATAAATAGTGTTGATGGCTTGTCATTGATGTCAAAAAGGGATGATGATGATTCAGTGGATGATGAGCAAGGGTTATGATGATGTCATTTTGGCCATCTCCCATGCAATGTGTTCATGCTTTATGTTGGATGTTGACATTGGTGTTCTCTTCTCTATGTCAGTTGGGTAATCATGGGTTCTTCATGATACCTTGAATCTAGGCATCAATTTGATATGCATGCAAAAGTTACTTTATTCTTCATAGAGGTGTTGATGTCAGAAATTGATACATTGTTGATCTCCTTCATGTTGCTTCAAATAGTCATGGTTTGGTTGATACATTGTTGATCTCCTTCATGTTGCTTCAGGACAACAAGATCATCAAAGGATCAAAGGCATCAAAGGTGTTATTCTTCATATGTTTCATATAAGGTGCTTGGTGCTTTCAGGGGTTGGATCTTAAGTCATCATATTTCATGCTTCAGAGTTTTTGTCATGCTTTATGGTTCATTCTGGTTGGTCAATGGTTCAAACTTGAAGTGTGACCCTAATATGTACAAGGTGATTGAGCATAGAGTTAATTCATTCTATGGGAAGTGTCATTCATGTAGAGAGAGTCAAATTGTTGACCACATCATTGCTTTCATAGTTTGGTGTTGATTCATCATATATGTTTAAGTATATGTCACATTTAAAGAAATATTTCATAAAAGTGAAGTTGAATGTTAAGGTTCAAGATTAGTTTATCTCAAATTGTAAAGGTTTCATATGCTCTCTACTTTAAAACTAGGGTTTGAATTTTGTTGAAGCTCTAAAACCCTAGGTGAATTCCTAAACCCTATGTCTTAATCTAAAAGGTCCTTAAACTCAGTTTTGCCTGTCATATGCCACATTTACTTTGTTAGGTTTTGAGGTTGACCTCTGATCACAGGTGGAAGTCACTTAAGGTGACCTTTTGGAGGGTTTTAAAATGTAAGTTCAACCAGCCCTATATACCTAAAGCAACCAGAGCTTACAGGTAAAATTCTTCATCAGGCGCCAATGTATACATCTATGACTGTGATTAAAAGTTTTCAAGAGCACGAAGAGGAAGATCTACAATTAGAATTGAAAAGAAATTCAAATTCTAAACCATTATTTGCCTTATCAAAAACATGATAGGTAGTTGTAGTATAAAAAATCCTTAATTGTTTTAGTAGTTCTCTGAATGACCAAATGGACCAGTAAATTTGATAACTCATTTTGTATGATAGTTCTTATGATGCAAGTCATTTGATTGGATTCTACAGACCAGTATGGTCATGTTTTTGGCTGTAATGCTTATGTTTTGAAGCAATTCAGTGATTTTTGAAAGGGAAGAAGATTGAAGTCTATTTAGATGTATACAAGGGGATTGTATGTGTGGTGTTTGTAGTATTAAAGGTATGTTTGTCTGCAGAGGATAAAAGAGTCCTGATGTGTTTATACTATCATTACCTTTGAAAAGGTTGTGTCTGATGGTTGTATTGGCTATAGATAGAAGGAGATATAAGGTTATGAAGTGTAATGTGTTGTATAGAATCAAGGTAACCCCCTAAATTATCTTTTTCTTTCTCATATTTATGGTTTGTCAGTGAGACACCATTATGCCAGTGAGGCACATGTTTGTCAGTGAGACACTATTGATTTACTAGTGAGGTAGTTGTATTTTCTAGTTAGGTAGTTGTATTTGCCAATGAGGCATGTTGTGTAGCCAATGAGGCTTTGCCAGTGAAGAACAAAAAGCAGCCAGTGAGGCTCTATGATCAATGGGATTTTATGAAGCTAGTGAGGCAATTTTTCCTGAGTACTTTTTTATCCCTATGAGGATTTTCCACTCATAAATCATTGTGTTATGGTTTCTTATTATTTGTGGTCTACTTTTTCTACATGTTCCAACATTCAGTGTTGTGTATCTTTCAGCATTTGAGTTTCTATGGTGTCTTCAACTTTTATAATTTGCTTATGTTCTTTATGTTCAATAAAGCTTGATAACTTTACATGTATGATGCAACACATGATAGTTGAACTATTCTAAAACTTGCATTTTATATGTTCAAAGTTGTGAAATATTTATTCAACGTCATTTTAAATTGGTATACAACTAATTCAGCTCCTCTCTTAGTGGTATTGTATTCCAACAAGTGGTATCAGAGCCTTGGGTTCCTTATTCAAAGTTTAATCAACTAAGGAGATCCTGATAGTGGAGTACTATGGGAAAGTGTAAACGGAATAGAAAAATGAAAGATGCCAAGCAAAAGTCTGTAAAACAAGCCCCAGTCAAGTCAAGTATTGAGTTGTTGCATGAGTCACCCTTGAATGTTGATACAAAGTGTGATAAACATAATGGTCTTGCAGTTGAGAGTTTTGATAAAAAGGAAGACTTCGGTGTGAGTGTACGTGGACAAGAACTTGATAAAAGAGAAGATGATTTTGTTGTTGGGATTGATGATGAAGAAGGAGACATCTTTGTGGGTGAAGATGACTATGAAGAGGAGTATGATGAATAGGAGCATGAGGTTAATATAGAAGGTGAACTCTTGTGTGCTATGGATACAATCAAGTAACTCAGAAAAGAGAGCCAGAAATTAGAAGACCAACTTCAACAAGAAAAAGATTCCAAGGACAAGGTATGTTTAGATTTTGCAAAAGTTTCTTTAGATCTTGAAGAGGTAAAGGTACAAGTTGAAGAGTCTAACAAATTGGTTATTAGTCTAAAAATTGAAGTAGAAGAAGCAAAAAGGTTGTTGATTTTACAAAATCTGATCTTGAAGTTAAAACTAATGAATGTCTAAAACTAGCGTTAGAAATAGTCTCTTTGAGAAAGGAATTGGAAAAGGTATCTTCTAAGTTGGACAAGAATCTGCAGTTTGAAAAGAGTACTGAATTCTTAAATGACTTGTTGAGGAAACAAAAGAATCGTAAGGACACTACTAGTCTACGCTATGAAGAAGGACATTGCTCCAAAGTTAGAAATGCACCAAGGAAGAAGATAGATTTAAGTCATCATGTTTCTGCTCCTAAAGATAAAACAAAAAATAAAGTTGCTGATGTTTGAAGAAGAAGAACAAACAGGTTCTCAAGGCCTCCACCTATCAGGCAATGCCATTCAATAAGGTACAACTACTCTCAATTTCATTGTTATTTCTATTCTTGTCATGTTTATGGTCATAGAGCTAGAGATTGTAGAACTCACTCAAGAAATGATTTTGGATGGAATAAGGATAAGAATTCTTATAGTTTGTCAAATCTTGGGACTATAACAATGTTTGTTATAACTGTAATAAAGTTGGTGTCAGCAAGATATTGTTGGGTGCATTGAAGATATAATTATAAAAGTCCTCTTGGAATAATGTACAAGTGAAGATGTTTCAATTGCAATAACTTTGAACATATGTAAGAGTTTTGTAGCCCTGGTTTGAAAGAACTTCCAAGGAAAACTAATACTCTGATCACAAAAGCATCATCTAATGTTGACAAGGGTAGAGGAAAGGTAAATTCTGTTTGGAGGAGGAAACATGAACAAAAACAAAAAGAACCTATGTATGTACTTTATGCAGAAAAGCCATCGCCAAGTGCATAAAAAGTAACATGGAGTCAGGGGGAAATGTTCAATGTCATATCTTTTACCCCAAGGTGAAAATAAGAAGGTTAGTCAAAGATCAAGTGATGGTTTGGTGTGAGGTTGTTGCCTTGGCAAAAGTATGGTGATCTTTATTCATAGTTTTCTTCTCAAAGGTTTGGCATACAAGTTCACAATGATTTGGTATTTATGCTAACAATGGTATGAATGCATGTCAGAGGTTTGAAAGTATTAGTTTGGATGCTCAGTGTAGTTACCTTGACTACAATGCTCAGTGAGAAACATGTGTCTCAGTCACTGTGAATCACTAACATGAAACCTACATAATGTTTTCTTAGTCCTAGTGAGAATAAAGTCTTTACAGGATTTTTAAAGGTATTTCGTGATGTAGACTTGGATGTATGCAGCAGGAGTGGAAGGAACTTAAAGAAACTCAAAGATTTCATTGGAAGATTAGAGGTATAATAAGGAGGAGTTTATTGACACTTTGTTTATGTGGAACATAAATATGTCAATATTGGAATAATATTGTGGTATGTATCAATTGCATTATTGGTTGTTGATTGAAGTCTGTCATGTTTCATTGTAACATTAGAAAATGTCCCCTTCGGAGATTTTCCCTCATAAGGTTTAGCTCCTAGGTCTTTAGTATGCATTTAGGACATTTTAGTTCATATTTTGGCATCCCGATGGAATGACCCCTAGGTTCCATGTCAAATTGGACCTAGGTGGACCCCTTGAGCTATACCTTGCCCAAAATAGGGGGAAGGACTTGGGCATCCGCACCCTAGTCCTGCCCTATTTTGGGGAAGCCCTAATTTTGGGTCTCAGTTTATGACCATTAGTTGGTTCTTTTGCCGACATGGTAAAGTTTAATTTTTAAAATCTTGGTGGGAATGCTTGTAGGTGCATAAATAAGCATGTTTAGGCATTCATTTGTAAACCTGATGATCATTGTGAACTCTAGGCATTCTCAAGGTGATTCAAGGTTTTCTATTGTGTTGCAAGAGCAGACTTGTATGTTTTGTGTGTTGTTATTTGTAGATTTGAGCATCAATCCCCTCATGGCATGAAGAGCATCTTTCTCCATGAGAGCTTCACTACAAGGTGACATATTATTGTGTTTTCATCATTGATTCCTTTGGTTTTTGCCTCTGTCTCAAAAGGGCATGTACACTTTATCTAACAACGGTGTTCAAAGACTGAAGTGTCCTTCAGGGCTTGATTGAGGCAAGCCTCTAAACACCACAACTCCCAAACCAAGTCTTGTGATTGCAGGTTATAGGTGTCACATTTGGGAAAAGTGTAGTTGTAGGAAGGCTTGGCAAACATTAAGGATTCAGGATCTAGAGAAAAGTCAGACACAGGAGCATTTCTAGGACTTGGGTGCTCTCTCTAGTGTCCTATGCAGACAGATCTCAGGAAACAAACGTTACAGAGCTAATCAATGTTGGAAGGAGGTCCAGATTCCCTGAAAAAGTAGGTACCTTGGACTTGGGCGCCCGCTCTAGTGTCCCTAACTTTTCTGCTTCGGAACCTTGAAAACAAGTATTCTGTGATTTGGTATTTTATCCCTGTCTACAAGATTTTTTTCCATCTTTCATCAATTTGTTTCCATATTTGTGTAATTAGGGCTTTAATGTCTAATTAGACATAAGAGAAGGAAAATTAATAATTAAATTCCCTACATTTGCAAGTGACATAGGGTATGATATTTCTTGCCACTCGAGCCTAGATCCTTCAATGTATACTGGAGAGGTAGATGTAAACATCTAAAATCAAAAGATTAACAAATCCAATTTTCCCCTAAACATTCATTCTTTAGCATCCTGATAAGTTTTTCATAGTCTTTGGATGGTTGCCTCATTGATTCAAGTACTTGGTAAGTTTAGTATTGATGCAAGACTTAAAGATGAAGTGGTTTATAGTTCATCCCCATTGAGTTTGATTTGATGCACCTAGACTCATCATTTCTGATCATTCTGATGCTTGTACAAGTTCAAATATGACAAAGACAATTAACTGAATTTATTCAAAGGTGACTTGATCTCTGATCATGTTTTATTTTTATGGAGTTGATGTCATCATGCTTCACTTGTACAACATGCTTCATACCTCACCTATCATGCTTCACTTGATGAAGTTGCTTTCTTGGTTTCTCATCTTTCAAGGTATTGATAGTATCATTCATGGTATATATCCTCTCCTCTGATATGATAACAATCTATTTGTCAAATTATACAATGGTAGTGTTCATGTGGATTCAAAGCTTAATAAATAGTGAAATGAAGAGAAAGATAATTTTTGCAGGCTTTGCAACAGGGTATAGTATCTTTCAAGGTGCAATGTGATTATCAAATGTTGTTTGCGGAATGATTTGGTGTTCTGATATTGTTTTGATTCAATCTTTCTCCAGTTTCTTAGTCATTGATGATAGTCGATAGTGATCAGTATCAGCATTTTAATAGTGACAATTTTGAATGATCTCATGTAGCTTTGAATTGTGGACTGTTGAATGGACTGTTACAGTAACAACAATCATTTATTTCAAATTGTTTTCACAAGTGCAGTAATGATAAACAATGTTATAGTTACGTGTGATAGAGTAATAGGTGTTTTTGGTACAATGCTGAAAGGAGTATATCAAGGTTTGAATGTGTATTCCAATAAAGTTCACACAAAAACAACTATAAAATCAAAATGTATATGTCAATGATCTAATTCCTAATTAAGGTGGAAGTCTGACTTGAAGGAAACTTTTTAATAAGGATTTTAATTTAAACCATGTTAAGCATTGATGCACTGAGTCTATAGTATATGATGTCCTAAGGCAGATAACTGACATAGAGAGTACAATGATAATGCTTAGTTACTTTATGTTTTATCTTGATATGTAAGAGACAGTGTGGATGTGACATTATAACAGTGGTGTTCATGGTGCATGTTCTTTATAGGGATGCTTTGGTTTCTGACAGTCTCCATGCAGACTTTACAAGTTTAATATGTAGGGGGAGTGCTTGATTGTTTGTTTTAGATGTTGGTGGTTGTAAAACAAGGTTTTTGGTGAGATGAAATGAGGATTTGTTTGTACTTTTGAATGGTGTGAAAACACAAAGATAAATTCTAGTTTCTAAGACAAAGATGATAGAGAACATATATGTATAGTCTTAACAAAATGATTGAAGGTGCAGAGGAGATAGGTTTTACTGTGTTCATTAGTTTGTACAGAGATGTGGAGTGATTTTGACAGAGAGAATAATTGCAAAAGGCTATGATTACTACATAGGTAAAGAAATTCTAAAAACCATAATTTCTTCTTTCTTCTCATGATCTTGAAAGTTATGGACAGAGAGGGAGTATATTGTTGTTAATGTCACTGTCATATCAGTATGGTTCTTTGTAGAGATTATTGTAATCTATGTAAGATTACTAGTAGTTGAAGTATTTTCTATCTTTTCTCATTGTCTCTGTCATAGGGTTACAAACTAAACTAAATTTTTTTATGAACTTTTGGTAGAAACTAGCCAATCCATGAAATGATCTAACTTCTCCAGTGCCCTTTGATGTAGGCCACTCAACAATTGCTCTAACTTTCTTGGGATCCATCTTTAATCCTTCTGTAAAAATCACAAATCCTAAGTATACTAACTCTTCCTTCGTGAACTGCACTTCATGTTTATCAGCAATTTCTCTTCTCTCAGTCTCTGTAGTACTTGTCTCAGGTACTACAAATGTTCTTCTTTTGTCTTATTGAAAATTAGAATACCATCCAAATATAAAATAACAAACTTACCCAAGAATTTATTCAAAACTTCATTCATCAATCTCATGAAAGTACTTAGTGCATTTGTCAATCCAAAGGGCATCTCTAATCATTCATACAATTTGTCATTTGTCTTGAAAGTAGTCTTCCATTCATCTCCTTCTCTGATCCTGATCTGATGGTATCTACTCTTCAAATCTATCTTTGTGAAATACTTCTCTCTACTCAAACAATCCATGATATCATCCATCCTAGGTAAAGGAAATCTTTACTTAACTGTGAGCTTGTTTATTTCTCTAGAGTCTGTACACATTCATCATTCTCCATATTTCTTTAGTGCTAACACTATAAGTACTGCACAAGGACTCAAACTTTCTTTGATCAAACCCTTTCTCAACAACTCTTGTATCTATCTATTCAAATCTTCATTGTTTGTTGGTGTCATTCTGTGTGTTACTTTGTTAGGCAAACTAGCTCCAGGTATAAGATCCATGTGATGACTGATACTCTTGATTGTTGGCAATCCTTCAGATACATTATTTGATATGATGTCTTCATAATCTATACCAGGCTTCTTAGGGATCAAAGAATAACACATATTGTCATGTCTCAAACCATCTAGAAATTTTCTTCCCAAATAGATTCTAGCATTTCCACATACTTCTCTCTTAGGATCATCTTCCAAAGGGATCAACGTAATTCTCTTTCCATTTGATGTCATAGTGTATGTTTTCTTTCTCCCATCATGTATAGATTTCCTATCATACTGCCAAGGTCTACCCGACAAGATATGACATACATCCATAAGCATCATATCACACAAGACTTTATCACGATAAAATCCAATATGAAATTTCACCAAACATTGCTCACTCACCACTACCTTATGATCATCCTAAATCCATGCTATCTAATAGCACTTCAGGTGTTTCAATCTTTCCAACTTCAACTTAGTCACCATCTCTTTTGAAACTAGGTTATCAAAACTACCACTATCAATTACAACTTTACAAAATTTACCTCCTAATTTGCATTTAGTTTTGAACAATCTTTTCCTCTGTGGTGGTTCCTCATTTGTCTATACTTGGAATAGTGCTCTCCTTATAATAAGTGATTCTCCTTTCTCAGGTTTGCCAACTCAACTAGGTGATCCAACAGGTTCTTCTTCCACATAGGCTTCTTTTCCCTTGATTATGTTCAAATGCTCTGTGTCCTTCACCTCCACACTTGAAACAAATTCCTTTGAATGTTCTCCTACCATTTCCTCTTCCTTCTCTTCTGTACCATTCACCCTAGTATGACTAGGGTTTCCTCTGCGGTAGAAATTTATGTCACCTCTCCCGTATGCATTATTATCTTTGTCCTCCTTCTTGAATGTATTCTCTTGTCTGCTCTACTCCACATATGATCTTTCTCCTCTAAAAACTGTTCTACCTCTTTAAAATTTACCTTCTCCTCCTCTATTTCTGATCATGTCTCTTATTCAGCTTCTCTTCAACTTTCAAGGCAAACTGATATGCTTCCTCTAGTATTGTCATCCTTACCAAACTCAGTTCTTCTTGAATGTTCAATCTCAGTCCATTGATGTATCTAGCCTCTTTCTCCTTTCTTTTTTCATTATGTCCTATCCTTATGATCATCTTATAAAATTCTTCAGTATACTCCTTCATAGATTTCTTCTTTTGTCTCAGGTTCTGCAATCTGTTCAAGAGTTCCAACTCATAGTTAGCAGGTATAACTGATTCTTTAATTTTGTAACCATCTTGTCCCATTTTGTAATCTTTTCTTTTCCTATTCTCTTTCTATCCAACTAAACTTATTTCCACCATATAGTATCATGTCCTTTGAACTTTGTCTTTACAAATTTCACCTCTTTCAGATCTTCAATTTCTTCATAATCAAAGTTTTCTTCCATGCCATTTATCCAGTCAATCAACTCTTTAGGGTCCAAATTGCCAGTGTAGTTAGGTACATCAACTCTAGGTCTTTTTCCAATCTTTGAAATAGCTCACATCATCTTGACTTGATCTGATTCTTCTTTTTCTTCACCTCCTAGGGTTTCTTCAGTTTGATTCGTAGATTGAAATTCTTCATCATCACTCTCAATATAAATTATAGGGCTTAGTCCTTTTCTTCTATCTTCTTCAACAACATCTACTCTAATTCACATTGTTTTCATCATCTCCATCATCTCATCCATCCCACCAGCCATTGTTCTAATAGCAGGGATTCTCCTTAGTGGCATTTTCATAGGATCAAGTGCAAACTGGCTCAATTCAGTGGTCAGGCTACAAGGTGAGAAATGCCTCACAATTGGTGATTAGTTGTGACACAAGTAACCTGCCTTAGATTTGGTGATCTGTCCACAACAAGATCTTAAAAAATTCCTTCACCAAATTTGCTCAATTCACTCCCAAAGATTCAAACTTTCACTCTGATACCACTTGGTACAGTCACGGTTAGGAGGGTCCACAAAGAGAACAATCCAGGCCATGTAGCTAGAGTAAATACAACTGAAAAAATGCAAATATATGAAGCAAATGCATATTCAGTCATTCATTATTTCATAGAATTCAAATACAGATTGGTCGGCAAAATGCAGGCTTACAATTAGGGCTCACAGGGCTGATTACAGAATATTAGAATATGCACAAGCTATAGCTTTGAAGCTCCTTTGTACAAATTCCATCTATCAACCTGTAAAACTATTGATCACTACTTTCCTAAGGATCTTTTATATCAATATATATCATCTTCGGAACAATAGATTCCTCCGCATCAGCCACAGAAGATCACAAACTCCAATGAAGAGCTATAACATGTGTACACGGATAGAGTTGGACCAAATTGAATAGAACTCTTTCGCAAATGAATGGAATGATGTGTGGATCTCAAGTAAGGTTGGTCATGAACCAAACAACATTGAGTGATGTGTCTTTGAACTTCGCAAGTCATGAAATGCTCCACAAGTCTTCTCCTTCAGCTAATTATCTGAGATTGTTAGGATGCTCTGCTATGAGGAAACAATTGATCTTTTGATAGTGATATCTTCCCTGTACTTGATCCAAATGCTCTAAAAATGGGATATGATGTGCATGAACGAATCTAGAAGCTAATTCCAACTCTGCAAGGTCTGAAATACAACTACGGTAGGATGCAGACAAGAATACAGAAGCTACTACTAACTGAACTGACTAAACTAAACTAGAAAATGAAAAGAAAGACATATGCATTACTTTGGCCAAAGATTCAATATAAAATAGATGTTCACAATGAACATTGTCGTAATGTCCACCCATCCTCCAAATCGACTTGGATACTATCGCATCCTACAGTATGACTTGGTCAACTAGGTTTAACTATAGATTTTTATTTAACTCAAATATAGTCTTTCTGACATAGATAGATTTTCAAGACACCGTCATTGTTCCAAAGACCTTATGGAATCACTATCTACACTTGGTTATCTCCTTGCATCCTTGCAACATCTGAGATCCATGACTTATCAACACTTATAACTTAAGTCAAATTGCAAACAACCAAGTAGGTTTTCTTTTATACCAAGAATAAACATAAATGGATAGGAAAAATCTCCTTTATGACAAAATATAATTAACAATCATAAATAAGGAACTCACCTTTTCATTGTCAATCTAAATAGTTAAGACAAGACGTAACTACAAGGTAAATTAGATGACTTTACCCCATTGGGTTAATCTAGGGTTTTTGTCTTTCCCTTTTCCATGAAAATGGAATAACAAACAAACTTAATCTTAGAAAGTAAGAATATAGAAAGAAAGAGATTATCTTCTAGTCTTATTCCAACTATGAGGTCGTTTAAATCTCACAAACCTTGACTAGATTATAGTATACAAGTACACTTCAGTTTAAATAAAGCTAAAGGAACAAATTCAAGTTTAATCTTCTTCTAAGTTTAGTTTGAATTCCAAAAAGATGATGAACTAAATTTTGTTTTCTATCCACATGATTTTAATGTTTGAGTCTCTATCTCTTACAAATAAGCTAAGTCAAAGCAACGATATACAAGTACTTTCATCTAAACTTGATGTAGTAAAACCATCTCACTCGTTGTATCCCTAAAAAGACTTATTTTATGTTGCCATCAACTTTAGTTTACTGTCTAAGTTGTTTTACTTATCTAAATATAATAACCAATGAAGTCATTGGAACAATATTAATATCTAAAACTTCTTGAGTAACTCAAAGACTATATTATATATTCCACTAGTTGTTCAGCATTACTGACTATATGATTTAACTAAAACGGGAAGACTCTATCAGCCAAGGAGTATATTAGACTCATGGCTTATAAGAACATAAGAATGCAATAATCAAAGAACCCTAAGACTTACATAAGTCTGTATTTCTTGTTCGCACTGCTCCACAAAGAAGTCTATGACAAAAGATAAGAGTATAAAGTTGTATATAATTTGCTCAGGTAGTGTCTTATGATATATATATATATATATATATATTGAAAAAGACTATTGTTATAATGTTTAAATAGAGAATCCTCTCTATCTAATCATTCCTAAAATCTTTGTCTAAATTTATCCCATGAATTTATCTATATACAAATTGAAACTATCTTCTAGAGATAACTATCAATAAAGTTTACTTTCAGACAAAACCTTTCCTAGAGGAACACCATGCCCTTTTTCACTGTGAAGAACAACAAAACTGAGCTATGCTAACATTCTTTATATATAAGTATCAAACATTAAAATTGTACTATGACTATCGACTATTAAAGAGATGATAAAATTGACTCTAAGTTTTGATCAAAAGAAATGTTATATTATCAACTAGAAACAATAAGATGAGCAACATCGACCAAGAGTTCTTTGATGCAAGTAAAGATTCTAATATACTTAGATATGGTGTAAAGGCTTGTATAACTACCAATATTTCATATGGAATGACTACATTCTCCAAAAACAATTATTGATATACAATAGTTTCTCATAACCTGATTTGCAATAAGAGAATCATGAGGAATATGCATGGTTCATACCTGAGAAAAATGGCAACACTTAGACTTTGTCGACCTGCACTTCAACTTATTGAACTAATTCCCTTCTAAGAAATGATCCATTCGCAGATATCGATTTCCCCCATTAACTTATAGTTTTTATCAACTGAGATATCTAACCTTCAATGTTTTGAGATTTTCCTTCTCTCAACTCTCTTGACATTCTTCTAAACCCTGCTACCAAAACTGATCTCTTTGAATCTCTATTATCACCAAAAACAACCACCTCTCTTACCTCTCTGCCTGACTCTACCAATGAGTCATTCCCTGTCGTAACTAACTATGACTCTCTATCATAAAGATACCACTGTTAAAATAGTTAATTGACTCAAGAAGCCATGGGTATCTCCACTAAATTATCCCATGAAGGCTCTTAGTTGGACATGCAATGTTAGAGGAGTATGTGGTTAATAATTACCACTCCTCACACAACAACGACTCTCTCTCAAAAGCATTCAATATTATTGAAGATGGTTATTAATGAATGCTTCATTTTAATGGAGGTCTTTAACAATTATTCCACTATCAAACTTGTTCTAACCACTCAAAGTTCTACATATAATAATAGTTTATGAACATAGATATTAATATCAATAGGAATAATAACAATGTTTTTATGTAAACTTATACACAAATGTGAATGGGTTGAGTTCATCTCCCCTTCACGAACTAAAAGAAAAACTCGTCATTTTCATTTTGAAAACAAAAGAAATATTTGACATTATAACTATAACATGAAACACACTAACATTTCTTCCAAGCACACCAATGAAAATGCAAACATGATCTCATTTACAACATAAAGATTGACGTGTTTGATAGAAAGTCATGCTAGTCACAAAATGACTATTGCTCAACATCAACAATGTCGATTTCACAAAATGACAAGGTTGATGAGATAAAACTTCAAAAGGATTCTAAATGACGTCAACAACTTTTCGAGTTGACCAACAAACTTAAACCGCTTTGAAAAACACAACTTACCTCAATCGTTAAGGGTTTACTAATTAAAGGTACTCAATACTTAGATGGAAAATGAACGGTTCAAAACTAAAGGTCTATTCTCCTCTCCTCAGAAGATACTGTCTCTCTCTCTCTTTCTCTAGGAGTAATCAAAACCTATTTTTTTACATAGAACTTGCAATTACCAGATCATGATTAGTGCATCGTTAGTTCATTCATAAATCTTATGAATAACAAATCAAATTTTCATAATGTAAATTAATGAATCATTTAATCACATGCATTATACTTAATCACATGCACTAATATCTAATATAATCAATGATTTACTTTTACATTATAACATAATGTCAAATCATATTCCATAAATTCACTTCTATTCACATAAAAGTAAAAAAGTAAAATCAAAGCCAAAATTATGGATGTAACATATCTTTCCCCATAAGATTCATTGTCCTCAATGATTCAATGTAACAATTCAAAATATAAAACAATTTTTTATGTAGCTACTAAAAGTATGAGATAAATGATGAAATTACTAAAACAACTCATGGAAATCCTCCCATGTAGCACTATCTTCTTCATACTATTCCCACTGGGCCTTGTACTATATATCCTCTCTGTTATGCAAGCGAAGCTTGTGCGTTTTGAGCACTTTGAGAGGCTCAATTGTGATCACTCCTAGGTCCTATATTTGTAATGCATTCCAATTTAGAATATGGTTACCTCCTACAATATACTTTTTTACATAACAATATAAAAACATTGTCCATTCTAGATAAGGTTGGCGGTAGACACATCTTGTAGGTAACTGGATTGATCACTTCAAGAATTTGGAAGGATTCTATGTAACGAGGAGCTAATTTGGAAGACTTTCCAATTTTATAGAACTTTTCTAAGGTTTGACCCTCAAAAGAACTTTCTCTCCAATAGAGAATTGTCTTTATATTCACTTTCTAACAACATAACTTTTCTATCTATTATTGGCTACTACTAAACTTTTTCTAATCAACTTAACCTTTTCTTCCATTTTAGCTAGAAATTCTAGACCAATGCTAATCCTATCTTTTAGCTTATCCCAGCTTATAGGAGTTTGGAATTTTCTTCCATAAAAAGATTCAAATGGAGCCATCTTGATAGAATAAAGATAGGAATTGTTATAAGAAAATTCCACAAGTGGTAAGTACTCTTCCCATTAATATTGTTGATCCATGCAATACATTCTTTACAAATCCACCAAAACTTGGTTAACTCTCTCAGTTTGACCATCTGTTTTAGGATGATAAGATGTACTCACATTAAGTAAATAGTTCCTAGTATGAATAAAAATTAGTTTTCCCTTACCTTGACATCACACGTACTTCTCTATCTAAGATAATCTTTTTAGGAACTCCATGCAATCTAACACTTCTTGAACAAAATTGCAAGGTTAATACTAGTACTCCATCAGACTCAAAACGAAACCCATCATACCTTGAATCTTTAGGATTTACCATAAGAGCTTACTTGACCTACTCATATTATTCATCACCTAATAATTTTTCCAACAATAAATCCTTGAAGTTTACATGAATAGAGACAATTGATGAAATATGTCTCTGCCGACTCAAAGCATTTGCTACTCTGTTCTCTTTTCCTTTGATATAACTTATCTCAAAGTCTTAGTTGGATATCAATTCTAACCATCTCCTTTCTCAAGCATTAAGATGTAGTTAAGAAAATATATACTTAAGATTTTGATGATCTGATTTTAGCACAAAGGTTTTCCCTAACACATAGTAATGCCATACTTGCAAAGCATGCATAACTGCTACCAATTCTAAATCATGTGGAGCATAATTCTCATCATAATATTTAATCTTTCTATTCTCACAGGCTATTACTTGCCTATCCTAAATAAGCACTCCCCCTAATCTATCTCCTTAGGCATCAGTTATTACCTCTAACTGACTTTCAAGATAGGGAACTCTCAGAATTGGTGTCATTGTCAATTTCTCTTTTAAAAGATCAAACACCTCCTAACATTTGTTTGACCAATAAAAATGTTTCCCTTTTCTTTGTAAGGAAGGGATTGGACTTGCAATATTGGATAAATTCAAAATAAACTTTCGGTAGTATCCTGCCAAACCCAAGAAGCTACGTACTTCATGCACTTTCTTAGGTATAGGTCAATCTAGGATAGCTTTGATCTTTGCAAACACAGAAGCTTCATGCATTTGATCAAAAATATAATATATACATGGTAATGGTTACTTATCCTTTATCATTGCTTTATTGAGGATACGATAGTCAAGACATAGATGCAAAGTTTCATCCTTCTTTTTGACAAAGATAACTGGTGCACCCCAGGGTGAAACACTAGGTGTAATCAAACCTTTAGCCAAAAATTATTGCAATTGGTCTTTTAATTCCATCAATTTCATAATAGTCATATGGTAAGGCGTTTTCAATATTGGTTCAGATCTTGGTCTAATGTCAATTGCAAAATGAAAGACTCTTTTGGGTGTAAACCTGGAAGTTCTTCTAGAAAAACATCCTTGAAATCTTGAAGAAATGGAAACCTTTCTTCAAAAAACACACTATGTTTTCCAGGACTTTCTTCAAGTTGTTCCATTTTTACTACGAAGAGTTGACACCCTTTTCGACTAGCCTTTTTAATTGCTTTGCAGAGATTGGTCGAATCTTGACCTCTCTTTGAATACCATGGAAAAAGACCTTATTTCCCATATCGTCTAAGCATTCAATAATTTTAGAAAAATAGTCTACCTTGGCTCAAAGTTTCCATAACCAACTCATTCCCAAGATAACATCATAGGAACCTAAGGGAGCTAGTATAGGTTCACCTTTGTTGAAAAATAGAGAGACCAATCTTAGCTTCAAACAAACATTGCTCTACCTGAGTCTTAGATTGGTTAGCATACTCTACTAACCAAGGTTTAGCCATGTAACCATCTCTTCTAGGAAACTTATTCAAAACTCTAGGAGAAATAAAATTTTCAATTGTTTCAGTATCAATCAAGATAGAGATAGGGATTCCAAAACAAATACTACTCATCTCTATGGGTGTGATCTGATACTTCGCTTGGTGATTATAAAGAGCTACATGAATTATCTATTGGAAAGCTACTTGTTGTGTTGGTAAGGCATTACCTATTGGATAATCACTCTAGTTCTTGGTTGCGCATTGATGAGCATAATGTTCACCTCCACAAGTAAAACAACCTCCAAGAGGTCCTCTCCTTTCTATTGGTTTTCCAGTATTATCCTCATTTTTTTTGAAACTACCATTCTTTTTCTCATTACCAGACCCACTCTTATTCTTCTAGGTTCCTTTAACATTTCTTTTATTCTCATAGCTCTTATCATTTCTTCTTTTGGATGGTTGTAAAGTTGGAGTCTTATTGAACCTCTTGTGATTCATATTGCGATAAGCAATTTTGGACTTCAACTCTTTTTCCTTTTTCATGTTCATACAACAAGTGGATGCTTTTCCTGCCAATTGAAAGGCCCTCCAAACCACTTTGGTTAATTTCAAGTTATTTCTTATCCCAAAATATTTTTCCATATCTGTTAACCAAGCTTTAGTTGCATCTTCAGTCATTGTTCCATCAAACTTTAGTGGAGTGACTTTCTTCATATCTTTGGAAAATTCTAAGGCAAGCCTATCCTTTGCTTCCTTTTGGGGTCTACAGTTTTCAGGGTTCTCACTACTCACACTATGCTCTAGGTGAATTTCCCTACTCATCCCATGAGAAAACTCATTTTCCCTTTCAAGGTTTTCCTAATCTCTTACTTTCTTTTCAAAGTTTACCTGGTCTCTCCTTAGTTTCTGCAAGCACGGTTAGGATTTGATCCAATTTGTCCATGAGATTAACTAGTGGATTACTCTCTTCTTAACTCTCACCCTAATTTGTTCTTGTATGAATCATATTGTCACTTTTATCACACCTGAGAATATTAAATTATCTATTAGTTTTTTGAATTTAATGTGTTTCATTAAATCAAAACATAATTAACTCAAAACAACCAACATATTGGTACAAAAAATTCTCATTTTTGTTATAATTTATTCAAGAGTAACGACATTCTTATTTATATAATTAATCATGACAAGACTACATGTCCCTATCAGTTAAAGGATATTCCAATTAACAAACTTAGAGGGTGGTTTCACATGCAGGTACTTCTCCATCTCATGTTTTTCCTAAAATAGGCACATCACAACCACATTCAAATGACATCTCATGACTAGCTAACAGTTTAGTAGAATTATTGGCTAGTTCAAAACATTGTTTCCTTTCTATTTGCTTAAGTGCATCAGACAAAGTCTTTGAATCCTCCAGGCATGTACCCTTAGCATAATTAATATGCTCTTTATATTTAACTTCATCGATAAGTTCTTTCTTAACTACTAACCATGACAAATTCTAGGGAACATACTTTCTAGCAGTTCTCTCGATTCTTCTCCACACGATTCTGGCATAAAACATATTTCCAAACATTAGCTATCTTCTTAATGTTGATTAATTCTCTTGTAGCGAGCTCCAAGCTCCATGTGTTGTTAGCTATGATACCATATGTAACATACCATTTCCTAAACAAGACTAAAATCAAATATTCACCATGAGATTTAAAAACACATAAGGTGAAAAAGATAGAACTTCTTTTTATTTGAAATAATATTAAAGAATCAAGATACATCAAAAAAATATAATTTCCTTCTTGAAATATACAACATCATATATTTTACAATGTTGGCATGTTGTCATTTCTTTACAATGATATACATTTACATAGTTTAAAAATGCAAGTCACTTATCCAAAATATATGCTGCATCTGGAATTCTGACACCCATATCCTAAGTCTCGGTGAGTCATCTACTAGAGAGAGAGGGAGAGCATCTTCTGAGTGCTTTACCTCCAACCATAGACTAGTGGTCCCACGCACACCTTCCTTTCTGGAAGTGGCCCTACCCTTCACGAAGAGTATAGACATAAGGTAACCAATGGTTATTTTCCATCCAAGAACTGGTGTTGTATCCTACTTAATGCTATCGATCATACAACCCTAGATAACCTATAGCTAAGTATGATGATTCTGATAAGTTATGCAATCTAGATATGGTGAATTGATAATGACCGCAAAGACGTATGCATTACTTTGGCCAATGATTCAATATAAAATAGACATTACCAATGAACATTTTCGTAATGTCCACGCACCCTCCAACTCGACTTGGATACTATCACATCTTACAGTATGACTTGGTCAACTAGGTTTAACTATAGAGTTTTATTTAACTCAAATATAGTCTTTCCAACTTAGATAGATTTTCAAGACACCGTCATTGTTCCAAAGACCTTATGGAATGACTATCTACACTTGGGTATCTCCTTGCATCCTTCCAACATGTGAGATCCATGACTTATCAACACTTAAAACTTAAGTCCATTTGCAAACAACCAAATAGGTTTTCTTTTATACCAAGAATAAAAATAAATGGATAGGAAAAATCTCCTTTATGTCTAAATATAATTAACAATCATAAATAAGGAACTCACCTTTTCATTATTGATCTAAATAGTTAAGACAACACGTAACCACAAGGGTAAATTAGATAACTTTACCCCATTGGGTTAATCTAGGGTTTTTATCTTTCCCTTTTCCATGAGAATGGAATAACAAAAAAACTTAATCTTTAAAAGTAAGAATATAGCAAGAAAGAGATTATCTTCTAGTCTTATTCCAGATACGAGGTCATTTAAATCTCACAAACCTTGACTAGATTATAGTAGACAAGTAAACTTTAGTTTAAATAAAGCTAAAGGAACAAATTCAAGTTTAAACTTCTCGTAAGTTTAGTTTGAATTCCAAAAAGATGATGAACTAAATAATGTTTTCTATCCACATGATTTTAATGTCTGAGTCTGTCTCTTACAAATAAGCTAAGTCAAAGCAATTTAGTATACAAGTACTTTCATCTAAACTTGTAGTAAAACCATCTCACTCGATGTCTCCTTAAAAAAACTTATTTTATGTTGCCATCAACTTTTGTTTACTGTCTAAGTTATTCTACTTATATAAATATAACCAATGAAGTCATTGGAACAATGTCAATATCTAAAACCTCTTGAGTAACTCAAAGACTATATTGTCTATTCCACTAGCTGTTCAACATTACTGACTATATGATTTCACCAAAATAGTAAGCCTCTATGACCCAACGAGTATATTAGACTTGTGGATTATAAGAACATAAGAATGCAATAATCAAAGAATGCTAACACTTGCGTAAGTTTGTATTGCTTGTTTGCATTGCTCCACAAAGAAGTCTATGGGAAAAGATAAGAGTATAATGTCGTATATAATCTGCTCAGGTAGTCTCTTATGAAATATATATATATATATATATAGAGAGAGAGAGAGAGAGAGAAAGAATATGTTTGTAATGTTTAAATAGAGAATCCTCTATATCTAAATATTCCTAAAATCTTTGTCTAAATTTATCCCATGACTTTATCTATATACAAATCAAAACCATCTTCTAGAGATAACTAACATTAAAGTTTGCTTTTAGACAAAACCTTTACTATAGGAACACCACACCCTTTTTCACTATGAAGAACAAAAAAACTGAGCTATGCTAACATTCTTTATATAAAAGTATTAGCCATTAAAATTGTACTATGATTGTCGACTATTAAAGAGATGATAACACTGACTCTAAGCTCTTTGTAAAAGAAAAGTTATATTATTAACTAGAAACAATAAGATGAGCAACATTGACCAACAGTTCTCTGATACAAGTAAAGGTTCTAATATACTCAGCTATGGTCTAAAGGCTCATATAACTACCAACATTTCATAAGGAATGCATATGTTCTCCAAAAACAATTATAGATATATAAGAGTTTCTAGTAACCTGATTTGCAATAAGAGAATCATGAGGAATATGCACGGTTCATACTTGAGCAAACTAGTGACACTTAGACTTTGTCGACCTTCACTTCAACTTCTTGAACTAATTCCCTTCTAATAAATGATCTATTCTCAGATATTGATTTCCCTCGGTAACTTATAGTGTTTATCAACTGAGATAACTAACCTTCACTATTCTGAGATTTTCCTTCTGTCGACTCTCTAGATGCTCTCCTAAACTCTGCTCCCAAAACTGAGCTCTTCAAATCTCTATTATCACCAAAAACAACCTCCTCTCTTACCTCTCTGCCTGACTCTACTAATGAATCGTTCACTACCATAACCAACCACAACTCTATCATAAAGACACCACTCTTAAAATAGTTAATCAATTCAAAAAGCCATGGGTATCTCCACTAAATTATCCCGTGAAGGCTCTTAGTTGGACATGCAAAGTTAGGGGAGTACATGGTTAATAATTACCACTCCTCATACAACAACTCTCTCTCAAAAGCATTCAATGTTATCGAAGATGGTTATTAATGAATGCTTCATCATAATGGAGGTCATTAACAATTAACCCACTATCAAACTTGTTCCAAAGTTCTACATATATTAATAGTTTGTGGACATAGATATTAATATCAATAGGAATAATAACAATATATTTACATAAATTTATACACAAATGTGAACGGTTTGAGTTCATCTCACCATCACAAACTAAAAGCAAAAGCTGTCGATTTCATTATGACAACAAATGAAATATTTGATGTTATAACTATAACATGAAACATGCTAACATTTCTTCTAACCACACCAATGAAAATGTAAACGTGATCTCGTTTATGATGTAAAGATTGACATGTTCGACAAAATGTTGTGCTAGTCACAAAACAACTATTGCTGAACATCAACAATGTTGATTCCACAAAACAACAAGGTTGACAAGACAACTGCAAAAGGATTCTAAACAACGTTGACAAATTGTCGAATTGACTAACAAACTTAAACCGCTTTAAAAAACATGACTTATCTCAATCGTCAAGGGTTTACTAATTGAAGGTACTTGTTACCCAATTATGCTTTTCATCTAAATTAGGTTAGGCTGTAACAACATTTAATTTTGTTACATTGAAGAAGTAGATAGGTTCAAGGGGAAAGAGGAGAAGGTTCAAGAATCTTAGTTACCCGTAGAAGGCCTACTATCCTGGTGGAGGGCCATTCCGGTGATAACCATTACCAGAATCATGTAGTAGATTAGTAAGAGCTGCTACATGAGCCAAATAAGATGGGAAGGACACTCCAACAAAGCAAGAGATATCCTAGGGCTGGTAGGAGAAAGGAAAGGTAATCTATGTGTTGCAGATTGTGTTGCAATATAGTTCCATTGTTCATTCTTTATAGTTGATACATTATTGAATGAAAAAGGTACATAAATATTGCTAAATCCATTCATGATTATGGACATCTGTATCATGCAATCATTTTTAGTTTATCTTTATGCAATTGATTCACAAAGAAGAAGCAATATACAAAAAACATTGCATAAAATAGTTGTTCATATTCATGAGAAGTAAAGTGTTTATATGCTCCCACACAAGTCATGGGATTAACTGTATATGATGCAATGAAAGAGAGCAAGTAAATCTGAAACAAAAGGAGAAAACATATAAAAGGGAAAAAGGGACCCATCATTGCCTGAATAATGAATCCTACTGCTGACAACATCATCTTCAGTTCCCTCATTGATATCTTCAAGGGGGCCTACAAAGAAAATGAGGAGGAATGTTAGAGATTAGGGTCCCTTTTTCACTTCCATATACAATAATATCATAATGTACTTGTTATCTTACACAAACATCTAATCAAGAAGATATGAGAGATCAGCAAATCTAGAATGCAATCATACAGCTATAAAAGAATGCAAAAGTAAAGATTAGACAAATCAAAGGAGGGGCTACTAAGCCTCTATGTTTTCTCTAACTAGTTTCCTGGATGTGTAGGTACATGTACTTGAAGTGACAGTACTATTAGTAGAATAGTCATAATATAAGGGACTTTCATGTCCATCATCAAGGCACAATCATATGTAGCAGTCACCAGGAGAGAGGGACTATCTCATTAAAGTGTAGTAGCCCATCATACAGAGGAAATCATCAATCAAGATACTCAAGGGGACTACAAAAGGTACTCATCACTCTAGGAGTCTAAGATAGTCATAAGGTCATACAAAACTTCCATTAAACTACCTTATGCATATTGCTGAAAGTTATTGAAAGTCTATTAAGCATGGAAAAGTTGTGTAGTCACTAGATAGACCAAACAGTGAAAGAAGAAGATATATGTTTGCATGAAATAGTGAAAAGTATAGGAAAGCAGTGAGTCAAGATAGTATAGTATCTCATCTAGGCATAGTGAACAGTCTTTTACTACAATATGGGTGATGAATAGTCATGAGTAAAGGCACCTTAACAATGACAAGGTAGTAAGCTTGCCTGAAGAGCCACATCCATATTAAAGAACAACCAATTGCATTTGATAAGAGCAATCAACATAAGTAGTCAAAGACAAACATCAATGTAATGATACAGTCAAGCTAGTGACATGATACAGAGAAAACAAATGGTAGTAGCAGTGACAGTCAGTATCAAGAATGACTGTGGTTAAAAGGAGAATAGTTATATACAATGAGCAGAGATGAAATAATGAACAATCCAATGAAGATGATTGTCATGACAGCCTGATATTAGTTCTAGATGACTGCAACAAGTTGAGGAATGGAACAATGCAAAGGATGTGTTTGTTTTAGTTTGCCCCACTTGAATATTATCCACTCCAACATAAAAAAGTTAGCCTAGGCAAAAGAAAATAGGACAAACATTTACCACTTTTGTTGTGAATGAGATGTAAACTTGCTATTGAGTCTTTAACCATTGAAATGGTTGGTATTCAATTAAAGTGATGTTTCAAATAGTCCAAAAGCAATTTTTATGATGATTGTCCCAATACAGGGAAAAAAAACTAATTAATGAAGCTGTAAATATCGTGGAACAATCTTATCCATTGACATGAAGAACAGAAGAACAATGTTAAGTAGAAGTCAAGGGACTATTGAGGAGGTGCAGTAGATAAGACAGTAGTTTATGACTGTTATAAAGCCTTCAGGAATGAGACAGTCAAACACTATGAAGATACAACATTATACAAACATGACTAAAAACAATGAGATAGTGATAGAAATCAGTCATGAGGAGAGTCATAAAAGCATACAATAAACAAAATAGTAGCCTTTTAGTAGTTGATAGAAAATAGTCAATTGAAACATCAAAAAGGTTGCAAGTAATGTACAGTCACAACAATATCTATGATGTGAATAGAGCCCTCAAGGAGTAATATTTTGTTCCAAAACATTCAAAAGAGAGGAAAAGAAATACAACAGAGTTTAACAAAGAAGCCCTCACTGTTCTTTTCAAAAACACATTGCTCATATTTTCCCAGAGGGAGAATACAGGGGTTTCACACTTTTCCCACAAAACACCTTCAATGGCTATTGCAAAGGTGGCATAGTTTCCATATAGCCCTATTAGGGTTTTGTCAAAAAATAGGGAAACCTACATATTTCTCAGAAGTGAGAAAGGAAACAAGCTTCTTCCTGATACTAAAGAGACATACCATAATCAATACATGGAATATTGAGATAGTTGCTAAGTCCATCAATATGGTTCTAAAAAACATCTGTAACCAAGAATAAATTATGCCATGAAAGCAATGATGCAAGTATGTGGGTTTCAAAATAATCAAAGGAAAGTAGTCTTATTTTGCAGAGGCA
Organism: Cunninghamia lanceolata; assembly: GCA_027924645.1. Taxonomy (NCBI): domain Eukaryota; kingdom Viridiplantae; phylum Streptophyta; class Pinopsida; order Cupressales; family Cupressaceae; genus Cunninghamia; species Cunninghamia lanceolata. The sequence goes on from BSBN01000078.1 coordinate 22,633,212, forward strand.
GCAGAGAAGTCACTTTTCAATCATCTTACAGAAAGACAAGGGTTTTTCCCTCAATTTTTCAGTGAAGAGAACCATAGTAAATCAGTTTTTAAGCATTCTTCTATAGAGGACACTAAGATCTCTTTAATGACTATTCAAATAAAAGACCATATACAAAGAAATATGCATAGAACCCTACAATTTCAAGACCACATTCCATAGTTTGTATCAAAGAAAGCAAGGGTCAGTGTTGCTATAGGATCATATAAAAGAGTAAAGAGTAGAAAAAATGGGGAACTTCACATACATTTCACATTCAAGCCCTAGCAAGATTACATCATAAACAACACATAAATCAGTTTTCTTACCATCTCATATAGGTAAAAGGAAAGTACATAGCCTTTTCATGCTTTTTTAAAACACTTCCATGGAGTCACGGTAGAGGAAAAAGCCAAAAGCACAAATTTTTACTATACAGGAGCAGAAAAAAAATAATGAAGTATTTTATTCCATATATCAAAACTATAGAAAAAGGGCAAGGAAATAGAAATGTCTTGTAGTTTTTAGTGGAAAGAAGAAGGAAACAGTAAGGTGAAGAGAAGTATTTTTGTAGTTCTTATATGGAAAAGCAGATGAGCCTTGCTTACCCTAAGAAGTTGTAAGAAGAGCCCTTGGAATTAGCAGAAACCCTTTAGGAGTTGCAATGAGCTAAGAAACCCTCATGGCAATGCATCACTTCAAAGCAGATGAAAAGGATAAGAGCAAAATGATTTCTTTTAGGGTTTGATTGATCTTTTTGTGCCCTAGCATGATCATCTTAGTCTCCCTTTGACTTTGTTAAGAAAAGAGATCATCATAAATCAAATGGAGACTGTGGTCTATGAATTTCAAGTCATGATTCCTAGAGAAGAATGCATGAGCCTGTGGAGACATAGAGTCATAAGGTGGTCATTCTTCACTTTTGACTTTATTAAGAGACTTTTAAAACCTTGGAAATCAAAATAAAATGATAAGTGTTTGAAAACAAAAGGGAAAGGATATGATTAAAGTTTGCAAAAATCACAGAATGGTTTGAAGCCTTTTCATAGGCTAAGGATAGAAAAAGACATTATTATAAACCTTGTGGTATTTTTTTGCGAAGTTGGAAGAGAAGTTCAAGTGTCAATGGACAAATCATGTAAACCCTTTTTTTCCTTTTTGCATGAGTTAAGGCTAAAAATATTGTATTTTAAACACTTATTGAGGGTAATAATTATAAATTACCCTAATATTTGTTTCACAAAACCAAGAAGATAATTGTAAAACACTTATTAAGCTAAAACCATGCAAACATATTACCCTTAATATTTGTCAAAAATAATATATTTTTTCCCTCAAATCATGCAAGGGAGTAAAGTGAAGACAAACTAAACTATCAAACTCGTGCAAGAGGATGTTCTACTTCTATTTTTGACTTGGAGTCAAACAAGCCTATTTTGGTAATCTTTTGGTCAAAAACCTTGGGAGGAAGAGTTCTAAGCTAGAATAGCTTAGTTAGGAGCAGTTGTGGGCTCTTATATTTAGGCTTTTTTCTCTTGCTCACCCAGCAAGAGGGAGTTGTCTTTTCCAACCTATTCATGCATCATGTTGAGTGCAGTTAGATAGGAGATCACTTCCCTTTTCTTTTGGAGATATATTTTTGTATTATAGAAGAAAAAGGTTATGCATTTTTCCTAATTCTTGTTTTTTCTCTTGCCTTTGCACATTGCAGAGATAGATTTAGTATCATAACCCAATATATTTTATAGGTTTTTATACAACAACAGTTTACTTTTTAGCGGATTTGATAGTTATTGAAGTGTTTTCCTTCTATTTTCTAATAAAATCAGGCGTTCTTCTTCTTGGATTTAGGTGTCTTGTCTTGTGAATGATCTGATAAAGATTTACTGTGTTTTAAATTGAAACCTTTAAGTTTTTTGTCTCATTCTATTGAAGCAAGTACACAATAGTGCCAATTTTACCACAAGTTATAGATTGTACAAATGATTCTTATACTTTTAAGTTGTGAGAGCATTGGTTTTCCTTCAGCAAAAAGTAGATTGATTTCATGCCTTTCTATGAAATATTTATGTGATAGGATTGTTCAATTTGAGTTGTAGGAACTGAAGTATTGAGAAACAGTTGTGAATCAACTTGCAGGTTAGGATATAATCATTGGTGCATCACCCCTTTAGATCAATTTTAGTTTTATTTATTAATCCTTCTATCTCTTTTTCATTAAGTATATAAGATCTAACGGGCTTTTAAAGGGAGCTAACTCTTCCAAAGGTTCATTTTCATCATAGACAACCCACAATCTGAGAGTGATCTAACGTTTCATGGGATTGTTGAGCTTATTGCTTGATCGAGTGCAATCATTCATGACAACAGTACTCAATACTCAGATGACAAATGAATGGTTCTAAATGAAAGGTCTATTCTCCTCTCCTTAGAAGATACTCTCTCTTTCTCTGAGAGTAATCAAAACCTATTTTTCTGCATACAACTTGCAATTACCAGATCATGATCAATGCATTGTTAGTCCATTCATAAATCTTATGAATAAAAAATTAAATTCTCATAACATAAATTAATGAATCATTTAATCATATGCATTATACTTAATCACATTCATTGATATCTAATATAATCAATGATTTACTCTAACATTATAACATAATGTCAAATCATGTTCCATAAATTCACTTCTATTCACGTAAAAGTAAATAGGTAAATCAAAGCTAAAATTGGGGATGTAACAATGTGAACAATCAAGAATTTACTACAAAGTTTATTGTTATTCAGTGTAATGATACTTATGTACCTTCTCATTTTAGAACTTATAAATCTAAAAGACCTAAAGAATTTTATGTTTCACATAATGATACTTATGTACCTTCTCATTTTAGAACTTATAAATCTAAAAGACCTAAGGAATTTTATGTTTCACATTTAATGTAATGCTTAATCATCAAGGTCTTGATATCATGTACACATTAAGAGATCCCCATAAGCAACAAATTACCTTGAACTAAGAAAGTTAGAGAAGAATAAATAGATTACGTATAATAAACTTATGTTTCATCCTAGAGACATAATTTGTTTGCACCTACATAAGAAATGTTTTACACTAAGAAAATTTAAAAATATCACATGAATATCTCTAAAGAACCACTTCCTCCAACATCAATGGATAAAGAAAGATAAATTAACAATTATGCATGTATAGATAGTGTTTTCCTAAGAGCGCTATTTCTTATCATGATAAAATCCATTGACCTAAGGAGAAGAATTAATTTATCTAATATTAACCTTTATCCTAATATGATTAATCTTTCTCTTAAACTGTCAAAGATAGATTTATTAAGAAGGAATGTAAATTAAATCTCAATTTAATAATTAAATGGTTAATATTTAGATTTAAGATAGAATAATATATTCAATGATGTTAAAATAGATGTAATAACAAATGTAAATTACAACAGGTGATAATTTAATAAGAACTCAAGTAAATCATTTACCAAAAAAATTAGATAACATAATCATATTAACATCAAAACCCATCAATATCTTTTATTAACAATAAGTTTAGTACTTCATTAATTTCCATCATAGAAACGAATAGATATGTATGTTTTAGATCCTAGAAGTTCTTTGAAATGTCACTCTGGAGAATGGATTATAGATTCAACCCCATTTAAGCAAGTGAGCACTTCTGGGAGGAATCCAGTTCTTATTCAGAACCAACCATGTGTTTCCCAAGCATTCAGCTTTGTTCAAGAAAACAAACAGACACAAGTTCTGCTGAGCCATGTTCAACAAAACATTCTCAACACAAGTACACACATAAGCCCTGGCTAGGACAATCTCGGGTGTACTCTGTGTGCCCCTTCTCTAATGCTCACCACTTGTCAAATCTATAATCCTTCTCCTTTGTGATTTCTTCCCTTTCTTTCCTTATCTTCCTTGAGTGTTCTCCATGCCCTTTCCAAGTCTCACACAAATGCCTTATATAACCTTTTAAGGGGTGCCTTCTAAACCATCACACCCTTTCACAAAGGTTGTCATTAATATTGGTTTAATAAACATAATAACTCCTCTTTTCTAAAGGGGTTTTCATAATTATTCTTTATTTATCTCCATTTTAACCAAAATGATCATAATATCCCTTATTTTCCATCTCTATTTTAATTATAACGGGTAAATAAACTTTATCCTCTTATAATTTCAAAGGGTTATTCATAAGTAGATTATTTTTTCCATTTTGGGTAAAAACTCACATAACATTAGTAGATTGTAGATAATCATGTTCTACCCCTAGTTTTCTTTACACCATTTTCATATTTGATCCCATGTAGACCAAAGATTTTCCCAACTCATGAAAAAGGCCATACCTTTTAAATGGCAATTTATATTATCCAATTCCTATTTGTTTCGAATAAATATTATATTCTAAAAAGTTTCCTTTATTTTTTGTTTCCCTAAAGGGATCCTATTCACTCCTCTACAAACATATGATAATTATTTTCATCATTTTGTTCATGTTTTTCTTTTTTGATCTTGTATTTGGTTTTGTATCTAGTCTGTTAGGGCCTTATACTCTTGTATTTAGAGACACTACCAACTAGGTTATAGCCGCACATGTTAATATTACTGGTTAAGCTTTTTTTGGCCCCTTAATTCAGCAATGTATAGCTGCAATGAAACCACTGACTGCATTATCATGGAGAAACAACTTAATCACTATGAATTCGATTGGTGGGATTGTTCTATTCGAAATTAGGAGAGTGAAGAATGGAGGTCTAGGCGATGTTTCCAATTATGACACCCTATTTTTGGACAACTTAATTATATTATTTTTAATTAATTATTAGTTAGATGGTTTTATTATGCATTTTGAATTATGATTATCATGTTGTGTTTAGCAAATGAACTTGATGAGATAAATTTACTTTGATTTATGATATGCAGAAATAGATATATATTTCTTGATGATTATTGTTGTTAAAATATTTATTTGATGTTATACATAATGTGGTTAATAGACTAACTACTGTGATTGCTAATGAGGTGGACAAAGGAAATAGTTTTTCCCCTCGCAGAGGAGAAGGGAGAGTATTAATGGAGAGAGGGAATTGGATCAGGTAAAATGGAGAGACAACATGCTTTGAGAACTCTCACACACACAAGTATTGTGTCATTTTTTTTATATTTGGATACCTATTGATGTCGTAGTATGTCAGTAATTTGTATAGTAGCATTGTCATTGTATGATGATGCAGTCAATTTCTTGTTTTGGCTTAGTGTGATCCACGTCATAGTTGATCCATTGTTTTTCATCTCTAAGTTAGTGTGGCTGATCTCATTCATGTTGTGTCAATGAGACTTTGATTGTTTCCATTTCATAACAGTTCAACCGTTATTTTATCACTTGTGAATTATTGAAAAAAACATAGATATAATTCACATTGCAAGTGATTTATCTCTATTCAATGAAGTATATATATATATATATATATATATATATATATATATATATATATATATTTGTTATTTTTAAAGATTTAAATTTTCAAATCTTTGAGCTCAACTAAGCTCCATGAAGTGGAGTTAGTGAGCAGTTGGAATGAATTTAATGCATTTATTGCAGGAGTATTGTCACTAGGGAGTAGGAATGACATCCCATCGCATCTCCCTTAATGCAAAATTACTTTGGTTTGTGGAGAAAGGAGAGTGTAGAGTGGAAGGGATTCAGGAAGGAATCTAGTGACTTGGAGAGATTTCGGTTAGTTATAGAAATTGAACTCATAATGAGTAGAGGAGAATAATTGGAAAAGGAAAAGCTTAGGGAAAAACTTGGGGAAAAAGAGTCCCAGTGACATGGTGGCAGCCTCTACCAATCCTAACTGGCAGGATGGAGACCCAGGTCAGAATTGATTTATGTTTCATGATTTGAGTAGAACACTCGATGTTTACTTTATATTGATTTGATATATGATGCCTGATGAGATATTTGACATGATTATTATTTTGATTTTGTAGTCGGCACATGGGCATGGTTTGACTTTATAGGTCGATTCATGTGTAATGTCTCCTTTTAGGAAATCAAATGCTTGACTTTATAGGTCGAATCATGTGTAATGTCTCCTTTTAGGATATTCTTGATTTCTTAACCTGCACACAAGAATAACTACTAGAAAGGGACATTAACAATATTAAAGATCAATAAATTAATGTAGCATAAATAATATTTAGTTCAACATATATTTATCGAATCCTCATGGCGATCCTATGATGGGTCCCATAAGAATAACTACTAGAAAGGGACATTAACAAGATTAAAGATCAATAAATTAGAATATAGTAATGAAATCAATACATCATAACATAGTTAATGTAGCATAAATAATATTTAGTTCAACATATATTTATCCAATCCTCATGGTGATCCTATGATGGGTCCCATAGGAATACTTGCAAGTTAGAGTACAATGGAAGGCACGCTTCTTACCTATCACCTCTTATGTCCACCTTGGTGGCACACCCTACCAAGATCAAGCTCAAGGCACAATTCCCACCTATCACATTTTGGCAAAAGCATGATGGAAGGCACACTTCCTACCTATCATCTCTTGATGAGGGCATGATGGGGGGCACACTTCCCACCTATCATCTCTTGATGAGGGCATGATGGAGGGCATGCTTTTTAACTATCATCCCTTTAACATAACTTGATGAGAGTATGATGGAGGGCATGGTTCCTACCTATCATCTCTCATGGACTGGACGGATCAACCTTCCTACTTGCCTCTATACCCCTGCGTAACTCAACATGGTTTGCTTGTAATTGAATAAGGTAATTAATTATAAGTACCTCTTGATCAATAAATATAGTTCAATTGAGGGATGGCAATATATCCTCTTGTTGTGTCACAATTATTTATATAACTTGATTGATTGATAATTCCAATTTGCTGCTATATGTGTGTGTGTGTGTATGTGTGTGTGTGTGTGTGTGTGTGTGAGGGTGACTGATTTATATTTTTATATGCTGTTCTATGTATCCTTGTATATTATATTTATGCAGATCTGAATTTTAATTTAGATATATATTTATTTTGGTTTGCATATTCCAAAATCAAATGTATTCGTTGATACCTCCTCTTATTTTCTTTATACTCTTTTCTCCTTTACTTATACCACTCATATGCCTATTGAAAGGATGGGATTCCTTCTTGGAGACACCTCACTTTATTATTAGTCACACCTTTTCTAGATGAATTGTTACCTATCATGTAGAACATAATCCCTGGTTAGTGTTAAAGAAGTTCTGCCTTAAATAATTCTCACTCATTTATGAAGAGATCGCAACCTTGTAAATGGTAGCCTTGTAAATGGTTGTTGCTCCTTTAATAATGAACTACTGCTTTTTAGTAACTGCTGCATAGAGAATTGCTGCCTTGTTAAACAATAATACTTGATTGCATTTCATTGTATCTCAAATCACACCATATATATGGGTGTTGCTTCTTTAAAGACGATCGCACCCCTTTTGTTATTAGTCTATCTTTAGTTTTTATATCACCATTGAAGAAGTTCTACCTTCAATAATTCTCATTCATTTCTTAAGAGATCACAGCCTTGTAAATGGTCACTGCACCTTTAATAATGAATTACTGCTTTTTAGTAACCACTGCATACAGAATCGTTGTAGTGTTAAACAATAATACTTGATTGTATTTCATTGTATCTCAAATTGCACCGTATATATGGGTGCTATGCACCCCTTATGGTATTAGTCTTTCTTTAGTTTTTATATCACCTTTGGAGAAGTTTTGCCCTAAATAATTCTCATTCATTTATTAAGAGATTGCAACCTTGTAAATGGTAGCCTTGTAAATGGTCGATGGACCTTTAATAATGAATTACTACTTTTTTAGTAATAGCTGCATACAGAATCGCTGCCTTGTTAAACAATAATGCTTGATTGTATTTCATTGTATCTCAAATTGCACCATATATATCGGTGCTGCTTCTTTAAAGATGATTGTACCCCTTATGGTATTATTCTTTAATTTTTACATCACCGTTGTATCTTTATTTTATTTATACGAAGTTTACTTTATTTATATGGAGTTACTTTTATAATTGGGATTATATTTATTATCTTTTTATATTAGTATTACATAGTAATATCTATATTAATATTAATATTACTATTACTATTCATATTAATATTTATATTTATATTTATATTTGTTATTTATATTTAATAATATATCTTGCTAATTATCTAAATAATATATTATATATTATATTAATAGTTTACATATGTATTAAATATTAATACATACATGATTATCTCTATCATTCAAATTGACTAAACATAGTATTTCATGAAATATCGAGACATAACATCTTCACAGAGATGGTACTTGATGTGCAGCTCATGCTACCAATGTGGGCTAGTTATAGACAACTGTAGACTGGAGGGAGGAACATAGGTATTTTTTAGCTCATTGCATGGCTTAGAGGTACCTATGAGGAGACCTAGGAGGATAGAGATCTATCCACTGCAGAGGCTATTGCTATTACTTCTGAGAGAGACTAGGCTAGGACTAAGCAAGATCGTGTTGTGAGAAGAGTGTAGGATCTATAGTCACGATTAGATGCACACAGCATGCCAGCCATAGGATTAGACCACTTTAGGGTTTAAAGCTTAATAGATGAGATGAGCCAGCTACGAGCTTGGGTTGCCTGTACAGTAGTAGGTTTTTGATTCAAGGATGGAGGTGACCGAGCTTAGGGGTACAGTTCGGGGTCTACAATTGTGTTGTCATAGTCACTCACGATCTGCCACTTCGTAGCACAAGCTATCTATATAGTAGCCACCACTAGGGATTGAGGGTTTAGGCTTTCATGGAGGATAGCTAATTTTATATCTATACTTGTTTATACACCACATTTTGTTATAGTGCCCATTTTTCTATGTGTTATGGAGTTTTTGATTAGATGCTATTGTGAATTAATTTAAACAACTTGGCTAAATTGTTTGAATAAATTCTATAAAGATCCAATGAAATAATGTTATTTGAGATGTATGTACGTAATTAAATGCAATTGTGATTTAAGTAAACAATCTTATAAGATTGTTTATTAAATGCAATTATGATTTAAGTAAACTATCTAATAAGATTGTTTAATAAATGTAATAATGATCACTGTGCCCCATCTTCCCTTCAAATTTGTTATTGCTTCTAAGCCATTTTTCACTCCCTTACATCCCCCTTTCTATCCTTATCACTAAGATGAGGACCCCATTGTTGTAGAGGAGGAGATAGTTGTTATAGGACCTCTGAGGACATATCCTAGCATTGGTGCCCATTATTATAGGTTCTATATTGCTTTATTAGTAATTAGCTCACATTTCTCTCTTGAGGAAGTAAAATATTATCTTGTCTTTCTCTTGATAGGATAAAGTTAGAGTAGACTTATTTACTTTTTAGAATAAATTTTCTGTTTTCCTTAGCTCATAGTTACAAATTTATATTAGAAGTTTCAAAGATTGAAAAACACACAAAAACATAGTTATATTGCATTAGGAAAAGCCATATAACTTCCATATTTTTTTCCTTTTAATAGTAATTAAATCATCAAAATCAAAATTAGGAAAAAAAGTGTATGTATTCATTTAGGATTAACTACGTTAGAAATTCATTTTTAACTTTCAAATTTTCAAACATTCAAGCCCTCAATTTTACCATGAGGGATATAAAATTCAACATTTGTTCAAAAATAAACATCGAGGAAGCTCCTAGTTTAATTAGGGAATAGAAACAATATTTTCAAATCAAACAATAGACATAGGAAAACATCAAGGAAATCCTCAATCTCATCATGAGGTACACAAAATCAACAGTTCAAAATTCAAACATACAACACAACAATTCCACTCTGACTCATCCATGTTGTGTTTGAGTCACATTTTAATTATCACATACAATGTACCATTAAAGTAGGGATAACAATTAAGGTGAGTTCATAATGAATGGGGAAAAATGTGCCATGGATGCACTTCTCACCATTACAATAATAATATAGATATTAGTATTTTAAGGAAAATAAACAACCTTACATTAATTTAGATGTCTAATGGAATGATAAGGCAATACATAATAATTAGATCTTAAATTAAATTAGGCAATAAGATATGAGATACTAATCTAGATAAATAGTGTTGATGGCTTGTCATTGATGTCAAAAAGGGATGATGAGCAAGGGTTATGATGATGTCATTTTGGCCATCTCCCATGCAATGTGTTCAGACTTGATGTTGGATGTTGACATTGGTGTTCTCTTCTCTATGTTAGTTGGGTAATCATGGGTTCTTCATGACACCTTGAATCTAGGAATCAATTTGATATGCATGCAAAAGTTACTTTATTCTTCATAGAGGTGCTGATGTTAGAAATTGATACATTGTTGATCTCCTTCATGTCGCTTCAAATAGTCATGGTTTGGTTGATACATTGTTGATCTCCTTCATGTTGCTTCAGGACCACAGGATCATCAAAGGATCAAAGGCATCAAAGGTGTTATTCTTCATATGTTTCATAGAAGGTGCTTGGTACTTTTAGGAGTTGGGTCTTCATTCATCATATTTCATGCTTCAAAGTTTTTGTCATGCTTTATGGTTCATTCTGGTTGGTCAATGGTTCAAACTTGAAGTGTGACCTTAATTTGTACAAGGTGGTTGAGCATAGAGTTCATTCATTCTATGGGAAGTGTCATTCATGTAGACAGAGTCAAATTGTTGACCACATCATTGCATTCATAGTTTGGTGTTGATTCATCATATATGTTTAAGTATATGTCACATTCAAAGAAATATTTCATAAAGGTGAAGTTGAATGTTAAGGTTCAAGATTAGTTTATCTCAAATGGTAAAGGTTTCATATGCTCTCTGCTTTAAAACTAGGGTTTGAATTTTGTTGAAGCTCTAAAGCCCTAGGTGAATTCCTAAACCCTATGTCTTATTATAAAAGGTCCTTAAACTCAGTTTTCCCTGTCATATGCCACATTTAATTTTTATTATGTTTTCAGGTTGACCTCTGATCATAGGTGTAAGTCACTTAAGGTGACTTTTTGGAAGGTTTTAAAACATAAGTTCAACCGGCCCTATATGCCTAAAGCAACCAGAGCTTATAGGTAAAATTCTTCATCAGGTGCTAATGTATACATCTATGATTGTGATTAAAAGTTTTCAAGAGCATGAAGAGGAAGATATATAATTAGAATTTAAAAGCATTTCAAATTCCAAACCATTATCTGCCTTATCAAAAACATCACAGGTAGTTGTAGTACAAAAACTCCTTAACTATTTTAGCAGTTCTCTGAATGACCAAATGGGCCAGTAAATTTGAGAACTTGTTTTGTATGATAGCTCTGATGATGCAAGTCATTTGATTGGATTCTACACACCATTATGGTCATGGTCATTACTGTAATGCTTATGTTTCGAAGTAATTCTGTGATTTTTGAAAGGGAAGAAGATTGAAGTCTGTTTAGATGTATACAAGGGGATTGTAAGTGTGGTGTTTGTAGTATTATAGGTATGTTTGTTTGCAAACGATAAAAGAGTCTTGATGTGTTTATACTATCATTATGTTTGAAAAGGTTGTCCCTGATGGTTGTATTAGCTGTAGACAGAAGGAGATATAAGGTTATGAAGTGTGATGTGTTGTATAGAATTAGGGTAACCCCTTGAATTATCTTTTTCTTTCTCATATTTATGGTTTGTCAGTGAGACACCATTATGCTAGTGAGGCACATGTTTGTCAGTGAGACACTATTGATTTGCCAGTGAGGTAGTTGAGATTTCTTGTGAGGTAATTGTATTTGCCAATGAGGCATGTTGTGTAGCTAGTGAGGCTTTGCCAGTGAAGAACAAAAAGTAGCTAATGAGGCTCTATGATCAATGGGATTTTATGAAGCCAGTGAGACAATTTTTCCTGAGTGCTTTTTTATCCCTATGAGGGTTTTCCACTCATAAATCATTGTGTTATGGTTTCTCATTATTTGTGGTCTAATTTGTCTACATGTTCCAACATTCAGTGTTGTGTATCTTTCAGCATTTGAGTTTCTATGGTGTCTTCAGCTTTTATAATTTGCTCATGTTCTTTATGTTTAATAAAGCTTGATAGCTTTACATGTATGATGCAACACATGATAGTTGAATTGTTCTAAAACTTGCATTTTATATGTTCAAAGTTGTGAAATATTTATTCAAGGTCATTTTAAGTTGGTATACCACTAATTCACCCCCACTCTCAGTGGTATTGTATTCCAACAAGTGGTATCAGAGCCTTAGGTTCCTTGTTCAAAGTTTAATCAACTTAGGAGATCCTAAGAGTGGAGTACTATGGGAAAGTGTAAACAAAATAGAAAAATGAGAGATTCCAAGTAAAAGGTTGTAAAACAAGCACTAGTCAAGTCAAGTATTGAGTTATTGCATGAATCTCCCTTGAATGTTGATACAAAGTGTGATAAACATAATGGTCTTGTAGTTGAGAGTTTTGATAAAAAGGAAGACTTCAGTGTGAGTGTAGGTGGACAAGAACTTGATAAAAGAGAAGATGATTTTTTTTTTGAGATTGATGGCGAAGAAGGAGACATCTTTGTGGGTGAAGATGACTATGAATAGGAGTATGATGAATAGGAGCATGAGGTTGATATAGAAGGTGAACTCTTGTGTGCTCTGGATACAATCATGCAATTCAGAAAAGAGAGCCAGAAATTAGAAGACCAACTTCAACAAGAAAAAGACTCCAAGGACAAGGTATGTTTAGATTTTACAAAAGTTTCTTTAGATCTTGAAGAGGCAAAGGTACAAGTCGAAGAGTCTAAAAAACTGTTTATTAGTCTAAAAACTGAAGTAGAAGAAGCAAAAAGGTAGTTGATTTTACAAAATCTGATCTTAAAGTTAAAACTAATGAATGCCTAAAACTAGAGCTAGAAATAGTCTCTTTGAGAAAGGAATTGGAAAAGGCATCTTCTAAGTTGGACAAGAATCTGCACTTCGAAAAGAGTACTAAATTCTTAAATGACTTGTTGAAGAAGCAAAAGAATCGTAAGGACACTACGGGTCTACGCTATGAAGAAGGATAGTGCTTCAAACTTAGAAATGCACCAAGGAAGAAGATAGATTTAAGTCATCATGTTGCTGCTCCTAAAGATAAAACAAAAAGTAAAGTTGCTGATGTTTGAAGAAGAAGAACAAACAGGTTCTCAAGGCCTCCACCTATCAGGCAATGCCATTCAATAAGGTACAACTACTCTCAATTTCATTGTTATTGCTATTCTTGTCATGTTTATGGTCATAGAGCTAGAGATTGTAGAACTCACTCAACAAATGATTTTGGATGGAATAAGGATAAGAATTCTTATAGTTTATCAAATATTGGGACTATAACAATGTTTGTTATAACTATAATAAACTTGGTATGAGCAAGAAATTGTTGGGTGCGTGGAAGATATAATTATAAAAGACCTCTTGGAATGATGTACAGGTTAAGATGTTTCAATTGCAATAACTTTGAACATATGTAAAATTTTTGTAGCCCTAGTTTGAAAGAACTTCCAAGGAAAACTAATACTCTAATCACAAAAGCATGATCTAATGTTGATAAGGGTAGAGGAAAGGTAAATTCTGTTTAGAGGAGGAAACATGAACAAAAAAAAAGAACCTATGTATGTGCTTTATGCACAAAAGGCATCTCCAAGTGCATAAAAAGTACCATGGAGTCAAGGGGAAATGTTCAATGTCATATCTTTTACCCCAAGGTGAAAATAAGAAGGTTAGTCAAAGATCAAGTGATGGTTTGGTGTGAGATTGTTGCCTTGGCAAAAGTATGGTGATCTTTATTCATAGTTTTCTTCTCAAAGGTTTGGCATACAAGTTCACAATGATTTGGTATTTATGCTAACAATGGTATGAATGCATGTCAAAGGTTTGAAAGTATTAGTTTGGATGCTTAGTGTAGTTACCTTGACTACAATCCTTAGTGAGAAACATGCATCTCAGTCACTGTGAATCACTAACATGAAACCTACATAATGTTTTCTCAGTCATTGTGAGAATAAAGTCTTTGCAGGATTTTCAAAAGTATTTCATGATGTAGACTTGGATGTATGCAGCAGGAGTGGAAAGAACTTAGAGAAACTCAAAGATTTCATTGGAAGATCAGAGGTATAATAAGGAGGAGTTTATTGACACTGTTTATGTGGAACATAATTATGTCAATATTAGAATAATATTGTGGTGTGTATCAATTGCATTATTGTTTGTTGATTGAAGTGTGTCATGTTTCATTGTAACCTCAGAAAATGTCCCCTTGGGGGCTTTTCCCTCATAAGGTTTAGCTCCTGGGTCTTTAGTATGTTAGTTCATATTTTGGCATCCTGATGGAATGAGACCTAGGTTCCATAGAAAATTGGACCTAGGTGGACCCCTTGAGCTGTACCCTGCCCAAAATAGGGGGAAGGACTTGGGCGCCCGCACCCTAGTCCTGCCCTATTTTGGGGAAGCCCTAATTTCTGGGTGTCATTTTATGACCGTTAGTTGGTTCTTTTATCGACACGGTAGAGTTTAATTTTTAAAATCTTGGTGGGAATGCTTGTAGGTGCATATATAAGCATGTTTAGGCATTCATTTGTAAACTAGATGATCTTTGTGAACTCTAGGCATTCTCAAGGTGATTCAAGGCTTTCTATTGTGTTGTATGTGTAGACTTGTATGTTTTGAGTGTTGATATTTGCATATTTGAGCATCAATCCCCTCATGGATTTAAGAGCATCTTCCTCCATGAGAGCTTCACTACAATGTGACATATTATTGTGTTTTCATCATTAATTCCTTTGGTTTTTGCCTCTGCCTCACACGGGCATGCACACTTTATCTGACAATGGTGTTCAAAGATTTAAGTGTCCTCTGGGGCTTGACTAAGGCAAGCCTCTAAATACCACAACCCCCAAACCAAGTCTTGTGATTGTAGGTTACAGGTG
This sequence comes from Cunninghamia lanceolata, assembly GCA_027924645.1. Taxonomy (NCBI): domain Eukaryota; kingdom Viridiplantae; phylum Streptophyta; class Pinopsida; order Cupressales; family Cupressaceae; genus Cunninghamia; species Cunninghamia lanceolata. The sequence continues at coordinate 22,648,272 of BSBN01000078.1, forward strand.
TCACATTTGGGAAAAGTGGAGTTGTAGGAAGGCTTGACAGGGATCAGGGATTCAGGATCTAGAGAAAAGTTGGACATAGGAGCATTTCCAGGACTTGGGCGCTCTCTCTAGTGTCCTTTGCAGATAGATCTTAGGAAAAAAAAGTTATAGAATTGATTAGTATCAGAAGGAGGTCTAGATTCCTCAAAAAAGTAGGTACCTTGGACTTGGACGCCCGCTCTAGTGTCCCCGACTGTTCCACTTTAGAACCCAGAAATAGGTATTCTGTGATTTGGTATTTTATTCCTATCTGCAAGAGGTTTTTCCATATTTCATCAATTTGTTGCTGTATTTGCGTAATTAGGGTTTTAATGTCTAATTGGACATAAGACAAGGAAAATTAATAATTAAATTCCCTACATCTGCAAGTGACCTAGGGTATGATATTGCTCGCCACTCGACCCTAAATACTTCAATGTATATTGGAGAGGCGGATTTAAACATCTAAAATCAAAAGATTAACAAATCCAATTTTCCCCTAAACATTCATTCTTTAGCATCTTGATAAGTTTTTCATAGTCTTTGGATGGTTGCCTCATTCATTCAAGTAATTGGTAATTTTGGCATCAATGCAAGACTTAAAGATGAAGTAGTTTACAGTTTATCCCCATTGAGTTTGATTTGATGCACCTAGACTCATCATTTCCGATCATTTTAATGCTTGTACAAGTTCAAATATGACAAAGATAGTTAACTGAATTGATTCAAAGGTGACTTGATCTCTGATCATGATTTATTTTTATGGAGTTGATGTCATCATTCTTCAATTGTACAACATGCTTCATACTTCACCTGTCATGCTTCACTTGATGAAGTTGCTTGCTTGGTTTATCATCTTTCAAGGTATTGATAGTATCATTCATGCTATATATCCTCTCCTCTGACATGATAACAATCTATTTGTCAAATTATACAATGGTAGTGTTCATGTGGATTCAAATCTTAATAAATAGTGAAATGAAGAGAAAGATAATTATTGCAGGCTTTGCAATAGGGTATAGTATCTTTCAAGGTGCAATTTGATTATCAAATGTTGTTTGTGCAATGATTTGGTGTCTTGATGTTGGTTTGATTCAATCTTGCTCCAGTGTCTTAGCCATTGATGATAGTAGATAGTGATTAGTATTAGCATTTTAACAGTGACAATTTTGAATGATCTCATGCATCTTTGAATTGTGCACTGTTGAATGGACTGATGTAGTAACAACAGTCATTTATTTCAAATTTCTTTCCCAAGTGCTGTAATGATAAATAGTGTTATAGTTACATGTGACAGAGTAATAGGTGTTTTTGATATAGTGTTGAAAGGAGTATATCAAGGTTTGAATGTGTATTCTAATAAAGATCACACAAAAATAACTATAAAATCAAAATGTATATGTCAATGATCTAATTCGTCATTAAAGTGGAAGTCTAACTTGAAGGAAACTTTTTAATAAGGATTTTAATTTAAACCATGTTAAGCATTGATGCACTGAGTCTGTAGTATATGATGTCCTAAGGCAGGTAACTGACATAGAGAGTACAGTGATAATGCTTAGTTACTTTATGTTTTATCTTGATATGCAAGAGATAGTGTGGATGTGACATTATAACAGTGGTGTTCATGGTGCATGTTCTTTATAGTGATGCTTTGATTTCTGATAGTCTCCATGCAGACTTTGCAAGTTTAATATGTAGGGGGAGTGCTTGATTGTTTGTTTTAGATGTTGGTGCTTGTAAAACAAGGTGTTTGGTGAGATGAAATGAGGATTTGTTTGTACTTTTGAATGGTGTGAAAACACAAAGATAAATTCTAGTTTCTAAGAAAAAGATGATAGAGAGCATATATGTATAGTCTTAACAAAATGATTGAAGATGCAGGGGAAATAGGTTTTACCATGTTCATCAGTTTGTACAGAGATGTGGAGTGATTTTGACAGAGAGAATAATTGTAGAAGGTTGTGATTACTACAGAGGTAAAGAAATTCTAAAAACCATAATTTCTTATTTCTTCTCATGATCTTGAAAGTTATGCACAGAGAGAGAGTATATTGTTGTTGATGTCACTATCATATCAGTATGGTTCTTTGTAGAGATTATTGTAATCTATGTAAGATTAATAGTAGTTGAAGTATTTTCTGTCTTCTCTCATTGTCTCTGTAGAAACTAGCTAATCCATGAAATGATTTGACTTCTCCAGTGCTCTCTGATGTAGGCCACTCAACAATTGCTCTAAATTTCTTAGGATCCATCATTAATCCTTCTGTAGAAATCACAAATCCCAAGTATACTAATTCTTCCATCGTGAAACTACACTTGTTGTTTATCAGTAATTTCTCTTCTCTCAGTCTCTATAGTACTTTTCTCAGGTGCTGCACATGTTCTTCTTTTGTCTTACTGAAAACCAGAATACCATCCAAATATACAATAACAAACTTACCCAATAATTTATTCAAAACCTCATTCATCAATCTCATGAAAGTAATCAGTGCATTTGTCAATCCAAAGGGCATCTCTAACCATTCATACAATCCTTCATTTGTCTTGAAAGTAGTATTCCATTCATCTCCTTCTCTGATCCTAATCTGAGGGTATCTTTAAATCTATCTTTGTGAAATATTTTTCTCCACTCAAACAATCCATGATATCATCCATCCTAGGTAAAGGAAATCTATACTTAACTATGATCTTGTTTATTTCTCTAGAGTCTGTACACATTCATCATTCTCCATATTTCTTTGGTACTAACATTGTAGGTACTACACAAGGACTCAAACTTTCTCTGATCAAACCCTTTCTCAACAACTCTTGTATCTACCTATTTAGTTCGTTACTATCTGTCGGTGTCATTCTGTGTGTTACTTTGTTAGGCAAACTAGCTCTAGGTATAAGATCCATGTGATGACTGATACTCCTGATTGGTGGCAATCCTTCAGATATATTATCTGATATGATGTCTTCATAATCTGTTCTAGGCTTCTTAGGGATAAAAGCATAACACATATTGTCATGTCTCCAACCATCCAAAAATTTTCTTCCCAAATAGATTCTAGCATTTCCACATACTTCTCTCTTAGGATCATCTTCCAAAGGGATCAAAGTTATTCTCTTTCCATTTGATGTCATAGTGTATGTATTCTTTCTCCCATCATGTATACCTTTCCTATCATACTACCAAGGTCTACCCAACAAGATATGACATACATCCATAAGCATAATATCACACAAGACTTCATCATGATAAGATCCAATATGAAATTTAACCAAACATTGCTCACTCACCACTACCTTATGATCATCCTAAATCCATGCTATCTGATAGGGCTTGGGGTGTTTCAATCTTTCCAACTTTGACTTAGTCACCATCTCTTCTGAAACTAGGTTATCAGAACTACCGCTATCAATTACAACTTTACAACATTTACCTCCTGATTTTGCTTTTGGTTTTGAACAATCTTTTCCTCTGCGGTGGTTCCTCATTTGTCTCTACTTGGAATAGTGCTCTCCTCATGATAAGTGTTTCTCCTTTCTCAAGTTTGCCACGTAAACTAGGTGATCCAATAGGTTCTTCTTCCACATAGGCTTCTATTCCACCATTCTTTGTTCTCTTGCTTGTACTCCCTTGATTATATTCAAATGCTCTGTGTCCTTCACCTCCACACTTGAAACAAATTCCTCTGAATGTTCTCCTACTAGGTCCTCTTCATTCTCTTCTATACCCTTCACTCTGGTATGACTAGGGTTTCCTCTGCTATAGAAATTTATGTCATCTCTCTGGTATGCATTGTTATCTTTGTCCTCCTTCTTGAATGTATTCTCTTGTCTACTCTACTCCACATATGATCTTTCTCCTCTAAAAATGTTCTACCTCTTTGAAATTTACCTTCTCTTCCTCTGTTTTTGATCATGTCTCTTATTCAGCTTCTCTTCAACTTTTAGGGCAAACTGATATGCTTCCTCTAGTATTGTCATCCTTACCAAACTCAGTTCTTCTTGAATGTTCAATCTCAGTCCATTGATGTATCTAGCCTCTTTCTCCTTGCTTGCTTCATTATATCCTATCCTTATGATCATCTTATGAAATTCTTTAGTATACTCCTTCATAGATTTCTTCTTTTGTCTCAGGTTCTACAATCTGTTCAATAGTTCCAACTCATAGTCAACAGGTATAACTGATTCTTTAATTTTGTCACCATCTTGTCCCATTTTGTAATCTTTTCTTTTCCTATTCTCTTTCTATCCAACTAAACTTATTTCCACCATATAGTATCATGTCCTTTGAACTTTGTCTTTACAAATTTCACCTTTCTTAGATCTTCAATTTCTTCATAATCAAAGTATTCTTCCATGTCATTTATCCAGTCAATCATCTCTTCAGGGTCAAAATTGTGAGTGTAATTAGGTACATCAACTCTAGGTCTTTTCCCAATCTTTGAAATAGCTCACAACATCTTGACTTGATCTGATTCTTCTTCTTCTTCACCTCCTAGGGTTTCTTCAGTTTGATTCGTAGATTAAAATTGATCATCACTCTCAATATAAATTATAGGGCTTAGTCATTTTCTTCTATCTTCTTCAAAAACATCTACTCTAATTCACATTGTTTTCATCATCTCCATCATCTCATCCATCCTACCAGCCATTGTTCCAACAGTAGGGATTCTCCTCAGTGGCATCTTCATAGGATCAAGTGCAACCTGGCTCAATTTAGTGGTCAGGCTACAAGGTGAGAAATGCCTCACATTGGTGATTAGTTGCAACACAAGTAACCTGCCTCAAATTTAGTGATCTGTCCACAACAAGATCTTACAAAATTCCTTCACCAAATCCACTCCATTCAATCCCAAAGATTCAAACATTCGCTCTGATACCACTTGGTGCAGTCATAGTTAGGATAGTCCTTAAAGATCCAGGCCGTGTATCTAGATTAAATAAAATTGAAAAAATGCAAAGATATGAAGCAAATGGAGATTCTGTCATTCAATATATCATAGAATTCAAATACAGATTGGTTGGCAAAATGCGGGCTTACAATTAGGGCTCACAGGCCTAATTACAGAATATTTGAATATGCACAGGCTATAGCTTTGAAGCTCCTTCGCACAAATATAGGCATACAACATAATTAACAATATTATTGCAAGTCTTGGTGAGTCATCTACTGGAGAGAGAGCATCTTCAGAGTGCTTTACCTACAACCATAGACCTGCGGTCCTCCATACACCTTTCTTTTTGGAAGTGGACCTACCCTTAATGAAGAGTATAGACATAAGGTAAACAATGGCTATTTTCCATTTGAGTATTGGTATTGTATCCTACATAATGCTATTAATCATACAACCCTAGATAACCTCTAGCTAAGTATGATCATTCTGATAGGTTATGCAATCCAAATACGGTGAACTGATAATGTACATATAGACGTATGCATTACTTTGGCCAAAGATTCAATATAAAAAAGATGTTCACAATGAACATTGTCGTAATGTCCACCCATCCTCCAAATCGACTTGGATACTATCGCATCCTACAGTATGACTTGGTCAACTAGGTTTAACTATAGATTTTTATTTAACTCAAATCTAGTCTTTCTAACATAGATAGATTTTCAAGACACCGTCATTATTCCAAAGACCTTATGGAATGACTATCTACACTTGGGTATCTCCTTGCATCCTTGCAACATCTGAGATCCATGACTTAGCAACACTTATAACTTAAGTCAAATTGCAAACAACCAAATAGGTTTTCTTTTATACCAAGAATAAACATAAATGGATAGGAAAAATCTCCTTTATGAAAAAATATAATTAACAATCATAAATAAGGAACTCACCTTTTCATTGTCAATCTAAATAGTTAAGACGTAACCACAAGGGTAAATTAGATGACTTTACCCCATTGGGTTAATCTAGGGTTTTTGTCTTTCCCTTTTCCAAGAAAATGGAATAACAAACAAACTTAATCTTAAAATTTAAGAATATAGCAGGAAAGAGATTATCCTCTAGTCTTATTCCAACTATAAGGTCATTTAAATCTCACAAACCTTGACTAGATTATAGTATACAAGTATACTTCAGTTTAAATAAAGCTAAAGGAACAAATTCAACTTTAAACTTCTCTTAAGTTTAGTTTGAATTCCAAAAAGATGATGAACAAAATTATGTTTTCTATCCACATGATTTTAATGTTTGAGTCTCTCTCTCTTACAAATAAGCTAAGTCAAAGCAATGATATACAAGTAATTTCATCCAAACTTGATGTAGTAAAACCATCTCACTCGTTGTATCCTTAAAAAGACTTACTTTATGTTGTCATCAAGTTTAGTTCACTATCTAAATTTTTTTACTTATATAAATATAACCAATGAAGTCATTGGAACAATATCAATATCTAAAACCTCCTGAGTAACTCAAAGACTATATTATATAATTCCACTAGTTGTTTAGCATTACTAACTCTATTATTTAACCAAAATAGGAAGACTCTACCACCCAAGGAGTATATTAGACTCGTGGCTTATAAGAACATAAGAATTCAATAATAAAAGAACCTAAGACTTGCATAAGTCTGTATTTCTTCTTTGCATTGCTCCACAATGAAGTATATGAACAAAGACAAGACTCTCTTGACATTCTGCTAAACCCTGCTACCAAAACTAAGCTTTCTGAATCTCTATTATCACCAAAAACAACCACCTCTCTTACCTCTCTGCCTGACTCTACTAATGAGCCATTCCCTATCGTAACTAACCATGACTCTCTTTCTTAAAGATACCACTCTTAAAATAGTTAATTGACTCAAGAAGCCATGGGTATCTCCACTAAATTAGCCCACAAAGGCTCTTAGTTGGACATGCAAAATTAGAGGAGTACATGGTTAATAATTACCACTCCTCACACAACAACAACTCTCTCTCAAAAGCATTCAATTTTATCGAATATGGTTATTAATGAATGCTTCATTATAATGGAGGTCATTAACAATTAACCCACTATCAAACTTGTTCCAAAGTTCTACATATAATAATAGTGTATGGACATAGATATTAATATCAATAGGAATAATAACAATATTTTTACATAAACTTCTACACAAATGTGAATGGGTTGAGTTCATCTCCCCTTCATGAACTAAAAGAAAAATTCATCAATTTCATTATGACAACAAATGAAATATTTGACGTTATAACTATAACATGAAACATGCTAACATTTCTTCCAACCACAATGTAAACATTGACGTGTTCGACAGAAAGATGTGCTAGTCACAAAATGACTATTGCTAAACATCAACAATGTTGATTCCACAAAACGAAAAGGTTGACAAGACAACTTGAAAAGGATTCTAAATGACATCGACAACTTGTCCAGTCGACCAACAAACTTAAACCGCTTTAAAAAATATGACTTACCTCAATCATCAAGGGTTTACTACTTGAAGGTACTTGTTACCCAATTGTGCTTTTTAGCTAAATTAGGTCAGGCTGTAACAACATTTACTTTAGTTACTTTGAATAAGTAGACAGGTTCAAGGGGAAAGGAGGAGAAGGTTCAAGATTCTCAGTTACCCCTAGAAGGCCTACTATCCTGGTGGAGGGCCATTCTGGTGATAACCATTACTAGAATCATGTAGCAGATTAGTAAGAGCTGCTACATGAACCAAATAAGATGAGAAGGACACTCCAACAAAGCAAGAGATATCCTAGGACTGGCAGGAGAAAGGAAAGCTAATCTATGTGTTGCAGATTGTGTTGCAATATACTTCCATTGTTCATTCTTTACAATTGATACATTATTGAATGAAAAAGGTACATAAATATTGCTAAATCCATTCACGATTATGAACGTCTGTATCATGCAATCAATCTTAGTTTATCTTTATGCAATTGATTCACAAAGAAGAAGCAATATGCAAAAAACATTGCATAAAATAGTTGTTCATATTCATGAGAAGTAAAGTGTTTATATGCTCCCACACAAGTCATGGGATTAACTATATATGATGCAATGAAAGAGAGTGAGTAAATCTAAAATAAAAGGAGAAAACATATAAAAGGGAAAAAGGGACTTGTCATTGCCTGAATAATGAATCATGTTGTTGACAGCATCATCTTCAGTTCCCTCATTGATATCTTCAAGGGGGCCTGCAAAAGAAAATGAGGAGGACTGTTAGAGATCAGGGTCCCTTTTTCACTTCCATATACAATAATATCATAATGTACTTGTTATCTTACACAAACATCTAATCAAGAAGATATGAGAGATCAGCAAATCTAGAATGCAATCATACAGCTATAAAAGGATGAAAAAGTAAAGATCAGACAATTCAAAGGAGGGGCTACTAAGCCTCTATGTTTTCTCTAACTAGTTTGCTAGATGTACAGGTACAGGTACTTGAATACTAGTCATTAATGACATTTGAGGATAGCAGTCATAATTACAAGGTGTAAGGACTATCATTAGGCACAATGTACAATGAAAAGATAAAGAGAAAAGGGGTGACTGACAATAGTCATATAGAGCAGCAATGTAATAATGAAGTGACAGTGGTATTAGTGGAATAGTCATAATATAAGGGTCATTCATGTCCATCATCAAGGCACAATCATATGTAGCAGTCACCAGGAGAGAGGGACTGTCTCATGAAAGTGGAGCAGTCCATCATACAGAGGAAATCATCAATCAAGATACTCAAGGGGACTAAAAAAGGTACTCATCACTCTAGGAGTCTAAGACAGTCATAAGGTCATACAAGAATTTCATTAAACTACCTTATGCATATTGCTAAAAGTTATTGAAAGTCTATCAAGCATGGAAAAGTTGTGTAGTCACTAGATAGACCAGACAGTGAAAGAAGAAGATACATGTTTGCATGAAATAGTGAAAAGTATAGGAAATCAATGATTCAAGATAGTATAGTATCTCATATGGGCATAGTGAATAGTCTTTTACTACAATAAGGGTGATGAATAGTCATGAGTAAAGGCACCTTAACAATGACAAGGTAATAAGCCTGCCTAAAGAGCCATAGACATATTAAAGAACAACCAATTGCATTTGATAAGAGCAATCAACATCAACAGTCAAAGACAAACATCAATGTAATGATACAGTCAAGCTAGTGACATGATATAGAGAAAACAAAAGGTAGTAGCAGTGATAGTCAGTATCAAGAATGACTGTGGTGAAAAGGAGAATAGTCATATACAATGAGCAGAGATGAAATAATGAACAATCCAATGAAGATGATTGTCATGACAATCTGAGATCAGTTCTAGATGACTGCAACAACTTGAAGAATGGAATAGTGCAAAGGAGGTGTTTGTTTTAGTTTGCCCCACTTGAATATCATCCACTCCAACATAAAAAAGTTAGCCTAGGTAAAAGAAAATAGGAACAACATTTACCACTTTTGTTGTGAATGAGATGTAAACTTGCTATTGAGTCTTTAACCATTGAAATGGTTGGTATTCATTTAAAGTGATGTTTCAAATAGTCCAAAAGCAATTATTATGATGATTTACCCAGTATAGGGAAAAAAAACTAATTGATGAAGCTGTAAATATCATGGAACAATCTTATCCATTAACATGAAGAATAGAAGAACAATGTTAAGTAGAAGTTAAGGGACTATTTGGGAGGTGCAGTAGATAAGACAGTATTTTATGACTGTTATAAAGCCTTCAGGAATGAGACAGTCAAACACTATGAAGATACAACATTATACAAAGATGACTAAAAACAATGAGATAGTGAAAGAAATCAGTCATGAGGACAGTCATAAAAGTATACAACAAAATAAATAGTAGCCTTTTACTAGTTCATAAAAAATAGTCAATTGAAACATCAAAAAGGTTGCAAGTAATGTACAGTCACAACAATATTTATGATGAGAACAGAGCCCTCAAGGAGTAAGATCTTGTTCCAGAACTTTCAAAAGAGAGGAAAAGAAATACAACAGAGTTTAAAAAAGAAGCCCTCGCTATTCTTTTCAAAAACACATTGCTCATATTTTCCCAGAGAGAGAATATAGGGGTTTCACACTTTTCCCACAAAACACCTTCAATGGCTATTCCAAAGGTGGCATAGTTTCCATATAACCCTATTAGGGTTTTGTCAAAAAAATAGGGCAACCTACATATTTCTCAGAAGTGAGAAAGGAAACAAGCTTCTTCCTGATACTAAAGAGCCATACCATAATCAATACATGGAATATTGAGATAGTTGCTAAGTCCATCAATATGGTTCTAAAAACATCTGTAACCAAGAATAAGTTATGCCATGAAAGCAACAATGCAAGTATGTGGGTTTCAAAAATAATCAAAGGAAAGTAGTCTTATTTTGTAGAGGCAGCAGAGAAGTCACTTTTCAATCATCTTACAGCAAGACAAAGGTTTTTCCCTCAATTTTGTAGTGAAGAGAACCATAGTAAATTAGTTTTTAAACATTCTTCTGTAGAGGACACCGAGGTCTCTTTACTGACTATTCAAATAAAAGACCATATATAAAGAAATATGCATAGAACCCTATAGTTTTAGGACCACATTCCTTAGTTTGTATCAAAGAAAGCAAGGGTCAGTGTTGCTATAGGATCATATAGAAGAGTAAAGAGTAGAAAAAATAGAGAACTTCACATGCATTTCACAATCAAGCCCCAACAAGATTACATCATAAACAACATATAAATCAGTTTTTTTACCATCTCATACAACAAAAAGTAAAGTACATAGACTTTTCATACTTTTTAAAAATACTTTCATGGAGTCAAGCAGAGGAAAAAGCCAAAAGCACAAATCTTTACCATACAAGAGGAGAAAAAAACAATGAAATGGTTTCTTCCGTATATCAAAACCATGGAAAAAGGGTAAGGAAATAGAAATGTCTTGTAGTTTTTAGTGGAAAGAAGAAGGAAATAGCAAGGTGAAGAGAAGTACTTTTGTAGTTCTTATATAGAAAAGTAGATGAGCCTTGCTTACCAGAAGAAGTTACAAGAAGAGTCGTTGGAAGCAGCAAAAACCCTTCAGGAGTTGCAATGAGCTAAGAAACCCTCATGGCAGTGCATCACTTCAAAGCAGATGAAAAGGATAAGAGCAAAATGATTTTTTTAAGGGTTTGATTGATCTTTTTGTGCCCTAGCCTGATCATCTTAGTCTCCCTTTGACTTTGTTAATAAAAGAGATCATCATAAATCAAATGGAGACTGTGGTCTATGACTTTCAAGTCATGATGCCTCTTGAAGAATGCATGAGCTTGTGGAGAGATTGAGTCATAAGGTGGTCATTCTTCTCTTTTGACTTTATTAAGAGAGTTTTAAAACTTTAGAAATCAAAACAAAATGATAAGTGTTTGAAAACAAAAGGGAAAGGGTATGATTAAAGTTTGAAAAAATCACAGAATGGTTTGAAGCCTTTTCATAGGCTAAGGATAGAAAAAGACATTATTATAAACCTTATGGTTTTTTTTGCAAAGTTGGAAGAGAAGTTCAAGCGTAAATGGACAAATCATGTAAACCCTTTTTTCCTTTTTGCTTGAGTTAAAGCTAAAAATATTGTATTTTAAACACTTATTGAGGGTAATAATTATAAATTACCCTAATATTTGTTTCACAAAACCAAGAAGATAATTGTAAAACACTTATTAAGCTAAAACCATGTAAACGTATTACCCTTAATATTTGTCAAAAATAATATATTTTTTCCCTCAAATCATGCAAGGGAGTAAACTGAAGACAAACTAAACTGTCAAACTCATGCAAGAGGAGGTTCTACTTCTATTTTTTTACTTGGAGTCAAACAAGCCTATTTTGGCAATATTTTGCTCAAACACCTTGGGAGGAGTTCTGAGCTAGAATAGCTCAGTTTGGAATAGTTGTGGGCCCTTATATTTAGGCTTTTTGCTCTTTCTCACCCAGCAACAGGGAGTTGTCTTTTCCAACCTATTCATGCATCATGTTAAGTGCAGTTAGACAGGAGATCACTTCCCTTTGCTTTTGGAGATAGATTTTTGTATTATAGGAGGAAAAGCTTATGTTTTTTTCCCAGTTCTTGTTTTTCCTCTAGCCTTTTCACATTGCAGAGACAGATTCAGTATTGTAACTCAATATATTTTATAGGTTTTTATACAATAGTTTACTTTTTAGCAGATTTGATAGTTATTGAAGTGTTTTCCTTCTATTTTCCAATAAAATCAGGTGTTCTTCTTGGATTTAGGTGTCTTGTCTTGTGAATGATCCGATAAAGATTTACCATGTTTTAAATTGAAACCTTTAAGTTTTATGTCTCATTCTTTTAAAGCAAGTACACAATAGTACAAATTTTACCACAGGTTGTAGATTGTGCAGATGATTCTTATACTTTTAAGTTGTGAGAGCATTGGTTTTCCTTCAGCAAAAAGTAGATTGATTTCATGCCTTTCTATTAAATATTTATGTGATAGGATTGTTCAATTTGAGTTGTAGGAACAGAAGTAATGAGAAATAGTTGTGAATCAACTTGCAAGTTAGGATATAATCATTGGTGCATCAGCCCTTTAGATCAATTTTAGTTTTATTTATTCATCCTTCTATCTCTTTTTCTTGAAGTACATCAGATCTAAGGGAATTTTAAAGGGAGCTGACTCGTCCGAAGGTTCATTTTTATCATAGACAACCCACAATCTAAGAGTGATCCAATGTTTCATGGGATTGTTGAGCTTATTGCTTGACCGAGTGCAATCATTTATGACAATAGTACTCAATACTCAGATGACAAATGAATGGTTCAAAACCAAAGGTCTATTCTCCTCTACTTAGAAGATACTTTTTCTTTCTCGCAGAGTAATCAAAACATATTTTTCTGCATACAACTTGCAATTCCCAGATCATGATCAATCCATCGTTAGTCCATTCATAAAATCTTATCAATAAAAAATCAAATTCTCATAACATAAATTAATGAATCATTTAATCATATGCATTATACCTAATCACATGCACTGATATCTAATATAATCAATGATTTACTCTAACATTATAACATAACGTCAAATCATGTTCCATAAATTCACTTCTATTCACGTAAAAGTAAATAGTAAAATCAAAGCTGAAATTGGGGATGTAACAATGTGAACAATCAAGAATTTACTACAAAGTTTATTGTTATTAAGTGTAATGATACTTATGTACCTTCTCATTTTAGAACTTATAAATCTAAAAGACCTAAGGAATTTTATAGTTCACATTTAATGTAATGCTTAATCATCAGGTCTTGATATCATGTACACATTAATAGATCTCCATAAGCAACAAATTACCTTGAACTGAGAAAGTGTGAGAAGAATAAATAGGTTATGTATAATAAACTTATGTTTCATCCTAGAGACATAATTTGTTCGTGCCTACCCTAAGAAATGTTTTACAGTAAGAAAATTTAAAAATATCACACGAATATCTCTAAAGAACCACTTCCTCCAACATCAATGGATAAAGAAAGATAAATTAACAATTATGAATGTATTGATAGTGTTTTCCTAAGAGCGCTATTACTTCTCATGTTAAAATACATTAACCTAAGGAGAAGAATTAATTTATCTAATATTAACCTTTCTCCTAAAACAATTAATCTCTCTCTTACACTACTAAAGATAGATTTATTAAGAAGGAATGTAAATTAAATCTCAATTTAATAATTAAATGGTTAATATTTAGATTTAAGATAGAATAATATATTCAATGATGTTAAAATAGATGTAATAACAAATGTAAATTACAACAGGTGATAATTTAATAAGAACCTCTTAAGTAAATCATTTACAAAACAAATTATATAATATAATCACATAATCATATTAACATCAAAACCCATCAATATCTTTTATTAACAATAAGTTTAGTACTTCATTAATTTCCATCATAGAAAGGAATAGATACGTATCTTTTAGATCCTGGAAGTTCTTTGAAATGTCACTCTGGAGAATGGATTACAGATTCAACCCTTTCAGCAAGTGGGCACTTCTAGGAGGAATCCAGTTCTTATTCAGAACCAACCATGTGTTTCCCAAGCATTCAGCTCTTTTTAAGAAAACAAACACACACGAGTTCTCTAGAGCCATGTTCAACAAAACATGCTCAACACAAGTGCACACACAAGCCCTGGCTAGGACAATCTTGGGGTGTACTATGTACACCGAGTTGGACACACTCTGTGTGCCCCTTCTCTAATGCTCACCGCTTGTCAAATCTATAATCCTTCTCCTTTGTGATTTCTTCCCTTTCTTTCCTTATCTTCCTTGAGTGTTCTCAATGCCCTTTTCAGGTCTCACACAAATGCCTTATATAACCTTTTATGTTTTTTTTCCCAAAGGGATCCTATTCACTCCTCTAGCAACATATGATAATTCTTTTCCTGATTTTGTCCATGTCTTTCTTTTTTGATATTATATTTGGTTTTGTATCTGGCCAGTTAGGGCCTTATATTCTATTTCGTTTGGTCTCCACAATTTAATTTTTGAAGGGGAAGAATATTGATCTAACCCTAGTGTAGGGTTTTGGGTTCTACTTTTCTACAAATTGTCTCCTTTTAAGCCATTGGTGGTTATGTTGTTTAAATCTATTTGTGTTATTTTATTCTTCCCTCTTCCTTTATTTTTCTCTTCATTCTTGTGTTAGTCTACTATAGTCTTTTGTTGATTTCAACCAAAAAATTGTCTTCCCTATTTTGTTTCTTCTATCTTTTTCTTGTGCCTCATGTTTTTGCTTTTAAAAATTCCATCTATCCTTTTTCCTGTGCCTCAGTTTTTGTTCTTTTTGAAGTCCATTACCACTTATTTTGTAGAGTAGAACTATTTTTACTTTGAACAATTTTTAGATTACAATAAATTATGATTTGAAAAACATGGTACTATTTTTTTTTATCTGTAAATGCATCCATGGGGATGCTCCTTGTATTATAAAGTAATAAAAAAATAGTATATACATTTTTAGAAAATCAATATTAACATAGAGTCAACCTAGGTGAAAAAAAAAAACCTGGAAATGAAAGAACTACTACTATCTATTCACCTATGCATTTCTGAAATACAAACATATATACTAATATGGGAACCTTGCTCCTTCGGCCCGCTCCTACTCGATGCCAATGAAACATTGCATCCATTCCATACCATCTACCTCCATCATTCCCAAGATCTGCTTTAGGAAATCAATTGCTTTCTCCACCTTCTGATGCCTCCTTACAAAAGACGCCGGCTTATTAGAAGTAAGCAATGAAAACCATTTGATCAAATCTCCGTTCTGGTTTAACCTATGGAAATCACCTAGAAGTGGGACACCATTGCCATACCTAGTCATCACTAACACCTCATCCAAACCTCACAAAAATCTCTTTTTTATCAAAGCCTTCACAATTACTGCCACATCCTCCTTCAATTCCTAGAATTCCAACAATGTTGCAACAAAAATTGATGAAATGTTATTATTTACTCTATATCGGTGATCCACCAACAAAAATCCTCCCCCAGAATCCATTACACTACAAGAAGTAGAATATCATTTCTAGTTTTGAAAATGCTTTGAAGTCTCTTTTCAGTCACCTCCCCGAGAAAGGCCATTTGCTTCTACAAACAAGTAAGCCTGATCGGGGTGTCCATGGCTTCTTAATAGCTTTGGAGCTCAAACAGTTGATAATTAACATCAAAGCATTATTTACTTCAAATAAAAGCATCTTAACTCTGAATGCACTAGAATAGGAAGCTCTCAGTGTTTGTAACATTATTATCTCCTACTTCGAATGTCATATCATCATAGTGTAGTGGGATAGACTGGAGAAGACATTAAATGCCATAATTACTAATCCTACAAGAGTGAAACCCATGTGTCACTATGCTAGGTGGCATTTCCAAAACTAGTTCCTCGAACTAATTAACTGCCAAGTTGTCCAATGCATCGACCTCCTTATTTTCCTCCTCGAATACATGGTTAACTGTGTATTGTTCCAACTTGTCCAAAAGCTCCATGACCGTGTCAAGTATGGTGTTATATTTCCAAAACTTAATGTGCTCCTCACCCTTATCACATTAATAACAAATGTTGAGCCACCTTCTATTGCTAGCTTGCTTAGACCCATCTCAATGCTTACTTGAAGTCCCAAGATTAGCACTTGATACTCAACCATATTGTTGGTTCCATGGCCAAGCCTCTTAAAAGCTCTATAAAGGACTTTCCCTTCCCAATTTCGCACTAAACTCCTTATGCCCGATGATCCTGAATTTCCCTTCGAGGTGTGGTCAAAGTTCAATTTGTACCAACCTATCTCTGGGGGAAGTTCCAAGACTTATCTCCCCCAACTCCATTAACAAGGGAAATTTAGGACTAGGGGGTAAATCATCCTGGGGACCCCTCAATTGTTAACATAGTAAGGAGTGACATAGTAAAGAGCAACCCCACGAGGTTTGTACCATGAGGTTTAAACATGGGTTGTTGCCACTACAAACAAAAAGCCCCACCATTTCACCACAGGGTCTCCCCTTATAAACATGATACTATTAACATCATATAATATTATAATTTTTTTTAATAATTAAATTTTATATTAGTTAAACAATATTAATAGTTTAAATGTTCCAATACAATTCATAAGATTTTACACTATAATCTTCATATATATTTATATTTATATTTATATTTATGAAATAATAGTTGAAAGAAAAATTATTTAGAGCCCACATTTATTTGTAAATACAAAAACCTTAACTTTAAAATAGATAAAATATGTAGCAAATAGAATAGTTCTACTAAAATAAATTAAGTTTAAAGTAAAGTAAAAACCATTTATTTTGATTTATTTTATTTTACATTACAACTATTTTATTTAGTATATATATAGTTTAATTATAGTTTATGTTTGTTATGTTGTGCTTATTATAAACTATTAATATTTTGACATGTAAATGGCTATAAAATTTAATGTTAAAGGAAAGAATTTTTGTTGACATGTTCACGTCATTACACTCCATAGTTCTGGGCATTAACTACAAAATTTAAATTGGACATTATTAAAGATATAAATATAACATATAAATATATAAAAAAACAACTATATATTTAATCCAGATGATGGATCAAATATATATTTTCTCCTCCTCCTGATGATGGATCATTGTGCATGATCCGAAACGTTGAAGCAAAAACATACACAGTGCCTGTACCTCTTTATGTTGCTTTGTCTTGTTGAATCTGCTCACTGGATTCTATTCTCTTTCACCTATTCTTAAATATTTATATATTATAGTATTTGTTATAATATTAATATCTCTCTATATATATATTTATGATATATTTCCTACTTATGACTCAGAAATATATATATAAATATAATACGGATCTAATTATAGTTATTTATCAATATTCCTTTTTTTTATTTATTTCCGATATCTTAGATTCACATCATTATCTTATAGTTTATATCATTCCTATTTACTTTCACGCATGAGACAATTAACTAATACTTAGTTTTACTTCTAATCATAATTCATTTACTTCTCTCATAATTATATTATTCCATCATTACATTTCTTATTTATGATCATGAAATCAATTCATTCTATTGATATATCTTTATTTGTTTAACTTTATTCATTTCTGAATCCACTATTTATTTTACACAGTCTATACTAGAATATTACTAACATAAATTATATTCTATATTTAAATACTTAATGAAAAACATACCTGATATAATTGCAAACTTACCTTGTCTATCCCGTATCTTCCTTGTAATTTCTCTTTGCTGTGTCTTTGATAACTCTCAATGCCGTTATTCTCTATTGTTTATTGATCTGCTATTTTTCTTTTTCTTAGATTGCCCTCTCCAGATATATTTCTCCTTCCCTTCCCCTCTCTAGATATATATTTTTCTTATTCCTTTATTTTATCCCCTTTATGTTATCTTCTTCCCATCTTTATAGCCTCCTTTAATGAAGGGATGTGTCTTATTGAAAATAACCTTTAATTAATATTTACCTCTTTTATTTACTAATAATCTAACTCACTTCCTCTAACATAATCGTGCATTTATCTTTGTTTTAATAAACTTTGTCTTTTAATAAACTTGGTCTATCTTTATTCGCTGCTGTATACGAATTATAGCCCTTTATTGATATCTTCCAAAGATATTAGTTAATATTAATATATATATATATTTATAATATTATATTTATAATGATCATACTTTATACTAATATTTGATTTAATATTTACATTGATAATTATCTTTATTATATAATAATAATAATAATAATAATAATATTTATATTTATATTTATTATATTATAATAATAAATGATTATAATAATATTTCTTATTTATAATTTATATATTATAAGACATTTGTCTTATATATATTATATGATAATTATATTATAATAACATTTATTTATATTTATATTAATATTAATATACATATTTATATTTATATATATATATATATATATATATATATATAATATTATTTAATAATATTATATATGTTTATTAAATATTATTATATACATAATTATCATCTAATTTGATAATGACAAATAATGTCTTAATATTGGGACATGACACAGGAAGGGATGGAACTGTAGAATCTCTCTTATCTGGTATTTTCCTCAAGAATCCCTCACAACATAAAGCCAAGATTTTTTTACATTTTCTTTTTCATTCCTTTCTATGGTTGTAAAATATATCTCAACAGGAAGGGATAGAGCTGTAGAATCTCTCGTATCTGGTATTTTCCTCAAGAATCCCTCACAACATAAAGCCAAGATTTTTTGACATTTTCTTTTTCATTCCTTTCTATGGTTGTAAAATATATTCTCTCCTTCTGAGTATAATGAATGTTGTTGAAGTCATAAAAGCAGCTGTCTTTCAACTTGTATAATCTCCGGTTCTCTATGAATCCTTTTAAAACTTTAGCAGATGCACTGTACAAATCTAGATGTAAACATGGTAAAACCTAAATGTAAAAGAAGCTTGGGAGAAAACTAAAGGAACAGGAAAATTTATTTGACAGAACCAAAGAGTGTAGAGATAATAGTTGCATTGCGTTGCTTTACACAAAATGTATAGTTGTAACACAATCCTTGAAGGAAAACAGTCAATTGTATGGAGACTTAAACATAGCAAATATCATAAAAGAATGCAGATGTCATAGTTTTCGAAATTTACTTTGTTTTCAAAGGGTATTATTATGATAATTTGCGTTATCAATTAAATAGTAAAACATGGTAAGGTTTCACAGGATCTCAGAGCAAATAATGACTAAATAGATTTTATAATTAAGAGGCTTAGTTTGTTACAGTAGAATTTGACCTAGACAGTAGATAGCATGCCCAATTTTTTAATTTAGAAATACTTCTATTTCATTATATATCTTTGTAAAGTAGATTATCTTGTTTTGTAGTTTTTCTCCATCTTAATAATGATATTGGATAACATAACCAGTTTGCAATGTGTAAATCCCATTATCTTTCAAACCCCATCTAAGGATATCTGAATGTTATCCAAAGAGACCTTTTGAGATGCTAAATATGAATTAAATGGTTAATGTGAAGAGGGAATTGTTCACCCAGCCAAAGAACTTAAGATTTCCATTTCCAAATCCTCACACCATCTTGCATGACTTCATATTGAAAATCAGAAACATAATTCCAACAACTTCAGCACATATATTTTAATTAAAAAAGGTTAGAGAATTCCACACAAAGAAGATTGTTTTGGTCTCATGCATCATCCCCAAAAAGAGAAAGGTAACCCTTCCCCACAATCTAAAAAATACTAGTTTTAATCAGATTACTATCCAACTTCATTGTTTTCTATATAAGTTAACTCTTCCCAAGGGTTGGCATCCTAGAAATGAAGCATAATTCTCCAAATTCAAGTGCTTGAGCTTAAGAATTATCCCCCATAAATCATATTTCTCCACACACCATCTCTAATATAATTTGGTAGCAAGAGCGATATTGTTAAGGAGAGAAGATCTCATATCTAATCCGCCTCTCTTTATGTTCACAAAATTTACCCCAAAATTAAGCAAATGTCATTTCATTTTCTCTAAATTTCCTTCCCAAAGAAACTTTCTCTTTCTATGTCCAAATCACAAAGGATGCATTTTGGAGTCACAAGAGCCATAAATATATAAACTTGGAGAGCTTGAATAATGGCTTTAAGAAGCACAATACAACTAGCCAAAGAGAGTTATCTATGTGTCCAATGGCTTATTTGACAAGTTAAATAGAATCCGACATAACATTCCAGTCTTTTTCCCAAGGCAAGTAGGAGAAATAGGGGTACCCAAAATATTTGAAAGGAGGAGAAGCAACCTTGAAATGAAGTATATTAACAATTTATTCTTGAAGATGAGGGTTCATATGGAAGAAACCCTGATACTTTTGTTCATTCAAGAGTTACCTAGACACACTGATATAAATGTCAAGAGCTCACCTAAGAGCAATCGCTTCCTCAAGAGTGGAGTTTCCAATCAAAGAAGTGTCATCCACAAATTGAAGATGGTTATGTGGATCCATACCTTGCACAATGTAAGTGTATCAAGATTTATTGTTATTTGTTTTGAGTTAATCTTGTAGGTGTAGATTTGATTCCCACACCTACAATTGTAAAGTTTTCACATGTAGATTCAACATTTTCGTGAAAATTTGAACTTGCTCTATACATGGTGGTTCTAATAACTACTAGTAGATTTTGCTGTGCTAGGGATATAAGGCAACTTGCTCTCCTATTTTGCCTTAGTCAAACCCTTGGATTGATTTAATGACTTTGCACAAGTTGGAAGATATGACAAGTAAAATACAAATGTAGATAATAATGCTAAGTACTTTTTTTAATGAAGATGCTAAGTGTAGATGTCTCCTCTTGATAAATGCTAGATGATCAAAATTAATTAGGTTTTAGCCTTTTATATAACACTCTAGTGTCCAAATTTTTATACTTCACATTTTAGTCAGCCAGTAATAGTTGGATTCAGTTGGCTTGGGCCCATGTTTAAATTTAGTTTTAGAAATTTAGAGGTCAAAACCACAATTATAACTCTAAACCAAGTTTTAGTATTACACCTATTGCTTTGATGCAAGATAAGGAATAGGGAATATATAGATTGCGTTTAGATCCTTTTGAGGATGTGTGGAGTTAGGTTTAATCAAGGCTTAGGTAATTGTAACTTTCCTGTAGAAATATGCCAAATGCACACTATAAGTACTAAAATCATGTCAAGCCTACATGATAGTCTAATGATGTTAAAGAGCTTCCTAATCACAACCACATAGAGGTGAATTACACTCCTCTCAGTAGTTTCACTCTTGGTACATGTCCCTTTCATTTTCGCCTCCTTAACCATCTTCTTGAACACCCAACTTGAGTTTCCAAATGTCATATTTTTCTAACAAGCCATTTCAGATCCTCCTATTCTAGGTCACCCGATAATGCTTTTGGGTCAATCCATAGTGCTTATGGGTCACCTAAGTGACCCTAAATGGAAAAAGAGGTGGCCCTCTCATTTTTGGATCCATGATTTAACTCATAATTTTATCTTTTCTTCTTGATTTTAAGCCCATTTTTCCTCACATTTTTTCATGTCAACTCATCCTTTTTCTCACTTTCTTTCCTTTGTGAACACATGATCAAATCTTATCTCTGATAAATCATTCCCATTTTCTCTTTGAGTTTATTCTTGTTTTCTTTTAGTTTTCTTCTTATCTCTTTGTCTATTCATGGAATTGTTTCCATTTTTTCTTAACATAACCGTTGATGATGTTTTCTTGACAACAACAACATTAGAATAAAACACCAAGTGCTCTATCCTCTCTTGAACAAAGCGTCTCAAATGCTAAGCTACGTGATCAAACAAGAATGCTCCAAGGTTCCTTGTATGTGATTTGCAACGGATAGTCTTAGTGGTATGATGTGATAATGCTATTTACACAAAGGGACTTACGCGGAATTTATTCATCACTC
The DNA here is from genome assembly GCA_027924645.1 of Cunninghamia lanceolata. Classification (NCBI taxonomy): domain Eukaryota; kingdom Viridiplantae; phylum Streptophyta; class Pinopsida; order Cupressales; family Cupressaceae; genus Cunninghamia; species Cunninghamia lanceolata. The sequence goes on from BSBN01000078.1 coordinate 22,670,280, forward strand.
CATTCAAATATGTATTATTTCCTTGTGAAATGTAACTTCTTCTAATCAACTACAAAAAGAAAAGGCAAAAGGCAAGGGTTAATAAGACTAATCTAAGGACAATAACATGATGAATGATGCTATGGTAGACAAATTCCCTTAGAAACCAAATTTCACTTTGCCATGACAAGCAACAACTACATGAAATAGGTGCAATCTCCTAAGGATAAACCAAGGATTTTCATATTGTTGACACACTCTAAAGTACCCACAACTGGCGTAACTTGAAGGAGCATCAACAATCAAACTATTTGCAAGATGTGGTTCATGCTAACTTTACATGATGACTTACCGTTGACAAGCCATCAAAAGTATGAATCAACAAGAATTTATCAAATATCATTTCATATATCCATTACGTCAATGAACTCTATGTACTTTATCATCTAAGCTACTTGGAACCATATCTCAACCATCTTCGAGAATAGGAAACCATGTGAACATTCCTTGAGCATACAAGATCACCATGTGAACAACAACAATGAGCTTGTATTGACTTAAGAAGTGTTTTGATTACAACAATCTCATATATTTCTTCAATGATTTCGAAGAGTTATTTCTACTCTACTCCTATTGCTATAGTATCTACTCCTACTCTTTCTTCCTCTAATGATTCTTTTGTATCTTTACAAATGGAAGAAGTGAGCCTTATATAGAGCTCAAGAATTATATGAAGGTCCAAGATGGATTTAGCAATCAACGACTAAGATTGATACAACAAGGTAGTTTGTTACAAAATTTTCTATTTTTAAAACATGAAAGAGGCAATGAAGGTGCATTTCCCAATGTGATAAGCATCTTTGGAGCATCTTTATGGTGGGCCCTCTTGAATGAATGACATGGCAGAATGTGATTGGCTTGATGATGTGTATGTGCCACCTCAGCATCTTCAAAAGAACTAGTTTGGTTCACCTCATGTTCACTTTGCTTAGAATGTTTTCTTCTTGTTGTCTTTGATGTAACTCATGGATTGCTTTGATGATCATCCTCATCTCTCATCTCGTGATGTTGTTTTTACAGGACTCTAGACTCTTGGAGTGTTAAGGTGGAAGATTTCTTGTCTATGACTTCTTGCATATGATGGATGCACATGAAATATACAACTCTGGATGATGACCTCCTTCTCATGCACGGCGTAAGATGAACTTGATGTAAGAGCTCTCCTCCATGTGGTGCTGATGACAACTTTGAGAAACTTTCCTTCACCTTCCAAACTTCTCATGTATGAGCTCTCACCATTCACCTCCTTGGATCCTCCATCACCTACAAAAACACATCAAATTAAGACTTGATATAAAGGATTTTCAATAACAAATTACATTCATCTTATGCATGTGGGATCAAAAAATGGCACTTCAAAACATACCCTTTCACGTGTAATCCATGCCTAAGTGCCTAGGTGGGTTTAGAGGTGATATGCAGAGAGTGTGTTGTGGACAAGACCTTGTTTGGATGAAGGGCTCAAGGCCACCTAGCATGGGAGGGTTTGAAGGTGGTGTGAGGATTTTTCATGACTTAGACAATTTTTGGCTTGGTTTTGATGATCAAAGACATCTTCACTTACTTCCATGATAATTTAACTTCCTTTGAATGCTATAGAAGCATGGGCAGATTTAGAGAGGGTGTATGGAGAATGTGATGTGGAGGAGGTGGAGTTGTCCAAGTGTAGTGCTCAAGGAAGAATTCAAGATTTCAAGATCTCTCTTATGCAGAAAATCCAACAAAACTAGAAAAATAAAAACTGCAAAAAAGCAACAAATTTTTAAAAATACCAAAATAAGGATGAATTTCTCAGCATGTGTGAAGAAATCTCAAGGTTTTCGGCAGAAATATGATCCTCAAGTGGACATAATTCATCTTTGATAGAGATTGAATGCACAACTTCATCAAAGGAATGCCGACTTGACTAACTTTGCATCACAGGATGGATGCCGAATTCATGGTACAAATGATCACAAGGAGCTATATTGTTTAACATTTTTGTCAAGGATGGAATTAACTTTGCAAGGAAGAATTTCTTTTTAACAAGTTTATGAGATAGTTATGAATACAATGGTGGAACCTGAGGTGTCAAGTGAAAGTGAAGCCTTCGTAAGATTTAAAGAGATGATCAAAGAGAGACTACGTATTGAGAAAGGCTTGAGTGTAAAGTATCACCTACTTCCATGCGAATGGTGTAGAATTCATAATGCCAATCATTTGAAATTCACATGTTCGACAATTTGGGAGGCTATTCATCAAGCCAAGGTGCAATTGAAGTTCGAGGAATCATCTAGAGAGGAAGGAACTTCTATTCCATCTACTAGTGAAAATAGCACAAGTGTATTAGAAGATGAATTCATAGGCCTTGTTCAAAACACAGAAGGACATATTGAAGAAATTCAAATAGAGATAAAGAATATTCAAGTGAGTACAAGTAAAGATCAAGGTATGGATTCAACACATAGAGAAGAAAGTGATTCAATTTCATTTGAAGACAAAGAAGAATTCCTTGCCACTCATGCTTTCATATTACTAGAGGAAATTATTGAGAATGAATTACAAGAGATTGTAAGCATCCTTGAAAAGGGAAGTGGTCAAAAGGATATGTTACACACCATCATCCACAAGCCTGATAGTGAGTAGAAATTCGGAGGGGCGCTAGATGCTTCCATCCAAGAAATACAAAAGGAGTTCTAGCTGAAGTTGTCTCAAGAAGAAGAAGCTGATGAAATGGAGGTCAACTATGTGAAGCAATTCGAGTTGATGCTAGGTCCTTTATTAAAGATCCACAATGAGCTAACAGGTGAAATGTTCCATGCTTTTGAAATTCAATTGTTTTCACCTTTTCATCTTGATATGCCCACTATTGATTATAGTGTTGATTCCATGTTGCGGATGTGAGTGGGATAATCCATGACTAGCTTCAACCTCCCGACGTGTGCATGAAAGATGAGCAATATCCATTTGAAGGTGAAGAACACCAAGTTGTATCTTTCCCTGTTATTAATTGGAAAGATTTTGAATTTGATGATTATGAATTTCCTGATAATGAATTTGAAGAATATGAATTTGACTATGGAAATTTTCGAAAGACAACATGTATATGGATTAATCATGGTCCCAATGAGTTGCAACAACTATTGATTTTGTGCAAAAAAAATTTTGAGTTCGAGGATTGTATTGTGAGAGAATATATTTCTGAGTTTAAGGATAAATTTGCCAAAATCTGAACTATCATGTGTGCCTTATTGTTGCTTTTCATTCTGAGAAATCATGCCAGGTCTTGTATATATTTGGGTCTTTTGAGTCGTGTCTGCTCTTTGTACATAGATTGCTTAGAGTAGGTTTTCCTTTTTGTTGTTTTAGAGTAATTTTTCTGTGTTCAGTTGATCTTTGGTTTTGTTTGCTTTTCGTAGTTTAGGTTGTTGGCTTTAGTAGCTAGTTGCTTTTTGGGGTTCCCAAGTTGTGAAAAGGTGATGAAGCTTCAAGAAAACATCATCAACAATAACCACTTCTTTTAATATTATCTTTTCTTCTATTCCATCTCATTTCTACTTATAAATACCCCTTCATTCTTCATTGTTTATCATCACTTTCATTCACAAAATCTTCTTTACATGCTTCTTCGCAAACCTTCAGCATTTTTCTTTCAAGTTTTAGGTTAGATATCTCATAGAAAAATAGAAATCCTTTTCTCATTGAGAAATATCACAATATTCTTCACAAGCTTCTTCAAGCTTCTTCATAGGCTTTTGAGTCTCTTAGTTTATTTCTTTTAGTTTTAGTTTTTGCAAAGCTTCAAAGCTTTCTCTTTAGGAGATCTTTTTCATGTATTCTTGCCTTACCCAAGTTTATGCATGGTATCCCCTCTATCTTTTTATGCATGTACAAAGACCATGTGTGCACCTTTTTTCCTTAAAATTTATTATTGCTTCTCAGCCATTTTTCACTCCCTTACATCGCCTTTCTATCCCTATCACCAAGAGGAGGACCCCATTGCTATATAAGAGAAGACAGTTGTTATAGGACCTTTGAGGAAATATCCTAGCATTGGTGCCGATTATTATAGGTTCTTTACTGATTTATCAGTAGTTAACTCACTTTTTACTCTGGAGGAAGTAAAACATTGTCTTGTCTTTCTCTTGATAGGATAAAGTTAGAGTAGAGTAATTTACTTTTTAGAAGAAATTTTCTATTTTTCTTAGAGTAGTTACAAATTTATATTAGAAGCTTCAAAACATGGAAAACACAAAAAGCATAGTTATATTGCATTAGGAAAAGTCATATAACTCGCATAAATGTTTCCTTTTAATAGTAATTAGATCATCAAAACTCCAAATTTGGAAAAAGAAAAGTGTATGCACTCATTTAGGATTAATTGCACTATAAGTTCATTTTTAACTTTCAAATGTTTCAAACATTCAAGCCCTCAATTTCACCATGAGGCATACAACATTCAATTTTTGATTGAAAACAAACATTGAACAAGCCCTAGTTTTGTTACCAAGCATAGAAACAATATTTCAAATCAAACAACAAACATACGAAAACATCAAGGAAACCCTCAGTCTCATCATGAGTACACAAACTCAACAATTCAACATTGAAACATACAACACAACAACTCCACTATCACCCAGAATGCACTTCTTCCATGTGAAGAGAGTAACTACTCCAAATCAGCATCACCTAGATAGCTTTCCCCAGAAGGTAGGAGTGATTCGATTGATGCCTTTAGCAATGGTGCAGTGAATGTGTTGTTTGGAGTCTGATTGGCCAGCATTGTGTCTAAGTAAAATATTGGTTATCACAAACACTATACCATTATAGTAGGGATAACAATTAAGGTGAGTCCAAAATGAAAGGGAAAAGAGTACCAACAATGCACTTTTCACCCGTACAATAATAATATAGATATTAGTATTTTAAGGAAAATAAACCACCTTACATTAATTTAGATGTCTAATGGAATGATAAGGAAATACATAATAATTTGATCTTAAATTAAAATAGGTAGTAAGATATGAGATACTAATCTAGATAAATAGATGATAAATGAAAATGAGAGAGATTAGAGGGCTTACCTAGTAATTAGATTGATGTGGATGCTTATTGTATTGATAGTGTGATAGGGAATTCAGATATATAATCTAGAACTAGACTTATGATTAGAAGCCTATGACAATTAGATGAAGAAATTCTCAAGGCGTTAGATTAGATCACACCCATGATTTTGTTTGACTAGTGAAATTTTATCTTAAGTAGTGTGATTTCATTCAACACAAAATTTACATTGTAAATCTTTAGAAAATATTTTATTGAATGTATATATATATAGGTCTTTGATTAATGTTGCACTAATTGTGCCTTTGGTCCAATATTCCTATGTATAGAGGGAAGAGCAATCCAATTCCTCAATGACAGTGAAGCCCCTAGTTTGATCTAGCAAGATCAAAACAAAGAAATAAAAAATTTTGGATGTTGAGTATTTACACCTAATGAAAACTAAGATTAATGATGTGTGTGATCAAATATGTGAATGAAAGATTCTACTAATCAATTATGAAAGTTTTCTAGGATAATATCCCTAAATTCACAACCCTAGACACAATTTTAGAATTTTGGTAAGCATGTTGATGGGTAATGATTATATCCTAGGATTGCCAACTTTAGAATTGATAATTTTGAATTTTCAATATGGAGAACTCTAGATTATGCACACAATCTAGTTGCAAGGATTAAGTATGCTGAAGATAAACTTCATATTCTTGAGAACATGATACTAGAATTGATAGGCAAAATGGGGAGTCCAAACTAATCCTGGATGGATAGATTTCATAATCTCAACAATTCATTCTACAGGACATCTTGTAGATTTAAAAGAAGGTGAGCTTGAAAAGAGTGAACTTGAGCAAGAAGCATCATCATCCATGAGGTTCTTCAAAGTTGAAGCAAAGATAGTCATTAAACTCAATGATGGTGAAATTACAGTCAACTCAATGATGGTGAAATTAGTGCATTCTCTCAATGATGGTGAAATGATGGTCAACTCAACAGACTTCTTTCATAAGGTTGAAAATTGGGCATTCTCTCACATGGTATCGGAGTTATGCTCACTCTTTGAAAATTTAAATAATTGCACCAATCTCCAAGTGGAATAATTTTAATGAGCTGTTGTAGAATTAGTTTTACCCCATTTTCCATGAAGAAGAATAAGTGATGTAGTGGCATCATTTGAAGAAATGAAAGGGAAAAGTCTTCAAGCCTACAAGAGAATAAAAAGAGCACTTAACATTGAGAAGGACATCATGGAGCATGAGGTGTTGATTATCTATGTGGGAGGTTTGTTTAACCATCTACAAATGGTATTCCTCAAGCGCAAACCCCAAAATATCACTGACGCTTGTGCCTAAGTAGGCTATCTGGAGTTCGACAAGGAGGGAGTTCCTTTCACTTGCAACAAGGGTAACAAAAAGTAGCATGCTGGAAAGAAAAATCCAAAGGGAAAAGGAATGAAGATTTGTAATTCCATGGTAAAGGTAAGAGAAAATTGCATTATTCTCATTGTGATAAAGATGGGCATGAAGAAGATAAATGTTGGAATTTACATCCCAATTAGCACCCTCTTGGTTGAAGAAAGGTAAAGATAAAAGTATTCAACATTTATCTTCTTGGTGAGTAATAAGTATATCTTAGGATTGTTAGCTTTGAAATTTAGAATTTCAAATTTTAAATCTAGAGGACTAGATCATGCCCACAATCTAGTCTATAGGATGAGATTGCATGTATGATCTAGTCTAGGAAGGAAGAAGTCCTAAGAATTACATTGGTGTTGGTATGACATGGAGGATTAAACATAATACAATGTTCAATTCAAAATTAGGGTTATTCATTGCACCTATAAAATAGATTATATACTAAGAGAATATGTTAACCAGATCCACAAAAATAACATTAAAACATAAAAGTGAAAGAGTGAAACATATACTTCTTTACAATATTATTATTGGATATTTATTTCTTCAATAACCTTTTATTTAACTTATTTATTTATATAAACGAATTATTTTTCACCATAATTAAATCTTTCTATCATCTCTTTGAATTTCAATGACTCGGTAATATAAGTTTAATTTCTTCAACTTTGTTATAGGGCTTAATCTAATTTAAAATTTGATTCCTTCTAAATAGTTTTACTCATTTTCTGTCTACAACATTTAATTCCTCCTAGATAAATTTAGTTATTTTGTTGGACTACAAGCATTCTTTAATGGTCATAAGACTTTGGCAAATCAAGAAATCATAATTACTTTTGACTATATGGTCTTCTGTTGGATATGAAACCCAACGGTCACCTCGTCCTTTTGTGGTGACTCTTCATTGTTCAGCTCTTTCTCTTGATAGATATTGTAATCTATATAAGCATAAGTATATGCTATTGTAAACACATCTGAGAACACATAAATATAAGAGTTTTCCCCTGCTTTGTGGATGTAGCCATACATATGGTGAACCACGTTAAATGTCTTTGCACTGTGTGATTGTTTACTATTTTTTTTCGCTTTTCATTGTTCCATTGTTTTAACAATTGGTATCAGAGCTCAGGTAAGGAGCTGGTTGAGAAATTCATGATGAATTTCAAAGAAATGGAAGAAGCAGACAAGTGGAGAATAGAGAAGTTTTTGGGGCAGAATTTTGGGCTTTGGAAGCTGCAAATTCATGTCGTACTAATTCAAAAAGACTTATCTATCACGCTGAAAGGAAAAACAGCAAAATCAGAGGAGATGACAGATGATGAATGGGATGTGTTGGATCAAAAAGCTGCCGCTACAATTATCCTCTCACTGTCCAGCAATGTCTTATTTAATGTTGCAATAGAACTTTGGCAAAGCAGATTTGGGACAAGCTTTGCAACATGTATGAAATGGCATCCACAACCAATAGAGTCTTCTTGCTAAAGAAGTTGTTCAACCTGAAAATGAAAGAGGGAAAAACATTTTCAAATCACTTGAATGAATTCAACATTGCAATCAGCCAACTAGTTTCTGTAGAAATCAATTTTGATGATGAAATGAGGGCTATGCTACTCCTATGCTCACTTCTCGATAGTTGGGATAATGTCGTGATGATGATCAGCAATTCAACACCTAGGAGAAGAGGATCCGAAGACAAAGAAAAGAAAGCATTGTTAAGATTTGACGATGTCACTGCCACCCTCCTCAACGAAGACATGAGGAGAGGACAAAATAAAATATCCGGTGAAGCCTTGGTTCTAGGCAATAGGGGAAGAACCCAATTTCAAGGAAAACAAAATAGGAGAAGATCTAAATCAATGAAGAGATCAAAGTCAAGAGGACGGAAAGAAGGTTGCTGGTTTTGCGGAAAAGATGGACATGTCAAGAAGGATTGTTGGTGTTACAAGAAAGCCCAAAAACAACTGAAAGAAAATGAGATTAACATGACTCTTGAAGATGATGGAGGAGCTCTTGTCTTGGCAGCAAGTGAAGCTGAATCTGACTCATGGATTTTAGACTCTGGTGCCTCCTTTCACGCAACTTCAAACCGGGATGCCTTCCAAACATATCAAGAAGGAAATTTTGGCAAAGTTTATCTCTAAGACAATGAGCCGTGCAAAATAGTCGGCAAAAGTAACATATTGCTGCAACTAAAGAATGGAAGCAAGTGGTTACTAAATGATCTCAGACATATTCCTAAACTTAAGAGGAACTTGATTTCAGCTAGACAACTTGATGTGCAAGGCTGCAGCATCACTTTCTCTTCCAACATTTGGAAAGTAATTAAAGGCACTTTAGTTGTTGCAAAAGGTAGTAAATCAGGATCTCTTTATGTACTCGAATGTACCTCTGAAGTGGGAGCAATGATGGCCATAGTTGACAGCGGGACAGAACTATGGCATAGGAGACTTGGCTACATGAGCAAAAAGGGAATGGAAGTATTGCTCAAAAGAGGCCAACTTTCTGGTTTACAATCAGCAGAATTAGAACTATGTGAGCATTGCATTTATGGGAAAGAAAGGCAGGCCAACTTCTCCAAAACCGGACACGAAAAGAAGGCAAAACCCTTGGAACTTGTGCATTTGGATGTCTTTGGTCCCACAGAGGTAACCTCCATTGGAGGAGCAAACTATTTTGTAACTTTTTTAGATGATTGCACCCGTAAACTTTGGGTCTATATGCTCAACAGAAAATCAGAAGTGTTTGCAAAATTTAAAATTTTTAAAGCTGTTGCTGAAAATCAAATTGGGAGCAAAATTAAATGTCTTAAAACTGACAATGGGGGGGAGTTTTGCTCTTTAGATTTTGATGCTTTCTGTGCAGACAACGGCATTCAGCACATCAAGGTCGTGCCATTTACACCTCAAGAAAATGGTGCAGCCGAAAGGATGAATCACACGATTCTAGAAAGGGCACATAACATGCTCTCTAATGCTGGTTTGAGTAAAGAATTCTGGACTGAGGCAGAATTCTAGGCTGAGGCAGTTAACACGGCGGTTTATTTGATCAACCAAAGTCCTTCCACCAAACTGGTCTTTGATATTGCGGAAGAAGAATGGTTTGAAAAGAAGGTCTCCTACAATCACCTTCAAGTCTTTGGCTGCGAGGCGTTCGCTCACATTCCAAAAGAAAAGCGAGCAAAATTGGATTTTAAATCCAAACGATGCATCTTCGTTGGTTATGGGGAAGAGCAATACGGTTTCAGGTTGTGGGATCCTGTTGCAAAGCAAATTATTTGCAGTCGTGATGTGGTATTCAATGAAAAAGTGTTTCCAGCCCTGCAAGCACAAAAACCACAAGAAAAGGAGTATATATCAGTTGATAATTTTGGGAGTAATACTCAGTCTTCACAGCCAAGTATGGCATCACATACAGTTGGACATTCAAATCCAGGTAACCAAATTACTCTGCCACCATTTAGTTTTGGTTCACATTCTGGAAATGTTGATATAAGGTAGTGTTCTGGCTCCTCTCCGTCGTCCATGAATTCCCAATCATCACATTCAGTGGGAGTAATTCCCACACAGGCTGGTGAGACAGAGACGCCCTCTATGGGCCAACGTTCAAATGTGTCTAAACTGCCGCAGTTTTCTTATACTCCATCGCAGCCTATGCATTTACCACAAGTGACCCCACCTTTAGATCCCACGTCCCCTTTGAACAGTCCAAATTCACACCAATTCCCTCCTACGCAGCGTGGAGGAAGTCTCACGTCATCTGGAAATCATGAGTCAAGATGCACACAGTCCAATGCTATTACCCTGCCTGACCTGCAACCTCAGAAAGGTGGAAACTTTCACAAAAATGTACAGGACACTTCTGCGCAGCCATCAAATATTCAATCGCTACCAATTTATTCCTATCCGCGGCCCCAGGAAGAAGGAAAAAGTTTTACAAAGACTAACAAAGCTCTTTCTAATGCAGTCTCAAAAGTTACTCTACCGTCCCCTGTGGACCCCCTCTGCCAGTCTTCGCAAACTATTAACTGTCCCACACAGCCTTTAGAAAGAAACGATGGCTCTTATTCATGGCATCAGGGAGATGGAAAGTCTCATAACAATGTAAAAGACATTTCTATGCAGATTAAATTCGGTGAGCCTGTTCTTCATAACAGCAACATTCAAGATTTAGAGGGATTTGTCCCCACGCAGGCAATAAAGAAGTCACTTGAAAAACAGAGGAGCAGTGATGTTAATAAAAAACAGAGGAATATTGAAATTGGACAGAGCACTGCACATGAACAAGGCAGAATTCAAATTCCTACATTGAGGAAATCTACCAAGGAGAGGAAACCTCCTCCAAAATTTGATGATTATCAATTATTTGTTGCTGATCTATCAGAACCAAATACATTCCGAGAGGCTTGCAATGATAAAGATAGTGAGAAGTGGATGGCTGCAATGAAGGATGAAATGGAGTCTCTAATGACAAACCATACATGGGATCTGGTCCGACTTCCACCTGATCGCAAAGCTTTGAAGAATCGGTGGGTCTACAGAATCAAAGAGGAAGAAGGCGGCACAAAACGCTACATGGCCAGACTTGTTGTGAAAGGATATGATCAACAAAAGGGAGTAGACTTCAATGAGATTTTCTCAGCAGTCGTGAGGATGAACACAATTCGAGCCGTTTTGGGCTTGGCAAAAGTTTATGACCTTGAGCTTGAGCAACTCGATGTCAAAACCACATTTCTCCACGGTGACATAGAAGAGGAATTGTACATGCATCAGCCAAAAAGTTTTGTCAAGCAAGGGCATGAAAATCTGTTTTGCAGATTAAGGAGAAGTTTATATGGACTGAAACAAGCGCCAAGGCAGTGGTACATCAAGTTTGATAACTTCATGATGGAAAATTAGTTTACACGTTCTGAATCTGAACCATGTTTATACTACAAGGTCTTGCCAAGTGGTGAATTTGTTTTATTGCTACTCTATGTTGACGACATGCTCATTACCGGCACTACCATGAGAGTCATTGCTGATCTAAAGCAACTCTTGGGAAACAAATTTGCAATGAAGGACCTCGGGGCAGCTATCAGCTGGGTTTCAAGATTGCAACAAGTAGTTGCTCTTTCTACTACTGAGGCTGAGTACATTGCCCTCACTGAAGGAGCAAAAGAAATGGTTTGGTTGCAGCGTTTGTTTACTGAATTGGGTTCCAAACAGCAAGTTTTCACACTTTTTTGTGACAGTAACAGCGCTATTCATTTGGCCAAGAATACGGTATTTCACAATAGAATCAAACACATTGAGCTGAGGTATCATTTCATCCGTAGCATGATTGAAGAAGGCAAGTTGCAAGTTCAAAAGATCGACACCAAGATCAATCCGGCTAATGCATTGACCAAGGTTGTACCTCGAGAGAAGTTTGAATTTTTCCGCGCTTCTCTCGGCATTGTCAAACTCTGACAATAGGCTTAAAGTAGGGGAATAGCTCTGAATGTTTGCAGCAGTCGTTGGGTTTCAAGTGGGAGATTGTTGGATATGAAACCCAATGGTCACCTCGTCCTTTTGTGGTGACTCTTCATTGTTCAGCTCTTTCTCTTGACGGATATTGTAATCTATATAAGCATAAGTATATGCTGTTGTAAACACATCTGAAAACACATAAATATAAGAGTTTTCCCCTGCTTTGTGGATGTAGCCATACATATGGTGAACCACGTTAAATATTTTTACACTGTTTACTGTTTTTTTCGCTTTTCACTGTTCCATTGTTTTAACATCTTCCTCATTTTCCCAGCATTATTTTTCCTCGCTTTTCACTGTTCCATTGTTTTAACATCTTCCTCATTTTCCCAGCATTATTTTTCCTTTAGAACACAAAGGAAAACAAGAAAAGGGATATTAGATATAAACATAAAGGAAAACTAACAGCACCAATTGTTTTCATCAATGTTTGTTTTATCTATCATCACTAGAAAGGTCAAACTTTGGAAGACGAACAAGTTTCAAAGAACAGAGTTGTCTGATAGCAATCTTTCACTACTTCAGCAGTGCTTTGTAATATGATAGTCTCATAGACTGTTTTAGTATGATGAAGGTTATTGAAATCTCTCTTTTCCATTATATATCAATGGCCCCAACTTTCTCAATGATGTGCTATCTTTTTTTAAAGGATAAGGAATAGAATGATTGGCATGTACGTTTGCAGTGCTAACTGCTTTCTTGCATTGTGCAGACTTGACAATAATGGAAAATCTTAATGCCAATATTTCTCATGCTCAAGTTAAAGCTCAGTCTAGTCCTGCTTCTGAGATAGCAGATCCTAATGCTGAGGTGAGGCTTAGTGGTAGAAAAAGGAAAAATCACAAGGAGAATTCTTGTGAATTGGATGATATTGAACACACGGCAAGGATGCTAATCAATCTCAGTAGAGGGAGGGTTGATCAAGACACAGTTGCAGGAAGTGGTGGTTATAATGGCATGGAAAACCCTAACCCTAAGACGTCTCATGGAAAGCCTAACATAAATGATAATGGTAGGAAACGTAGCCGATTCATTGGAGTCATTGATGACCGTGGCCGTTGCCGTTGGCAAGCCAATATATGGTATTCTATTATTTCCCTTTTGTTTTTCTTTTGTTTGACTGTTAAATTTTAATTATACAATAATACATTTAACATTATATCTTTCTTCAAGAAAAAATCAAAAGATTTTTATATGAATCTTTCAGGTCATTTAGTATTTCTCATATTTAGTGTGATTCCATATTTTTACGGGTTAATTTTTTTTGGGACTCAAAAGGTTGATTTGAAAAACTTTTGGGTGCTGTTAAACATGTTTTGAGTTCAATAATAATGGATTGTTGAAGTGTCCAACTTACAATTTGTTTCACTACATAGATCTCTTTAATAATGTTGGAATGCCATTTCTCTGCAGGCTTAAGGAGGATAAAAGCCAAGTAAGCCTCGGTGAGTTTATAAGGATTTATTTTTTATTTTTTTTAATTTACTTGAATGCTGAGGAGTTTTTTATTAAAAAAGTAAAAAGCGGAAAGATTTTTGTTGTTTTGAGAATAATATAGGTTACTAATATTTTTAAAGATTTGAAGATAAAAATTACCCTAAAAAAAATAAAAAATAAAAAAAAAATCCAGCCATGTTATTTGTGACCCATTATTAAGTCAAAAGTAGTATGTTCATAAAAAAATTCTAAAAAAAAATTATCCTAAATCCTTTCAAAAAGTTAACAGATTATAGTGGTTGCAATCCAAATAAATCTTTTTCTTTATAAACTCAAATCCAAATCTTTCAAACATTTATTATAAATTGAGAATCTTAAATTCTATTAAATTTTAGTTTTTATTGTTCACTTTTGCGTTAATTTTAGGTTGATATTTTACTACTGAGGCTGCAGCAAGGTCAGTGTTCTAACATTTCTCCTCCATATTTTACTATTGGTGGCATGTAGTTTACTGTATACCTACTAAACAATTACTATGCAGGTCCTCTCACAAAGCTATGCTAGTCACATGTGACCAACCATGCAGGAGGTTAAATTATCCTGAAATAGAGTATGACATGAGATGGGTAGAAGATGTAAGTTACAAAAATTTTCAAATCAAACAACAAACATATGAAAATATTAAGGAAACCCTCAGTCTCATCATGAGTACACAAATTAAATAATTCAACATTCAAACATACAACACAACTCCACTATCACCCAGGGTGCACTTATTCCATGCGAAGAGAGTAACTAGTCCAAATCAACCTAGCCTAGATAGCTTTCCCCAGAAGGTATGAGTGATTCTATTGATGCCTTTAGAAATGGTGCAGTGCACGTACTATTTGGAGTCTGACTCACTAGCATTGTGTCTAAGTAAAATTTTGGTTAACACAGACACTAGACCATTATACTAGGGATAACAATTAAGGTGAGTCCAAAATGAAAGGGAAAAAAGTACCAGGCATTGTGTCTAGTAAAATTTTGGTTATCACAGACACTAGACCATTATAGTAGGGATAACAATTAAGGTGAGTCCAAAATGAAAGGGAAAAAAGTACCAGGCATTGTGTCTAGTAAAATTTTGGTTATCACAGACACTAGACCATTATAGTAGGGATAACAATTAAGGCAAGTCCAAAATGAAAGGGAAAAAAGTACCAGGGATGCACTTTTCACCCATACAATAATAATATAGATATTAGTATTTTAAGGAAAATAACCCACCTTACATTAATTTAGATGTCTAATGGAATGATAAGGAAATACATAACAATTTGATCTTAAATTAAATTAGGTAGTAAGGTATGAGATACTAATCTAGATAAATAGATGATAAATGAAAACGAGAGAGATTAGAGGGCTTACCTATTAATTGGATTGATGTGGATGCATATTGTATTGATAGTGTGATAGGGAATTGAGATATAGAATCTAGAACTAGACTTATGATTAGAAGCCTATGACAAATAGATGAAGAAATTCTCAAGGCGTTAGATTAGATCACACCCATGATTTTGTTTGACTAGTGTAATTTTATCTTAAGTAGTGTGATTTCATTCAACACAAAATTTACATTGCAAATCTTTAGAAAATATTTTATTAAATGTATATATATATAGGTCTACGATTAATGTTGTGCTAATTGTGCCTTTGGTCCAATATTCATATGTATAGAGGGAAGAGAAATCCAATTCCTCAATGACAGTGAAGCCCCTAGTATGATCTAGCAAGATCAAAACAAAGAAACAAAGAATTTTGGATGTTGAGTATTTACACCTAATGAAAACTAAGATTAATGATGTGTGTGATCAAATATGTGAATGAAAGATTCTACTAATCAATTATGAAAGTTTTCTAGGATAATATCCCTAAACTCACAACCCTAGACACAATTTTAGAATTTTGGTAAGCATGTTGATGGGTAATGATTATATCCTAGGATTGCCAACTTTAGAATTGATAATTTTGAATTTTCAATATGGAGAACTCTAGATTTTGCACACAATCTAGTTGCAAGGATTACGTATGTTGAAGATAAACTTCATATTCTTGAGAACATGATACTAGAATTGATAGGCAAAATGGGGAGTCCAAAAATAATCCTGGATGGATAGATTTCATAATCTCAACAATTCATTCTACAAGACATCTTGTAGATTTAAAAGAAGGTGAGCTTGAAAAGAGTGAACTTGAGCAAGAAGCATCATCATCCATGAGGTTCTTCAAAGTTGAAGCAAAGATAGTCATTAAACTCAATGATGGTGAAATTACAGTCAACTCAATGATGGTGAAATTAGTGCATTCTGTCAATGATGGTGAAATGATGGTCAACTCAACAGACTTCTTTCATATGGTTGAAACTTGGGCATTCTCTCAATGATGGTGAAATGATGGTCAACTCAACAGACTTCTTTCATATGGTTGAAACTTGGGCATTCTCTCACATGTTATCGGAGTTATGCTCACTCTTTGAAAATTTAAAAAATTGCACCAATCTCCAAGTGGAATAATTTTAATGAGCTGTTGTAGAATTAGTTTTACCCCATTTTCCATGAAGAAGAATAAGTGATGTAGTGGCATCATTTGAAGAAATGAAAGGGAAAAGTCTTCAAGCCTACAAGAGAATAAAAAGAGCACTTAACCTTGGGAAGGACATATTGGAGCATGAGGTGTTGATTAGCTATGTGGAAGGTTTGTTTAACCATCTACAAATGGTATTCCTCAGGGCCAAACCCCCAAATATCGATGAGGCTTGTGCCCATGTAGGCTATCTGGAGTTGGACAAGGAGGGAGTTCCTTTCATTTGCAACAGGGGTAACAAACAGTATGACGGTGGAAAGAAAAATCCAAAGGGAAAAGGAATGAAGATTTGTAATTCCATGGTAAAGGTAAGATAAAATTGCATTGTTCTCATTGTGACAAAGATGGGCATGAAGAAGATAAACGTTCGAATTTACATCCCAATTAGCACCGTCTTGGTTTAAGAAAGGTAAAGATAAAAGTATTCAACATTTATCTTCTTCATGAGTAATAAGTATATCTTGGGATTGTTAGCTTTGAAGCCTAGAATTTCAAATTTTAATTCTAGAGGACTAGATCATTCCCACAATCTAGTCTATAGGATGAGATTGCATTTATGATCTAGTTTAGGAAGGAAGAAGTCCTAAGAATTATATTGGTGTTGGTATGAAGTGGAGGATTAAACATAATACAATGTTCAATTCCAAATTAGGGTTATTCACTGCACCTATAAAATAAATTAAATACTAAGAGAATATGTTAACCAGATCCACAAAAATAACATTAAACATAAAAGTGAAAGAGTGAAACATATACTTCTTTACAATATTATTATTGGATATTTATTTCTTCAATAACCTTTTATTCAACTTATTTATTTATATAAATAAATTATTTTTCACCGTAATTAAATCTTTCTATCATCTCTCTGAATTTCAATGACCAGGTAGTGTAAGTTTAATTTCTTCAACTTTGTTACAGGGCTTAATCTTACTTAAAATTTGATTCCTTCTAAATAGCTTTACTCAATTTACTTATTTCATCCAAAGAGTACAAGCATTCTTTAATGTTCATAAGACTTTGGCAAATCAAGAAATCATTGACTATATGGTCTTCCTAATTTTCCCAGCATTATTTTTGCGTTGGAACACAAAGGAAAACAAGCAAAGGGCTATATTAGATATAAACATAAAGGAAAACTAACAGCACCAATTGTTTTCATCAATGTTTGTTTTATTTATCATCATTATAAAGGTCAAACTTTGGAAGACGAACAAGTTGCAAAGAACAGAGTTATGTCTGATAGCAATCTCTCACTACTTCAGCAGTGCTTTGTAATATGATAGTCTCATAGACTGTTTTAGTATGATCAGGATTGAAATCTCTCTTATCCATTATATATCAATGGCCCCAGCTTTCTCAAGTGATGTGCTATTTTTTTTTAAAAGGATAAGGAATAGAATGAAACATGTACGTTTGCAGTGCTAACTGCTTTCTTGCATTGTGCAGGCTTTATAATAATGGAAAATCTTAATGCCAATATTTCTCATGCTCAAGTTAAAGCTCAGTCTAGTACTGCTTCTGAGATAGCAGATCCTAATGCTGAGGTGAGGCTTAGTGGTAGAAAAAGGAAGAATCACAAGGAGAATTCTTGTGAATTGGATGATATTGAACACGCGGCAAGGATGCTAATGAATCTCAGTAGAGGGAGGGTTGATCAAGTGACAGTTGCAGGAAGTGGTGGTAATAATGGCATGGAAAACCCTAACCCTAAGACATCTCATGGAAAGCATAGCATAAATAATAATGGTAGGAAAAGTGGCCGATTCATTGGAGTCAGTGATGACCGTAGTCGTTGCCGTTGGCAAGCCCATATATGGTATTCTTTTATTTCTCTTTTGTTTTACGGTTAACTTTTAATTAAAGAATAATACATTGAACACTATATCTATCTTCAAGAAAAATCAAAAGATTTTTATATCGTTCAGGGTATTTTGTGTGTCTCATATTTAGGGTGATTCCATATTTCTGTGGGTTATTATTTTATTTTTGGGACCCAAAAGGTTGATTTGAAAAACTTTTGGGTGCTGTTAAAGATGTTTTGAGTTCAATAATAATTGATTGCTGAAGTGTCCAACTTACAATATGCTTCACTACATAGATCTCTTTAATAAAGTTGGAATGCCATTTCTCTGCAGGCTTAAAGAGGATAAACGCCAAGTAATCCTCGGTGAGTTTATAAATATATATATTTTTTAATTTACTTGAATTTTGAGGAGTTTCTTATTAAAAAAGTAAAAAGCAGTATGTTCATTAAAAAATTTTAAGAAAATTTTATTCTAAATCCTTTCAAAAAGTTAACAGATTATAGGGGTTGCAATCCAAAGAAATTTTTTTCTTTGCAAACTCTAATCCAAAGCTTTGAAACATTTATTATAAATTGAGAATCTTAAATTCTATTATATTTTATTTGATATTGTTCACTTTTGCGTTAATTTTAGGTCGATATTTTATTGCTGAGGCTGCAGCAAGGTCAGTGTTCTAACATCTCTCCTTCATATTTTACCATTAGTATTGGTGGCATGTAGTTTACTGTATACTTGATATAAATAATTACTATGCAGGTCCTCAGACAAAGCTATGCTAATCACACGTGACCAGCCATGCAGGAGGTTAAATTATCCTGAAATAGAGTATGACATGAGATGGATAGAAGAAGTAAGTTAGATTTTTTTAATATAATAAGTAAGTATGATAGTTCTTTACATAGTCGACCTTATGCATTTTCATTGCTTTTGCAGTGGAGAAAGGTGTTTAATGTAGATGCGAACAAGTTTGTACACGAGCTCCAGCAACAATCAGGAACTATTCAGAAGGTTGCATTAAAGGATTAAGTGATGAAGCTGGACATGAACTTCTTAAACTGATAGATGAAAAGAAAACATTACAGATGGAGCGGACATTGACATTGCAAGAATAGATCTCAGGTTGTGTATAGGTGTTTGAATACATGGATATTACTTAACATTTGTGGGCGTGCAACTACTTGCTCCCAAAATGTCTTTCAGTCATTTTAAAATGATGTGAAAGTGATAAACAAATTAAAAAGCTTAAGACAGTTGTTTGAATGTGGCTTTGCTAGTTTGATTAGATGAATCTTTGTACTCTACTTAAACACCATCCACTTTAATGATTAAACAATCAATTAATAAATATTTGTCCTATGTTTATTGGCCAAAATTTACTTTTGACTACCGACTTATTGGTGAATGAAATTTATTATATATGAGTGACATTCATTATGACCTATAGGATGCTAAGCATTCTAGAACTAAATCATATTTGGTTGATTTCAACTTTTCTTTTATTTTGGATCTGAGATTTTTCTATTAGAACATCAAGATCGCAATGCTTTTTTATTAAGTTAGATTTTGACTGGGATTTCCAATTTTTCACTCAACGTTATAACTACTTTTCTGTGCTCTTGTATGGTCTCATGTGAATAGGCTATACAAAAAAAATCAAGTCTTTGCTATTCAAAGACACTACCAACTAGGTTATAGCCGCACATGTTAATATTACTGGTTAAACTTTTTTGGGCCCCTTAATTCAGCAATGTACAGCTGCAACCAAACCACTGACTGCATTATCATGCAGAAACAGCTTAATCACTATGAATTCGATTGGTGGGATTATTCTATTCCAAATTAGGAGAGTGAAGAATGGAGGTCTAGGCGATGTTTCCAATTGTGACACCCTATTTTTGGACAACTTAATTATATTATTTTTAATTAATTATTAGTTAGATGTTTTTATTATGCATTTTGAATTATGATTATCATGCTGTGTTTAGCAGATGAACTTGATGAGATAAATTTACTTTGATTTATGATATGCAGAAATAGATATATATTTCTTGATGATTATTGTTGTTAAAATATTTATTTGATGTTATACATAATGTGGTTAATAGACTAACTACTGTGATTGCTAATGAGGTGGAGAAAGGAAATAGTTTTTTTCCCTCGTAGAGGAGAAGGGAGAGTATTACTGGAGAGAGGGAATTGGATCAGGTAAAATGGAGAGACAACATGCTTTGAGAACTCTCACACACACAAGTATTGTGTCATTGTTTTTATAAATGGATACCTTTTGATGTCGTAGTATGTCAGTAATTTGCATAGTAGCATTGTCATTGTATGACGGTGTAGTCAATTTCTTGTTTTGGCTTAGTGTGATCCACGTCATAGTTGATCCATTATTTTTCATCTCTAAGTTAGTGTGGTTGATCTCATTCATGTTGTGTCAATGAGAGTTTGATTGTTTCCATTTCGTAATAGTTCAACTGTTATTTTATCACTTGTGAATTATGGAAAAAAAACACAGATATAATTCACTTTACAAGTGATTTATCTCTGTTCAAAGAAGTGTGTGTATATATATATATTTTTTATTTTTAAAGATTTGAATTTTCAAATCTTTGAGCTCAACTAAGCTCCATGAACTGGAGTTAGTGAGTAGTTGGAATGAATTAAATGCATTTATTGATAGAACAGGCCCAATAAACAACAAAACATAACAACAAATAAAAATAGGGCAAAACAGAGTTAATAAACTCAGAAAAACATTTATCTAACTTGAATTATATTTCATCCAAAAAAGTCGTGTACAATAGCTTTGTACAATCATATATATAATTACAAAAAACTTGAAGCCTGGAAGCTTCTATCTTTCTAGATTATTCTATATTTTTAATTCTAGAAAAACTAGAATGTTCTATTAGTTTTATGGAAAACTCTAGAGAAATCCTAACTTTCTATTGTGGAAAACTCTAGACAAAACTTGCTATTTCCTAGACAATCTTACTTTCCTTAACATCCCCCCTTAAGATTGGCTAGAATAATACAAAGAAAATACAAAAGAGAGGAGAAATACAAAGAGAGGGGAACATTATACTACTATCCCCCCTTAATGTTCACCTCTAACAGACCAAGCATTCCTTGTCATTTTAAGAATTTGGCTTCAGTCATACTCTTAGTGAATATATCAGCTACTTGTTCTTCACTTGGACAAAATTGAAGATTGACAATAGATGCTTGAACAAGATCCTGAATGTAGTGAACATCAATGTCAATATGCTTTGTTTTAGCATGAAAAACTAGATTATTGGCAACCTATATGGTACTTTGATTGTCACAATACATAATGTTGGCTAAACTTTGTAGAAAACCAAGCTCAAATAGAAGATTTTGAATCCAAACTACTTCCTTGCCTACTTCTTTTGCTGCTCTATATTCTGCTTCACTTGAAGATATAGTTGTTTGTTTCTTGCTGCTCCATGTAATAGGTCCTAATCCAAGATTGAAAACATAACCACCAATAGATTTCCTATCATCTATATCACCACCCCAATCTGAATCAGTAAATCTGACCAAAGAAATTAAAGATTTATAGTCATAGAAGATGCCAAAGTGTATGGTTCCACGGATATATCGTAAAATTCTCTTAGCAGCCAACCAATGACTTTCTTTAGGTGCCTGCATAAATCTAGATACAAGATTGACTACAAAACAAATATTTGGTCAAGTATGAGTTAGATAAACCAAGATACCAACAAACTATCTATATAAAGTTGCATCTACACTCTTGGAAGTACATTCTTTAGTAAGCTTGACTCCAGATTGAAATGGGATAGATGCTGGCTTGTATTCAAGCATGTTAAACTTTTCTAAAAGGTCCAAAGCATATTTTGATTGTGAGATGAACAATCCATCATGTAATCTACAAACTTATAATCCAAGAAAATAGTTTAGTTCACCCAAATCACTCATATGAAATGTCCTCTTAAGATCTGATTTTAAATCATCAATCAACCCAATATTCAGACCAGCAATGAGTAAGTCATCTACATAAATTGCAACAAGAAGAATATCATCTTGAACTTTCTTCACATAAAGATTTAGATCTGACTTACATCGCTTAAATCCATGAAGTTGGAAATACCTGTCAATCTTCTCATTCCATGCTCGTGGCGCTTGTTTAAGACCATAAAGTGACTTCTTTAATCTGCAAACATGATTAGGATGTTGCTGATCCACAAAACCTAGTGGTTGATCCATATATATTTCTTCATATAAATCTCCATTTAAGAAAGTATTTTTGACATCCATTTGATGAATATGCCACCCAAGACTTGCAGCCAAAGAAAGAATAATTCTAACTGTATTCATCTTAATGACAGGAGCAAATGTTTCTTCATAATCAACACCCTCCTTTTGATTGAACCCATTAGCAACCAATCTAGCCTTGAATTTTTCTATAGCACCATCTGATTTAAATTTTGTTTTATAAACCCATTTGCAACCAATAACATTCTTACCTTGGGGGCGAGGTACAAGTTCCCAAGTGTTATTCTCTATCAATGCATCATATTCCTCTTTCATGGCTTTCTCCCACTCTTTCTTTCCTCTAGCTTGCTCATATGAGATTAGGTCATTTACTTGTAAGACTTTGGCCATGAGAGCACTACCATTCCTTCCTTGGATCTTTGAGCCTTGTCTACATATTTCTTCAACACTCCTTGTCTTTTGTCTAGCTGAAATGTCACCTTCTTCATCATCACTACCTACAGAAAATAACTGAGTACAAGCATTAGTAGTTTCATTTTCAATAGTATTATCGTCATCAGTAGTGTTCACCTCATCCTCATCAATATTGGCTTCATTTCTTTCTAAAATATCTAAAAAATTAGAAACATTTGCTGTTGTAGAGTGAGAGGAAGTGGCTGTAAGTTGTGAAAGCTCATCAAATTTTACATCTCTACTAACAAAGACCTTTCTTGTTGTCAAATCATATAACCTATAAGCCTTTGATTCTTCACTATAACCCACAAACAAACACTTATGACTCTTTGGTTCTAACTTTTTCCTCTTTTCATCAGGAACGTGTGTCCAAGCAATGCACCCAAATACTTTAAAATACCCAATGTGGGGCTTTCTACCACTCCAAGCTTCTTCAGGGGTGATATTTGGGAGGGCTTTAGGGGGAATTCTATTCACAATATATGCAGCACAAGAAACAGCCAAACCCCAAAATTGATTATGCAAACCTTTAAAATGCAACATACAACAGGCCATTTCTAAAAGAGTTCTATTTATTCGTTCAGCCACCCCATTTTGTTGAGGAGTATAAGGAACTGTTCTTTGCACCTTGATACCATAATTTTCACAAAATGACTCAAATGCATAATTGCAATATTCACCCCCATTATCCATCCTTAAACACTTAATTCTTTTTCTACTTTGCTTTTCAACTAATGCCTTAAACTTTTGAAAAACTTCAAATACTTCATTTTTCCTTTCAAGAAAATAAACCCATACTCTCCTACTATAATCATCAATAAAAGTGAGAAGATACTTGGCACCTGAAAGTGAAGGATACCCTAGTTCACATAGATCACTATGAATGAGTTGCAATGGATAATTATTTCTCCATGCTTTCCCTGAATCAAAAGGATCTCGATGATGTTTGCCTAACACACATCCTTCACACACACCTTCAGAAGCTGAAATTTTTGTTAATCCACTAACCATATCCATTCTAATCATATCTTGTAATTTTCTATAATTTATATGTCCAAGTCTAGCATGCCAAAGTTTTGACATAGAATCAGCTTGAGCAATAAAAGCATGAGAGAGTGTGTATTCATCATCAACAAACCCCACAAATTTAAATAAACTCTCTTTATGATCAACTCTACCAATAGCAATTATATTGCTTGGGTCTTTTCTATCTCTAACAATAACTTGATCAGCAGTGACAACAAACTCATATCCAGCTTGGGCAATTTTATATACTGAAATAAGATTCACCCCTAATCCTTCAACCAGCAAAACATTTTTCAAAGACCCATTTGTGACATTAACAATCCCTATTCCTAAAACTGGAAGTCTCATTTTATTGCCAATGGTGATTTCTTGATTTGAATTCTTCCCTTCATTAAAATCAATAAACAAAGATCTATCCCCAGTCATGTGATAGGATGCCCTTGAATCTAAAATCTATTCTTTATTAGAATCTGAAGCAAAGGATCCCCCTTTAACACTACTTTCAAGTCTAGCAATTACCTCCTTATTTGATTTCTCTTGCGTTTTTAGAGAGATGGCTACGAAGCTATGCCTATCCTTCTTGCCATCCTTGAACCTTTCTTGCTTGGGCTTGTATTGCTACCTTTCATTGTCCCTCTTCTTCAAACAAAATTTTTCCATGTGATTTTCACCTCCACAATACCTGCAAATAATCAATTTTTTTGCAACTTGTTTTTCTATACCATCATTTCTAGAAAAATGGTTAGAACCATCATTATTTTGAAATTTATAATTTCCTTTCCAATTCTTCTTTCCATCATATCTAGAAAATTTACTCTTGGCTGCATATGCATGATTCTTCTTAATATGTCCTTCTTTGATAAGCTGAACCTCTTCATCTAAAATAGACTTACAAAATTGATCAAAAGTTTGCTGGGGGGTATTGGGATTTAGTTGAAGAACCCTTTTCTTTGATTCCTTAAATACCTTGTATGGCTGAGGAAGCTTACTTTCAACCATTGCAATCAATTGAAAATCTTTTTTTGCATATTCAGCACCTATTTTCTTCAGCTGGGCATTTAAAAAAGTAACTTCATTGAAATAATCAGTCATTTTTTCAAAATTAGAAGGAGCTAAATTCACTAATTTTTCTTCTATACTAAACATGCTAGCAATATCTGCATCTTCATAATCTTTTTCCAAACTCTCCCACAGCTCTATTGGATTATCAATATCAATAAATCTTCTATTGAGATTGGGGCTTAAAGCTTTACCAATAATACCTCTAGCTTGTTCCAACTTGCATTTCCATAGCTCCTTTTCTTTTTCACTTTGGGCTTCTCCAATTTCCTTGTTCACTATCCTCCATAGAGCCTTTTCTCTTAGAGCATTCTTGACTGCAATCTTTCAATCTGTAAAACCACTTCCATCAAATATTGGCAACACTTCATTTGTTGAGCCCATGTTAGCCAAAAAAAAATAGTTTTCAGACAAATATCACTCCAGCAACAATGCAGCCCTGCAAACAAATATCACTTCCAGTAATCTATCTGCCCTGCAGCTGAACCTGGAAAAAAATCTAGCTAAACCTGGCTCGAATACCATGATAGAACCGGCCCAATAAACAACAAAACATAATAGCAAATAAAAACAGGGCAAAACAGAGTTAATAAACTCAGAAAAATATTTATCTAACTTGAATTATATTTCATCCAAAAAAGTCGTGTACAATAGCTTTGTACAATCATATATATAATTACAAAAAACTTGAAGCCTGGAAGCTTCCATCTTTCTAGATTATTCTATATTTTTAATTCTAGAAAAACTAGAATGTTCTATTAGTTTTATGGAAAACTCTAGAGAAATCCTAACTTTCTATTGTGGAAAACTCTAGACAAAACATGCTATTTCCTAGACAATCTTACTTTCCTTAACATTTATTGTAGGAGTACTGTGACTAGGGAGTAGGAATGACATCCCATCGCATCTCCCTTAATGTGAACATTACTTTGGTTCGTGGAGAAAGGAGAGTGTAGAGTGGAAGGGATTCAGGTAGGAATCTAGTGACTTGGAGAGATTTCTATTAGTTATAGAAATTGAACTCATAATGAGTAGAGGAGAATAGTTGGAAAGGGAAAAACATAGGGAAAAAGAGTCCCAGTGACATGGCGGCAGCCTCTACCAATCCTAACTAGTAGGATGGAGACCCAGGTAAGAATTGATTTATGTTTCATAATTTGAGTAGAACACTAGATGTTTACTTTATATTGATTTGATATATGATGTCTGATGAGATATTTGACATGATTATTATTTTGATTTTGTAGTCGGCACATGGGCATGGCTTGACTTTATAGGTAAAGCCATGTGTAATGTCTCCTTTTAGGATATTCTTGATTTCTTAACCTGCACACAAGAATAACTACTAGAAAGGGACATTAACAATATTAAAGATCAATAAATTAGAATATAGTAATGAAATCAATACATCATAACATAATTAATGTAGCATAAATAATATTTAGTTCAACATATATTTATCCAATCCTCATGGCGATCCTATGATGGGTCCCATAAGAATAACTACTAGAAAGGGACATTAACAATATTAAAGATCAATAAATTTGAATATAGTAATGAAATCAATACATCATAACATAATTAATGTAGCATAAATATTATTTAGTTCAACATATATTTATCCAATTCTCATGGCGATCCTAAGGCACGCTTCCTACGTATCACCTCTTATGTTCACCTTGGCGGCACACCCTACCAAGATCAAGCTCAAGGAACAATTCCCACCTATCACATTTTGGCGAGAGCATGATGGAAGGCACACTTCCTACCTATCATCTCTTGATGAGGGCATGATGGGGGGTACACTTCCCACCTATCATCTCTTGATGAGGGTATGATGGAGGCCGTGCTTTTTACCTATCATCCCTTTAACATAACTTGATGAGAGTATGATGGAGGGCATGCTTTCTACCTATCATCTCTCGTGGATTGGAAGGATCAACCTTCCTACTTGCCTCTATACCCCTATGTAACTCAACATAGTTTGCTTGTAATTGAATAAGGTAATTAATTATAAGTACCTCTTGATCAATAAATATAGTTTAGTTCAGGGATGGCAATATATCCTCTTGTTGTGTCACAATTATTTATATAACTTGATTGATTGATAATTCTAATCTGCTGCTATATATACATATGTGAGGGTGACTCATTTATATTTTCATATGCTGTTCTATGTATCCTTGTATATTATATTTATGCGGATCTGAATTTTAATTTAGATATATATTGATTTTGGTTTGCATATTCCAATATCAATGTATTCCTTGATACCTCCTTTTATTTTCTTTATACTCTTTTCTCCTTTACTTATACCACTCATATGCCTCTTGAAAGGATGGGATTCCTTCTTAGAGACACCTCACTTTATTATTAGTCACACCTTTTCTAGATGAATCGTTGCCTATCACATAGAACATAATCCCTAGTTAGTGTTAAAGAAGTTCTGCCTTAAATAATTCTTATTCATTTATTAAGGGATTGCAACCTTGTAAATGGTAGCCTTGTAAATGGTTGTTGCTCCTTTAATAATGAACTACTACTTTTTAGTAACTAATGCATACAGAATCGCTGCCTTGTTAAACAATAATACTTGATTGTATTTCATTGTATCTCAAATCACACCATATATATGGGTGCTGCTTCTTTAAAGATGATCGCACCCCTTATGGTATTAGTCTTTCTTTAGTTTTTATATCATCGTTGAAGAAGTTCTACCTTCAATAATTCTCATTCATTACTTAAGGGATCGCAGCCTCGTAGTAGCCTTGTAAATGGTCACTGCACCTTTAATAATGAATTACTACTTTTTAGTAATGGCTGCATATAGAATCATTGTAGTGTTAAACAATAATACTTGATTGTATTTCATTGTATCTCAAATCACACTGTATAAATGGGTGTTGTGCACCCCTTATGGTATTATTCTTTCTTTAGTTTTTATATCACCTTTGAAGAAGTTCTGCCTTAAATAATTCTTATTCATTATTAAGAGATTGTAGCTTTGTAAATGGTAGCCTTGTAAATGGTCGATGCACCTTTAATAATGAATTACTACTTTTTTAGTAAGAGGTGCATACAGAATCACTAATGCTTGATTGTATTTCATTGTATCTCAATTCACACCATATATATGGGTATTGATTCTTTAAAGATGATCGTAGCCCTTATGGTATTAGTCTTTAGTTTTTATATCACCATTGTATCTTTATTTTATTTATACGAAGTTACTTTATTTATATGGAGTTACTTTTATAATTGGGATTATATTTATTATTTTTTTATATTAGTATTACATACTAATATCTATATTAATATTAATATTACTATTAATATTAATATTTATATTTGTTATTTATATTTAATAATATATCTTGCTAATTATTTAAATAATATATTATATATTATATTAATAGTGTATATATGTATTAAATATTAATACATACACGATCATCTCTATCTTTCAAATTGACTAAACATGGTATTTCATGAAATATTGAGACATAACATCTTCACAGAGATGGTACTTGATGTGCAACTCATGCTACCAATGTGGGCTAGTTATAGACAACTGTAGACTGGAGGGAGGAACATAGGTATTGCATGGCTTAGAGATACCTATGAGGAGACCTAGGTGGATAGAGATCTATCCACTGCAGAGGTTATTGCTATTACTTTTGAGAGAGACTAGGCTAGGACTGAGCAAGATCATGCCGTGAGAAGAGTGTAGGCTCTACAGTCATGATTAGATTCACATAGCACGCTAGCCATAGGCTTAGACCACTTTAGGGTCTAGAGCTTACTAGATGAGATGAACCAGCTGCGAGCTCAAGTTGCCCCTACAATAGTAGGTTTTTGATTCAAGGATGGAGGTGATCGAGCTTAGGGGTACTGTTCGGGGACTACAATTGTATAGTCATAGTCACTCATGATCTGCAACTTCGTAGCACAAGCTGTCTATATAGTAGCCACCACTAGGGCTTGAGGGTTTAGGCTTTCATGGAGGATAGCTAATTTTATATCTGTACTTGTTTATACACCACATTTTGTTATAGTGCCCATTTTTCTATGTGTTATGGATTTTTTGATTAGATGCTATTGTGAATTAATTTAAACAACTTGGCTAAATTGTTTAAATAAATTCTATAAAGATCCAATGAAATAATGTTACTTATTTGTGGCATTACTCATTACCATCAAACTCTGACATGTTCATGGAAGAGGAGTAAGCAGCTCTTTTCTACATTCAGTGTTCCGTGACTCATATGTGCTTTTCCTCAGGCTAGGTGTATAGTTCAGGATTCCGAATCCTTCATCTCAAACTTCTTAAAGTGAGATGACGGCTCTATCGGCGGTGCTGTCTATTTTTCTCCTTGTTTTTGGCTGTGTGCGGGGCAGTTTTCATGTTTAGTGGTGGCGTTTTACGATAAAAGCATCCCCTTGTATAAGGGGGACGGTTACTGTTTAATTTGGTTTTTTCAGCTCTATTTAAGCGCTTCTTATGTGCTTTCTTTTGGTTACTGGAACTTGGCTTTGGCCACTTTATCTGTAATACTTTAATTATCTTTAATCTATGGGTGCCTATACACCTTTTTTTGTCAAAACAAAAAAAAAATGTTATTTGAGATGTATGTACCTAATTAAATGCAATTGTGATTTAAGTAAACAATCTTATAAGATTGTTTATTAAATGCAATTATGATTTAAGCAAACAATCTAATATGATTGTTTAATAAATGCAATAATGATCACGTGTGCCCCATCTTCCCTTAAAATTTGTTATTGCTTCTAAGCCAGTTTTCACTCCCTTACATCCCCCTTTCTATCCTTATCACTAAGAGGAGGACCCCATTGTTGTAGAGGAGGAGATAGTTGTTATAGTACCTCTGAGGACATATCCTAGCATTGGTGCCCATTATTATAGGTTCTTTATTACTTTATTAGTAATTAGCTCACATTTTTCTCTTGAGGAAGTAAAATATTATCTTGTCTTTCTCTTGATAGGATAAAGTTAGAGTAGACTTATTTACTTTTTAGAATAAATTTTCTAATTTTCTTATCTCACAATTACAAATTTATATTAGAAGTTTCAAATCTTGAAAAACACACAAAAACATAGTTATATTGCATTAGTAAAAGCCATAAACTTCCATATTTTTTTCCTTTTAATAATAATTAAATCATCAAAATCAAAACTAGGAAAAAAAGTGTATGTATTCATTTAGGATTAACTGCATTAGAAATTCATTTTTAACTTTCAAATTTTCAAACATTCAAGCCCTCAATTTTACCATGAGGGATACAAAATTCAACTTTTGTTCAAAAATAAACCTCGAGGAAGCTCCTGGTTTAATTAGGACATAGAAACAATATTTTCAAATCAAACAATAGACATAGGAAAACATCAAGGAAATCCTCAGTCTCGTCATGAGGTACACAAAATCAACAATTCAAAATTCAAACATACAAGACAACAATTCCACTCTCACCTAGGATGCTCTTCTTCCATGTGAAGAGAGTAACTAGTCCAAATCACCCTCGGTTAGCTAGTTTTCCTTAGAATGTAGAAGTGATTTGATTGACACCTTTAGCAAGGGTGCAGTGCATGTGTTGTTTGGAGTCTGACTCGCCCATGTTGTGTTTGAGTCACATTTTAGTTATCACACACAATGTACCATTAAAGTAGGGATAACAATTAAGGTGAGTTCATAATGAATGGGGAAAAATGTGCCATGGATGCACTTCTCACCATTACAATAATAATATAGATATTAGTATTTTAAGGAAAATAAACAACCTTACATTAATTTAGATGTCTAATGGAATGATAAGGCAATACATAATAATTAGATCTTAAATTAAATTAGGCAATAAGATATGAGATACTAATCTAGATAAATAGTGTTGATGGCTTGTCATTGATGTCAAAAAGGGATGATGATGATTCAGTGGATGATGAGAAAGGGTTATGATGATGTCATTTTGGCCATCTCCCATGCAATGTATTCATGCTTTATGTTGGATGTTGACATTGGTGTTCTCTTCTCTATGTCAGTTGGGTAATCATGGGTTCTTCATGAAACCTTGAATCTAGGCATCAATTTGATATGCATGCAAAAGTTACTTTATTCTTCATAGAGGTGCTGATGTCAGAAATTGATACATTGTTGATCTGCTTCATGTTGCTTCAAATAGTCATGGTTTGGTTGATACATTGTTGATCTCCTTCATGTTGCTTCAGGACCACAAGATCATCAAAGGATCAAAGGCATCAAAGGTGTTATTCTTCATATGTTTCATATAAGGTGCTTGGTGCTTTCAGGAGTTGGATCTTCATTCATCATATTTCATGCTTTAGAGTTTTTGTCATGCTTTATAGTTCATTCTGGTTGGTCAATGGTTCAAACTTGAAGTGTGACCCTAATATGTACAAGGTGGTTGATCATAGAGTTCATTCATTCTATGGGAAGTGTCATTCATGTAGAGAGAGTCAAATTGTTGACCACATAATTGCATTCATAGTTTGGTGTTGATTCATCATATATGTTTAAGTATATGTCACATTCAAAGAAATATTTCATAAAGGTGAAGTTGAATGTTAAGGTTCAAAATTAGTTTATCTCAAATGGTAAAGGTTTCATATGCTCTTTGCTTTAAAACTAGGGTTTGAATTTTGTTGAAGCTCTAAAACCCTAGGTGAATTCGTAAAACCTATGTCTTATTCTAAAAGGTCCTTAAACTTAGTTTTGCCTGTCATATGCCACATTTACTTTTTATTATTTTTTGAGGTTGACTTCCGATCGCAGGTGGAAGTCACTTAAGGTGACCTTTTGGAGGGTTTTAAAATGTAAGTTCAACCGGCCTTATATACCTAAAGCAACCAGAGCTTACAGGTAAAATTCTTCATCAGGCGCCAATGTATACATCTATGAATGTGATTAAAAGTTTTCAAGAGCACAAAGAGGAAGATCTACAATTTGAATTTAAAAGCATTTCAAATTCCAAACCGTTATTTGCCTTATCAAAAACATGACAGGCAGTTGTAGTATAAAAGATCCTTAACTGTTTTAGCAATTCTCTGAATGACCAGATGGGGCAGTAAATTTGATAACTCATTTTGTATGATAGTTTTGATGATGCAAGTCATTTGATTGGATTCTACACACCAGTATGGTCATGTTCATTGCTGTAATGCTTATGTTTTGAAGCAATTCTGTGATTTTTGAAAGGGAAGAAGATTGAAGTCTGTTTAGATGTATACAAGGGGATTGTAAGTGTGGTGTTTTCCGTATTAAAGGTATCTTTGTCTGCAGAGGATAAAAGAGTCCTTATGTGTTTATACTTTCATTATGTTTGAAAAGGTTGTGTCTGGTGGTTGTATTGGCTTTAGATAGAAGGAGATATAAGGTTATGAAGTGTAATGTGTTGTATAGAATCAGGGTAACCCCCTGAATTATCTTTTTCTTTCTCATATTTATGGTTTGTTAGTGAGACACCATTATGCCAATGAGGCACATGTTTTTCAGTGAGACATTATTGATCTTCCAGTGAGGTAATTGTATTTTCCAGTGAGGTAGTTGTATTTGCCAATGAGGCATGTTGTGTACCCAGTGAGGAACAAAAAGTAGCCAGTGAGGCTCTATGATCAATGGGATTTTATGAAGCCAGTGAGTGATGCAGAGTGCTCAGTGGAAGGGTTCAAATGATCAACAACTTGATCAGTGAGAGGGTGGCCTATGTCTTGGTAATCTACTCCTATCGGCAAAACATATCCCATCGGCCACCTTGCTGTCTAACTCCATGATCTCCTAGCTCTCCCCGACAACTGACTTCCTTGTCTTTGGCGGGACTTCCTTCATCGGTGAGCTCCTAGTTAGTTCTCCCGATGCACCGATATACCAATCTTAGTATATGCATAACATGACTTGCTACTGCTGATGGACTAATGTTTATTTACCCTAATTTCACCATTACTACCAGTCACCTTTTGTATCTAACGCAATGTACATTCCAAACATACATTCTCAACATAAAATTGTGATATGCATTTGCAATACACCTTTAGTGGGACTAAAGTCATTGCTCACTGATGAATCTCCTACTATTGGCCCAACACTGCTGATCGGTGTAACTTCCCAAAACTTCATCAAGGGCTAAGTTACGCCGACATCGATTCTGTAACTCCATAATTCACAGACATTCAACAAGTACATAGAAACAAGAACTCAATAGAATAGAAGGGGTCTACACTCCTCTACAAACACTTGATCACCATCAACTTGGTCACTCTACAGACTGTTCACACATAACAGTACTTCTACTATTGTTTCTACGACTAGTCACATAGAGATTCCTAGTCACTTATGCCTGAACTGCTTGGATCCTTGGGTGTTGACCCAAAACAATAGAAAACACAAAATGTACACTATATTCCTCCATCACACTGAACATGAGAATCTTGCTTTCAGTGGATAGAGGAATAACAGTCCATTTGGTCACCAAAACCCTAGTTTCTCAGTTTTTAGAACAGTCTCTGCAAAGAGAACAAAAACTCACAAGCTACAACACTTCTAGACACCAGACTACTTCCAAATGAAGCTACTTCCTCCATTACATCCAACTCCTGCCTATACAAGGCTTGAGAGATCAGTTAACATTCCTCCCAACCGTGCAACTAATTTGAAAGACAGTTAACTGTTGGGTTTCTCCTCTCACAAGAAAACTACATGTTTTCATTGTGTGATTACATCATACTTGACCAAACATGGTCTACATAGGTCTAGTGACCAAATTGACACAAAAAAAACCTTATTACAAACATGATGTGGCTTAAAAAGCCTTATTGAAAACAAAACAAAACATGACTCCTACACCATAGAGAAGGTGCTCCTGCACCAATGAGGCAATCTTTCCCAAGTGCTTTTTTATCCCTACGAGGGTTTTCCACACATAAATCATTGTGTTATGGTTTCTCATTATTTGTGGTCTAGTTTGTCTACATGTTCCAACATTTAGTGTTGTGTGTCTTTCAGCATTTGAGTTTCTATGGTGTCTTCAGCTTTTATAATTTGCTTATATTCTTTATGTTCAATAAAGCTTGATAGTTGTACATGTATGATGCAACACATGATAGTTGAATTGTTCTAAAACTTGCATTTTATATGTTCAAAGTTGTGAAATATTTATTCAAGGTCATTTTAAATTGGTATACCACTAATTCACCCCCCCTCTTAGTGGTATTCTATTACAACAAGTGGTATCAGAGCCTTAGGTTCCTTGTTCAAAGTTTAATCAACTAGAAGATCCTGATAGTGGAGTACTATGGGAAAGTGTAAACGAAATAGAAAAATGAAAGATGCCAAGTAAAAGGTTGTAAAACAAGCCCCAGTCAAGTCAAGTATTGAGTTGTTGCATGAGTCACCCTTGAATGTTGATACAAAGTGTGATAAACATAATGGTCTTGCAATTGACAGTTTTGATAAAAAGGAAGACTTCAATGTGAGTGTAGGTGGACAAGAACTTGATAAAAGAGAAACTAATTTTGTTGTTGAGATTAATGATGAAGAAGGAAACATCTTTGTGGGTGAAGATGACTACGAATAGGAGTATGATGAATAGGAGCATGAGGTCGATATAGAAGGTGAACTCTTGTGTGCTCTGGATACAATCAAGCAACTTAGAAAAGAGAGCCAGAAATTAGAAGATCAACTTCAACACAAAAAAGATTCCAAGGATAGGTATGTTTAGATTTTGCAAAAGTTTCTTTAGATCTTGAAGAGGCAAAGGTACAAGTTGAAGAGTCTAACACACTAGTTATTAGTCTAAAAACTGAAGTAGAAGAAGCAAAAAGGTAGTTGAATTTACAAACTCTGATCTTGAAGTTAAAACTAATGAATGCCTAAAACTAGAGTTACAAATAGTCTCTTTGAGAAAGGAAATGGAAAATGCATCTTCTAAGTTGGACAAGAATCTGCACTTTGAAAAGAGTACTAAATTCTTAAATGACATGTTGAGGAAGCAAAAGAATCATAAGGACACTACTGGTCTACGCTATGAAGAAGGACAGTGCTTCAAAGTCAGAAATGCACCAAGGAAGAAGATAGATATAAGTCATCATGTTGCTACTCCTAAAGATAAAACAAAAAATAAAGTTGCTGATGTTTGAAGAAGAAGAACAAATAGGTTCTCAAGGCCTCCACCTATTAGGCAATGCCATTCAATAAGGTACAACTACTCTCAGTTTCATTGTTATTGCTATTCTTGTCATGTTTATGGTCATAGAGCTAGAGATTGTAGAACTCACTCAAGAAATGATTTTGGATGGAATAAGGATAAGAATTCTTACAGTTTGTCAAATCCTAGGACTATAACAATGTTTGTTATAACTATAATAAAGTTGGTATGAGCAAGAAATTGTTGGGTGCATGGAAGATATAATTATAAAAGACCTCTTGGAATAATGTACAGGTTAAGATGTTTCAATTGCAATAACTTTGAACATATGTAAAAGTTTTGTAGCCCTGGTTTGAAAGAACTTCCAAGCAAAACTAATACTCTGATCACAAAAGCATCATCTAATGTTGATAAGGGTAGAGGAAAGGCAAATTCCGTTTGGAAGAGGAAACATGAACAAAAACAAAAAGAACCTATGTATGTGCTTTATGCACAAAAGGAATCTCCAGGTGCATAAAAAGTAGCATGGAGTCCGGGGAAATGTTCAATGTCATATCTTTTACTCCAAGGTGAAAATAAGAAGGTTAGTCAAAGATCAAGTGATGGTTTGGTGTGAGGTTGTTGCCCTAGCAAAAGTATGGTGATCTTTATTCATAGTTTTCTTCTCAAATATTTGGCATACAAGTTCACAATGATTTGGTATTTATGCTAACAATGGTATGAATGCATGTCAGATGTTTGAAAGTATTAGTTTGGATGCTTAGTGTAGTTACTTTGACTACAATGCTTAGTGAGAAGCATGTATCTCAGTCACTGTGAATCACTAACATGAAACCTACATAATGTTTTCTCAGTCATAGTGAGAATAAAGTCTTTGTAGGATTTTCAAAGGTATTTCATGATGTAGACTTAGATTTATATAGCAGGAGTGGAAAGAACTTAGAGAAACTCAAAGATTTCATTGGAAGATCAGAGGTATAATAAGGAGTAGTTTATTGACACTTTGTCTATGTGGAACATAAATATGTCAATATTGGAATAATATTGTGGTATGTATCAATTGCATTATTGGTTATTGATTGAAGTGTGTCATGTTTCATTGTAACATCAGAAAATATCCCCTTGGGGGCTTTTCCCTCATAAGGTTTAGCTCCTGGGTCTTTAGTATGCATTTAGGACATTTTAGTTCATATTTTGGCATCCCAATGGAATGAGACCTAGGTTCCATGGCAAATTGGACCTAGGTGGACCCCTTGAGCTATACCCTACCCAAAATAGGGGGAAGGACTTGGGCACCCATGCCCTAGTCTTGCCCTATTTTGGGGAAGCCCTAATTTCAAGGTGTTGGTTTATGACTGTTAGTTGGTTCTTTTGCCAACACGGTAAAGTTTAATTTTTAAAATCTCGGAAGGAATGCTTCTAGGTGCATATATAAGTATGTTTAGGCATTCATTTGTAAACTAGATGATCATAGTGTACTCTAGGCATTCTCAAGGTGATTCAAGGCTTTCTATTGTGTTACAAGAGCAGACTTGTATGTTTTGTGTGTTGATATTTGCAGATTTGAGCATCAATCCCCTCATGGCATGAAGAGCATCTTCCTCCATGAGAGCTTCACTACAAGGTGACATATTATTGTGTTTTCATCATTGATTCCTTTGGTTTTCGCCTCTGCCTCACAAGGGCATGCACACTTTATCTGACAACAGTGTTGGAAGACTTAAGTGTCCTCTAGGGCTTGACTGAGGCAAGCCTCTAAATAATACAACCCCCAAACCAAGTCTTGTGATTGCAGGTTATAGGTGTCACATTTGGGAAAAGTGGAGTTGTAGGAAGGCTTGGCAGGCATCAGGAATTCAGGATCTAGAGAAAAGTCAGACACAGGAGCATTTCTAGGACTTGGGTGCTCACTCCAATGTCCTCTACAGAGAGATCTCAAGAAAACAAAAGTTACAAAGTTGATCAGTGTCGGAAGGAGGTCCAAATTCCCCAAAAAAGTAGGTACCTTGGACTTGGGCGCCCACTCCAGTGTCCCCGACTATTCCACTTCGGAACCCTAAAAACATGTATTCTGTGATTTGGTATTTTATTCCTGTCTGCAAGGGCTTTTTCCATCTTTCATCAATTTGTTGTTCTATTTGCATAATTAGGGTTTTAATGTCTAATTAGACATAATAGAAGGAAAGTTAATAATTAAATTCCCTACATCTGCAAGTGACCTAGGGTATGATATTGCTCGCCACTTGACCCTAGATCTTTCAATGTATACTGGAGAGGCAGATTTAAACATCTAAAATCAAAAGATTAACAAATTCAATTTTCCCCTAAACATTCATTCTTTAGCATCCTGATAAGTTTTTCATAGTCTTTGGATGGTTGCCTCATTCATTCAAGTACTTGGTAAGTTTGGTATTGATGCAAGACTTAAAGATGAAGTGGTTTACAGTTTATCCCCATTGAGTTTGATTTGATGCACCTAGACTCATCATTTCTGATCATTCTGATGCTTGTACAAGTTCAAAAATGACAAAGATGGTTAATTGAATTGATTCAAAGGTGACTTGATCTCTGATCATGTTTCATTTTTATGGAGTTGATGTCATCATGCTTCATACTTTACCTATCATGCTTCACTTGATCAAGTTGCTTGCTTGGTTTATCATCTTTCAATGTATTGATAGTATCATTCATGTTATATATCATCTCCTTTGACATGATAACAATCTATTTGTCAAATTATACAAGGGTAGTGTTCATGTGGATTCAAGGTGCAATGTGATTATCAAATGTTGTTTGTGCAATGATTTGGTGTTCTAATATTGGTTTGATTCAATCTTTCTCTAGTGTCTTAGTCATTGATGATAGTAGATAGTGATTAGTATCAACATTTTAATAGTGACAATTTTGAATGATCGCATGCAGCTTTGAGTTGTGGACTGTTGAATGGACTGTTGTAGTAACAGCAGTCATTTATTTCAAATTGCTTTCACAAGTACAATAATGATAAATAGTGTAAATAAGACTCTCTTGACGTTCTCCTAAACCCTGTTACCAAAACTAAGCTCTTCAAATCTCTATTATCACCAAAAACAACCACCTCTCTTACCTCTCTGCCTGACTCTACAAATGAGTCGTTCCCTGTCGTAACTAACCATGACTCTCTATCATAAAGATACCACTCTTAAAATAGTTAATTGACTCAAGAAGTCATGGGTATCTCCACTAAATTAGCCCACGAAGGCTCTTAGTTGGACATGCAATGTTAGAGGAGTATGTGGTTAATAATTACCACTCCTCACACAACAACGACTCTCTCTCAAAAGCATTCAATCTTATCGAAGATGGTTATTAATGAATGCTTCATTCTAATGGAGGTCGTTAACAATTATCCCACTATCAAACTTGTTCTAACCACTCAAAGTTCTACATATAATAATAGTCTATGAACATAGATATTAATATTAATAGGAATAATAACAATGTTTTTATGTAAACTTATACACAAATGTGAATGGGTTAAGTTCATCTCCCCTTCACGAACTAAAAGAAAAACTCGTCGTTTTCATTTTGACAACAAAAGAAATATATGACGTTATAACTATAAAATGAAACACACTAACATTTCTTCCAACCACACCAATGAAAATGCAAACACAATCTCATTTACAACATAAAAATTGACGTGTTTGATGGAAAGTCATGCTAGTCACAAAATGAATATTGCTCAACACTAACAATGTCAATTTCACAAAATGACAAGGTTGAAGAAATAAAACTTCAAAAGGATTCTAAATGATGTCGACAACTTGTCAAGTTGACCAACAAACTTAAACTGCTTTGAAAAACACAACTTACCTCAATCGTTAAGGTTTTACTAATTATAGGTATTCAATACTTAGATGGCAAATGAACGGTTCAAAACTGAAGGTCTATTCTCCTCTCCTCAAAAGATACTGTCTCTCTGTCTTTCTCTGAGAGTAATCAAAACCTATTTTTTTGCATACAACTTGCAATTACCAGATCATGATCAGTGCATCATTAGTTCATTCATAAATCTTATGAATAACAAATCAAGTTTTCATAATGTAAATTAATGAATCATTTAATCACATGCATTATACTTAATCACATGCACTAATATCTAATATAATCAATGATTTACTTTAACATTATAACATAATGTCAAATCATATTTCATAAATTAACTTCTATTCACATAAAAGTACAAAAGTAAAATCAAAGCCAAAATTATGGATGTAACATATCTTTCCCCATAAGATTCATTGTCCTCGATGATTCAATGTTACAATTCAAAATATAAAACATTTTTTTCTGTAGCTACTAAAAGTATGAAATAAATGAGGAAATTTCTAAAACAATTCATGGAAATCCTCCCATGTAGCACTATCTTCTTCATACTAGTCCCACTGGGCCTTGTACTGCATATCCTCTCTGTTATGCAAGCAAAGCTTGTGCGTTTTGAGCACTTTGAGAGGCTCGATTGTGATCACTCCTAGGTCTTGTATTTGTAATGCATTCCAAATTAGAATATGGTTACCTCCTACAATATACTTTTTCAGATAACAGTATAAAAACATTGTCCATTCTAGATAAGGTTGGTGGTAGAGACATCTTGTAGGCAACTGGATTGATCACTTCAAGAATTTTGAAGGGTTCTATGTAACGAGGAGCTAATTTGGAAGACTTTCCAATTTTATAGAACTTTTCTGAGGTTTGACCCTCAAAAGAACTTTCTCTCCAATAGAGAATTGTCTTTATATTCACTTTGTAACAACATAACTTTTCTATCTATCATTGGCTTCTGCTAAACTGTTTCTGATCAACTTAACCTTTTCTTCCATTTTAGCTAGCGATTCTAGACCAATGCTAATCCTATCTTTTAGTTTATCCCAACTTATAGGAGTTTGGAATTTTCTTCCATAAAAAGCTTCAAATGGTGCCATCTTGATAGAAAAAAGATAGGAATTGTTATAAGATAATTCCACAAATGGTAAGTACTCTTCCCATTAATATTGTTGATCCATGCAATACATTCTTTACAAATCCACCAAAACTTGGTTAACTCTCTCAGTTTGACCATCTATTTTAGGATGATAAGATGTACTCACATTAAGTAAATAGTTCCTAGTGTGAAGAAAAAATAGTTTTCCCTTACATTGACATCACACGTGCTTCTCTATCTGAGATAATCTTTTCAAGAACTCTGTGCAATCTAACACTTCTTGAACAAATTTGCAAGGTTAATACTGGTGCTCCATCAGACTCAAAATGAAACCCATCATACCTTGAATCTTTAGGATTTACCATAAGAGCTTACTTCACCTACTCATATTATTCATCACCTGATAATTTTTGCAACAATAAATCCTTGAATTTTACATGAATAGAGACAATTGATGAAATATGTCTCTGTCAACTCAAAGCATTTGCTACTCTGTTCTCTTTTCCTTTGATATAACTTATCTCAAAGTCTTAGTGGGATATCAATTCTAACCATCTCCTTTCTCGAGCATTAAGATGTGGTTAAGAAAATATATACTTAAGATTTTGATGATCTAATTTTAGCACAAAGGTTTTCCCTAATAGATAGTGATGCCATACTTGCAAAGAATGCATAACTGCTACCAATTCTAAATCATGTGGAGCATAATTCTCATCATAATATTTAATCTTTCTAGTCTCACAAGCTATTACTCATCTATCCTAAATAAGCACTCCTCCTAATCTATCTCATGAGGCATCAGTTATTGCAGCTAACTAACTTTCGAGATCAAGAACTCTCAGAATTGGTGTCATTGTCAATTTCTCTTTTAAAAGATCAAACACCTCCTGAGATTTGTTTGACCAATCAAAATGTTTCCCTTTTATTTGTAAGGAAGGGATTGGACTTGCAATATTCGAGAAATTCAAAATAAACATTCAATAGTATCCTACCAAATCCATGAAGCTACGTACTTCATGCACTTTCTTAGGTATAGGTCAATCTAGGATAGCTTTGATCTTTGTAAACACAGAAGCTTCATACATTTGATCAAAAATATAATATATACCTGGTAATCATTACTTATCCTTTATCATTTCTTTATTGAGGATATGATATTCAAGACATAGACGCAAAGTTTCATCCTTCTTTTTGACAAAGATTACTAGTGCACCTGAGGGTGAAACACTAGGTGTAATCAAACCTTTAGCCAAAAATTCTTGCAATTGGTCTTTTAATTCCATCAATTTCATAGTAGTCATATGGAAAGGTGTTTTCAATATTGGTTCAGATCTTGGTTTAATGTGAATTGCAAAATGAAAGACTCTTTTGGGTGGTAAACCTGGAAGTTCTTTTGGAAAAACATCCTTGAAATCCTGAAGAAAAGAAACCTTTCTTCAAAAACACACTATGTTTTCAAGGACTTTCTTCAATTTGTTCCATTATTACTATGAAGAGTTCACACCCTTTTCGACTAGCCTTTTTAATTTCATTGCAGAGATTGGTCAAATCTTGACCTCTCTTTGAATACCATGGAAAAAGACCTTATTTCCCATATCGTCTAAGCATTCAATAGTTTTAGAAAAATAGCCTACCCTGGCTCAAAGCTTCCATAACCAACTCATTCCCTAGATAACATCATAGGAACCTAAGGGAGCTAGTATAGGTTCACCTTTGTTGAAAAAATGGAGAGACCAATCTTAGCTTCAAACAAACATTGCTCTACTTGAGTCTTAGATTGGTTAGTATATTCTAATAACAAAGGTTTAGCCATGTAACTATCTCTTCTAGGAAACTTATTCAAAAATCTAGGAGAAATAAAATTTTCAATTGTTTCAGTATCAATCAAGATAGAGATAGGGATTCCAAAACAATACCAATCATCTCTATGGGTGTGATCTAATACTTCGCTTGGTGATTATAAAGAGCTACATGAATTATCTGTTGGAAAGCTACTTGTTGTGTAGGTAAGGCATTACTTATTAGATAACCACTCTGGTTCTTGGTTGGGCATTCATGAGCATAATGTTCAGCTCCACAAGTAAAACAACCTCCAGGAGGTCCTCTCCTTTCTATTGGTTTTCTAGTATTATCCTCATTTCTTTTGAAACTACTATTCTTTTTCTCATTACCAGACCCACTCTTATTCTTCTGGGTTCCTTTTCCATTTCTTTTATTCTCATAGCTCTTATCATTTCTTCTTTTGGATGGTTGTAAAGTTGGAGTCTTATTGAATCTCTTGTGATTCATATTGTGATAAGCAAGTTTGGACTTCAATTCTTTTTCCTTTTTCATGTTCATGCACCAAGTGGATGCTTTTCCTACGAATTGAAAGGCCCTCCAAACCACTTTGGTTAATTTTAAGTAATTTCTTATCTCAAAATATTTTTCCATATTTGTTAACCAAGCTTTAGTTGCATCTTCAATCATTGTTCCATCAAACTTTAGTGGAGTGACTTTCTTCATATCGTTGGAAAGTTCTAAGGCAAACCTATCCTTTGCTTCCTTCTAGGGTCTACAGTTTTTAGGGTTCTCACTACTCACACTATCCTCTAGGTGAATTTCCTTGCTCATCCCATGAGAAAACTCATTTTCACTTTCAAGGTTTTCCTAATCTCTTACTTTCTTTTCGAAGTTACCTAGTCTCTCCTTAGTTTCTGTAAGCATGGTTAGGATTTGATCTAATTTGTCCATGGGATTAACTAGTGAATTATTCTCTTCTTGACTCTCACCCTAGTTTGTTCTTGTACGAATCATGTTGTCATTTTTATCACACCTGAGAATATTAAGTTATCTATTAGTTTTCTGAATTTAATGCATTTCATTAAATCAAAACATAATTAACTCAAAACAACCAACAAATTAGTACAAAACATTCTCATTTTTATTATAATTTATTTAGGAGTAACGACCTTCTTATTTATATATTTAATCATGACAAGACTACACGTCCCTATCAGTTAAAGGATATTCCAATTAACAAAATTAGAGGGTGGTTTCACATGCAGGTACTTCTCCATCTCATGTTTTTCATAAAATAGGCACATCACAACCACATTCAAATGACATGTCGTGACTAGCTAACAGTTTACTAGGTTTCACTACACAAGTAAAAATAGTAGGATTCTTGGCTAGTTCAAAAGGTTGTTTCCTTTCTAGCCATATTCACTTAAGTACATCAGACAAAGTCTTTGAATCCTCCAGGCATGTACCCTTAGCATAATTAATATGCTCTTTATATTTAACTTCCTTAATAAGTTCTTTCTTAACTACTAACCATGACAAATTCTAGGGAACATACTTTCTAATAGTTCTCTTGGTTCTTCTCCACACCATTCTAGCATAAAACCAATTTTCAAACATTAGCTATCTTTTTAATGTTGATTAATTCTCTTGTAGCGAACTCCAAGCTCCATGGGTTGAACCCAGTTAGCTATGATACCATATGTAACATACCATTTCCTAAACAAGACTAAAATCAAATATTCACCATGAGATTTAAAAACACATAGTGAAAAAGATAGAAATTTTTTTTAGTTAAAATAATATTAAAGAATCAAGATACATCAAAAAAATATAATTTCCTTCTTGAAATATACAACATCATATATTTTACAATGTTGGCATCTTGTCATTTCATTACAATGATATACATTTAAATAGTTTAAAAACACAAGTCACTTATCCAAAAGATATATTGCATCTGGAATTCTGACACCCATATTGTAAGTCGTGGTGAGTCATATACTAGAGAGAGAGGGAGACCATCTTCTAAGTGCTTTACCTCCAACCATAGACTAGCGGTCCCACGCACACCTTCCTTTCTAGAAGTGGCCTTACCCTTCACAAAGAGTATAGACATAAGGTAACCAATGATTATTTGCCATCAAAGAATTGGTGTTGTATCCTACATAATGCTATCAATAATACAACCCTAGTTAACCTCTAACTAAGTATGATGATACTGATAAGTTATGCAATCTAGATATGGTGAACTGACAATGAACGTAGAGATGTATGCATTACTTTTGCCAAAGATTCAATATAAAATAGACATTATCAATGAATGTTGTTGTAATGTCCACCCACCCTCCAACTTGACTTGGATACTATCACATCTTACAGTATGACTTGGTCAACTAGGTTTAACTATAGAGTTTTATTTAACTGAAATATAGTCTTTCCAACTTAGATAGTTTTTCAAGACACCATCATTGTTCCAAAGACCTTATGGAATGAATATCCTCAGTTGGGTAT
This sequence comes from Cunninghamia lanceolata, assembly GCA_027924645.1. Taxonomy (NCBI): domain Eukaryota; kingdom Viridiplantae; phylum Streptophyta; class Pinopsida; order Cupressales; family Cupressaceae; genus Cunninghamia; species Cunninghamia lanceolata. Next base: position 22,714,384 of record BSBN01000078.1, read on the forward strand.
CTCCTTGCATCCTTCCAACATGTGAGATACATGACTTATCGACACTTATAACTTAAGTCCATTTACAAACAACCAAATAGGTTTTCTTTTATACCAAGAATAAACATCAATGCATAGGAAAAATCTCCTTTATGTCTAAATATAATTAACAATCATAAATAAGGAACTCACCTTTTCATTGTTGATCTAAATAGTTAAGAAAACACGTAACCACAAGGGTAAATTAGATAATTTTACCCCATTGGGTTAATCTAGGGTTTTTATCTTTCCCTTTTCCAACACAATGGAATAACAAAAAAACTTAATCTTAAAAAGTAAGAATATAGCAAGAAAGATATTATCTTCTAGTCTTATTCCATTTATGAGGTCATTTAAATCTCACAAACCTTGACTAGATTATAGTATACAAGTATACTTTAGTTTACATAAAGCTAAAGGAACAAATTCAAGTTTAAACTTCTCCTAAGTTTAGTTTGAATTCCAAATAGATGATGAACTAAATTATGTTTTCTATCCACATGATTTTAATGTCTGAGTCTCACTCTTACAAATAAGCTAAGTCGAAGCAATAGTATACAAGTACTTTCATCTAAACTTGTAGTAAATCCATCTCACTCGATGTCTCCTTAAAAAGACTTATTTTATGTTGCCATCAACTTTTTTTTACTGTCTAAGTTGTTCTACTTATATAAATATAACCAATGAAGTCATTGGAAGAATATCAATATCTAAAACCTCTCGAGTAACTCAAAGACTATATTATATATTCCACTAATTGTTCAACATTATTGACTATATGATTTCACCAAAATAGTAAGCCTCTATGATCCAACGAGTATATTAGACTTGTGGATTACAAGAACATAAGAATGCAATAATCAAAGAACCCTAACACTTGCGTAAGTTTGTATTGCTTGTTTGCACTGCTCCACAAAGAAGTCTATGGGAAAAGATAAGAGTATAAAGTGATATATAATCTACTCAGGTAGTGTCTTATGAAATATATATATACATACAAAAAAAGAATATGTTTATAATGTTTAAATAGAGAATCCTTTGTATCTAAATATTCCTAAAATCTTTGTCTAAATTTATCCCACGACTTTATCTATATACAAATCGAAACCATCTTCTAGAGATAACTAACATTAAAGTTTGCTTTTAGACAAAACCTTTGCTATACGAACACCACACCCTTTTTCACTATGAAGAACAAAAAAATTGAGCTATGCTAACATTCTTTATATAAAAGTATCAACCATTAAAATTATACTATGATTGTTGACTATTAAAGAGATGATAACACTGACTCTAAGTTCTTAGCAAAAAAAAAGTTATATTATTAACTAGAAACAATAAGATGAGCAACATCGACCAAGAGTGCTCTCATACAAGTAAAGCTTCTAATATACTCAACTATGGTCTAAAGGCTCATATAACTACCAACATTTCATAGGGAATGCCTATGTTCTCCAAAAACAATTATTGATATATAAAAGTTTCTAGTAACCTGATTTGCAATAAGAGAGTCATGAGGAATATGCATGGTTTATACTTGAGCAAACTAGTGACACTTAGACTTTGTCGACCTTCACTTCAACTTCTTGAACTAATTCCCTTATAAGAAATGATATATTCTTAGATATTGATTTCCCTCATTAACTTATAATGTTTATCAACTGAGATAACTAACCTTCACTATTATGAGATTTTCCTTCTGTCAACTCTCTTGATGCTCTCCTAAACTCTACTCCCAAAACCGAGCTCTTTGAATCTCTATTATCACCAAAAACAACCACCTCTCTTACCTCTCTTCCCGACTCTACTAATGAGGCATTCACTACCATAACCAACCGCAACTCTCTATCATAAAGACACCACTCTTAAAATAGTTAATCAATTCAAAAAGCCACTGGTATCTCCACTAAATTAGCCCGTGAAGGCTCTTAGTTGGACATGCAAATTTAGAGGAGTACATAGTTAATAATTACCACTCCTCACACAACAACAACTCTCTCTCAAAAGCATTCAATGTTATCGAAGATGGTTATTAATGAATGCTTCATTATAATGGAGGTCATTAACAATTAACCCACTATCAAACTTGTTCCAAAGTTCTACATATAATAATAGTCTATGGACATAGATATTAATATCAATATGAATAATAACAATATTTCTACATAAACTTCTACACAAATGTGAATGGGTTGAGTTCATCTCCCCTTCACGAACTAAAAGCAAAACTCGTCGATTTCATTATGACAACAAATGAAATATTTGACATTATAACTATAACATGAAACACGCTAACATTTTTTCCAACCACACCAATGCAAATGTAAACGTGATCTTGTTTACGATGTAAAGATTGACGTGTCTAACAGAAAGATGTGCTAGTCAAAAAATGACTATTGCTAAACATCAACAATGTTGATTCCACAAAATGACAAGGTTGACAAGACAACTTCAAAAGGATTCTAAATGACGTCGACAACTTGTCGAGTCAACCAACAAACTTAAACCGCTTTGAAAAACATGACTTACCTCAATCGTCAAGGGTTTACTAATTGAAGGTACTTGTTACCCAATTGTGCTTTTCAGCTAAATTAGGTTAGGCTGTAACAACATTTACTATTGTTACTTTGAAGAAGTAGACAGGTTCAAGGGGAAAGTAGGAGAAGGATCAAGATTCTCAGTTACCCATAGAAGGCCTACTATCCTGGTGGAGGGCCATTCCGGTGATAACCATTACTAGAATCATGTAGTAGATTAGTAAGAACTGCTACATCAGAGAAATAAGATGGGAAGGACACCCCAACAAAGAAAGAGATATCCTAGGACTGGTAGGAGAAAGGAAATCTAATCTATGTGTTGTAGATTGTGTTGCAATATATTTCCATTGTTCATTCTTTACAATTGATACATTATTGAATGAAAAAGGTACATAAATATTACTAAATCCATTCACAATTATGAACATCTGTATCATGCAATCAGTCTTAGTTTATCTTTATGCAATTGATTCACAAAGAAGAAGCAATATACAAAAAACATTGCATAAAATAGTTGTTCATATTCATGAGAAGTAAAGTGTTTATATGCTCCCACACAAGTCATGGGATTAACTATATATGATGCAATGAAAGAGAGCAAGTAAATCTGAAACAAAAGGAGAAAACATATAAAAGGGAAAAAGGGACCTGTCATTGCCTGAATAATGAATCCTGTTGCTGACAGCATCATCTTCAGTTCTCTCATTGATATCTTCAAGGGGGCCTGCAAAAGAAAATGAGGAGGAATGTTAGAGATCAGGGTCCCTTTTTCACTTCCATATACAATAATATCATAATGTACTTGTTATCTTACACAAACATCTAATCAAGAAGATATAAGAGATCAGCAAATCCATAATGCAATCATACAGCTATAAAAGGATGAAAAAGTAAAGATCAGACAATTCAAAGGAGGGGCTACTAAGCCTCTATGTTTTCTCTAACAAGTTTGCTAGATGTGCAGGTACAGGTACTTGAAGACTAGTCATTAATGACATGTCAGGACAGCAGTCATAATTACAAGGTGTAAGGACTATCATGAGGCACAATATACAATGTAAAGATAAAGAGAAAAGAGGTGACTGACAATAGTCATATAGAGCAGCAATGTAATAATGAAGTGACAATACTATTAGTAGAATAGTCATAATATAAGGGACATTCATGTCCATCATCAAGGCACAATCATATGTAGTAGTCACCATGAGAGAGGGACTGCCTCATGAAAGTGGAGCAGTTCATCATACAGAGGAAGTCATCAATCAAGATACTCAAGGGGACTACAAAAGGTACCCATCACTCTAGGAGTCTAAGATAGTCATAAGGTCATACAAAAATTTCATTAAACTACCTTATGCATATTGCTGAAAGTTATTGAAAGTCTATCAAGCATAGAAAAGTTGTGTAGTCACTAGATAGACCAGACAGTGAAAGAAGAAGATACATGTTTGCATGAAATAGTGAAAAGTATAGGAAATCAGTGATTCAAGATAGTATAGTATCTCATCTGGGCATAGTGAATAGTCTCTTACTACAATAAGGGTGATGAATAGTCATGAGTAAAGGCACCTTAATAATGACAAGGTAATAAGCCTACCTGAAGAGCCACAAACATATTAAAGAACAACCAATTGCATTTGATAAGAGCAATCAACATCAGTAGTCAAAGACAAACATCAATGTAATGATACAGTCAAGCCAGTGACATGATACAGAGAAAACAAAAGGTAGTAGCAGTGACAGTCAGTATCAAGAATGACCGTGGTAAAAAAGAGAATAGTCATATACAATGAGCAGAGATGAAATAATAAACAATCGAATGAAGATGATTGTCATGACAGTCTGCGATCAGTTCTAGATGACTGCAATAGGTTGAAGAATGGAACAGTGCAAAGGAGGTGTTTGTTTCAGTTTGCCCCACTTGAATATCATCCACTCCAACATAAAAAAGTTAGCCTAGGTAAAAGAAAATAGGACAAACATTTACCACTTTTGTTGTGAATGAGATGTAAACTTGCTATTGAGTCTTTAACCAATGAAATGGCTGGTATTCAATTAAAGTGATGTTTCAAATAGTCCATAAGCAATTATTATGATGATTGTCCTAGTACAGGGAAAAATAACTAATTGATGAAGTTGTAAATATCGTGGAACAATCTTATCCATTGACATGAAGAACAGAAGGACAATGTTAAGTAGAAGTTAAGGGACTATTGAGGAGTTACAGTAGATAAGACAATAGTTTATGACTATTATAAAGCCTTCAGGAATGAGACAGTCAAATACTATGAAGATAGAACATTATACAAAGATGACTAAAAACAATGAGATAGTGACAAAAATCAGTCATGAGGACAGTCATAAAAGTATACAACAAAAGAAATAGTATCCTTTTACTAGTTCATATAAAATAGTCAATTGAAACATCAAAAAGGTTGCAAGTAATGTACAGTCACAACAATATTTATGATGAGAATAGAGCCCTCAAGGAGTAAGATTTTGTTCCAGAACTTTCAAAAGAGAGGAAAAGAAATACAACAGAGTTTTAAAAGGAATCCCTCACTATTCTTTTCAAAAACACATTGCTCATATTTTCCTAGAGAGAGAATATAGGGGTTTCACACTTTTCTCACAAAACACCTTCAGTGGCTATTCCAAAGGTGGCATAGTTTCCATATAACCCTATTAGGGTTTTGTCAAAAAATAGGGCAACCTACATATTTCTTAGAAGTGAGAAAGGAAACAAGCTTCTTCTTGATACTAAAGAGCCATACCATAATCAATACATGGAATATTGAGATAGTTGCTAAGTTCATCAATATGGTTCTAAAAACATCTATAACCAAGAATAAATTACGCCATGAAAGCAACGATGCAAGTATGTGGGTTTCAAAAATAATCAAAGGAAAGTAGTCTTATTTTGCAAAGGCAGCAGAGAAGTCACTTTTCAATCATCTTACAGCAAGACAAGGGTTTTTCCCTAAAATTTTTATTGAAGAGAACCATAGTAAATCAGTTTTTAAGAATTCTTCTGTAGAGGACACCGAGATCACTTTAATGACTGTTCAAATAAAAGACCATATACAAAGAAATATGCATAGAACCCTACAATTTTAGGACCACATTCCATAGTTTGTATCAAAGAAAGCAAGGGTCAGTGTTGCTATAGGATCATATAGAAGAGTAAAGATAGAAAAAATAGAGAACTTCACATGCATTTCACAATCAAGCCCCAGTAAGATTACATCATAAACAACATATAAATCAGTTTTCTTACCATCTCATACAACAAAAAGGAAAGTACATAGACTTTTCATACTTTTTAAAACACTTTCATGGAGTCACGCAGAGGAAAAAGCCAAAAGCACAAATCTTTACCATACAGGAGCAGAAAAAAACAATGAAGTATTTTCTTCCATATATCGAAACCACGGAAAAAGGGCAAGGAAATAGAAATGTCTTGTAGTTTTTAGTGTAAAGAAGAAGGAAACAGTAAGGTGAAGAGAAGTATTTTTGTAGTTCTTAAATAGAAAAGCAGATGAGCCTTGCTTACTAGAAGAAGTTACAAGAAGAGTCGTTGGTAGCAGCAAAAACCCTTCAGGAGTTACAATGAGCTAAGAAACCCTCATGGCAGTGCACCACTTCAAAGAAGATGAAAAGGATAAGAGCAAAATGATTTCTTTTAGGGTTTGATTGATCTTTTTGTGCCCTAGCCTGATCGTCTTAGTCTCCCTTTGACTTTGTTAAGAAAATAGATCATCATAAATCAAATGGAGACTGTGGTCTATGACTTTCAAGTCATGATGCCTAGTGAAGAATGCATGAGCCTATGGAGAGATGGAGTCATAAGGTGGTCATTCTTCTCTTTTGACTTTATTAAGGGACTTTTAAAATCTTGGAAATCAAAAGAAAATGATAAGTGTTTGAAAACAAAAGGGAAAGGGTATGATTAAAGTTTGAAAAAATCATAGAATGGTTTGAAGCCTTTTCATAGGCTAAGGATAGAAAAAGACATTATTCTAAACCTTGTGGTTTTTTTTGCAAAGTTGGAAGAGAAGTTCAAGCGTAAATGGACAAATCATGTAAACCCTTTTTTCCTTTCTACGTGAGTTAATTCTAAAAATATTGTATTTTAAACACTTATTGAGGGTAATAATTCTAAATTACCCTAATATTTATTTCACAAAACCAAGAAGATAATTGTAAAACACTTATTAAGCTAAAACCATGCAAACATATTACCCTTAATATTTGTCAAAAATAATATATTTTTGCCCTCAAATCATGTAAGGGAGTAAAGTGAAGACAAACTAAACTATCAAACTCATGTAAGAGGAGGTTCTACTTCTATTTTTTACTTGGAGTCAAACAAGCTTATTTTGGCAATCTTTTGGTCAAACACCTTGGGAGGAGTTCTGAGCTAGATTAGCTCAGTTTGGAGCAGTTGTGGGCTCTTATATATAGGCTTTTTTCTCCTTCTCACCTAGCAACAGGGAGTTGTCTTTTCCAACCTATTCATGCATCATGTTGAGTGTAGTTAGAAGGAGATAACTTCCCTTTGCTTTTGGAGATAGATTTTTGTATTATAGGAGGAAAAGCTTATGCTTTTTTCCTAGTTCTTGCTTTTTCTCTAGCCTTTGTACATTGCACAGACAGATTCAGTATCGTAACTCAATATATTTTATAAGTTTTTATACAACAACAATTTACTTTTTAGCAGATTTGATAGTTATTAAAGTGTTTTCCTTCCATTTTCCAATAAAATCAGGTGTTCTTCTTCTTGGATTCATGTGTCTTGTCTTGTGAATGATCCGATAAAGATTTACCATGTTTTAAATTGAAACCTTTAAGTATTATGTCTCATTCTTTTAAAGCAAGTACACAATAGTACAAATTTTACCACAGGTTGTAGATTGTGCAGATGATTCTTATACTTTTAAGTTGTGAGAGCATTGGTTTTCCTTCAGCAAAAAGTAGATTGATTTCATCCCTTTGTATGAAATATTTATATGATAGGATTATTCAATTTGAGTTGTAGGAATAGAAGTATTGAGAAATAGTTGTGAATCAACTTGCAGGTTAGGATATAATAATTGGTGCATCACCCCTTTAGATCAATTTTAGTTTTATTTATTCATCCTTCTATCTCTTTTCCTTGAAGTATATCAGATCTAAGGGACTTTTAAAGGGAGATGACTCTTTCAAAAGTTCATTTTCATCATAGACAACCCACAATTTGACGGTGATCCAATGTTTCATGGGATTGTTGAGCTTATTGCTTGACCGGGTGCAATCCTTCATGACAACAGTACTCAATACTCAAATGAAGATTGAATGGTTCAAAACCAAAGGTCTATTCTACTCTCCTTAGAAGATACTCTCTCTTTCTTGGAGAGTAATCAAAACCTATTTTTCTGCATACAACTTGCAATTACCAGATCATGATCAATGCATCGTTAGTCCATTCATAAATATTATGAATAAAAAATTAAATTGTCATAACATAAATTAATGAATCATTTAATCATATGCATTATATAACATAACATCAAATCATGTTCCATAAATTCACTTCTATTCAGGTCAAAGTAAATAGTAAAATCAAAGCTGAAATTGGGGATGTAACAATGTGAACAATCAAGAATTTACTACAAATTTTATTGTTATTCAGTGTAATGATACTTATGTACCTTCTCATTTTAGAACTTATAAATCTAAAAGACCTAAGGAATTTTATAGCTCACATTTAATGTAATGCTTAATCATCAAGGTCTTGATATCATGTACACATTAATAGATCTCCATAAGCAACAAATTACCTTGAACTGAAAAAGTTAGAGAAGAATAAATAGGTTACATATAATAAACTTATGTTTCATCCTAGGGACATAATTTGTTCGTGCCTACCTAAGAAATGTTTTACACTAAGAAAAATTAAAAATATCACATGAATATCTCTAAAGAACCACTTCCTCCAACATCAATGGATAAAGAAAGATAAATTAACAATTATGCATGTATTGATAGTGTTTTCCTAAGAGTGCTATTTCTTCTCATGATAAAATCTATTGACCTAAGGAGAAGAATTAATTTATCTAATATTAACCTTTCTCCTAAGACAATTAATCTTTCTCTTGCTGAAGATAGATTTATTAAGAAGGAATGTAAATTAAATCTCAATTTAATAATTAAATGGTTAATATTTAGATTTAAGATAGAATAATATATACAATGATGTTAAAATAGATGTAATAACAAATGTAAAGTGATAATTTAATAAGAACTCTTAAGTAAATCATTTACAAAACAAATTAGATAATATAATCACATAATCATATTAACATCAAAACCCATCAATATCTTTTATTAACAATAAGTTTAGTACTTCATTAATTTCCATCATAGAAATGAATAGATACATATCTTTTAGATCCTAGAAGTTCTTTGAAATGTCACTCTGGAGATTGGATTATAGATTCAACCCCCTTTCAACAAGTGAGCACTTCTAGGAGGAATCCAGTTCTTATTCAGAACCAACCATGTGTTTCCCAAGCATTCAGCTCTTTTTAAGAAAACAAAAACACACAAGTTCTCTAGAGCCATGTTCAACAAAATATGCTCAACACAAGTGCACACAAGCCCTGGCTAGGACAATCTTGGTGTACTCTGTACACTGAGTTGGACACACTCTGTGTGCCCCTTCTCCAATACTCACCGCTTGTCAATTCTATAATCCTTCTCCTTTGTGATTCTTCCCTTTCTTTCCTTATCTTCCTTGAGTGTTCTCCATGCCCTTTTCAAGTCTCACACAAATGCCTTAAATAACCTTTTAAGGGGTTCCTTCTAAACCATCACACCCTTTTACAAAGGTTGTCATTAATATTGGTTTAATAAACATAATAACTCCTTTCTAAAGTGGTTTTCATAATTATTCTTTATTTATCTCAATTTTAACCAAAATGATCATAATACCCCTTATTTTCTCTGTTTTAATTATAAAGGGGAAATAAACTTTATCCTCTTATAATTTCAGAGGGTTATTCATAAGTAGATTTCTTTTTCCATTTTGGGTAAAAACTCACATAACATTGGTAGATTGTAGATAATCATGTTCTACCCCTAGTTTTCTTTACACCATTTTCGTATTTGATCCCATGTAGACCAAAGATTTTCCCAACTCATGAAAAAGGCCATACCTTTTAAATGAGAATTTGTATTATCCAATTCCTATTTATTTCGAATAAATATGATATTCTAAAAAGTTTCCATTATTTTTTATTTCCCCAAAGGGATCCTATTCACTCCTCTAGCAACATATGATAATTCTTTTCCTGATTTTGTCCATGTCTTTCTTTTTTGATCTTGTATTTGGTTTTGTATCTGGTCTGTTAGGGCCTTATATTCTATTTTGTTTGGTCTCCACAATTTAATTTTTGAAGGGGAAGAATTTTGATCTAACCCTAGTGTAGGGTTTTGGGTTTTACTTTTCTACAAATTGTCTCCTTTTAAGCCATCGGTGGTTATGTTGTTTAAATCTATTTGTGTTATTTTATTCTTCCCTCATCCTTTATTTTTCTCTTCATTCTTGTGTTAATCTACTATAGTCTTTTGCCGATTTCAACCAAAAATTTGTCTTCTCTATTTTGTTTCTTCTATCTTTTTCATGTGCCTCATGTTTTTGCTTTTAAAAATTCCATCTATCCTTTTTCCTGTGCCTCATTTTTTTTCTTTTTGAATTCCATTGCCACTTATTTTGTAGAGTAGAACTATTTTTAATTTGAACAATTTTTAGTTTACAATAAATTATGATTTGAAAAACATGGTACTATTTTTTTTATCTGTAAATGCATCCATGGGGATGCTCCTTGTATTATAAAGTAATAAAAAAATAGTACATACATTTTTAGAAAATCACTATTAACATAGAGTCAACCTAGGTGAAAACAAAAACCTGGAAAGGAAAGAATTACTACTATCTATTCACCTATGTATTTCTGAAATACAAACATATATACTAATATGGGAGCCTTGCTCCTTCGGCCCGCTCCTACTCGATGCCAATGAAACATTGCATCCATTCCATACCATCTACCTCCTTCATTCCCAAGATCTGCTTTAGGAAATCAATTGCTTTCTCCACCTTCTGATGCCTCCTTACAAAAGACGCCGGCTTATTAGAAGTAAGCAATGAAAACCATTTGATCAAATCTCTGTTGTGGTTTAACCTATGGAAATTACCTGGAAGTGGGACACCATTGCCATACCTGGTCATCACTAACACCTCATCCAAACCTCACAAAAATCTCTTTTTTATCAAAGCCTTCACAATTACTGCCACATCCTCCTTCAATTCCCTGAATTCCAACAATGTTTTTTTTGTTAAAAAACCAGATAAGGGTGGGAGGGAACCCATAGATTAAAATAAAAATAGATACAAATATGATAGCCGAAGCCAAGTCCAGACAGGACAGTCCATAACAGTCTTGAAACGAAAAACATCTAACAAGAAAGAACAGGAAAAATTAAAACCAACACCCGGGCATAGGCTGCTAGAAGGCCACAGAAAACAAGGAAGAAAACCGAAACACCCTCAAAACATCACAAAACCCATCATTGAAACCACCAGCAGCCACGCCATCCCAAACACAAAACACGAACACACGCTAAACAGAAAGAGAATTCCAACAATGTTGCAACAAAAATTGATGAAATGTTATTATTTACTCTATATCGGTGATCCACCAACAAAAATCCTCCCCCAGAATCCATTACACTACGAGAAGTAGAATATCATTTCTGGTTTTCAAAATGCTTTGAAGTCTCTTTTCAGTCACCTCCCCGAGAAAGGCCATTTGCTTCTACAAACAAGTAAGCCTGATCGGGGTGCCCATGGCTTCTTAATAGCTTCGGAGCTCAAACAGTTGATAATTAACATCAAAGCATTATTTACTTCAAATAAAAGCATCTTAACTCTGAATGCACTGGAATAGGAAGCTCTCAGTGTTTGTAACATTATTATCTCCTACTTCGAATGTCATATCATCATAGTGTAGTGGGATAGAGTGGAGAAGACATTAAATGCTATAATTACCAATCCTGCAAGAGTTAAACCCATGTGTCACTATGCTAGGTGGCGTTTCCAAAACTAGTTCCTCCAACTAATTAACTGCCAAGTTGTCCAATGCATCGACCTCCTTATTTTCCTCCTCGAATAAATGGTTAACTGTGTATTGTTCCAACTTGTCCAAAAGATCCATGACCGTGTCAAGTATGGTGTTATATTTCCAAAACTTAATGTGCTCCTCAACCTTATCACATTAATCACAAATGTTGAGCCACCTTCTATTGCTAGCTTGCTTAGACCCATCTCAATGCTTACTTGAAGTCCCAAGATTAGCACTTGATACTCAACCATATTGTTGGTTCCATGGCCAAGCCTCTTAAAATCTCTGCAAAGGACCTTCCCTTCCCAATTTCGCACTAAACTTCTTATGCCCGATGATCTTGTGATGTAGTTCTTACAAGACTCTAGACTCTTGGAGTGTTGAGGTGGAAGATGTTGACGTAAGAGCTCTCCTCCATGTGGTGATATGACAACTTTGAGAAACTTTCCTTCACCTTCCAAACTTCTCATGTATGAGCTCTCGCCATTCACCTCATTGGATCATCCATCACCTACAAAAACACATCAAATTAAGACTTGATATAAAGGATTTATAATAACAAATTACATTCATCTTATGCATGTGGGATCAAAAAATGGCATTTCAAAACATACCCTTTCACGTGAAATCCATGCCTAAGTGCCTAGGTGGGTTTAGAGGTGAAAGGCAGAGAGTGTGTTGTGGACAAGACCTTGTCTGGCTGAAGGGCTCAAGGCCACCTAGCATGGGAGGGTTTGAAGGTGGTGTGAGGATTTTTCATGACTTAGACAGTTTTTGGCTTGGTTTTGATGATCAAAGACATCTTCACTTACTTCCATGATAATTTAACTTCCTTTGAATGCTATAGAAGCGTGGGCAGATTTAGAGAGGGTGTATGTTGAATGTGATGTGGAGGAGGTGGAGTTGTCCAAGTGTAGTGCTCAAGGAAGAATTTGAGATTTCAAGATCTCTCTTATGCAGAAAATCCAACAAAAGTAGAAAAATAAAAACTGCAAAAAAAACAACAAATTTTAAAAAATACCAAAATAAGGATGAATTTCTCAGCATGCATGAAGAAATTTCAAGGTTGTGGGCAGCAATATGATCCTCAAGAGGACATAATTCAGCTTTGACAGAGTTTAAATGCACAACCTCATCAAAGGAATGCCGACTTGACCGACTTTGCATCACGGGATGGATGCCGAATTCATGGTACAAATGATCACAAGGAGCTATATTGTTTAACATTTTTCTCAAAGATGGAATTAACTTTGCAAGGAAGAATTACTTTTTCACAAGTTTATGAGATAGTTATGAGTACAATGGTGGAACCTGAGGTGTCAAGTGAAAGTGAAGCCTTCGTAAGATTTAAAGAGATGATCAAAGAGAGACTACGTATTGAGAAAGGCTTGAGCATAAAGTATCACCTAGTTCCATGCGAATGGTGTAGAATTCATAATGCCAAGAGACTACGTATTGAGAAAGGCTTGAGCATAAAGTATCACCTACTTCCATGCGAATGGTGTAGAATTCATAATGCCAATCATTCGAAATTCACATGTTTGACAATTTGGGAGGCTATTAATCAAGCCAAGGTGCAATTGAAGTTCGAGGAATCATCTAGAGAAGAAGGAACTTCTATTCCATCTACTAGTGAAAATAGCACAAGTGTATTAGAAGATGAATTCACAGGCCTTGTTCAAAACACGGAAGGACATATTGAAGAAATTCAAATGGAGATAAAGAATATTCAAGTGATTACAACTAAAGATCAAGGTACGGATTCAACACATAGAGAAGAAAGTGATTCAAGTTCATTTCAAGACAAAGAAGAATTCCTTGCCACTCATGCTTTCATATTACTAGAGGAAATTATTGAGAATGAATTACAAGAGATTGTAAGCATCCTTGAAAAGGGAAGTGGTCAAAAGGATATGTTAGACAACATCATCCATAGGCCTGATAGTGAGCAGAAATTCAGAGGGGCACTAGACGCTTCCATCCAAGAAATACAAAAGGAGTTCTAGCCGAAGTTGTCTCAAGAAGAAGAAGCTAATGAAATGGAGGTCAACTATGCAAAGCAATTTGAGTTGATGCTAGGTCCTTTATTGAAGATCCACAATGAGCTAACAAGTGAAATGTTCCATGCTTTCGAAATTCAATTGTTTTCACCTTTTCATCTTGATATGCCCATTATTGATTATAGTGTTGATTCCATGTTGCGGATGTGAGTGGGATAATCCATGACTAGCTTCAACCTCCCGACATGTGCATGAAAGATCAGCAATATCCATTTGAAGGTGAAGAACACCAGGTTGTATCTTTCCCTATTATTAATTGGAAAGATTTTGAATTTGATGATTACGAATTTCCTGATAATGAATTTGAAGAATATGAATTTGACTATGGAAATTTTGGAAAGACAACATGTATATGGATTAATCATGGTCCCAATGAGTTGCCACAACTATTGATTTTGTGCAAAAAAAATTCTGAGTTCGAGGATTGTATTGTGAGAGAATATATTTCCGAGTTTAAGGATAAATTTGACAAAATCTGAACTATCATGTGTGCCTTATTGTTGCTTTTCATTCTGAGAAATCATGCCAGGTCTTGTATATATTTGGGTCTTTTGAGTCATGTCTACTCTTTGTACATAGCTTGCTTAGAGTAGGTTTTTCTTTATTTTGTTTTAGAGTAATTTTGCTGTGTTCAGTTGATCTTTGGTTTTGTTTACTTTTCGTAGTTTTGGTTGTTCGCTTTAGTAGTTAGTTGCTTTTTGGGGTTCCCAAGTTGTGAAAAGGTGATGAAGCTTCAAGAAAACATCATCAACAATAACCACTTCTTTTAATATTATCTTTTCTTATGTTCCCTCTCATTTGTACTTATAAATACCCCTTCATTCTTCATTGTTTATCATCACTTTCATTCACAAAATCTTCTCTACATGCTTCTTCACAAACCTTGAGCCTTTTTCTTTCAAGTTTTAGTTTAGATATCTCATAGAAAAACAGAAATCCTTTTCTCATTGAGAAATATCACAATATTCTTCACAAGCTTCTTCACGCTTCTTCATAGGCTTTTGAGTCTCTTAGTTTATTTCTTTTAGTTTTATTTTTTGCAAAGCTTCAAAGATTTCTCTTTAGGAGATCTTTTTAATGTATTCTTGCCTTACCCAAGTTTATGCATGGTATCCCCTCTATCTTTTTATGCTTTTACAAAGACCATGTGTGCACCTTTTTTCCTTCAAATTTATTATTGCTTCTAAGCCATTTTTCACTCCCTTACATCCCCTTTCTATCCCTATCACCAAGAGGAGGACCCCATTGCTATATAAGAGAAGACAGTTGTTATAGGACCTTTGAGGAAATATCCTAGCATTGGTGCTGATTATTATAGGTTCTTTACTGATTTATCAGTAGTTAAATCACATTTTACTCTTAAGGAAGTAAAACATTGTCTTGTCTTTCAAATGTTTCAAACATTCAAGCCCTCAATTTCACCATGAGGCATACAACATTCAATTTTTGTTTGAAAACAAGCATAGAAGAAGCCCTAGTTTTGTTACCAGGCATAGAAACAATATTTCAAATCAAACAACAAACATATGAAAACATCAAGGAAACCCTCAGTCTCATCATGAGTATACAAACTCACCAATTCAACATTCAAACATACAACACAACAACTCCACTATCACCCAGAATGCACTTCTTCCATGTGAAGAGAGTAACTACTCCAAATCAGCGTCACCTAGATAGCTTTCCCAAGAAGGTAGGAGTGATTCGATTGATGCCTTTAGCAATGGTGAAGTGAATGTGTTGTTTGGAGTTTGACTCACCAGGATTGTGTCTAAGTAAAATATTGGTTATTACAGACACTAGACCATTATAGTAGGGATAACAATTAAGGCGAGTCCAAAATGAAAGGGAAAAGAGTACCAACGATGCACTTTTCACTTGTACAATAATAATATATATTATTATTTTAAGGAAAATAAACCACCTTACATTAATTTAGATGTCTAATGGAATGATAAGGAAATACATAATAATTTGATCTTAAATTAAAATAGGTAGTAAGATATGAGATACTAATCTAGATAAATAGATGATAAATGAAAATGAGAGAGATTAGAGGGCTTACCTAGTAATTGGATTGATGTGGATGCTTATTGTATTGATAGTGTGATAGGGAATTGAGATATATAATCTAGAACTAGACTTATGATTAGAAGCCTATGACAATTAGATGAAGAAATTCTCAAGGCTTTAGATTAGATCACACCCATGATTTTGTTTGACTAGTGTAATTTTATCTTAAGTAGTGTGATTTCATTCAACACAAAATTTAGATTACAAATCTTCAAAAAATATTTTATTGAATGTATATATATAGGTCTTTGATTAATGTTGTGCTAATTGTGCCTTTGGTCCAATATTCCTATGTATAGAGGGAAGAGCAATCCAATTCCTCAATGACAGTGAAGCCCCTAGGTTGATCTAGCAAGATCAAAACAAAGAAACAAAGAATTTTGGATGTTGAGTATTTACACCTAATTGAAACTAAGATTAATGATGTGTGTGATCAAATAAGTGAATGAAAGATTCTACTAATCAATTATTAAAGGTTTCTAGGATAATATCCCTAAATTCACAACCCTAGACACAATTTTAGAATTTTGGTAAGCATGTTGATGGGTAATGATTATATCCTAGGATTGCCAACTTAGAATTGATAATTTTGAATTTTCAATATGGAGAACTCTAGATTATGCACACAATCTAGTTGCAAGGATTAAGTATGTTGAAGATAAACTTCATATTCTGGAGAACATGATACTAGAATTGATAGGCAAAATGGGGAGTCCAAACTAATCCTGGATGGATAGATTTCATAATCTCAATAATTCATTCTACAAGACATCTTGTAGATTTAAAAGAAGGTGAGCTTGAAAAGATTGAACTTGAGCAAGAAGCATCATCATCCATGAGGTTCTTCAAAGTTGAAGCAAAGATAGTCATTAAACTCAATGATGGTGAAATTACAGTCAACTCAATGATGGCGAAATTATAGTCAACTCAATGATGGTGAAATTAGTGCATTCTCTCAATGATGGTGAAATGATGGTCAACTCAACAGACTTCTTTTATAAGGTTGAAACTTGGGCATTCTCTCACATGGTATTGGAGTTATGCTCACTCTTTGAAAATTTAAATAATTGCACCAATCTCCAAGTGGAATAATTTTAATGAGCTGTTGTAGAATTAGTTTTACCCCATTTTCCATGAAGAAGAATAAGTGATGTAGTGGCATCATTTGAAGAAAGGAAAGGGAAAAGTCTTCAAGCCTACAAGAGAATAAATAGAGAACTTAACCTTGAGAAGGACATCATGGAGCATGAGGTGTTGATTATCTATGTGGGAGGTTTGTTCAACCATCTACAAATGGTATTCCTCAGGGGCAAACCCCAAAATATCAATGAGGCTTGTGCCCAAGTAGGCTATCTGGAGTTGGACAAGGAGGGAGTTCCTTTCACTTGCAACAAGGGTAACAAAAAGTAGCATGCTGGAAAGAAACATCCAAAGGGAAAAGGAATGAAGATTTGTAATTCCATGGTAAAGGTAAGATAAAATTGCATTGTTCTCATTGTGATAAAGATGGGCATGAAGAAGATAAATGTTGTAATTTACATCCCAATTAGCACCCTCTTGGTTGAAGAAAGGTAAAGATAAAAGTATTCAACATTTATCTTCTTCATGAGTAATAAGTATATCTTGGGATTGTTAGCTTTGAAATTTAGAATTTCAAATTTTAAATCTAGAGGACTAGATCATGCCCACAATCTAGTCTAGGAAGGAAGAAGTCCTAAGAATTACATTGGTGTTGGTATGAAGTGGAGGATTAAACATAATACAATGTTCAATTCAAAATTGGGGTTATTCACTGCACCTATAAAATAAATTATATACTAAGAGAATATGTTAACCAGATCCACAAAAATAACATTAAAACATAAAAGTGAAAGAGTGAAACACATACTTCTTTACAATATTATTATTGGATATTTATTTCTTCAATAACCTTTTATTTAATTTATTTATTTATATAAATGAATTATTTTTCACCATAATTAAATCTTTCTGTCATCTCCCTGAATTTCAATGACCCAATAATATAAGTTTAATTTCTTCAACTTTGTTACAGGGATTAATCTAACTTAAAATTTGATTCCTTCTAAATAGTTTTACTCGTTTTCTGTCTACAACATTTAATTCCTCCTAGATAAATTTAGTTATTTCGTTGGACTACAAGCATTCTTTAATGGTCATAAGACTTTGGCAAATCAAGAAATCATAATTACTTTTTACTATGGTCTTACTCATTTTCCCAGCATTATTTTTCCTTTAGAACACAAAGGAAAACAAGAAAAGGGATATTAGATATAAAAATAAAGGAAAACTAACCACACCAATTGTTTTCATCAATGTTTGTTTTATCTATCATCACTAGAAAGGTCAAACTTTGGAAGACGAACAAGTTTCAAAGAACAGAGTTGTCTGATAGCAATCTTTCACTACTTCAGCAGTGCTTTGTAATATGATAGTCTCATAGACTGTTTTAGTATGATGAAGGTTATTGAAATCTCTCTTTTCCATTATATATCAATGGCCCCAACTTTCTCAAGTGATGTGCTATCTTTTTTTAAAAGGATAAGGAATAGAATGATTGGCATGTACGTTTGCAGTGCTAACTGCTTTCTTGCATTGTGCAGACTTTACAATAATGGAAAATCTTAATGCCAATATTTCTTATGCTCGAGTTAAAGCTCAGTCTAGTCCTGCTTCTGAGATAGCAGATCCTAATGCTGAGGTGAGGCTTAGTGGTAGAAAAAGGAAAAATCACAAGGAGAATTCTTGTGAATTGGATGATATTGAACACACGGCAAGGATGCTAATCAATCTCAGTAGAGGGAGGGTTGATCAAGACACAGTTGCAGGAAGTGGTGGTAATAATGGCATGGAAAACCCTAACCCTAAGACGTCTCATGGAAAGCCTAACATAAATGATAATGGTAGGAAAAGTAGCCGATTCATTGGAGTCATTGATGACCGTGGCCGTTGCCGTTGGCAAGCCAATATATGGTATTCTATTATTTCTCTTTTGTTTTTCTTTTGTTTGACTGTTAAATTTTAATTAAACAATAATACATTGAACACTATATCTTTCTTCAAGAAAAAATCAAAAGATTTTTATATGAATCTTTCAGGTCATTTATATTTCTCATATTTAGTGTGATTCCATATTTTTATGGGTTAATTTTTTTGGGACTCAAAAGGTTGATTTGAAAAACTTTTGGGTACTGTTAACATGTTTTGAGTTCAATAATAATGGATTGCTGAAGTGTCCAACTTACAATTTGTTTCACTACATGATCTCTTTAATAACGTTGGAATGCCATTTCTCTGCAGGCTTAAGGAGGAAAAAAGCCAAGTAAGCCTCGGTGAGTTTATAAGGATTTATTTTTTATTTTTTTTATTTACTTGAATGCTGATGAGTTTTTTTATTAAAAAAGTAAAAAGCAGAAAGATTTTTTTTGTTTTGAGAATAATATAGGTTACTAATATTTTTAAAGATTTGAAGATAAAAATTACCCTATAAAAAATAAAAAATAAAAAAATAATCCAGCCATGTTATTTGTGACCCATTATAAGTCAAAAGTAGTATGTTCATAAAAAAATTCTAAAAAAAAATTATCTTAAATCCTTTCAAAAAGTTAACAGATTACAGTGGTTGCAATCCAAATAAATCTTTTTCTTTGTAAACTCTAATCCAAAGCTTTCAAACATTTATTATAAATTGAGAATCTTAAATTCTATTATATTTTATTTTTTATTGTACACTTTTGTGTTAATTTTAGGTTGATATTTTATTGCTGAGGCTGCAGTAAGGTCAGTGTTCTAACATCTCTCCTCCATATTTTACCATTAGTATTGGTGGCATGTAGTTTACTGTATACCTGATAAACAATTAGTATGCAGGTCCTCTGACAAAGCTATGCTAGTCACATGTGAACAACCATGCAGGAGGTCAAATTATCCTGAAATAGAGTATGACATGAGATGGGTAGAAGATGTAAGTTACAAAAATTTTCAAATCAAACAACAAACATAGGAAAACATTAAGGAAACCCTCAGTCTCATCATGAGTACACAAACTAAATAATTCAACATTCAAACATACAACACAACTCCACTATCACCCAGGGTGCACTTCTTCCATGCCAAGAAAGTAACTAGTCCAAATCAGCCTCGCCTAGATAGCTTTCCCCAGAAGGTATGAGTGATTCGATTGATGCCTTTAGCAATGGTGCAGTGCATGTGCTGTTTGGAGTCTGACTCACCAGCATTGTGTCTAAGTAAAATTTTGGTTAACACAGACACTAGACCATTATAGTAGGGATAACAATTAAGGTGAGTCCAAAATGAAAGGGAAAAAAGTACCAAGCATTGTGTCTAGTAAAATTTTGGTTATCACAGACACTAGACCATTATAGTAGGGATAACAATTAAGGTGAGTCCAAAATGAAAGGGAAAAAATTACCAGGCATTGTGTCTAGTAACATTTTGGTTATCACAGACACTAGACCATTATAGTAGGGATAACAATTAAGGCAAGTCCAAAATGAAAGGGAAAAAAGTACCAGGGATGCACTTTTCACCCATAAAATAATAATATAG
Source organism: Cunninghamia lanceolata (assembly GCA_027924645.1). Classification (NCBI taxonomy): domain Eukaryota; kingdom Viridiplantae; phylum Streptophyta; class Pinopsida; order Cupressales; family Cupressaceae; genus Cunninghamia; species Cunninghamia lanceolata. The sequence continues at coordinate 22,734,823 of BSBN01000078.1, forward strand.
ATATTAGTATTTTAAGGAAAATAAACCACCTTACATTAATTTAGATGTCTAATGGAATGATAAGGAAATACATAACAATTTGATCTTAAATTAAATTAGGTAGTAAGATATGAGATACTAATCTAGATAAATAGATGATAACAAAAATGAGAGAGATTAGAGGGCTTACCTAGTAATTGGATTGATGTGGATGCTTATTGTATTGATAGTGTGATAGGGAATTGAGATATAGAATCTAGAACTAGACTTATGATTAGAAGCCTATGACAAATAGATGAAGAAATTCTCAAGGCGTTAGATTAGATCACACCCATGATTTTTTTTGACTAGTGTAATTTTATCTTAAGTAGTGTGATTTCATTCAACACAAAATTTACGTTGCAAATCATTTTGTTTGACTAGTGTAAATTTATCTTAAGTAGTGTGATTTCATTCAACACAAAATTTACATTGCAAATCTTTAGAAAATATTTTATTAAATGTATATATATAGGTCTATGATTAATGTTGCGCTAATTGTGCCTTTGGTCCAATATTCATATGTATAGAGGGAAGAGCGATCCAATTCCTCAATGACAGTGGAGCCCCTAGTATGATCTAGCAAGATCAAAACAAAGAAACAAAGAATTTTGGATGTTGAGTATTTACACCTAATTAAAACTAAGATTAATGATGTGTGTGATCAAATATGTGAATGAAAGCTTCTACTAATCAATTATGAAAGTTTTCTAGGATAATATCCCTAATTTCACAACCCTAGACACAATTTTAGAATTTTGGTAAGCATGTTGATGGGTAATGATTATATCCTAGGATTGCCAACTTTAGAATTGATAATTTTGAATTTTCAATATGGAGAACTCTAGATTATGGACACAATCTAGTTGCAAGGATTACGTATGTTGAAGATAAACTTCATATTCTTGAGAACATGATACTAGAATTGATAGGCAAAATGGGGAGTCCAAAATAATCCTGGATGGATAGATTTCATAATCTCAACAATTCATTCTACAAGACATCTTGTAGATTTAAAAGAAGGTGAGCTTGAAAAGAGTGAACTTGAGCAAGAAGCATCATCATCCATGAGGTTCTTCAAAGTTGAAGCAAAGATAGTCATTAAACTCAATGATGGTGAAATTAGTGCATTCTCTCAATGATGGTGAAATGATGGTCAACTCAACAAACTTCTTTCATATGGTTGAAACTTGGGCACTCTCTCAATGATGGTGAAATGATGGTCAACTCAACAGACTTCTTTCATATGGTTGAAACTTGGGCATTCTCTCACATGGTATCAGAGTTATGCTCACTCTTTGAAAATTTAAAAAATTGCACCAATCTCCAAGTGGAATAATTTTAATGAGCTGTTGTAGAATTAGTTTTACCCCATTTTCCATGAAGAAGAATAAGTGATGTAGTGGCATCATTTGAAGAAATGAAAGGGAAAAGTCTTCAAGCCTACAAGAGGATAAAAAGAGCACTTAACCTTGGGAAGGACATCATGGAGCATGAGGTCTTGATTAGCTATGTGGAAGGTTTGTTTAACCATCTACAAATGGTATTCCTCAGGGCCAAACCCCCAAATATCAATGAGGCTTGTGCCCATGTAGGCTATCTGGAGTTGGACAAGGAGGGAGTTCCTTTCATTTGCAACAAGGGTAACAAAAAGTATCATGGTGGAAAGAAAAATCCAAAGGGAAAAGGAATGAAGATTTGTAATTCCATGGTAAAGGTAAGAGAAAATTGCATTGTTCTCATTGTGATAAAGATGGGCATGAAGAAGATAAATGTTTGAATTTACATCCCAATTAGCACCGTCTTGGTTTAAGAAAGGTAAAGATAAAAGTATTCAACATTTATCTTCTTCATGAGTAATAAGTATATCTTGGGATTGTTAGCTTTGAAACTTACAATTTCAAATTTTAAATCTAGAGGACTAGATCATGCCCACAATCTAGTCTATAGGATGAGATTGCATGTATGATCTAGTTTAGGAAGGAAGAAGTCCTAAGAATTATATTGGTGTTGGTATGAAGTGGAGGATTAAACATAATACAATATTCAATTCCAAATTAGGGTCATACACTGCACCTATAAAATAAATTATATACTAAGAGAATATGTTAACCAGATCCACAAAAATAACATTAAAACATAAAAGTGAAAGAGTGAAACATATACTTCTTTACAATATTATTATTGGATATTTATTTCTTCAATAACCTTTTATTCAACTTATTTATTTATATAAATAAATTATTTTTCACCATAATTAAATCTTTCTATCATCTCCCTGAATTTCAATGACCAGGTAGTGTAAGTTTAATTTCTTCAACTTTGTTACAGGGCTTAATCTTACTTAGAATTTGATTCCTTCTAAATAGTTTTACCCAATTTACTTATTTCGTCCAGGGACTACAAGCATTCTTTAATGTTCATAAGACTTTGGCAAATCAAGAAATCATCGACTATATGGTCTTCCTCATTTTCCCAGCATTATTTTTGCGTTGGAACACAAAGGAACACAAGCAAAGGGCTATTAGATATAAACATAAAGGAAAACTAACAGCACCAATTGTTTTCATCAATGTTTGTTTTATCTATCATCACTATAAAGGTCAAACTTTGGAAGACGAACAAGTTGCAAAGAACAGAGTTATGTCTGATAGCAATCTCTCACTACTTCAGCAGTGCTTTGTAATATGATAATCTCATAGACTGTTTTAGTATGATCAGGATTGAAATCTCTCTTATCCATTATATATCAATGGCCCCAGCTTTCTCAAGTGATCTGCTATCTTTTTTTAAAAGGATAAGGAATAGAATGAAACATATACGTTTGCAGTGCTAACTGCTTTCTTGCATTGTGCAGACTTTACAATAATGGAAAATCTTAATGCCAATATTTCTCATGCTCAAGTTAAAGTTCAGTCTAGTACTGCTTCTGAGATAGCAGATCCTAATGCTGAGGTGAGGCTTAGTGGTAGAAAAAGGAAAAATCACAAGGAGAATTCTTGTGAATTGGATGATATTGAAAACGCGGCAAGGATGCTAATGAATCTCAGTAGAGGGAGGGTTGATCAAGTCACAGTTGCAGGAAGTGGTGGAAATAATGGCATGGAAAACCTAACCCTAAGACATCTCATGGAAAGCCTAACATAAATGATAATGGTAGGAAAAGTGGCCGATTCATTGGAGTCAGTGATGACCGTGGTCGTTGCCGTTGGCAAGCCCATATATGGTATTCTATTATTTCTCGTTTGTTTTTCTTTTGTTTGACGGTTAACTTTTAATTACAGAATAATACATTGAACACTATATCTATCTTCAAGAAAAATCAAAAGATTTTTATATCGTTCAGGTTATTTGGTGTGTCTCATATTTAGGATGATTCTATATTTCTGTGGGTTATTATTTTATTTTTGGAACCTAAAAGGTTGATTTGAAAAACTTTTGGGTGCTGTTAAAAATGTTTTGAGTTCAATAATAATGGATTGCTGAAGTGTCCAACTTACAATATGTTTCACTACATAGATCTCTTTAATAACGTTGGAAAGTCATTTCTCTGCAAGCTTAAGGAGAATAAACGCCAAGTAATCCTCGGTGAGTTTATAAGTTTTTTTTTTTTTTTAATTTACTTGAATGTTGAAGAGTTTCTTATTAAAAAAGTAAAAAGCAGTATGTTCATTAAAAAATTTTAAGAAAATTTTATTCTAAATCCTTTCAAAAAGTTAACAGATTAGAGGGGTTGCAATCCAAAGAAATCTTTTTCTTTGCAAACTCTAATCCAAAGCTTTGAAACATTTATTATAAATTGAGAATCTTAAATTATATTATATTTTATTTGATATTGTTCACTTTTGCGTTAATTTTAGGTCGATATTTTATTGCTGAGGCTGCAGCAAGGTCAGTGTTCTAACATCTCTCATTCATATTTTACCATTAGTATTGGTGGCATGTAGTTTACTGTATACCTGATATAAATAATTACTATGCAGGTCCTTGAACAAAGCTATGCTAGTCACACGTGACCAACCATGCAGGAGGTTAAATTATCCTCAAACAGAGTATGACATGAGATGGATAAAAGAAGTAAGTTACAAAATTTTTAATATAATAAGTAAGTATGATAGTTCTTTACATAGTCGACCTTATGCATTTTCATTGCTTTTGCAGTGGAGAAAGGTGTTTAATGTAGATGCGAACAAGTTTGTACATGAGCTCCAGCAACAATCGGGCAAGTATTCAGAAGGTTGCATTAAAGGATTAAGTGATGAAGCTGGACATGAACTTCTGAAACTGATAGATGAAAAGAAAACAATGCAGATGGAGGGGACATTGACATTGCAAGAATAGATCTCAGGTTGTGTATAGGTGTTTGAATACATGAATATTACTTAACATTTGTGGGTGTGCAACTACCTGCTCCCAAAATGTCTTTCAGTCATTTTAAAATGATGTGAAAGTGATAAACAAATTAAAAAGCTTAAGACAGTTGTTTGAATGTGGCTTTGATAATTTAATTAGATGAAACTTTGTACTCTACTTAAACACCGTCCACTTTAATGATTAAACAGTCAATTAATAAATATTTGTCCTATTTTTATTGGTCAAAATTTACTTTTGACTACCAATTTATTGGTGAATGAAATTTATTGTCTATGAGTGACATTCATTATGACCTATAGGATGCTAAGCATTCTAGAACTAAATCATATTTGGTTGGTTTCAACTTTTCTTTTATTTTGGATCTGAGATTTTTCTATTAGAACATCAAGATCGCAATGCTTTTTTATTAAGTTAGATTTTGACTGGGATTTCCAATTTTTCACTCAACATTGTAACTACTTTTCTGTGCTCTTGTATGGTTTCATGTGAATAGGCTATACAAAAAAAATCAAGTCTTTGCTATTCAAAGACACTACCAACTAGGTTATACCCGCACATGTTAATATTACTGGTTAAACTTTTTTGGGCCCCTTAATTCAGCAATGTACAGCTGCAACCAAACCACTGACTGCATTATCATGCAGAAACAGCTTAATCACTATGAATTCGATTGGTGGGATTATTCTATTCCAAATTAGGAGAGTGAAGAATGGAGGTCTAGGCAATGTTTCCAATTGTGACACCCTATTTTTGGACAACTTAATTATATTATTTTTAATTAATTATTAGTTAGATGTTTTTATTATGCATTTTGAATTATGATTATCATGCTGTTTTTATCAGATGAACTTGATGAGATAAATTTACTTTGATTTGATTTATGATATGCAGAAATAGATATATATTTCTTGATGATTATTGTTGTTAAAATATTTATTTGATATTATACATAATGTGGTTAATAGACTAACTACTGTGATTGCTAATGAGGTGGACAAAGGAAATAGTTTTTTCCCATCGCAGAGGAGAAGGGAGAGTATTACTGGAGAGAGGGAATTGGATCAGGTAAAATGGAGAGACAACATGCTTTGAGAACTCTCACACACACAAGTATTGTGTCATTGTTTTTATAAATGGATACCTTTTGATGTCGTAGTATGTCAGTAATTTGCATAGTAGCATTGTCATTGTATGACGATGTAATCAATTTCTTCTTTTGGCTTAGTGTAATCCATGTCATAGTTGATCCATTGCTTTTCATCTCTAAGTTAGTGTGGTTGATCTCATTAAGAGATTGCAGCCTTGTAAATGGTAGCCTTGTAAATGGTCGATGCACCTTTAATAATGAATTACTACTTTTTTAGTAACAGCTGCATACAGAATCGTTGCCTTGTTAAACAATAATGCTTGATTGTATTTCATTGTATCTCAAATCGCACCATATATATGGGTGCTGCTTCTTTAAAGATGATCATTGCCCTTATGGTATTAGTCTTTAGTTTTTATATTACCGTTGTATCTTTATTTTATTATACGAAGTATATTTATATGGAGTTACTTTTATAATTGGGATTATATTTATTATTTTTTTATATTAGTATTACATACTAATATCTATATTAATATTAATATTACTATTAATATTAATATTTATATTTGTTATTTATATTTAATAATATATCTTGTTAATTATCTAAATAATATATTATATATTATATTAATAGTGTATATATGTATTAAATATTAATACATATACGATTATCTCTATCATTCAAATTGATTAAACACGGTATTTCATGAAATATTGAGAGATAACATCTTCACAGAGATGGTACTTGATGTGCAACTTGTACTTGATGTGCAACTTGTGCTACCAATGTGGACCAGTTATAGACAACTGTAGACTGGAGGGAGGAACATAGGTATTGCATGGCTTAGAGATACCTATGAGGAGACCTAGGTGGATAGAGATCTATCCACTGCAAAGGTTATTGCTATTACTTCTGAGAGAGACTAGGCTAGGACTGAGCAAGATCATGCCGTGAGAAGAGTGTAGGCTCTACAGTCACGAATAGATGCACACAGCACGCCAGTCATAGGCTTAGACCACTTTAGGGTCTAGAGCTTACTAGATGAGATGAGCCAGCTGCGAGCTTGGGTTGCCCCTACAGTAGTAGGTTTTTGATTCAAGGATCGAGGTGACCGACCTTAGGGGTACAGTTCGGGGACTACAATTGTACAGTTATAGTCACTCATGATCTGCAACTTCGTAGCACAAGCTGTCTATATAGTAGCCACAACTAGGGCTTGAGGGTTTAGGTTTTCACGGAGGATAGCTAATTTTATATCTGTACTTGTTTATACACCAAATTTTGTTATAGTGCCCATTTTTCTATGTGTTATGGATTTTTTGATTAGATGCTATTCTGAATTAATTTAAACAACTTGGCTAAATTGTTTAAATAAATTCTATAAAGATCCAATGAAATAATGTTATTTATTTGTGGCATTACTCTTTACCATCAAACTCTGACAAGTTCGTGGAAGAGGAGTAAGTAGCTCTTGTCTACATTCAGTGTTCCATGACTCATATGTGCTTTTCCTCAGGCTGGGTGGATAGTTCGGGATTGCGAATCCTTCATCTCAAACTTCTTAAAGTGAGATGACTGCTCTATCGGCGGTGCTGTCTATTTTTCTCCTTTTTTTTGGCCGTGTGCGGGGCAGTTTTCGTGTTTAGTGGCGGCGTTTTACGGTAAAAGCATCCCCTTGTATAAGGGGGACGGTTACTGTTTAATTTTGTTTTTTTCAGCTCTGTTTAAGGGCTTCTTCTGTGCTTTCTTTTGGTTACTGGAACTTGGCTTTGGCCTTTTTATCTGTAATACTTTTATTATCTTTAATCTATGGGTGTCTATACACTTTTTTCTGTCAAAAAAAAAAAATGTTATTTGAGATGTATGTACCTAATTAAATGCAATTGTAATTTAAGTAAACAATCTTATAAGATTGTTTATTAAATGCAATAATGATTTAAGCAAACAATCTAATAAGATTGTTTAATAAATGCAATAATGATCACGTGTGCCCCATCTTCCCTTCAAATTTGTTATTGCTTCTAAGCCATTTTTCACTCCCTTACATCCCCCTTTCTATCCTTATCACTAAGAGGAGGACCCCATTGTTGTAGAGGAGGAGATAGTTGTTATAGTACCTCTGAGGACATATCCTAGCATTGGTGCCCATTATTATAGGTTCTTTATTGCTTTATTAGTAATTAGCTCACATTTTTCTCTTGAGGAAGTAAAATATTGTCTTGTCTTTCTCTTGATAGGATAAAGTTAGAGTAGACTTATTTACTTTTTAGAATAAATTTTCTAATTTCCTTAGCTCACAGTTACAAATTTATATTAGAAGTTTCAAATCTTGAAAAACACACAAAAACATAGTTATATTGCATTAGGAAAAGCCATATAACTTCCATATTTTTTTCCTTTTAATAGTAATTAAATCATCAAAATCAAAACTAGGAAAAAAAGTGTATGTATTCATTTAGGATTAACTACGTTAGAAATTTATTTTTAACTTTCAAATTTTCAAACATTCAAGCCCTCAATTTTACCATGAGGGATACAAAATTCAACTTTTGTTCAAAAATAAACATCGAGGAAGCTCCTGGTTTAATTAGGGCATAGAAACAATATTTTCAAATCAAACAATAGGCATAGGAAAACATCAAGGAAATCCTCAGTCTCGTCATGAGGTACACAAAATCAACAATTCAAAATTCAAACATACAAGACAACAATTCCACTCTTACCTAGGATGCTCTTCTTCCATGTGAAGAGAGTAACTAGTCCAAATCACCCTGGGTTGGCTAGTTTTCCTTAGAAGGTAGAAGTGATTTGATTGACACCTTTAGCAAGGGTGCAGTGCATGTGTTGTGTGGAGTCTGACTCACCCATGTTGTGTTTGAGTCACATTTTAGTTATCACATACAATGTACCATTAAAGTAGGGATAACAATTAATATGAGTTCATAATGAATGGGGAAAAATGTGCCATGGATGCACTTCTCACCATTACAATAATAATATAGATATTAGTATTTTAAGGAAAATAAACAACCTTACATTAATTTAGATGTCTAATGGAATGATAAGGCAATACATAATAATTAGATCTTAAATTAAATTAGGCCATAAGATATGAGATACTAATCTAGATAAATAGTGTTGATGGCTTGTCATTGATGTCAAAAAGGGATGATGATGATTCAGTGGATGATGAACAAGGGTTATGATGATGTCATTTTGGCCATCTCCCATGCACTGTGTTCATGCTTTATGTTGGATGTTGACATTGGTGTTCTCTTCTCTATGTCAGTTGGGTAATCATGGGTTCTTCATGACACCTTGAATCTAGGCATCAATTTGATTTGCATGCAAAAGTTACTTTATTCTTCATAGAGGTGCTGATGTTAGAAATTGATACATTGTTGATCTCCTTCATGTTGCTCCAAATAGTCATGGTTTGGTTGATACATTGTTGATCTCCTTCATGTTGCTTCAAATAGTCATGGTTTGGTTGATACATTGTTGATCTCCTTCATTTTGCTTCAGGACCACAAGATCATCAAAGGATCAAAGGCATCAAAGGTGTTTTTCTTCATATGTTTCATATAAGGTGCTTGGTACTTTCAGGAGTTGGATCTTCATTCATCATATTTCATGCTTTAGAGTTTTTGTCATGCTTTATAGTTCATCTGGTTTGTCAATGGTTCAAACTTGAAGTGTGATCCTAATATGTACAAGGTGGTTGAGCATAGAATTCATTCATTCTATGGGAAGTGTCATTCATGTAGAGAGAGTCAAATTGTTGAGCACATCATTGCACTCATAGTTTGGTGTTGATTCATCATATATGTTTAAGTATATGTCACATTCAAAGAAATATTTCATAAAGGTGAAGTTGAATGTTAAGGTTCAAAATTAGTTTATCTTAAATGGTAAAGGTTTCATATGCTATTTGCTTTAAAACTAGGGTTTGAATTTTGTTGAAGCTCTAAAACCCTAGGTGAATTCCTAAACCCTATGTCTTATTCTAAAAGGTCCTTAAACATAGTTTTGCCTGTCATATGCCACATTTACTTTTTATTATGTTTTGAGGTTGACCTCCGATCGCAGGTGGAAGTCACTTAAGGTGACCTTTTGGAGGGTTTTAAAATATAAGTTCAACCGACCCTATATACCTAAAGCAACCGGAGCTTACAGGTAAAATTCTTCATCAAGTGCCAATGTATACATCTATGAATGTGATTAAAAGTTTTCAAGAGCACAAAGAGGAAGATCTACAATTAGAATTTAAAAGCATTTCAAATTCCAAACCGTTATTTGCCTTATCAAAAATATGACAGGCAGTTGTAGTATAAAAGATCCTTAAGTATTTTAGCAGTTCTCTGAATGACTAGATGGGGCAGTAAATTTTATAACTCGTTTTGTATGATAATTTTGATGATGCAAGTCATTTGATTGGATTCTACACACCAGTATGGTCATGTTCATTGCTGTAATGCTTATGTTTTGAAGCAATTCTGTGATTTTTGAAAGGGAAGAAGATTGAAGTCTGTTTAGATGTATACAAGGGGATTGTAAGTGTGGTGTTTGTAGTATTAAAGGTATGTTTGTCTGTAGAGGATAAAAGAGTCCTAATGTGTTTATACTATCATTATGTTTGAAAAGGTTGTGTCTGATGGTTGTATTGGCTATAGACAGAAGGAGATATAAGGTTATGAAATGTAATGTGTTGTATAGAATCAAGGTAACCCCCTGAATTATCTTTTTCTTTCTCATATTTATGGTTTGTTAGTGAGACACCATTATGCCAGTGGGGAACATGTTTTTCAGTGAGACACCATTATGCCAGTGAGGCACATGTTTTTTGAGTGAGACACTATTGATCTACTAGTGAGGTAGTTGTGTTTTCCAGTGAGGTAGTTGTATTTGCCAATGAGGCATGTTGTGTAGCCAGTGAGGCTTTACCAGTGAGGAACAAAAAGTAGCTAGTGAGGCTCTATGATCAATGGGATTTTATGAAGCTAGTGAGTGATGCAGAGTGTTCAATGGAAGCGTTCAAATGATCAACAACTTGATCGGTGAGAGGGTATCCTATGTCTTGGTGATCTACTCCTATCGGCCAAACATATCCCGTTGGCCACCTTGCTGTCTAACTCCCCGATCTCCCAACTCTCCCTGACAACCGACTTCCTTGTCTTCGGTGAGACTTCTTTCATCAGCGAGCTGCTAGTTAGTTCTCCTGATGTGTTGATATACCAATCTTAGTATATGCATAACATGACTTGCTACTACCGGTGGACTAATGTTTCTTTACCTTGATTTCACCATTACTACTAGTCACCTTTTGTATCCAACACAATGTACATTCCAAACATACATTCTCAACATACAATTGGGATATGTATTCCCAATACACCTTCAGTGGGACTGAAGTCATTCCTCACTAATGAATCTCCTACTATTGGCCCAACACCGCTAATCGGTGTAACTTCCCAAAACTTCCCCAAGGGCTAAGTTACGCCGACAGCGACTTTGTAACTCCACGACTCATAGACATTCAACAAGTACACAAAAACAAGAACTCAAGAGAACAAAAGGGGTCTACACTCCTTTACAAACACTTGATCACCATCAACTTGGTCACTCTACAGACTGTTCGCACATAACAACACTTCTACTATTGTTTCTATGACTAGTCACATAGAGATGCCTAGTCACTTATGCCCAAACTCCTTAGATCCCTAGGTGTTGACCCAAAACAATAGAAAACAAAAAATGTACACTGTATTCCTCCATCACACTAAACATGAGAATCTTGCTTTTAGTGGATAGAGGAATAACAATCCATTTGTTCACCAAAACCCTAGTTTCTCAGTTTTCAGAATAGTCTCTGCAAAAAGAACAAAAAGTCACAAGCTACAACACTTCTAGACACCAGGTTACTTCCAAATGAAAGCTACTTCCTACATGAACATTTCTAATCAGTTTCAGATTAACAACTATCTGTACAGAAAGGCTGTTACCGAGAATTACTTAGAAAAACAATGTTTCAACACACCCAAGAACTCTAGAACTTCATTCATTCATTTCTCTGTGATCCTCCATTACATCCAACTCCTCTCTATACAAGGCTTGAGAGATCAGTTAACATCTCTCCCAACCGTGCACCTGATTTGAAAGACAGTTAGCCATTAGGTTTCTCCTCTCACAAGAAAACTACATGTTTTCATTCTATGATTACATCATACTTTACCAAACATGGTCTACATAGGTCTAGTGACCAAATTGACACAAAAAAAACCTTATTACGAACATGATGTGGCTTAAAAAGCCTTATTGCAAATAAAGCAAAACATGACTCCTACACCATAGAGAAGGTACTCCTGCACCATACTCCCCCTATAGGAAAAACTCAAGTCCCTTGAGTTGCTAACTATTGGAGTGTCTTCCCATGCTTCAAAATGTTTGCTTCACTCATCCAAGTAGCCTCTGAATCAGGAAGATCCTACTTCTTGACCAGGTACTCCTTGTACACACCCTTCCTTGTCTTTTTGACAACTTTGGAATCTAAAATGCATTCCAATTGCAAAGGCTTACTTGGAGGTAGATCTCTGACCCAATCTTCATCTTCAATCACAATATCTGATCCATCTTTAGCATTAAATGGATGTCTGAATGGAAATAGGTCTGAAACATTGAATATGGGAGAAATACCAAGACCAAATGGCAATTCTATTTCATAAGCATTTGGACCAAACTTATACACTACCTTGGACAGTCCTATTTTCTTCATTAGAAGCTTGGTTGGCTGTCCTTTAGGCAGCCTTTCCTTCCTTAGATAGGCCATCACTAAATCTCCCACCTTGAACTGTACATCTCTCCTTTTGAGATCTGCTCTATCCTTCTATTTGGAGACTGTCTTTTCCAACTGAACTTTGACTTGATCATGAACTACCTTCATGGTGGCAGAAAAATCTTCTCCTAGAGCACTCCTCTTATCCCAACCTTGTAGATCTTTGAGTTCCAGTGGTCCTCTTTGATGGAAACCATAAACAATTTCAAATGGACTCTTCCTAGTACTTCTATTCACAGAATCATTGTAAGCATACTCAACTTGACTGATAATCATGTCCCATGCCAACCCATGCTGCTTGGTAAGGCATCTTAGAGGGTTTCCTAAGGACCTATTAACAACCTCTGTTTGACCATTCATTTGGGGATGGTAAGTTGATGAGAAAGACAATTGTGTTCCCAATTTTCTCCATAAGGTCCTCCAAAAATGACCAACAAACTTGGAGTCTCTATCAGTGACAATTGAAAGGGGCAAACCATCGATTCTGACCACTTCTCTAAAAAAGAGACCAACAATCTGAGATGCATAATTTGTGCATTTGGATGGCACAAAATGAGCCATCTTACTGAATCTGTCCACAATGACAAAAACACTGTCCACACCCCTTGCTGTCTTAGGACGAGCAAGTACAAAATCCATACTAATGCTCTCCCAAGGCCTATTGGGAATCGGAAGGGGTTGGTACAAACCAGCATTAGAAGGCATACCTTTGGCCTTTTGACACATGGTACAACTTGCAACATATCTCCTGACATCTGATTGTACCTTTGGCAAATAGTAAAATCTGGTGACTTATTCCAAAGTCTTGTCCAAACAAAAATGTCCTCCTAAGGTTCCATTGTACTTCTCCTTGATGATGTTATCCCTCATTGATCATTTAGGAACACATAGCAAACTACCTTTGAATATGAGACCTTCCCGCAACACAAAATCTGGACATTCACCATGCAAAGTTTTAGCCAAACTAGCACAAACTTCATAAAAGCCTTGAAATCTGCATATTCCTTGTATAACTCCCTCAAACAATCTATCCCCATGCTTTCCATCTGTACTTCTTGTATGACAAGCATCCTTCTACTTAAAGCATCAGCCACTTTGTTGGCAACACCTTTTTTATGCTTAATAGGGAAGGTATAGGCCTGCAATTGTTCCATCCACTTAACATGCCTATGATTCAACTTTTCTTGACTATTTAGGAAGCTAAGAGCATGGTTATCAGTAAAACCAATGAACTCTTTGGGCAGAAAATAGTGTCTCCACGTTTTGAGAGCTTGCACTATTGCATAAAGCTCTAGATCATAGGTAGAATACCTTTGTTTAGCCTCATTCAACTTCTTTGAAAATAAGGCCACTAGATGTCCATATTGACTAAGAACAGCACCTATTGCTTGCTGACTTGCATCACATTCCACTACAAAAACTTTCTCAAAATCTGGGAGCACCAATGTAGGTAATTTAGCCACTTTCTTCTTTAACAATTCAAAACTAGCATCTGCTTGCTTTGTCCATTGAAATTTGCACTTTATTCCACCCTTGATGGTGTTAAGAATAAGATCACTTATGTGATTGAATCCTCTAATGAACTTCCTATAAAAAGTTTCCAAGCCATGGAAGCTTCTAACATCTCCCACTGTCTTAGGAGTAGGCCAATTGAGAATGGCCTTAACGTTTGTGGGGTCCATCTTCAAACAACCATTAGAAATCACAAAACCTAGGTACACAAGTTTATTTTTCATGAACTCACACTTATCCAAGTTGATCATCAACTTATTCTCATGCAACTTCTTTATCACCTGTCCAAGATGCTTCAGATGTTCTTCTTTTGTCCTGCTGAAAACAAGTATGTCATCAAGATAAACAATTACAAATTTGTTAATGAATTCAACAAGTGCCTCATTCATCAAACATATGAATGTGCTTGGGGCATTGCTAAGGCTGAATGACATGACAAGCCACTCATAGAGACCTTCATTTGTCTTGAAGGCAGTCTTCCACTCATCTCCCTGCCTAATTCCGATTTGATGATAACCAGATTTCAAATCAATCTTTGAATAGTAACACGACCCTCCAAGATAGTCCAAAAGTAATGGTAGGCAGAGGAAAGATATGTTTTATTCGATGATCGAAAGCATTACAGGGAAGCTATAAATACTGGTGTGTTAGTTGAAGAAACTAACACAACTTTGTACAGTTATATGTAACTGATGTAGTTATACGTAACTAAGTAGTTATACGTAAACAAAAGAAACAATGTAATATGTTTATGCTAACATTCCCCCCCTTATTACATTGTTTTTACAAATGTACCCCCTAAACAGTTCAAATTTGATCCTACCAAGAGATTTGGTGAACATATCTGCGATCTGAGAGTCTATAGGGCAGTACTGGAGCTGGATGTGGTGGTTCAAAACTTGGTCCCGAATGTAATGACATTTGACCTCAATATGCTTAGTGCGCTCATGGAAAACTGGATTCTTCACAAGTTTTAACACACCCTGATTGTCGCAATGAAGAACTTGTGACTTGTCTTCAGGAATGTCCATATCTGCCAGAATGTGACGTAACCAAATCGCTTCGCACATAGCTCCTTGTGCGGCACGATATTCAGCCTCAGTGGATGAAAGAGTAACAATAGTTTGCTTCTTACTAACCCATGAAATTGGCCCAGATCTAAGATGAAAAACATAACCTGATGTGGATTTCCTGTCATCTATAGATCCTGCATAATCTGAGTCTGTATATCCCTGTAAGAAGAACTGGCTGTTCTTCTTATACTCCAGACCATAATCTACTGTGCCTCAGATATATCTCAACACATGCTTTGCTGCAACCCAATGACACTTCTTTGGTTCCTACATGAATCTGGCAAGATAGCTTACAGCAAAACACAAGTCTGGTCTGGTGTAGGTCAAGTAGATAAGGCTCCCAACCAGCTGCCTGTAGAGAGTGACATCTACTTGAGGTGAATCCTGGAAACGAGATAGTTGCAAACCTTTTTCCATTGGAGTGGACATAGGCTTACAGTTGACCATTCCATACTTTTCCAGGAATGTCTTGGCATATTTCATTTGGGAGATGAATATGTGGGTCTTCTTCTGCCATATCTCCAAGCCAAGACAATAATGAAGTAGCCCCAAATCTGTCATGTCGAAGGAGTTCTTGAGATCATTCTTGACATCATCAACGAGACTGTCTGAGCTGCCAGTGAGAATAAGATCGTCCACATACAAAACCAGAATGACAATCTCTGTGCCTACCTTCTTAATATACAAATTAGGATCTGAGGGGCTACGGGTGAATCCATGCTATAATAGGTGACCATCAATCTTGATGTACCATGCCCTAGGAGCTTGCTTAAGACCATAAAGAGATTTGATAAGATGACATACCTTGTGTGGATGATGTTCATCAACAAATCCTTCTGACTGGGTCATGTACACTTCTTCTTTGAGATCACTATTTAAGAAAGCACTCTTGACATCCATCTGCTGAAGTTTCCATCCCTTCTGCACTGCCAATGCACAGACTATTCTGATAGTTTTGATCTTCGCAGTGGGTGCAAAGGTCTCTTCATAATCAATGCCTTCCTGTTGAGCATATCCCTTTGCTACAGGTCATGCTTTGTACTTGTCGATAGATCCATTTGCCTTGTACTTTGTTTTGAAGATCCATTTGCAGCCAATGGGTTCCTTCCCTTCAGGCAGATCGACAAGTTTCCAAGTATGATATTGCATCAGAGAATCATACTCTACATCCATAGCCTTCTTCCACTGAGGTTGGCTTAAGGCCTCTCGAACTGTGTTAGGTTCAGTGCTGTCAACAACAGTACTCATGAGCGCAAGATTCACTTCATTTCTTGTCTGACTCCTGGTTCTGACTCTTGACGAAGTGTTTGGAAGAGTGTGCAGGTTAGAGTCCCTGATTGTACTTTGGACCCACTTTGGAGGTTGACTGTGCTGCTGCTGGTGTGGAATGTTTTCTAGAGGGCCCAGATCAACATACAACTCTCCTTGTAGTTCAGTGTCTCTGTGAGAGTCGTCCATATACTCATCATCTGATTGTGAGAGCAATTTATGAGAAGTAGGAGGCTGTTGCTCTTCTTTCTGTGATAAGGAATCGAATGACGATTCATCACATACCACATCTCGACTCTCATGTATCTTCATTGTCTCAGGATCTATGAGACGATAAGCTTTTGATGTAATACTATATCCCAACAATATACACTGAAGTGTCTTAGGATCAGTCTTCTTTCTCCTATTGGCAGGGACATGCATGTATGCAGTGCAACCAAACACCCTTAGATGAGAAATTGAAGGCTTTTGTCCAGTCCATACCTCTTCCGGTGTCTTGTGTTATAGAATCTTTGTTGGTGCCCTATTGATGAGGTACACAACTGTCCGTACTGCTTCTGCCTAAAATCTTTCCTCCAACTTGGCTGTGGAGAGCATGCATCGAGCCATCTCCATGACAGTCCGATTGTGACATTCTGCAACTCCATTATGTTGGGGTGTATAGGGAGCAGTGAGGTGCTGCTTGATGCCATGATGTTTCAGGTATGCCACGAACTCCTTGGAGGTGAATTCCCCCCCTCGATCTGACCGGAGGACAAGAAGAGACTAGCCAGCTTCTTTGACAACTTGCTTGTGAAAGTCCTGAAAGTTGGCAAAGGCTTCATCTTTCTTCTTGAGAAAATACACCCAGGTCTTTCGGGAGAAGTCATCCATGAACAACTGGAAGTACTTATGGCCTGAAAATGAAGCAGGCATGGGTCCGCACAGATCGGTATGTACCAACTCAAGGCGATGTGTAGCATGGAAGCTACTAGCCTCGAACGGATCCCAGTGTTGTTTACCTACAAGGCATCCAGGACATATAGGCGCTGACTAAAAGGTGCCCATAGCGATAGTGCCAGAGTCCCGTAGATTCTATTATGGAGGCTGATAGAGCTACTGTAGGGGTGGAGATAGCATCTAATGCAAATAGTCTATCCTTCATAAATGCTCTAGCAAGTATCATACCTTCTCTTGAGATTAGACAGGTCTTGACCCCATCCTTCACCTGGAACTCAACTTTCAGTTTGTGGTTCAGAAGCTGACTGACAGAGAGCAGGTTTGTTGTCAAACCAGCAACATACAGCACCTTGGTGAGGGTACAACGGCTTGTCCCAAGAGGAATGATGACCTTGCCTATACCCTCTACAACATACTCCTTATTGTCAGCAATTCAAACTCTATCTCTAGTAGGTTGTTCTGTCAGTGCATCGAACAACTCACGATTGCCTGTCATATGCTTGCTAGCACTCGAGTCTATCAACCAAATATCCCTCGTGGGCTACGAGGTTGGGGAGACAAGGACTAGATTGTGATGAGTGCCGCAGTTGGCTATTTCTGGTTCATCTTCTTCTGATGCATCATCTTGTTGGGCTGCTACATTTCCTTTGTGCCTTCTGCGATGATGACGGTGTTTGGATGGCTGAGTATCACTGCAACCAGAAAAACCTTCTTTGCTTGAATTGCCTTTTGTTAAGGCATTGTACCAACAGTTGACAGTGTCATGATTATTCTTGTTGCATATATGACACCATCGGTTTGCCTTTGGAGGCTTCGACTATTGATGTTCTTGTTGTTTCTGTGGCTGCTTTCCATGAAACTTCTGACCTTTTGATTGTCTGGAGATCAGGGCCTTATCTTCCAGTTCACCTTGAACAGATTGAATGGCTTCTTCCTGCTGCAACAGATTCACCAATTCATCATATGAAACATCTTTCTTGGTGATGTTTAGCGTGGTGAAAAAAATTTTGAACTGAGATGGTAGTGCTCTCAGCGTAATTGGGACAAGTAGTTTGTCCTCCACCTTTTCTCCAAGTGCAACAAGCTTAGCTCGTAGTTCAGATACCTGCCGTAAGAATTCCTCAACTTTCTCGCTAGCATGCATACTGAGTGTATGTAGCTTGGACTGTAGATGGAGGATCTTCGTCTGGTTCTTCGCTTGGTAGATTGTGGAGAGAGAATCCCATGCTGCCTTTGATGTTGTTGCATCCCGAATGTGAGGTTGAACTTCATCGGTGATGCCGAGTGTTATCAACATCAATGCTTTGGCATCGGCCTTGTCAAACTTCTGCCTTTCATCTGGATCTGTTGGTCTGGTTATGTCACCCTTGACAATTCCCCATAGCTCCTCAAAAATGAGAATAGTCCGCATCTTTGTCTTCCATGCGGCATAATTTGGCCCTTTCAAAAGTTGAGCATCGGAAAGAAGCAATTTCGGGGCAAACATTTTTCAAAAAACAAAATAATCCAGACAACAAATTTATTATTATTTTATTTGACAGTACATGCACTTTGAAGAGGAAATAGTGGCACGGAGATGAGCACGATAGGCCTGTGCTGTGAGACAGGGATGCTTTGGTGTGCGTTCTACCTCATCTTCGTCATCAGCATCATAACCCTCGTCTAGTTTTGCTCTAATCTTCCTTGCTTGACATTGTACATCAAATAGAATGTAATCTAGCAATCCTTTCCTAAACAATTCATCGAATTGGAGATTACCGGTGTTTTGCAGGGCATCTAGAAGTGCAAAGTAGAAGCCCGAGCTTTCTGAAACAACACGTCTGCCTCGAGGTGGCTCATTAGCATGATTACTGGCCACACTGCTGGCATCGGGTGTGGTGGACATCTACTTTCAGCTTGCAATCTATGCCAAAGCCTTCTAGTCTCCTCCTCCACGTAGATTGCAACTTCAGTCCAGTAGTTTTTAAATGCAAAGTAGAAGAACGAACTCTACAGCATCAGACTGGGAGTGGGATAGAAACAAAGAACATATCTTGTGTTCTACTCTCACCGCTCCCACATTCCTGCACACCAACAGTGCTCCAGAAACTCATGACCTCCTTTCAGCGTCCTAGTCTTCTTCACGTGGGGAGATAGACTGTAGACTGCAGACTCCAACTGTTATTTCTTCCTTCTATTGTTTGGCCGGCAGCATTAGTGTTCTTTTCTTCAATGGCTCGCTTCTTCTTGCAAACTGCTCTCTTTGCAATTTCAACCAATGCCTGACAGGTCTGCAGCTTACTTCCACTGTCTTCCTCCTACTGGCCAGTAGCATTAGCAGCATTGCATCGCTGGTCTTGAAGACTTCATTGCTTTAACAGAACTCCTGGTCGCTAGCTACACTCCCTAGCTGCACACCCAAACAGATCACATTGCTTCTTTCGATCACGTGGCTCTGATACCATTTAATGGTAGGCAGAAGAAAGATATGTTTTATTCCATGATCAAAAGCATTACAGGGCAGCTATAAATACTGGTGTGTTAGTTGAAGAAACTAACACAACTATGTACAGTTATACGTAACTGATGTAGTTATACGTAACTGAGTAGTTATACGTAAACAAAAGAAACAATGTAATATGTTTATGCTAACAAAAAGATCCTCAATCCTTGGCATAGAGAATCTATACCTTATTATGACCTTATTTATGGCCCTTGAATCCGTACATAGTCTCCACTTCCCATCTTTTTTTGGAGCAAGTACACTAGGGACTACACATGGACTAAGACTCTTTCTAATCAATCCTTTCTCTAAGAGTTCTTGAATTTGTCTACTCACCTCTACATTCTGTTGTGCTGTCAATTTATAGGCAGCCTTATTGGGTAATGTGGCACTTGGAATCAAGTCAATTTGATGACTTATATCTCTCATGGGTGGTAAGGAGTTAGGAGTATCCTCTACCATAGGATCTTGGTACTTATCCAACAATTGTTGCACTTCTGGTGGAATCTCTTTTTGATTTTTGTCTTGCTGTCCTGATTCATCTTTAGGATTCATTATCAAGGCATACCCTTGGGTATCCTTCTCCTTCATGAGGTTTAAGAACTCTTTTCCACTAACCATCATGACATTTGTGTCATTACTCTTCTCTCCAATCTGCTCTTGCATAGGATCCATCCTAAACTTCCTTCCATTCTTGGTGATGAGGTATGTGTTCTTCTCACCATCATGTTGTGCCTTCACATCATACTACCATGGATGTCCAAGAAGAAGGTGACAAGCATCCATAGGAATAATCTCACATAGTACCTTGTCCTTATAATCACCTATCTCAAACTCAACCCAGGTTTGTTCTTCTATCGTATAATTTTGATTCTTATTCAACCAAGAGATCTTATGAGGACTAACATGGGGCAGCCTTTTCAACTTACACTTCTCTACCATTTCAGTAGACACTACATTCTCAGTAGAACCTGAATCAACAATGATTTTACAAAGCTTACCATATGCTATACCTTGGGTTCTGAAGAGAGTCTTCCTTTGTGGGGGCTCTTGCTTCAATGTCATCTTCATCAAGGTTCTCTTAATCATCATGCTCTCTCCTTCAAGGACCGGTACAACACTACTAATTGGTGAATTCACACTTTGGCAATCATCATCTTTCAACAATTGATTCCTTCTTCCACCATCATGGGAACTAGTTGCCTTCTCAGGGCATTTGCTTGTAGTATGGCCTACCTGATTATAGCCATAGCATCTACTAGTGAAAACTCCTGGTCCTCTACCTACATGACCACTTCTACCTCTTCCATTAGGTCTTCTCCAGCCTCTGAAACCACCACCTCTATGATCTACATCAGAATGAGACTCCTGTTGACTTGGATTTTCATTTCTACTTGACTGTCCTCTACCAAAACTGCCTCTTCCTCTGGTGTTTTGATCACTCTTCCTTCTCAACTTATCCTCTGCCCTAGAGGCTAATTGAAAACACTCATCCACTATTTTGGGAACCAGGATACTGAATTCATCTTGTATGTTATACCTCAAACCGTCAAGATATCTGGCCACCATCTCTTTCTCCTCCTCCTTGTGATTGTCTCTCATGCTCGATCTATGAAATTCTTCAGTATATGTAGCTACATCCATATCCTTTTCTCTGAAATGATTAAACTTCCTAATGGTTTGCAACTCATAATCAGATGGCATGAACTTATCTCTTAGCATGGCCACCATTCTACTCCATTTGGTGATAGGGTTCTTTCCAACTTTCTTCCTTTCACATTGTGTATAGTTCCAACAAACTAAGGCAGAAGCTCTCAATCTAGTCTTAGTAAACTTGACTTTCTTGCTGTCACTATACTCCTTGAAGTCAAAATAGTTACACATGGCTTCAATCGAATCCATGAGGGCATCACCATCTAGTTTCCCATTGAATGTAGGAACATCCATCTTTGGATCACCACTATCTCCATGAGCACCTTTGAGTGCATTCAAGAATGCATTTTGGTCTGTAGACATACCTTGTTCTTGAGGGCTCTCCTCTACCTCTTCTTCTACTTCTATATCAGAAGCACTTCCATCCTCTTTACTCTTACCCTTGGACCTCTCTTCTTTCAACCTTGCTTCAAGCATCTCCTCTACCATCTTCTTGATGGCTCCCTGGCTCATAGACTTGGGAGGCATTGTGCTAGCCTCAGTTTCTTTCTCCTCATCTAACATATACTGCTTCAATTCAAATATTGGCTTTGATACCAATATGATGCAGTGTACTCAGTGGAAGGGTTCAAATGATCAACAAGTTGATCAGTGAGAGGGTGGCCTATGTCTTGGCGATCTACTCCTATCGGCCAAACATATCCCCTCGATCACCTTGCTGTCTAAATCCCCGATCTCCCAACTCTCCCCGACAACTGACTTCCTTGTCTTCGGCGAGACTTCCTCTGTCGGTGAGCTCCTAGTTAGTTCTCCCGACGTGCCGATATACCAAGCTTAGTATATGCATAACATGACTTGCTACTGCCGATGGAAAGAACTTAGAGAAACTCAAAGGTTTCATTGGAAGATCAGAGGTATAATATGGAGTAGTTTATTGACACTTTGTTTATGTGGAACATAAATATGTCAATATTGGTATAATATTGTGGTATGTACCAATTGCATTATTGGTTATTGATGGAAGTGTGTCATGTTTCATTGTAACGTCAGAAAATATCCCCTTGGGGGCTTTCCCCTCATAAGGTTTAGCTCCTAGGTCTTTAGTATGCATTTAGGACATTTTAGTTCATATTTTGGCATCCCAATGGAATGAGACCTAGGTTCCATGGAAAATTGGACCTAGGTGGACCCCTTGAGCTATACCCTACCCAAAATAGGGGGAAGGACTTAGACGCCCACACCCTAGTCCTACCCTATTTTGGGGAAGCCTTAATTTTCAGGTGCCAGTTTATGACCGTTAGTTGGTTCTTTTGCCAACATGGTAAAGTTTCATTTTTAAAATCTCGGCAAGAATGCTTGTAGGTGCATATATAAGCATGTTTAGGCATTCATTTGTAAACTAGATGATCATTGTGAACTCTAGGTATTCTCAAGGTGATTCAAGGCTTTCTATTGTGTTACAAGAGTAGACTTGTATGTTTTGTGTGTTGGTATTTGCAGATTTGAGCATCAATCCCCTCATGGCATGAAGAGCATCTTCCTCCATGAGAGCTTCACTACAAGGTGACATATTATTATGTTTTAATCATTGATTCCCTTGGTTTTTGCCTTTGCCTCACAAGGGCATGCACACTTTATCTGACAACAGTGTTGGGAGACTTAAGTGTCTTCTAGGGCTTGACTGAGGCAAGCCTCTAAACAATACAACCCCCAAGCCAAGTCTTGTGATTGCAGGTTACAGGTGTCACATTTGGGAAAAGTGGAGTTGTAGGAAGGCTTGGCAGGCATCAGGAATTAAGGATCTAGAGAAAAGTCAGACACAGGAGCATTTCTAGGACTTGGGTACTCGCTCCAGTGTCCTCTGCAAATAGATCTTAGGAAACAAAAGTTAGAGAGTTGATCAGTGTCGGAAGGAGGTCCAAATTCTTTGAAAAATTAGGTACCTTGGACTTAGGCACCCACTCTAGTGTCCCTGACTGTTCCACTTCTAAACCCTAAAAACATGTATTCTATGATTTGGTATTTTATTCCTGTCTGCAAGAGCTTTTTCCATATTTCATGAATTTGTTGTTGTATTTGCGTAATTAGGGTTTTAATGTCTAATTAGACATAAGAGAAGGAAAATTAATAATTAAATTCCCTACATCTGCAAGTGACCTAGGGTATGATATTGCTCGCCACTCGACCCTAGATCTTTCAATGTATACTAGAGAGGCGGATTTAAACATCTAAAATCAAAAGATTAACAAATTTAATTTTCCCCTAAACATTCATTCTTTAGCATCCTAATAAGTTTTTCATAGTCTTTGGATGGTTTCCTCATTCATTCAAGTTTTTGGTAAGTTTGGTATTGATGCAAGACTTAAAGATGAAGTGGTTTATAGTTTATCCCCATTGAGTTTGATTTGATGCACCTAGACTCATCATTTCTGATCCTTCTGATGCTTGTACAAGTTCAAATATGACAAAGACAGTTAACTAAATTGATTCAAAGGTGACTTGATCTCTGATCATGTTTCATTTTTATGGAGTTGATGTCATCATGCTTCATTTGTACAACATGCTTCATACTTTACCTGTCATGCTTCACTTGATGAAGTTGCTTGCTTGGTTTATCATCTTTCAAGGTATTGATAGTATTATTCATGCTATATATCATCTCCTTTGACATGATAACAATCTATTTGTCAAATTATACAATGGTAGTGTACATGTGGATTCAAAGCTTAATAAACAATGAAATGAAGAGAAAGATAATTGTTGCAAGCTTTTCAATAGGGTATAGTATCTTTCAAGGTGCAATGTGATTATCAAATGTTGTTTGTGCAATGATTTGGTGTTCTAATATTGGTTTGATTCAATCTTACTCCAGTGTCTTAGTCATTGATGATAGTAGATAGTGATCAGTATCAGCATTTTAATAGTGACAATTTTGAATGATCTCATGCAACTTTGAGTTGTGGACTGTTGAATGGACTGTTGCAGTAATAGCAGTCATTTATTTCAAATTGCTTTCACAAGTGCAGTAATGATAAACAATGTAAATAAGACTCTCTTGACGTTCTCCTAAACCCTGCTACCAAAACTGAGCTCTTCGAATCTCTATTATGACCAAAAACAACCACCTCTCTTACCTCTCTCCCTGACTCTACCAATGAGTCATTCCATGTCGTAACTAACCATGACTCTCTATCATAAAGATACCACTCTTAAAATAGTGAATTGACTCAAGAAGCCATGGGTATCTCCACTAAATTAGCCCACAAAGGCTCTTAGTTGGACATGCAATGTTAGAGGAGTATGTGGTTAATAATTACCACTCCTCACACAACAATGACTCTCTCTCAAAAGCATTCAATATTATCGAAGATGGTTATTAATGAATGCTTCATTCTAATGGAGGTCGTTAACAATTATCCCACTACCAAACTTGTTCTAACCACTCAAAGTTCTACATATAATAATAGTCTATGAACATAGATGTTAATATAATTAGAATAATAACAATGTTTTTATGTAAACTTATACACAAATGTGAATGGGTTAAGTTCATCTCCCCTTCACGAACTAAAACAAAAACTCATCATTTTCATTTTGACAACAAAAGAAATATGTGACGTTATAACTATAAAATGAAACACACTAACATTTCTTCAAACCACACCAATGAAAATGCAAACACGATCTCGTTTACAACATAAAGATTGACATGTTTGATGGAAAGTCATGCTAGTCACAAAATGAATATTGCTCAACATCAATAATGTTGATTTCACAAAATGACAAGGTTGATGAGATAAAACTTCAAAAGGATTCTAAATGATGTCAACAACTTGTCGAGTTGACCAACAAACTTAAACTACTTTGAAAAACACAACTTACGTCAATCGTTAAGGGTTTACTAATTACAGGTACTCAATACTTAGATGGCAAATGAACGGTTCAAAACTAAAGGTCTATTCTCCTCTCCTCAGAAGATACTGTCTCTCTCTCTCTTTCTCTGACAGTAATCAAAACCTATTTTTCTGCATACAACTTACAATTACCAAATCATGATCAGTGCATCATTAGTTCATTCATAAATCTTATGAATAACAAATCAAATTTTTATAACGTAAATTAATGAATCATTTAATCACATGCATTATACTTAATCACATGCACTAATATCTAATATAATCAATGATTTATTTTAACATTATAACATAATGTCAAATCATATTCCATAAATTAACTTCTATTCACATAAAAGTAAAAAAAGTAAAATCAAAGCCAAAATTACGGATGTAACATATCTTTCCCCATAAGATTCATTGTCCTCGATGATTCAATGTAACAATTCAAAATATAAAACATTTTTTTCTGTAGCTACTAAAAGTATGAAATAAATGAGGAAATTTCTAAACCAATTCATACAAATCCTCCCATGTAGCACTATCTTCTTCATACTAGTCCCACTGGGCCTTGTACTACATATCCTCTCTATTATGCAAGTGGAGCTTGTGCATTTCGAGCACCTTGAGAGGCTCAATTGTGATCACTCCTAGGTCCTGTATTTGTAATGCATTCCAAATTAGAATATGGTTACCTCCTACAATATACTTTTCAGATAACAGTATAAAAGCATTGTCCATTCTAGATAAGGTTGGTGGTAGAGACATTCTGTAGGCAACTGGATTGATCACTTCAAGAATTTTGAAGGGTTCTATGTAACGAGGAGCTAATTTGGAAGACTTTCCAATTTTATAGAACTTTTCTAATGTTTGACCCTCAAAAGAACTTTCTCTCCAAAAGAGAATTATCTTTATTTTCACTTTGTAACAACATAACTTTTCTATCTATCATTGTCTTCTGCTAAACTTTTTCTGATCAACTTACCCTTTTCTTCCATTTCATCTAGAGATTCTGGACCAATGCTAATCCTATCTTTTAGCTTATTCCAACTTATAGGAGTTTGGAATTTTCTTCCATAAAACATCAAATGGTGCCATCTTGATAGAAAAAAGATAGGAATTGTTATAAGAAAATTCCACAAGCAGTAAGTACTCTTCCCATTAATATTGTTGATCCATGCAATACATTCTTTACAAATCCACCAAAACTTGGTTAACTCTCTCAGTTTGACCATCTGTTTTAGGATGATAAGATGTACTCACATTAAGTAAATAGTTCCTAGTGTGAAGAAAAAATAGTTTTTCCTTACCTTAACGTCACACGTGCTTCTCTATCTGAGATAATCTTTTCAAGAACTCTGTGCAATCTAACACTTCTTGAACAAATTTGCAAGGTTAATACTGGTGCTCCATCAGACTCAAAATGAAACCCATCATACCTTGAATCTTTAGGATTTACCATAAGAGCTTACTTGACCTGCTCATATTATTCATCACCTGATAATTTTTGCAACAATAAGTCCTTGAAGTTTACATGAATAGAGACAATTGATGAAATATGTCTCTGTCGACTCAAAGCATTTGCTACTCTGTTCTCTTTTCCTTTGATATAACTTATCTCAAAGTCTTAGTTGGATATCAATTCTAACCATCTCCTTTCTTGAGCATTAAGATGTGGTTAAGAAAATATATACTTAAGATTTTGATGATCTGATTTTAGCACAAAGGTTTTCCCTAATAGGTAGTGATGCCATACTTGCAAAGTATGCATAACTGCTACAAATTCTAAATCATGTGGAGCATAATTCTCGTCATAATATTTAATGTTTCTAGTCTCATAGGCTATTACTCGCCTATCCTAAATAAGCACTCCCCCTAATCTATCTCCTGAGGCATCAGTTATTACCTCTAACTGACTTTCAAGATTGGGAACTCTCAGAATTGGCGTCATTGTCAATTTCTCTTTTAAAAGATCAAACACCTACTGACATTTGTTTGACCAATAAAAATGTTTCCCTTTTCTTTGTAAGGAAGGGATTGGACTTGCAATATTGGAGAAATTCAAAATAAACATTCGGTAGTATCCTGCCAAATCCATGAAGCTACGCACTTCATGCACTTTCTTAGGTATAGGTCAATCTAGGATAGCTTTGATCTTTGTAAACACAGAAGCTTCATGCATTTGATCAAAAATATAATATATACATGGTAATGGTTACTTATCCTTTATCATTGCTTTATTGAGGATATGATATTCAAGACATAGATGCAAAGTTTCATCCTTCTTTTTGACAAAGATTACTAGTTCACCCCAGGGCGAAACACTAGGTGTAATCAAATAGCCCAAAATTCTTGCAATTGGTCTTTTAATTCCATCAATTTCATAGTAGTCATATGGTAAGGTGTTTTCAATATTGGTTCAGATCTTCGTTTAATGTGAATTGTAAAATGAAAGACTCTTTTGGGTGGTAAACCTGGAAGTTCTTCTGGAAAAACATCCTTGAAATCCTGAAGAAATGGAAAACCTTTCTTCAAAAAACACACTATGTTTTCCAGGACTTTCTTCAATTTGTTCCATTTTTACTATGAAGAGTTGATACCCTTTTGGACTAGCCTTTTTAATTTCTTTCCACAGATTGGTCGAATCTTGACCTCTCTTTGAATACCATGGAAAAAGACCTTATTTCCCATATCATCTAAGCATTCAATAGTTTTAGAAAAATAGTTTACCCAGGCTCAAAGCTTCCATAACCAAATCATTCCCAAGATAACATCATAGGAACCTAAGGGAGCTAGTATAGGTTCACCTTTGTTGAAAAAATAGAGAGATTAATCTTAGCTTCAAACAAACATTGCTCTACCCGAGTCTTAGATTGGTTAGCATACTCTACTAACCAAGGTTTATCCATGTAACCATCTCTTCTAGGAAACTTATTCAAAACTCTAGGAGAAATAAAATTTTCAATTGTTTCAGTATCAATCAAGATAGAGATAGGGATTCCAAAACAAATACCAATCATCTCTATGAGTGTGATCTGATACTTTGCTTGGTGATTATAAAGAGCTACATGAATTATTTGTTGGAAAGCTACTTGTTGTGTAGTTAAGGCATTACCTATTGGATAACTACTCTGGTTCTTGGTTGGGCATTGATGAGCATAATGTTCACCTCCACAAGCAAAACAACCTCCAGGAGGTCCTCTCCTTTCTATTGGTTTTCCAGTATTATCCTCATTTCTTTTGAAACTACCATTCTTTTTCTCATTACCAGACCCACTCTTATTCTTCTGAGTTCCTTTTCCATTTCTTTTATTCTCATAGCTCTTATCATTTCTTCTTTTGGATGGTTGTAAAGTTGGAGTCTTATTGAATCTCTTGTGATTCATATTGTGATAAGCAAGTTTGGACTTCAACTATTTTTCTTTTTTCATGTTCATACACCAAGTGGATGCTTTTCCTACCAATTGAAAGGCCCTCCAAACCACTTTGGTTAATTTTAAGTAATTTCTTATCTTGAAATATTTTTCCATATCTGTTAACCAAGCTTTAGTTGCATCTTCAGTCATTGTTCCATCAAACTTTAGTGGAGTGACTTTCTTCATATCTTTGGAAAATTCTAAGGCAAGCCTATCCTTTGCTTCCTTCTAGGGTCTACGGTTTTTAGGGTTCTCACTACTCACACTATGCTCTAGGTGAATTTCCCTGCTCATCCCATGAGAAAACTCATTTTCCCTTTCAAGGTTTTCCTAATCTCTTACTTTCTTTTCGAAGTTACCTAGTCTCTCCTTAGTTTCTATAAGCATGGTTAGGATTTGATCCAATTTGTCCATGAGATTAACTAGTGGATTATTCTCTTCTTGACTCTCACCCTGGTTTGTTCTTGTATGAATCATGTTGTCATTTTTATCACACCTGAGAATATTAAGTTATCTATTAGTTTTCTGAATTTAATGCGTTTGATTATATCAAAACATAATTAACTCAAAACAACCAACAGATTAATATAAAATATTCTCATTTTTATTATAATTTATTTAGGAGTAACGACATTCTTATTTACATATTTAATCACGACAAGACTACATGTCCCTATCAGTTAAAGGATATTCCAATTAACAAACTTAGAGGGTGGTTTCACATGCAGGTACTTCTCCATCTCATGTTTTTCCTAAAATAGGAACATCACAACGACATTCAAATGACATGTTGTGACTAGCTAACAATTTACTAGGTTTCACTACACAAGTAAAAATAGTAGGATTCTTGGCTAGTTCAAAAGATTGTTTCCTTTCTAGCCATTATCGTTTAAGTGCATCAAACAAAGTCTTTGAATCCTCCAGGCATGTACCCTTAGCATAATTAATATGCTCTTTATATTTAACTTGTTCGATAAGTTCTTTCTTAACTACTAACCATGACAAATTCTAGGGAACATACTTTCTAGCAGTTCTCTTGGTTCTTCTCCACACCATATGTAACATACCATTTCCTAAACAAGACTAAAATCAAATATTCACCATGAGATTTAAAAACACATAGTGAAAAAGATAGAAATTTTTTTAGTTAAAATAATATTAAAGAATCAAGATACATCAAAAAAATATAATTTCCTTCTTGAAATATACAACATCATATATTTTACAATGTTGGCATCTTGTTATTTCATTACAATGATATACATTTACATAGAGTAAAAACACAAGTCACTTATCCAAAAGATATATTGCATCTGGAATTCTGACACCCATATCGTAAGTCTCGGTGAGTCATATACTAGAGAGGGAGGGAGACCATTTTCTGAGTGCTTTACCTCCAACCATAGACTAGCGGTCCCATGCACACCTTCCTTTTTGAATTCCATTGCCACTTATTTTGTAGAGTAGAACTATTTTTACTTTGAACAATTTTTAGTTTACAATAAATTATGATTTGAAAAACATGGTACTATTTTTTTTATCTGTAAATACATCCATGGGGATGCTCCTTGTATTATAAAGTAATAAAAAAATAGTATATACATTTTTAGAAAATCACTATTAACATAGAGTCAACCTAGGTGAAAACAAAAACCTGGAAAGGAAAGAATTACTACTATCTATTCACCTATGTATTTCTGAAATACAAACATATATACTAATATGGGAGCCTTGCTCCTTCGGCCCGCTCCTACTCGATGCCAATGAAACATTGCATCCATTCCATACCATCTGCCTCCTTCATTCCCAAGATCTGCTTTAGGAAATCAATTGCTTTCTCCATCTTCTGATGCCTCCTTACAAAAGACGCCGGCTTATTAGAAGTAAGCAACGAAAACCATTTGATCAAATCTCCGTTGTGGTTTAACCTATGGAAATTACCTGGAAGTGGGACACCATTGCCATACCTGGTCATCACTAACACCTCATCCAAACCTCACAAAAATCTCTTTTTTATCAAAGCCTTCACAATTACTGCCACATCCTCCTTCAATACCCTGAATTCCAACAATGTTTTTTTTAAAAAAAAACCAGGTAAGGGTGGGAGGGAACCCATAGATTAAAATAAAAATAGATACAAATATGATAGCCGAAGCCAAGTCCAGACAGGACAGTCTTGAAACGAAAAACATCTAACAAGAAAGAACAGGACAGTCCATAACAGGCTTGAAACATCTAACAAGAAAGAACAGGAAAAATTAAAACCAACACCCGGGCATAGGCTGCTAGAAGGCCACAGAAAACAAGGAAGAAAACCGAAACCCGTATCAGAAACACCCTCAAAACATCACAAAACCCATCATCGAAACCACCAGCAGCCACGCCATCCCAAACACAAAACACGAACACACGCTAAACAGAAAGAGAATTCCAACAATGTTGCAACAAAAATTGATGAAATGTTATTATTTACTCTATATCGGTGATCCACCAACAAAAATCCTCCCCCAGAATCCATTACACTACGAGAAGTAGAATATCATTTCTGGTTTTGTAAATGCTTTGAAGTCTCTTTTCAGTCACCTCCCCGAGAAAGGCCATTTGCTTCTACAAACAAGTAAGCCTGATCAGGGTGTCCATGGCTTCTTAATAGCTTCGGAGCTCAAACAGTTGATAATTAACATCAAAGCATTATTTACTTCAAATAAAAGCATCTTAACTCTGAACGCACTGGAATAGGAAGCTCTCAGTGTTTGTAACATTATTATCTCCTACTTCGAATGTCATATCATCATAGTGTAGTAGGATAGACTGGAGAAGACATTAAATGCCATAATTACCAATCCTGTAAGAGTGAAACCCATGTGTCACTATGCTAGGTGGCGTTTCCAAAACTAGTTCCTCAAACTAATTAACTGCCAAGTTGTCCAATGCATCGACCTCCTTATTTTCCTCCTCGAATACATGGTTAACTGTGTATTGTTCCAACTTGTCCAAAAGATCCATGACCGTGTCAAGTATGGTGTTATATTTCCAAAACTTAATGTGCTCCTCACCCTTATCACATTAATCACAAATGTTGAGCCACCTTCTATTGCTAGCTTGCTTAGACCCATCTCAATGCTTACTTGAAGTCCCAAGATTAGCACTTGATACTCAACCATATTGTTGGTTTCATGGCCAAGCCTCTTAAAAGCTCTGCAAAGGACCTTCCCTTCCCAATTTCGCACTAAACTCCTTATGCTCGATGATACTGAAACTCTATTAACAAGGGAAATTTAGGACTAGGGCATAAATCATCCTGGGGGCCCCTCAATTGTTAACATAGTAAAGAGTGACATAGTAAAGAGCAACCCCACAAGGTTTGTACCATGAGGTTTAAACATGGGTTGTTGCCACTACAGACAAAAAGCCCCACCATTTCACCATAGGGTCTCCCCTTATAAACATGATACTATTAACATCATATAATATTATAATTTTTTTAATAATTAAATTTTATATTAATTAAACAATATTAATAGTTTAAATGTTCCAATACAATTCATAAGATTTTACACTATAATCTTCATATATATTTATATTTATATTTATGAAATAATAGTTGAAAAAAAAATTATTTAGACCCCACATTTATTTGTAAATACAAAAACCTTAACTTTAAAATAGATAAAATATGTAGCAAATAGAATAGTTCTAGTAAAATAAATTAAGTTTAAAGTAAAGTAAAAATCATTTATTTGGATTTATTTTATTTTATATTACAACTATTTTATTTAGTATATATATAGTTTAATTATAGTTTATGTTTGTTATGTTGTGCTTATTATAAACTATTAATATTTTGACATGTAAATGGCTATAAAATTTAATGTTAGAGGAAAGAGTTTTTGTTGACACGTTCACGTCATTACACTCCATAGCCATAGCTCTGGGCATTAACTACAAAAATTAAATTGGACATTATTAAAGATATAAATATAACATATAAATATATAAAAATACAACTATATATTTATTTTACTAGCCTTCTTTTGGAAAACTTCGGGTTTACGGAGAAAGAATTTGAAGATCAATTTGGCTTTAAACAACTTTTCTTTGGCAGAAGAAATGGTTGATTTTGCAGATTAAAATGTGCACCAAAATTAGTTAGCCCTGGTAATTGCAGTGTTGATCTATATTTAATTTTTCCTTAGATTTGTGTTTTTAAATTTTCTTTGCAGATTTAAATTTTAGTAGAAATAATTCAAGGAAGCCCTAGATTCATAATATATGTTTTTTCTGCCTTAGATTTTAAGTTTTATTTTCTCTATGATTTAGATTATAGTCAAAATAATACAAGGAAGCCCTTGTATTAATATCTACCTTAGATTTCTGTTTCCTTTTTATTTTCTTTATCATGAATTTAATTTTGATAAAATACTTTAAGCAACTGAATACCTTCTGATCACGAAATTTTTTTTGTTTAACCTAGTTGAGTTGCAGAAAACCCTTATATCTCTCAACTTTATTTTTAGGTAAATGTATATAATATATCTATACTAGTTTTTTTATTAGAGAGGTAAAACAGGTTTTGAACGGGCCTCGAAACCCTACAACCAGAAGCTGCCCTAAAGATAGAACATAGAAAGATAGCAGTCAAAAGACAAAAAAACACCTAAAGCAGCTAAACAGACCTAGATATTAAAGCTATACAAGATACTATCAGCAAACATACAATATCCCACCATACACCCATCCTCCCCGAGCCCCTCAGCAGGGTCACATACTTTTAAGAGTTTCAACAGAAACCAACTCCTATTTGTAAAATTCTTCATGAAGTTTGGCAAAGCTCAGAAGTTCGTCATTCTCCTCTTGGAAAGATTTCTTTTTACATCCCCAGGTCCTGGAGCTTGGGCCCCCTGATCATCACTTTTACCCTATATACCTTTGTTCCCAGTTTTCTGCAGGTTACCCTCAACGTCCTTCTCTTCCCCCATCCCTGTCATGTGTTCTTCCTTCAGCTCCTTCATCAACTCCTTCATCTTTTCTGTGAGGATTCTTATTCCTTCCATCCTATTCTGTATGGTGCACTTGCTGATCTCCAACATCCTTTCTAGATTGTTCATAATATCTTTCATTTCTGTTTCAACCCATATTTTTAAAATTAAATAAAATTTTAAAAAACTTTAAATTTGACCTTTTAAATGGTTATTGAACCCTCGCCAACCTATACTTGTCACAAGTTATGCTTCCTACAACCTAAACCTTCGTTTGGAGCAGGTATTCAAAACGGTAATAATTTAATAGTGACAGCTTGACAGTGTAAGAAGATTCTTCATCGTAGGCCCTGCTTATATGTTAATGACTATAAGCTTGTTTTCCTGCTTATATGTTAATGAATATAAGCTTGTTTTCTCCTTTCTAGGTTTGCTCAGGTTTTTTAGAGAGATCTGGTATAAATATATTAAAAGATAGAGACTTTTATTATAAGTCTGTTTAGAGTAAAAGCACCGTTCGGAGAATTTAGAAAGAAGCAGTGATTTCGAGTATAGCAACATTCTCAACAGGAAGGGATAGAGCTGTAGAATCTCTCTTATCTGGTATTTTCCTCAAGAATCCCTCACAACATAAAGCCAAGATTTTTTTACATGTTCTTTTTCATTCCTGTCTATGGTTGTAAAATATATCTCAACAGGAAGGGATAGAGCTGTAGAATCTCTCGTATCTGGTAATTTCCTCAAGAATCCCTCACAACATAAAGCCAAGATTTTTTTACATTTTCTTTTTCATTCCTTTCTATGGTTGTAAAATATATTCTCTCCTTCTGAGTATAATGAATGTTGTTGAAGTCATAAAAGCAGCTGTGTTTCAACTTGTATAATCTCCGGTTCTCTATGAATCCTTTTAAAACTTTAGCAGATGCTCTGTACAAATCTAGATGTAAACATGGTAAAACCTAAATGTAAAAGAAGCTTGGGAGAAAACTAAAGGAACAGGAAAATTTATTTGACAGAACCAAAGAGTGTAGAGATAATAGTTGCATTGCGTTGCTTTACACAAAATGTATAGTTTAACACTATCCTTGAAGGAAAACAGTCAATTGTATGGAGACTTAAACATAGCAAATATCATAAAAGAATGCAGATGACATAGTTTTCGAAGTTTACTTTTTTTTCAAAGGGTATTATTATGATAATTTACGTTATCAATTAAATAGTAAAACATGGTAAGGTTTCACAGGATCTCAGAACAAATAATGACTAAATAGATTTTATAATTAAGAGGCTTAGTTTGTTACAGTATAATTTGACCTAGACCGTAGAAAGCATGCCCAATTTTTTAATTTAGAAATACTTCTATTTCATTATATATCTTTTTAAAGTAGATTATCTTGTTTTGTAGTTTTTCTCCATCTTAATAATGATATTGGATAAAATAACCAGTTTGCAATGTGTAAATCCCGTTATCTTTCAAACCCCATCTAAGGATATCTGAATGTTATCAAAAGAGACCTTTTGAGATGCTAAATATGAATTAAATGGTTAATGTGAAGAGGGAATTGTTCACCCAGCCAAAGAACTTAAGATTTCCATTTTCAAATCCTCACACCATCTTGCATGACTTCATATTGAAAATCAGAAACATAATTCCAACAACTTCAACACATATATTTTAATTAAAAAAGGTTAGAGAATTCCACACAAAGAAGATTGTTTTGGTCTCATGCATCATCCCAAAAAAGAGCAAGGTAACCCTTCCCCACAATCTAAAAAATACTAGTTTTAATGAGATTACTATCCAACTTCATTGTTTTCTATATAAGGTAACTCTTGCCAAGGGTTGGCATCCTAGAAATGAAAGCATAATTCTCCAAATTCAGGGACTTGAGCTTAAGAATTATCCCCCACAAATAATATTTCTCCACACACCATCTCTAATATAATTTGGCAGCAAGAGCAATATTGTTAAGGAGAGAAGATCTCATATCTAATCCGCCTCTCTTTATGTTCAAAAATTTTACCGCAAAATTAAGGAAATGTCATTTCATTTTCTCTAAATTTCCTTCCCAAAGAAACTTTCTCTTTCTATGTCCAAATCACGAAGGATGCATTTTGGAGTCACAAGAGCCATAGATATATAAACTTGGAGAGCTTGAATAATGGCTTTAAGAAGCACAATACAACTAGCCAAAGAGAGTTATCTATGTGTCCAATGGCTTATTTGACAAGTTAAATAGAATCCCACATAACATTCCAGTCTTTTTCCCAAGGCAAGTAGGAGAAATATGGGTACCCAAATATTTGAAAGGAGGAGAAGCAACCTTGAAATGAAGTATATTAACAATTTGTTCTTGAAGATGAGGGTTCATATGGAAGAAAACCTGATACTTTTGTTCATTCAAGAGTTACCTAGACACACTGATATAAATGTCAAGAGCTCGCCTAAGAGCAATAGCTTCCTCAAGAGTGGAGTTTCGCATCAAAGAAGTGTCATCCACAAATTGAAGATGGTTATGTGGATCCAGACCTTGCACAATGTAAGTGTGTCAAGATTTATTGTTATTTGTTTTGAGTTAATCTTGTAGGTGTAGATTTGATTCCCACACCTACAATTTTAAAGTTTTCACATGTAGATTCAACATTTTTGTGAAAATTTGAACTTGCTCTATACATGGTGGTTCTAATAACTACTACTAGATTTTGTTGTGCTAGGGATAGAACGCAACTTGCTCTCCTATTTTACCTTAGTCAAACCCTTGGATTGATTTAATGACTTTGCACAAGTTGGAAGATATGCCAAGTAAAATACAAATGTAGATAATAATGCTAAGTACTTTTTTTAATGAAGATGCTAAGTGTAGATGTCTCCTCTTGATAAATGCTAGATAATCAAAATTAATTATGTTTTAGCCTTTTATATAACACTCTAGTGTGTAAATTTTAATATTTCACATTTTAGTTAGCGAGTAATAGTTGGATTCAGTTGGCTTGGGCCCATGTTTAAATATAGTTTTAGAAATTTAGAGGTCAAAACCACAATTATAACTCTAAACCAAGTTTTAGTACTACACCTATTGGTTTGATGCAAGATAAGGAATAGGGAATATATAGATTACATTTAGATCCTTTTGAGGATATCTGGAGTTAGGTTTAATCAAGGCATAGGTAATTGTAACTTTCCTGTAGAAATATGCCAAATGCACACTAAAGTACCAAAATCATGTCAAGCCTACATGATAGTCTAATGATGTTAAAGAGATTCCTAATCATGACCACATAGAGGTGAATTACACTCCTCTCAGTAGTTTCACTCTTGGTACATGTCCCTTTAATTTTCTCCTCCTTAACCATCTTCTTGAACACCCAACTTGAGTTTTCAAACATCATATTTTTCTAACAATCCATTTTAGATCCTCCTATTCTAGGTCACCCAATAATGCTTTTGGGTGACTCCATAGTGCTTATGGGTCACCTAAGTGACCCTAAATGGAAAAAGAGGTGGCCCTCTCATTTTTGGATCCATGAATTAACTCATAATTTTATCTTTTCTTCTTGATTTTAAGCCCATTTTTCCTCACATTTTTTCATGTCAACTCATCCTTTTTCTCACTTTCTTTCCTTTGTGAACTCATGATCAAATCTTATCTCTGATAAATCATTCCCATTTTCTCTTTGAGTTTATTCTTGTTTTCTTTTAGTTTTCTTCTTATCTCTTTGTCTATTCATGGAATTGTTTCCATTTTTTCTTAAGATAACTGTTGATGATGTTTTCTTGACAACAACAACATTAGAATAAAACACCAAGTGCTCTATCCTCTCTTGAACAAAGCGTCTCAAATGCTAAGCTACGTGATCAAAGAAGAATGCTCCAAGGTTCCTTGTATGTGATTTGCAATGGATAGCCTTGGTGGTATGATTTGATAAGGCTATTTACACAAAGGGACTTACGCAAAATTTATTCATCACTTCATTCAAATATGTACTCTTTCCTTGTGAAATGGAACTTCTTCTAATCAACTACAAAAAGAAAAGGCAAAAGGCAAGGGTTAAGAAGACTAATCTAAGGACAATGACATGATGAACGATGCTATGGTAGACAAATTCCCTTAGAAACCAAATTTCACTTTGCCATGACAAGCAACAACTACATGAAATAGGTGCAATCTTCAAAGGATAAACCAAGGATTTTCATATTGTTGACACACTCTAAAGTACCAACAGCTAGCGTAACTTGAAGGAGCATCAATAGTCAAACTATTTGCAAGATGTGGTTCATGCTAACTTTACATGATGACTTACCGTCGACAAGCCATCAAAAGTATGAATCAATGGGAATTTATCAAATATCATTGCATATATCCATTACATCAATGAACTCTATGTACTTTATCATCGAAGCTACTTGGAACCATATCTCAACCATATTCAAGAATAAGAAACCATGCGAACATTCCTCGAGCGTACAAGATCACCATGCCAACAACAACAATGAGCTAAGCTACGTGATCAAACAAGAATGCTCCAATGTTCCTTGTATGTGATTTGCAATGGATAGCCTTGGTGGTATGATTTTATAATGCTATTTACACAAAGGGACTTACGTAGAATTTATTCATCACTCCATTCAAATATGTACTCTTTCCTTGTGAAATGGAACTTCTTCTAATCAACTACAAAAAGAAAAGGTAAAAGGCAAGGATTAAGAAGACTAATCTAAGGATAATGACATGATGAACGATGTTATGGTAGACAAATTCCCTTAGAAACCAAATTTCACTTTGCTATGACAAGCAACAACTACATGAAATAGGTGCAATCTCCAAAGGATAAACCAAGGATTTTCATATTGTTGACACACTCTAAAGTACCAACAGCTAGCGTAACTTGAAGGAGCATCAACAGTCAAACTATTTGCAAGATGTGGTTCATGCTAACTTTACATGATGACTTACCGTCGACAAGCCATCAAAAGTATGAATCAATGGGAATTTATCAAATATCATTGCATATATCCATTACGTCAATGAACTCTATGTACTTTATCATTGAAGCTACTTGGAACCATATCTCAACCATATTCGAGAATAAGAAACCATGCGAACATTCCTTGAGCGTACAAGATCACCATGCGAACAACAACAATGAGCTTGTATTGACTTAAGAAGTATTTTGTTTACAACAATCTCATATATCTCTTCAATGATTTTGAAGAGTTATTTCTACTCTACTCCTATTCCCATAGTATCTACTCCTACTCTATCTTCCTCTAATGATTCTTTTGTATCTTTACAAATGGAAGAAGTGAGCCTTATATAGAGCTCAAGAATTACATGAAGGTCCAAGATTGATTTAGCAATCAACGACTGAGATTGATACAACAAGGCAGTTTGTTACAAAATTTTCTATTTTTAGAACATGAAAGAGGCAATGAAGGTGCATTTCCCAATGTGATAAGCATCTTTGGAGCATCTTTATGGTGGTCCCTCTTGAATGAATGACATGGCAGAATGTGATTGGCTTGATGATGTGTATGTGCCACCTAAGCATCTTCAAAAGAACTAGTCTGGTTCACCTCATGTTCACTTTACTTAGAATATTTTCTTCTTGTTGTCTTTGATGTAACTCATGGATCACTTTGATGATCATGCTCATCTCTCATCTTGTGATGTTGTTCTTACAAGACTCTAGACTCTTGGAGTGTTGAGGTGGAAGATGTCTTGTGTGTGACTTCTTGCATATGATGGATGCACATAAAATAGACAACTCTAGATGATGACCTCCTTCTCATGCATGGCATAAGATGAACTTGATGTAAGAGCTCTCCTCCATGTGGTGATGATGACAACTTTGAGAAACTTTCCTTCACCTTCCAAACTTCTCATGTATGACCTCTCGCCATTCGCCTCCTTGGATCCTCCATCACCTACAAAAACACATCAAATTAAGACTTGATATAAAGGATTTATAATAACAAATTACATTCATCTTATGCATGTGGGATCAAAAAATGGCATTTCAAAACATACCCTTTCACGTGAAATCCATGCCTAAGTGCCTAGGTGGGTTTAGAGGTGAAAGGTAGAGAGTGTGTTGTGGACAAGACCTTGTCCGGCTGAAGGGCTCAAGGCCACCTAGCATGGGAGGGTTTGAAGGTGGTGTGAGGATTTTTCATGACTTAGACAATTTTTGGCTTGGCTTTGATGATCAAAGACATCTTCACTTACTTCCATGATAATTTAACTTCCTTTGAATGCTATAGAAGCATGGGCAGATTTAGAGAGGGTGTATGTTGAATGTGATGTGGAGGAGGTGGAGTTGTCCAAGTGTAGTGCTCAAGGAAGAATTTGGGATTTCAAGATCTCTCTTATGCAGAAAATCCAACAAAAGTAGAAAAATAAAAACTGCAAAAAAACAACAAATTTTAAAAAATACCAAAATAAGGATGAATTTCTCAGCATGCGTGAAGAAATTTCAAGGTTGTGGGCAGCAATATGATCCTCAAGTGGACATAATTCAGCTTTGACAAAGTTTGAATGCACAACTTCATCAAAGGAATGCCGACTTGACCAACTTTGCATCATGGGATGGATGCCGAATTCATGGTACAAATGATCACAAGGAGCTATATTGTTTAACATTTTTGTCAAAGATGGAATTAACTTTGCAAGGAAGAATTACTTTTTCACAAGTTTATGAGATAGTTATGAGTACAATGGTAGAACCTGAGGTGTCAAGTAAAAGTGAATCCTTCGTAAGATTTAAAGAGATGATCAAAGAGAGACTACATATTGAGAAAGGCTTGAGCATAAAATATCACCTACTTCCATGTGAATGGTGTAGAATTCATAATGCCAATCATTCAAAATTCACATGTTCTACAATTTGGGAGGCTATTAATCAAGCCAAGGTGCAATTGAAGTTTGAGGAATCATCTAGAGAAGAAGGAACTTCTATTCCATCTACTAGTGAAAATAGCACAAGTGTATTAGAAGATGAATTCACAGGCCTTGTTCAAAACACGGAAGGACATATTGAAGAAATTCAATTGGAGATAAAGTATATTCAAGTGATTACAACTAAAGATCAAGGTACGGATTCAACACATAGAGAAGAAAGTGATTCAAGTTCATTTCAAGACAAAGAAGAATTCCTTGCCACTCATGCTTTCATATTACTATAGGAAATTATTGAGAATGAATTACAAGAGATTGTAAGCATCCTTGAAAAGGGAAGTGGTCAAAAGGATATGTTAGACACCATCATCCATAGGCCTGATAGTGAGCAGAAATTCAGAGGGGCGCTAGACGCTTCCATCCAAGAAATACAAAAGGAGTTCTAGCCGAAGTTGTTTCAAGAAGAAGAAGCTAATGAAATGGAGGTCAACTATGCAAAGCAATTCGAGTTGATGTTAGGTCCTTTATTGAAGATCCACAATGAGCTAACAAGTGAAATGTTCCATGCTTTCGAAATTCAATTGTTTTCACCTTTTCATCTTGATATGCCCACTATTGATTATAGTGTTGATTCCATGTTGCGGATGCGAGTGGGATAATCCATCACTAGCTTCAACCTCCCGACGTGTGCATGAAAGATCAGCAATATCCATTTGAAGGCGAAGAACACCAGGTTGTATCTTTCCCTATTATTAATTGGAAAGATTTTGAATTTGATGATTACGAATTTCCTGATAATGAATTTGAAGAATATGAATTTGACTATGGAAATTTTGGAAAGACAACATGTATATGGATTAATCATGGTCCCAATGAGTTGCCACAACTGTTGATTTTGTGCAAAAAAAAATTCTGAGTTCGAGGATTGTATTGTGAGAGAATATATTTCCGAGTTTAAGGATAAGTTTGCCAAAATCTGAACCATCATGTGTGCCTTATTGTTGCTTTTCATTCTAAGAAATCATGCCAGGTCTTGTATATATTTGGGTCTTTTGAGTCATGTCTGCTCTTTGTACATAGCTTGCTTAGAGTAGGTTTTTCTTTATGTTGTTTTAGAGTAATTTTGCTGTGTTCAGTTGATCTTTGGTTTTGTTTACTTTTCGTAGTTTAGGTTGTTGGCTTTAGTAGTTAGTTGCTTTTTGGGGTTCCCAAGTTGTGAAAAGGTGATGAAGCTTCAAGAAAACATCATCAACAATAACCACTTCTTTTAATATTATCTTTTCTTATGTTCCCTCTCATTTCTACTTATAAATACCCCTTCATTCTTCATTGTTTATCATCACATTCATTCACAAAATCTTCTCTACATGCTTCTTCGCAAACCTTGAGCCTTTTTCTTTCAAGTTTTAGTTTAGATATCTCATAGAAAAACAGAAATCCTTTTCTCATCAAGCTTCTTCATAGGCTTTTGAGTCTCTTAGTTTATTTCTTTTAGTTTTATTTTTTGCAAAGCTTCAAAGATTTCTCTTTAGGAGATCTTTTTCATGTATTCTTGCCTTACCCAAGTTTATGCATGGTATCCCCTCTATCTTTTAATGCTTGTACAAAGACCATGTGTGCACCTTTTTTCCTTCAAATTTATTATTGCTTCTAAGCCATTTTTCACTCCCTTACATCCCCTTTCTATCCCTATCACCAAGAGGAGAACCCCATTGCTATATAAGAGAAGACAGTTGTTATAGGACCTTTGAGGAAATATCCTAGCATTGGTGCCGAATATTATAGGTTCTTTACTGATTTATCAGTAGTTAAATCACATTTTACTCTTGAGGAGGTAAAACATTGTCTTGTCTTTCAAATGTTTCAAACATTCAAGCCCTCAATTTCACCATGAGGCATACAACATTCAATTTTTGTTTGAAAACAAGCATTGAAGAAGCCCTAGTTTTGTTACCAGGCATAGAAACAATATTTCAAATCAAACAACAAACATATGAAAACATCAAGGAAACCCTTAGTCTCATCATGAGTATACAAACTCAACAATTCAACATTCAAACATACAACACAACAACTCCACTATCACCCAGAATGCACTTCTTCCATGCGAAGAGAGTATCTACTCCAAATCAGTGTCACCTAGATAGCTTTCCCAAGAAGGTAGGAGTGACTCGATTGATGCCTTTAGCAATGGTGAAGTGAATGTGTTGTTTGGAGTTTGACTCGCCAGGATTGTGTCTAACTAAAATATTGGTTATTACAGACACTAGACCATTATAGTAGGGATAACAATTAAGGCGAGTCCAAAATGAAAGGGAAAAGAGTACCAATGATGCACTTTTCACCTATACAATAATAATATAGATATTATTATTTTAAGGAAAATAAATCACCTTACATTAATTTTGATGTCTAATGGAATGATAAGGAAATACATAATAATTTGATCTTAAATTAAAATAGGTAGTAAGATATGAGATACTAATCTAGATAAATAGATTATAAATGAAAATGAGAGAGATTAGAGGGCTTACCTAGTAATTGGATTGATGTGGATGCTTATTGTATTGATAGTGTGATAGGGAATTGAGATATATAATCTAGAACTAGACTTATGATTAGAAGCCTATGACAATTAGATGAAGAAATTCTCAAGGCTTTAGATTAGATCACACCCATGATTTTGTTTGACTAGTGTAATTTTATCTTAAGTAGTGTGATTTCATTCAACACAAAATTTAGATTACAAATCTTTAGAAAATATTTTATTGAATGTATATATATAGGTCTTTGATTAATGTTGTGCTAATTGTGCCTTTGGTCTAATATTCCTATGTATAGAGGGAAGAGCAATCCAATTCCTCAATGACAGTGAAGCCCCTAGGTTGATCTAGCAAGATCAAAACAAAGAAACAAAGAATTTTGGATGTTGAGTATTTACACCTAATTAAAACTAAGATTAATGATGTGCGTGATCAAATATGTGAATGAAAGATTCTACTAATCAATTATTAAAGGTTTCTAGGATAATATCCCTAAATTCACAACCCTAGACACAATTTTAGATTTTTGGTAAGCATGTTGATGGGTAATGATTATATCCTAGGATTGCCAACTTTAGAATTGATAATTTTGAATTTTCAATATGGAGAACTCTAGATTATGCACACAATCTAGTTGCAAGGATTAAGTATGTTGAAGATAAACTTCATATTCTGGAGAACATGATACTAGAATTGATAGGCAAAATGGGGAGTCCAAACTAATCCTGGATGGATAGATTTCATAATCTCAACAATTCATTCTACAAGACATCTTGTAGATTTAAAAGAAGGTGAGCTTGAAAAGAGTGAACTTGAGCAAGAAGCATCATCATCCATGAGGTTCTTCAAAGTTGAAGCAAAGATAGTCATTAAACTATATGATGGTGAAATTAATGCATTCTCTCAATGATGGTGAAATGATGGTCAACTCAACAGACTTCTTTTATAAGGTTGAAACTTGGGAATTCTCTCACATGGTATCGGAGTTATGCTCACTCTTTGAAAATTTAAATAATTGCACCAATCTCCAAGAGGAATAATTTTAATGAGCTGTTGTAGAATTAGTTTTACCCATTTTCCATGAAGAAGAATAAGTGATGTAGTGGCATCATTTGAAGAAAGGAAAGGGAAAAGTCTTCAAGCCTACAAGAGAAT
Organism: Cunninghamia lanceolata; assembly: GCA_027924645.1. NCBI lineage: Eukaryota > Viridiplantae > Streptophyta > Pinopsida > Cupressales > Cupressaceae > Cunninghamia > Cunninghamia lanceolata. The sequence goes on from BSBN01000078.1 coordinate 22,778,948, forward strand.
AAATAGAGAACTTAACCTTGAGAAGGACATCATGGAGCATGAGGTGTTGATTATCTATGTGGGAGGTTTGTTTAACCATCTACAAATGGTATTCCTCAGGGGCAAACCCCAAAATATCAATGAGGCTTGTGCCCAAGTAGGCTATCTGGAGTTGGACAAGGAGGGAGTTCCTTTCACTTGCAACAAGGGTAACAAAAAGTAGCATGCTGGAAAGAAAAATCCAAAAGGAAAAGGAATGAAGATTTGTAATTCCATGGTAAAGGTAAGATAAAATTGCATTGTTCTCATTGTGATAAAGATGGGCATGAAGAAGATAAATGTTGTAATTTACATCCCAATTAGCACCCTCTTGGTTGAAGAAAGGTAAAGATAAAAGTATTCAACATTTATCTTCTTCATGAGTAATAAGTATATCTTGGGATTGTTAGCTTTGAAATTTAGAATTTCAAATTTTAAATCTAGAGGACTAGATCATGCCCCAATCTAGTCTATGGGATGAGATTGCATGTATGATCTAGTCTAGGAAGGAAGAAGTCCTAAGAATTACATTGGTGTTGGTATGAAGTAGAGGATTAAACATAATACAATGTTCAATTCAAAATTGGGGTTATTCACTGCACCTATAAAATAAATTATATACTAATAGAATATGTTAACCAGATCCACAAAAATAACATTAAAACATAAAAGTGAAAGAGTGAAACATATACTTCTTTACAATATTATTATTGGATATTTATTTCTTCAATAACCTTTTATTTAACTTATTTATTTATATAAATGAATTATTTTTCACCATAATTAAATCTTTCTGTCATCTCCCTGAATTTCAATGACCCAGTAATATAAGTTTGATTTCTTCAACTTTGTTACAGGGATTAATCTAACTTAAAATATGATTCCTTCTAAATAGTTTTACTCGTTTTCTGTCTACAACATTTAATTCCTCCTAGATAAATTTAGTTATTTCGTTGGACTACAAGCATTCTTTAATGGTCATAAGACTTTGGCAAATCAAGAAATCATAATTACTTTTGACTATATGGTCTTACCCATTTTCCCAGCATTATTTTTCCTTTAGAACACAAAGGAAAACAAGAAAAGGGATATTAGATATAAAAATAAAGGAAAACTAACAACACCAATTGTTTTCATCAATGTTTGTTTTATCTATCATCACTAGAAAGGTCAAACTTTGGAAGACGAACAAGTTTCAAAGAACAGAGTTGTCTGATAGCAATCTTTCACTACTTCAGCAGTGCTTTGTAATATGATAGTCTCATAGACTGTTTTAGTATGATGAAGGTTATTGAAATCTCTCTTTTCCATTATATATCAATGGCCCCAACTTTCTCAAGTGATGTGCTATCTTTTTTTAAAAGGATAAGGAATAGAATGATTGGCATGTACGTTTGCAGTGCTAACTGCTTTCTTGCATTGTGCAGACTTTACAATAATGGAAAATCTTAATGCCAATATTTCTCATGCTCAAGTTAAAGCTCAGTCTAGTCCTGCTTCTGAGATAGCAGATCCTAATGCTGAGGTGAGGCTTAGTGGTAGAAAAAGGAAAAATCACAAGGAGAATTCTTGTGAATTGGATGATATTGAACACACGGCAAGGATGCTAATCAATCTCAGTAGAGGGAGGGTTGATCAAGACACAGTTGCAGGAAGTGGTGGTAATAATGGCATGGAAAACCCTAACCCTAAGACGTCTCATGGAAAGCCTAACATAAATGATAATGGTAGGAAAAGTAGCCGATTCATTGGAGTCATTGATGACCGTGGCCGTTGCCGTTGGCAAGCCAATATATGGTATTCTATTATTTCTCTTTTGTTTTTCTTTTGTTTAACTGTTAAATTTTAATTCAACAATAATACATTGAACACTATATCTTTCTTCAAGAAAAAATCAAAAGATTTTTATATGAATCTTTCGTCATTTATATTTCTCATATTTAGTGTGATTCCATATTTCTATGGGTTAATTTTTTCGGGACTCAAAAAGTTGATTTGAAAAACTTTTGGGTGCTGTTAACATGTTTTGAGTTCAATAATAATGGATTGCTGAAGTGTCCAACTTACAATTTGTTTCACTACATCGATCTCTTTAATAACGTTGGAATGCCATTTCTCTGCAGGCTTAAGGAGGATAAAAGCCAAGTAAGCCTCGGTGAGTTTATAAGGATTTATTTTTTATTTTTTTTATTTACTTGAATGCTGATGAGTTTTTTTATTAAAAAAGTAAAAAGCAGAAAGATTTTTGTTGTTTTGAGAATAATATAGGTTACTAATATTTTTAAAGATTTGAAGATAAAAATTACCCTATAAAAAATAAAAAATAAAAAAATAATCCAGCCATGTTATTTGTGACCCATTATAAGTCAAAAGTAGTATGTTCATAAAAAAATTCTAAAAAAAAATTATCTTAAATCCTTTCAAAAAGTTAACAGATTACAGTGGTTGCAATCCAAATAAATCTTTTTCTTTGTAAACTCTAATCCAAAGCTTTCAAACATTTATTATAAATTGAGAATCTTAAATTCTATTATATTTTATTTTTTATTGTTCACTTTTGCATTAATTTTAGGTTGATATTTTATTGCTGAGGCTGCAGTAAGGTCAGTGTTCTAACATCTCTCCTCCATATTTTACCATTAGTATTGGTGGCATGTAGTTTACTGTATACCTGATAAACAATTAGTATGCAGGTCCTCTGACAAAGCTATGCTAGTCACACGTGAACAACCATGCAGGAGGTCAAATTATCCTGAAATAGAGTATGACATGAGATGGGTAGAAGATGTAAGTTACAAAAATTTTCAAATCAAACAACAAACATAGGAAAACATTAAGGAAACCCTCAGTCTTCATGAGTACACAAACTAAATAATTCAACATTCAAACATACAACACAACTCGACTATCACCTAGGGTGCACTTCTTCCATGCCAAGAAAGTAACTAGTCCAAATCAGCCTCGCCTAGATAGCTTTCCCCAGAAGGTATGAGTGATTCGATTGATGCCTTTAGCAATGGTGTAGTGCATGTGCTGTTTGGAGTCTGACTCACTAGCATTGTGTCTAAGTAAAATTTTGGTTAACACAGACACTAGACCATTATAGTAGGGATAACAATTAAGGTGAGTCCAAAATGAAAGGGAAAAAAGTACCAGGCATTGTGTCTAGTAAAATTTTGGTTATCACAGACACTAGACCATTATAGTAGGGATAACAATTAAGGTGAGTCCAAAATGAAAGGGAAAAAAGTACCAGGCATTGTGTTTAGTAAAATTTTGGTTATCACAGACACTAGACCATTATAGTAGGGATAACAATTAAGGCAAGTCCAAAATGAAAGGGAAAAAAGTACCAGGGATGCACTTTTCACCCATAAAATAATAATATAGATATTAGTATTTTAAGGAAAATACACCACCTTACATTAATTTAGATGTCTAATGGAATGATAAGGAAATACATAACAATTTGATCTTAAATTAAATTAGGTAGTAAGATATGAGATACTAATCTAGATAAATAGATGATAACAAAAATGAGAGAGATTAGAGGGCTTACCTAGTAATTGGATTGATGTGGATGCTTATTGTATTGATAGTGTGATAGGGAATTGAGATATAGAATCTAGAACTAGACTTATGATTAGAAGCCTATGACAAATAGATGAAGAAATTCTCAAGGCATTAGATTAGATCACACCCATGATTTTGTTTGACTAGTGTAATTTTATCTTAAGTAGTGTGATTTCATTCAACACAAAATTTACGTTGTAAATCGTTTTGTTTGACTAGTGTAAATTTATCTTAAGTAGTGTGATTTCATTCAACACAAAATTTGCATTGCAAATCTTTAGAAAATATTTTATTAAATGTATATATATAGGTCTATGATTAATGTTGCGCTAATTGTGCCTTTGGTCCAATATTCATATGTATAGAGGGAAGAGCAATCCAATTCCTCAATGACAGTGGAGCCCCTAGTATGATCTAGCAAGATCAAAACAAAGAAACAAAGAATTTTGGATGTTGAGTATTTACACCTAATTAAAACTAAGATTAATGATGTGTGTGATCAAATATGTGAATGAAAGATTCTACTAATCAATTATGAAAGTTTTCTAGGATAATATCCCTAATTTCACAACCCTAGACACAATTTTAGAATTTTGGTAAGCATGTTGATGGGTAATGATTATATCCTAGGATTGCCAACTTTAGAATTGATAATTTTGAATTTTCAATATGGAGAACTCTAGATTATGGACACAATCTAGTTGCAAGGATTACGTATGTTGAAGATAAACTTCATATTCTTGAGAACATGATACTAGAATTGATAGGCAAAATGGGGAGTCCAAACTAATCTTGGATGGATAGATTTCATAATCTCAACAATCCATTCTACAAGACATCTTGTAGATTTAAAAGAAGGTGAGCTTGAAAAGAGTGAACTTGAGCAAGAAGCATCATCATCCATGAGGTTCTTCAAAGTTGAAGCAAAGATAGTCATTAAACTCAATGATGGTGAAATTACAGTCAACTCAATGATGGTGAAATTAGTGCATTCTCTCAATGATGGTGAAATGATGGTCAACTCAATAGACTTCTTTCATATGGTTGAAACTTGGGCACTCTCTCAATGATGGTGAAATGATGGTCAACTCAACAGACTTCTTTCATATGGTTGAAACTTGGGCATTCTCTCACATGGTATCAGAGTTATGCTCACTCTTTGAAAATTTAAAAAATTGCACCAATCTCCAAGTGGAATAATTTGAATGAGCTGTTGTAGAATTAGTTTTACCCCATTTTCCATGAAGAAGAATAAGTGATGTAGTGGCATCATTTGAAGAAATGAAAGGGAAAAGTCTTCAAGCCTACAAGAGAATAAAAAGAGCACTTAACCTTGGGAAGGACATCATGGAGCACGAGGTCTTGATTAGCTATGTGGAAGGTTTGTTTAACCATCTACAAATGGTATTCCTCAGGGCCAAACCCCCAAATATCGATGAGGCTTGTGCCCATGTAGGCTATCTGGAGTTGGACAAGGAGGGAGTTCCTTTCATTTGCAACAAGGGTAACAAACAGTATCATGGTGGAAAGAAAAATCCAAAGGGAAAAGGAATGAAGATTTGTAATTCCATGGTAAAGGTAAGAGAAAATTGCATTGTTCTCATTGTGACAAAGATGGGCATGAAGAAGATAAACATTCGAATTTACATCCCAATTAGTACCGTCTTGGTTTAAGAAAGGTAAAGATAAAAGTATTCAACATTTATCTTCTTCATGAGTAATAAGTATATCTTGGGATTGTTAGCTTTGAAGCTTAGAATTTCAAATTTTAAATCTAGAGGACTAGATCATGCCCACAATCTAGTCTATAGGATGAGATTGCATGTATGATCTAGTTTAGGAAGGAAGAAGTCCTAAGAATTATATTGGTGTTGGTATGAAGTGGAGGATTAAACATAATACAATCTTCAATTCCAAATTAGGGTTATACACTGCACCTATAAAATAAATTATATACTAAGAGAATATGTTGACCAGATCCACAAAAATAACATTAAAACATAAAAGTGAAAGAGTGAAACAGATACTTCTTTACAATATTATTATTGGATATTTATTTCTTCAATAACCTTTTATTCAACGTATTTATTTATATAAATAAATTATTTTTCACCATAATTAAATCTTTCTATCATCTCCCTGAATTTCAATGACCAGGTAGTGTAAGTTTAATTTCTTCAACTTTGTTACAGGGCTTAATCTTACATAGAATTTGATTCCTTCTAAATAGTTTTACCCAATTTACTTATTTCGTCCAGGGACTACAAGCATTCTTTAATGTTCATAAGACTTTGGCAAATCAAGAAATCATCGACTATATGGTCTTCCTCATTTTCCCAGCATTATTTTTGCGTTGGAACACAAAGGAACACAAGCAAAGGGCTATTAGATATAAACATAAAGGAAAACTAACAGCACCAATTGTTTTCATCAATGTTTGTTTTATCTATCATCACTATAAAGGTCAAACTTTGGAAGACGAACAAGTTGCAAAGAACAGAGTTATGTCTGATAGCAATCTCTCACTACTTCAGCAGTGCTTTGTAATATGATAATCTCATAGACTGTTTTAGTATGATCAGGATTGAAATCTCTCTTATCCATTATATATCAATGGCCCCAGCTTTCTCAAGTGATGTGCTATCTTTTTTTAAAAGGATAAGGAATAGAATGAAACATATACGTTTGCAGTGCTAACTGCTTTCTTGCATTGTGCAGACTTTACAATAATGGAAAATCTTAATGCCAATATTTCTCATGCTCAAGTTAAAGTTCAGTCTAGTACTGCTTCTGAGATAGCAGATCCTAATGCTGAGGTGAGGCTTAGTGGTAGAAAAAGGAAAAATCACAAGGAGAATTCTTGTGAATTGGATGATATTGAAAACGCGGCAAGGATGCTAATGAATCTCAGTAGAGGGAGGGTTGATCAAGTCACAGTTGCAGGAAGTGGTGGAAATAATGGCATGGAAAACCCTAACCCTAAGACATCTCATGGAAAGCCTAACATAAATGATAATGGTAGGAAAAGTGGCCGATTCATTGGAGTCAGTGATGACCGTGGTCGTTGCCGTTGGCAAGCCCATATATGGTATTCTATTATTTCTCTTTTGTTTTTCTTTTGTTTGACGGTTAACTTTTAATTACAGAATAATACATTGAACACTATATCTATCTTCAAGAAAAATCAAAAGATTTTTATATCGTTCAGGTTATTTGGTGTGTCTTATATTTAGGATGATTCTATATTTCTGTGGGTTATTATTTTATTTTTGGAACCCAAAAGGTTGATTTGAAAAACTTTTGGGTGCTGTTAAAAATGTTTTGAGTTCAATAATAATGGATTGCTGAAGTGTCCAACTTACAATATGTTTCACTACATAGATCTCTTTAATAACATTGGAAAGTCATTTCTCTGCAAGCTTAAGGAGAATAAACGCCAAGTAATCCTCGGTGAGTTTATAAGTTTTTTTTTTTTTTTTAATTTACTTGAATGTTGAGGAGTTTCTTATTAAAAAAGTAAAAAGCAGTATGTTCATTAAAAAATTTTAAGAAAATTTTATTCTAAATCCTTTCAAAAAGTTAACAGATTAGAGGGGTTGCAATCCAAAGAAATCTTTTTCTTTGCAAACTCTAATCCAAAGCTTTGAAACATTTATTATAAATTGAGAATCTTAAATTATATTATATTTTATTTGATATTGTTCACTTTTGCGTTAATTTTAGGTTGATATTTTATTGCTGAGGCTGCAGTAAGGTCAGTGTTCTAACATCTCTCATTCATATTTTACCATTAGTATTGGTGGCATGTAGTTTACTGTATACCTGATATAAATAATTACTATGCAGGTCCTCGAACAAAGCTATGCTAGTCACATGTGACCAGCCATGCAGGAGGTTAAATTATCCTGAAACAGAGTATGACATGAGATGGATAGAAGAAGTAAGTTACAAATTTTTTAATATAATAAGTAAGTATGATAGTTCTTTACATAGTCGACCTTATGCATTTTCATTGCTTTTGCAGTGGAGAAAGGTGTTTAATGTAGATGCAAACAAGTTTGTACACGAGCTCCAGCAACAATCGGGCAAGTATTCAGAAGGTTGCATTAAAGGATTAAGTGATGAAGCTGGACATGAACTTCTGAAACTGATAGATGAAAAGAAAACATTGCAGATGGAGGGGACATTGACATTGCAAGAATAGATCTCAGGTTGTGTATAGGTGTTTGAATACATGAATATTACTTAACATTTGTGGGTGTGCAACTACCTGCTCCCAAAATGTCTTTCAGTCATTTTAAAATGATGTGAAAGTGATAAACAAATTAAAAAGCTTAAGACAGTTGTTTGAATGTGGCTTTGCTAATTTAATTAGATGAAACTTTGTACTCTACTTAAACACCGTCCACTTTAATGATTAAACAGTCAATTAATAAATATTTGTCATATTTTTATTGGTCAAAATTTACTTTTGACTACCAATTTATTGGTGAATGAAATTTATTGTCTATGAGTGACATTCATTATGACCTATAGGATGCTAAGCATTCTAGAACTAAATCATATTTGGTTGGTTTCAACTTTTCTTTTATTTTGGATCTAAGATTTTTCTATTAGAACATCAAGATCGCAATGCTTTTTTATTAAGTTAGATTTTGACTGGGATTTCCAATTTTTCACTCAACGTTGTAACTACTTTTCTGTGCTCTTGTATGGTTTCATGTGAATAGGCTATACAAAAAAAATCAAGTCTTTGCTATTCAAAGACACTACCAACTAGGTTATACCCGCACATGTTAATATTACTGGTTAAACTTTTTTGGGCCCCTTAATTCAGCAATGTACAGCTGCAACCAAACCACTGACTGCATTATCATGCAGAAACAGCTTAATCACTATGAATTCGATTGGTGGGATTATTCTATTCCAAATTAGGAGAGTGAAGAATGGAGGTCTAGGCGATGTTTCCAATTGTGACACCCTATTTTTGGACAACTTAATTATATTATTTTTAATTAATTATTAGTTAGATGTTTTTATTATGCATTTTGAATTATGATTATTATGCTGTTTTTAGCAGATGAACTTGATGAGATAAATTTACTTTGATTTGATTTATGATATGCAGAAATAGATATATATTTCTTGATGATTATTGTTGTTAAAATATTATTTGATGTTATACATAATGTGGTTAATAGACTAACTACTGTGATTGCTAATGAGGTGGACAAAGGAAATAGGTTTTTCCCATCGCAGAGGAGAAGGGAGAGTATTACTGGAGAGAGGGAATTGGATCAGGTAAAATGGAGAGACAACATGCTTTGAGAACTCTCACACACACAAGTATTGTGTCATTGTTTTTATAAATGGATACCTTTTGATGTCGTAGTATGTCAGTAATTTGCATAGTAGCATTGTCATTGTATGACGATGTAATCAATTTCTTCTTTTGGCTTAGGGTAATCCATGTCATAGTTGATCCATTGCTTTTCATCTCTAAGTTAGTGTGGTTGCTCTCATTAAGAGATTGCAGCCTTGTAAATGGTAGCCTTGTAAATGGTCGATGCACCTTTAATAATGAATTACTACTTTTTTAGTAACAGCTGCATACAGAATCGTTGCCTTGTTAAACAATAATGCTTGATTGTATTTCATTGTATCTCAAATCGCACCATATATATGGGTGCTGCTTCTTTAAAGATGATCATTGCCCTTATGGTATTAGTCTTTAGTTTTTATATTACCGTTGTATCTTTATTTTATTTATACGAAGTTTATTTATATGGAGTTACTTTTATAATTGGGATTATATCTGTACTTGTTTATACACCAAATTTTGTTATAGTGCCCATTTTTCTATGTGTTATGGATTTTTTATTAGATGCTATTCTGAATTAATTTAAACAACTTGGCTAAATTGTTTATTAAATTCTATAAAGATCCAATGAAATAATGTTATTTATTTGTGGCATTACTCTTTACCATCAAACTCTGACAAGTTCGTAGAAGAGGAGTAAGCAGCTCTTTTCTACATTCAGTGTTCCATGACTCATATGTGATTTTCCTCAGGCTGGGTGGATAGTTTGGGATTGCGAATCCTTCATCTCAAACTTCTTAAAGTGAGATGACTGCTCTATCGGCGGTGCTGTCTATTTTTCTCCTTTTTTTTGGCCGTGTGCGTGGCAGTTTTCGTGTTTAGTGGCGGCGTTTTACGGTAAAAGCATCCCCTTGTATAAGGGGGACGGTTACTGTTTAATTTTGTTTTTTCAGCTCTGTTTAAGGGCTTCTTCTGTGCTTTCTTTTGGTTACTGGAACTTGGCTTTGGCCTTTTTGTTAAGGATTAAGATTGTCTAGAAAATGATAGAATGTTTCTAGAGCCTTCCACAAGCTAGAACATTCCTGGAGCTGTTCTAGAAAAGAATATTCTAAGATATGTTCTAGAATAGAACATTCTAGGTTTAAGAGTTTTCTAGAAAGCTAGAAGCTTCCAGGCTTCAAAGGTTCTATAACTATATATATGTGATTGGAGAGAGTTGTTGTATACACAGCCTTTGGATGGCTGTTAGATAGAGCCTTTGGATGGTTGTTGGATATAGCATCCAGATAGCTGTTAGATACAGCATCTGGATTGCTGCTAGACATAGCATTTTGGATGTGATGTAATGAATGTTAGATGAATATAATTTGTTGGGTTATTCAACTATGTTTTTGTTCTGAGTACTTGTTGTTGTTCTGTTTCCATTATCTTGGGACTATTTTTACATCAGAGCCAGGCATGTTCTTACATGGTATCAGAGCGGGGTTATGGGTTTGAATCCCCTTGGGTAACGCTGAAGGGATTGTTGGAAAAAAAAAAAAGATTCAGCTAGAGGATCAGCCCAAGTTCAGCTAGAGTTTCAACCAGGTTCAACTAGAATGTTTTCCTGGTTCAGCTAGAATGTTTTCCAGGTTCAGCTAGAGGACCATCAAGAGGTTCAGCTAGAATGTTTTCTGGTTCAGCTAGAGGTTCCGTTAGAAGTGTATTGCTGGAGTGATTTGTTTGCAGGGCTGATATATTGCTAGAGTGATTTGTTTGCAGAGCTGAGATATTGCTGGAGTGATTTTTGTTTGCAGAGCTATTGCTGGAAATGCAAGTTGGCACAAGCTAGAGGTATTGTTGGTAGTGATGATGGAGAAAATGACTTTTTAGCTAGACAAAAGATAATGAGTGTTGAAGACTTGAAGTTTCAATCTCATATGAACAAGCTAGAGGAAAAAAACAATGGGAGCAAGCCATGAAAGAGGATTATGATCAAAGAATGCTTGGTATGCTAGAGGTGAACATTAAGGGGGGATAGTAATATAATGTTCCCCTCTCATTTGTATTTTTTCTGTATTCTAGAGCCTTCCACAAGCTAGAACATTCCTGGAGCTGTTCTAGAAAAGAATATTCTAAGATATGTTCTAGAATAGAACATTCTAGGTTTAAGAGTTTTCTAGAAAGCTAGAAGCTTCTAGGCTTCAAAGGTTCTATAACTATATATATGTGATTGGAGAGAGTTGTTGTATACACAGCCTTTGGATGGCTGTTAGATAGAGCCTTTGGATGGTTGCTGGATATAGCATCCAGATAGCTGTTAGATATAGCATCTGGATTGCTGCTAGACATAGCATTTTGGATGTGATGTAATGAATGTTAGATGAATATAATTTGTTGGGTTATTCAACTATGTTTTGCCCTACCTCTTTTCTGTTTGTTGTTGTTATGTTTTGCCCTATCTTTTGGTGTTTATTGGGCTTGTTCTCACACTTTTTATCTGTAATACTTTTATTATCTTTAATCTATGGGTGTCTATACACTTTTTTCTATTAAAAAAAAAAAAAAAAGTTATTTGAGATGTATGTACGTAATTAAATGCAATTGTGATTTAAGTAAACAATCTTATAAGATTGTTTATTAAATGCAATTATGATTTAAGCAAACAATCTAATAAGATTGTTTAATAAATGCAATAATGATCACGTGTGCCCCATCTTCCCTTCAAATTTGTTATTGCTTATAAGCCATTTTTCACTCCCTTACATCCCCCTTTCTATCCTTATCACTAAGAGGAGGACCCCATTGTTGTAGAGGAGGAGATAGTTGTTATAGTACCTCTGAGGACATATCCTAGCATTGGTGCCCATTATTATAGGTGCTTTATTGCTTTATTAGTAATTAGCTCACATTTTTCTCTTGAGGAAGTAAAATATTGTCTTGTCTTTCTCTTGATAGGATAAAGTTAGAGTAGACTTATTTACTTTTTAGAATAAATTTTCTAATTTCCTTAGCTCACAGTTACAAATTTATATTAAAAGTTTCAAATCTCGAAAAACACACAAAAACATAGTTATATTGCATTAGGAAAAGCCATATAACTTCCATATTTTTTTCCTTTTAATAGTAATTAAATCATCAAAATCAAAATTAGGAAAAAGAAAGTGTATGTATTCATTTAGGATTAACTGCGTTAGAAATTTATTTTTAACTTTCAAATTTTCAAACATTCAAGCCCTCAATTTTACCATGAGGGATACAAAATTCAACTTTTGTTCAAAAATAAACATCGAGGAAGCTCCTGGTTTAATTAGGGCATAGAAACAATATTTTCAAATCAAACAATAGACATAGGAAAACATCAAGGAAATCCTCAGTCTCGTCATGAGGTACAATTCAAAATTCAAACATACAAGACAACAATTCCACTCTCACCTAGGATGCTCTTCTTCCATGTGAAGAGAGTAACTAGTCCAAATCACCCTCGGTTAGCTAGTTTTCCTTAGAAGGTAGAAGTGATTTGATTGACACCTTTAGCAAGGGTGCAGTCATGTGTTGTGTGGAGTCTGACTCACCCATGTTGTGTTTGAGTCACATTTTAGTTATCACATACAATGTACCATTAAAGTAGGGATAACAATTAAGATGAGTTCATAATGAATGGGGAAAAATGTGCCATGGATGCACTTCTCACCATTACAATAATAATATAGATATTAGTATTTTAAGGAAAATAAACAACCTTACATTAATTTAGATGTCTAATGGAATGATAAGGCAATACATAATAATTAGATCTTAAATTAAATTAGGCAATAAGATATGAGATACTAATCTAGATAAATAGTGTTGATGGCTTGTCATTGATGTCAAAAAGGGATGATGATGATTCAGTGGATGATGGGCAAGGGTTATGATGATGTCATTTTGGCCATCTCCCATGCAATGTGTTCATGCTTTATGTTGGGTGTTGACATTGGTGTTCTCTTCTCTATGTCAGTTGGGTAATCATGGGTTCTTCATGACACCTTGAATCTAGGCATCAATTTGATATGCATGCAAAAGTTACTTTATTCTTCATAGAGGTGCTGATGTTAGAAATTGATACATTGTTGATCTCCTTCATGTTGCTTCAAATAGTCATGGGTTGGTTGATACATTGTTGATCTCCTTCATGTTGCTTCAAATAGTCATGATTTGGTTGATACGTTGTTGATCTCCTTCATCCTGCTTCAGGACCACAAGATCATCAAAGGATCAAAGGCATCAAAGGTGTTATTCTTCATATGTTTCATATAAGGTGCTTGGTGCTTTCAGGAGTTGGATCTTCATTCATCATATTTCATGCTTTGGAGCTTTTGTCATGCTTTATAGTTCATTCTGGTTGGTCAATGGTTCAAACTTGAAGTGTGATCCTAATATGTACAAGGTGGTTGAGCATAGAGTTCATTCATTCTATGGGAAGTGTCATTCATGTAGAGAGAGTCAAATTGTTGAGCACATCATTGCATTCATAGTTTGGTGTTGATTCATCATATATGTTTAAGTATCTGTCACATTCAAAGAAATATTTCATAAAGGTGAAGCTGAATGTTAAGGTTCAAAATTAGTTTATCTTAAATGGTAAAGGTTTCATATGCTCTTTGCTTTAAAACTAGGGTTTGAATTTTGTTGAAGCTCTAAAACCCTAGGTGAATTCCTAAACCCACGACTCATAGACATTCAACAAGTACACAAAAACAAGAACTCAATAGAACAGAAGGGGTCTACACTCCTCTGTAAACACTTGATCACCATCAACTTGGTCACTCTACAGACTGTTCGCACATAACAACACTTCTACTATTATTTTTACGACTAGTCACATAAAGATGCCTAGTCACTTGTGCCCGAACTCCTTGGATCCCTAGGTGTTGACCCAAAACAATAGAAAACACAAAATGTACACTATATTCCTCCATCACACTAAACATGAGAATCTTGCTTTCAGTGGACAGAGGAATAACAATCCATTTGTTCACCAAAACCCTAGTTTCTCAGTTTTCAGAATAGTCTCTACAAAAAGAACAAAAACTCACAAGCTACAACACTTCTAGACACTAGGCTACTTCCAAATGAAAGCTACTTCCTACATGAACATTTCTAATCAGTTTCAGATTAACAACTATCCGTATAGAAAGACTGTTACAGAGAATTACTTAGAAAAATAATGTTTCAACACACCCAAGAACTCCAGAACTTCATTCATTCATTTCTCTGTGATCCTCCATTACATCCAACTCCTCCCTATACAAGGCTTGAGAGATCAGTTAACATTTCTCCCAACTGTGCAACTAATTTGAAAGACAGTTAGCCATTAGGTTTCTCCTCTCACAAGAAAACTACATGTTTTCATTCTATGATTACATCATACTTTACCAAACATGGTCTACATAGGTCTAGTGACCAAATTGACACAAAAAAAACCTTATTACAAACATGATGTGGCTTAAAAGGGCTTATTGAAAACAAAACAAAACATGACTCCTACACCATAGAGAAGGTACTCCTGCACCATACTCCCCCTACAGGAAAAACTCAAGTCCCTTGAGTTGCTAACTGTTGGAGTGTCTTCCCATGCTTCAAAATGTTTTCTTCACTCATCCAAGTAGCCTTTGAATAAGGAAGATCCTACCACTTGACCAGGTACTCCTTGTACACACCCTTCCTTGGCTTTTTGACAACTTTGGAATCTAAAATACATTCCAATTGCAAAGGCTTACTTGGATGTAGATATCTGACCCAATCTTCATCTTCAATCACAATATCTGATCCATCTTCAGCATTCAATGGAGGTCTGAATGGAAATAGGTCTGAAACATTGAATATGGGAGAAATACCAAGACCAAATGGCAATTCTATTTCATGAGCATTTGGACCAAACTTTTACACTACCTTGGACAGTCCTATTTTCTTCATTAGAAGCTTGGTTGGCTGTCCTTTAGGTAGCCTTTCCTTCCTTAGATAGGCCATCACTAAATCTCCCACCTTGAACTGTACATCTCTCCTTTTGAGATCTACTCTATCCTTCTATTTGGAGACTGTCTTTTCCAACTGAACTTTGACTTGATCATGAACTGCCTTCATGGTGGCAGCAAAATCTTCTCCTAGAGCACTCCTCTTATCCCAACCTTGTAGGTCTTTGAGTTCAAGTGGTCCTCTTTGATGGAAACCATAAACAATTTTAAATGGACTCTTCCTAGTACTTCTATTCACAGAATCATTGTAAGCATACTCAACTTGACTGATAATCATGTCCCATGCCAACCCATGCTGCTTGGTAAGGCATCTTAGAAGGTTTCCTAAGGACCTATTAACAACCTCCATTTGACCATTCGTTTGGGGATGGTAGGCTGATGAGAAAGACAATTGTGTTCCCAATTTTCTCCATAAGGTCCTCCAAAAATGACCAACAAACTTGGAGTCTCTATCAGTGACAATTGAAAGGGGCAAACCATGGATTCTAACCACTTCTCTGAAAAAGAGACCAGCAATGTGAGATGCATCATTTGTGCATTTGCATGGCACAAAATGAGCCATCTTACTGAATCTGTCCACAATGACAAAAACAATGTCCACATCCCTTGCTGTCTTAGGAAGACCAAGTACAAAATCCATACTAATGCTCTCCCAAGGCCTATTGGGAATCAGAAGGGGTTGGTACAAACTAGCATTAGAAGACATACCTTTGGCCTTTTGACACATGGTACAACTTGCAACATATCTCCTGACATCTGATTGTACCTTTGGCAAATAGTAAAATCTGGTGACTTATTCTAAAGTCTTGTCCAAACAAAAATGTCCTCCTAAGGTTCCATTGTGCTTCTCCTTGATGATGTTATCCCTCATTGATCATTTAGGAACACATAGCAAACTGCCTTTGAATAGGAGACCTTCCCGCAGCACAAAATCTGAACATTCACCATGCAAAGTTTTAGCCAAACTAGCACAAACTTCATAAAAGCCTTGAAATCTGCATATTCCTTGTATAACTCCCTCAAACAATCTAAACCCATGCTTTCCATCTGTACTTCTTTTATGACAAGCATCCTTCTACTTAAAGCATCAGCCACTTTGTTGGCAACACCTTTTTTATGCTTAATAGGGAAGGTATAGGCCTGCAATTGTTCCATCCACTTAACATGCCTATGATTCAACTTTTCTTGACTATTTAGGAAGCTAAGAGCATGGTTATCAGTAAAACCAATGAACTCTTTGGGCAGAAAATAGTGTCTCCACATTTTGAGAGCTTGCACTATTGCATAAAGCTCTAGATCATAGGTAGAATACCTTTGTTTACCCTCATTCAACTTCTCTGAAAATAAGGCCACTAGATGTCCATATTGACTAAGAATGGCACCTATTGCTTGCTGACTTGCATCACATTCCACTACAAAAACTTTCTCAAAATCTGGGAGCACCAATGTAGGTAATTTAGCCGCTTTCTTCTTTAACAATTCAAAACTAGCATCTGCTTGCTTTGTCCATTGAAATTTGCACTTTATTCCACCCTTGATGGTGTTAAGAATAAGATCACTTATGTGATTGAATCCTCTAATGAACTTCCTATAAAAAGTTTCCAAGCCATGGAAGCTTCTAACATCTCCCACTGTCTTAGGAGTAGGCCAATTGAGAATGGCCTCAACGTTTGTGGGGTCCATCTTCAAACAACCATTAGAAATCACAAAACCTAGGTACACAAGTTTATTTTTCATGAACTCACACTTATCCAAGTTGATCATCAACTTATTCTCATGCAACTTCTTTATCAATTGTCCAAGATGCTTCAGATGTTCTTCTTTTGTCCTACTAAAAACAAGTATGTCATCAAGATAAACAATTACAAATTTGCTAATGAATTCAACAAGTACCTCATTCATCAAACACATGAATGTGCTTGGGGCATTGCTAAGGCTGAATGACATGACAAGCCACTCATAGAGACCTTCATTTGTCTTGAAGGTAGTCTTCCACTCATCTCCCTGCCTAATTCTGATTTGATGATAACCAGATTTCAAATCAATCTTTGAATAGTAACATGACCCTCCAAGATAGTCCAAAAGATCCTCAATCCTTGGCATAGAGAATCTATACCTTATTTTGACCTTATTTATGGCCCTTGAATCCGTACATAGTCTCCACTTCCCATCTTTTTTTGGAGCAAGTACACTAGGGACTACACATGGACTAAGACTCTTTCTAATCAATCCTTTCTCTAAGAGTTCTTGAATTTGTATACTCACCTCTACATTCTGTTGTGGTGTCAATTTATAGGCAGCCTTATTGGGTAATGTGGCACTTGGAATCAAGTCAATTTGATGACTTATATCTCTCATGGGTGGTAAGGAGTTAGGAGTATCCTCTACCACAAGATCTTGGTACTTATCCAACAATTGTTGCACTTCTGGTAGAATCTCTTTTTGCTTTTTGTCTTACTGTCCTGATTCATCTTTAGGCTTCATTATCAAGGCATACCCTTGGGTATCCTTCTCCTTCATGAGGTTTAAGAACTCTTTTCCACTAACCATCATGACATTGGTGTCATTACTCTTCTCTCCAATCTGATCTTGCATAGGATCCATCCTAAACTTCCTTCCATTCTTGGTGATGAGGTATGTGCTCTTCTCACCATCATGTTGTGCCTTCACATCATACTACCATGGATGTCCAAGAAGAAGGTGACAAGCATCCATAGGAATAATCTCACATAGTACCTTGTCCTTATAATCACCTATCTCAAACTCAACCCAGGTTTGTTCTTCTATCATATAATTTTGATTCTTATTCAACCAAGAGATCTTATGAGGACTAACATGGGGCAGCCTTTTCAACTTACACTTCTCTACCATTTCAGTAGACACTACATTCTCAGTAGAACCTAAATCAACAATGATTTTACAAAGCTTACCATATGCTATACCTTGGGTTCTGAAGAGAGTCTTCCTTTGTGGGGGCTCTTGCTTCAATGTCATCTTCATCAAGGTTCTCTTGATCATCATACTTTCTCCTTCAAGGACTCATGCAACACTACTAATTGGTGAATTCACACTTTGGCAATCATCATCTTTCAACAATTGATTCCTTCTTCCACCATCATGGGAACTAGTTGCCTTCTCAGGGCATTTGCTCGCAGTATGGCCTACCTGATTATAGCCATAGCATCTACTAGTGAAAACTCCTGGTCCTCTACCTACACGACCACTTCTACCTCTTCCATTAGGTCTTCTCTAGCCTCTGAAACCACCATGTCTATGATCTACATCAGAATGAGACTCCTGTTGACTTGGATTTTCATTTCTACTTGACTGTCCTCTACCAAAACTACCTCTTCCTCTAGTGTTTTGATCACTCTTCCTTCTTAACTTATCCTCTGCCCTAGAGGCTAATTGAAAACACTCATCCACTATTTTGGGAACTAGGATACTGAATTCATCTTGTATGTTATACCTCAAACTGTCAAGATATCTGGCCACCATCTCTTTCTCCTCCTCCTTGTGATTGTCTCTCATGCTCGATCTATGAAATTCTTCAGTATATGTAGCTACATCCATATCCTTTTGTCTGAAATGATTAAACTTCCTAATGGTTTGCAACTCATAAGCAGATGGCATCAACTTATCTCTTAGCATGGCCACCATTCTACTCCATTTGGTGATAGGGTTCTTTCCAACTTTCTTCCTTTCACATAGTGTATAGTTCCAACAAACTAAGGCAGAACCTCTCAATCTGGTCTTAGTAAACTTGACTGTCTTGCTGTCACTATACTCCTTGAAGTCAAAATAGTTACACATGGCTTCAATCCAATCCATGAGGGCATCTCCATCTAGTTTCCCATTGAATGTAGGAACATCCATCTTTGGATCACCACTATCTCCATGAGCACCTTTGAGTGCATTCAAGAATGCATTTTGGTCTGCAGACATACCTTGTTCTTGAGGGCTCTCCTCTACCTCTTCTTCTACTTCTATATCAGAAGCACTTCCATCCTGTTTACTCTTACCCTTGGACCTCTCTTCTTTCAACCTTGCTTCAAGAATCTCCTCTACCATCTTCTTGATGGCTCCCTGGCTCATAGACTTGGGAGGCATTGTGCTAGCCTCAGTTTCTTTCTCCTCGTCTGACATATACTGCTCCAATTCAAATATTGGCTTTGATGCCAATATGATGCAGTGTGCTCAGTGGAAGGGTTCAAATGATCAACAACTTGATCGGTGAGAGGGTGGCCTATGTCTTGGCGATCTACTCCTATCGGCCAAACATATCCCATCGGTCACCTTGCTGTCTAACTCCCCGATCTCCCAACTCTCCCCAACAACTGACTTCCTTGTCTTCGGCAAGACTTCCTCTGTCAGTGAGATCCTAGTTAGTTCTCCCGACATGCCGATATACCAATCTTAGTATATGCATAACATGACTTGCTACTGCCGATGGAAAGAACTTAGAGAAACTCAAAGGTTTCATTGGAAGATCAGAGGTATAATATGGAGTAGTTTATTGACACTTTGTTTATGTGGAACATAAATATGTCAATATTGGAATAATATTGTGGTATGTATCAATTGCATTATTCGTTATTGATGGAAGTGTGTCATGTTTCATTGTAACGTCAGAAAATATCCCCTTGGGGGCTTTTCCCTCATAAGGTTTAGCTCCTAGGTCTTTAGTATGCATTTAGGACATTTTAGTTCATATTTTGGCATCCCAATGGAATGAGACCTAGGTTCCATGGAAAATTGGACCTAGGTGGACCCCTTGAGCTATACCCTACCCAAAATAGGGGGAAGGACTTGGATGCCCACACCCTAGTCCTGCCCTATTTTGGGGAAGCCTTAATTTTCAGGTGTCAGTTTATGACCGTTAGTTGGTTCTTTTGCCAACACGGTAAAGTTTCATTTTTAAAATCTCGGTAGGAATGCTTGTAGGTGCATATATAAGCATGTTTAGGCATTCATTTGTAAACTAGATGATCATTGTGAACTCTAGGTATTCTCAAGGTGATTCAAAGCTTTCTAATGTGTTACAAGAGTAGACTTGTATGTTTTGTGTGTTGGTATTTGCAGATTTGAGCATCAATCCCCTCATGGAATGAAGAGCATCTTCCTCCATGAGAGCTTCACTACAAGGTGACATATTATTGTGTTTTCATCATTGATTCCCTTGGTTTTTGCCTTTGTCTCACAAGGGCATGCACACTTTATCTGACAACGGTGTTGGAAGACTTAAGTTTCCTCTAGGGCTTGACTAAGGCAAGTCTCTAAACAATACAACCCCCAAGCCAAGTCTTGTGATTGCAGGTTACAGGTGTCACATTTGGGAAAAGTGGAGTTGTAGGAAGGCTTGGCAGGCATCAGGAATTCAGGATCTAGAGAAAAGTTAGACACAGGAGCATTTCTAGGACTTGGGTACTTGCTACAGTGTCCTCTACAAATAGATCTCAAGAAACAAAAGTTAGAGAGTTGATCAGTGTCGGAAGGAGGTCCAAATTCCCTGAAAAATTAGGTACCTTGGACTTGGGCACCCGCTCTAGTGTCCCTGACTGTTCCACTTCAAAACCCTAAAAACATGTATTCTATGATTTGGTATTTTATTCCTGTCTGCAAGGGCTTTTTCCATCTTTCATGAATTTGTTGTTGTATTTGCGTAATTAGGGTTTTAATGTCTAATTAGACATAAGAGAAGGAAAATTAATAATTAAATTCCCTACATCTGCAAGTGACCTAGGGTATGATATTACTCGCCACTCGACCCTAGATCTTTCAATGTATACTGGAGAGGCGGATTTAAACATCTAAAATCAAAAGATTAACAAATTCAATTTTCCCCTAAACATTCATTCTTAAGCATCCTGATAAGTTTTTCATAGTCTTTGGATGGCTTCCTCATTCATTCAAGTACTTGGTAAGTTTGGTATTGATGCAAGACTTAAAGATGAAGTGGTTTATAGTTTATCCCCATTGAGTTTGATTTGATGCACCTAGACTCATCATTTCTGATCCTTCTGATGCTTGTACAAGTTCAAATATGACAAAGACAGTTAACTGAATTGATTCAAAGGTGACTTGATCTCTGATCATGTTTCATTTTTATGGAGTTGATGTCATCATGCTTCATTTGTACAACATGCTTCATACTTTACCTGTCATGCCTCACTTGATGAAGTTGCTTGCTTGGTTTATCATCTTTCAAGGTATTGATAGTATCATTCATGCTATATATCATCTCCTTTGACATGATAACAATCTATTTGTCAAATTATACAATGGTAGTGTTCATGTGGATTCAAAGCTTAATAAATAGTGAAATGAAGAGAAAGATAATTGTTGCAGGCTTTTCAACAGGGTATAGTATCTTTCAAGGTGCAATGTGATTATCAAATGTTGTTTGTGCAATGATTTGGTGTTCTGATATTGGTTTGATTCAATCTTGCTCCAGTGTCTTAGTCATTGATGATAGTAGATAGTGATCAGTATCAACATTTTAATAGTGACAATTTTGAATGATCTCATGCAACTTTGAACTGTGGACTGTTGAATGGACTGTTGCAGTAATAGCAGTCATTTATTTCAAATTGCTTTCACAAGTACAGTAATGATAAACAATGTAAATAAGACTCTCTTGACGTTCTCCTAAACCTTGCTACCAAAACTGAGCTCTTCAAATCTCTATTATGACCAAAAACAACCACTTCTCTTACCTCTCTGCCTGACTCTACCAATGAGTCATTCCATGTCGTAACTAACCATGACTCTCTATCATAAAGATACCACTCTTAAAATAGTGAATTGACTCAAGAAGCCATGGGTATCTCCACTAAATTAGCCCACAAAGGCTCTTAGTTGGACATGCAATGTTAGAGGAGTATGTGGTTAATAATTACCACTCCTCACACAACAACGACTCTCTCTCAAAAGCATTCAATATTATCGAAGATGGTTATTAATGAATGCTTCATTCTAATGGAGGTCGTTAACAATTATCCCACTACCAAACTTGTTCTAACCACTCAAAGTTCTACATATAATAATAGTCTATGAACATAGATATTAATATCAATAGAATAATAACAATGTTTTTATGTAAACTTATACACAAATGTGAATGGGTTAAGTTCATCTCCCCTTCACGAACTAAAAGAAAAACTCGTCGTTTTCATTTTGACAATAAAAGAAATATGTGACGTTATAACTATAAAATGAAACACACTAACATTTCTTCCAACCACACCAATGAAAATGCAAACATGATCTCGTTTACAACATAAAGATTGATGTGTTTGATGGAAAGTCATGCTAGTCACAAAATGAATATTGCTCAACATCAACAATGTTGATTTCACAAAATGACAAGGTTGATGAGATAAAACTTCAAAAGGATTCTAAATGACGTCGACAACTTGTCGAGTTGACCAACAAACTTAAACTACTTTGAAAAACACAACTTACGTCAATCATTAAGGGTTTACTAATTACAGGTACTCAATACTTAGATGGCAAATGAACGGTTCAAAACTGAAGGTCTATTCTCCTCTCCTCAGAAGATACTGTCTCTCTCTCTTTCTCTGAGAGTAATCAAAACCTATTTTTCTGCATACAACTTACAATTACCAAATCATGATCAGTGCATCATTAGTTCATTCATAAATCTTATGAATAACAAATCAAATTTTCATAACGTAAATTAATGAATCATTTAATCACATGCATTATACTTAATCACATGCACTAATATCTAATATAATCAATGATTTACTTTAACATTATAACATAATGTCAAATCATATTCCATAAATTAACTTCTATTCACATAAAAGTTAAAAAAGTAAAATCAAAGCCAAAATTACGGATGTAACATATCTTTCCCCATAAGATTCATTGTCCTCGATGATTCAATGTAACAATTCAAAATATAAAACATTTTTTTCTGTAGCTACTAAAAGTATGAAATAAATCAGGAAATTTCTAAACCAATTCATGGAAATCCTCCCATGTAGCACTATCTTCTTCATACTAGTCCCACTGGGCCTTGTACTACATATCTTCTCTGTTATGCAAGCGGAGCTTGTGCATTTCGAGCACCTTGAGAGGCTCAATTGTGATCACTCCTAGGTCCTGTATTTGTAATGCATTCCAAATTAGAATATGGTTACCTCCTACAATATACTTTTTCAGATAACAGTATAAAAACATTGTCCATTCTAGATAAGGTTGGTGGTAGAGACATTTTGTAGGCAACTGGATTGATCGCTTCAAGAATTTCGAAGGGTTCTATGTAACGAGGAGCTAATTTGGAAGACTTTCCAATTTTATAGAACTTTTCTAAGGTTTGACCCTCAAAAGAACTTTCTCTCCAATAGAGAATTGTCTTTATTTTCACTTTGTAACAACATAACTTTTCTATCTATCATTGTCTTCTGCTAAACTTTTTCTGATCAACTTACCCTTTTCTTCCATTTCAGCTAGCGATTTTGGACCAATGCTAATCCTATCTTTTAGCTTATCCCAGCTTATAGGAGTTTGGAATTTTCTTCCATAAAACATCAAATGGTGCCATCATGATAGAAAAAAGATAGGAATTGTTATAAGAAAATTCCACAAGCGGTAAGTACTCTTCCCATTAATATTGTTGATCCATGCAATACATTCTTTAAAAATCCACCAAAACTTGGTTAACTCTCTCAGTTTGACCATCTGTTTTAGGATGATAAGATGTACTCACATTAAGTAAATAGTTCCTAGTATGAAGAAAAAATAATTTTCCCTTACCTTGACGTCACACGTGCTTCTCTATCTGAGATAATCTTTTCAAGAACTCTGTGCAATCTAACACTTCCTGAACAAATTTGCAAGGTTAATACTGGTGCTCCATCAGACTCAAAATGAAACCCATCATACCTTGAATCTTTAGGATTTACCATAAGAGCTTACTTGACCTGCTCATATTATTCATCACCTGATAATTTTTGCAACAATAAATCCTTGAAGTTTACATGAATAGAGACAATTGATGAAATATGTCTCTGTTGACTCAAAGCATTTGCTACTCTGTTCTCTTTTCCTTTGATATAACTTATCTCAAAGTCTTAGTTGGATATCAATTCTAACCATCTCCTTTCTTGAGCATTAAGATGTGGTTAAGAAAATATATACTTAAGATTTTGATGATCTGATTTTAGCACAAAGGTTTTCCCTAATAGATAGTGATGCCATACTTGCAAAGTATGCATAACTACTACCAATTCTAAATCATGTGGAGCATAATTCTCATCATAATATTTAATGTTTCTAGTCTCATAGGCTATTACTCACCTATCCTAAATAAGTACTCCCCCTAATCTATCTCCTGAGGCATCAGTTATTACCTCTAACTAACTTTCGAGATTGGGAACTCTCAGAATTGGTGTCATTATCAATTTCTCTTTTAAAAGATCAAACACCTACTGACATTTGTTTGACCAATCAAAATGTTTCCCTTTTCTTTGTAAGGAAGGGATTGGACTTGCAATATTGGAGAAATTCAAAATAAACATTTGGTAGTATCCTGCCAAATCCATGAAACTATGTACTTCATGCACTTTCTTAGGTATAGGTCAATCTAGGATAGCTTTGATCT
Organism: Cunninghamia lanceolata; assembly: GCA_027924645.1. NCBI lineage: Eukaryota > Viridiplantae > Streptophyta > Pinopsida > Cupressales > Cupressaceae > Cunninghamia > Cunninghamia lanceolata. Next base: position 22,803,486 of record BSBN01000078.1, read on the forward strand.
TTGTAAACACAGAAACTTCATGCATTTGATCAAAAATATAATATATACATGGTAATGGTTACTTATCCTTTATCATTGCTTTATTGAGGATATGATATTCAAGACATAGACGCAAAGTTTCATCCTTCTTTTTGACAAAGATTACTAGTGCACCCCAGGGTGAAACACTAGGTGTAATCAAACCTTTAGCCAAAAATTCTTGCAATTGGTCTTTTAATTCCATCAATTTCATAGTAGTCATATGGTAAGGTGTTTTCAATATTGGTTCAGATCTTCGTTTAATGTGAATTGTAAAATGAAAGACTCTTTTGGGTGGTAAACCTGGAAGTTCTTCTGGAAAAACATCCTTGAAATCCTGAAGAAATGGAAACCTTTCTTCAAAAAACACACTATGTTTTCCAGGACTTTCTTCAATTTGTTCCATTTTTACTATGAAGAGTTGACACCCTTTTCGACCAGCCTTTTTAATTTCTTTCCACAGATTGGTCGAATCTTGACTTCTCTTTGAATACCATGGAAAAAGACCTTATTTCCCATATCGTCTAAGCATTCAATAGTTTTAGAAAAATAATTTACCCTGGCTCAAAGCTTCCATAACCAAATCATTCCCAAGATAACATCATAGGAACCTAAGGGAGCTAGTATAGGTTCACCTTTGTTGAAAAAATAGAGAGATTAATCTTAGCTTCAAACAAACATTGCTCTACCTGAGTCTTAGATTGGTTAGCATACTCTACTAACCAAGGTTTATCCATGTAACCATCTCTTCTAGGAAACTTATTCAAAACTCTAGGAGAAATAAAATTTTCAATTGTTTCAGTATCAATCAAGATAGAGATAGAGATTCCAAAACAAATACCAATCATCTCTATGGGTGTGATCTGATACTTTGCTTGGTGATTATAAAGAGCTACATGAATTATTTGTTGGAAAGCTACTTGTTGTGTAGTTAAGGCATTACCTATTGGATAACTACTCTGGTTCTTGGTTGGGCATTGATGAGCATAATGTTCACCTCCACAAGCAAAACAACCTCCAGGAGGTCCTCTCCTTTCTATTGGTTTTCCAGTATTATCCTCATTTCTTTTGAAACTACCATTCTTTTTCTCATTACCAGACCCACTCTTATTCTTCTGGGTTCCTTTTCCATTTCTTTTATTCTCATAGCTCTTATCATTTCTTCTTTTGGATGGTTGTAAAGTTGGAGTCTTATTGAATCTCTTGTGATTCATATTGTGATAAGCAAGTTTGGACTTCAACTATTTTTCCTTTTTCATGTTCATACACCAAGTGGATGCTTTTCCTACCAATTGAAAGACCCTCCAAACCACTTTTGTTAATTTTAAGTAATTTCTTATCTCGAAATATTTTTCCATATCTGTTAACCAAGCTTTAGTTGCATCTTCAGTCATTGTTCCATCAAACTTTAGTGGAGTGACTTTCTTCATATCTTTGGAAAATTCTAAGGCAAGCCTATCCTTTGCTTCCTTCTAGGGTCTACAGTTTTTAGGGTTCTCACTACTCACACTATGCTCTAGGTGAATTTCCCTGCTCATCCCATGAGAAAACTCATTTTCCCTTTCAAGGTTTTCCTAATCTCTTACTTTATTTTCGAAGTTACCTAGTCTCTCCTTAGTTTCTATAAGCATGGTTAGGATTTGATCCAATTTGTCCATGAGATTAACTAGTGCATTATTCTCTTCTTGACTCTCACCCTAGTTTGTTCTTGTATGAATCATGTTGTCATTTTTATCACACCTGAGAATATTAAGTTATCTATTAGTTTTATGAATTTAATGCATTTGATTAAATCAAAACATAATTAACTCAAAATAAACAATAGATTAGTATAAAATATTCTCATTTTTGTTATAATTTATTTAGGAGTAACGACATTCTTATTTACATATTTAATCATGACAAGACTACATGTCCCTATCAGTTAAAGGATATTCCAATTAACAAACTTAGAGGGTGGTTTCACATGCAGGTACTTCTCCATCTCATGTTTTTCCTAAAATAGGAACATCACAACCACATTCAAATGACATGTCGTGACTAGCTAACAATTTACTAGGTTTCACTACACAAGTAAAAATAGTAGGATTCTTGGCTAGTTCAAAAGGTTGTTTCCTTTCTAGCCATATTCGCTTAAGTGCATCAAACAAAGTCTTTGAATCCTCCAGGCATGTACCCTTAGCATAATTAATATGCTCTTTATATTTAACTTCCTTGATAAGTTCTTTCTTAACTACTAACCATGACAAATTCTAGGGAACATACTTTCTAGCAGTTATCTTGGTTCTTCTCCACACCATATGTAACATACCATTTCCTAAACAAGACTAAAATCAAATATTCACCATGAGATTTAAAAACACATAGTGAAAAAGATAGAAATTTTTTTTAGTTAAAATAATATTAAAGAATCAAGATACATCAAAAAAATATAATTTCCTTCTTGAAATATACAACATCATATATTTTACAATGTTGGCATCTTGTCATTTCATTACAATGATATACATTTACATAGATTAAAAACACAAGTCACTTATCCAAAAGATATATTGCATCTAGAATTCTGACACCCATATCGTAAGTCTCGGTGAGTCATATACTAGAGAGGGAGGGAGACCATTTTCTAAGTGCTTTACCTCCAATCATAGACTAGCGGTCCCACACACACTTTCCTTTCTGGAAGTGGCCCTACCCTTCACGAAGAGTATAGACATAAGGTAACCAATGGTTATTTTCCATCAAAAAATTGGTGTTGTATCCTACATAATGCTATCAATCATACAACCCTAGTTAACCTCTAGCTAAGTATGATGATATTGATAAGTTATGCAATCTAGATATGGTGAACTAACAATGAACGTAGAATAGACATTATCAATGAACGTTGTCGTAATTTCTACCCACCCTCCAACTCGACTTGGATACTATCACATCTTACAATATGACTTGGTCAACTAGGTTTAACTAAAAAGTTTTATTTAACTGAAATATAGTCTTTCCAACTTAGATAGATTTTCAAGACACCATCATTGTTCCAAAGACCTTATGGAATGACCATCTACAGTTGGGTATCTCCTTGTATCCTTCCAACATGTGAGATACATGATTTATCGACACTTATAACTTAAGTCCATATGCAAACAACCAAATAGGTTTTCTTTTATGCCAAGAATAAACATAAATGGATAGGAAAAATCTCCTTTATGTCTAAATATAATTAACAATCATAAATAAGGAACTCACCTTTTCATTATTGATCTAAATAGTTAAGATAACGCATAACCACAAGGGTAAAGTTATAATCTAGGGTTTTTATCTTTCCTTTTTCCATCACAATGGAATAACAAAAAATCTTAATATTAAAAAGTAAGAATATAGAAAGAAAGAGATTATCTTCTAGTCTTATTCCATCTACGAGGTCATTTAAATCTCACAAACCTTGACTAGATTATAGTATACAAGTATACTTTAGTTTAAATAAAGCTAAAGGAACAAATTCAAGTTTAAACTTCTCCTAAGTTTAGTTTGAATTCCAAAAAGATGATGAACTACATTATGTTTTCTATCCACATGATTTTAATGTCTGAGTCTCTCTCTTACAAATAAGCTAAGTTGAAGCAATAGTATACAAGTACTTTCATCTAAACTTGTAGTAAAACCATCTAACTCGATGTCTCCTTAAAAGGACTTATTTTATGTTGCCATCAACTTTTGTTTACTGTCTAAGTTGTTCTACTTATACAAATATAACCAATGAAGTCATTGGAGCAATATCAATATCTAAAACCTCTCGAGTAACTCACAGACTATATTATATATTCCACTAATTGTTCAGCATTACTGACTATATGATTTCACCAAAATAGTAAGCCTCTATGACCCAATGAGTATATTAGACTTGTGGATTATAAGAACATAAGAATGCAATAATCAAAGAACCCTAACACTTGCATAAGTTTGTATTGCTTGTTTGCACTGCTCCACAAAGAAGTCTATGGGAAAAGATAAGAGTATAAAGTCATATTAAATCTACTCAGGTAGTGTCTTATGAAATATATATAAACATATAGAAAAAGAATATGTTTATAATGTTTAAAGAGAGAATCCTCTGTATCTAAATATTCATAAAATCTTTGTCTAAATTTATCCCATGACTTTATCTATATACAAATCGAAACCATCTTCTAGAGATAACTAACATTAGAGTTTGCTTTTAGACAAAACCTTTACTACAGGAACACCACGCCCTTTTTCACTATGAAGAACAAAAAAATTGAGCTATGCTAACATTCTTTATATAAAAGTATCAACCACTAAAATTATACTATGACTGTCAACTATTAAAGAGATGATAACATTAACTCTAAGTTCTTAGCAAAAGGAAAGTTATATTATTAACTAGAAACAATAAGATGAGCAACATTGACGAAGAGTTCTCTGATACAAGTAAAGCTTCTAATATACTCAGCTATGGTCTAAAGGCTCATATAACTACCAACATTTCATAGGGAACGCCTATGTTATCCAAAAACAATTATTGATATATAAGAGTTTCTAGTAACCTGATTTGCAATAAGAGAGTCATGAGGAATATGCATGGTTCATACTTGAGCAAACTGGTGACACTTAGACTTTGTCGACCTTCACTTCAACTTCTTGAACTAATTCCCTTATAAGAAATGATCTATTCTTAGATATCAATTTCCCTCATTAACTTATAGTGTTTATCAACTGAGATAACTGACCTTGACTATTATGAGATTTTCCTTCTGTCAACTCTCTTGATGTTCTCCTAAACTCTGCTCCCAAAACCGAGCTCTTTGAATCTCTATTATCACCAAAAACAACCACCTCTCTTACCTCTCTGCCCAACTCTACTAATGAGGCATTCACTACCATAACCAACCACAACTCTCTATCATAAAGACACTAGTCTTAAAATAGTTAATCAATTAAAAAAGCCACAGGTATCTCCACTAAATTAGCCCATGAAGGCTCTTAGTTGGACATGCAAAGTTAGAGGAGTACATGGTTAATAGTTACCACTCTTCACACAACAACAGCTCTCTCTCAAAAGCATTCAATGTTATCAAAGATGGTTATTAATGAATGCTTCATTATAATGGAGGTCATTAACAATATACCCACTATCAAACTTGTTCCAAAGTTCTACATATAATAATAGTCTATGGACATAGATATTAATATCAATAGGAATAATAACAATATTTTTACATAAACTTCTACACAAATGTGAATGGGTTGAGTTCATCTCCCCTTCACGAACTAAAAGAAAAACTCGTCGATTTCATTATGACAACAAATGAAATATTTGACATTATAACTATAACATGAAACATGCTAACATTTCTTCCAACCATGCCAATGAAAATGCAAACGTGATCTCGTTTACGATGTAAAGATTGACATGTTCTACAGAAAGATGTGCTAGTCACAAAATGACAAGGTTGACAGGACAACTTCAAAAGGATTCTAAATGACATCGACAACTTGTTGAGTTGACCAACAAACTTAAACCGCTTTGAAAAACATGACTTACCTCAATCATCAAGGGTTTACTAATTGAAGGTACTTGTTACCCAATTGTGCTTTTCATCTAAATTAGGTCAAGCTATAACAACATTTACTTTTGTTACTTTGAAGAAGTAGACAGGTTCAAGGGGAAAGGAGGAGAAGGTTCAAGATTCTCAGTTACCCCTAGAAGGCCTACTATCCTGGTGGAGGGCCATTCCGGTGATAACCATTACTAGAATCATGTAGCAAATTAGTAAGAGCTGCTACATGATTCAAATAAGATGGGAAGGACACTCCAACAAAGCAAGAGATATCCTAGGACTGGCAGGAGAAAGGAAAGCTAATCTATGTGTTGCAGATTGTGTTACAATATATTTCCATTGTTCATTCTTTACAATTGATACATTATTGAATGAAAAAGGTACATAAATATTGCTAAATCCATTCACGATTATGAACATCTGTATCATGCAATCAGTCTTAGTTTATGTTTATGCAATTGATTCACAAAGAAGAAGCAATATACAAAAAATATTGCATAAAATAGTTGTTCATATTCATGAGAAGTAAAGTGTTTATATGCTCCCACACAAGTCACGGGATTAACTATATATGATGCAATGAAAGAGAGCAAGTAAATCTGAAACAAAAGGAGAAAACATATAAAAGGGAAAAAGGGACCTATCATTTCCTAAATAACGAATCTTGTTGCTGACGGCATCATCTTCAATTCCCTCATTGATATCTTCAAGGGGGCCTGCAAAAGAAAATGAGGAGGAATGTTAGAAATCAGGGTCCCTTTTTCACTTCCATATACAATAATATCATAATGTACTTGTTATCTTACACAAACATCTAATCAAGAAGATATGAGAGATCAGCAAATCCAGAATGAAATTATACAGCTATAAAAGGATGCAAAATTAAAGATCAGACAATTCAAAGGAGGGGCTACTAAGCCTCTATGTTTTCTCTAACTAGTTTGCTAGATGTGCAGGTACAGGTACTTGAAGACTAGTCATTAATGACATTTGAGGATAGCAGTCATAATTACAAGGTGTAAGGACTATCATGAGGCACAATGTACAATGCAAAGATAAAGAGAAAATGGGTGACTGGCAATAGTCATATAGAGCAGCAATGTAATAGTGAAGTGACAGTACTATTAGTAGAATAATCATAATATAAGGGACATTCATGTCCATCATCAAGGCACAATCATATGTAGTAGTCACCAGGAGAGAGGGACTGAGAGGGACTGCCTCATGAAAGTGGAGCATTCCATCATACAGAGGAAATCATCAATCAAGATACTCAAGGGGACTACAAAAGGTACTCATCACTCTAGGAGTCTAAGATAGTCATAAGGTCATACAAAAATTTCATTAAACTACCTTGTGCATATTGCTGAAAGTTATTGAAAGTCTATCAAACATGGAAAAGTTGTGTACTCACTAGATAGACCATACAGTGAAAGAAGAAGATACATGTTTGCATGAAATAGTGAAAAGTATAGCAAATTAGTGATTCAAGATAGTATAGTATCTCATCTGGATATAGTGAATAGTCTTTTACTACAATAAGGGTGATGAATAGTCATGAGTAAAGGTACCTTAACAATGACAAGGTAATAAGCCTGCCTGAAGAGCCACAGACATATTAAAGAACAACCAATTGCATTTGATAAGAGCAATCAACATCAGCAGTCAAAGACAAACATCAATGTAATGATATAGTCAAGCCAATGACATGATATAGAGAAAACAAAAGGTAGTAGCAGTGACAGTCAGTATCAAGAATGACTGTGGTAAAAAGGAGAATAGTCATATATAATGAGCAGAGATGAAATAATGAACAATCCAATGAAGATTATTGTCATGACAGTCTAAGATCAGTTCTAGATGACTGCAATAGGTTGAAGAATGGAATAGTGCAAAGGAGGTGTTTGTTTCAGTTTGCCCCACTTGAATATCATCCACTCCAACATAAAAATGTTAGCCTAGGTAAAAGAAAATAGGACAAACATTTACCACTTTTGTTGTGAATGAGATGTAAACTTGCTATTGAATCTTTAACCATTGAAATGGCCAGTATTCAATTAAAGTGATGTTTCAAATAGTCCAAAAGCAATTATTATGATGATTGTCCCAGTACAGGGAAAAAAAACTAATTGATGAAGCTGTAAATATCATGGAACAATCCTATCCATTGACATGAAGAACAGAAGAACAATGTTAAGTAGAAGTTAGGGGACTATTGAGGAGGTGCACTAGATAAGACAATAGTTTGACTGTTATAAAGCCTTCAGGAATGAGACAATGAAACACTATGAAGATACAACATTATACAAAGATGACTAAAAAGAATGCGATAGTGACAGAAATCAGTCATGAGGACAGTCATAAAAGCATACAACAAAAGAAATAGTAGCCTTTTACTAGTTCATAAAAAATAGTCAATTGAAACATCAAAAAGGTTGCAAGTAATGTACAGTCACAACAGTATTTATGTTGAGAATAGAGCCCTCAAGGAGTAAGATTTTGTTCTAGAAATTTCAAAAGAGAGGAAAAGAAATAAAAAAGAAGCCCTCACTATTCTTTTCAAAAACACATTGCTCATATTCTCCCAGAGAGAGAATATAGAGGTTTCACACTTTTCCCACAAAACACCTTCAATGGCTATTCCAAAGGTGGCATAGTTTCTATATAACCCTATTAGGGTTTTGTCAAAAAATAGGGCAACCTACATATTTCTCAGAAGTGAGAAAGGAAACAAGCTTCTTCCTAATACTAAAGAGCCATACCATAATCAATACATGGAATATTGAGATAGTTGCTAAGTCCATCAATATAGTTCTAAAAACATCTATAACCAAGAATAAATTATGCCATGAAAGCAACGATGCAAGTATGTGGGTTTCAAAAATAATCAAAGGAAAGTAGTCTTATTTTGCAGAGGCAGCAGAGAAGTCACTTTTCAATCATCTTACAACAAGACAAGGGTTTTTCCCTCAATTTTTTAGTGAAGAGAACCATAGTAAATCAGTTTTTAAGCATTCTTTTGTAGAGGACACCGAGGTCTCTTTACTAACTATTCAAACAAAAGACCATGTACAAAGAAATATGCATACAACCCTATAGTTTTAGGACCACATTCCATAGTTTGTATCAAAGAAAGCAAGGGTTAGTGTTGCTATAGGATCATATAGAGAGTAAAGAGTAGAAAAAATAGAGAACTTCACATGCATTTCACAATCAAGCCCCAGCAAGATTACATCATAAACAACATATAAATCTATTTTTTACCATCTCATACAATAAAAAGGAAAGTACATAGACTTTTCATACTTTTTTAAAACACTTTCATGGAGTCACACAGAGGAAAAAGCCAAAAGCACAAATCTTTACCATACAGGAGCAGAAAAAACAATGAAGTATTTTCTTCCATATATCGAAACCACAGAAAAAGGGCAAGGAAATAGAAATGTCTTGTAGTTTTTAGTGGAAAGAAGAAGGAAATAGTAAGGTGAAGAGAAGTATTTTTGTTGTTCTTATATAGAAAAGCAGATGAGCCTTGCTTACCAGAAGAAGTTACAAGAAGAGCCGTTGGAAGCAGCAAAAACCCTTCAGGAGTTGCAATGAGCTAAGAAACCCTCATGGCAGTGCATCACTTCAAAGTAGATGAAAAGGATAAGAGCAAAATGATTTCTTTTAGGGTTTGTTTGATCTTTTTGTGCCCCAGCCTAATCGTCTTAGTCTCCCTTTGACTTTGTTAAGAAAAGAGATCATCATAAATCAAATGGAGACTGTGGTCTATGACTTTCAAGTCATGATGCCTAGTGAAGAATGCATGAGCCTATGGAGAGATGGAGTCATAAGGTGGTCATTCTTCTCTTTTGACTTTATTAAGAGACTTTTAAAACCTTGGAAATCAAAAGAAAATGATAAGTGTTTGAAAACAAAAGGGAAAGGGTATGATTAAAGTTTGAAAAAATCATAGAATGGTTTGAAGCCTTTTCATAGGCTAAGGATAGAAAAAGACATTATTATAAACCTTGTGGTTTTTTTTGCGAAGTTGGAAGAGAAGTTCAAGTGTAAATGGACAAATCATGTAAACCCTTTTTTCCTTTTTGCTTGAGTTAAATCTAAAAATATTGTATTTTAAACACTTATTGAGGGTAATAATTATAAATTACCCTAATATTCGTTTCACAAAACCAAGAAGATAATTGTAAAACACTTATTAAGCTAAAACCATGCAAACATATTACCCTTAATATTTGTCAAAAATAATATATTTTTGCCCTCAAATCATGCAAAGGGAGTAAAGTGAAGACAAACTAAACTATCAAACTCATGCAAGAGGAGGTTCTACTTCTATTTTTCACTTGGAGTCAAACAAGCCTATTTTGGTAATCTTTTGGTCAAACACCTTGGGAGGAGTTCTGAGCTAGAATAGCTCAATTTGGAGTAGTTGTGGGCTCTTATATTTAGTGTTTTTTCTCTTGCTCACCCAGCAACAGGGAGTTGTCTTTTCCAACCTATTCATGCATCATGTTGAGTGTAGTTAGACAGGAGATCACTTCCCTTTTCTTTTGGAGATAGATTTTTGTATTATAGGATGAAAAGCTTATGCTTTTTTCCCAGTTCTTGCTTTTTCTCTAGCCTTTGCACATTGCAGAGACAGATTCAGTATCATAACTCAATATATTTTATAGGTTTTTATACAACAACAATTTACTTTTTAGCAGATTTGATAGTTATTGAAGTGTTTTCCTTCTATTTTCCAATAAAATCAAGTGTTCTTCTTCTTGGATTCAGGTGTCTTGTCTTGTGAATGATCTGATAAAGATTTACCATGTTTTAAATTGAAACCTTTAAGTTTTATGTCTCATTCTTTTAAAGCAAGTACACAATAGTACAAATTTTACCACAGGTTGTGAGAGCATTGGTTTTCCTTCAGCAAAAAGTAGATTGATTTCATGCCTTTCTATGATATATTTATGTGATAGGATTGTTCAATTTGAGTTGTAGTAATAGAAGTATTGAGAAATAGTTGTGAATCAACTTGCAGGTTAGGATATAATCATTGGTGCATCACCCCTTTAGATCAATTTTAGTTTTATTTATTCATCCTTCTATCTCTTTTCCTTGAAGTATATCAGATCTAAGGGAATTTTAAAGGGAGATGACTCTTCAAAAAGTTCATTTTCATCATAGACAACCCACAATCTGATGGTGATCCAATGTTTCATGGGATTGTTGAGCTTATTGCTTGACCGGGTGCAATCCTTCATGACAACAGTACTCAATACTCAGATGACAATGAATGGTTCAAAACCAAAGGTCTATTCTCCTCTCCTTAGAAGATACTCTCTCTTTCTCAGAGAGTAATCAAAACCTATTTTTCTGCATACAACTTGCAATTACCAGATCATGATCAATGCATCGTTAGTCCATTCATAAATCTTATGAATAAAAAATTAAATTCTCATAACATAAATTAATGAATCATTTAATCATATGCATTATACTTAATCACATGCACTGATATCTAATATAATCAATGATTTACTCTAACATTATAACATAACGTCAAATCATGTTTCATAAATTCACTTCTATTCATGTAAAAGTAAATAGTAAAATCAAAGCTGAAATTGGGGATGTAACAATGTGAACAATCAAGAATTTACTATAAAGTTTATTGTTATTCAGTGTAATGATACTTATGTACCTTCTCATTTTAGAACTTATAAATCTCAAAGACCTAAGGAATTTTATAGTTCACATTTAATGTAATGCTTAATCATCAAGGTCTTGATATCATGTACACATTAATAGATCTCCATAAGCAACAAATTACCTTGAACTGAGAAAGTTAGAGAAGAATAAATAGGTTACGTATAATAAACTTATGTTTCATGCCTACCTAAGAAATGTTTTACACTAAGAAAATTTAAAAATATCACATGAATATCTCTAAAGAACCACTTCCTCTAACATCAATGGATAAAGAAAGATAAATTAACAATTATGCATGTATTGATAGTGTTTTCCTAAGAGCGCTATTTCTTCTCATGATAAAATCCATTGACCTAAGGAGAAGAATTAATTTATCTAATATTAACCTTTCTCCTAATACAATTAATCTTTCTCTTGCTGAAGATAGATTTATTAAGAAGGAATGTAAATTAAATCTCAATTTAATAATTAAATGGTTAATATTTAAATTTAAGATAGAATAATATATTCAATGATGTTAAAATAGATGTAATAACAAATGTAAATTACAATAGATGATAATTTAATAAGAACTCTTAAGTAAATCATTTACAAAACAAATTAGATAATATAATCACATAATTATATTAACATCAAAACCCATCAATATCTTTTATTAACAATGAGTTTAGTACTTCATTAAGGAATAGATACGTATCTTTTAGATCCTAGAAGTTCTTTGAAATGTCACTTTGGAGAATGGATTATAGATTCAACCCCCTTTCAGCAAGTGAGCACTTCTAAGAGGAATCCAGTTCTTATTCAGAACCAACCATGAGTTTCCCAAGCATTTAGCTCTTTTTAAGAAAACAAACACACACAAGTTCTCTAGAGCCATGTTCAACAAAACATGCTCAACACAAGTGCACACACAAGCCCTAGCTAGGACAATCTTGGGTGTACTCTGTACGCACTGAGTTGGACACACTCTGTGTGCCCCTTCTCCAATGCTCACCGCTTGTCAAATCTATAATCCTTCTCCTTTGTGATTTCTTCTCTCTCTTTTCTTATCTTCCTTGAGTGTTCTCCATGCCGTTTTCAAGTCTCACACAAATGCCTTGTATAACATTTTAAGGGGTTCCTTCTAAACCATCACACCCTTCCACCAAAGTTGTCATTAATATTGGTTTAATAAACATAATAACTCCTTTCTAAAGGGGTTTTCATAATTATTCTTTATTTATCTCCATTTTAACCAAAATGATCATAATACCCCTTATTTTCTCTATTTTAATTATAAAGGGTAAATAAACTTTATCCTCTTATAATTTCAGAGGGCTATTAATAAGTAGATTTCTTTTTCCATTTTGGGTAAAAACTCACATAACATTGGTAGATTGTAGATAATCATGTTCTACCCCTAGTTTTCTTTACACCATTTTCGTATTTGATCCCATGTAGACCAAAGATTTTCCCAACTCATAAAAAAGGCCATACCTTTTAAATGAGAATTTGTATTATCCAATTCCTATTTGTTTCGAATAAATATGATATGCTAAAAAGTTTCCATTATTTTTTGTTTCCCCAAAGGGATTCTATGCACTCCTCTAGTAACATATGATAATTCTTTTCCTGATTTTGTCCATGTCTTTCTTTTTTGATCTTGTATTTGGTTTTGTATCTGGTCTATTAGGGCCTTATATTCTATTTTGTTTGGTCTTCACAATTTAATTTTTGAAGGGGAAGAATTTTGATCTAACCCTAGTGTAGGGTTTTAGGTTTTACTTTTCTAGAAATTGTCTCCTTTTAAGCCATCGGTGGTTATGTTGTTTAAATCTATTTGTGTTATTTTATTCTTCCCTCGTCCTTTATTTTTCTCTTCATTCTTGTGTTAATCTACTATAGTGTTTTGCCGATTTCAACCAAAAATTTGTCTTCTCTATTTTGTTTCTTCTATCTTTTTCTTGTGCCTCATTTTTTTACTTTTAAAAATTTCATCTATCCTTTTTCTTGTGCCTCATTATTTTTCTTTTTGAATTCCATTGCCACTTATTTTGTAGAGTAGAACTATTTTTACTTTGAACAATTTTTAGTTTACAATAAATTATGATTTGAAAAACATGGTACTATTTTTTTTATCTGTAAATGCATCCATGGGGATGCTCCTTGTATTATAAAGTAATAAAAAATAGTATATACATTTTTAGAAAATCACTATTAACATAGAGTCAACCTAGGTGAAAACAAAACCCTGGAAAGGAAAGAATTACTACTATCTATTCACCTATGTATTTCTGAAATACAAACATATATACTAATATGGGAACCTTGCTCCTTCGGCCCGCTCCTACTCGATGCCAATGAAACATTGCATCCATTCCATACCATCTACCTCCTTCATTCCCAAGATCTGCTTTAGGAAATCAATTGCTTTCTCCACCTTCTGATGCCTCCTTACGAAAGACGCTGGCTTATTAGAAGTAAGCAATGAAAACCATTTGATCAAATCTCCGTTGTGGTTTAACCTATGGAAATCACCTGGAAGTGGGACACCATTGCCATACCTGGTCATCACTAACACCTCATCCAAACGTCACAAAAATCTCTTTTTTATCAAAGCCTTCACAATTACTGCCACATCCTCCTTCAATTCCCTGAATTCCAACAATGTTGCAATAAAAATTGATGAAATGTTATTATTTACTCTATATCGGTGATCCACCAACAAAAATCCTCCCCCAGAATCCATTACACTACGAGAAGTAGAATATCATTTCTGGTTTTCAAAATGCTTTGAAGTCTCTTTTCAGTCACCTCCCCGAGAAAGGCCATTTGCTTCTACAAACAAGTAAGCCTGATTGGGGTGTCCATGGCTTCTTAATAGCTTCGGAGCTCAAACAGTTGATAATTAACATCAAAGCATTATTTACTTCAAATAAAAGCATCTTAACTCTGAATGCACTGGAATAGGAAGTTCTCAGTGTTTGTAACATTATTATCTCCTACTTCGAATGTCATATCATTATAGTGTAGTGGGATAGACTGGAGAAGACACTAAATGCCATAATTACCAATCCTGCAAGAGTTAAACCAATGTGTCACTATGCTAGGTGGCGTTTCCAAAACTAGTTCCTCGAACTAATTAACTGCCAAGTTGTCCAATGCATCGACCTTCTTATTTTCCTCCTCGAATACATGGTTAACTGTGTATTGTTCCAACTTGTCCAAAAGCTCCATGACCGTGTCAAGTATGGTGTTATATTTCCAAAACTTAATGTGCTCCTCACCCTTATCACATTAATCACAAATGTTGAGCCACCTTCTATTGCTAGCTTGCTTAGACCCATCTCAATGCCTACTTGAAGTCCCAAGATTAGCACTTGATACTCAACTATATTGTTGGTTCCATGGCCAAGCCTCTTAAAAGCTCTGTAAAGGACCTTCCCTTCCCAATTTCGCACTAAACTCCTTACGACTGATGATACTGAATTTCCCTTCGAGGTGTGGTCAAAGTTCAATTTGTACCAACCTGTCTCTGGGGAAGTTCCAAGACTTATCTCCCCCAACTCCATTAACGAGGGAAATTTAGGACTAGGGGTAAATCATCCTGGGGGGCCCTCAATTGTTAACATAGTAAAGAGTGACATAGTAAAGAGCAACCCCACGAGGTTTGTACCATGAGGTTTAAACATGGGTTGTTGCCACTACAGACAAAAAGCCCCACCATTTCACCACAGGGTCCCCCCTTATAAACATGATACTATTAACATCATATAATATTATAATTTTTTTTAATAACTAAATTTTATATTAATTAAACAATATTAATAGTTTAAATGTTCCAATACAATTCATAAGATTTTACACTATAATCTTCATATATATTTATATTTATATTTATGAAATAATAGTTGAAAGAAAAATTATTTAGAGCCCACATTTATTTGTAAATACAAAAACCTTAACTTTAAAATAGATAAAATATGTAGCAAATAGAATAGTTCTAGTAAAATAAATTAAGTTTAAAGTAAAGTAAAAACCATTTATTTTTATTTATTTTATTGTACATTACAACTATTTTATTTAGTATATATATAGTTTAATTATAGTTTATGTTTGTTATGTTGTGCTTATTATAAACTATTAATATTTTGACATGTAAATGGCTATAAAATTTAATGTTAAAGGAAAGAGTTTTTGTTGACACGTTCACGTCATTACACTCCATAGCTCTGGGCATTAACTACAAAAATTAAATTGGACATTATTAAAGATATAAATATAACATATAAATATATAAAAAAACAACTATATATTTATTTTACTAGCTTTCTTTTGGAAAACTTCGGGTTTACAGAGAAAGAATTTGAAGATCAATTTGGCTTTAAACAACTTTTCTTTGGCAGAAGAAATGGTTTTGCAGATTAAAATATGCACCAAAATTAGATAGCCCTGGTAATTGCAGTGTTGATCAATATTTATTTTTTCCTTAGATTTGTGTTTTTAAATTTTCTTTGCGGATTTAAGTTTTAGTAGAAATAATTAAAGGAAGCCCTAGATTCATAATATATGTTTTTTCTGCCTTAGATTTTTAGTTTTATTTTCTCTGTGATTTAGATTATAGTCAAAATAATACAAGGAAGCCCTTGTATTAATATCTACCTTAGATTTGTGTTTCCTTTTTATTTTCTTTATCATGAATTTAATTTTGATAAAATACTTTAACCAACTGAATACCTTCTGATCACGAAAAAAATTTTGTTTAACCTAGTTGAGTTGTAGAAAACCCTTATATCTCTCAACTTTATTTTTAGGTAAATGTATATAATATATCTATACTAGTTTTTTATTAGAGAGGTAAAACAGGTTTTGAAGGGGCCTCGAAACGCTACAACCAGAAGCTGCCCTAAAGATAGAATATGGAAGGATAGTAGTCAAAAGACAAAAAAACACCTAAAGCAGCTAAACAGATCTAAATATTAAAGCTATACGAGATACTATCAGCAAACATACAATATCCCACTATACACCCATCCTCCCCGAGCCCGTCAGCAGGGTCACATACTTTTAAGAGTTTCAACAGAAATCAACTCTATTTGTAAAATTCTTCATGAAGTTTGGCAAAGCTCAGAAGTTCGTCATTCTCCTCTTGGAAAGATTTTTTTTTACATCCCCAGGTCCTGGAGCTTGGGCCCCCTGATCATCACTTTTACCCTATATACCTTTGTTTCCAGTTTTCTGCAGGTTACCCTCAACGTCCTTCTCTTCCCCCATCCCTGTCATGTGTTCTTCCTTCAGCTCCTTCATCAATTCCTTCATCTTTTCTGTGACGATTCTTATTCCTTCCGTCCTATTCTGTATGGTGCACTTGCTGATCTCCAACATCCTTTCCAGATTGTTCATAATATCTTTCATTTCTGTTTCAACCCATATTTTTAAAATTAAATAAAATTTTAAAAAACTTTAAATTTGACCTTTTAAATGGTTATTGAACCCTCGCCAACCTATACTTGTCACAAGCTATGCTTCCTACAACCTAAACCTTCGTTTGGAGCAGATATTCAAAACGGTAATAATTTAATAGTGACAGCTTGACAGTGTAAGAAGATTCTTCATCGTCGGCCCTGCTTATATGTTAATGACTATAAGCTTGTTTTCCTGCTTATATGTTAATGAATATAAGCTTGTTTTCTCCTTTCTAGGTTTGCTCAGGTTTTTTAGAGAGATCTGGTATAAATATATTAAAAGATAGAGACTTTTATTATAAGTCTGTTTAGAGTAAAAGCACCGCTCGGAGAATTTAGAAAGAAGCCGTGATTTCGAGTGTAGCAACATTCTCAACAGGAAGGGATAGAGCTGTAGAATCTCTCTTATCTGGTATTTTCCTCAAGAATCCCTCACAACATAAAGCCAAGATTTTTTTACATTTTCTTTTTTATTCCTGTCTATGGTTGTAAAATATATCTCAACAGGAAGGGATAGAGCTGTAGAATCTCTCGTATCTGGTATTTTCCTCAAGAATCCCTCACAACATAAAGCCAAGATTTTTTAACATTTTCTTTTTCATTCCTTTCTATGGTTGTAAAATATATTCTCTCCTTCTGAGTATAATGAATGTTGTTGAAGTCATAAAAGCAGCTGTGTTTCAACTTGTATAATCTCCGGTTCTCTATGAATCCTTTAAAAACTTTAGCAGATGCACTGTACAAATCTAGATGTAAACATGGTAAAACCTAAATGTAAAAGAAGCTTGGGAGAAAACTAAAGGAACAGGAAAATTTATTTGACAGAACCAAAGAGTGTAGAGATAATAGTTGCATTGCGTTGCTTTACACAAAATGTATAGTTGTAACACAATCCTTGAAGGAAAACAGTCAATTGTATGGAGACTTCAACATAGCAAATATCATAAAAGAATGCAGATGTCATAGTTTTCGAAATTTACTTTGTTTTCAAAGGGTATTATTATGATAATTTGCGTTATCAATTAAATAGTAAAACATGGTAAGGTTTCACAGGATCTCAGAGCAAATAATGACTAAATAGATTTTATAATTAAGAGGCTTCGTTTGTTACAGTAGAATTTGACCTAGACAGTAGAAAGCATGCCCAATTTTTTAATTTAGAAATACTTCTATTTCATTATATATCTTTTTAAAGTAGATTATCTTGTTTTGTAGTTTTTCTCCATCTTAATAATGATATTGGATAACATAACCAGTTTGCAATGTGTAAATCCCATTATCTTTCAAACCCCATCTAAGGATATCTGAATGTTATCCAAAGAGACCTTTTGAGATGCTAAATATGAATTAAATGGTTAATGTGAAGAGGGAATTGTTCACCCACCCAAAGAACTTAAGATTTCCATTTCCAAATCCCCACACCATCTTGCATGACTTCGTATTGAAAATCAGAAACATAATTCCAACAACTTCAACACATATATTTTAATTAAAAAAGGTTAGAGAATTCCACACAAAGAAGATTGTTTTGGTCTCATGCATCATCCCAAAAAGAGCAAGTAACCCTTCCCCACAATCTAAAAAATACTAGTTTTAATCAGATTACTATCCAACTTCATTGTTTTCTATATAAGGTAACTCTTGCCAAGGGTTGGCATCCTAAAAATGAAAGCATAATTCTCCAAATTCAGGTACTTGAGCTTAAGAATTATCCCCCACAAATAATATTTCTCCACACACCATCTCTAATATAATTTGGCAGCAAGAGCGATATTGTTAAGGAGAGAAGATCTCATATCTAATCCACCTCTCTTTATGTTCACAAATTTTACCCCAAAATTAAGCAAATGTCATTTTGTTTTCTCTAAATTTCCTTCCCAAAGAAATTTTCTCTTTCTATGTCCAAATCACGAAGGATGCATTTTGGAGTCACAAGAGCCATAAATATATAAACTTGGAGAGCTTGAATAATGGCTTTAAGAAGCACAATACAACTAGCCAAAGAGAGTTATCTATGTGTCCAATGGCTTATTTGACAAGTTAAATAGAATCCCACATAACATTCCAGTCTTTTTCCCAAGGCAAGTAGGAGAAATAGGGGTACCCAAATATTTGAAAGGAGGAGAAGCAACCTTGAAATGAAGTATATTAACAATTTGTTCTTGAAGATGAGGGTTCATATGGAAGAAAACCTGATACTTTTGTTCATTCAAGAGTTACCTAGACACACTGATATAAATGTCAAGAGCTCGCATAAGAGCAATAGCTTCCTCAAGAGTGGAGTTTCCCATCAAAGAAGTGTCATCCACAAATTGAAGATGGTTATGTGGATCCACACCTTGCACAATGTAAGTGTATCAAGATTTATTGTTATTTGTTTTGAGTTAATCTTGTAGGTGTAGATTTGATTCCCACACCTACAATTTTAAAGTTTTCACATGTAGACTCAACATTTTCATGAAAATTTGAACTTGCTCTATACATGGTGGTTCTAATAACTACTACTAGATTTTGTTGTGCTAGGGATAGAACGCAACTTGCTCTCCTATTTTGCCTTAGTCAAACCCTTGAATTGATTTAATGACTTTGCACAAGTTGGAAGATATGCCAAGTAAAATACAAATGTAGATAATAATGCTAAGTACTTTTTTTAATGAAGATGCTAAGTGTAGATGTCTCCTCTTGATAAATGCTAGATGATCAAAATTAATTAGGTTTTAGCCTTTTATATAACACTCTAGTGTGCAAATTTTAATATTTCACATTTTAGTCAACGAGTAATAGTTGGATTCAGTTGGCTTGGGCCCATGTTTAAATTTAGTTTTAGAAATTTAGAGGTCAAAACCACAATTATAACTCTAAACCAAGTTTTAGTACTACACATATTGGTTTGATGCAAGATAAGGAATAGGGAATATATAGATTTCATTTAGATCCTTTTGAGGATGTCTGGAGTTAGGTTTAATCAAGGCATAGGTAATTGTAACTTTCCTGTAGAAATATGCCAAATGCACACTATAAGTACCAAAATCATGTCAAGCCTACATGATAGTCTAATGATGTTAAAGAGATTCCTAATCACAACCACATAGAGGTGAATTACACTCCTCTCAGTAGTTTCACTCTTGGTACATGTCCCTTTCATTTTCTCCTCCTTAACCATCTTCTTGAACACCCAACTTGAGTTTCCAAACGTCATATTTTTCTAACAAGCCATTTCAGATCCTCCTATTCTAGGTCACCTGATAATGCTTTTGGGTCACTCCATAGTGCTTATGGGTCACCTACGTGACCCTAAATGGAAAAAGAGGTGGCCCTCTCATTTTTTGATCCATGAATTAACTCATAATTTTATCTTTTCTTCTTGATTTTAAGCCCATTTTTCCTCACATTTTTTCATGTCAACTCATCCTTTTTCTCACTTTCTTTCCTTTATGAACTCATGATCAAATCTTATCTCTAATAAATCATTCCCATTTTCTCTTTGAGTTTATTCTTGTTTTCTTTTAGTTTTCTTCTTATCTCTTTGTCTATTCATGGAATTGTTTCCATTTTTTCTTAAGATAACTGTTGATGATGTTTTCTTGACAACAACAACATTAGAATAAAACACCAAGTGCTCTATCCTCTCTTGAACAAAGCATCTCAAATGCTAAGCTACATGATCAAACAAGAATGCTCCAAGGTTCCTTGTATGTGATTTGCAATGGATAGCCTTGGTGGTATGATGTGATAATGCTATTTACACAAAGGGACTTACGCAGAATTTATTCATCACTCCATTCAAATATGTACTCTTTACTTGTGAAATGGAACTTCTTCTAATTAACTACAAAAAGAAAAGGCAAAAGGCAAGGGTTAAGAAGACTAATCTAAGGACAATGACATGATGAATGATGCTATGGTAGACAAATTCCCTTAGAAACCAAATTTCACTTTGCCATGACAAGCAACAACTACATGAAATAGGTGCAATCTCCAAAGGATAAACCAAGGATTTTCATATTGTTGACACACTCTAAAGTACCCACAGCTAGCGTAACATGAAGGAGCATCAACAATCAAACTATTTTCAAGATGTGGTTCATGCTAACTTTACATGATGACTTACCGTCGACAAGCCATCAAAAGTATGAATCAACGGGAATTTATCAAATATCATTGCATATATCCATTACATCAATGAACTCTATGTACTTTATCATCTAAGCTAGTTGGAACCATATCTCAACCATCTTTGAGAATAAGAAACCATGCGAACATTCCTTGAGCATACAAGATCACCATGCGAACAACAACAATGAGCTTCTATTGACTTAAGAAGTGTTTTGTTTACAACAATCTCATATATCTCTTCAATGATTTCGAAGAGTTATTTCTACTCTACTCCTATTGCCATAGTATCTACTCCTACTCTATCTTCCTCTAATGATTCTTTTGTATCTTTACAAATGGAAGAAGTGAGCCTTATATAGAGCTCAAGAATTACATGAAGGTCCAAGATTGATTTAGCAATCAACGAATGAGATTGATACAACAAGGTAGTTTGTTACAAAATTTTCTATTTTTAGAACATTAAAGAGGCAATGAAGGTGCATTTCCCAACGTGATAAGCATCTTTGGAGCATCTTTATGGTGGGCCCTCTTGAATGAATGACATGGCAGAATGTGATTGGATTGATGATGTGTATGTGCCACCTCAACATCTTCAAAAGAACTAGTCTAGTTCACCTCATGTTCACTTTACTTAGAATATTTTCTTCTTGTTGTCTTTGATGTAACTCATGGATCGCTTTGATGATCATGCTCATCTCTCATCTTGTAATGTTGTTCTTATAGGACTCTAGAATCTTGGAGTGTTGAGGTGGAAGATGTCTTGTGTGTGACTTCTTACATATGATGGATACACATGAAATAGACAACTCTGGATGATGACCTCCTTCTCATGCACGGCGTAAGATGAACTTGATGTAAGAGCTCTCCTCCATGTGGTGATGATGACAACTTTGAGAAACTTTCCTTCTCCTTCCTAACTTCTCATGTATGATCTCTCACCATTCACCTCCTTGGATCCTCCATCACCTACAAAAACACATCAAATTAAGACTTGATATAAAGGATTTTCAATAACAAATTACATTCATCTTATGCATGTGGGATAAAAAAATGGCATTTCAAAACATACCCTTTCACGTGAAATCCATGCCTAAGTGCCTAGGTGTGTTTAGAGGTGATAGGCAGAGAGTGTGTTGTGGACAAGAGTCCTTGTCCAGCTGAAGGGCTCAAGGCCACCTAGCATGGGAGGGTTTGAAGGTGGTGTGAGGATTTTTCATGACTTAGACAATTTTTGGCTTGGTTTTGATGATCAAAGACATCTTCACTTACTTCCATGATAATTTAACTTCCTTTGAATGCTATAGAAGCATGGGCAGATTTAGAGAGGGTGTATGTTGAATGTGATGTGGAGGAGGTTGAGTTGTCCAAGTGTAGTGCTCAAGGAAGAATTTGAGATTTCAAGATCTCTCTTATGCAGAAAATCCAACAAAAGTAGAAAAATAAAAACTTCAAAAAAAGCAACAAATTTTTAAAAATACCAAAATAAGGATGAATGTCTCAGTATGCATGAAGAAATTGCAAGGTTGTGGGCAGCAATATGATCCTCAAGTGTACATAATTCAGCTTTGACAGAGTTTGAATGCACAACTTCATCAAAAGAATGCCGACTTGACGGACTTTGCATCACGGGATCGATGCCGAATTCATGGTACAAATGATCACAAGGAGCTATATTGTTTAACATTTTTGTCAAGGATGTAATTAACTTTGCAAGGAAGAATTTCTTTTTCACAAGTTTATGAGATACTTATGAGTACAATGGTGGAACCTGAGGTGTCAAGTGAAAGTGAAGCCTTCATAAGATTTAAAGAGATGATCAAAGAGAGACTATGTATTGAGAAAGGCTTGAGCATAAAGTGTCACCTACTTCCATGCGAATGGTGTAGAATTCATAATGCCAATCATTCGAAATTCACATGTTCGACAATTTGGGAGGCTATTCATCAAGCCAAGGTGCAATTGAAGTTCAAGGAATCATCTAGAGAAGAAGGAACTTCTATTCCATCTACTAGTGAAAATAGCACAAGTGTATTAGAAGATGAATTCACAAGCCTTGTTCAAAACATGGAAGGACATATTGAAGAAATTCAAACAGAGATAAAGAATATTCAAGTGATTACAAGTAAAGATCAAGGTACGGATTCAACACATAGAGAAGAAAGTGATTAAAGTTCATTTCAAGACAAAGACGAATTCCTTGCCACTCATGCTTTCATATTACTAGTGGAAATTATTGAGAATGAATTACAAGAGATTGTAAGCATCCTTGAAAAGGGAAGTGGTCAAAAGGATATGTTAGACACTGTCATCCATAGGCCTGATAGTGATCAGAAATTCGAAGGGGCTCTAGACACTTCCATCCAAGAAATACGAAAGGATTTCTAGCTGAAGTTGTCTTAAGAAGAAGAAGCTGATGAAATGGGGGTCAACTATGCAAAGTAATTCAAGTTGATGCTAGGTCCTTTATTGAAGATCCACAACGAGCTAATAGGTGAAATGTTCCATGCTTTCGAAATTCAATTGTTTTCACCTTTTCATCTTGATATGCCCATTATTGATTATAGTGTTGATTCCATGTTGCGGAAGCGAGTGGGATAATCCATGACTAGCTTCAACCTCCCAACGTGTGCATGAAAGATGAGCAATATCCATTTGAAGGAGAAGAACACCAGGTTGTATCTTTCCCTGTTATTAATTGGAAAGATTTTGAATTCGATGATTACAAATTTCTTGATAATGAATTTGAAGAATATGAATTTGACTATGGAAATTTTGGAAAGACAACATGTATATGGATTAATCATGGTCCCAATGAGTTGCCACAACTGTTGATTTTGTGCAAAAAAATTTTTGAGTTCGAGGATTGTATTGTGAGAGAATATATTTCTGAGTTTAAGGATAAATTTGCCAAAATCCGAACTACCATGTGTGCCTTATTGTTGCTTTTCATTCTGAGAAATCATGCTAGGTCTTGTATATATTTGGGTCTTTTGAGTCGTGTCTACTCTTTGTACATAGCTTGCTTAGAGTAGGTTTTTCTTTATGTTGTTCTAGAGTAATTTTGCTTTGTTCAGTTGATCTTTAGTTTTGTTTACTTTTCGTAGTTTAGGTTGTTGGCTTTAGTAGTTAGTTGCTTTTTGGGGTTCCCAAGTTGTGAAAAGGTGATGAAGCTTCAAGAAAACATCATCAACAATAACCACTTGTTTTAATATTATCTTTTCTTATGTTCCCTCTCATTTCTACTTATAAATACCCCTTCATTCTTCCTTGTTTATCATCACTTTCATTCACAAAATCTTCTTTACATGCTTCTTGGCAAACCTTGAGCCTTTTTCTTTCAAGTTTTAGTTTATATATCTCATAGAAAAATAGAAATCCTTTTCTCATTGAGAAATATCACAATATTCTTCACAAGCTTCTTCAAGCTTCTTCATAGGCTTTTGAGTCTCTTAGTTTATTTCTTTTAGTTTTATTTTTTGCAAAGCTTCAAAGCTTTCTCTTTAGGAGATCTTTTTCATGTATTCTTGCCTTACCCAAGTTTATGCATGGTATCCTCTCTATCTTTTTATGCTTGTACAAAGACCATGTGTGCACTTTTTTTCCTTCAAATTTATTATTGCTTCTAAGACATTTTTCACTCCCTTACATCCCCTTTCTATCCCTATCACCAAGAGGAGGACCCCATTGCTATATAAGAGAAGACAGTTGTTATAGGACCTTTGAGGAAATATCCTAGCATTGGTGCCAATTATTATAGGTTCTTTACTGATTTATCAATAGTTAACTCACATTTTACTCTTGAGGAAGTAAAACATTGTCTTGTCTTTCTCTTGATAGGATAAAGTTAGAGTAGACTAATTTACTTTTTAGAATAAATTTTCTATTTTTCTTAGAGTAGTTACAAATTTATATTAGAAGCTTCAAAACATGGAAAACACAAAAAGAATAGTTATATTGCATTAGGAAAAGTCATATAACTCACATAAATGTTTCCTTTTAATAGTAATTAGATCATCAAAAATCCAAAATTGGAAAAAGAAAAGTGTATGCATTCATTTATGATTAATTGCACTATAAGTTCATTTTTAACTTTCAAATGTTTCAAACATTCAAGCCCTCAATTTCACCATGAGGCATACAACATTCAATTTTTGTTTGAAAACAAGCATTGAAGAAGCCCTAGTTTTGTTACCAGGCATAGAAACAATATTTCAAATCAAACAACAAACATATGAAAACATCAAGGAAACCCTTAGTCTCATCATGAGTACACA
Source organism: Cunninghamia lanceolata (assembly GCA_027924645.1). Lineage (NCBI taxonomy): Eukaryota > Viridiplantae > Streptophyta > Pinopsida > Cupressales > Cupressaceae > Cunninghamia > Cunninghamia lanceolata. The sequence continues at coordinate 22,828,620 of BSBN01000078.1, forward strand.
AACTCAACAATTCAACATTCAAACATACAACACAACAACTCCACTATCACCTAGAATGCACTTCTTCCATGTGAAGAGAGTAACTACAAATCAGCATCACCTAGATAGCTTTCCCTAGAAGGTAGGAGTGATTCAATTGATGCCTTTAGCAATGGTGCAGTGAATGTGTTGTTTGGAGTCAGACTCGCCAGCATTGTGTCTAAGTAAAATATTGGTTATCACAGATACTAGACCATTATAGTAGGGATAACAATTAAGGTGAGTCCAAAATGAAAGGGAAAAGAGTACCAATGATGCACTTTTCACCCATACAATAATAATATAGATATTAGTATTTTAAGGAAAATAAACCACCTTACATTAATTTAGATGTCTAATGGAATGATAATGAAATACATAATAATTTGATCTTAAATTAAAATAGGTAGTAAGATATAAGATAATAATCTAGATAAATAGATGATAAATGAAAATGAGAGAGATTAGAGGGCTTACCTAGTACTTGGATTGATGTGGATGCTTATTGTGTTGATAGTGTGATAGGGAATTGAGATATATAATCTAGAATTAGAGTTATGATTAGAAGCCTATGACAATTAGATGGAGAAATTCTCAAGGCTTTAGATTAGATCATACCCATGATTTTGTTTGACTAGTGTAATTTTATCTTAAGGAGTGTGACTTCATTCAACATAAAATTTACATTGCAAATCTTTAGAAAATATTTTATTGAATGTATATATATAGGTCTTTAATTAATGTTGTGCTAATTGTGCCTTTGGTCCAATATTCCTATGTATAGAGGGAAGAGCAATCCAATTCCTCAATGACAGTGAAGCTCCTAGGTTGATCTAGCAAGATCAAAACAAAGAAACAAAGAATTTTGGATGTTGAGTATTTACACCTAATGAAAACTAATATTAATGATGTGTGTGATGGAATATGTGAATGAAAGATTATACTAATCAATTATGAAAGTTTTCTAGGATAATATCCCTAAATTCACAACCCTAGACACAATTTTAGAATTTGGGTAAGCATGTTGATAGGTAATGATTATATCCTAGGATTGCCAACTTTAGAATTGATAATTTTGAATTTTCAATATAGAGAACTCTAGATTATGCACACAATCTAGTTGCAAGGATTAAGTATGTTGAAGATAAACTTCATATTCTTGAGAACATGATACTAGAATTGATAGGCAAAATGGCGAGTCCAAACTAATCCTAGATGGATAGATTTCATAATCTCAACAATTCATTCTACAAGACATCTTGTAGATTTAAAAGAAGGTGAGCTTGAAAAGAGTGAACTTGAGCAAGAAGCATCATCATCCATGAGGTTCTTCAAAGTTGAAGCAAAGATAGTCATTAAACTCAATGATGGTGAAATTACAGCCAACTCAATGATGGTGAAATTAATGCATTCTCTCAATGATGGTGAAATGATGGTCAACTCAACAGACTTCTTTCATATGGTTGAAACTTGGGCATTCTCTCAATGATGGTGAAATGATGGTCAACTCAACAGACTTCTTTCATATGGTTGAAACTTGGGCATTCTCTCACATGGTATCGGAATTATGCTCACTCTTTGAAAATTTAAATAATTGCACCAATCTCCAAGTGGAATAATTTTAATGACCTGTTGTAGAATTAGTTTTACCCCATTTTCCATGAAGAAGAATAAGTGATGTAGTGGCATCATTTGAAGAAATGAAAGGGAAAAGTCTTCAAGCCTAGAAGAGAATAAAAAGAGAACTTAACCTTGAGAAGGACATCATGGAGCATGAGGTGTTGATTATCTATGGGGGAGGTTTGTTTAACCATCTACAAATGGTACTCCTCAGGGGCAAACCCCAAAATATCAATGAGGCTTGTGCCTAAGTAGGCTATCTGGAGTTGGACAAGGAGGGAGTTCCTTTCACTTGCAACAAGGGTAACAAAAAGTAGCATGCTGGAAAGAAAAATCCAAAGGGAAAAGGAATGGAGATTTGTAATTCCATGGTAAAGGTAAGATAAAATTGCATTGTTCTCATTGTGATAAAGATGGGCATGAAGAAGATAAATGTTGGAATTTACATCCCAATTAGCACCCTCTTGGTTGAAAAAAGGTAAAGATAAAAGTATTCAACATTTATCTTCTTCATGAGTAATAAGTATATCTTGGGATTGTTAGCTTTGAAATTTAGAATTTCAAATTTAAATCTAGAGGACTAGATCATGCCCACAATCTAGTCTATAGGATGAGATTGCATGTATGATCTAGTCTAGGAAGGAAGAAGTCCTAAGAATTACATTGGTGTTGGTATGAAGTGGAGGATTAAACATAATACAATGCTCAATTCAAAATTAGGGTTATTCAGTGCACCTATAAAATAAATTATATATTAAGAGAATATGTTAACCAGATCCACAAAAATAACATTAAAACATAAAAATGAAAGAGTGAAACATATACTTCTTTACAATATTATTATTGGATATTTATTTCTTCAATAACCTTTTATTTAACTTATTTATTTATATAAATGAATTATTTTTCACCATAATTAAATCTTTCTGTCATCTCCCTGAATTTCAATAACCCGGTAATATAAGTGTAATTTCTTCAACTTTGTTACAGGGCTTAATCTAATTTAAAATTTGATTCCTTCTAAATAGTTTTACTCATTTTCTGTCTACAACATTTAATTCCTCCTAGATAAATTTAGTTATTTTGTTGGACAATAAGCATTCTTTAATGGTCATAAGACTTTGGCAAATCAAGAAATCATAATTACTTTTGACTATATCGTCTTCCTCATTTTCCCAGCATTATTTTTCCTTTAGAACACAAAGGAAAACAAGAAAAGGGATATTAGATATAAAAATAAAGGAAAACTAACAGCACAAATTGTTTTCATCAATGTTTGTTTTATCTATCATCACTAGAAAGGTCAAACTTTGGAAGACGAACAAGTTTCAAAGAACAGAGTTGTCTGATAGCAATCTTTCACTACTTCAGCAGTGCTTTGTAATATGATAGTCTCATAGACTGTTTTAGTATGATGAAGGTTATTGAAATCTCTCTTTTCCATTATATATCAATGGCCCCAAATTTCTTAAGTGATGTGCTATCTTTTTTTAAAAGGATAAGGAATAGAATGATTGGCATGTACGTTTGCAGTGCTAACTGCTTTCTTGCATTGTGCAGACTTTACAATAATCGAAAATCTTAATGCCAATATTTCTCATGCTCAAGTTAAAGCTCAGTCTAGTCCTGCTTCTGAGATAGCAGATCCTAATGCTGAGGTGAGGCTTAGTGGTAGAAAAAGGAAAAATCACAAGGAGAATTCTTGTGAATTGGATGATATTGAACACACGGCAAGGATGCTAATCAATCTCAGTAGAGGGAGGGTTGATCAAGACACAGTTGCAGGAGGTGGTGGTAATAATGGCATGGAAAACCCTAACCCTAAGACGTCTCATGGAAAGCCTAACATAAATGATAATGGTAGGAAAAGTAGCCGATTCATTGGAGTCATTGATGACAGTGGCCATTGCCGTTGGCAAGCCAATATATGGTATTCTATTATTTCTCTTTTGTTTTTCTTTTGTTTAACTGTTAAATTTTAATTAAACAATAATACATTGAACACTATATCTTTCTTCAAAAAAAAATTAAAAGATTTTTATATGAATCTTTCAGGTCATTTATATTTCTCATATTTAGTGTGATTCCATATTTCTATGGGTTAATTTTTTTGGGACTCAAAAGGTTGATTTGAAAAACATTTGGGTGCTGTTAACATGTTTTGAGTTCAATAATAATGGATTGCTGAAGTGTCCAACTTACAATTTGTTTCACTACATAGATCTCTTTAATAACATTGGAATGCCATTTCTCTCCAAGCTTAAGGAGGATAAAAGCCAAGTAAGCCTCGATGAGTTCATAAAAAAATTCTAACAAAAAATTATCCTAAATCTTTTCAAAAAGTTAATAGATTACAGTGGTTACAATCCAAATAAATCTTTTTCTTTGTAAACTCTAATCCAAAGCTTTCAAACATTTATTATAAATTGAGAATCTTAAATTCTATTATATTTTATTTTTTATTGTTCACTTTTGCATTAATTTTAGGTTGATATTTTATTGCTGAGGCTGCAGCAAGGTCAGTGTTCTAACATCTCTCCTCCATATTTTACCATTAGTATTGGTGGCATGTAGTTTACTGTATACCTGATAAACAATTACTATGTAGGTCCTCTGACAAAGCTATGCTAGTCACACATGACCAACCATGCAGGAGGTTAAATTATCCTGAAATAGAGTATGACATGAGATGGGTAGAAGATGTAAGTTACAAAAATTTTCAAATCAAACAACAAACATAGGAAAACATTAAGGAAACCCTCAGTCTCATCATGAGTACACAAACTAAATAATTCAACATTCAAACATACAACACAACTCCACTATCACCCAGGGTGATTCGATTGATGCCTTTAGCAATGGTAAGTAAAATTTTGGTTAACACAGACACTAGACCATTATAGTAGGGATAACAATTAAGGTGAGTCCAAAATGAAAGGGAAAAAAGTACCAGGCATTGTGTCTAGTAAAATTTTGGTTATCATAGACACTAGACCATTATAGTAGGGATAACAATTAAGATGAGTCCAAAATGAAAGGGAAAAAAGTACCAGGCATTGTGTCTAGTAAAATTTTGGTTATCACAGACACTAGACCATTATAGTAGGGATAACAATTAAGGCAAGTCCAAAATGAAAGGGAAAAAAGTACCAGGGATGCACTTTTCACCCATACAATAATAATATAGATATTAGTATTTTAAGGAAAATAAACCACCTTACATTAATTTACATGTCTAACGGAATGATAAGGAAATATATAACAATTTGATCTTAAATTGAATTAGGTAGTAAGATATGAGATACTAATCTAGATAAATAGATGATAAATGAAAATGAGAGAGATTAGAGGGCTTACCTAGTAATTGGATTGATGTGGATGCTTATTGCATTGATAGTGTGATAGGGAATTGAAATATAGAATCTAGAACTAGACTTATGATTAGAAGCCTATGACAAATAAATGAAGAAATTCTCAAGGCGTTAGATTAGATCACACCCATGATTTTGTTTGACTAGTGTAATTTTATCTTAAGTAGTGTGATTACATTCAACACAAAATTTACATTGCAAATCATTTTGTTTGACTAGTGTAATTTTATCTTAAGTAGTGTGATTTCATTCAACACAAAATTTACATTGCAAATCTTTAGAAAATATTTTATTAAATGTATATATATAGGTCTATGATTAATGTTGCGCTATTTTTGCCTTTGGTCCAAAATTCATATGTATAGAGGGAAGAGCAATCCAATTCCTCAATGACAGTGAAGCCCCTAGTATGATCTAGCAAGATCAAAACAAAGAAACAAAGAATTTTGGATGTTGAGTATTTACACCTAATTAAAACTAAGATTAATGATGTGTGTGATCAAATATGTGAATGAAAGATTCTACTAATCAATTATAAAAATTTTCTAGGATAATATCCCTAAATTCACAACCCTAAACACAATTTTAGAATTTTGGTAAGCATGTTGATGGGTAATGATTATATCCTAGGATTGCCAACTTTAGAATTGATAATTTTGAATTTTCAATATGGAGAACTCTATATTATGTACACGATCTAGTTGCAAGGATTACATATGTTGAAGATAAATTTAATATTCTTCAGAACATGATACTAGAATTGATAGGCAAAATGGGGAGTCCAAAATAATCCTAGATGGATAGATTTCATAATCTCAACAATTCATTCTACAAGACATCTTGTAGATTTAAAAGAAGGTGAGCTTTAAAAGAGTGAACTTGAGCAAGAAGCATCATCATCCATGAGGTTCTTCAAAGTTGAAGCAAAGATAGTCATTAAACTCAATGATGGTGAAATTACAGTCAACTCAATGATGGTGAAATTAGTGCATTCTCTCAATGATGGTGAAATGATGGTCAACTCAACAGACTTCTTTCATATGGTTGAAACTTGGGCATTCTCTCAATGATGGTGAAATGATGGTCAACTCAACAGACTTCTTTCATATGGTTGAAACTTGGGCATTCTCTAACATGGTATCGGAGTAATGCTCACTCTTTGAAAATTTAAAAAATTGCACCAATCTCCAAGTGGAATAATTTTAATGAGCTGTTGTAGAATTAGTTTTACCCCATTTTCCATGAAGAAGAATAAGTGATGTAGTGGCATCATTTGAAGAAATGAAAGGGAAAAGTCTTCAAGCCTACAAGAGAATAAAAAGAACACTTAACCTTGGGAAGGACATCATGGAGCATGAGGTCTTGATTAGCTATGTGGAAGGTTTGTTTAACCATCTACAAATAGTATTCCTCAGGGCCAAACCCCCAAATATCGATGAAGCTTGTGCCCATGTAGGCTATCTGGAGTTGGACAAGGACGGAGTTCCTTTCATTTGCAACAAGGGTAACAAATAGTATCATGGTGGAAAGAAAAATCCAAAAGGAAAGGAATGAAGATTTGTAATTCCATGGTAAAGGTAAGAGAAAATTACATTGTTCTCATTGTGATAAAGATGGGCATGAAGAAGATAAATGTTCGAATTTACATCCCAATTAGCACCGTCTTGGTTTAAGAAAGGTAAAGATAAAAGTATCCAACATTTATCTTCTTCATGAGTAATAAGTATATCTTGGGATTGTTGGCTTTGAAACTTAGAAGTTCAAATTTTAGATCTAGAGGACTAGATCATGCCCACAATCTAGTCTATAGGATGAGATTGCGTGTATGATCTAGTTTAGGAAGGAAGAAGTCCTAAGAATTATATTGGTGTTGGTATGAAGTGGAGGATTAAACATAATACAATGTTGAATTCCAAATTAGGGTTATTCACTGCACCTATAAAATAAATTATATACTAAGAGAATATGTTAACCAGATCCACAAAAATAACATTAAAACATAAAAGTGAAAGAGTGAAACATATACTTCTTTACAATATTATTATTGGATATTTATTTCTTCAATAACCTTTTATTCAACTTATTTATTTATATAAATAAATTATTTTTCACTATAATTAAATCTTTCTATCATCTCCCTGAATTTCAATGACCAGGTTGTAAGTTTAATTTCTTCAACTTTGTTACAGGGCTTAATCTTACTTAGACCTTCTAAATAGTTTTACCCAATTTACTTATTTTGTCCAAGGACTACAAGCATTCTTTAATGTTCATAAGACTTTGGCAAATCAAGAAATCATTGACTATATGGTCTTCCTCATTTTCTTCCTCATTTTCCCAGCATTATTTTTGCGTTGGAACACAAAGGAAAACAAGCAAAGGGGTATTAGATATAAACATAAAGGAAAACTAACAGCACCAATTGTTTTCATCAATGTTTGTTTTATCTATCATCACTATAAAGGTCAAACTTTGGAAGACGAACAAGTTGCAAAGAACAGAGTTATGTCTGATAGCAATCTCTCACTACTTCAGCAGTGCTTTGTAATATGATAATCTCATAGACTGTTTTAGTATGATCAGGATTGAAATCTCTCTTATCCATTATATATCAATGTCCCCAGCTTTCTCAAGTGATGTGCTATCTTTTTTTAAAAGGATAAGGAATAGAATGAAACATATACGTTTGCAGTGCTAACTGCTTTCTTGCATTGTGCAGACTTTATAATAATGGAAAATCTTAATGCCAATATTTCTCATGCTCAAGTTAAAGCTCAGTCTAGTACTGCTTCTGAGATAGCAGATCCTAACGCTGAGGTGAGGCTTAGTGGTAGAAAAAGGAAAAATCACAAGGAGAATTCTTGTGAATTGGATGATATTGAACACGCGGCAAGGATGCTAATGAATCTCAGTAGAGGGAGGGTTGATCAAGTCACAGTTGCAGGAAGTGGTGGTAATAATGGCATGGAAAACCCTAACCCTAAGACATCTCATGGAAAGCCTAACATAAATGATAATGGTAGGAAAAGTGGCCGATTCATTGGAGTCAGTGATGACCGTGGTCGTTGCCGTTGGCAAGCCCATATATGGTATTCTATTATTTCTCTTTTGTTTTTCTTTTGTTTTTCTTTTGTTTGACGGTTAACTTTTAATTAAAGAATAATACATTGAACACTATATCTATCTTCAAGAAAAATCAAAAGATTTTTATATGGTTAAGGTTATTTTGTATGTCTCATATTTAGGGTGATTCCATATTTCTGTGGGTTATCATTTTATTTTTGGGACCCAAAAGGTTGGTTTGAAAAACTTTTGGGTGCTGTTAAAGATGTCTTGAGTTCAATAATAATAGATTGTTGAAGTGTCCAACTTACAATATGTTTCACTACATAGATCTCTTTACTAACATTGGAATGTCATTTCCCTGCAGGCTTAAGGAGGATAAATGCCAAGTAATCCTCGGTGAGTTTATAAGTTTTTTTTTTTTTTTTAATTTACTTGAATGTTGAGGAGTTTCTTATTAAAAAAGTAAAAAGCAGTATGTTCATTAAAAATTTTTATTCTAAATCCTTTCAAAAAGTTAACAGATTACAGGGGTTGCAATCCAAAGAAATCTTTTTCTTCGCAAACTCTAATCCAAAGCTTTGAAACATTTATTATAAATTGAGAATCTTAAATTCTATTATATTTTATTTGATATTGTTCACTTTTGTGTTAATTTTAGGTCGATATTTAATTGCTGAGGCTGCAGCAAGGTCAGTGTTCTAACATCTCTCCTTCATATTTTACTATTAGTATTGGTGGCATGTAGTTTACTGTATACCTGATATAAATAATTACTATGCAGGTCCTCCGACAAAGCTATGCTAGTCACACGTGACTAGCCATGCAGGAAGTTAAATTATCTTGAAACAGAGTATGACATGAGATGGATACAAGAAGTAAGTTACAAAATTTTTAATATAATAAGTAAGTATGATAGTTCTTTACATAGTCAACCTTATGCCTTTTCATTGCTTTTGCAGTGGAGAAAGGTGTTTAATGTAGATGCAAACAAATTTGTACACGAGCTCCAGCAACAATCGGGCAACTATTCAGAAGGTTGCATTAAAGGATTAAGTGATGAAGCTGGACATGAACTTCTGAAACTAATTGATGAAAAGAAAACATTGCAGATGGAGGGGACATTGACATTGCAATATTAGACCTTAGGTTGTGTATAGGTGTTTGAATACATGGATATTACTTAACATTTGTGGGTGTGCAACTACCTGCTCCCAAAATGTCTTTCAGTCGTTTTAAAATGATGTGAAAGTGATAAACAAATTAAAAAGCTTAAGATAGTTGTTTGAATGTGGCTTTGCTAATTTGATTAGATGAATCTTGGTACTCTACTTAAACACCATCCACTTTAATGATTAAACAGTCAATTAATAAATATTTGTCCTATTTTTATTGGCCAAAATTTACTTTTGACTACCAATTTATTGGTGAATGAAATTTATTGTATATGAGTGACATTCATTATGACCTCTAGGATGCTAAGCATTTTAGAACTAAATCATATTTGGTTGGTTTCAACTTTTCTTTTATTTTGGATCTAAGATTTTTCTATTAGAACATCAAGATCGCAATCTTTTTTATTAAGTTAGATTTTGACTGGAATTTCCAATTTTTCACTCAATGTTGTAACTACTTTTCTGTGCTCTTGTATGGTTTCATGTGAATAAGCTATACAAGTCTTTGATATTCAAAGACACTACCAACTAGGTTATACCCGCACATGCTAATATTACTGGTTAAACTTTTTTGGGCCCCTTAATTCAGCAATGTACAGCTGCAACCAAACCACTGACTGCATTATCATGCAGAAATAGCTTAATCACTATGAATTCGATTGGTGGGATTATTCTATTCCGAATTAGGAGAGTGAAGAATGGAGGTCTAGGCTATGTTTCCAATTTTGACACCCTATTTTTGGACAGCTTAATTATATTATTTTTAATTAATTATTAGTTAGATGTTTTAATTATGCATTTTGAATTATGATTATCATGCTGTGTTTAGCAGATGAACTTGATGAGATAAATTTAATTTGATTTATGATATGCAGAAATAGATATATATTTCTTGATGATTATTGTTGTTAAAATATTTATTTGATGTTATACATAATGTGGTTAATAGACTAACTACTATGATTGCTAATAAGGTGGACAAAGGATATAGTTTTTTCCCCTCGCAGAGGAGAAGGGAGAGTATTACTGGAGAGAGGGAATTGGATCGGGTAAAATGGAGAGACAACATGCTTTGAGAACTCTCACACACACAAGTATTGTGTCATTGTTTCTATAAATGGATACCTTTTGATGTGTAGTATGTCAGTAATTTGCATAGTAGCATTGTCATTGTATGACGATGTAGTCAATTTCTTGTTTTGGCTTAGTGTAATCCACGTCATAGTTGATGCATTGATTTTCATCTCTAAGTTAGTGTGGTTGATCTCATTAAGAAGTGTAAATGGTAGCCTTGCAAGTGATTTATCTCTGTTCAAAGAAGTGTTATATATATATATATATATATATATATATATATATATATATATATATATATATATATATATATATATATATATGTATATGTCATTTTTAAAGATTTGAATTTTCAAATCATTGAGCTCAACTAAGCTCCATGAAGTGGAGTTAGTGAGGAGTTGGAATGAATTTAATGCATTTTTTGCAGGAGTACTGTGACTAGGGAGTAGGAATGACATCCCATGGCATCTCCCTTAACGCAAACATTACTTTGGTTTGTGGAGAAAGGAGAGTGCAGAGTGGAAGGGATTCAGGCAGGAATCTAGTGACTTGGAGAGATTTCGGTTAGTTATAGAAATTTAACTCATAATGAGTAGAGGAGAACAGTTGGAAAGGGAAAAACTTAGGGAAAAACTTGGGGAAAAAGAGTCCCAGTGACATGGTGGTAGCCTCTACCAATCCTAACTAGTAGGATGGAGACCCAGGTAAGAATTGATTTATGTTTCATAATTTGAGACACTAGATGTTTACTTTATATTGATTTGATATATGATGTCTGATGAGATATTTGACATGATTATTGTTTTGATTTTGTAGTCGGCACATGGGCATGGCTTGACTTTATAGGTCGAGTCATGTGTAATGTCTCCTTTTAGGATATTCTTGATTTCTTAACCTACACACAAGAATAACTACTAGAAAGGGACATTAACAATATTAAAGATTAATAAATTAGAATATAGTAGTGAAATCAATACATCATAACATAATTAATGTAGCATAAATAATATTTAGTTCAACATATATTTATCCAATCCTCATGGCGATCCTATGATGGGTCCCATAGAAATACTTGCAAGTTAGAGCACAATGGAAGGCACGCTTCCTACCTATCACCTCTTATGTTCACCTTGGCGGCACACCCTACAAAGATCAAGCTGAAGGCACAATTCCCACCTATCACATTTTTGCGAGAACATGATGGAAGGCACACTTCCTACCTATCATCTCTTGATAAGGGCATGATGGGGGGCACACTTCCCACCTATCATCTCTTGATGAGGGCATGATGGAGGCCATGCTTTTTACCTATCATCCTTTTAACATAACTTGATGAGAGTATGATGGAGGGCATGCTTCCTACCTATCATCTCTCATGGACTGGAAGGATCAACCTTCCTACTTTCCTCTATACCCCTGCACAACTCAACATAGTTTGCTTGTAATTGAATAAGGTAATTAATTATAAGTACCTCTTGATCAATAAATATAGTTCAGTTCAGCGATGGCAATATATCCTCTTGTTGTGTCACAATTATTTATATAACTTGATTGATTGATAATTCCAATCTACTGCTATATATACATATGTGAGGGTGACTAATTTATATTTTCATATGATGTTCTATGTATCCTAGTATATTATATTTATGCGGATCTAAATTTTAATTTAGATATATATTTATTTTGGTTTGCATATTCCAAAATCAAATGTATTCCTTGATACCTCCTTTTATTTTCTTTATACTCTTTTCTCCTTTACTTATACCACTCATATGCCTCTTGAAAGGATGGGATTCCTTCTTAGAGACACCTCACTTTATTATTAGTCATACCTTTTCTAGATGAATCGTTGCCTATCACAGAGAACATAATCCCTGGTTAGTGTTAAAGAAGTTCTGCCTTAAATAATTCTCATTCATTTATTAAGGAATCGCAACCTTGTAAATGGTTGTTGCTCCTTTAATAATGAACTACTACTTTTTAGTAACTGCTGCATACAGAATCGCTGCCTTGTTAAACAATAATACTTGATTGTATTTCATTGTATTCCAAATCACACCATATATATGGGTGCTTCTTCTTTAAAGATGATCGCACCCGTTATGGTATTAGTCTTTCTTTAGTTTTTATATCACCGTTGAAGAAGTTCTACCTTCAATAAATCTCATTCATTTCTTAAGGGATCGCAGCCTTGTAAATGGTCACTGCACCTTTAATAATGAATTACTACTTTTTAGTAACGGCTGCATATAGAATCATTGTAGTGTTAAACAATAATACTTGATTATATTTCATTGTATCTCAAATCTCACTGTATATATGGGTGTTGTGCACCCCTTATGGTATTATTCTTTCTTTAGTTTTTATATCACCTTTGAAGAAGTTATGCCTTAAATAATTCTTATTCATTATTACGAGATTGCAGCCTTGTAAATGGTCGATGCACCTTTAATAATGAATTACTACTTTTTTCGTAACAGCTGCATACAGAATCGCTGCCTTTTTAAATAATAATGCTTGATTGTATTTCATTGTATCTCAAATCGAACCATATATATGGGTGCTGCTTCTTTAAAGCTGATCGTAGCCCTTATGGTATTAGTCTTTAGTTCTTGTTAAATAATAATGCTTGATTGTATTTCATTGTATCTCAAATCGCACCATATATATGGGTGCTGCTTCTTTAAAGCTGATCGTAGCCCTTATGGTATTAGTCTTTAGTTTTTATATCACCATTGTATGTTTATTTTATTTATACGAAGTTACTTTATTTATATGGAGTTACTTTTATAATTGGGATTATATTTATTATTTTTTTATATTAGTATTACATACTAATATCTATATTAATATTAATATTAATATTTATATTTATATTTGTTATTTATATTTAATAATATATCTTGTTAATTATCTAAATAATATATTATATATTATATTAATAGTGTATATATGTATTAAATATTAATACATACACTATTATCTCTATCATTCAAATTGACTAAACATGGTATTTCATGAAATATTGAGACATAACATCTTCACAGAGATGGTACTTGATGTGCAGCTCATGCTACCAATGTGGGCCAGTTATAGACAACTGGAGACTGGAAGGAGGAACATAGGTATTGCATGGCTAAGAGATACCTATGAGGAGACCTAGGTGGATAGAGATCTATCCTTTGCAGAGGTTAGTGCTATTACTTTTGAGAGAGACTAGGCTAGGACTGAGCAAGATCATGCCGTGAGAACAGTGTAGGCTCTACAGTCACAATTAGATGCACACAGCACGCCAGCCATAGGCTTAGACCACTTTAGGGTCTAGAGCTTACTAGATGAGATGAGCCAGCTGCGAGCTTGGGTTGCCCCTACAGTAGTAGGTTTTTGATTCAAGGATGGAGGTGACCAAGCATAGGGGTACAGTTCGGGGACTACAATTGTATAGTCACTCATGATCTGCAACTTCGTAGCACAAGCTGTCTATATAGTAGCCACCACTAGGGCTTGAGGGTTAAGGCTTTCATAGAGGATAGCTAATTTTATATATGTACTTGTTTATACACCACATTTTGTTATGGATTTTTTGATTAGATGCTATTGTGAATTAATTTAAACAACTTGGCTAAATTGTTTAAATAAATTCTATAAAGATTCAATGAAATAATGTTATTTATTTGTGGCATTACTCTTTACCATCAAACTCTGACAAGTTCGTGGAAGAGGAGTAAGCAGCTCTTTTCTACATTCAGTGTTCCGTGACTCATGTGCTTTTCCTCAGGCTAGGTGGATAGTTCAGGATTGCGAATCCTTCATCTCAAACTTCTTAAAGTGAGATGACATGCCTTAATTGCTCTTATTAAATAAGGGCTTTGTTATTCCATGACGGCTCTATCGGCGGTGCTATCCGTTTTTCTCCTTGTTTTTGGCCATGTGCGGGGCAGTTTTCGTGTTTAGTGGCGGCATTTTATGGTAAAAGCATCCCCTTGTATAAGGGGGATGGTTACTATTTAATTTTTTTTTTTCAGCTCTGTTTAAGGGCTTCTTCTGTGCTTTCTTTTGGTTACTGGAACTTGGCTTTGGCCTCTTTATCTGTAATACTTTTATTATCTTTAATCTATAGGTACCTATACACCTTTTTCTGTCAAAAAAAATAAAAAAAATAATGTTATTTGAGATGTATGTACCTAATTAAATGCAATTGTGATTTACGTAAACAATCTTATAAAATTGTTTATTAAATGCAATTATGATTTAAGCAAACAATCTAATAAGATTGTTTAATAAATGCAATAATGATCACGTGTGCCCCATCTTCCCTTCAAATTTGTTATTGCTTCTAAGCCATTTTTCACTCCCTTACATCTCCCTGTCTATCCTTATCACTAAGAGGAGGACCCCATTGTTGTAGAGGAGGAGATAGTTGTTATAGTACCTCTAAGGATATATCCTAACATTGTTGCCCATTATTATAGGTTCTTTTTTGCTTTATTAGTAATTAGCTCACATTTTTCTCTTGAGGAAGTAAAATATTGTCTTGTCTTTCTCTTGATAGGATAAAGTTAGAGTAGACTTATTTACTTTTTAGAATAAATTTTCTAATTTCCTTAGCTCACAGTTACAAATTTATATTAGAAGTTTCAAATCTTGAAAAACACACAAAAACATAGTTATATTGCATTAGGAAAAGCTATATAACTTCCATATTTTTTTCCTTTTAATAGTAATTAAATCATCAAAATCAAAATTAGGAAAAAAAGTATATGTATTCATTTAGGATTAACTGTGTTAGAAATTCATTTTTAACTTTCAAATTTTCAAACATTCAAGCCCTCAATTTTACCATGAGGGATACAAAATTCAACTTTTGTTCAAAAATAAACATCAAGGAAGCTCTTGGTTTAATTAGGGCATAGAAACAATATTTTCAAATCAAACAATAGACATAGGAAAACATCAACGAAATCCTCAGTCTCATCATGTGTTGTTTGGAGTCTGACTCACCCATGTTGTGTTTGAGTCACATTTGAGTTATCACACACAATGTACCATTAAAGTAGGGATAACAATTAAGGTGAGTTCATAATGAATGGGGAAAAATATGACATGGATGCACTTCTCACCATTACAATAATAATATATATATTACTATTTTAAGGAAAATAAACAACCTTACATTAATTTAGATGTCTAATGGAATGATAAGGCAATACATAATAATTAGATCTTAAATTAAATTAGGCAATAAGATATGAGATACTAATCTAGATAAATAGTGTTGATGGCTTGTCATTGATGTAAAAAAGGGAGGATGATGATTCAGTGGATGATGAGCAAGGTTATGATGATGTCATTTTGGCCAAACATATCCCGTCGGCTACCTTGCTGTCTAACTCCCCAATCTCCCAACTCTCCCCGATAACTGACTTCCTTGTCTTCGGCGAGACTTCCTTCGTCGGTGAGCTACTAGTTAGTTCTCCCGACATGCCAATATAGAAATCTTAGTATATGCATAACATGACTTGCTACTATTGGTGAACTAATGTTTCTTTACCCTTATTTCACCATTACTACCAGTCACCTTTTGTATCCGATGCAATGTACATTCCAAACATACATTCTCAACATACAATTGCGCTATGCAATCACAATACACCTTCGGTGGGACTAAAGTCCTTCCTCACTAGTGAATCTCCTACTATTGGCCCAACACCGCTAATCAGTGTACCTTCCCAAAACTTCCCCAAGGGCTAAGTTACACCAACGGTGACTTTGTAACTCCATGACTCATAGACATTCAACAAGTACACAAAAACAAGAACTCAACAGAATAGAAGGGGTCTACACTCCTCTGTAAACACTTGATCACCATCAACTTGGTCACTCTATAGACTATTCACACATAACAACACTTCTACTATTGTTTCTACAACTAGTCACATAGAGATGCCTAGTCACTTATGCCCGAACTCCTTGGATCCTTGGGTGTTGACCCAAAACAATAGAAAACACAAAATGTACATTGTATTCCTCCATCACACTAAACATGAGAATCTTGCTTTCAGTGGATAGAGGAATAACAGTCCATTTGTTCACCAAAACCCTAGTTTCTCAGTTTTTAGAACAGTCTCTGTAAAAAGAACAAAAACTCACAAGCTACAACACTTCTAGACACCAGGCTACTTCCAAATGAAAGCTACTTCCTCCATTACATCCAACTCCTCCCTATATAAGGCTTGAGAGATCAGTTAACATTCCTCCCAACAGTGCAACTGATTTGAAAGATAGTTAGCTATTGGGTTTCTCTTCTCACAAGAAAACTACATGTTTTCATTGTGTGATTACATCATACTTGACCAAACATGGTCTACATAGGTCTAGTGACCAAATTGACACAAAAAAACCTTATTACAAACATGTGTGGCTTAAAAAGCCTTATTGAATAAAAAACAAAACATGACTCTTGCACCATAGAGAAGGTGCTCCAGCACCATAAAGAAGGTGCTCCTGCACCATACTCCCCCTGTAGGAAAAACTCAAGTCCCTTGAGTTGCTAACTATTGGAGTGTCTTCCCATGCTTCAAAATTTCTGCTTCACTCATTCAAGTAGCCTCTGAATCAGGAAGATCCTGCCACTTGACCAGATACTCCTTGTACACACCCTTCCTTGTGTTTTTGACAACTTTGGAATCTAAAATGCATTCCAATTGCAAAGGCTTACTTGGAGGTAGATCCCTAACCCAATCTTCATCTTCAATCACAATATCTGATCCATCTTCAGCATTCAATGGAGGTCTAAATGGAAATAGGTCTGAAACATTGAATATGGGAGAAATACCAAGACCGGATGGCAATTC
Source organism: Cunninghamia lanceolata (assembly GCA_027924645.1). Lineage (NCBI taxonomy): Eukaryota > Viridiplantae > Streptophyta > Pinopsida > Cupressales > Cupressaceae > Cunninghamia > Cunninghamia lanceolata. The sequence continues at coordinate 22,845,801 of BSBN01000078.1, forward strand.
TATTTCATAAGCATTTCAACCAAACTTATGCACTACCTTGCACGGTCCTATTTTCTTCATCAGAAGCTTGGTTGGTTGTCCTTTAGGCAGCCTTTCCTTCCTTAGATAGGCCATCACTAAATCTCCCACCTTGAACTATACATCTCTCCTTTTGAGATCTGTTCTATCCTTGTATTTGGAGACTGTCTTTTCCAACTGAACTTTGACTTGATCATGAACTACCTTCATGGTGGCAGTGAAATATTTTCCTAGAGCACTCCTCTTATCCAAACCTTGTAGGTCTTTGAGTTCAAGTGGTCCTCTTGGATGGAAACCATAAACAATTTCAAATGGACTCTTCCCAGTACTTATATTCACGGAATCATTGTAAGCATACTTAGCTTGACTGATAATCAAGTCCCATGCCAACACATGCTACTTGGTAATGCATCTTACAAGGTTTTCCTAAGGACCTGTTAACAACCTCCATCTGACCATCAGTTTGGGGATGGTAGGCTGATGAGAAAGACAGTTGTGTTCCCAATTTTCTCCATAAGGTCCTCCAAAAATAACCAACAAACTTGGAGTCTCTATCAGTGACAATTGAAAGGGGCAAACCATGGATTTTGACCACTTCTCTGAAAAAGAGACCAGTAATGTGAGATGCATCATTTGTACATTTGCATGGCACAAAATGAGCCATCTTACTGAATCTGTCCACAATGACAAAAACACTGTCCACACCCCTTGCTGTCTTAGGAAGACCAAGTACAAAATCCATACTAATGCTCTCCCAAGGCCTATTGGGAATTGGAAGGGCTTGGTACAAACTAGCATTAGAAGGCATACCTTTGGCCTTTTGACACATGGTACAACTTGCAACATATCTCTTGACATCTGATTGTACCTTTGGCAAATAGTAAAATCTGGTGACTTATTCCAAAGTCTTGTCCAAACAAAAATGTCCTCCTAAGGTTCCATTGTGCTTCTCCTTGATGATGTTATCCCTCATTGATCATTTAGGAACACATAGCAAACTGCCTTTGAATAGGAGACCTTCCCACAACACAAAATCTGAACATTCACCATGCAAAGTTTTAGCCAAACTAGCACAAACTTCATAAGAAGCCTTGAAATCTGCATCTTCCTTGTATAAATCCTTCAAACAATCTATCCCCATGCTTTCCATCTATACTTCTTGTATGACAAGCATCCTTCTACTTAAAGCATCAGCCACTTTGTTGGCAACACCTTTTTTATGCTTAATAGTGAAGGTATAGGCCTGCAATTGTTCCATCCACTTAACATGCCTATGATTCAACTTTTCCTGACTATTTAGGAAGCTAAGAGCATGGTTATCAGTAAAAAAAATGAACTCTTTGGGTAGCAAATAGTGTCTCCACGTTTTGAGAGCTTGCACTATTGCATAAAGCTCTAGATCATAGGTAGAATACCTTTGTTTAGCCTAATTCAACTTCTCTGAAAAAAATGTCACTGGATGTCCATATTGACTAAGAATGGTACCTATTGCTTTCTGACTTGCATCACATTCCACTACAAAAACTTTCTCAAAATCTAGGAGCACCAATGTAGGTAGTTCAACCACTTTCTTCTTTAACAATTCAAAACTATCATCTGCTTGCTTTGTCCATTGAAATTTGCACTTTATTCCACCCTTGATGGTGTTAAGAATAAGATCACTTATGTGATTGAATCCTCTAATGAATCTCCCACTGTCTTAGGAGTAGGCCAATTGAGAATGGCCTCAACATTTGTGGGGTCCATCTTCAAACAACCATTAGAAATCACAAAACCTAGGTACACAAGTTCAGTTTTCATGAACTCACACTTATCCAAGTTGATCATCAACTTATTCTCATGCAACTTCTTCATCACTTGTCCAAGATGCTTCAGATGTTCTTCTTTTGTCCTGCTGAAAACAAGTATGTCATCAAGATAAACAATTACAAATTTGCTAATGAATTCAACAAGTACCTCATTCATCAAATGTATGAATGTGCTTGGGGCATTGCTAAGGCTGAATGACATGAAAAGCCACTCATAGAGACCTTCATTTGTCTTGAAGGCAGTCTTCCACTCATCTCCCTGCCTAATTCTGATTTGATGATAACCAGATTTCAAATCAATCTTTGAATAGTAACATGACCCTCCAAGATAGTCCAAAAGATCCTCAATCCTTGGCATAGGGAATCTATACCTTATTATGATCTTATTTATGGCCCTTGAATCTGTACATAGTCTCCATTTCCCATTTTTTTTGGAGAAAGTACACTAGGGACTGCACATGGACTAAGACTCTTTCTAATCAATCATTTCTCTAAGAGTTCTTGAATTTGTCTACTCACCTCTACATTCTGCTATGGTGTCAATTTATAGGCAGCCTTTTTGGGTAATGTGGCACTTGGAATCAAGTCAATTTGATGACTTATATCTCTCATGGGTGGTAAGGAGTTAGGAGTATCCTCTACCACAAGATCTTGGTACTTATCCAACAATTGCTACACTTCTGGTGGAATCTCTTTCTACTTTTTGTCTTGCTGTCCTGATTCATCTTTAGGCTTCATTATCAAGGCATACCTTTGGGTATCCTTTTCCTTCATGAGGTGTAAGAACTCTTTTCCACTAACCATCATGACATTGGTGTCATTACTCTTCTCTCCAATCTACTCTTGCATAGGATCCATCCTAAACTTCCTTCCATTCTTGGTGATGAGGTATGTGTTCTTCTCACCATCATGTTGTGCCTTCACATCATACTACCATGGACATCCAAGAAGAAGGTGACAAGCATCCATAGGAATAATCTCACATAGTACCTTGTCCTTATAATCACCTATCTCAAACTCAACCCAGGTTTGTTCTTCTATCATATAATTTTTATTCTTATTTAACCTAGAGATCTTATGAGGACTAACATGGGGTAGCCTTTTCAACTTACACTTCTCTACCATTTTAGTAGACACTACATTCTCAGTAGAACCTGAATCAATAATGATTTTACAAAGCTTACCATATGCTATACCTTAGGTTTTGAAGAGAGTCTTCCTTTGTGGGGGCTCTTGCTTCAATGGCATCTTCATCAAGGTTCTCTTGATCATCATGCTCTCTCCTTTAAGGACTGGTGCAGCACTACTAATGGGTGAATTCACACTTTGGTAATCATCATCTTTCAATAACTAATTCCTTCTTCCACCATCATGGGAACTAGTTGCCTTCTTAGGGCATTTGCTCACGGTATGGCCTACCTGATTGTAGCCATAGCATCTACTAGTGAAAACTCCTGGTCCTCTGCCTGCACCACCACTTCTACCTCTGCCATTAGGTCTTCTCCAGCCTCTAAAACCACCACCTCTATGATCTACATCAGAATGAGACTCCTGTTGACTTGGATTTTCATTTCTACTTGACTATTCTCTACCAAAACTACCTCTTCCTCTATTATTTCTGCCACCTCTTCCTCTGGTGTTTTGATCACTCTTCCTTCTCAACTTCTCCTCTGCCCTAGAGGGTAATTGAAAACACTCATCCACTATTTTGGGAACCACCATACTAAATTCATCTTGTATGTTATACCTGAAACCATCAAGATACCTGGCCACTATCTCTTTCTCCTCCTCCTTGTGGTTGGCTCTCATGCTCAATCTATGAAATTCTTCAATATATGTAGCCACATCCATATCCTTTTGTCTGAAATGATTAAACTTCCTAATGGTATGCAACTCATAATCAGATGGCATGAACCTTTCTCTTAGCATGGCCACCATTCTACTCCACTTGGTGATAGGGTTCTTTCCAACTTTCTTCCTTTCACATTGTGTATAGTTCTACCAAACTAAGGCAGAACCTCTCAATCTGGTCTTAGCAAACTTGACTTTCTTGCTGTCACTATACTCCTTGAAGTCAAAATAGTTACACATGGCTTCAATCCAATCCATGAGGGCATCTCCATCTAGTTTCCCATTGAATGTAGGAAAATCCATCTTTGGATCGCCACTCTCTCCATGAGCAACTTTGAGTGCATTCAAGAATGCCTTTTGGTCTGCAGACATAACTTGTTCTTGAGGGCTCTCCTCCACCTCTTCTTCTACTTCTGTATCAGAAGCACTTCCATCCTCTTTACTCTTACCCTTGGACCTCTCTTCTTTCAAGCTTGCTTCAAGCATCTCCTCTAGCATCTTCTTGATGGCTCCCTAGCTCATAGACTTGGGAGGCATTGTACTAGCCTCAGTTTCTTTCTCCTCGTCTGACATATACTGCTCCAATTCAAATATTGGCTTTGACACCAATATGATGCAGAGTGCTCAGTGGAAGGGTTCAAATGATCAACAACTTGATCAGTGAGAGGGTGGCCTATGTCTTGGCGATCTACTCCTATCAGCCAAACATATCCCGTCAGCCACCTTGCTGTCTAACTCCCCGATATCCCAACTTTCCCCGACAACTGACTTCCTTGTCTTCGGCGAGACTTCCTTCATCAGCGAGCTCCTAGTTAGTTCTCCTGACGTGTCAATATACCAATCTTAGTATATGTATAACATGACTTGCTACTGCCGGTGGACTAATGTTTCTTTACCCTGAATTCACCGTTACTACCAGTCACCTTTTGTATCTGACATAATGTACATTCCAAACATACATTCTCAACATAAAATTGTCATATGCATTCGCAATACACCTTAAGTGGGACTAAAGTCATTCCTCACCGATGAATCTCCTACTATTGGCCCAACACCGCTGATCGGTGTAACTTCCCAAAACTTCCTTGAGGGCTAAGTTATGCTGACGTCGACTCTGTAACTCCATAACTCACAGACATTCAACAAGTACATAGAAACAAGAACTCAACATAACAGAAGGTGTCTACACTCCTCTACAAACACTTGATCACCATCAACTTGGTCACTCTACAGACTGTTCACACATAACAACACTTCTACTATTGTTTCTACAACTAGTCACATAGAGATGTGTAGTCACTTATGCCTGAACTCCTTGGATCCTTGGGTGTTGACCAAAAACAATAGAAAACACAAAATTTACACTGTATTCCTCCATCACACTGAACATGAGAATCTTGCTTTCAGTGGAAAGAGGAATAACAGTCCATTTGTTCACCAAAACCCTAGTTTCTTAGTTTTCAGAACAGTCTCTGCAAAAAGAACAAAAACTCACAAGCTACAACAGTTCTAGACACCAGGCTACTTCCAAATGAAAGCTACTTCCTCCATTACATCCAACTCCTCCCTATACAAGGCTTGAGAGATCAGTTAACATTCCTCCCAACTGTGCAACTGATTTGAAAGATAGTTAGCTGTTGGGTTTCTCATCTCACAAGAAAAATACATGTTTTCATTGTGTGATTACATCATAGTTGACCAAACATGGTCTACATAGGTCTAGTGACCAAATTGACACCAAAAAAACCTTATTACAAACATGATGTGGCTTAAAAAGCCTTATTGAAAACAAAACAAAACATGACTCCTGCACCATAGAGAAGGTGCTCCTGCACCAGTGAGGCAATTTTTCCCAAGTGCTTTTTTATCCCTATGAGGGTTTTCCACTCATAAATCGTTGTGTTATGGTTTCTCATTATTTGCGGTCTACTTTGTCTACATGTTCCAACATTTAGTGTTGTGTATCTTTCAGCATTTGAGTTTCTATGGTGTCTTCAGCTTTTACAATTTGCTTATGTTCTTTATGTTCAATAAAGCTTGATAGCTTTGCATGTATGATGCAAAACATGATAGTTGAACTATTCTAAAACTTGCATTTTATATGTTCAAAGTTGTGAAATATTTAATCAAGGTCATTTTAAATTGGTATACCACTAATTTACCCCCCCTCTTAGTGGTATTGTATTCCAACAAGTGGTATCAGAGCCTTAGGTTCCTTGTTCAAAGTTTAATCAACTTAGGAGATCCTGATAGTGGAGTACTATGGGAAAGTGTAAACGAAATAGAAAAATGAAAGATGCCAAGGAAAAGGTTGTAAAACAAGCCCTAGTCAAGTCAAGTATTGAGTTGTGGCATGAGTCACCCTTGAATGTTGATACAAAGTGTGATAAACATAATGGTCTTGCAATTGAGAGTTTTGATAAAAAGGAAGACTTCAGTGTGAGTGTAGGTGGACAAGAACTTGATAAGAGAGAAAATGATTTTTTTGTTGAGATTGATGACAAAGAAGGAGACATCTTTGTGGGTGAAGATGACTATGAATAGGAGTATGACGAATAGGAGCATGAGGTTGATATAGAAGGTGAACTCTTGTGTACTCTGGATACAATCAAGCAACTCAGAAAAGAGAACCAGAAATTAGAAGATCAACTTCAACAAGAAAAAGATTCCAAGGACAAGGTATGGTTATAGTTTGCAAAAGTTCCTTTGGATCTTGAAGAGGCAAAAGTACAAGTTGAAGAGTCTAACAAACTGGTTATTAGTCTAAAAATTGAAGTAGAAGAAGCAAAAAGGTAGTTGATTTTACAAAATCTGATCTTGAAGTTAAAACTAATGAATGCCTAAAACTAGAGTTACAAATAGTCTCTTTGAGAAAGGAATTGGAAAAGGCATCTTCTAAGTTGGACAGAATCTGCACTTTGAATAGAGTACTGAATTCTTAAATGACTTGTTGAGGAAGCAAAAGAATTCTAAGGACACTACTGGTCTACACTATGAAGAAGGACAGTGCTTCAAAGTCAGAAATGCACCAAGGAAGAAGATAGATATAAGTCATCGTGTTGCTGCTCCTTAAGATAAAACAAAAAATAAAGTTGCTGATTTTGAAGAAGAAGAACAAACAGGTTCTCAAGGCCTCCACCTATCAGGCAATGCCATTCAATAAGGTACAACTACTCTTAGTTTCATTGTTATTCCTATTCTTGTCATGTTTATGGTCATAGAGCTAGAGATTGTAGAACTCACTCAAGAAATGATTTTGGATGGAATAAAGATAAGAATTCTTATAGTTTGTCAAATCTTGGGACTATAACAATGTTTGTTATAACTGTAATAAAGTTGGTATGAGCAAGAAAATGTTGGGTGCATGGAAGATATAATTATAAAAGTCCTCTTGGAATAATGTACAAGTTAAGATGTTTCAATTGCAATAAATTTGGACATATGTAAAAGTTTTCTAGCCCTGGTTTGAAAGATATTCCAAGGAAAACTAATACTTTGATCACAAAAGCATCATCTAATGTTGATAAGGGTAGAGGAAAGGTAAATTCTGTTTGGAGGAGGAAACATGAACAAAAACAAAAAGAACCTATGTATGTGCTTTATGCACAAAAGGCATCTCCAAGTGCATAAAAAGTAGCATGGACTCTGGGGAAATGTTCAATGTCATATCTTTTACCCCAAGGTGAAAATAAGAAGGTTAGTCAAAGATCAAGTGATGGTTTGGTGTGAGGTTGTTGCCTTGGCAAAAGTATGGTGATCTTTATTCATAGTTTTCTTCTCAAAGATTTGTCATACAAGTTCACAATGATTTGGTATTTATGCTAACAATGGTATGAATGCATGTCAGAGGTTTGAAAGTATTAGTTTGGATGCTCAGTGTAGTTACTTTGACTACAATGCTCAGTGAGAAGCATGTATCTCAATCACTATGAATCACTAACATGAAACCTACATAATGTTTTCTCAGTCATAGTGAGAATAAAGTCTTTGTAGGATTTTCAAAGGTATTTCATAATGTAGACTTAGATGTATGTAGCAGGAGTGGAAAGAACTTAGAGAAACTCAAAGATTTCATTGGAAGATCAGAGGTATAATAAGGAGTAGTTTACTAACACTTTGTTTATGTGGAACATAAATATGTCAATATTGGAATAATATTATGGTATATATCAATTACATTATTGGTTATTGATTGAAGTGTGTAATGCTTCATTGTAACATCAAAAAATATCCCCTTGGGGGCTTTTCCCTCATAAGGTTTAGCTCCTGGGTCTTTAGTATGCATTTAGGACATTTTAGTTCATATTTTGGCATCCCAATGGAATGAGACCTAGGTTCCATGGCAAATTGGACCTAGGTGGACCCCTTGAGCTATACCCTACCCAAAATAGGGGGAAGGACTTGGGCACCCACACCCTAGTCCTACCCTATTTTGGGGAAGCCCTAATTTCCAGGTGTCAGTTTATGACCGTTAGTTGGTTCTTTTGCCAACATGGTAAAGTTTAATTTTTAAAATCTAGGCAGGAATACTTGTAGGTGCATATATAAGCATGTTTAGGCATTCATTTGTAAACTAGATGATCATTGTGAACTCTAGGCATTCTCAAGGTGATTCAAGGCTTTCTATTGTGTTGCAAGAGCAGACTTGTATGTTTTGTGTGTTGATATTTGCAGATTTGAGCATTAATCCCCTCATGGCATGAAGAGCATCTTCCTCCATGAGAGCTTCACTACAAGGTGACATATTATTGTGTTTTCATTATTGATTCCTTTGGTTTTTGCCTCTGCCTCACAAGGGCATGCACACTTTATCTAACAATGGTGTTGGAAGACTTAAGTGTCCTCCGGGGCTTGACTGAGGCAAGCCTCTAAACAATACAACCTCCAAACCAAGTCTTGTGATTGTAGGTTACAGGTGTCACATTTGGGAAAAGTGAAGTTGTATGAAGGCTTGGCAGGCATTAGGAATTCAAGATCTAGAGAAAAGTTAGACACAAGAGCATTTCTAGGACTTGGGTGCTCGCTCTAGTTACAGAGTTGATCAGTGTCGGAAGGAGGTCTAGATTCCCTGAAAAAGTAGGTACCTTGGACTTGGGAGCCGGCTCCAGTGTCCCTGACTCTTCCACTTTAGAACCCTAAAAAATAGGTATTTTGTGATTTGGTATTTTATTCCTGTCTGCAAGAGATTTTTCCATATTTCATCAATTTCTTGCTGTATTTGTGTAATTAGGGTTTTAATATCTAATTAGACATAAGAGAAGGAAAATTAATAATTAAATTCCCTACATTTGCAAGTGACCTAGGGTATGATATTGCTCGCCACTCGCCACTTGACCCTAGATCCTTCAATGTATACTGGAGAGGCGGATTTAAACATCTAAAATCAAAAGATTAACAAATCCAATTTTCCCCTAAACATTCATTCTTTAGCATCCGGATAAGTTTTTCATAGTCTTTAGATGGTTTCCTCATTCATTCAAGTATTTGGTAAGTTTGGTATTGATGCAAGACTTAAAGATGAAGTGGCTTATAGTTTATCCCCATTGAGTTTGATTTGATGCACCTAGACTCATCATTTCTGATCATTCTGATGCTTGTACAAGTTCAAATATGACAAAGATAGTTAACTAAATTGATTCAAAGGTTACTTGATATCTAATCTTGTTTTATTTTTATGGAGTTGATGTCATCATGCTTCATTTGTACAACATACTTCATACTTTACCTGTCATGCTTCACTTGATGAAGTTGCTTGCTTGGTTTATCATCTTTCAAGGTATTGATAGTATCATTCATGTTATATATCATCTCCTTTGACATGATAACAATCTATTTATCAAATTATACAATGGTAGTGTTCATGTGGATTCAAAGCTTAATAAACAGTGAAATGAAGAGAAAGATAATTGTTGCAGGCTTTTCAACAGGGTATAGTATCTTTCAAGGTGCAATGTGATTATCAAATGTTGTTTGTGCAATGATTTGGTGTTCTGATATTGGTTTGATTCAATCTTTCTCCAGTGTCTTAGTCATTGATGATAGTAGATAGTAATCAGTATCAGCATTTTAACAGTGATAATTTTGAATGATCTCATGCAACTTTGAATTGTGGACTGTTGAATGGACTGTTGCAGTAACAACAGTCATTTATTTCAAATTGTTTTCACAAGTGCAGTAATGATAAACAGTGTTACAATTATGTGTGATAGATTAATAGGTGTTTTTGGTACAATGTTGAAAGGAGTATATGAAGGTTTGAATGTGTATTCCAATAAAGTTCACACAAAAATAACTATAAAATCAAAAAGTATATGTTAATGATCTAATTCCTCATTAAGGTGGAAGTCTGACTTGAAGGAAACTTTTTAATAAGGATTTTAATTTAAACTATGTTAAGCATTGATGCACTAAATTTGTAGTATATAATGTCCTAAGGTAGGTAACTGACATAGAGAGTATAGTGATAATGCTTAGTTACTTTATGTTTTATCTTGACATGCAAGAGACTCTATGGATGTGACATTATAACAATGGTGTTCATGGTGCATGTTCTTTATAGTGATGCTTTGGTTTCTGATAGTCTCCATGCAAACTTTGCAAGTTTAATATGCAAGGGGAGTGCTTGATTGTTTGTTTTAGATGTTGGTGGTTGTAAAGCAAGGTTTTTGGTGAGATGAAATGAGGATTTGTTTGTACTTTTGAATGGTGTGAAAACACAAAGATAAATTTTGGTTTCGAAGACAAAGATGATAGAGAACATATATGTATAGTCTTAACAAAATGATTGAAGATGCAAGGAAAATAGGTTTTACTGTGTTCATCAGTTTATACAAAGATGTGGAGTGATTTTGATAGAGAGAGTAATTGCAGAAGGCTATGATTACTATAGAGGTAAAGAAATTCTAAAAACCATAATTTCTTCTTTCTTCTCATGATCTTGAAAGTTATGCACAGAGAGGGAGTATATTGTTGTTGATGTCAATGTCATATCCGTATGGTTTTTTGTAGAGATTATTGTAATCTATATAAGATTACTAGTAGTTGAAGTATTTTCTATCTTCTCTCATTGTCTTTGTCATAGGGTTACAAACTGAATTGAATTTTTTGATGAACTTTTGGTAGAAACTAGCCAATCCATGAAATGATCTAACTTCTCCAATGCTCTCTGATGTAGGCCACTCGACAATTGCTCTAACTTTCTTAGGATCCATCTTTAATCCTTCCGCATAAATCACAAATCCAAAGTATACTAATTCTTCCTTTGTGAAACTGCACTTGAGGTTTATCAGCAATTTCTCTTCTCTCAGTCTCTGTAGTACTTGTCTCAAGTGCTGCAAATGTTCTTCTTTTGTATTACTGAAAATTAGAATACCATCCAAATATACAATAACAAACTTACCCAAGAATTTATTCAAAACTTCATTCATCAATCTCATGAAAGTACTCAATGCATTTGTCAATCCAAAGGGCATCTCTAACCATTCATACAATCCTTCATTTGTCTTGAAAGTAGCCTTCCATTCATCTCCTTCTCCGATCCTGATCTGACGGTATCCACTCTTCAAATCTATCTTTGTGAAATATTTTTCTCCACTCAAACAATCCATGATATCATCCATCCTAGGTAAAGGAAATCTATACTTAACTGTGATCTTGTTTATTTCTCTAGAGTTTGTACACATTCATCATTCTCCATATTTCTTTGGTGCTAACACTGTAGGTACTATACAAGGACTCAAACTTTCTCTGATTAAACCCTTTCTCAACAACTCTTGTATCTACCTATTCAATTCTTCATTGTTTGTTGGTGTCATTCTGCGTGTTACTTTGTTAGGCAAACTAGTTCTAGGTATAAGATCCATGTGATGACTGATACTCTTGATTGGTGGCAATCCTTCAGATACATTATCTGATATGATGTCTTCATAATCTATTCCAGGCTTCTTAGGGATCAAAGCATAACACATATTGTCATGTCTCAAACCATCTAGAAATTTTCTTCCCAAATAGATTTGAGCATTTCCACATACTTCTCTCTTAGGATCATCTTCCAAAGGGATCAAAGTAATTCTCTTTCCATTTGATGTCATAGTGTATGTATTCTTTCTCCCATCATGTATAGCTTTCCTATCATACTGCCAAGGTCTACCCAACAAGATATGACATACATCCATAAGCATAGTATCACACAAGACTTCATCATGATAAGATCCAATATGAAATTTAACCAACCATTGCTCACTCACCACTACCTTATGATCATCCTAAATCCATGCTATCTAATAGGGCTTGGGGTGTTTCAATCTTTCCAACTTCAACTTAGTCACCATCTCTTCTAAAACTATGTTATGAGAACTACCACTATCAATTACAACTTTACAACATTTACTTCCTTATTTGCATTTGGTTTTGAACAGTCTTTTCCTCTATGGTGGTTCCTCATTTGTCTCTACTTGGAATAGTTCTCTCCTCATGATAATTGATTCTCCTTTCTTAGGTTTACCAACTCAACTAGGTGATCCAACAGGTTCTTCTTCCACATAGGCTTCTCTTCCACCATTCTCTATTCTTTTTCTTGTACTCCCTTGATTATATTCAAATGCTCTATGTCCTTCACCTCCACACTTGAAACAAATTCCTCTGAATGTTCTCCTACCAGGTCCTCTTCCTTCTCTTTTGTACCCTTCACTCTGGTATGACTAGGGTTTCCTCTACGGTAGAAATTTATGTCATCTCTTCGGTATGCATTGTTATCTTTGTCCTTCTTCTTGAATGTATTCTCTTATTTGCTCTACTCCACATATGATCTTTCTCCTCTAAAAAATGTTCTACCTCTTTGAAATTTACCTTCTCTTCCTCTATTTCTGATCATGTCTCTTATTTAGCTTCTCTTTAACTTTCAGGGCAAATTGATATGCTTCCTCTAGTATTGTCATCCTTACCAAACTTAGTTCTTCTTGAATGTTCAATCTTAGTCCATTGTTGTATCTAGCCTCTTTCTCCTTGGTTGCTTCATTATGTCCTATCCTTATGATCATCTTATGAAATTCTTCAGTATACTCCATAGATTTCTTCTTTTGTCTCAGGTTCTCCAATCTGTTCAACAGTTCCAACTCATAGTCAGTAGGTATAACTGAATCTTTAATTTTGTCACCATCTTGTCCCATTTTGTAATATTTTCTTTTCCTATTCTCTTTCTATCTAACTAAACTTATTTCCACCATATAGTATCATGTCCTTTGAACTTTGTCTTTACAAATTTCACCTTTTTCAGATCTTCAATTTTTTCATAATCAAAGTATTCTTCCATGTCATTTATCGAGTCAATAAACTCTTCAGGGTCAAAATTGCCAGTGTAATTAGGTACATCAACTCTAGGTCTTTTTCCAATCTTTGAAATAGCTCGCAACATCTTGACTTGATCTGATTCTTCTTCTTGTTCACCTCCTAGGGTTTCTTCAGTTTCATTCGTAGATTGAAATTCTTCATCATCACTCTCAATATAAATTATAGGGCTTAGTCCTTTTCTTCTATCTTCTTCAACAATATCTACTCTAATTCACATTGTTTTCATCATCTGCATCATCTCATCCATCCTACCAACCATTGTTCCAACAATAGGGATTCTCCTTGGTGGCATCTTCGTAGGATCAAGTGCAAACTAGCTCAATTCACTGGTCAGGCTACAAGGTGAGAAATGCATCACAATCGGTGATTAGTTGTAACACAAGTAAACTGCCTCAGATTTGGTGATCTATCCATAACAAGATCTTATAGAATTCCTTCACCAAATTCACTCAATTCGCTCCCAAAGATTCAAACTTTCACTCTGATACCACTTGGTGCAGTCACGGTTAGGAGGGTCCTCAAAGAGAACAATCCAGGCTTTGTAGCTAGAGTAAATACAACTGAAAAAATGCAAAGATATGAAGCAAATGCAAATTCAGCCATTTAGTATATCTTAGAATTCAACTACAGATTGGTCGAAAAAATGCGGGCTTACAATTAGGGCTCACAGACCTGATTACAGAATATCAGAATATGCACAAGCTATAGCTTTTAAGCTCCTTTGCACAAATTCCATCTATCAACTTGTAAAACTAATGATCACTACTTTCGTAAGGATCTTTTGTATCAATATATATCATCTTCAGAACAATAGATTTCTCTGCATCAGCCATGGAAGATCACAAACTCCAATGAAGAGCTATAACATGTGTGCACGGATAGAGTTGGACCAAATTGAATAGAACTCCTTCACAAATGAATGGAATGATGTGTGGATCTCAAGGAAGGTCGTTCATGAACCAAACAACATTGAGTGATGTGTCTTTGAACTTTGCAAGTCATGAAATGCTCCACAAGTTTTCTCCTTCAACTAATTAACTGAGATTGTTAGGATGCTCTACTATGATGAAACAGTTGATCTTTTGATAGTGATATCTTCCCTGTAATTGATCCAAATGATCTAAAAATGGGATATGATGTGTATGAACAAATCTAGAAGCTAAGTCCAACTCCGCAAGTTGTGAAATACAACTACGGTAGAATGCGAACCAAAATATAGAAGCTGCTACTAGCTGAACTAACTAAACTGAACTGGAAAATGAAAAGAAACAAACTAAAATGCAAATGTTTTTGGTTGATGCAAGATTGCTCTTGAACCAAGGGTGCTCTTGTATCACATCCTATCATTTCATTACAATGATATACATTTATATAGTTTAAAAACACAAGTCACTTATCCGAAAGATATGTTGCATCTAGAATTCTAACATCCATATCATAAGTCTCGGTGAGTCATCTGCTGGAGAGAGAGCATCTTCTAAGTGCTTTACCTACAACCATAGACTGGTGGTCCTCTGTACACCTTCCTTTTTGGAAGTGGCCCTACCCTTAACGAAGAGTATAGACATAAGGTAAATAATGGTTATTTTCCATTTGATTATTGGTATTATATCTTACATAATGCTATCAATCATACAACCCTAGATAACCTCTAGCTAAGTATGATCATTCTGATAGGTTATGCAATCTAGATATGGTGAACCGATAATGCACGCAAAGATGTATGCATTACTTTGGCCAAAGATTCAATATAAAATAGATGTTTGCAATGAACATTATCGTAATGTCCACCCATCCTCCAAATTGACTTGGATACTATTGCATCCTACAGTATGACTTGGTCAACTAGGTTTAACTATAGATTTTTATTTAACTCAAATCTAGTCTTTCTGACATAGATAGATTTTTAAGACACCGTCATTGTTCCAAAGACCTTATGGAATGACTATCTACACTTGGGTATCTCCTTGCATCCTTGCAACATCTGAGATCCATGACTTATCAACAATTATAACTTAAGTCAAATTGCGAACAACCAAATAGGTTTTCCTTTATACCAAGGATAAACATAAATGTTGGGAATTAAGGTGTCTCAACCTTGTTAATTCTCTACATTTGCAATGTTTGTATTTATTATTTAATTGCCAATGTTGTAAATAATTGGAAATTCCATATTGTCATGTTGTGGGATGTGGCACGGTGATGTGTCAATCCTACATGGATTATGAGAACTTGTTATTTTGTCCTCACATGAGGAGATAGGCATCCCACTTAGTGGTAGGAATATTCTACCATGTGTCGGCATCTTCTATGTTGTGTAAGGAATGTTTGACCGAAATGGTTATGACAGATTCCTATGACGAATCTATGACATGTAAGAGTCAGAAATAGAAGGTTGTAAGACAGGTGATGACATGTGTCATGAAGCATCTTTGAATGAGGCATATTTGGGTGCCCCAAGGTGGAATATGATATGTTGTAAGAGAATATGCTATTTATAGCAAGTGTATGATAGATTCTCTTACAGCTATAAGTTGTAACTACTATGACAGATTCTATGACAGTCGTAAGTGTCGTAAGAGCATCTGTCATAGCCCATTTTGGAAATAGGTGACCTCTTTTGGATGGGAGTAGTGGACAAGTGTCAAGCACATTCTACAATGTTGACCAAGTGTCCTTGGGTATGGGTTTTGGTCCAAGATGCCATGTTGGACGCCCATTCCAAGAAAGGTCCAATATTGCCTTGTATTTCCTATTTATATAGGTGCTTGGAGATGGAGTTTGTATCACAGGTTTACAGGTACTTTTATGCTACCAGATTGACTCCAGACAGGAGTGTCAAAGACCATTGAAGCTTGCATTGTAAGTTTATTGTAAACATTCTTTCATATTTGTTAATACATTGTGCAAGTTTCTAAGTGTGGGGTTTTTCACGCGATAAGGGTTTTCCCCACTGTAAATCTTTGTCTCTTTTCTTCTGTCTACTTTCTGGTTCTTATGTTTTGCTGCAATATCTAATGTTAATGGTGTAACATTGCTATAATAGTTAGGATAAAGTTGAATTTGCATAGCCCTCTCCTCATTAGATTAGTGTAGGAAGCATTTTCCACACACCTAGCTTCCTTTTAGTTGGTATCAGAGCTTGATCACCTTTGGTCCTAGTTGTTGGGTAGGGGTTTTTTGAGCAAATCTTAGGTGTAGTGGGAGTCTGTACAGAGCATTCTATATCTTATTGCAGCAAGGAGATGGCGGGCACATCAGGAAGGTTTGAAGTAGAGAAGTTCAATGGTAGTAATTTCAAGCTGTGGAAGCTCAAAATGGAAGACATGTTAGTTGACCAAGACCTTTGGGAAAGTGTGAACGAAACTAAACTAGATACAATGTCACAAGATGAGTGGAATCTCAAGGATTGGAAGGCTAAGGGTCTCATAAGACTTAGTCTTGCCAATTCTGTATTGTTAAATGTCCATGAGGAGACTGCTGCAAAACTCCTTTTGAAGAAGTTGGGGGATGTGTATCAAGCCAAATCCCTAGTCAGTAAACTTTTCCTGAGAAAGAAGTTGTATTCACTTCGAATGGAGGATGAATGATTCATTGCTGAGCATATGAATGCCTTTAACATGCTGGTTGCACAATTGACATTTATTGGTGTAAAGATGGAGGAGGAGGATTGGTGTATGACCCTGCTTTGTTCTCTGCCAGACTCATGGGATCATCTTGTCATGGCAATTGGAAGCACCACATCCACATTCAAAATGGAAGAGGTGGTTTCTTCGCTGTTGTCTAAAGAGATGCGGAGAAAGTCTTCTGAGGTAGCCAAAGAGGCCCTTGCAGTTCAGGGAAGACCCAAGGAGAAAGGGAAGAAGAAGGACAAGAAAGATGAGAAGGGTAGATCCAAATCTCCCGGAAAGTCCAAGGCTATTTGTTGGAACTGTGGGAAGACCGAGCATTTCAGAAAGGAATGCAAAGAGGAGAAGAAGAAAAAGAAGAAAGCACCTGATTCAGATTTTGACAAATCACAAAATGACAGTGATGCTTTCATTGCAGCCTTGGAAACCGATGCATCTGATGATGTGTGGCTAATTGACTCTGGTGCATCATTCTAGATGACCTCGCATTGAGACTGGTTCACTAAGTATGAGGGGTTCGATGGTGGAAAGGTGTATCTAGGTGACGACTCTTATCTGAAGATCGTTGGTCGTGGAAGAGTGTCTATCCGATTCCCTAATGGTCGAGTGAAGGGGATCTCTGGGGTTCTACACATCCTAGGCTTAGCATGGAACCTGCTTTCTATAAGTATGTTGAATGATGCAGGTGTGGAGGTTATCTTTTCGAAAGAAGGATGCAAGATGACTAGAGGAGCTATGTGTTGTGCCTTGCACACACGCCCCATTCTAAACATGGGGGCCCCTCCCCTTTGTTCTTTTTTTGGCTAGTGAGTCTTTGGGTTTTTGATCTCTCTCTCGGAAGTGGTTGTATGGTCTAAAGTATATGTGCCCTAGATAGAATGATTACCTCGAAAAAATCACTTCAAACTTGCTAAGGTGGGTTGTTATTTTCCCTCTAGAGTCCTTGATTTTAGCATTTTGCGCTAAAACTGAACTCAACCGACCTTTGCGCTAAATCTGGCTTCAACTGACCTCTGCGCCGATTTTCAGTCTGTCGGACCTAGCGCTAAAATCCCCTCCGTCTGACCTAGCGCTAAAATTCGTTCCAAGTGACTTTGCGTCAAAACTGACTTGGTCGGATCCCCAACCAAACCCCGCATGGTCAGATGAGTCCGAAAGCCCCGCCCAATAGGTTAAGTCGGAGACCTCCGGATTTCGCGCTGATTCTTCCCTCAACCGACCAGGTCAGAGATCTCAAGTTTTCCCGCCAAGTCAGAACCACTGCAAATCCCCGCTGACAGTCCATACTCCCAAGCATTAATGGCGGATTTGCGTGCCTTAAATAAGGAAATTAAGCGGGATTAACCCATTTTTCACCGCATTCTCGAAGTTGCACATCTGGAGCTCCAATTTTCACTGCCGAGAATGCCCTAGCTCGAACCAGCGACCTCCTGACGAACTAGATCTGCGCCGCCATTTGCAGGTAGGGTTCTAACCCTTCGCATTTCCGAGTTTCTTAGGGTTCCTTTGAAGCAAAGTCAGTGGAGACCGTTAGGGTTTCATTTTTTTTATATATACTGGTTGCTGAATCGTTAGGGTTTTCGTCGTCTGCATAGTGATTGTTGAATGTGATGGTTCCGGGTTAGGGTTTGGGGAGTTGATCCTTGCATTTTTTCAAACCCTAGATCTAAAAACCACAAGGCCTTAGACAAATTTGGACCCTTTCGGGTCAAAACCCTGCAAACCCCGCGCACGAAGGTGGCGCTGGAGTAACCTTCGACTGACCTCTAAACGGCCCAATTATTCAATATGGTCAGACACCCTGAGATCTAGTGCCAAAATCTAGCGCCCAATTGCGCTAAAAATGACCTCATCCGACCCTCGCTACTCACATATCGTCCCTAATCAGGTCGGATAGTTTAGAAATGCCCACAGCTCTGAAAACTACTTTTTCCGCTAAAATCTCCTCCGTCCGACTTTGCGCTACAATACCTTGTGTCCGACCAAGTCGGATGACATCCATAACCCCGCGAAGTTGGTGCTGCTCGAAAAACCCGCTGAAAAGACTTACCAAACTCTTTGCGCTAAAATTTCCTTCGTCCGACCATGCGCCAAAATACCTTGTACCTGACTTAGTCAGACCCCGTCGAAACCCGCGCAAGTCAGACTCACCTGAATTCTGCGCAGGAGGACTTTTGTTATACCAGCAACTGTTTGCGCTTGTTTGTCCACCGACCGACTTGCAAACCATCGGAGGTCGGAGACCTCCAAATTTCGCGCAAGTCAGACACCCTTGAAAGTAGCACAAATTCTGGGATGCACAGAACAAACTCTCATTTGAGGTCGGACCTGCCTCCTTTCCCCGCCAAGGTCGGACAGCCTCAATTTTAGAGCTTTTTCTGCCCAAGGTCAGACAGCCTCAATTTTAGCGCTTTTTCTGCCCAAGGTCGGACAACCTCAATTTTAGCGCAAAACTCCCTAAATGGCTGAATTTGCTGAAATTTCTTTAGGGAAGATAGTTCAAGGTAAGGTAATTAAGGTTGTAATGCTGTAATAATGATGTTTAGGTGAATCTTTTTACAACATTTGATATCTCCTTGCATGCAATGCTCTATGTATATTAACTTAGTCTTCTTTCAAAATGCATGCTTCTAATGAACAATAGACTTATGATTGGAACTTATTTGGTATCAAGCTTATAAGGTCTGGTTTTGCAGATTAGATGTCTGCACGAGCTCAAGCCATGAAGTACGAATTCAAAGGGATACCCCCGGAAACCAAAATCCACTCTGGGTGGAGTAATGTGGGAGACACTGATCTAGGTCATATTGACTTGGATGATTTCAGACTCAGAATCTTCGGACCCACTCCGACTCCTCGGGCTAAGAAACTTAAGGACAGTGGACTTGGACAAGCAGCTGCCTTCCCGACCTCTGTTCAGTGTGCAGAATTGATAGCAAGTTGTGCAGATAGATACGACATCGTATCTAGACAAATTCAGACAGCTAATGGAGAAGTCCTAGCTGATTTGTCCCCGCCTGCTTTGGCAGAAATGCTGGATATCCCATGGCATAAAACCATGACTATGCCCGACAAGCAAGCATCTAAAGAGGCATATAATAAAGATGTGGAGGGATGCAGGAAACATATAAATGACCATTGGGTCAAGAGCAAGAAATCCGCTCTCGTCAAGCTCCCCATAGTATTATATAGAAGTGATTTCCATGATGAAATCGGGGATATAGTAACCTTTTTGAGCAGAGTATATGGGTTACCTGCTGCTTCCACTTTTGAAGATTGGATGTTCGTTATAATTTCAGAAGTGTTGAAGGGAACCAAGTTCCATTGGTCGCAGATCCTTAGCGACAATATACATGAAGCTTTCAGCCACTTTAATGAGAAGAAATATTTCAGATGGACATCCTACGTCGTCTATGCATTGGCAAGAATGAATCATTACGACGGATTGTCTAAGATCGGAGAAATCGGGAATGATGAAAAGACCCAGGTCAAGGTATATGAAGGCTATCCTCAATTGACTTCATCACAATCATTGATACACTTCAAGCGGGTCAATGATGCATTTACCATGTACATAGCAAGGAAGTTACAAGGTAATACAGCCTTGAGGATTTCAGCCGAGGCTATGAACGAAATAATCCAATATGGCTGGTGGTATATACAATTTGAGAAGTTCACATATATCAGAGTACAAGGCTTCACTGGAATGGCATATAGGTTGCCAAGATATCCTGATGATAAGACAGTGCTCCTAGAACTATCCAGGCAACTAGTGCCGTGTGCCAAAAAACTCAAGCACCTGCACCGAACAAATGTTTAATTTCCCATCAAGTTTGGCAGAGGACTCTACGCATGCCCTTCCCTCACCTCAGCTAAATATTCAGATAAAGAACTCGAGCTTCTGAACTTGCACTATTACAATGCCAGGGCTCACTTTGACCCGAATCAGGTGATGGAGAAGTTCGTGAGCAGGAAGTTGTTTCACAAAGATCATATTGAAGATTTCTGGGCCAACTGCACTGATGACTACGAGGTCATGAAGAGGGCACACTCGAGGCTATCCTTGGATTTTATTAAGAAATTTCATGTAATGGCAGTGCCAGACCAATTGCAAGATGATGAGAATGTCATGGTCAGAGGCCCATGGGAGACACAATACCATTTACCCATCCCATTACCCAATTGGGCAAATGCTGAAGAAAGCTCCTTGGATGTGATCATGAAGGAGCCAATTAGATTGAGTAAAGCCTGGGTCAGAGCACAATTGGGTGTCCTAAGGGGGCAAGGAGTCCAACTGACCTATACGGTAGTTGAATCAGATAAGGACTCCGACAGAGAAGAAGATGAGCCCGTACTAGGGACAGATGACACAGAGCCAATCAAGGAGAAGGATTCAGATATTGATGAGCATGCCCCTTTGGCAGCAAGGGCTAGAAAAGTGAAAAAACCTCCTGTGAGATCCCCTCGGAAGAAGGATCCACCTCCTAGGCCCAGAGTCACTAAGAGGAAAGACATGCCAGGCAGTACTGGGGAAGCCTCCAAGGCCAAGAAGGTAAAAACAGAAGCAGCGAGCAAGGAGAATGTTACTACTAAAGATGATTCAACTCCTTCGATCTCCCAAACCCCCATGCCCGATACAGAAACAGTTGTTTTGGCTCCCACCTTCTCTACTTCTATCCCTCCTCCTTCTTCTGTTTCATCTACTTCTCCCACCACTTCAGCCATCATTGTGCAGGAATCATCGCCTTCCGCTTCTCCTTCCTCTGGCATTACTACCACTTCCTGCCCACTGGCAATCTCCTCCGGTGATCCCAGCCATCCTCTCGCCATCACGTACCCTACCCCTTCTTCTCCCTTACCATTGCCTGCCTTCGCTAATTTGACTCAAATTAGTACCCCTTTCTTCACAATTTCTTCTGCTGTCCCCCTTTCACAAATGCCTGCTATGTCATTGGAAGTACCTTTGTTGGATGGTATTGAGAAGGTATGCGCGGAGTTAGGATTACAAGAGCACGGAGCAGTAACTGAAAAGAGCGAGGGAGTGCTAACTATTGAAGATGATAAAAGCCTCCTCGACACGCCTGTTGGTATAAAGATAATTGATATATCTGATAGTCCACTGAGCAAGGACCCAACGGAGGAAGTTTTGGAAATTGCACGAGAAAATGTGCTTGAGAGTCTAAAGGAATTGGCCCAAGAAGAAAAGGAGAAGAGCCCTGAGCCTGAACGAGGGCCTTCCAAAGAATTGACTATATCAGATAAGGATGGAAATGCTGAGTTGGACAAATCTTCTGCTCCAGAATGGCTGCAGGATAGGATGGTATATCCAGAACCCCAGATTGAAGTAATGAAAATCGATTTGAGCACCATCCTATCGCAGGCTCAAAAACCTCAGAAGCAAAAGAGGGCGAAGGTGCAATCAAGGATCTACTAGAACGAATCAGGCTCAAGGATTGCGGAGGTAGCTGTCCCTCCTGCTGATGTAACAAGAGATCAAGTCAGGGCAGAGGATTATGTGATATCCACAGTTGACTTAGGCCCAACCACCCGTGCTCAAAGGGTGGATGATTTCAAAGGATCAGTTACGTCAATTTTGAAGCAGTTGGATAAGGACGAGATGTCCAAGAAAGAATTAAAGCGCCAAAATGAGGAGCTCAGGGCATGTCTGCAATTTTTGGTAAAACCAGTAGATGCAGGAGGTGATATAAGGACTGTGCCTACCTTCCTATCTACCGACGAAATGGCAAAGCTGAGCGAGGTAAGATCAAAATCCCAAGGCGTCGAGAACTAGTTGATGAGTGTGTTTGAAGTGGGATGCGATGCCATAAGTGCCTCTGCTCAAATCCACCAACGTACAGTGGAATTAATTAAGAAGTGGAAGGATTTGCGCGATGAATGTGACTTGTTCGACGAATATTATTCTCACATGTATCCGCGAATCAAGGGTATCCGGGAGTTGCCAGCTCAAACCTTGGTCACAGAGAATATTTTGACTGGAGATAGGCTCCCGAAGGCTATTGAGTGGTATCAGCAGTTACTTCTGAGGAAAGAGACCTTTGAGCAAGTGAAGGAAGCATATAAACCCGCTGACGAGGAGCTGAGATCTATCGTATACGATATCAGCGATGCTTTGAGAAGCTGTAGAGACGAATCTTTTGATGATTATGCTCCTTTCGAGGTCAAAAAGTGCAAAGGAAAACTGCATGTTATATTATTTGAGGACACTGTGCTAAGTACAAAAGAACGGCTAGATAAGGCAAGTGACCTCAGAGCAGAATTCAAAACATTCCGCAGAGCAGAGACAGATTTTGAAAGGATATACACCAGGTTCAGTCGGGAGCTAGAGGTATTCGATTATAGAGTACATCATCTGAAAGATCCAGACCCATCTGATATCAATCCAGCACTTGAGGCATGGCTGGCCTATCGGAATAAGCTGTCCAGTGGAGATAGTATCGACCTGGATAAAGAATCTTAGTATTATTTGAATATTTTATTAATTCAAATCCTATCATTGTTGTAAATTTGATATATCTGGATAGTATGTGATTCATTTTTGTCTTCTTCTTACCTCCTAAATGAGTCTTTTCACTAATGTATTGAGTTGGCTAGTCAAAATGACTAGATTCAATGTATCTGGAGCTGGTTTTTCATCTTTTTCATAAAAGACAAAATGTAATCTGGGAATTAATGTGGGCCTTTCTTAATGTAATCTGAGCCGTCGGTGTTGAGTTAATCTCCACCGTTCATTTGAAGAGCTAGGGTATGCTGCTTTCTATATAAAGGGCTGCCATTTCCACTTTTGTAAGAGAGATTTTGATGCCAAATTGTTGACTCTGTGCCATTTGAATTAAATACAAAGCAGGTTTATGCAGCATTTCTGAGAATTTGCATTTTGTTTCAATTCATTGTGGTCTTCATGGTTTGCTTCTTGCTCTCCCATAGTTAGATTAGTAGTGCTTTTATGATGTTAATGGTTTATTGCAGTATTTGATGAATGTTCTAAGTCCATACTTTTAGTTGTTTGCTGATGGTAAATAATTGTGTAAAGTTAGCCTGGGCTTATTATTTGTGCTGAAGTTCAACTTCATTTTATGAGTTAAGTTGTGCCATTTATTGGGTATTTAATGAATGAATGTGGTCTGAAAATCCTTCAACTTCCATTGAAGATAGCACCGTTTTCTGCAGCACTGTAACATTTCAGTTTGGTAACTCAGAAAACTGGTTTAAAGTCTGGAATATTTGTCTACTAAAGATAACCCCTGCATTGTGAATGTCACTTAGGATTCCTTCTAAACCCTAAATCTTTTGCATTTTCTTTAAACCCACTGTTTAGTTGTCAGAATAGAAAGTTTCAACAGCATCTCACTTTGTATATCAGCTGAAAATCATAGTGGGGTTTATGTGTATTTGTTGTCTCAACCTTGAAGATTTGCAGACTGCATGTAAGACCCCTTATAGGTACAGCTAGAACATAACCATTGAGAAATTCCAAGCAAGCTAAGACCTAGCTGTATTATCCTTGGAGTAGTCTCGCCTAGGGTGAAATACTTTTCAAGAGAGGTGTGAAACCAGCAATCACACCTACGTTGTTGCGTGCTAAAAACACCATCAACAGAATTGGCGCTAGAAGGAGGGCAAACTAAAAATAGCAAGTCTGGGGACCAGACAGAGACACACTCGATCCAGTTCAGCTGGAGAAGAACTGCTATCTCTGACGGAATTTAGAAGAACAAGAAGGGATCAAGGAATACCCAGGGCTCCTCGAGCTCAGTCAGCCCCCAGATATACTGCTGCAAGTTCCAATAATTCCCCTATCATGGCTTACTTTGCGGGAAATAACCAGTCCCCTCTACTGTTTAATGACTACCATGACATGCCCAAAAACCCAGACAAGTTCTGCTCAAAGTTCAGGGTACATGACCCAGATAGGACCGCGGATGAACACATTAAGATCTTTGAAGCTAATATGTTCATGTTACAGGTGCAGCATGAAGTTGTGATATGCCGACTGTTCCCCTACTCGTTGCAGGATGAAGCCTACTACTGGTTTTCCAATCTCCCGGCAGCATCTATAAATTCCTGGCCAAATCTGAAGACAGCTTTTCTGAATAGGTTTTGTATGCCCACTACCCCGTCTGATCTTTACCGTTCTTTTGTGGAGATTCGACGAGAGGAAGGTGAGATGATCAGCACCTTCAATAACAGATTCCAGAAAGCTTACAGTCGTCAGCAGGCCCCCTATGCTATAGACCAGGCTGCAGCCCTACCTATTTACTATGCTGCCCTAGATAAACTCACCTCCATGTTTGCAAGGAGGGCCAACCCGGTACCAGCCAGTTTAGCTGCAGCCTATGCTGCTGCTGTCGAAGTGAGTACCCAGCTTGGACAAACAGCCTCTGGCCCGCTGAATCATATGGGTCCCGTGGCCATGCCAAACCAAATTCCCATGATAAATCATGCATTGGCCAATCGAACCCCTGTGATGAACCCAGTCCCGAGCCCAGCTGCCACGCAAGTTCTAGTAATCCATCCAGGCAACCCAATGGCTGAAATGCCTCCAGCTCAAATGCCTTTCCTGTAGTCCTCAGAGGCATCCAAGACCAAGGAAGACAAGGACGATATCAAGGAGCTAGTTGAACAGATGAAAAAGCTCACTGCTGAAGTTACTCACCTCAAAAACTAGAATGCTTATTTACAGCAGAAGGGGCAGAATCAACAACATCTCCAGAGCCAGCAGCATTCACAAAATCATCAAGGCTCGAACCAATTTCCAAATCAAAATCAGTATCAAAATCAGAGCTTTCAGCAGCGGTCAAATCGATCCTGGAATACCAGGCCTAACAATGGGGGAGTGCCTTCACCGTTGGAAAATCAGAATAATGACACCAGACCCCCAGGTCGCATAATGCTGGCCGAAGCTGCCTTATCTACTTGGTGCAGATTGCACAACACCAATGCCCATTCTGAGTTGGATTGCCCGGAATTCCAAATTGCTTCCAGTATCTTTCAAATGGAAATTTAGAACGTCGAAAATCAAGAGACTCCACCAACTGGGTATGAGATTGTCCCCTCCCAGAGGTATGATGCTGCTCTCATTCTTGATAGTTATACATTCCCATTCCAGGATGACAACCAACCTGAAGAAGAGGAGTCTGAGGAGGTCAATGCTTATCAGCAGTACAACAAGACTCCTTACAATTTGAGGAGTAGCAAGCCAAAAGGCCCTTTCACCACTTCCATCCCCCCAAATAGTTATCAAGTCCCGCCTGATCCTCATGCTACCAATAATCCTGATCCCCCCAAAGCCCCTCTTCAAACCGCACATCATAGTACCATCATTGATTCGGAAAAATCCCTGCGTGCTGATATGGTAAAAATGGGACAGTATGTGGCTGATGAGCTTAAAAAGATGAAGGTCAGTCTCTCTGTGTATGAGCTGTTTAAGATACCTAAGGTTAGAACATCTTTCTTTCAAGACATAGGCGCTGGAACCAGGACTGATCATACACCGAGAGAAAACATCGCTAAGGATAATATCGATAAAGAAAAGGAGAGGATACATGTGACCGACATGGAACAAAAGGTAACTCTGTATCAAGACAGGAGGGAAAGTCCGCCTTTCCTTTTAACCCTCAGGATTTTCAACAAAAACCTTCACAATTATTTAGTAGATTCAGGTGCTTCCACAAATGTAATGCCATTGTCCATTTGTAAAGCGCTTGGGCTCACTCCATCCAAGTCCTCCAGAAAAGTGACGCAATTAGATAAAACCGAGGTGAATGTGATTGGTGAACTGAACCGGATACACATGCAACTGGCTTCTGATCCCAGGGTGCAGCAGTATATCGATATTCGAGTGGTGGATATTCCAGATCAATACGGTTAGAGACTGGTCCAGAACTCTGAATGGATATATGGCAATAGATTTCTCTCATATGTGGCTGCGATGGAAGGGACTAGCTAATCAAATCCGTATTGAAAGGGAACCTAAGATGAAGCACATGATCACTGAATTTAATCAGCCCAACGAAATTTTGTTTTCAGAGGTTGATTTGGGCATCTACCTTCCCCACATCAATCCGCCAGAAGAAATCCTTATGCTGAGTTGCTTAAGACCTCCTAAGCCTCTGATAGAAAGACCAGAAGGCACAGCGGCATATGTTCAATCCGATGATGGAGAATCTTCAGAGGAAGACGAGCCCGGGGTCTTCGAGGGGTTTCGTAGTTTTGTAGCCAGATTTGTGCAAGATCAAACTGCTGTCAGGAGGCAGGTCCAAATGGAGGAATTATTATTGCCCAACTAGTGTCGCATACATGATACATCTCATTCTGAATTTACCTGCCAACTATGTCAAGAGGCAATTAAGCAAGTGCAAAAGCAACTAAAGGTTCCCTTGATTCTGAAGGATGAACCGATGGCTGAAAAGAAGGAAGAGTCTGAACCTCTGCTTGAGGAAGAGAAATCAGGGAAGAAAGAGAAACCAGGAAGACAGAGGGAAGACAACAAGGATTTTCGTGTATGGACCTTAAGATTTGACGGTTCAAGGTGTAGGCAAGGGTCTGGTGCAGGAGTCGAGCTGATTAGTCCTACTGGGAGTTCATTTCTGACATCACAAAGACTGCAATTTCCATGTACAAACAACGTCACCGAATATGAGGCGTTGGTGCAAGGATTGCTGCTAGCATTACAGAAAAAGGTCAGGGTTGTCCAGGTGTTTGGTGATTCTGAGTTAGTGGTGAAACAAGTATGAAAATAGTATTCGTGTAATGACAAGAGGTTGAATAGGTACAGGAATAGGGTATGGGATTTGATTGAATGCTTTGACGGTTTTAACATCCAGGTCATTCCTAGGGGGCAAAATCATGTTACAAATGCTTTGGCCCAGACCGCAAGCACATTGGAACCCACGTCCATGGCAGGGTTGAAAAAGTTTTCTATTGAGTTCGTGGCTACTCCCTCTGTGCCCGATAACATTACCAATTTTCAAGTTTTCGAGGATGATCAACACATACTCAATTTTCTTTCCTCATCAGACGTGTTCACTGCTCAGATAATAGATGAAGAAGAGGTAGAGCCTACTGAAATTGATTTGGAAGGAGTACTGAATCTGAAAACAAATACAATCCCCAGAGGAATGGTAGAATTGGAAAGACTGTTTGACACGGATAATCTGGGAACTCAGAAGAAAGAAGGAGAATCTCCAGGAGGAAAGTGTGACCCTTTTAACTTGGGGACAGAGGCAGATGTGAAGAATGTGTTTATTGGAAAGGCTAGCACAGAGGAATAAAGGACTGGAATCATACATGCACTAAGAGAATACCACGAGGTAATAGCTTGGAGTTATGAGGATCTAAAAACTTACGACACCTCGATTATCACACACACGATCCTGCTGAAGCCAGGGGCAAAGCCTTTCAGGCAAAGGCAGAGGCCAGTTAATGCACTTTTGGAGCCACTCATTTTCAAAGAAGTTCAGAAGCTGTTATCAGCTAAGATAATATTTCCAGTTAGACACTCTGCATGGGTGGCGAACTTAGTTCCTGTTTGAAAGAAAAATGGGGAAATCAGGCTCTGCGTTGATTTCCGTAATTTAAACAGAGCCTCTGAAAAGGACAATTACCCGCTGCCATCATTGGATGAAGTATTACAGATTGTCAATGGATCCCAGATGATGTCCTTTCTAGACGGATACTCTGGTTATAATCAGGTAATGGTGGAATACGAAGATAGATTAAAAACATCTTTCACCTGCAAATGGGGCATCTATGCGTACCGGTGAATGCCATTTGGTTTGATAAATGCTGGCGCAACTTTTCAGCGCGCAATGGATGTCGCCTTCAAAGGATTAGTTGGAAAATGTATAATCATTTACATGGATGATTTGACGGTGTTCTCAAAAAGGCGCGAAGACCATGTAGCTGATCTGAGGAAGGTGTTGCAGCGATGTAAGGATTACGGCATATCACTTAACCCCAAGAAATGCATGTTTGGGGTAACTGAAGGAAAGCTATTGGGGCATGTGATATCTGACCAGGGAATATCCATTGATCTGGATAGAATCCAAGCAATACTCAAGATTGCCCCTCCGGCCAGTAAAAAGGAACTTAAATCATATTTCGGTAAGATCAACTTTGTGCGCAAATTCATAACAGGATTTGCTGAGATAGAACGCCATGCTGAAAAAGGATGCTAAAATAGACTGGACCCCAGAAGCTAAGGCTGCCTTCGTAGAAATCAAGCAAGCTATATCCAACGCACCTGTTTTGGTTAGCCCTGATTATGCATTGCCGTTTTACATATACTCATTTGCTTCAGAACATACTTGCGCAGCAATGTTGACCCAGAAGAGGTCAGTTGATGATGAAAGGCCCATTGCTTTCATGAGTATTCCATTAAAAGATGTAGAACTAAGATATCCAAATGTGGAAAAACAGGCGTATGCTCTTATCAAAGCAGTCAAGAAATTCCGCCACTATATCCTAAGAAGTCAAGTTACTGCCATAGTTCCAGATGCAGTAGTCAAAGCACTACTGATGCAGAGTGAATTAGGAGAAAGAAGAGGGAAGTGGGTCACCATCTTGCAGGAATTCGACATAGAAATTCAACCCATGAAGTTGGTAAGAGGCCAAGCCTTGACTAAAACCATGGCCGAGGTTGGACCCGACTTGGTTTCTCAGCAATATTTATTGGAGGATGTTTCAAAGGATGAATGGTACGGAGATATAATATTTTATTTGCTTAATCAATGCTGTCCGCCGCATCTAAATGCAGTACAAAGAAGAGCTCTCAAGCTCAAAAGTAGCAGTTACATGATAAAAGGATCCGTCCTCTACAAGAAGAATCACGAGGGCATTTATCTAAGGTGTTTGGACAAGTCAGAAGTTGATCAGGTCTTAATCAGTTTTCACGATAGGTTCGGGATAGGACATGGGTCGGCGCATTCGACAGCTAATCAGATTCTTCGGGCTAGGTATTAATGGCCAACATTGTTTAAGGATGCGCATTCGCATGTAAGGACCTGTCATATATGTCAAACCGCCGCACATCGGGAACGCCACGCAGCCATGCCATTGCAACCGGTAGTGGAGGTACGACCATTTGCTCAGTGGGGGCTTGACTTCATCGGTACGATCAACCCACCCTCTTCTGTGGGCCACAGGTATATTCTGACCGCTACTGACTACTGCACTCGCTGGTCTGAGGCAATAGCTTGTAAGCAATGCACCACGGAGGTAGTTATCGAATTTATTGAAAAACATATTATCACTAGATTTGGTTGTCCATTTGCTTTAGTTTGTGATAATGGCCCTGCCTTTTCATCATTGTGTTTTTCTAACTGGGCATTCGACTATGGGATCACTCTCAAATTCTCCTCTAACTACTATCCGCAAGGAAATGGGGTAGCTGAATCAACAAACAAGAACCTGCTTGAAGTCATCAAGAGACTTTTGGACAAAAACCCTAGGGATTGGCACACTCAACTCAGGTTCGCCTTATGGGCTGATAGAATCCGACACAAAGCCGCCTTAAACACCTCCCCATATCACCTGGTTTATGGGATTGAACCCATCTTTCCCATCCACTTGAGAATCCCGGTACTTCAATTCATGCAAGAGTACCTCGAGGCCGACAACCACTTATCTTCACGACTAGCCCAGCTATTGCACCTTGAAGAGAAACGCAATGCAGCCCTAGAAAACTTTGCTAAACACCAGGATGTAGTAAAACGATGGTTCGATAAGAGGGCTAAAATTAAAGCTTTCCGTATTTCTGATCTGGTCCTATATTGGGATAAAGCCCATGAGAGAAAGGGAGAACATGGCAAGTTTGACAAGCTTTGGCTAGGACCCTACCAGATTTATGAGATCCTGGGAGACAATACGTATCGACTCAAGAGCCTTGTTGGTGAGGAGCTGCCATTGCCTGTCAATGGCCAGTTCCTGAAGCATTACTTCCAGGCCTGAGGGACATTTATGTCTCGTTCTAGTGTATATAGTTAGAGGTTTGTTGCTCTGGTTAGTTTAGGGTGTTGTTAGTTTAGGTTAGTTTAGGTTGTTGCTAGTTTAGTTTGTTTCTCTATTTTTGCTGTCTTGCTTTTCGCTCTCCTTTGGGCCGGGCATTTTGTTTCGTCCGGTTGTTCTTGTGCTTTCGTTTGCTGCGTCTGCTTTGTCGCAGGGTCCTTGTTTCTGATGTGGTGGCAGATTGTGTAGACCTGCGAATGCTTCCTTGTTGGGCAGATAATCTGTAGCCTTTCTTTGAGAAGCCAAAGTTTCGCTTAGGCTTTGCTGTGGGATCCGCTGTTTTACCAGGAGATATGATGTCTTTTCATTGGAACAAGTCGTTAGCTGGTGCACCCAAAGTGTTTTCTAACCATATATCTCTCACGCTTAAAGTGCCCCTGAAGTAGCTAAGTGAGGCTGGGTGATCTTGTGTAAGTGAAGAATTTTGGGTCCTCCATTTTACCACCAACACTAATTCTGCAGATCCAGATGAGAGTGGCAGGCGGTACTAAGTACTGCTAGCCTACTGGGTAAAAATAAAAGGTGTTTCTCAACATCAGACCCACTACAAAGTATCAGCATAAAGATTATCCTTTAAATACTCTCACATAAAGACTGTTGTCAAAAGATTATTAGCATCAGAAATCATCGAAGGCAATATCAAAAAAGAATATCATTGCCAAAAGAAATTGCTATTGGAAGGATCGTCATCTCTATCAAGGCTCATTATGTCTCAACATCAGAAACATTCTCTTGGTGGTAAAATAATCCCAACTTCCTAGCTTAGCACGAAGAATCTTGGATGAACTTAGCTGCCAAGGGATGGGAATGAATACAATTGCACACACTCAGGTTTTCAGGATATGGAAGGATGCACTGGTTAGCGGTCCTTGATTCTTTTGGTAAGGCACCATGCTTTCTCATCTAATGAGTGGGAAACACAGAGAGTCTGGGTTTGAACTAACGTTTATCTTAGAAATGCTCTGGAGCATTTCCCCAGCAGAGTCGCCATTTGTTGTGCCTTGCACACACGCCCCATTCTAAACATGGGGGCCCCTCCCCTTTGTTCTTTTTTTGGCTAGTGAATCTTTGGGTTTTTGATCTCTCTCTCGGAAGTGGTTGTATGGTCTAAAGTATATGTGCCCTGGATAGAATGATTACCTCGAAAAAATCACTTCAAACTTGCTAAGGTGGGTTGTTATTTTCCCTCTAGAGTCCTTGATTTTAGCATTTTGCGCTAAAACTGAACTCAACCGACCTTTGCGCTAAATCTGGCTTCAACTGACCTCTGCACTGATTTTCAGTCTGTCGGACCTAGCGCTAAAATCCCCTCCGTCCGACCTAGCGCTAAAATTCGTTCCAAGTGACTTTGCGTCAAAACTGACTTGGTCGGATCCCCAACCAAACCCCGCATGGTCAGATGAGTCTGAAAGCCCCGCCCAATAGGTTAAGTCGGAGACCTCCGGATTTCGCGCTGATTCTTCCCTCAACCGACCAGGTCAGAGATCTCAAGTTTTCCCGCCAAGTCAGAACCGCTGCAAATCCCCGCTGACAGTCCGTACTCCCAAGCATTAATGGCGGATTTGCGTGCCTTAAATAAGGAAATTAAGCGGGATTAACCCATTTTTCACCGCATTCTCGAAGTTGCACATCTGGAGCTCCAATTTTCACTGCCGAGAATGCCCAAGCTCGAACCCGCGACCTCCCGACGAACTAGATTTGCATCGCCATTTGCAGGTAGGGTTCTAACCCTTCGCATTTCTGAGTTTCTTAGGGTTCCTTTGAAGCAAAGTTAGTGGAGACCGTTAGGGTTTCATTTTTTTTATATATACTGGTTGCTGAATCGTTAGGGTTTTCGTCGTCTGCATAGTGATTGTTGAATGTGATGGTTTCGGGTTAGGGTTTGGGGAGTTGATCCTTGCATTTTTTCAAACCCTAGATCTAAAAACCACAAGGCCTTAGACAAATTTGGACCCTTTCGGGTCAAAACCCTGCAAACCCCGCGCACGAAGGCGGCGCTGGAGTAACCTTCGACCGACCTCTAAACGGCCCAATTATTCAATATGGTCAGACACCCTAAGATCTAGTGCCAAAATCCAGCGCCTAATTGCGCTAAAAATGACCTCATCCGACCCTCGCTACTCACATATCGTCCCTAATCGGGTCGGATAGTTTAGAAATGCCCGCAGCTCTGAAAACTGCTTTTTCCGCTAAAATCTCCTCCGTCCGACTTTGCGCTACAATACCTTGTGTCCGACCAAGTCGGATGACATCCATAACCCCGCGAAGTCGGTGCTGCTCGAAAAACCCACTGAAAAGACTTACCAAACTCTTTGCGCTAAAATTTCCTTCGTCCGACCATGCGCCAAAATACCTTGTACCCGACTTAGTCAGACCCCGTCGAAACCCGCGCAAGTCAGACTCACCTGAATTCCGCGCAGGAGGACTTTTGTTATACCAGCAACTGTTTGCGCTTGTTTGTCCACCGACCGACTTGCAAACCATCGGAGGTCGGAGACCTCCAAATTTTGCGCAAGTCGGACACCCTTGAAAGTAGCGCAAATTCTGGGATGCACAGAACAAACTCTCATTTGAGGTCAGACCTGCCTCCTTTCCCCGCCAAGGTCGGACAGCCTCAATTTTAGAGCTTTTTCTGCCCAAGGTCAGATAGCCTCAATTTTAGCACTTTTTCTGCCCAAGGTCGGACAACCTCAATTTTAGCGCAAAACTCCCTAAATGGCTGAATTTGCTGAAATTTCTTTAGGGAAGATAGTTCAAGGTAAGGTAATTAAGGTTGTAATGCTGTAATAATGATGTTTAGGTGAATCTTTTTACAACATTTGATATCTCCTTGCATGCAATGCTCTATGTATGTTAACTTAGTCTTCTTTCAAAATGCATGCTTCTAATGAACAATAGACTTATGATTGGAACTTATTTGGTATCAAGCTTATAAGGTCTGGTTTTGCAGATTAGATGTCTGCACGAGCTCAAGCCATGAAGTACGAATTCAAAGGGATACCCCCAGAAACCAAAATCCACTCTGGGTGGAGTAACGTGGGAGACACCGATCTAGGTCATATTGACTTGGATGATTTCAGACTCAGAATCTTCGGACCCACTCTGACTCCTCGGGCTAAGAAACTTAAGGACAGTGGACTCAGACAAGTAGCTGCCTTCCTGACCTCTGTTCAGTGTGCAGAATTGATAGCAAGTTGTGCAGATAGATACGACATCGTATCTAGACAAATTCAGACAGCTAATGGAGAAGTCCTAGCTGATTTGTCCCCGCCTGCTTTGGCAGAAATGCTGGATATCCCATGGCATAAAACCATGACTATGTCCGACAAGCAAGCATCTAAAGAGGCATATAATAAAGATGTGGAGGGATGCAGGAAACATATAAATGACCATTGGGTCAAGAGCAAGAAATCCGCTCTCGTCAAGCTCCCCATAGTATTATATAGAAGTGATTTCCATGATGAAATCGGGGATATAGTAACCTTTTTGAGCAGAGTATATGGGTTACCTGCTGCTTCCACTTTTGAAGATTGGATGTTCGTTATAATTTCGGAAGTGTTGAAGGGAACAAAGTTCCATTGGTCGCAGATCCTTAGCGACAATATACATGAAGCTTTCAGCCACTTTAATGAGAAGAAATATTTCAGATGGACATCCTACGTCGTCTATGCATTGGCAAGAATGAATCATTACGACAAATTGTCTAAGATCAGAGAAATCAGGAATGATGAAAAGACCCAGGTCAAGGTATATGAAGGCTATCCTCAATTGACTTCATCACAATCATTGATACACTTCAAGCGGGTCAATGATGCATTTACCATGTACATAGCGAGGAAGTTACAAGGTAATACAGCCTTGAGGATTTCAGCTGAGGCTATGAACGAAATAATCAAATATGGCCAGTGGTATATACAATTTGAGAAGTTCACATATATCAGAGTACAAGGCTTCACTGGAATGGCATATAGGTTGCCAAGATATCCTGATGATAAGACAGTGCTCCTAGAACTATCCAGGCAACTAGTGCCGTGTGCCAAAAAACTCAAGCACCTGCACCGAACAAATGTTCAATTTCCCATCAAGTTTGGCAGAGGACTCTACGCATGCCCTTCCCTTGCCTCAGCTAAATATTCAGATAAAGAACTCCAGCTTCTGAACTTGCACTATTACAATGCCAGGGCTCACTTTGACCCGAATCAGGTGATGGAGAAGTTCGTGAGCAGGAAGTTGTTTCACAAAGATCATATTGAAGATTTCTGGGCCAACTGCACTGATGACTACGAGGTCATGAAGAGGGCACACTCGAGGCTATCCTTGGATTTTATTAAGAAATTTCATGTAATGGCAGTGCCAGACCAATTGCAAGATGATGAGAATGTCATGGTCAGAGGCCCATGGGAGACACAATACCATTTACCCATCCCATTACCCAATTGGGCAAATGCTGAAGAAAGCTCCTTGGATGTGATCATGAAGGAGCCAATTAGATTGAGTAAAGCCTGGGCCAGAGCACAATTGGGTGTCCTAAGGGGGCAAGGAGTCCAACTGACCTATATGGCAGTTGAATCAGATAAGGACTCCGATGGAGAAGAAGATGAGCCCGTACTAGGGACAGATGACACAGAGCCAATCAAGGAGAAGGATTCAGATATTGATGAGCATGCCCCTTTGGCAGCAAGGGCTAGAAAAGTGAAAAAACCTCCTGTGAGATCCCCTCGGAAGAAGGATCCACCTCCTAGGCCTAGAGTCACTAAGAGGAAAGACATGCCAGGCAGCACTGGGGAAGCCTCCAAGGCCAAGAAGGTAAAAACAGAAGCAGCGAGCAAGGAGAATGTTACTACTAAAGATGATTCAACTCCTTCGATCTCCCAAACCCCCATGCCCGATATAGGAACAGTTGTTTTGGCTCCCATCTTCTCTACTTCTATCCCTCCTCCTTCTTCCGTTTCATCTACTTCTCCCACCACTTCAGCCATCATTGTGCAGGAATCATCCCCTTCCGCTTCTCCTTCCTCTGGCATTACTACCACTTCCTGCCCACTGGCAATCTCCTCCGGTGATCCCAGCCATCCTCTCGCCATCACGTACCCTACCCCTTCTTCTCCCTTACCATTGCCTGCCTTCGCTAATTTGACTCAAATTAGTACCCCTTCCTTCACAATTTCTTCTGCTGTCCCCCTTTCACAAATGCCTGCTATGTCATTGGAAGTACCTTTGTTGGATGGTATTGAGAAGGTATGTGCGGAGTTAGGATTACAAGAGCACGGAGCAGTAACTGAAAAGAGCGAGGGAGTGCTAACTATTGAAGATGATAAAAGCCTCCTCGACACGCTTGTTGGTATAAAGATAATTGATATATCTGATAGTCCACTAAGCAAGGACCCAACGGAGGAAGTTTTGGAAATTGCACGAGAAAATGTGCTTGAGAGTCAAAAGGAATTGGCCCAAGAAGAAAAGGAGAAGAGCCCTGAGCCCAAACGAGGGCCTTCCAAAGAATTGACTATATCAGATAAGGATGGAAATGCTGAGTTGGACAAATCTTCTGCTCCAGAATGGCTGCAGGATAGGATGGTATATCCAGAACCCCAGATTGAAGTAATGAAAATCGATTTGAGCACCATCCTATCGCAGGCTCAAAAACCTCAGAAGCAAAAGAGGGCGAAGGTGCAATCAAGGATCTACCAGAGCGAATCAGGCTCAAGGATTGCGGAGGTAGCTGTCCCTCCTGCTGACGTAACAAGAGATCAAGTCAGGGCAGAGGATTATGTGATATCCATAGTTGACTTAGGCCCAACCACCCGTGCTCAAAGGGTGGATGATTTCAAAGGATCAGTTACGTCAATTTTGAAGCAGTTGGATAAGGACGAGATGTCCAAGAAAGAATTAAAGCGCCAAAATGAGGAGCTCAGGGCATGTCTGCAATTTTTGGTAAAACCAGTAGATGCAGGAGATGATATAAGGACTGTGCCTACCTTCCTATCTACCGACGAAATGGCAAAGCTGAGCAAGGTAAGATCAAAATCCCAAGGTGTCAAGAACTGGTTGATGAGTGTGTTTGAATCGGGATGCGATGCCATAAGTGCCTCTGCTCACATCCACCAACGTACAGTGGAATTAATTAAGAAGTGGAAGGATTTGCGCGATGAATGTGACTTGTTCGACGAATATTATTCTCACATGTATCCGTGAATCAAGGGTATCCGGGAGTTGCCAGCTCAAACCTTGGTCACAAAGAATATTTTGACTGGAGATAGGCTCCCGAAGGCTATTGAGTGGTATCAGCAGTTACTTCTGAGGAAAGAGACCTTTGAGCAAGTGAAGGAAGCATATAAACCCGCTGACGAGGAGCTGAGATCTATCGTATACGATATCAGCGATGCTTTGAGAAGCTATAGAGACGAATCTTTTGATGATTATGCTCCTTTCGAGGTCGAAAAGTGCAAAGGAAAACTACATGTTATATTATTTGAGGACACTGTGCTAAGTACAGAAGAACGGCTAGATAAGGCAAGTGACCTCAGAGCAGAATTCAAAGCATTCCGCAGAGCAGAGACAGATTTTGAAAGGATATACACCAGGTTCAGTCGGAGCTGGAGGTATTCGATTATAGAGTACATCATCTGAAAGATCCAGACCCATCTGATATCAATCCAGCACTTGAGGCATGGCTAGCCTATCGGAATAAGCTGTCCAGTGGAGATAGTATCGACCTGGATAAAGAATCTTAGTATTATTTGAATATTTTATTAATTCAAATCCTATCATTGTTGTAAATTTGATATATCTGGATAGTATGTGATTCATTTTTGTCTTCTTCTTACCTCCTAAATGAGTCTTTTCACTAATGTATTGAGTTGGCTAGTCAAAATGACTAGATTCAATGTATCTGGAGCTGTTTTTTCATCTTTTTCATAAAAGACAAAATGTAATCTGGGAATTAATGTGGGCCTTTCTTAATGTAATCTGAGCCGTCGGTGTTGAGTTAATCTCCACCATTCATTTGAAGAGCTAGGGTATGCTGCTTTCTATATAAAGGGCTGCCATTTCCACTTTTGTAAGAGAGATTTTGATGCCAAATTGTTGACTCTGTGCCATTTAAATTAAATACAAAGCAAGTTTCTGCAGCATTTCTGAGAATTTGCATTTTGTTTCAATTCATTGTGGTCTTCATGGTTTGCTTCTTGCTCTCCCATAGTTAGATTAGTAGTGCTTTTATGATGTTAATGGTTTATTGCAGTATTTGATGAATGTTCTAAGTCCATACTTTTAGTTGTTTGCTGATGGTAAATAACTGTGTAAAGTTAGCCTGGGCTTATTATTTGTGCTGAAGTTCAACTTCATTTTATGAGTTAAGTTGCGCCATTTATTGGGTATTTAACGAATGAATGTGGTCTAAAAATCCTTCGACTTCCATTGAAGATAGCACCGTTTTCTGCAGCACTGTAACATTTAAGTTTGGTAACTCAGAAAATTGGTTTAAAGTCTGGAATATTTGTCTACTAAAGATAACCCCTGCATTGTGAATGTCACTTAGGATTCCTTCTAAACCCTAAATCTTTTGCATTTTCTTTAAACCCACTATTTAGTTGTCAGAATAGAAAGTTTCAACAGCATCTCACTTTGTATATCAGCTGAAAATCATAGTGGGGTTTATGTGTATTTGTTGTCTCAACCTTGAAGATTTGCAGACTGCATGTAAGACCCCTTGTAGGTATAGCTAGAACATAACCATTGAGAAATTCCAAGCAAGCTAAGACCTAGCTGTATTATCCTTGGAGTAGTCTCGCCTAGGGTGAAATACTTTTCAAGAGAGGTGTAAAACCAGCAATCGCACCTACGTTGTTGCGTGCTAAAAACACCATCAACACTATGGTACTTTCTAAGGGTACTAGGAGAGGGACTCTATTTTAGCTAGAGGCATGCATTTCACAATGCAATAGTTCTTCGGACTCAAGGAAGAGACCAGTAGTCACTTCATCCCCATCATCTAAATGAGCAGTGAAGAAATCTATTGTTTCTAGTATTAATGGTTGTAATCATGCATTGGAAGTTAAACTTCTTGCAGAAAAAACAATGTTATGGCATAAGAGATTTGGCCACATTGGTGAAAAGGGTCTGTGTACCCTGAAAAATAAGAACATCATTGAGGGGTTAGATGATTGTAATCTTGAGTTTGACTTTCGCAAACATTGCATTTATGGAAAACAAAACCGTGTTTAGTTTTATTCAAGTTCTCATAAGTCTTCTGGTGTGTTGGACCTTATTCATTCTGATGTGTTTCATCATGTTAATGTTCCTTTGTTATCAAAATCTATATACTTTGTATCTTTTATAGATGATTATAGTAGAAGGACATGGATTTATTTTCGTAGAGGCAAATCTGAAGTCTATAGCAAGCTTACGGAGTTTAAAACCTTTGCTGAAAATTAGACTGGTCAAAAGATTAAATGCTTCAGAACTAAAAGATATGTTGCATCTAGAATTCTAACATCCATATCACAAGTCTCGGTGAGTCATCTGCTGGAGAGAGAGCATAGTTTAAAAACACAAGTCACTTATCCAAAAGATATGTTGCATCTAGAATTCTGACATCCATATCGCAAGTCTCGGTGAGACATCTACTAGAGAGAGAGCATCTTCTAAGTGCCTTACCTACAACCATAGACTGGCAGTCCTCCGTACACCTTCCTTTTTGGAAGTGGCCCTACCCTTAACAAAGAGTATAGACATAAGGTAAATAATGGTTATTTTCCATCTAAGTATTGGTATTATATCCTACATAATGCTATCAATCATACAACCCTAGATAACCTCTAGCTAAGTATGATCATTCTGATAGGTTATGCAATCTAGATACGGTTAACTAATAATGCATGCAAAGATGTATGCATTACTTTGGCCAAAGATTCAATATAAAATAGATGTTCACAATGAACATTATCGTAATGTCCACCCATCCTCCAAATCGACTTGGATACTATCGCATCCTACAGTATGACTTGGTCAACTAGGTTTAACTATAGCTTTTTATTTAACTCAAATCTAGTCTTTCTAACATAGATAGATTTTTAAGACACTGTCATTGTTCCAAAGACCTTATGGAATGACTATCTACACTTGGGTATCTCCTTGCATCCTTGCAACATCTGAGATCCATGACTTATCAACACTTATAACTTAAGTCAAATTGCAAACAACCAAATAGGTTTTTTTTATACCAAGAATAAACATAAATGTTGGGAATTAAGGTGTCTCAACCTTGTTAATTCTTTGCATTTGCAATGTTTGTATTTATTATTTAATTGCCTATGTTGTAAATAATTGGAAATTCTATATTGTCATGTTGTGGGATGTGGCATGGTGATGTGTCAATCCTACATGGATTATGAGAACTTGTTATTTTGTCCTCACATGAGGAGATAGGCATCCCACTTAGTGGTAGGAATATTCTACCATGTGTCAGCATCTTCTATGTTGTGTAAGGAATGTTTGACCGAAACGGTTATGACAAATTCCTATGACAAATCTATGACATGTAAGAGTCAGAAATAGAAGGTTGTAAGACAGGTGATGACATGTGTCATGAAGCATCTTTGAATGAGGCATATTTGGGTGTCCCAAGGTGGAATATGACATGTTGTAAGAGAATATTCTATTTATAGCATGTGTATGATAGATTCTCTTACAGCTATAAGTTGTAACCACTATGACAGATTCTATGATGGTCGTAAGTGTCGTAAGAGTATCTGTCATAGCCCATGTTGGAAATAGGTGACCTCTTTTGGATGGGAGCAGTGGACAAGTGTCAAGCACATTCTACAATGTTGACCAAGTGTCCTTAGGCATGGGTTTTGGTCCAAGATGCCATGTTGGACGCCCATTCCAAGAAAGGTCCAATATTGCCTTGTATTTCCTATTTATATAGGTGCTTGGAGATGGAGTTTGTATCACAGGTTTATAGGTACTATTATGCTGCCGGATTGACTCCAGACAGGAGTGTTGAAGACCATTGAAGCTTGCATTGCAAGTTTATTGTAAACATTCTTTCATATTTGTTAATACATTGTGCAGGTTTCTGAGTGTGGGGTTTTTCACCCGATAAGGGTTTTCCCCACCGTAAATCTTTGTCTCTCTTCTTCTGTCTACTTTCTGGTTCTTGTGTTTTGCTGCAATATCTAATGTTAATGGTTTAACATTGCTGTAATAGTTAGGATAAAGTTGAATTTGAATAGCCCTCTCCTCATTAGATTAGTGTAGGAAGCATTTTCTACACACCTAGCTTCCTTTTAGTTGGTATCAGAGCTTGATCACCTTTGGTCCTAGTTGTTGGGTAGGGGTTTTTTGAGCTAATCTTAGGTGTAGTGGGAGTCTGTGTAGAGCATTCTGTATCTTATTGCAGCAATGAGATGGCAGGCACATTAGGAAGGTTTGAAGTAGAGAAGTTCAATGGCAGTAATTTCAAGCTGTGGAAGCTTAAAATGGAAGACATGTTAGTTGATCAAGACCTTTGGGAAAGTGTGAATGGAACTAAACTAGATACAATGTCACAAGATGAGTGGGATCTCAAGGATTGGAAGGCTAAGGGTCTCATAAGA
This sequence comes from Cunninghamia lanceolata, assembly GCA_027924645.1. NCBI lineage: Eukaryota > Viridiplantae > Streptophyta > Pinopsida > Cupressales > Cupressaceae > Cunninghamia > Cunninghamia lanceolata. The sequence goes on from BSBN01000078.1 coordinate 22,887,078, forward strand.
CTTAGTCTTGCCAATTCTGTGTTGTTAAATGTCCATGAGGAGACTACTGCAAAACTCCTTTGGAAGAAGTTGGGGGATGTGTATCAAGCCAAATCCCTAGTCAATAAACTTTTCCTGATAAAGAAGTCGTATTCTCTTCGAATAGAGGATGAACAATTTGTTGCTGAGCATATGAATGCCTTTAACATGTTGGTTGCACAATTGACATCTATTGGTGTAAAGATGGAGGAGGAGGATCGGTGTATTGCCCTGCTTTGTTCTCTGCCAGACTCATGGGATCATCTTGTCATGGCAATTGGAAGCACCACATCCACATTCAAAATGGAAGAGGTGGTTTCTTTGCTGTTGTCTGAAGAGATGCAGAGAAAGTCTTTTGAGGCAGCCAAAGAGGCCCTTGCAGTTCAGGGAAGACCCAAGGAGAAAGGGAAGAAGAAGGACAAGAAAGATGAGAAGGGTAGATTCAAATCTCCTAGAAAGTCTAAGGCTCTTTGTTGGAACTATGGGAAGACTGAGCATTTCCAAAAGGAATGCAAAGAGGAGAAGAAGAAAAAGAAGAAAGCTCTTGATTTAGATTCTAACAAATCACAAGATGATGGTGATGCTTTCATTGTAGCCTTGGCAACCCATGCATATGATGATGTGTGGCTAATCGACTCTGGTGCATCATTCCAGATGACCTCGCATTGAGACTGGTTCACTAAGTATGAGGAGTTCGATGGTGGAAAGGTGTACCTGGGTGACAACTCTCATCTGAAGATCATTGGTCATGGAAGAGTCTCTATCCAATTCCCTGATGGTCGAGTGAAGGGGATCTCTGGGGTTCTACACATCCTAGGCTTAGCGTGGAACCTACTTTCTATAAGTATGTTGAATGATGCAGGTGTGGAGGTTGTCTTTTCGAAAGAAGGATGCAAGATGACTAGAGGAGATATGGTACTTGCTAAGGGTATTAGGAGAGGTACTCTGTTTAAGCTAGAGGCATGCATTTCACAATGCAATAGTTCTTCTAACTCAAGGAAGACAGCAGTAGTCACTTCATCCCCACCATCTGAATGAGCAATGAAGAAATCTGTTGTTTCTAGTATTAATGGTTGTAATCGTGCATTGGAAGTTAAACTTCTTGCAGAAAAGACAATGTTATGGCATAAGAGATTTGGCCACATTGGTGAGAAGGGTCTGTGTACCCTAAAAAATAAGAACATCATTGAGGGGTTAGATGATTGTAATCTTGAGTTTGACTTTTGCAAACATTGCATTTATGGAAAACAAAACTATGTTCAGTTTTACTCAAGTTCTCATAAGTCTTCTGGTGTGTTGGACCTTATTCATTCTGATGTGTTTGGCCATGTTAATGTTCCTTCATTATCAAAATCTATATACTTTGTATCTTTTATAGATGATTATAGTAGAAGGACATGGATTTATTTTCTTAGAAGCAAATCTGAAGTCTATAGCAAGTTTAAGGAGTTTAAAGCCTTTGCTGAAAATTAGATTGGTAAAAAGATTAAATGTTTGAGAACTAACAATGGTGGTGAGTTCTGTTCTACAGAATTCGATAAGTATTGCAAGGAACTTGGGATTGAAAGGCACAAGACAACTCCATACACGTTGCAGAAAAATGGAGTTGTAGAGAGGATGAACAGGACACTGATGGAGAAGGCTAGGAGTATGCTTAGTGGAGCCGGTCTAGAACAAAAGTTTTGGGCTGAAGCTGTTGCCACTGCTTGCTATCTGGTAAATAGATCTCCTACATCAGCTCCTATTGGAAAGACACCCATGGAGGTGTGGTCTGGTAGGAAGCCTTCAGTAAGGCATCTTCATGTTTTTGGTTGTAAGGCATATGCACATGTGGCTAGGGAGAAGCGGTCAAAGTTGGAGAACAAAGCTGTTAAGTGTATCTTTATTGGCTATGGTGTTGGTGTGAAAGGATACAAGCTTTGAAAACCCGTGGCTGAAAAAGTGTTGTATAGCAGAAGTGTCATCTTCAGAGAGCTTACACCTTCTTCCACTATTTTGCAGCTAGAAGAAAGAGAAAAGAAAAAGGATGTTGTTCAGTTTCCTCTCACACCTGAGAAGACTGAACAGAAAGACAATGTTGGATTTGATGATGAGGAGAGGTTGTGCAGCTCTAAAAGTTCAGATGAAGAAGTTGAACCTCAATCTCAGCCCTTGAGGAGGACTACACAGATAAGAAAGCAACCTGAAAGGTTTGGTTTTACATTGCTTGATTCTAGTTGTGCTTATGCTTTGCTCACTAACAGTGATGAACCTAGAACTGTATCAAAGGCTTTGGATATGAAGGATGCAGGTTCCTGGAAGGAGGCCATGGAGGAAGAAATAGATTCTTTCAAAAAGAATCAAACTTGGGACTTGGTGCCTTTGCCTCCTAGACAGAGACCCATTGGATACAAATGGGTTTTCAAGAAGAAAATTGGTGCAGATGGCAGTATTGAGAAGTATAAGGCTAGATTGGTTGCAAAGGGGTATTCACAAGTGGTGGGTATAGATTATGGTGGGATCTTCTTTCCCATTGAAAAGTTGACATCCATTCGATTCCTGTTGTCACTCGCAGCAGCTTATGACTTGGAGGTAGAACAGATGGATGTGAAGATAGCTTTCCTTCATGATGACTTGGAGGAAGAAATCTACATGTCACAGCCAGAGCATTACATGGTAAAAGGTAAAGAAAATTTGGTTTGCAAACTTAAGAAGTCTTTGTATGGTTTGAAGCAATCCCCTAGGAGATGGTACTTGAAGTTTGATGCCTTTGTGTTGTCAATTGGATTTGTGAGATTGAAATCAGATCACTGTGTTTATTATAAGTTTGATGGTAATCGTATTCTAATTATTGCACTGTATGCTGATGATGTGTTTCTCATTGGGAAGGGTAAGAATATGATTTTTGATTTTAAATCTCAGTTGTTAGCTCAGTTTGAAATGAAAGATTTAGGGACAGCCAGGTACATTCTAGGAATGGAAATCGGAAGAGACAGAACCAACAGAAAACTTTGGTTAAGCCAGAGTAAGTATGTGAAGACTGTGTTGGACAGATTCAACATGGTAGATTGTAGACCATTGTTTGTTCCTATTTCTTTGGGGACAAAGTTGTCTATTGAGGATTGTCCAAAATCTCCTAGTGAGGTGGAGGACATGAGCAGAGTACCTTATGATAGTGCTATTGGTAGCTTGATGTATGCTATGGTCTGCACAAGACCAGACATTGCCCAAGCAATGGGAGTTCTTAGTCGATTTATGGCTAACCCTAGATGGGTCCATTGGGATGCAGTTAAGCAAGTGTTTAGATATTTGAGGGGTACTTCCGAGTATTCTATTTTCTATCATGGTAATGTTTCAGGACCTCCACATTCTGTTGATATTCATGGATTTGTTGATTCAGATTGAGCAGGTGACATTGACAGCAGGAGATCTACCAGTGATTATGTGTTTACACTATTTGGTGGTGCTATTAGTTGGATGAGTAAGTGACAACCTATTGTTGCTTTGTCCATGACATAAGCTAAGTATATGGCAGCAACTCAAGCTTGTAAGGAAGCCATTTGGCTTAAGAGATTATGTTCTAATATTGGTGTTGATGCAGGTTAGATCATGATCAGTTGTGATAGTCAGAGTTAAATTTGCCTTGCAAAGAATCCAACTTTCCATGCTAGAACCAAGCACATTGATGTTCAGTTTCACTTTGTTCGAGACATGGTTGATGATGGAAAGGTAAATTTGCAGAAGGTAGATACTTTGAAAAAAATTATAGATGCATTGACGAAACCAGTGGGTACAGAGAAGTTCAGATGGTGTTTAGAGTCTACGGGCCTCTCAGCCTATACCAATTAAATTATGTTTTTCTACTAGCTCTTACAAGGTATTCGACAAGTGGGAGAATATTGGGCATTAAGGTGTCTCAACCTTGGTAATTCTCTGCATTTGTAATGTTTGTATTTATTATTTAATTGTCTATGTTGTAAATAATTGGAAATTCCATAATGTCATGTTGTGGGATGTGGCACGGTGATGTGTTAATCCTACATGGATTATGACAACTTGTTACTTTGTCCTCACATGAGGAGATATGTAATGCCCCTCACATTTTGGCTTGTTATAGTTGTTAGTTTCATATTTCCCTCTAACAGTTTGGAGATAGTTGCTAGTCTTTCATTTCATTTATTCAGTTCTGAGACACTTGGATTAGTAGGTTATGGTTTATGTATACTTTGATTTTGAGTTAGACATGTGTTATGAGTGATGATGACATTATGGTTACTTCAGTTATGATGTGTTGGACATGATTAGTAATGGATTAATATTGCATGTTTTATTAGATTTGTTGATATCTGTTTTCAAATGCAGTGGTTATAATCTTGCTCAAGAGAAGGGATGGTGTAGCATTACTCGCTTTGAGTACCCTACTACGCTGTGATTCTTTGACTCTCTGTGTGTAGACATATATGTATTTGATCATATACAACTAGTGGTTTGGATGCAGGCTGCAGGTACTGAACCTCGACTCCACCTGATATAGCAGGTTTGAGTGGGTTCTTGCACCAATGGGTATCAGTGATGGGAGATAACGTGAGGTCTATTCCACTAGGTCGGTCCTTGTTTTCTATTATGGTCTCGAGTCATGTTGTAACGCTTGGTCCTTGCCTTGTATGGTGGTAATCTTGTGTTGTGATATATAGTCGAGTTGTGTTAATTTTGTTCATGAGTAGTTGGAAAATACTTTAATGATTTATTATTAAGTTTATTGGATAATATTTGTCTTGGCTTAGAACTTGGATTGACACCTTGGTTAAATTTTATAATAATCTAGAATTAATTATTTTCTACCCAAGAATATGTATGTCATAAGTTATAGTTGCGGGTAATTAGTATAGAATTGGTTTCAGAATAAATGGTTATATGTGAAATTAATGCCTTGAGTTGCCAAATTTGAAATTGGTAGATTTAGGATCTCTTTTTATAGCAATTTTTTAAAATTTCTCAGAAGAGTGGGTTGTTGGGTAACGGATGCATGTCTGCATTTATTTTATGAGTTGAATCATTTTTATATGGGAAAAATTTTGTTCGGAAGGAGTGGAGGAAAAAGAACAGAGATATTGGGAGAAGAACAAGGAATTTGGTTGTAGGAGTTGGAGAAATTTGGAGGTGGGACTGGAATCTAGGTATGTGATTTGTCTCTGTCTATAAAAATTTACAAATTGTTGTAGTTTAGAATTTAAAATCTATTGCAACTTGTTTCGTGTGTGTGTATTTGCATGTCCTGTAGATTGGAATCTATTTATCTTTCTGGCTTGTTATATCTTGTACTTGTGTGGTTGAATGTTGCTCCAATCCTTGTAGATCCCTCCAAGATGTATTCTTCTGGTTTAGCCTTTGCTTAATTCCTCTTGAAATCTTGTGCCATCACATATAACCCTATATTTTGATTTCAAATAGATGACTCAATGGGAAGCTTTTACCAATCTCTTGTCATTGTCATTCTTGCATATTTATCTCTCAGATTGAAGTAGATTGCCCAATAAGAAAGTATTTCCAAATTGCACAGCTTTGTGTCTCTCTCTCCCTTCTAACATTTGCTATTGCTCTTATTTGTGACAATTTGTTTGAGTTGAATGCATAGGAGGCTATTTTGGATGCTCCACCATTTTGTAGATGGCCTTTACATTTTTTTTTTATGCAATCTGATGGTGCTTGCAACCACCTATTGGATCCTCCTATTATTCATAACTCTTTTAAACCTTGGATTCCTTGCTTTTATTTCTGTAACTTGGATGAAGAACTTGTGTCTCCCACACTACCTCCATTAGAAAGTACCCTGCATTTATGTCTAGAATTTTGACAGATCTTGTGAAGTTTTCTTCATAATTTTCTTCTTGTCTGCAATAAAAAAAAAATCTAATAATGGCTACAAGGCATTTGTCCATTCTTGAATTACATTAGTAAAATTCTCGGCTTGAAGCATGCAGAAAAATAAACATGTCTTGTTCTCATTGGAATTCACATGGTTTTAGGCCTAGAAGCTTGAACTTCTTATAGAAGTTCCCATTTCTATCTATCAGACCACTCGCATATTCTCTTTTCCTTTCACTATCACTTTAGAAAGGTTCTGTTTAAGCATAGTAACGTTTAGAAAACCATGGTTGCAGAGTCATTGGGAGTTGAATGGGAAGTAGAATGCTTTCAAATTGTTCCCTGTTTATTGATAGAGCCGCAAGCTATGTTGATAGTCATGCCTTTTGTAAATGCTTGCCTTATAATCTTGTCGCTGGCTGTAGACTCTTTTGCCGATATGGTATTCACTATACCTTTAGTCACCTATTTAGGTCTCTGCAGTTGAAGGGATACGTCGAAGGTAGTCAGCCTCATTGCAATATGAGATGTATTTGATGACTTGGTTAGGACCCAAGTTATTAGGGTCAAAGGGAATATCACCTTTGTTAAGTGTTTTATTTAGTTTATGTAGTCTCTATCACCTCAGTATCTAGTCGGTGTTCGTCGCTTAGTTATGTTAGTAGTCTTAAATAGGTCACAATAGTAGATGTATGTAGAAGGCTTAGTCGGCATACATAACAATTTAGGAGTGTAGTCAAATGGCATAGAATGGTATCTTGTTAGTGGGCCGATGGGAGATCTAGTCAGATAGGAAAAGAATATTTATTCTCTTGTACTTTTGTTTGCTAGTGACCTTAAGTGGTAGCACTGCAATGGGAAACCACGACCTTAGGATATTCTTTTGGTTGATTAGAGATTTGAGTTTGTAACTTATCCTATGTTTTAGGTTGAGTTTTGCAAGTAGTAGTATGATAGGAGATTTTATAGGTATATAGAAGTTGTTTGAAATTGTAGATATTTATTATTAACTTATGCTTCTAGTGAGAATTAGAGATACATATAGTTATTGTTTTAGAAATTGGAGAACTATTGGAAATTTGAATAGGAAAATTGTATGTATGCATAGTTAAAATAATATTAAAAAAAAATAGTATTCCGTGTATTCAAGTGATTGTTAGGTTCTCAAGGTATATTGTTCTTGGGTTATAACATAGTGGTGTGTAAGGTTAGATATTGTTTTTAATTAGTTGCAAATAAAATTATTATTCTTTTTCTAGTCTCTTTTAGGTATGAAGAACTAGAGTTATACGAAATAAATGATGAATGGAAAACTATTACTATTGAAAGATTCTATATAGTTATAGTTGTTTCTTTTTACTAAATTGGTGGTTTTAGAATTAGGTGTTCATATAGCTGTACACAAAATCAAAATGTGTTCTAGTGGTTTTAAATTATAGCATTTTGAATTACATACCTTTATTTAAATTTTTAACAAGGTATATATGTTTTAGAATTGAAATGATTTTGGTAGGATGTTAGTTGGGAACCTTTGCATATAGGAAACAAGGTAGGTACGTAATGTTGATTTGAATTTGTAAGCTATGCTTATGAAAATTATATGAATATAAATATAGATGTTGTTTAACAGCTGGTAGTTATTAGAAAAATAAGATAGTTAAATGGCCACTGGAAGTTCCATACTTATTCGTATTTGTTCTTAGTAGGAAATATTATTAGTGAAGCTTAAAAGGAAAATTCTTGTTGGCTTTTATTCTATGACATAGAAGATGCTAGTTGTTAGGAAATTTTAGTTAGGGAATTTATTTTTGAATTTTAGAGAGAATTATTATTGTCGTTAACTTGATTGTTCTTATAAAATTGTTGTTAATTCTCATAAGTTGTGTTCATGATTGAATCCAGGAGTACAGTGATTATCTTATGTCATTTGTCCTTCTGGTCACAGTTGTTTTCTTGTAATGGTTCTTTGTGTTCACCTTGGGTGGAGTATATGTCTATATTTTGGTTTGTTGTGAAGTAGTATCTTGCGAGATGTCTTGACCAATTCATGTCAAAATGGGGAAGTGTTGATCTTGACAGATAATGGTTACCTTTTCATTGGTTTTGTACCTATCTCCAGAGTTGTGATGTTTTGGTTCAAATAGTGGCATGTCAATGCAATGGGATTTTTATTGTCGAGGGCAAGTGAATGGCATGAGTAATGGTTAGAATCTGTTTTGTACTTTATCTTTGCTCGTGGTGGCTTGGTTGTTTGTTTAGAGTTTGGTAAGAGAGTGGCTTCTAAGGTGGGATCGGTACCTAGGGAGAGACCACCTGGGTAACCCCATGGAGGTTATGAGCAAGTGGAAACTTAATAACTTATTAGGAGGGTTGGGATAGTAAAACACATAACAGGATAAGTAAGATACCTCACCCATTCCTTGAGTGCTCTCACAGGCCAAGGATGGGATGGGAAGGCCTGGTTGTTAAGGCTGACCTCCTTGTCTCCATGAGAGGACTTGTTGGCTCCGCATGTGTCACCCTATGGGGCCGGTGCGTAGAGAGAGGCTACCAGGGTAACCATAGATGGGGGATGGCTTTTGGTGATAGATAGCCTACGTAACCCATGCTAGGACCATGCGATGACACTCTCCTTATGGCTGAGTATAGTTTTGGCTTCTTGTTTGATCTTGATTGGATGTTGGTTTTGTCTGGTGTATTACTGTCATTTCTATGCAGTCTTGTTATCATGTATGCATGTAAGGAGTCTATAGTTATTGTTGCTTCATTGTTGTAACTTTGACCTAGTGGAGCCTTGATGTTATCTCCTAGCTCGGTGGGGTGGACCTCAGGGTTCCACATGGTTGGGTGGCAAAGCTATCCATTGGTCTTCTTGGAGATTCGATTCGAGTCCTGTGTAGAGATGTTCCAATTCTAGTTTGCTTTTCCACTTTCAATGATGTTGTATACTCTCATTTGTACTCATTTGTGAACTGACAAGATCAGTCTTGTAATTTTGTACTGAAATTTTGTAATCAAACTATCTTGCAATTGTAAAAGTTATATTATCTTGTATAGAAGTTTAATGTTTATCACCTGTGTGAATTAACTTTCATTGCACTGATGCAGTTATGTTGCCCTAGGGTTGTTAGAAGTGCATTTTCCTTCATGTTGTGTATTTTGTTATACTTGGATTTAATAATGCAATTTCTTGCTTTCAAAAAAGAAAATATTTTCTGTATTTTTGCACTTCTAATCTAACACTCTAGGGTTGCATGATGGGGCACCACATTTGGTATCAGAGCCAAGTTTAAACACTAGGTACTTTGGATATAATTGAGCCCATTATGTGACCTAGTGCTTAAACTCTGTGGATTAACTGTTGTTTTCCTTTCTATGTGTAATAAATCATCTTTTGGTGATGTAGGTAGATGCCTAGAGGTAGAGGTCGAGGCTGTGGCAGAGGTAGGGGTCATGGGAGAGGTGGTGGCAGTACACCTCCTCCCAGTTCTCCTCATGAGAGTGCCCATGAAGGCAGAGGTTAGAATATGGAGGGTCAGGGTCAGCCTGATGGAGCCTAGTTGAGATAGATTCTTGAGGAGGCCCTTGCCCCTTTAGGCCTTAGACAGGAGGGTGAGCAGCCTAGGGGAGGTTAGGAGGTAGATCAGCCAGGTCCTAGAGAGAGAGAGATCTCCTTGGCGGAGAGAGTTGACAGCGGAGCAGGAGGCCACACTAGACAGCCATATGAGAGATCTAGTGAGAGCATGCCCTCCCATCTTTGATGGAGATGGTAGGGGTCTTGAGGTGGAGACATGGTTATTGGACTTAGGTAGGTGTTTTGCCATGCATCCGTATGGCAGCAACACCAAAGCTAGGTGTGCTATTTTGTATCTTTGAGGGTTCGCTTTGACTTGGTGGTAGCTAGAGGAGTAGAAGCTACGTTTGGACATTAGCACTATGTCTTGGGAGTTGTTCTTAGAGAGATTCAGAGCTTGTTTTCTATCTGACCATTGGAGGTAGCGTCGAGCAGATGAGTTCCATGAGCTGAGGAAGTTGGCCATTATAGTTGAACAGTATGAGCGCATATTTTATGAGCTCAAGCAGTATGTGGGTATTGGAGATGACGAGTCTATGTTGGTACAACATTTTATCAGGGGTTTGAATGCCTGGATCAATGAAGGGGTTCGTGTATTCAAACCTAAGACTATGGAGGTTGCCGTGGAGAAAGCCCGATTAGTGGAGGAGAATTTGGCTATGGCACTCAATGGGCATATAGGTGTGCACATTGGTGGTACACCTTCTTCACGATATGGTTCTCGAGGTGGTCACACTTAGGCATCAGGTTCTCATGCACCCTCAAGGGGTGGGCAGTAGCAACAGTATTCTCAGTCCAAGTCAAAGAATTCTTAGCATCAGCAAGGTAATAGATTTCAAAATAAGAAGGACCGGTCTTGGCAGCGCAATAAGCACAATCATTTTGAGTGGCCAGCTTAGAGTACGCAGTCCGCAGTGAGAAGAGGCAGTTTTCAGCAGTCTAGTAATTTTTAGGGTGGTGGTGGTCTTGGTAGAGGCACAGGGTGTTTCTCTTGTGGCCAATAGGGCCATATTGCTAGGTAGTGCCTGTAGAGGGGTGTATCAGGGTTTGGACATCGATCGGCAGCATCTAAGCCAATGGTTGGTGATGCAGGTAGGTCACACCGAGTCTTTACAGTAGTGGATGACCGACAGGCAGAGCATCAGGGCACCGTGGTGGAGACTTCTGGTCGTATACGAGGTATTGGTTTTTCTATTCTTTTTGATTCCAATGCATCTGATTCGTTTATATCTCCTTCTCTTGTGGAGCGTTGTGGCTTAGTGGAAACAAAGAAGGATGATAGGTGGCAGGTTGAGTTAGCTTTTGGGGCTAAGATAGTAGTTGAGTCTCTAGTCTCAAGGTGTGAATTGATGATTGCCTTTCTATCTACTTCAGTAGACCTTTGTATCCTACCCCTTGGATCATATGATATAGTTTTGGGGATGGATTGGTTAGAGGCCCATTAGGCGGTGATAGATTGTTAGCATAAGTCCATTATATGTGTGGATGATTCTAGTGTAGAGGTTGAGGTTGTAGGAGTTCAAAGACCTATTTCCCTATGTATGATCTCCACTATGCAACTTAAGAGATGCATGCGTCAGGGATGTCAGCTTTTTGCAGTCACTGTTAGTGACTTGGAGATGGAGGAGAGTCGAGAGGCATCTCTTGACAATCACCCACTCTTGAGGGAGTATGCTGATGTTCTTCCATCTAACATTCTGGGTATGCCACCTAAGCATGACATCGATTTCAGGATTGATCTAGTTCCTGGTGCAGAGCCTATCTCACAAGCTCCATACAAGATGACCACTCAGGAGCTCAAGGAGCTTCGACTGCAGTTGGAGGAGCTATTAGCTAAAGGGTTCATTCAACCTAGTGTTTCTCCTTCGAGAGAACCTCTGATCTTTGTGAAAAAGAAGGACGGATCTCTGTAGCTATGTATTGATTATCAACAGCTCAATAAGGTAATAGTGAGGAATAGGTACCCCTTACCTTGGATCGATGATTTGTTTGATTAGATTAAAGGAACAAAGGTATTCTCTAAAATTGACCTTAAGTCGGGATATAACTAGTTGCGGATATTTGAGGTAGATATTCACAATATAGCATTTCGCACCCGTTATGGACATTATGAGTTCACAGTGGTAACATTTAGGTTGACGAATGCACCTTCAGTTTTCATGAGCATGACGAATGGTGTTTTCCGCACTTATCTCGACAGATTTGTCCTTGTATTTCTAGATGATATATTGATCTATTCAAGAACTATGAAGGAGTATGAGGAGCATTTGCGTAAGGTGTTGCAATGTCTTAGAGAAAATCAGTTGTATGCTAATTTGTCAAAATGTGAATTCTTTCAGACAGAGGTAAAGTATTTGGGTCATGTTATCTCTGGAGAGGGTATTGTGGTGGATCCTTCGAAGATCCAAGCTATTATGGACTAGCCTGCACCCACTAATGTTTCTAAGGTCCGCAGTTTTATGGGGCTAGCAAGTTACTATCGTCACTTTGTTATCAGGTTCTCGAGGATTGCCCATCCTATTACTCCTCTTTAGAGGAAAGGGAAGAAGTTTGTTTGGTTAGAGTAGTGTCAGGTAGTTTTTTACACTCTTAAGGAGCAATTGACTAGTGCACCTATTTTAGCAGTTCCTGATCCTGCTAGGGACTTTGTTGTTTGTACCAATGCTTCTTTGGAAGGTTTGGGAGTAGTTCTGATGTAGGATGGTCACGTAATTGTCTATGAGTCTCGCAAACTCAAGGATCATGAATTAAACTATCCCACTCATGACCTAGAATTAGTGGCAGTTGTGCATGCCCTGGTGAGATGGAGGCATTTTCTCTTAGGGCATTGGTTTGAGCTGCACAGTGATCATTATAGTTTGCAGTATATTTTCACGCAACCAAACTTGAATGTGAGGTAGAGGTGTTGGATGGAGTACTTGTGTGAATATGACTTTGAGGTCAGATATATTCAGGGCAAGGAGAATGTGGTAGTGGATACTCTTATTCATTGAAGGCATGAGATCTCAACAGTCTCTCTTACAGTTGATTTGAGAAGTCAGATTCTCATAGCTCTTCCTACCGACAGGTTGTGTCAGGAGGTGAGATCTGAGATTGAGTCTGGTAGACCTTTAGAGGGTACATTCTCCAGTTACTCTTTTGAGTTAGATGGTCTTTTACGACATATGGGTCGTATCTATGTTCCTAGTTCTGAGGGTCTTCGCACCCTAGTGTTGTCAGAGGTGCATCAGGCACCCTACTCTGCTCATCCAAGTGTTAAGAAGATGCATGCAGATCTGCGTCAATTGTACTTTTGGAGTGGTATGAAGAGGGATATTGCTGATTTTGTGTCGAGATGTCTTGAGTGTCAGAGGGTGACAGTAGAGCATCAGTACCCTATAGGTCTTTTACATCCTCATTTGATTCCAGAGTGGAAGTGGGATATCATTTCGATAGACTTCATTGTTGGTTTGCCAATATCCTCTCCCAACACAATGCTATTATTGTCACTATGGATAGGTTGACAAAGATAGCTCACTTTTCTCCTATTCATGCTTCTTACAATGCCTCTACGGTGGCTAGAGTGTTCATGGAGGACATCATCAAACTTCATGGGATTCCTCGTAGGATCATCTCCGACAGGGATCCGGTGTTCACTTTCACCCTTTGGACTTCCTTGTAGCATGCCTTGGGGACATAGCTGAACTTTAGTTCAGCTTACCATCCTAAGACTAATGGTCAGACTGAGAGGACTAATCAGGTTCTCAAGGATATATAGAGGATGTATGTGATGGATCGTCAGAGCCATTGGGAGGATTACCTATACCTAGTGGAGTTTGCCTATAATAATGGATATCACAGCTCTATTGGCATGTCTCCATTTCAGGCCTTGTATGGTCATCCTTGTAGGACTCCTCTGAGTTGGCATCATCTGGAGGATAGAGTCCTTCTAGGACCAGATATGTTTAGAGATATGGAGTAGCAGGTTGAGAGGATTAGAGAGCATTTGGTGGCTACTCAGGATAGACAGAAGAAGTATGCAGATGCTCATAGGATCGATCGTTAGTTTGTAGTTGGGGATCGGATGTTCTTGCGTGTGCAACCGCGAAAGAGTCCAATCTGCTATGGAAAGTGTTCTAAGCTAGCACCATGCTTTGTTGGACCTTTTAAGGTGTTGGAGAGGATTAGTCCAATTGCTTATTGTCTTGCTTTGCTGCCTAGCCTTTCACGCATCCATGATGTGTTTCATGTTTCTGTACTTAGACCTTACTATCCAGATATTGCTCATGTTCTTGATTGGACTGCTCTATAGGTAGAGAATGGGCATCTGGCTTTGGAGCCCATATGTATTCTTTAGCACAGGAGACTTTCTCTCAGGGGCAGAGACATGGAGTAGGTCAGGGTCCAGTGGGATCCTAATGATGACACATCGGCTACCTGGGAGGAGGCTTCCAGGATGAGAGAGTTATATCCTCACTTATTTGCAAGCTTCCAGGAGTAAGCCTAATTCTAGGGGGAGGATGTAATGCCCCTCGCATTTTGGCTTGTTATAGTTGTTAGTTTCATATTTCCCTCTGACAGTTTGGAAATAGTTGCTAGTCTTTCATTTCATTTATTCTTTTCTGAGACACTTGGATTAGTAGGTTATGGTTGGTGCAGGAGCACCTTGACAAATTGAGACTTCCATAGGAGTTGGATAAAATTTGAATGGTTCAATATTGTAATAAGATAAATTATGTCATATTTCAGAGGATGAAGTCATTAGGAAGGTTAAATGTTCTAGGTTTGTCTTCATTTGCAAATTAGGAAAGTTATCTTTCAAAACAATGTAGAAACTTGGAATGTGACGAGTCATTTGGCTCTTGGTTCGTCCCAAATCAATAGTTGGAAACTGAAAAGACACATTGTAATTCCTTTAAAAGGCCTTGTTTACCTTTAGAAATCTATGGGTGATTGAAGGAATGAAAAGGAATAGTAAAAAGGCACTATTTTCTATATTTTCTTCAGAAATTAGCTGTTTCCAGCCCTTGTACGGATCTGTACGGATTCATAGGCATGTGCAAGTTTATGTAAGTGATAGTATAGACAATCACCCTCCATTTCCTAATCATTTCATGCAGATTGGCTTTGTTTTAAGTTAGTTATTGCATTTTTAGTAAAAACTATCAAAACGCTGATTTAGGGTAACCCGTTTTGGGAAAAATGCCATAAATTTTGTTTCCACCATTAGATCTTTATGTAACTTGGGGAAATGTCTGTACCTATGTTATCTACAATCTGACTGAAGTGATTGACTTCATTTTTATTTATGTGGAAGTTATGAATGACTGTTCGTGGCATTTCACAGTGAAATTTCTGAGTTTGAACCCTTGTAGCAGAATTACCAGTCCATTTTTAGAGCACATTTTCCAAAGTAACCTATACCCATCTTGGAGTATACTGTGGAGAGGCATAATGGGTATCCAATGCATATCTTAGGTTGACATTTGAATGTATGTGCAAAAAGATAAGAGGATTGTTCTCTTTTTCTTGGGATACAAGCCATTTAGAGGATTTGTGAAGCAAGTGCATGTTCTGGGAGTGATCTGCCTTAACCAATGGGTGGGATGAGTCATTTGGTACCCCAATACAACCTTTCCATGGGAAAAACAAGATTTCTTTATGCTATTCTCACTTTTCTATGAAGATCCTTGTTTTGGGGCTTTTGGGGTGAATAGAACCTGGTCAAATTTGTCCTTTTTCTTGTATCCAATTTGCCTCTGCATCAATGGTTTATGTATACTTTGATTTTGATGGATTATGTTCAACCAATATAGTTACACATGTGTTATGAGTAATGACGACATTATGGTTACTTCAGTTACGATGTGTTGGACGTGATTAGTGATGGATTAATATTGCATGTTTTATTAGATTTGTTGATATCTATTTTCAAATGCAGTGGTTATAATCTTGCTCAAGAGCAGGGATGGTGTAACATTACTCACTTCGAGTACCCTACTATGTCGTGATTCTCTGACTCTCTGTGTGTAGGCATATATGTATTTGATCGTATACAACCAGTTGTTTGGATGCAAGCTGCAAGTACCGAACCTCGACTCCACCTGATATAGCAGGTTTGAGTGGGTTCTTGCACTAATGGGTATCAGTGATGGGAGATAATGTGAGGTCTATTCCACTAGGTCAGTCCTTGTTTTCTGTTGTGGTCTCGAGTCGTGTTGTAACACTTGGTACTTGCCTTGTATGTTGGTAATCTTGTGTTGTGGTATATAGTCAAGTTGTGTTAATTTTGTTCATGGGTAGTTGGAAAATACTTTAATGATTTATTATTAAGTTTATTGGATAATATTTGTCTTGGCTTAGAACTTGGATTGACACCTTGGTTAAATTTTATAATAATCTAGAATTAATTATTTGTTACCCAAGAATATGTATGTCATAATTTATAGTTACAGGTAATTAGTATAGAATTGGTTTCAGAATAAATGGTGTTATGTGAAATTAATGCCTTGAGTTGGTAAATTCAAAATTGGTAGATTTGGGATCTCTTTTTATAGCAAATTTTTGAAATTTCTCGGAAGAGTGGGTTGTTGGGTAACGGATGCATGTCTGCATTTATTTTATGAGTTGAATCATTTTTATATGGGAAAAATTTTGTTCGGAAGGAGTGGGGGAAAAGGAACAAATATATTGGGAGAAGAATAGGGAATTTGGTTGCAGGAGTTGGAGAAATTTGGAGGTGGGAGTGAAATCCAGGTATCTGATTTGTCTCTCTATAAAAATTTGTAAATTGCTATAGTTTAGAATTTAAAATCTATTGCAGCATGTTCTGTGTGTGTGTATTTGCATGTCCTGTAGATTGGAATCTATTTATCTTTGTGGCTTGTTATGTCTAGTGCCTGTGTGGTTGAATGTTGCTCCAATCCCTGTAGATCCCTCCAAGATGTATTCTTCCAGTTTAGCCTTTGTTTAATTCCTCTTGAAATCTTGTGCCATCACCTGTAACCTTGTATTTTGATTTCAAATACATGACTCAATGGG
Organism: Cunninghamia lanceolata; assembly: GCA_027924645.1. NCBI lineage: Eukaryota > Viridiplantae > Streptophyta > Pinopsida > Cupressales > Cupressaceae > Cunninghamia > Cunninghamia lanceolata. Next base: position 22,903,534 of record BSBN01000078.1, read on the forward strand.
AAGCTTTTACCAATCTCTTGTCCCTATCGCTCTTGCATATTTATCTCTCAGACTGAAGTAGATTGCCCAGTAAGAAAGTATATCCAAATTGCACACCTTTGTGTTTGTCTCTCCCTTCTAACATTTGCTACTACTCTTATTAGTGACAATTTATTTGAGTTGAATGCATAGGAGGCTATTTTAAATGCTCCACCATTCTATAGATGGCCTTTACAATCTGATGGTGCTTGCAACCACCTATTAGATCCTCCTATTATTCATAACTCTTTTGAACCTTAGATTCCTTGCTTTTATCTCTGTAACTTGGATGAAGAACTTGTGTCTCCCACACTACCTCCATTAGAAAGTACCTTGCATTTATGTCTAGAATTTCAACAGATCTTGTGAAGTTTTCTTCATAATTTTCTTCTTGTCTGCAATAAAAAAAAATCTAATAATGGATGAAAGGAATTCATCCATTCTTGAATTACATTAGTAAAATTCTCAGCTTGAAGCATGTAGAAAAATAAATATGTCTTGTTCTCATAGGAATTCACATGGTTTTAGGCCTAGAAGCTTGAACTTCTTATAGCAGTTCCCATTTCTATCATTCAGACCACTCGTAGATTCTCTTTTCCTTTCACTGTCACTTTAAAAATGTTTTATTTAAGCATAGTAATGTTTAGAAAACCATGGTTGGAGAGTCATTGGGAGTTGAATGGGAAGTAGAATGTTTTCAAACTATTGCTTGTTTATTGATAGAGCCATGAGCTATGTTGATAGTCGTGCCTTTTTGTAAATGCTTACCTTATAACCTTGTCATTGGTTGTAGACTCTGTTGCCGATATGGTATTCACTATACCTTTAGTCGCATGTTTAGGTCTCTGCGGTCGAAGGGATACGTCGAAGATAGTCGGCCTCATTGCAATATGAGATGTATTTGATGACTTGGTCAGGACCCAAGTTAGTAGGGTCGAAGGGAATGTCACCTTTGTTAAGTGTTTTATTTAGTTTCTATAGTCGCTATCACCTTATTGTCTAGTCGAAGTTCATCACTCAGTTATGTTAGTAGTCTTAAATAGGTCACAATAGTAGATGTATGTAGAAGGCTTTGTCGGAGTACATAACAATTTAGGAGTGTAGTCGAATGGCATAGAATGGTATCTTATTAGTGGGCCGATGGAAGATCTAGTCGGATAGGAAAAGAATATTTATTCTCTTGTAAGTTTGTTTACTAGTGACCTTAAGTGGTAGCACCGCAATGGGAAACCGCGACCTTCGGATATTCTTTTGGTTGATTAGAGATTTGAGATTGTAACTTATCCTATGTTTTGGGTTGAGTTTTGGAAGCGGTAGTATGATAGGAGATTTCATGGGTATATAGAAGTTGTTTGAAATTGTAGATATTTATTATTAACTTATGCTTCTAGCATGAATTAGAGATACATATAGTTATTGTTTTAGAAATTGGAGAACTATTGGAAATTGGAATAGGAAAATTGTATGTATGCATAGTTAAAATAATATTAAAAAAAAATAGTATTCCGTATATTCAAGTGATTGTTAGGTTCTCAAGATATATTGTTCTTGGGTCATAGCATAGTGGTGTGTAAGGTTAGATATTGTTTTTAATTGGTTGCAAATCAATTATTGTTCTTTTTCTAGTCTCTTTTAGGTATGAAGAACTAGAGTTATATGAAATAAATGATGAATGCAAAACTATTATTATTGAAAGATTCTATATAGTTATAGTTGTTTCTTTTTACTAAATTGGTGGTTTTAGAATTAGGTGTTCGTATAGCTGTACACAAAATCAAAATGTGTTCTAGTGGCTTTAAATTATAGCATTTTGAATTAGATACCTTTATTTAAATTTTTAACAAGGTATATATGTTTTAGAATTGAAATGATTTTGGTAGGATGTTAGTTGGGAACCTTTGCATATTGGAAACAAGGTAGGTACATAATGTTGATTTGAATTTGTAAGCTATGCTTATGAAAATTATATGAATATAAATATAGATGTTGTTTAACAACTGGTAGTTATTAAAAAAATAAGATAGTTAAATGGCCACCAGAAGTTCCATACTTATTCATATTTGTTCTTAGTAGGAAATATTATTAGTGAAGCTTAGAAGAAAAATTCTTGTTGGCTTTTATTCTATGACATATAAGATGGTAGTTGTTAGGAAATTTTAGTTAGGGAATTTATTTTTGAATTTTAGAGAGAATTGTTATTGTCGTTAACTTGATTGTTCTTATAAAATTGTTGTTAATTCTCATAAGTCATGTTCATGATTTAATCCAGGAGTACAGTGATTATCTTATGTCATTTGTCCTTTTGGTCACAGTTGTATGCTTGTAATGGTTCTTTGTGTTCACCTTGGGTAGAGTATATGCCTATATTTTGGTTTGTTGTGAAGTAGTATCTTGTGAGACGTCTTGACCAATTGGTGTCAAAATGTGGAAGCATTGATCTTGATAGATAATGGTTACTTTTTCATTGGTTTTGTACCTATCTCTAGAGGTGTGATGTTTTGGTTCAAATAGTGGCATGTCAATGCAATGGGATTTTTAGTGTTGAGGGCAAGTGAATGGCATGAGTAATGGTTAGAATCTGTTTTGTACCTTATCTTTGCTCGTGGTGGCTTGGTTGTTTGTTTAGAGTTTGCTAAGAGAGTGGCTTCTATGGTGGGACCGGTGCCTAGGGAGAGGCCGCCTAGGTAACCCCATGGAGGTTATGAGCAAGTGGAAACTTAATAACTTATTAGGAGGGTTGGGGTAGTAAAACACATAACAAGATAAGTAAGATACCTCACCCATGCCTTGAGTGCTCTCATAGGCCAAGGATGGGATGGAAGGCCTAGTTGGCAAGGCCGACCTCCTTGTCTCCATGAGAGGACTTTTCGGCTCCGTATGTGTCACCCTATGGGGTTGGTGCCTAGAGAGAAGCTGCCAGGGTAACCATAGATGGGGGCTAGCTTCTGGTAATAGATAGCCTGGGTAACCCATGCTAGGACCATGCGATGACACTCCCCTTACATAACTCAGTTACTTCCTCTTTATTTTGTTGTTACCTCTGGATTATAGTTTTGGCTTCTTGTTTGATCTTGATTGGATGTTGGTTTCATTTAGTGTATTACTATCATTTCTGTGCAGTCTTGTTATCATGTATGCCTATAAGGAGTCTGTAGTTATTGTTACTTCATTGTTGTAACTTGGACCTAGTGGAGTCTCGATGTTATCTCCTAGCTCGGTGGGGTGGACCTCAGGGTTCCACATGATTGGGTGGTAGAGTTATCCATTGGTCTTCTTAGACATTCGATTCGAGTCCTGTACAGAGATGTTCTAGTTCTAGTTTGCTTTTTCGCTTTCAGTGATGTTGTATACTCTCATTTGTACTCATTTGTGAACTGACAAGATCAGTCTTGTAATTTTGTATTGAAACTTTGTAATCAAACTATCTTGCAATTGTAAAAGTTATATTATCTTGTATAGAAGTTTAATGTTTATCACTTGTGTGAATTAACTTTCATTGTACTAATGCAGTTATGTTTCCCTAGGGTTGTTAGAAGTGCATTTTCCTTTATGTTGTGTATTTTGTTATACTTGGATTTAATAATGCAATTTCTTGCTTTCAAAAAAAAAATTTCTATATTTTTGCACTTTTAATCCAACACTCTAGGGTTGCATGATGGGGCACCACAAGATAGGCATCCCACTTAGTGGTAATAATATTCTACCATGTGTCGGTATCTTCTATGTTGTGTAAGGAATGTTTCATCAAAACGGTTATGATAGATTCCTATGACGAATCTATGACATGTAAGAGTCAAAAATAGAAAGTTGTAAGACAGGTGATGACATGTGTCATGAAGCATCTTTTAATGAGGCATATTTGGGCACCCCAAGGTGGAATATGATATGTTGTAAGAGAATATGCTATTTATAGCATGTGTATGACAGATTTTCTTACAGCTGTAAGTTGTAACCGCTATGACAGATTCTATGACGGTCGTAAGTGTCATAAGAGCATCTATCATAGCCCATTTTGGAAATAGGTGACCTCTTTGGGATGGGAACTGTGGACAAGTGTCAAGCACATTCTACAATGTTGACCAAGTGTCCTTAGGCATCAGTTTTGGTCCAAGATGCCATGTTGGACACCCATTCCAAGAAAGGTCCAATATTGCCTTGTATTTCCTATTTATACAGGTGCTTGGAGATGGAGTTTGTATCACAAGTTTACAGGTACTGTTATGCTATCAGATTGACTCCAGACATAAGTGTCGAAGACCATTGAAGCTTGCATTGCAAGTGTATTGTAAACATTCTTTCAAATTTGTTAATACATTGTGCAGGTTTCTGAGTGTGGGGTTTTGCACCCAAGAAGGGTTTTCTCCAAAGTAAATCTTTGTCTCTCTTCTTCTGTCTACTTTTTGGTTCTTGTGTTTTGCTGCAATATCTCATGTTAATGGTTTAACATTGCTGTAATAGTTAGGATAAACTTGAATTTGCATAGCCCTCTCCTCATTAGATTAGTGTAGGAAGTGTATTCCGCACACCTAGCTTCCTTTCAATAAATGGATAGGAAAAATCTCCTTTATGACAAAATATAATTAACAATCATAAATAAGGAACTCACCTTTTCATTATTGATCTAAATAGTTAAGACAAGTCATAACCACAAGGGTAAATTAGATGACTTTACCCCATTGGGTTAATCTAGGGTTTTTGTCTTTCCCTTTTCCATGAAAATGGAATAACAAACAAACTTAATCTTAAAAAGTAAGAAAATAGAAAGAAAGAGATTATCATCTAGTCTTATTCCAACTATGAGGTCATTTAAATCTCACAAACCTTGACTAGATTATAGTATACAAGTATACTTTAGTTTAAATAAAGCTAAAGGAACAAATTCAAGTTTAAACTTCTCCTAAGTTTAGCTTGAATTCCAAAAAGATGATGAACTAAATTTTGTTTTCTATCCACATGATTTTAATGTTTGAGTCTCTCTCCCTTACAGATAAGCTAAGTCAAAGCAACAATATACAAGTACTTTCATCTAAACTTGATGTAGTAAAACCATCTCACTCATTGTATCCTTAACAAGACTTATTTTATGTTGCCATCAACTTTAGTTTACTTTCTAAGTTATTTTACTTATATAAATATAACCAACGAAGTCATTGGAACAATATCAATATTTAAAACCTCTTGAGTAACTCAAAGATTATATTATATATTCCACTAGTTGTTCAGTATTACTGACTGTATGATTTAACCAAAACAAGAAGACTCTATCACCCAAGTAGTATATTAGACTCGTGGCTTATAAGAACATAAGAATGCAATAATCAAAGAACCCTAAGACTTGCATAAGTCTATATTTCTTGTAAGCACTATTCCATAAAGAAGTCTATGACAAAAGATAAGAGTATAAATCCGTATATAATCTGCTCGGGTAGTGTCTTCTGAAATATATATATATATAGAAAAAGAATATGTTTATAATGTTTAAATAGAGAATCCTCTCTATTTAAACATTCATAAAATCTTTGTCTAAATTTATCCCATGACTTTATCTATATACAAATTGAAACTATCTTCTAGAGATAACTATCAATAAAGTTTTCTTTCTGACAAAACCTTTCCTACAGGAACACCATATGCTTTTCATTGTGAAGAACAACAAAACTGAGCTATCCTAACATTCTTTATATACAAGTATTAGCCATTAAAATTGTACTATGACTGTTGACTATTAAAGAGATGATAACATTGACTCTAAGGTTTGAGCAAAAGAAAGGTTATATTATCAACTAGAAACAATAAGATGAGCAACATCAACCAAGAGTTCTTTGATGCAAGTAAATATTCTAATATACTTAGATATGGTCTAAAGGCTCATATAACTACCAATATTTCATAGGGAATGACTACATTCTCCAAAAACAATTATTGATATATAATAGTTTCTCATAACCTGATTTGCAATAAGAGAATCATGAGGAATATGCATGGTTCATACCTAAGAAAAATGGCGACACTTAGACTTTGTCGACCTGCACTTCAACTTCTTGAACTAGTTCCCTTCTAAGAAATGATTCATTCTCAGATATCAATTTCCCCTATTAAATTATAGTTTTTATCAATTGAGATATCTAACCTTCAATGTTTTGAGATTTTCCTTCTCTCAACTCTCTTGACATTCTCCTAAACCCTGCTACCAAAATTGAGCTCTTCGAATCTCTATTATCACCAAAAACAACCACCTCTCTTACCTTTCTGCCTGACTCTACCAATGAGTCATTCCCTGTCATAACTAACCATGACTCTCTATCATAAAGATACCACTCTTAAAATAGTTAATCAACTCAAGAAGCCATGGGTATCTCCACTAAATTAGCCCACGAAGGCTCTTAGTTGGACATGCAATGTTAGAGGAGTATGTGGTTAATAATTACCACTCCTCACACAACAATGACTCTCTCTCAAAAGCATTCAATATTATCAAAGATGGTTATTAATGAATGCTTCATTATAATGGAGGTCATTAACAATTATCCCACAATCAAACTTGTTCTAACCATGAAAGTTCTACATATAATAATAGTCTATGAACATAGATATTAATATCAATAGGAATAATAACAATGTTTTTATGTAAACTTATACACAAATGTGAATGGGTTGAGTTCATCTCCCCTTCACGAATTAAAAGAAAAACTCGTCGTTTTTATTTTGACAACAAAAGAAATGTTTGACGTTATAACTATAACATGAAACACACTAACATTTCTTCCAACCACACTAATGAAAACGCAACTGTGATCTTGTTTACAACATAAAGATTGACGTGTTTGACGGAAAGTCACGCTAGTCACAAAATGATTATTGCTCAACATCAACAATATCAATTTCACAAAATGACAAGGTTGATGAATTAAAACTTCAAAAGGATTCTAAATGACATCGACAATTTGTCGAGTTGACCAACAAACTTAAACTTCTTTGAAAAACACAACTTAGCTCAATCGTTAAGGGTTTACTAATTAAAGGTACTCAATACTTAGATGGCAAATGAACGGTTCAAAACCAAAGGTCTATTCTCCTCTCCTCAAAAGATACTGTGTCTCTCTCTTTCTCTGAGAGTAATCAAAACCTATTTTTCTGCATACAACTTGCAATTACCAGATCATGATCAGTGCATCGTTAATACATTCATAAATCTTATGAATAAAAAATTAAATTTTCATATCATAAATTAATGAATCATTTAATCACATGCATTATACTTAATCACATGCACTAATATCTAATATAATCAATGATTTACTTTAACATTATAACATAATGTCAAATCATATTCCATAAATTCACTTCTATTCACATAAAAGTAAAAATCTAAAATCAAAGACAAAATTATGGATGTAACATATCTTTCCCCATAAGATTCATTATCCTCGATGATTCAATGTAACAATTCAAAATATAAAACATTTTTTTGTGTAGCTACTAAAACTATGAAATAAATGAGGAAATTTCTAAAACAACTCATGGAAATCCGCCCATGTAGCACTATCTTCTTCATACTAGTCCCACTGGGCCTTGTACTACATATCCTCTCTATTATGCAAGTGGAGCTTGTGCATTTCAAGCACTTTAAGAGGCTCGATTGTGGTCACTCCTAGGTCCTGTATTTGTAATGTGTTCCAATTTAGAATATGGTTACCTCCTACAATATACTTTTTCAGATAACAATATAAAAACACTATCCATTCTAGATAAGGTTGGTGGTAGAGACATCTTGCAGGCAACTGGATTGATCACTTCAAGAATTTTGAAGGGTTCTATGTAACAAGGAACTAATTTGGAAGACTTTCCAATTTTATAGAACTTTCCTGAGGTTTGACCCTCAATAGAAATTTCTCTCCAATAGAGAATTGTCTTTATATTCACTTTGTAACAACATAACTTTTCTATCTATCATTGGCTTCTGCTAAAGTTTTTCTAATCAACTTAACCTTTTCTTCCATTTCGGCTAGCGATTTTGGACCAATGCTAATCCTATATTTTAGCTTATCCCAACTTATAGGAGTTTAGAATTTTCTTCCATAAAAAAATTCAAATGGTGCCATCTTGATAGAAAAAAGATAGGAATTGTTATAAGTAAATTCAACGAGTGGTAAGTACTCTTCCAATTAATATTGTTGATCCATGCAATACATTCTTTACAAATCCACCAAAACTTGGTTAACTCTCTCAATTTGACCATCTGTTTTAGAATGATAAGATGTACTCACATTAAGTAAATAGTTCCTAGTGTGAAGAAAAAATAGTTTTCCCTTACCTTGATGTCACACATGCTTCTCTATCTGAGATAATCTTTTTAGGAACTCCATGTAATCTAACACTTCTTGAACAAATTTGCAAGGTTAATACTAGTACTCCATCAGACTCAAAGTGAAACCCAGCATACCTTGAATATTTAGGATTTACCATAAAAGCTTACTTGACCTGATCATATTATTCATCACTTGCTAATTTTTGCAACAATAAATCCTTAAAGTTTACATGAATAGAGACAATTGATGAAATATGTCTTTGCCGACTCAAAGCATTTGCTACTCTGTTCTCTTTTCCTTTGATATAACCTATCTCAAAGTCTTAGTTGGATATCAATTCTCACCATCTCCTTTCTCAAGCATTAAGATGTGGTTAAGAAAATATATACTTAAGATTTTGATGATTTAATTTTAGCACAAAGGTTTTCCCTAACAGATAGTGATGCCATACTTGCAAAGCATGCATAACTTCTACCAATTCTAAATCATGTGGAGCATAATTCTCATCATAATATTTAATCTTTCTAGTCTCACAAGCTATTACTTGCCTATCCTAAATAAGTACTCCCCCTAATCTATCTCCTGAGGTATCAGTTATTACCTCTAACTGACTTTCGAGATCGAGAAATCTCAGAATTGGTGTCATTGTCAATTTCTCTTTTAAAAGATTAAACACCTCCTGACTTTTCTTTGACCAATCGAAATGTTTCCCTTTTCTTTGTAAGGAAGGGATTGGACTTGCAAAATTGGAAAAATTTAAACTAAACTTTTGGTAGCATCCTGCCAAACCCATGAAGCTATGTGCTTCATGCACTTTCTTAGGTATAAGTCAATCTAGGATAACTTTGATCTTTGTAAACACAGAAGCTTCATGCATTTGATCAAAAATATAATATATATGTGGTAATGGTTACTTATCCTTTATCATTTCTTTATTGAGGATATGATATTCAAGACATAGATTCAAAGTTTCATCCTTCTTTTTGATAAAGATAACTGGTGCACCCCAGGGTGAAACATTAGGTGTAATCAAACCTTTAGCCAAAAATTCTTGCAATTGGTGTTTTAATTCCATCAATTTCATAGTAGTCATATTGTAAGGTGTTTTCAATATTGGTTCAGATCCTAGTTTAATGTTAATTGCAAAATGAAAGACTCTTTTGGCTGGTAAACCTGGAAGTTCATCTAGAAAAACATCCTTGAAATCTTGAAGAAATGCAAACCTTTCTTCAAAAAACACACTATGTTTTCCAGGACTTTCTTCAATTTGTTCCATTTTTACTACGAAGAGTTGACAACCTTTTTTACTAGCCTTTTTAATTGCTTTGAAGAGATTGGTCGAATCTTGACCTCTATTTGAATACCGTGGAAAAAGACCATATTTCTCATATTGTCTAAGCATTCAATAGTTTTAGAAAAATAGTCTACCTTGGCTCAAACCTTCCATAACCAACTCATTCCCAAGATAACATCATAGAAACCTAAGGTAGCTAGTATAGGTTCACCTTTGTTGAAAAAATAGAGAGACCAATCTTAGCTCCAAACAAACATTGCTCTACCTAAGTCTTAGATTGGTTAGCATACTCTACCAACCAAGGTTTAGCCATGTAACCATCTCTTCTAGGAAACTTATTCAAAACTCTAGGAGAAATAAAATTTTCAATTGTTTCAGTATCAATCAAGATAGAGATAGGGATTCCAAAACAAATACCAATCATCTCTATGGGTGTGATCTGATACTTTGCTTGGTGATTATAAAGAGCTACATGAATTATCTATTGGAAAGCTACTTGTTGTGTAGGTAAGGCATTACCTATTGGACAGCCACTTTGGTTCTTGGTTGGGCATTGATGAGCATAATGTTCACCTCCACAAGTAAAATAACCTCTAGGAGGTCCTCTCCTTTCTATAGGTTTTCTAGTATTATCCTCATTTCTTTTGAAACTACCATTCTTTTTATCATTACCAGACCCACTCTTATTCTTCTAGGTTCCTTTTCCATTTCTTTTATTCTCATAGCTCTTATCATTTCTTCTTTTGGATGGTTGTAAAGTTGGAGTCTTATTGAATCTCTTGTGATTCATATTGCGAAAAGGAAGATTGGACTTCAACTCTTTTTCCTTTTTCATGTTCATACACCAAGTGGATGCTTTTCCTATCAATTGAAAGGCCCTCCAAACAACTTTGGTTAATTTCAAGTAATTTCTTATCTTGAAATATTTTTCCATATCTATTAACCAAGCTTCATTTGCATCTTCAGTCATTGTTCCATCAAACTTTAGTGGTGTGACTTTCTTCATATCTTTGGACAATTCTAAGGCAAGCCTATCCTTTGCTTCCTTCTGGGGTCTATGGTTTTCAGGGTTCTCACTACTCACACTATGCTCTCGATGAATTTCCCTGCTCATCCCATGAGAAAACTCATTTTCCCTTTCAAGGTTTTCCTAATCTCTTACTTTCTTTTTGAAGTTACCTAGTCTCTCCTTAGTTTCTGCAAGCATGGTTAGGATTTGATCCAATTTGTCCATGAGATTAACTAGTGGATTATTATCTTCTTGACTCTCACCCTAGTTTGTTCTTGTACAAATCATGTTGTCATTTTTATCACACCTGAGAATATTAAGTTATCTATTAGTTTTCTAAATTTAATGCATTTCATTAAATCAAAACATAATTAACTCAAAACAACCAATAGATTGGTACAAAACATTCTCATTTTTATTATAATTTATTTAGGAGTAATGACATTCTTATTTATATAATTAATCACAACAAGACTACATGTCCCTATCGGTTAAAGGATATTCCAATTAACAAACTTAGAGGGTGGTTTCACAAGCAGGTACTTCTCCATCTCATGTTTTTCCTAAAATAGGAACATCACAACCACATTCAAATGACATGTTGTGATGAGCTAATAGTTTACTAGGTTTCACTACACAAGTAAAAATAGTAGGATTCTTAGCTAGTTCAAAAGGTTGTTTCCTTTCTAGCCATATTCACTTAAGTGCATCAGACAAAGTCTTTGAATCCTCTAGGCATGTACCCTCAGCATAATTAATATGCTTTTTATATTTAACTTCCTCAATAAGTTCTTTCTTAACTACTAACCATGAAAAATTATAGGGAACATACTTTCTAGCAGTTCTCTTGGTTCTTCTGCACACCATTCTGGCATAAAACCAATTTTCAAACATTAGCTATCTTTTTAATGTTGATTAATTCTCTTGTAGCGAGCTCCAAGCTCCATGGGTTGAACCTAGCTAGCTGTGATACCATATGTAACATACCATTTCCTAAACAAGACTAAAATCAAATATTCACCATGAGATTTAAAAACACATAGTGAAAAAGATAGAAATTTTTTTTACTTGAAATAATATTAAAGAATCAAGATACATCAAAAAAATATAATTTCCTTCTTGAAATATACAACATCATATATTTTACAATGTTGGCATCTTGTCATTTCATTACAATGATATACATTTACATAGTTTAAAAACACAAGTCACTTATCCAAAAGATATATTGCATCTAGAATTCTGACACCCATATCGTAAGTCTTGGTGAGTCATCTACTAGAGAGAGAGGGAGACCATCTTCTGAGTGCTTTACCTCCAACCATAGACTAGCGGTCCCATGCACACCTTCCTTTCTGGAAGTGGCCCTACCCTTCACGAAGAGTATAGACATAAGGTAACCAATGGTTATTTGCCATCAAAGAATTGGTGTTGTATCCTACATAATGATATTGATCATACAACCCTAGGTAACCTCTAGCTAAGTATGATGATACTGATAAGTTATGCAATCTAGATATGGTGAACTGACAATGAACGTAGAGACGTATGCATTACTTTAGCCAAAGATTCAATATAAAATAGACATTATCAATGAACGTTGTGGTAATGTCCACCCACCCTCCAACTCAACTTGGATACTATCACATCTTACAGTATGACTTGGTTAACTAGGTTTAACTATAGAGTTTTGTTTAACTCAAATATAGTCTTCCCAAGTTAGATAGATTTTCAAGACACCGCCATTGTTCCAAAGACCTTATGGAATGACTATCTACACTTGGGTATCTCCTTCCATCCTTCCAACATGTGAGATCCATGACTTATCAACACTTATAACTTAAGTCCATTTGCAAACAACCAAATAGTTTTTATGTTATACCAAGAATAAACATAAATGGATAGGAAAAATCTCCCGTATGTCTAAATATAATTGACAATCATAAATAAGGAACTCACCTTTTCATTGTTGATCAAAATAGTTAAGACAACACGTAACCACAAGGGTAAATTAGATAACTTTACCCCATTGGGTTAATCTAGGGTTTTTATCTTTCCCTTTTCCATCACAATAGAATAACAAAAAAACTTAATCTTAAAAAGTAAGAATATAGCAAGAAAGAGATTATCTTCTAGTCTTATTCCAGCTACGAGGTCATTTAAATTTCACAAACCTTGACTAGATTATAGTATACAAGTATACTGTAGTTTAAATAAAGCTAAAGGAAGAAATTCAAGTTTAAAGTTCTCCTAAGTTTAGTTTGAATTCCAAAAAGATGATGAACTAAATTATGTTTTCTATCCACATGATTTTAAAATCTGAGTCTCTCTCTTACAAATAAGCTAAGTCAAAGCAATAGTATGCAAGTACTTTCATCTAAACTTGTAGTAAAACCATCTCACTCGATGTCTCCTTAAAAAGACTTATTTTATGTTGCCATCAATTTTTGTTTACTATCTAAGTTGTTCTACTTATATAAATATAACCAATGAAGTCATTGGAACAGTATCGTTATATAAAGCCTCTCAAGTAACTCAAAGACTATATTATATATTCCACTAGCTGTTCATCATTACTGACTATATGATTTCACCAAAATAGTAAGCCTCTATGACCCAACGAGTATATTAGACTTGTGGATTATAAGAACATAAGAATACAATAATCAAAGAACCCTAACACTTGCGTAAGTTTGTATTGCTTGTCTGCACTGCTCCACAAAGAAGTCTATGGGAAAAGATAAGAGTATAAAGTTGTATATAATCTGCTCAGGTAGTGTCTTACGAAATATATATATACATACAGAAAAATAATATGTTTATAATGTTTAAACAGAGAATCCTTTGTATCTAAATATTCCTAAAATCTTTGTCTAAATTTATCCCACGACTTTATCTATATACAAATCGAAACCATCTTCTAGAGATAACTAACATTAAAGTTTGCTTTAAGAAAAAACCTTTACTACAGGAACACCACACCCTTTTTCACTATGAAGAACAAAAAAACTAAGCTATGCTAACATTCTTTATATAAAAGTACTAGCCATTAAAATTATACTATGACTGTCGACTATTAAAGAGATGATAACACTGACTCTAAGTTCTTAGCAAAAGAAAAGTTATATTATTAACTAGAAACAATAAGATGAGCAACATCGACCAAGAGTTCTCTGATACAAGTAAAGCTTCTAATATACTTAGCTATGGTCTAAAGGCTCATATAACTACCAACATTTTATAGGGAATGCCTATGTTCTCCAAAAACAATTATTGATATATAAGAGTTTCTAGTAACCTGATTTGCAATAAAAGAATCATGAGGAATATGCATGGTTCATACTTGAGCAAACTGGTGACACTTAGACTTTGTCAACCTTCACTTCAACTTCTTGAACTAATTCCCTTCTAACAAATGATCTATACTCAGATATTGATTTCCCTCATTAACTTATAGTGTTTGTCAATTGAGATAACTAATCTTCACTATTCTGAGATTTTCCTTCTGTCGACTCTCTTGATGCTCTCCTAAACTCTGCTCCCAAAACTAAGCTCTTTGAATCTCTATTTTCACCAAAAACAACCACCTCTCTACCCGAATCTACTAATGATTCGTTCACTACCATAACCAACCACAACTCTCTATCATAAAGACACCACTCTTAAAATAGTTAATCAATTCAAGAAGCCACAGGTATCTCCACTAAATTAGCCTGTGAAGGCTCTTAGTTGGACATGCAAAGTTAGAGGAGTACATGGTTAATAATTACAACTCCTCACACAACAACAACTCTCTCTCAAAAGAATTTAATGTTATCAAAGATGGTTATTAATGAATGCTTCATTATAATGGAGGTCATTAACAATTAACCCACTATCAAACTTGTTCCAAAGTTCTACATATAATAATAGTCTATGGACATAGATATTAATATCAATAGGAATAATAACAATATTTTTACATGAACTTATACACAAATGTGAATGGGTTGAGTTCATCTCCCCTTCATGAACTAAAAGCAAAACTCATCGATTTTATTATGACAACAAATGAAATATTTGACGTTATAACTATAACATGAAACACACTAACATTTCTTCCAACCACACAATGAAAATGCAAATGTGATCTAATTTATGATGTAAAGATTGATGTGTTTGATAGAAAGTTGTGCTAGTCACAAAATGACTATTGCTGAACATCAACAATGTTGATTCCACAAAATGACAAGGTTGACAAGACAACTTCAAAATGATTCTAAACGATGTCGACAACTTGTCGAGTTGACCAACAAACTTAAATCGCTTTGAAAAACATGACTTACCTCAATCGTCAAGGGTTTACTAATTGAAGGTACTTGTTACCCAATTGTGCTTTTCAGCTAAATTAGGTCAGGCTGTAACAACATTTACTTTTGTTACTTTGAAGAAGTAGATAGGTTAAAGTGGAAAGGAGGAGAAGGTTCAAGATTCTCAGTTACCCCTAGAAGGCCTACTATCCTAATGGAGGGCCATTCCGGTGATAACCATTACCAGAATCATATAGCAGATTAGTAAGAGCTACTACATGAGCCAAATAAGATGGGAAGGACACTCCAACAAAGCAAGAGATATCCTAGGACTAGCAGGAGAAAGGAAAGCTAATCTGTGTGTTGTAGATTGTGTTGCAATATATTTCGATTGTTCATTCTTTACAGTTGATACATTATTGAATGAAAAAGTTACATAACTATTGCTAAGTCCATTCACAATTATGAACATCTATATCATGCAATCATTTTTAGTTTATCATTATGCAATTGATTCACAAAGAAGAAGAAATATACAAAAAACATTGCATAAAATAGTTGTTCATATTCATGAGAAGTAAAGTGTTTATATGCTCCCACACAAGTCATGGGATTAATTGTATATAATGCAATGAAAGAGAGAAAGTAAATCTAAAACAAACGGAGCAAAAATATAAAAGGGAAAAAGGTACTTGCCATTGCCTAAATAACGAATCCTGCTGCTAACAACATCATCTTCAGTTCCCTCATTGATATCTTCAAGGGGGCCTACAAAAGAAAATGAGGAATCTTAGAGATCAGGGTCCCTTTTTCACTTCCATATACAATAATATCATAATGTTCTTGTTATCTTACACAAACATCTAATCAAGAAGATGTGAGAGATCAGCAAATCTAGAAGGCAATCATACAGCTATAAAAGAATGCAAAAGTAAAGATCAGACAAATCAAAGGAGGGGCTACTAAGACTCTATGTTTTCTCTAACTAGTTTGTTGGATGTGCAGGTACAGGTACTTGAAGACCAGTCATTAATAACATTTGAGGACATTAGTCATAATTACAAGGTGCCAGGACTGACATGAGGCACAATGTACAATGCAAAGATAAAGACAAAAGGGGTGACTGTCAATAGTCATATAGAGCAGCAATGTAATAATGAAGTGACAGTACTATTAGTAGAATAGTCATAATATAAGGGACATTCATGTCCATCATCAAGGCACAATCATATGTAGCAGTCACCAGGAGAGAGGGACTGTCTCATGAAAGTGGAGCAGTCCATCATACAGAGGAAATCATCAATCAAGATACTCAAGGGGACTACAAAAGGTACTCATCACTCTAGGAGTCTAAGACAATCATAAGATCATACAAAACTTTCATTAAACTACCTTAAGCATATTACTAAAAGTTATTGAAAGTCTATAAAGCATGGAAAAGTTGTGTAGTCACTAGATAGACCAAACAGTGAAAGAAGAAGATACATGTTTGCATGCAATCATGAAAAGTATAGGAAAGCAGTGATTCAAGATAGTATAGTATCTCATCTGGGCATAGTGAATAGTCTTTTACTACAATAAGGGTGATAAATAGTCATGAGTAAAGGCACCTTAACAATGACAAGGCAATAAGCCTACCTGAAGAGCCACAGACATATTAAAGAACAACCAATTGCATTTGATAAGAGCAATCAACATCAGCAGTCAAAGACAAACATCAATGTAATGATATAGTCAAGCTAGTGACATGATACAGAGAAAACAAAAGGTAGTAGCAGTGACAGTTAGTATCAAGAATGACTGTGGTAAAAAGGAGAATAGTCATATACAATGAGCAGAGATGAAATAATGAACAATCCAATGAAGATGATTGTCATGATAGTCTGAGATCAGTTCTAGATGACTGCAACAGGTTGAAGAATGGAACAGTGCAAAGGAGGTGTTTGTTTCATCTTGCCCCACTTGAATATCATACACTCCAACATAATAAAGTTAGCCTAGGAAAAAGAAAATAGGACAAACATTTACCACTTTTGTTGTGAATGAGATGTAAACTTTCTATTAAGTCTTTAACCATTGAAATGGTTGGTATTCAATTAAAGTGATGTTTCAAATAGTCCAAAAGCAATTATTATGATGATTGTCCTAGTACAGGGAAAAAAAATTAATTGATGAAGCTGTAAATATCGTGGAACAATCTTATCCATTGACATGAAGAACAGAAGAACAATGTTAAGTAGAAGTCAAGGGACTATTAAGGAGGTGCAGTAGATAAGACATTAGTTTATGACTGTTATAAAGCCTTCATGAATGAGACAGTCAAACACTATGAATATATAACATTATACAAAGATGACTAAAAACAATGAGATAGTGATAGAAATTAGTCATGAGGACACTATGAATATATAACATTATACAAAGATGACTAAAAACAATGAGATAGTGATAGAAATTAGTCATGAGGACAGTCATAAAAGCATACAACAAAAGAAATAGTAGCCTTTTACTAGTTCATAAAAAATAGTCAATTGAAACATCAAAAAGGTTGCAAGTAATGTATTGTCACAATAGTATTTATGATGAGAATAGAGCCCTCAAGGAGTAAGATTTTGTTCTAGAACTTTCAAAAGAGAGGAAAAGAAATACAACAGAGTTTAAAAAAGAAGCTCATATTTTCCCAGAGGGACAATACAGGGTTTCACACTTTTCCCACAAAACACCTTCAATGGCTATTCCAAAGGTGGCATAGTTTCCATATAACCCTATTAGGGTTTTGTCAAAAAATAGGGCAACCTACATATTTCTCAGAAGTGAGAAAGGAAACAAGCTTCTTCCTGAGGATAAAGAGCCATACCATAATCAATACATGGAATATTGAGATAGTTGCTAAGTCCATCAATATGGTTCTAAAAAACATCTGTAACCAAGAATAAATTATGCCATGAAAGCAATAATGCAAGTATGTGGGTTTCAAAAATAATCAAAGGAAAGTAATCTTATTTTGCAAAGGTAGTAGAGAAGTCACTTTTCAATCATCTTATAGCAAGACAAGAGTTTTTCCCTCAATTTTTTAGTGAAGAGAACCATAGTAAATCAGTTTTTAAGCATTGTTCTATAGAGGACACCGAGATCTCTTTACTGACTATTCAAATAAAAGACTGTATATAAAGAAATATGCATAGAACCCTACAGTTTTAGGACCACATTCCATAATTTGTATCAAAGAAAGCAAGGGTTAGTGTTGCTATAGGATCATATAAAAGAGTAAAGAGTAGAAAAAATAGAGAACTTCACATGCATTTCACATTCAAGCCCTAGCAAGATTACATCATAAACAACATATAAATCAGTTTTGTTACCATCTCATATAGAAAAAAGGAAAGTACATATCCTTTTCATACTTTTTTAAAACACTTACATGGAGTCATGATAGAGGAAAAAGCCATGAGCATAAATTTTTACCATACAAGAGCAGAAAAAAAACAATGAAGTATTTTCTTCCATATATCAAAACCACAGAAAAAGGGCAAGGAAATAGAAATGTCTTGTAGTTTTTAGTGGAAAGAAGAAGGAAACAGTAAGGTGAAGAGAAATATTTTTGTAGTTCTTATATAGAAAAGTAGATGAGCCTTGATTACCAGAAGAAGTTGCAAGAAGAGCTGTTGGAAGCAGCAGAAACCCTTCAGGAGTTACAATGAGCTAAGAAACCCTCATGGCAGTGCATCACTTCAAAGAAGATGAAAAGGATAAGAGCAAAATGATTTCTTTTAGGGTTTGATTGATCTTTTTGTGCCCTAGCCTGATCATCTTAGTCTCCCTTTGACTTTGTTAAGAAAAGAGATCATCATAAACCAAATGGAGACTATGGTCTATGACTTTCAAGTTATGATACCTAGTGAAGAATGCATGAGCTTGTGGAGACATGGAGTCATAAGGTGGTCATTCTTCTCTTTTGACTTTATTAAGAGACTTTTAAAACCTTGGAAATCAAAAGAAAATGATAAGTGTTTGAAAACAAAAGGGAAAGGATATGATTAAAGTTTGAAAAAATCACAGAATGGTTGGAAGCCTTTTCATAGGCTAAGGATAGAAAAAGACATTATTATAAACCTTGTGGTTTTTTTTTTGCAAAGTTGGAAGAGAAGTTCAAGTGTAAATGGATAAATCATGTAAACTCTTTTATTCCTTTTTGCATGAGTTAAAGATAAAAATATTGTATTTTAAACACTTATTGAGGGTAATAATTATAAATTACACTAATATTTGTTTCACAAAACCAAGAAGATAATTGTAAAACACTTATTAAGCTAAAACCATGCAAACATATCACCCTTAATATTTGTCAAAAATAATATATTTTTGCTCTCAAATCATGTAAGGGAGTAAAGTGAAGACAAACTAAACTGTCAAACTCATGCAAGAGGAGGTTCTACTTCTATTTTTGACTTGGAGTCAAACAAGCCTATTTTGGCAATCTTTTGGTAAAACACCTTGGGAGGAGTTCTGAGCTAGAATAGCTCAGTTTGGAGCAGTTGTGGGCTCTTATATTTAGGCTTTTTTCTCTTGCTCACCCAGCAATAGGGAGTTGTCTTTTCCAACCTATTCATGCATCATGTTGAGTGTAGTTAGATAAGAAATCACTTCCCTTTGCTTTTGGAGATAGATTTTTGTATTATAGGAGGAAAAACTTATGCTTTTTTCCCAGTTCTTGCTTTTTCTCTAACCTTTGCACATTGCAGAGACAGATTCAGTATCGTAACTCAATATATTTTATAGGTTTTTATACAACAATAGTTTACTTTTTAGCAGATTTGATAGTCATGGGATTGTTGAGCTTATTGCTTGACTAGGTGCAATCCTCCATGACAATAGTACTCAATATGCAGATGACAAATGAATGGTTTAAAACCAAAGGTCTATTCTCCTCTCCTTAGAAGATACTCTCTTTCTCTGAGAGTAATCAAAACCTATTTTTCTGCATACAATTTGCAATTACCAAATCATGATCAATGCATCGTTAGTCCATTCATAAATCTTATGAATATAAAATTAATTTCTCATAACATAAATTAATGAATCATTTAATCATATGCATTATACTTAATCACATGCATTGATATCTAATATAATCAATGATTTACTCTAACATTATAACATAACATCAAATCATGTTCCATAAATTCACTTCTATTCACGTAACAGTAAATAGTAAAATCAAAGCTAAAATTGGGGATGTAACAATGTGAACAATCAAGAATTTACTACAAAGTTTATTGTTATTCAGTGTAATGATACTTAAGAACTTATAAATCTAAAAGACCTAAGGAATTTTATGTTTCACGTAATGATACTTATGTACCTTCTCATTTTAGCACTTATAAATCTAAAAGACCTAAGGAATTTTATGTTTCACATTTAATGTAATGCTTAATCATCAAGTTGTTGATATCATGTACACATTAATAGATCTCCATAAGAAACAAATTACCTTGAACTGAGAAAGTTAGAGAAGAATAAATAGGTTACGTATAATAAACTTATGTTTCATCCTAGAGACATAATTTGTTTGTGCCTACCTAAGAAATGTTTTACACTAAGAAAATTTAAAAATATCACATGAATATCTCTAAAGAATCACTTCCTCCAACATCAATGGATAATGAAAGATAAATTAATAATTATGCATGTATTGATAGTGTTTTCCTAAGAGCGCTATTTCTTATCATGAAAAAATCCGTTGACCTAAGGAGAAGAATTAATTTATCTAATATTAACCTTTCTCCTAATACAATTAACCTCTCTCTTACACTATTGAAGATAGATTTATTAAGAAGGAATGTAAATTAAATCTCAATTTAATAATTAAATGGTTAATATTTAGATTTAAGATAGAATTAATATATTCAATGATGTTAAAATAGATGTAATAACAAATGTAAATTACAACAGGTGATAATTTAATAAGAACTCTTAAGTGAATAGATACGTATCTTTTAGATCCTGGAAGTTCTTCAAAATGTCACTTTGGAGAATGGATTACAGATTCAACCCCCTTTCAGCCAACCATGTGTTTCCCAAGCATTCAACTCTTTTTAAGAAAACAAACACACACAAGTTCTCTAGAGCCATGTTCAACAAGACATGCTCAACACAAGTGCACACACAAGCCCTGGCTAGGAGAATCTCGGGTGTACTCTATATATTGAGTTGGACACACTCTGTGTGCCCCTTCTCCAATGCTCACCGCTTGTCAAATCTATAATCCTTCTCCTTTGTGATTTCTTCCCTTTCTTTCCTTATCTTCCTTGAGTATTCTCCATGCCCTTTCAAAGTCTCATACAAATGCCTTATATAACCTTTTAAGGGGTGCCTTCTAAACCGTCACACCCTTTCACAAAGGTTGTTATTAATATCAGTTTAATAAACATAATAACTCCTCCTTTCTAAAGGGTTTTCATAATTATTTTTTATTTATCTCCATTTTAACCAAAATGATCATAATATCCCTTATTTTCCATCTCTGTTTTAATTATAGAGGGTAAATAAACTTTATCCTCTTATAATTTCAGAGGGTTATTCATAAGTAGATTTCTTTTCCATTTTGGGTAAAAACTCACATAACATTGTTAGATTGTAGATAATCATGTTCTGCCCCTAGTTTTCTTTACACTATTTTCGTATTTAATCCCATGTAGACCAAAGATTTTCCCAACTCATGAAAAAGGCCATACATTTTAAATGAGAATTTGTATTATCCAATTCCTATTTGTTTCGAATAAATATGATATTCTAAAAAGTTTCCTTTATTTTTTGTTTCCCCAAAGGGATCCTATTCACTCCTCTAGCAACATATCATAATTCTTTTCTTGATTTTGTCCATGTCTTTCTTTTTTGATTGTGTATTTGGTTTTGTATCTGGTCTGTTAGGGCCTTATATTCTATTTCGTTTGGTCTCCACAATTTAATTTTTGAAGGGGAAGAATTTTGATCTAACCCTAGTGTAGGGTTTTGGGTTCTACTTTTCTACAAATTGTCTCCTTTTAAGCCATCGGTGGTTATGTTGTTTAAATCTATTTGTGTTATTTTATTTTTCCCTTTTCCTTTATTTTTCTCTTCATTCTTGTGTTAATCTACTATAGTCTTTTGCTGATTTCAACCAAAAAAAATTGTCTTCTCTAATTTGTTTCTTCTATCTTTTTCTTCTGCCTCATGTTTTTGCTTTTAAAAATTCCATCTATCCTTTTTCCTGTACCTCATTTTTTTTCTTTTTGAATTCCATTGCCACTTATTTTGTAGAGTAGAACTATTTTTACTTTGAACAATTTTTAGTTTACAATAAATTATGATTTGAAAAACATGGTACTATTTTTTTAATCTGTAAATGCATCCATGGGGATGCTCCTTGTATTATAAAGTAATAAAAAAATAGTATATACATTTTTAGAAAATCTCTATTAACATAGAGTCAACCTTGGTGAAAACAAAAACCTGGTAAGGAAAGAACTACTATCTATTCACCTATGCATTTCTGAAATACAAACATATATACTAATATGGGAACCTTGTTCCTTCGGACCGCTCCTACTGGATGCCAATGAAACATTGCATCCATTCTATACCATCTACCTCCTTCATTCCCAAGATCTGCTTTAGGAAATCAATTGCTTTCTCCATCTTCTGATGCCTCCTTACAAAAGACGACGGCTTATTAGAAGTAAGCAATGAAAACCATTTGATCAAATCTCCGCTGTGGTTTAACCTATGGAAATCACCTGGAAGTGGGACACCATTGCCATACCTGGTCATCGCTAACACCTCATCCAAACCTCACAAAAATCTCTTTTTTATCAAAGCCTTCACAATTACTGTCACATCCTCCTTCAATTCCCTGAATTCCAACAATGTTGCAACAAAAATTGATGAAATGTCATTATTTACTCTATATCGGTGATCCACCAACAAAAATCCTCCCCCAGAATCCATTGCAGTACGAGAAGTAGAATATAATTTCTGGTTTTCAAAATGCTTTGAAGTCTCTTTTTAGTCACCTCCCCGAGAAAGGCCATTTGCTTCTACAAACAAGTAAGCCTGATCGGGGTGTCCATGGCTTCTTAATAGCTTCGGAGCTCAAACAGTTGATAATTAAAATCAAAGCATTATTTACTTCAAATAAAAGCATCTTAACTCTGAATGCACTGGAATAGGATGCTCTCAGTGTTTGTAACATTATTATCTCCTACTTCGAATGCCATATCATCATAGTGGAGTGGGATAGACTTGAGAAGACTTTAAATGCCATAATTACCAATCCTGCAAGAGTGAAACCCATGTGTCACTATGCTAGGTGGCGTTTGCAAAACTAGTTCCTTGAACTAATTAACTGCCAAGTTGTCCAATGCATCGACCTCCTTATTTTCCTCCTCGAATACATGGTTAACTGTGTATTGTTCCAACTTGTCCAAAAGCTCCATGACTGTGTAAGTATGGTGTTATATTTCCAAAATTTGATGTGCTCACCCTTATCACATTAATCACAAATGTTGAGCCACCTTCTATTGCTAGCTTGCTTAGACCCATCTCAATGCTTACTTGAAGTCCCAAGATTAGCACTTGATACTCAACCATATTGTTGGTTGCATGGCCAAGCCTCTTAAAAGCTCAGCAAAGGACCTTCCCTTCCCAATTTCTCACTAAACTGAATTTCCCTTCGAGGTGTGGTCAAAGTTCAATTTGTACCAACCTGTCTCTGGGGAAGTTCCAAGACTTATCTCCCCCGACTCCATTAACGAGGGAAATTTAGGACAGGGGGTAAATCATCATGGGGCCCCTCAATTGTTAACATAGTAAAGAGTGACATAGTAAAGAGCAACCCCACGAGGTTTAAACCTGGGTTGTTGGCACTACAGACAAAAAGCCCCACCATTTCACCACAGGGTCTCCCCTTATAAACGTGATACTATTAACATCATATAATATTATTTTTTTTTAATAATTAAATTTTATATTAGTTAAACAATATTAATAGTTTAAATGTTCCAATACAATTCATAAGATTTTATAGTATAATCTTCATATATATTTATATTTATATTTATATTTATATTTATATTTATATTTATGAAATAATAGTTCAAAGATAAAATTATTTAGAGCCCACATTTATTTGTAAATACAAAAACCTTAACTTTAAAATAGATAAAATATGTAGCAAATAGAATAGTTCTAGTAAAATAAATTAAGTTTAAAGTAAAGTAAAAACCATTTATTTTGATTTATTTTAGTTTACATTACAACTATTTTATTTAGTAAATATATAGTTTAATTATAGTTTATGTTTGTTATGTTGTGCTTATTATAAACTATTAATATTTTGACATGTAAATGGCTATAAAATTTAATGTTAAAGGAAAGAGTTTTTGTTGACACATTCACTTACACTTCATCGTTCTGGGCATTAACTACAAAAATTAAATTGGACATTATTAAAGATATAAATATAACATATAAATATATAAAAAAACAACTATATATTTATTTTACTAGCCTTCTTTTGGAAAACTTCGGGTTTACGGAGAAAGAATTTGAAGATCAATTTGGCTTTAAACAACTTTTCTTTGGCAGAAGAAATGGTAGATTTTGCAGATTAAAATGTGCACCAAAATTAGTTAGCCCTGGTAATTGCAGTGTTGATCTATATTTATTTTTTCCTTAGATTTGTGTTTTTAAATTTTCTTTGCGGATTTAAGTTTTAGTAGAAATAATTCAAGGAAGCCCTAGATTCATAATATATATTTTTTCTGCCTTAGATTTTTAGTTTTATTTTCTCTGTGATTTAGATTATAGTCAAAATAATACAAGGAAGCCCTTGTATTAATATCTATCTTAGATTTGTGCTTCCTTTTTATTTTCTTTATCATGAATTTAATTTTGAGAAAATACTTTAAGCAACTGAATACCTTCTGATCACAAAAAAAAATTTGTTTAACCGAGTTGAGTTGCAGAAAACCCTTATATCTCTCAACTTTATTTTTAGGTAAATATATATAATATATCTATACTAGTTTTTTATTAGAGAGGTAAAACAGGTTTTGAAGGGGCCTCGAAACCCTACAACCAGAAGCTGCCCTAAAGATAGAACATGGAAGGATAGCAGTCAAAAGACAAAAAAACACCTAAAGCAGCTAAACAGACCTAGATATTAAAGCTATATGAGATACTATCAGCAAACATACAATATCCCACCACACACCCATCCTCCCCGAGCCCGTCAGCAGGGTCACATACTTTTAAGAGTTTCAACAGAAATCAACTCCTATTTGTAAAATTCTTCATGAAGTTTGGCAAAGCTCAGAAGTTCGTCATTCTCCTCTTGGAAAGATTTCTTTTTACATCCCCAGGTCCTGGAGCTTGGGCCCCTTGATCATCACTTTTACCCTATATACCTTTGTTCCCAGTTTTCTGCAGGTTACCCTCAACGTCCTTCTCTTCCCCCATCCCTGTCATGTGTTCTTCCTTCAGCTCCTTCATCAACTCCTTCATCTTTTCTGTGACGATTCTCATTCCTTCCATCCTATTCTGTATGGTGCACTTGCTGATCTCCAACATCCTTTCCAGATTGTTCATAATATCTTTCATTTCTGTTTCAACCCATATTTTTAAAATTAAATAAAATTTTAAAAAACTTTAAATTTGACCTTTTAAATGGTTATTGAACCCTCGCCAACCTATACTTGTCACAAGCTATGCTTCCTACAACCTAAACCTTCGTTTGGAGCAGGTATTCAAAACGGTAATAATTTGATAGTGACAGCTTGACAGTGTAAGAAGATTCTTCATCGTAGGACCTGCTTATATGTTAATGACTATAAGCTTGTTTTCCTGCTTATATGTTAATGAATATAAGCTTGTTTTCTCCTTTCTATGTTTGCTCAGGTTTTTTAGAGAGATCTGGTATAAATATATTAAAAGATAGAGACTTTTATTATAAGTCTGTTTAGAGTAAAAGCACCGTTCGGAGAATTTAGAAAGAAGCAGTGATTTCGAGTGTAGCAACATTCTCAACAGGAAGGGATAGAGCTGTAGAATCTCTCTTATCTGGTATTTTCCTCAAGAATCCCTCACAACATAAAGCCAAGATTTTCTTACATTTTCTTTTTCATTGCTGTCTATGGTTGTAAAATATATCTCAACAGGAAGGGATAGAGCTGTAGAATCTCTCGTATCTGGTATTTTCCTCAAGAATCCCTCACAACATAAAGCCAAGATTTTTTTACATTTTCTTTTTCATTCCTTTCTATGGTTGTAAAATATATTCTCTTCTTCTGAGTATAATGAATGTTGTTGAAGTCATAAAAGCAGCTGTGTTTCAACTTGTATAATCTCCGGTTCTCTATGAATCCTTTTAAAACTTTAGCAGATGCACTGTACAAATCTAGATGTAAACATGGTAAAACCTAAATGTAAAAGAAGCTTGGGAGAAAACTAAAGGAACAGGAAAATTTATTTGACAGAACCAAAGAGTGTAGAGAAAATAGTTGCATTGCGTTGCTTTACACAAAATGTATAGTTGTAACACAATCCTTTAAGGAAAACAGTCAATTGTATGGAGACTTAAACATAGCAAATATCATAAAAGAATGCAGATGTCATAGTTTTTGAAATTTACTTTGTTTTCAAAGGGTATTATTATGATAATTTGCGTTATCAATTAAATAGTAAAACATGGTAAGGTTTCACAGGATCTTAGAGCAAATAATGACTAAATAGATTTTATAATTAAGAGGCTTAGTTTGTTAGAGTAGAATTTGACCTAGACAGTAGAAAGCATGCCCAATTTTTTAATTTACAAATACTTCTATTTTATTATATATCTTTTTAAAGTAGATTATCTTGTTTTGTAGTTTTTCTCCATCTTAATAATGATATTGGATAACATAACCAGTTTGCGATGTGTAAATCCCATTATCTTTCAAACCCCATCTAAGGATATCTGAATGTTATCCAAAGAGACCTTTTGAGATGCTAAATATGAATTAAATGGTTAATGTTAAGAGGGAATTGTTCACCCAGCCAAAGAATTTAAGATTTCCATTTCCAAATCCTCACACCATCTTGCATGACTTCATATTGAAAATCAGAAACATAATTGCAACAACTTCAACACATATATTTTAATTAAAAAAGGTTAGAGAATTCCACACAAAGAAGATTGTTTTGGTCTCATGCATCATCCCAAAAAAGAGCAAGGTAACCCTTCCCCACAATCTAAAAAATACTAGTTTTAATCAGATTACTATCCAACTTCATTGTTTTCTATATAAGGTAACTCTTGCCAAGGGTTGGCATCCTAGAAATGAAAGCATAATTCTCCAAATTCAGGTACTTGAGCTTAAGAATTATCCCCCACAAATAATATTTCTCCACACACCATCTCTAATATAATTTGGCAGCAAGAGCGATATTGTTAAGGAGAGAAGATCTCATATCTAATCCGCCTCTCTTTATGTTCACAAATTTTACCCCAAAATTAAGCAAATGTCATTTTGTTTTCTCTAAATTTCCTTCCCAAAGAAACTTTCTCTTTCTATGTCCAAATCACGAAATATGCATTTTGGAGTCACAAGAGCCATAAATATATAAACTTGGAGAGCTTGAATAATGGCTTTAAGAAGCACAATACAACTAGCCAAAGAGAGTTATCTATGTGTCCAATGGCTTATTTGACAAGTTAAATAGAATCCCACATAACATTCCAGCATTTTTTCCAAGGCAAGTAGGAGAAATAGGGGTACCCAAATATTTGAAAGGAGGAGAAGCAACCTTGAAATGAAGTATATTAACAATTTGTTCTTCAAGATGAGGGTTCATATGGAAGAAAACCTGATACTTTTGTTCATTCAAGAGTTACCTAGACACACTGATATAAATGTCAAGAGCTCACCTAAGAGCAATAGCTTCCTCAAGAGTCGAGTTTCCCATCAAAGAAGTGTCATCCACAAATTCAAGATGGTTATGTGGATCCACACCTTGCACAATGTAGGTGTATCAAGATTTATTGTTATTTGTTTTGAGTTAATCTTGTAGGTGTAGATTTGATTCCCACACCTACAATTTTAAAGTTTTCACATGTAGATTCAACATTTTCGTGAAAATTTGAACTTGCTCTATACATGGTGGTTCTAATAACTACTAGTAGATTTTGTTGTGCTAGGGATAGAAGGCAACTTGCTCTCCTATTTTGCCTTAGTCAAACCCTTGGATTGATTTAATGACTTTAAACAAGTTGGAAGATATGCCAAGTAAAATACAAATGTAGATAATAATGCTAAGTACTTTTTTTAATGAAGATGCTAAGTGTAGATGTCTCCTCTTGATAAATGCTAGATGATCAAAATTAATTAGGTTTTAGCCTTTTATATAACACTCTAGTGTGCAAATTTTAATATTTCACATTTTAGTCAGTGAGTAATAGTTGGATTCAGTTGGCTTGTGTCCATGTTTAAATTTAGTTTTAGAAATTTAGAGGTCAAAACCACAATTATAACTCTAAACCAAGATTTAGTACTACACCTATTGGTTTGATACAATATAAGGAATAGGGAATATATAGATTGCATTTAGATCCTTTTGAGGATGTGTGGAGTTAGGTTTAATCAATGCATAGGTAATTGTAACTTTCCTATAGAAATATGCCAAATGCACACTATAAGTACCAAAATCATGTCAAGCCTACATGATAGTCTAATGATGTTAAAGAGATTCCTAATCACAACCACATAGAGGTGAATTACACTCCTCTCAGTAGTTTCACTCTTGGTACATGTCCCTTTCATTTTCTCCTCCTTAACCATCTTCTTGAACACCCAACTTGAGTTTCCAAATGTCATATTTTTCTAACAAGCCATTTCAAATCCTCCTATTCTAGGTCACTCGATAATGCTTTTGGGTCACTCCATAGTGCTTATGGGTCACCTAAGTGACCCTAAATGGAAAAAGAGGTGGCCCTCTCATCTTTGGATCCATGAATTAACTCATAATTTTATCTTTTCTTCTTGATTTTAAGCCCATTTTTCCGCACATTTTTTCATGTCAACTCATCCTTTTTCTCACTTTCTTTCCTTTGTGAACTCATGATCAAATCTTATCTCTTATAAATTGTTCCCATTTTCTCTTTGAGAAAATGGCATTTCAAAACATACCCTTTCACGTGAAATCCATGCCTAAGTGCCTAGGCAGGTTTAGAGGTGATAGGCGGAGAATGTGTTGTGGACAAGACCTTGTCTGGATGAAGGGCTCAAGGCCGCCTAGCATTGGAGGGTTTGAAGGTGGTGTGAAGATTTTTCATGACTTAGACAATTTTTGGCTTGGTTTTGATGATCAAAGACATCTTCACTTACTTCCATGATAATTTAACTTCCTTTGAATGCTATAGAAGCATGGGCAGATTTAGAGAGGGTGTATGGAGAATGTGATGTGGAGGAGGTGGAGTTGTCCAAGTGTAGTGCTCAAGGAAGAATTCGAGATTTCAAGATCTCTCTTATGCAGAAAATCCAAAAAAAGTAGAAAAAAAAAAAACTACAAAAAAAGCAACAAATTTTAAAAAACACCAGAATAAGGATGAATTTCTCAGCATGTGTGAAGCAATTTGAAGGTTGTGGGCAGCAATATGATCCTCAAGTGGACATAATTCAGCTTTGGTAGAGTTTGAATGCACAACTTTATCAAAGGAATGCCGACTTGACCAACTTTGCATCACGGGATGGATGCCGAATTCATGGTACAAATGATCACAAGGAGCTATATTGTTTAACATTTTTGTCAAGGATGGAATTAACTTTGCAAGGAAGATTTTCTTTTTCATAATTTTATGAGCTAGTTATGAGTACAATGGTGGAACCTGAGGTGTCAAGTGAAAGTGAAGCGTTCATAAGATTTAAAGAGATGATCAAAGAGAGACTGCGTATTGAGAAAGGATTGAGTGTAAAGTATCACCTGCTTCCATGCGAACAGTGTAGAATTCATAATGCCAATCATTCAAAATTCACATGTTCGACAATTTGGGAGGCTATTCATCAGGCCAAGGTGCAATTGAAGTTTGAGGAATCATCTAGAGAAGAAGGAACTTCTATTCCATCTACTAGTGAAGATAGCACAAGTGTATTAGAAGATGAATTCATAGGCCTTGTTCAAAAGACAGAACGACATATTGAAGAAATTCAAATGGAGATAAAGAATATTCAAGTGATTACAAGTAAAGATCAAGGTACGGATTCAACACATAGAGAAGAAAGTGATTCAAGTTCATTTCAAGACAAAGAAGAATTCCTTGCCACTCATGCTTTCATATTACTAGAGGAAATTATTGAGAATGAATTACAAGAGATTGTAATCATCCTTGAAAAGGGAAGTGGTCAAAAGGATATGTTACACACCATCATGCACAAGCCTGATAGTGAGCAGCAATTCGGAGAGGTACTAGATGTTTCCATCCAAGAAATACAAAAGGAGTTCCAGCCAAAGTTGTCTCAAGAAGAAGAAGCTCATGAAATGGAGGTCAAATATGCAAAGCAATTTGAGTTGATGCTAGGCCCTTTATTGAATATCCCCAACGAGCTAACAGGTGAAATGTTCCATGCTTTTGAAATTCAATTGTTTTCACCTTTTCATCTTGATATGCCAACTATGATTATAGTGTTCATTCCATGTTGCGGATGCGAGTGGATAATCCATGACCAGCTTCGACCTCCTGATGCATGCATGAAAGATGAGCAATATCCATTTGAAGGCGAAGAACACCAGGTTGTATCTTTCATTGTTATTAATTGGAAAGATTTTGAATTTGATAATTACGAATTTCCTGATAATGAATTTGCTGATAATGAATTTGAAAAATATGAATTTGACTACGGAAATTTTGGAAAGACAACATGTATATGGATTAATCATGGTCCCAATGAGTTGCCACAACTGTTGATTTTGTGCAAAAAATTTCTGAGTTCGAGGATTGTATTGTGGGAGAATATATTTCTAAGTTTAAGGATAAATTTGCCAAAACCTGAACTATCATGTGTGCCTTATTGTTGCTTTTCATTCTGAGAAATCATGCCAGGTCTTGTATATAGTTGGGTCTTATATTTGGGTCTTTTGAGTCGTGTCCACTCTTTGTACATAGCTTGCTTAGAGTAGGTTTTCCTTTATGTTGTTTTAGAGTAATTTTGCTGTGTTCAGTTGATCTTTGGTTTTGTTTGCTTTCCGTAGTTTAGGTTGTTGGCTTTAGTAGTTAGTTTCTTTTTGGGGTTCCCAAGTTGTGAAAAGGTGATGAAGCTTCAAGAAAACATCATCAACAATAACCACTTCTTTTAATATTATCTTTTCTTTTGTTCTCTCTCATTTCTACTTATAAATAACCCTTCATTCTTCATTGTTTATCATCACTTTCATTCACAAAATCTTCTTTACATGCTTCTTCAAAAACCTTGAGACTTTTTCTTTCAATTTTTAGTTTAGATATCTCATAGAAAAATAGAAATCCTTTTCTCATTGAGAAATATCACAATATTCTTCATAAGCTTTTGAGTCTCTTAGTTTATTTCTTTTAGTTTTAGTTTTTGGAAAGCTTCAAAGCTTTCTCTTTAGGAGATCTTTTTCATGTATTCTTGCCTTACCCAAGTTTATGCATAGTATCCCCTCTATCTTTTTATGCTTGTACAAAGACCATGTGTGCACCTTTTTTCCTTCAAATTTTTTTATTGCTTCTAAGCCATTTTCACTCCCTTACATCCCCTTTCTATCCCTATCACCAAGAGGAGGACCCCATTGCTATATAAGAGAAGATAGTTGTTATAGGACCTTTGAGGAAATATCCTAGCTTTGGTGCCCATTATTATAGGTTCTTTACTGATTTATCAGTAGTTAACTCACATTTTTCTCTTACATTGTCTTGTCTTTCTCTTGATAGGATAAAGTTAGAGTAGAGTAATTTACTTTTTAGGATAAATTTTCTATTTTTCTTAGAGTAGATACAAATTTATATTAGAAGCTTCAAAACATGGAAAACACAAAAAGCATAGTTATATTGCATTAGGAAAAATCATATAACTCACATAAATATTTCCTTTTAATAGTAATTAGATTATCAAAAATCCAAAATTGGAAAAAGAAAAGTGTATGCATTCATTTAGGATTAATTGCACTATAAGTTCATTTTTAACTTTCAAATGTTTCAAACATTCAAGCCCTCAATTTCACCATGAGGCATACAACATTCAATTTTTGTTCGAAAACAAACATTGAAGAAGCCCAAGTTTTGTTACCAGACATAGAAACAATATTTCAAATCAAACAAAAAACATATGAAAACAACAAGGAAACCCTCAGTCTCATCATGAGTACACAAAATCAACAATTCAAAATTCAAACATACAACACAACAACTCCACTATCACCCAGAATGCACTTCTTCCATGTGAAGAGAGTAACTACTCCAAATCACCGTCACCTATATATCTTTCCCCAGAATGTAGGAGTGATTTGATTGATACCTTTAGCAATGGTGTAGTGAATGTGTTGTTTGGAGTCTAACTCGCCAACATTGTGTCTAAGTAAAATATTGATTATCACAGACACTAGACCATTATAGTAGGGATAACAATTAAGGTGAGTCCAAAATGAAAGGGGAAAAAATACCAATGATGCACTTTTCACCCATACAATAATAATATAGATATTAGTATTTTAAGGAAAATAAACCACCTTACATTGATTTAGATGTCTAATGGAATGATAAGGAAATACATAATAATTTGATCTTAAATTAAATTAGGTAATAAGATATGAGATACTAATCTAGATAAATAGATGATAAATGAAAATGAGAGAGATTAAAGGGCTTACTTAGTAATTGGATTGATGTGGATGCTTATTGTATTGATAGTGTGATAGGGAATTGAGATATAGAATCTAGAACTAGACTTATGATTAGAAGCCTATGACAATTAGATGAAGAAATTCTCAAGGCTTTAGATTAGATCACACCCATGATTTTGTTTGACTAGTGTAATTTTATCTTAAGTAGTGTGATTTCATTCAACACAAAATTTACATTGCAAATCTTTACAAAATATTTTATTGAATGTATATATATAGGTCTATGATTAATGTTGTGCTAATTGTGCCTTTGGTCCAGTATTCCTATGTATAGAGGGAAGAGCAATCCAATTCCTCAATGACAGTGAAGCCCCTAGATTGATCTAGCAAGATCAAAACAATGAAACAAAGAATTTTGGATGTTGAGTATTTACACCTAATGAAAACTAAGATTAAAGATGTATGTGATCAAATATGGGAATGAAAGATTCTACTAATCAATTATGAAAGTTTTCTAGGGTAATATCCCTAAATTCACAACCCTAGACACAAGTTTAGAATTTTGGCAAGCATGTTGATGGGTAATGATTATATCCTAGGATTGCCAACTTTAGAATTGATAATTTTGAATTTTCAATATGGAGAACTCTAGATTATGCACACAATCTAGTTGCAAGGATTAAGTATGTTGAAGATAAACTTCATGTTCTTGAGAACATAATACTAGAATTGATAGACAAAATGGGGAGTCAAAACTAATCCTGGATGGATAGATTTCATAATCTCAACAATTCATTCTACAAGACAACTTCTAGATTTAAAAGAAGGTGAGCTTCAAAATAGTGAACTTGAGCAAGAAGCATCATCATCCATGAGGTTCTTCAAAGTTGAAGCAAAGATAGTCATTAAACTCAATGATGGTGAAATTATAGTCAACTCAATGATGTTGAAATTAGTTTATTCTCTCAATGATGGTGAAATGATGGTCAACTCAACAGACTTCTTTCATAAGGTTGAAACTTGGGCATTCTCTCACATGGTATCGGAGTTATGCTCACTCTTTGAAAATTTAAAAAATTGCACCAATCTCCAAGTGGAATAATTTTAATGAGCTGTTGTAGAATTAATTTTACCCCATTTTCCATGAAGAAGAATAAGTGATGTAGTGGCATCATTTGAAGAAAGGAAAGGGAAAAGTCTTCAAGCCTACAAGAGAATAAAAAGAGCACTTAACCTTGGGAAGGACATCATGGAGAATGAGGTGTTGATCAGCTATGTGGGAGGTTTGTTTAACCATCTACAAATGGTATTCCTCAGGGCCAAACCCCAAAATATCGATGAGGCTTGGGCCCATGTAGGCTATTTGGAGTTGGACAAGGAGGGAGTTCCTTTCATTTGCAACAAGGGTAACAAACCGTAGCAGGGTGGAAAGAAAAATCCAAAGGGAAAAGGAATGAAGATTTGTAATTCCATGGTAAAGGTAAGAGAAAATTGCATTGTTCTCATTGTGATAAAGATGGGCATGAAGAAGATAAATGTTGGAATTTACATCCCAATTAGCACCCTCTTGGTTGAAGAAACGTAAAGATAAAAGTATTCAACATTTATCTTCTTCATGCATAATAAGTATATCTTGGGATTCTTAGCTTTGAAATTTAGAATTTCAAATTTTAAATCTAGAGGACTAGATCATGCCCACAATCTAATCTATAGGATGAGATTGCATGTATGATCTAGTCTAGGAAGGAAGAAGACCTAAGAATTACATCGGTGTTGGTATGAAGTGGAGGATTAAACATAATACAATGTTCAATTCAAAATTAGGGTTATTCACTGCACCTATAAAATAAATTATATACCAAGAGAATATGTTAATCAGATCCACAAAAATAATATTAAAACATAAAAGTGAAAGAGTGAAACATATAATTCTTTACAATATTATTATTGGATATTTATTTCTTCAATAACCTTTTATTTAACTTCTTTATTTATATAAATGAATTATTTTTCACCATAATTAAATCTTTCTGTCATCTCCCTGAAGTTCAATGACCCGGTAATATAAGTTTAGTTTCTTCAACTTTGTTACAGGGCTTAATCTAACTTAAAATTTGATTCCTTCTAGATAATTTTACTCATTTTCTGTCTACAACATTTAATTCCTCCTAGGTAAATTTGGTGATTTCGTTGGACTACAAGCATTCTTTAATGGTCAAAAGACTTTGGCAAATCAAGAAATCATAATTACTTTTGACTATATGGTCTTCCTCAGTTTCCCAGCATTATTTTTCCTTTAGAAGACAAAGGAAAACAAGAAAAGCGATATTAGATATAAACATAAAGGAAAACTAACAGCACCAAGTTAGATATGTTTGTTTTATCTATCATCACTAGAAAGGTCAAACTTTGGAAGACGAACAAGTTGCAAAGAACAGAGTTGTCTGATAGCAATCTTTCACTACTTCAGCAGTGCTTTGTAATATGATAGTCTCATAGACTGTTTGAGTATGATGAAGGCTCTTGAAATCTCTCTTTTCCATTATATATCAATGGCCCCAACTTTCTCAAGTGATGTGCTAGCTTTTTTTAGAAGGATAAGGAATAAAATGACTGGCATGTTCGTTTGCAGTGCTAACTGCTTTCTTGCATTGTGCAGACTTTACAATAATGGAAAATCTTAATGCCAATATTTCTCATGCTCAAGTTAAAGCTCACTCTAGTCCTGCTTCTGAGATAGCAGATCCTAATGCTGAGGTGAGGCTTAGTGGTAGAAAAAGGAAAAATCACAAAGAGAATTCTTGTGAATTGGATGATATTGAACACAGGGCAAGGATGCTAATCAATCTCAGTAGAGGGAGGGTTGATCAAGACACAGTTGCAGGAAGTGGTGGTAATAATGGCATGGAAAACCCTGACCCTAAGACGTCTCATGGAAAGCCCAACATAAATGATAATGGTAGGAAAAGTGGCCGATTCATTCGAGTCAGTGATGACCGTGGCCGTTGCCGTTGGCAATCCAATATATGGTATTCTGTTATTTCTCTTTTGTTTTTCTTTTGTTTGACTGTTGACTTTTAATTAAACAATAATACATTGAACACTATATCTTTCTTCAAGAAAAAATCAAAAGATTTTTATATGAAACTTTCAGGTCATTTAGTGTTTCTCATATTTAGTGTGATTCCATATCTCTATGGGTTAATTTTTTTTGGGACTCAAAAGGTTGATTTGAAAAATTTTTGGGTGCTGTTAAACATGTTTTGAGTTCAATAATAATGGATTGCTGAAGTGTCCAACTTACAATTTGTTTCACTACATAGATCTCTTTAATAGCGTTGGAATGCCATTTCTCTGTAGGTGTAAGGAGGATAAAAGCCAAGTAAGCCTCGGTGAGTTTATAAGGATTTTTTTTTAATTTTTTTATTTACTTGAATGCTGAGGAGTTTCTTATTAAAAAAGTAAAAACCAGAAACATTTTTGTTGTTTTGAGAATAATATAGGTTACTAATATTTTTAAAGATTTTAAGATAAAAATTACCCTAAAAAAAATAAAAATAAAAAAATAATCCAGCCATGTTATTTGTGACCCATTATTAAGTCAAAAGTAGTATGTTCATAAAAAATTCTCAAAAAAAATTATCCTAAATCCTTTCAAAAAGTTAACAGATTACAGTGGTTGCAATCCAAATAAATCTTTTTCTTTGAAAACTCTAATCCAAAACTTTCAAACATTTATTATAAATTGAGAATCTTAAATTCTATTATATTTTATTTTTTATTGTTCACTTTTGCGTTAATTTTAGGTTGATATTTTATTGCTGAGGCTGCAGCAAGGTCACTGTTCTAACATCTCTCCTCCATATTTTACCTACCTGATAAACAATTACTATGCAGGTCCTCTGACAAAGCTATGCTAGTTACACGTGACCAACCATGCAGGAGGTTAAATTGTCCTGAAACAGAGTATGACATGAGATGGGTAGAAGATGTAAGTTACAAAAATTTTCAAATCAAATAACAAACATAGGAAAACATTAAGGAAACCCTCAGTCTCATCATGAGTACACAAACTAAATAATTCACCATTCAAATAGACAACACAACTCCACTATCACCCAGGGTGCACTTCTTCCATGCCAAGAGAGTAACTAGTCCAAATCAGCCTCGCCTAGATTGCTTTTCCCAGAAGGTATGAGTGATTTGATTGATGCCTTTAGTAATGGTGCAGTGCATGTGCTGTTTGGAGTCTGACTCACCAGCATTGTGTCTAAGTAAAACATTGGTTAACACAGACACTAGACCATTATAGTAGGGATAACAATTAAGGTGAGTCCAAAATGAAAGGGAAAATTTTTTTTGAGTGGTTTTTATGCCCCAGAGGGTTTTCCACTCAAGACAATATTTTTGTTATGGGTCGTTAGTATACTGATGGGTTTGATCTTTATGTTCTTTTGATTATCATATGTCATTCAGTTTTAAAAGTTCTTCTAAATTAAATTGGTCTACATGAACACATCATGTATCACTATTTGGAATCATGTTCTCTTCTCATCCTCGTTAAGGTCAATAAAACTTTACAAGTTAATGCTTACTGAAGATTGCTTCATTATGTTGATACATACTTGATATTGGTCTATCAGGGTTAGTTGATTGTGATATATGTCAATGCTGTCATGATGTTCATAGCTAGTGTGATGTCTCATTTCGACAGAAGTTGTCTTTATTGAAAGATTATTTCAAGATCCAAATGTTTGGTCAAAATTAGTTACAGGGCTTAATCTTACATAGAATTTGATTCCTTCTAAATAGTTTTACCCAATTTACTTATTTCGTCCAGGGACTACAAGCATTCTTTAATGTTCATAAGACTTTGGCAAATCAAGAAATCATCGACTATATGGTCTTCCTCATTTTCCCAGCATTATTTTTGCGTTGGAACACAAAGGAAAACAAGCAAAGGGCTATATTAGATATAAACATAAAGGAAAACTAACAGCACCAATTGTTTTCATCAATGTTTGTTTTATCTATCATCACTATAAAGGTCAAACTTTGGAAGACGAACAAGTTGCAAAGAACAGAGTTATGTCTGATAGCAATCTCTCACTACTTCAGCAGTGCTTTGTAATATGATAGTCTCATAGACTGTTTTAGTATGATCAGGATTGAAATCTCTCTTATCCATTATATATCAATGGCCTCAGCTTTCTCAAGTGATGTGCTATTTTTTTTAAAAGGATAAGGAATAGAATGAAACATATACGTTTGCAGTGCTAACTGCTTTCTTGCATTGTGCAGACTTTATAATAATGGAAAATCTTAATGCCAATATTTCTCATGCTCAAGTTAAAGCTCAGTCTAGTACTGCTTCTGAGATAGCAGATCCTAATGCTGAGGTGAGGCTTAGTGGTAGAAAAAGGAAGAATCACAAGGAGAATTCTTGTGAATTGGATGATATTGAACACGCGGCAAGGATCCTAAGGAATCTCAGTAGAGGGAGGGTTGATCAAGTCACAGTTGCAGGAAGTGGTGGTAATAATGGCATGGAAAACCCTAACCCTAAGACATCTCATGGAAAGCATAACATAAATGATAATGGTAGGAAAAGTGGCCGATTCATTGGAGTCAGTGATGACCGTGGTCGTTGCCGTTGGCAAGGTCATATATGGTATTCTATTATTTCTCTTTTGTTTTTCTTTTCTTTGACGGTTAACTTTTAATTAAAGAATAATACATTGAACACTATATCTATCTTCAAGAAAAATTAAAAGATTTTTATATCGTTCAGGTCATTTTGTGTGTCTTATATTTAGGGTGATTCCATATTTTTGTGGGTTATTATTTTATTTTTGAGACCCAAAAGGTTGATTTGAAAAACTTTTGGGTGCTGTTAAAGATGTTTTGAGTTCAATAATAATTGATTGCTGAAGTGTCCAACTTACAATATGTTTCACTACATAGATCTCCTTAATAAAGTTGGAATGCCATTTCTCTGCAGGCTTAAGGAGGATAAACGCCAAGTAATCCTTGGTGAGTTTATAAATTTTTTTTTTTTTTAATTTACTTGAATGTTGAGGAGTTTCTTATTAAAAAAGTAGAAAGCAGTATGTTCATTAAAAAATTTTAAGAAAATTTTATTCTAAATCCTTTCAAAAAGTTAACAGATTATAGGGATTGCAATCCAAAGAAATCTTTTTCTTTGCAAACTCTAATCCAAAGCTTTGAAACATTTATTATAAATTGAGAATCTTAAATTCTATTATATTTTATTTGATATTGTTCACTTTTACGTTAATTTTAGGTCGATATTTTATTGCTGAGGCTGCAGCAAGGTCAGTGTTCTAACATCTCTCCTTCATATTTTACCATTAGTATTGGTGGCATGTAGTTTACTGTATACCTGATATAAATAATTACTATGCAGGTCCTCCGACAAAGCTATGCTAGTCACACGTGACCAGCCATGCAGGAAGTTAAATTATCCTAAAACAGAGTATGACATGAGATGGATAGAAGAAGTAAGTTACAAAATTTTTAATATAATAAGTAAGTATGATAGTTCTTTACATAGTCAACCT
Source organism: Cunninghamia lanceolata (assembly GCA_027924645.1). Lineage (NCBI taxonomy): Eukaryota > Viridiplantae > Streptophyta > Pinopsida > Cupressales > Cupressaceae > Cunninghamia > Cunninghamia lanceolata. The sequence goes on from BSBN01000078.1 coordinate 22,942,902, forward strand.
TATGCATTTTCATTGCTTTTGCAGTGGAGAAAGGTGTTTAATGTAGATGCGAACAAGTTTGTACACGAGCTCCAGCAACAATCGGGCAACTATTCAGAAGGTTGAATTAAAGGATTAAGTGATGAAGCTGGACATGAACTTCTGAAACTAATTGATGAAAAGAAAACATTGCAGATGGAGGGGACATTGACATTGCAAGAATAGATCTCAGGTTGTGTATAGGTGTTTGAATACATGGATATTACTTAACATTTGTGGGCGTGCAACTACCTACTTCCAAAATGTCTTTCAGTCATTTTAAAATGATGTGAAAGTGATAAACAAATTAAAAAGCTTAAGACAGTTGTTTGAATGTGGCTTTGCTAATTTGATTAGATGAATCTTGGTACTCTACTTAAACACCGTCCACTTTAATGATTAAACAGTCAATTAATAAATATTTGTCCTATTTTTAATGGCCAAAATTTACTTTTGACTACCAATTTATTGGTGAATGAAATTTATTGTATATGAGTGACATTCATTATGACCTCTAGGATGCTAAGCATTCTAGAACTAAATCATATTTGGTTGGTTTCAACTTTTCTTTTATTTTGGATCTGAGATTTTTCTATTAGAACATCAAGATCGCAATGCTTTTTTATTAAGTTAGATTTTGACTGGAATTTCCAAATTTTCACTCAATGTTATAACTACTTTTCTGTGCTCTTGTATGGTTTCATGTGAATAGGCTATACAAAAAAAATCAAATCTTTGCTATTCAAAGACACTACCAACTAGGTTATACCCGCACATGTTAATATTACTGGTTAAACTTTTTTGGGCCCCTTAATTCAGCAATGTACAGCTGCAACCAAACCACTGACTGCATTATGATGCAGAAATAGCTTAATCACTATGAATTCGATTGGTGGGATTATTCTTTTCCAAATTAGGAGAGTGAAGAATGGAGGTCTAGGCGATGTTTCCAATTGTGACAACCTATTTTTGGACAACTTAATTATATTATTTTTAATTAATTATTAGTTAGATGTTTTTATTATGCATTTTGAATTATGATTATCATGCTGTGTTTAGCAGATGAACTTGATGAGATAAATTTACTTTGATTTATGATATGCAGAAATAGATATATATTTCTTGATGATTATTGTTGTTAAAATATTTATTTGATGTTATACATAATGTAGTTAATAGACTAACTACTGTGATTGCTAATGAGGTGGACAAAGGAAATAGTTTTTTCCCCTTGCAGAGGAGAAGGGAGAGTATTACTGGAGAGAGGGAATTGGATCGGGTAAAATGGAGAGACAACATGCTTTGAGAACTCTCACACACACAAGTATTGTGTCATTGTTTCTATAAATGGATACCTTTTGATGTGTAGTATGTCAGTAATTTGCATAGTAGCATTGTCATTGTATGATGATGTAGTCAATTTCTTGTTTTGGCTTAGTGTAATCCACGTCATAGTTGATCCATTGATTTTCATCTCTAAGTTAGTGTGATTAATCTCATTAAGAAGTGTAAATGGTAGCCTTGCAAGTGATTTATCTCTGTTCAAAGAAGTGTAATATATATATATTATATTTTTAAAGATTTGAATTTTCAAATCATTGAGCTCAACTAAGCTCCATGAAGTGGAGTTAGTGAGGAGTTGGAATGAATTTATTGCATTTATTGCAGGAGTACTATGACTAGGGAGTAGGAATGACATCCCATGGCATCTCCCTTAATGCGAACATTACTTTGGTTCGTGGAGAAAGGAGAGTGCAGAGTGGAAGGGATTCAAGTAGGAATCTAGTGACTTGGAGAGATTTAGGTTAGTTATAGAAATTGAACTCATAATGAGTAGAGGAGAACAGTTGGAAAGGGAAAAACTTAGGGAAAAACTTGGGGAAAAAGAGTCCCAGTGACATGGTGGTAGCCTCTACCAATCCTAACTGGCAGGATGGAGACCTAGGTAAGAATTGATTTATGTTTCATAATTTGAGACACTAGATGTTTACTCTATATTGATTTGATATATGATGTCTGATGAGATTTTTGACATGATTATTGTTTTGATTTTGTAGTCGGCACATGGGCATGTCTTGACTTTATAGGTCGAGTCATGTGTAATGTCTCCTTTTAGGATATTCTTGATTTCTTAACTTGCACACAAGAATAACTACTAGAAAGGGACATTAACAATATTAAAGATCAATAAATTAGAATATAGTAATGAAATCAATACATCATAACATAATTAATGTAGCATAAATAATATTTAGTTCAACATATATTTATCCAATCCTCATGGCGATCCTATGATGGGTCCCATAAGCATAACTACTAGAAAGGGACATTAACAATATTAAAGATCAATAAATTAGAATATAGTAATGAAATCAATACATCATAACATAATTAATGTAGCATAAATAATATTTAGTTCAACATATATTTATCCAATCCTCATGGTGATCCTATGATGGTTCCCATAGCAATACTTGCAAGTTAGAGCAGAATGGAAGGCACGCTTCCTACCTATCACCTCTTATGTTCACCTTGGTGGCACACCCTACAAAGATCAAGCTCAAGGCACAATTCCCACCTATCACATTTTTGCAAGAACATGATGGAAGGCACACTTCCTACCTATCATCTCTTGATGAGGGCATGATGGGGGGTACACTTCCCACCTATCATCTCTTGATGAGGGCATGATGGAGGCCATGCGTTTTACCTATCATCCCTTTAACATAACTTGATGAGAGTATGATGTAGGACATGCTTCCTACCTATCATCTCTCATGGACTGGAAGGATCAACCTTCCTACTTGCCTCTATACCCCTGCGCAACTCAACATAGTTTGCTTGTAATTGAATAAGGTAATTAATTATAAGTACCTCTTGATCAATAAATATAGTTCAGTTCAGGGATGGCAATATATCCTCTTGTTGTGTCACAATTATTTATATAACTTGATTGATTGATAATTCCAATCTACTGCTATATATACATATGTGAGGATGACTGATTTATATTTTCATATGATGTTCTATGTATCCTTGTATATTATATTTATGCGGATCTGAATTTTAATTTAGATATATATTTATTTTGGTTTGCATATTCCAAAATCAAGTGTATTCCTTGATACCTCCTTTTATTTTCTTTATACTCTTTTCTCCTTTACTTATACCACTCATATGCCTCTTGAAAGGATGGGATTCCTTCTTAGAGACACCTCACTTTATTATTAGTCATACCTTTTCTAGATGAATCGTTGCCTATCACATAGAACATAATCCCTGGTTAGTGTTAAAGAAGTTCTGCCTTAAATAATTCTCATTCATTTATTAAGGGATTGCAACCTTGTAAATGGTAGCCTTGTAAATGGTTGTTGCTCCTTTAATAATGAACTACTACTTTTTAGTAACTGCTGCATACAGAATCGCTGCCTTGTTAAACAATAATACTTGATTGTATTTCATTGTATCTCAAATCACACCATATATATGGGTGCTTCTTCTTTAAAGATGATAGCACCCCTTATGATATTAGTCTTTCTTTAGTTTTTATATCACCGTTGAAGAAATTCTACCTTCAATAAATCTCATTAATTTCTTAAGGGATTGCAGCCTTGTAAATGGTAGCCTTGTAAATGGTCACTGCACCTTTAATAATGAATTACTACTTTTTAGTAACGGCTGCATACAGAATCATTGTAGTGTTAAACAATAATACTTGATTATATTTCATTGTATCTCAAATCGCACTGTATATATGGGTGTTGTGCACCCCTTATGGTATTAGTCTTTCTTTAGTTTTTATATCACCTTTGAAGAAGTTATGCCTTAAATAATTCTTATTCATTATTACGAGATTGCAGCCTTCTAAATGGTAGCCTTGTAAATGGTCGATGCACCTTTAATAATGAATTACTACTTTTTTAGTAACAGCTGCATACAGAATCGCTGCCTTGTTAAATAATAATGCTTGATTGTATTTCATTGTATCTCAAATCGCACCATATATATGGGTGCTGCTTCTTAAAAGCTGATCATAGCCCTTATGGTATTAGTCTTTAGTTTTTATATCACCATTGTATCTTTATTTTATTTATACGAAGTTACTTTATTTATATGGAGTTACTTTTATAATTGGGATTATATTTATTATTTTTTTATATTAGTATTACATACTAATATCTATATTAATATTAATATTACTATTAATATTAATATTAATATTTATATTTGTTATTTATATTTAGTAATATATCTTGTTAATTATCTAAATAATATATTATATATTATATTAATAGTGTATATATGTATTAAATATTAATACATACACGATTATCTCTATCATTCAAATTGACTAAATATGGTATTTCATTAAATATTGAGACATAACATCTTCACAGAGATGGTACTTGATGTGCAGCTCATGCTACCAATGTGGGCCAGTTATAGACAATTGGAGACTGGAGGGAGGAACATAGGTATTGCATGGCTTAGAGATACCTATGAGGAGACCTAGGTGGATAGAGATCTATCCTCTGCAGAGGTTATTGCTATTACTTTTGAGAGAGACTAGGCTAGGACTGAGCAAGATCATGCCGTGAGAAGAGTGTAGGCTCTACAGTCACGATTAGATGCACACAGCACGCCAGCCATAGGCTTAGACCACTTTAGGGTTGCTAGATGAGATGAGCCAGCTGCGAGCTTGGGTTGCCCCTACATTTGTAGGTTTTTGATTCAAGGATGGAGGTGACCAAGCATAGGGGTATAGTTCGGGGACTACAATTGTATAGTCACTCATGATCTGCAACTTCGTAGCACAAGCTGTCTATATGGTAGCCACCACTAGGGCTTAAGGGTTTAGGCTTTCACAGAGGATAGCTAATTTTATATCTGTACTTGTTTATACACCACATTTTGTTATAGTGCCCATTTTTCTATGTGTTATGGATTTTTTTATTAGATGCTATTGTGAATTAATTTAAACAACTTGGCTAACTTGTTTAAATAAATTCTATAAAGATCCAATTAAATAATGTTATTTATTTGTGGCATTACTCTTTACCATCAAACTCTGACAAGTTCGTGGAAGAGGAGTAAGCAGCTCTTTTCTACATTCAGTGTTCCGTGACTCATATGTGCTTTTCCTCAGGCTGGGTGGATAGTTCAGGATTGCGAATCCTTCATCTCAAACTTCTTAAAGTGAGATGACATGCCTTAATTGTTCTTATTAAATAAGGGCTTTGTTATTCCATAACGGCTCTATCGGCGGTGCTATCCGTTTTTCTCCTTGTTTTTGGCCATGTGCGGGGCAGTTTTCGTGTTAAGTGGCGGCGTTTTACGGTAAAAGCATCCCCTTATATAAGGGGGATGGTTACTATTTAATTTTGTTTTTTCAGCTCTGTTTAAGGGCTTCTTCTGTGCTTTCTTTTGGTTACTGGAACTTGGCTATGGCCTCTTTATCTGTAATTCTTTTATTATCTTTAATCTATGGGTGCCTATACACCTTTTTCTATCAAAAAAAATAAAAAAAATAATGTTATTTGAAATGTATGTACCTAATTAAATGCAATTGTGATTTAAGTAAACAATCTTATAAGATTGTTTATTAAATGCAATTATGATTTAAGCAAACAATCTAATAAGATTGTTTAATAAATGCAATAATGATCACGTGTGCCCCATCTTCCCTTCAAATTTGTTATTGCTTCTAAGCCATTTTTCACTCCCTTACATCCCCCTGTCTATCCTTATCACTAAGAGGAGGACCCCATTGTTGTAGAGGAGGAGATAGTTGTTATAGTACCTCTGAGGACATATCCTAACATTGGTGCCCATTATTATAGGTTCTTTTTTGCTTTATTAGTAATTAGCTCACATTTTTCTCTTGAGGAAGTAAAATATTGTCTTGTCTTTCTCTTGATAGGATAAAGTTAGAGTAGACTTATTTACTTTTTAGAATAAATTTTCTAATTTCCTTAGCTCATAGTTACAAATTTATATTAGAAGTTTCAAATCTTGAAAAACACACAAAAACATAGTTATATTGCATTAGGAAAAGCCATATAACTTCCATATTTTTTTCCTTTTAATAGTAATTAAATCATCAAAATCAAAATTAGGAAAAAAAGTGTATGTATTCATTTAGGATTAACTGTGTTAAAAATTCATTTTTAACTTTCAAATTTTCAAACATTCAAGCCCTCAATTTTACCATGAGGGATACAAAATTCAACTTTTGTTCAAAAATAAACATCGAGGAAGCTCCTGGTTTAATTAGGGCATAGAAACAATATTTTCAAATCAAACAATAGACATGGGAAAACATCAAGGAAATCCTGAGGTACACAAAATCAACAATTCAAAATTCAAACATACAAGACAACAATTCCACTCTCACCTAGGATGCTCTTCTTCCATGTGAAGAGAGTAACTAGTCCAAATCACCCTCGGTTAGCTAGTTTTCCTTACAAGGTAGAAGTGATTTGATTGACACCTTTAGTAAGGGTGCAGTTGCATGTGTTGTTTGGAGTCTGACTCACCCATGTTGTGTTTGAGTCACATTTTAGTTATCACACACAATGTACCATTAAAGTAGGGATAACAATTAAGGTGAGTTCATAATGAATGGGGAAAAATGTGACATGGATGCACTTCTCACCATTACAATAATAATATATATATTAGTATTTTAAGGAAAATAAACAACCTTACATTAATTTAGATGTCTAATGGAATGATAAGGCAATACATAATAATTAGATCTTAAATTAAATTAGGCAATAAGATATGAGATACTAATCTAGATAAATAGTGTTGATGGCTTGTCATTGATGTAAAAAAGGGATGATGATGATTCAGTGGATGATGAGCAAGGGTTATGATGATGTCATTTTGGCCATCTCCCAAGCAATGTGTTCATGCTTTATGTTTGATGTTGACATTGGTGTTCTCTTCTCTATGTCAGCTGGGTAATCATGGGTTCTTCATGACACCTTGAATCTAGGCATCAGTTTGATATGCATGCAAAAGTTACTTTATTCTTCATAGAGGTGCTGATGTTAGAAATTGATACATTGTTGATCTCCTTCATGTTGCTTCAGGATCACAAGATCATCAAAGGATCAAAGGCATCAAAGGTGTTATTCTTCATATGTTTCATATAAGGTGCTTGGTGCTTTCAGGAGTTGGATCTTCATTCATCATATTTCATGCTTTAGAGTTTTTCTCATGCTTTATAGTTCATTCTAGTTGGTCAATGGTTCAAACTTGAAGTGTGACCCTAATATGTACAAGGTGGTTGAGCATAGAGTTCATTCATTCTATGGGAAGTGTCATTCATGTAGAGAGAGTCAAATTGTTCACCACAACATTGCATTCATAGTTTGGTGATGATTCATCATATATGTTTAAGTATATGTCACATTCAAAGAAATATTTCATAAAGGTGAAGTTGAATGTTAAGGTTCAAAATTAGTTTATCTCAAATGGTAAAGGTTTCATATGCTCTTTTATTTAAAACTAGGGTTTGAATTTTGTTGAAGCTCTAAAACCCTAGGTGAATTCCTAAACCCTATGTCTTATTCTAAAAGGTCCTTAAACTTAGTTTTGCCTGTCATATACCACATTTACTTTTTATTATGTTTTGAGGTTGACCTCCGATCGCAGGTGGAAGTCACTTAAGGTGACCTTTTGGAGGGTTTTAAAACGTAAGTTCAACCGGTGCTATATACCTAAAGCAACCACAGCTTACAGGTAAATTTCTTCATCAGGCACCAATGTATACATCTATGAATGTGATTAAATGTTTTCAAGAGCACAAAGAGGAAGATTTACAATTAGATTTTAAAAGCATTTCAAATTCCAAACCGTTATTTACCTTATCAAAAACATGATAGGCAGTTGTAGTATAAAAGATCCTTAATTGTTTTAGCAGTTCTCTGAATGACCAGATGGGGCAGTAAATTTGATAACTTGTTTTGTATGACAGTTTTGATGATGCAAGTCATTTGATTGGATTCTACACACCAGTATGGTCATGTTCATTGCTGTAATGCTTATGTTTTGAAGCAATTCTGTGATTTTTGAAAGGGAATAAGATTGAAGTCTATTTAGATGTATACAAGGGGATTGTAAGTGTTGTGTTTGTAGTATTAAAGGTATGTTTGTCTGTAGCGGATAAAAGAGTCCTAATGTCTTTATACTATCATTATGTTTGAAAAGGTTGTGTCTGATGGTTGTATTGGCTATAGACAGAAGGAGATATAAGGTTATGAAGTGTAATGTCTTGTATAGAATCAGGGTAACCCCCTGAATTATCTTTTTCTTTCTCATATTTATGGTTTGTTAGTGAGACACCATTATGCCAGTGAGGCACATGCTTTTCAATGAGACACTATTGATCTTCCAGTGAGGTAGTTGTATTTTCCAGTGAGGTAGTTGTATTTGCCAATGAGGCATCTTGTGTAGACAGTGAGGAACAAAAAGTAGCTAGTGAGGCTCTATGATCAATGGGATTTTATGAAGCCAGTGAGTGATGTAGAGTGCTCAATGGAAGCGTTCAAATGATCAACAACTTGATCGGTGAGAGGGTGGCCTATGTCTTGGTGATCTACTCCTATCGGCCAAACATATCCCATCGGTTACCTTGCTGTCTAACTCCCCGATCTCCCAACTCTCCCCGACAACCGACTTCCTTGTCTTCGGCGAGACTTCCTTCGTCGGTGAGCTGCTAGTTAGTTCTCCTGACGTGTCGATATAGAAATCTTAGTATATGCATAACATGACTTGCTACTACCAGTGAACTAATGTTTCTTTACCCTAATTTCACCATTACTACCAGTCACCTTTTGTATCCGACACAATGTACATTCCAAACATACATTCTCAACATACAATTACGATATGCATTTGCAATACACCTACGGTGGGACTAAAGTCCTTCCTCACTGATGAATCTCCTACTATTGGCCCAACACTGCTAATCAGTGTAACTTCCCAAAACTTCCCCGAGGGCTAAGTTACACCGACGGTGACTTTGTAACTCCATGACTCATAGACATTCAACAAGTACACAAAAACAAGAACTCAACAGAACAGAAGGGGTCTACACTCCTCTGCAAACAATTGATCACCATCAACTTGGTCACTCTATAGACTATTCACACATAACAACACTTCTACTATTGTTTCTACGACTAGTCACATACAGATGCCTAGTCACTTATGCCCAAACTCCTTGGATCCTTGGGTGTTGACCCAAAACAATAGAAAACACAAAATGTACATTGTATTCCTCCATCACACTGAACATGAGAATCTTGCTTTCAGTGGATAGAGGAATAACAATCCATTTGTTCACCAAAACCCTAGTTTCTTAGTTTTCAGAATAGTCTCTGCAAAAAGAACAAAAACTCGCAACCTACAACACTTCTAAACACTAGGCTACTTCCAAATGAAAGCTACTTCCTCCATTACATCCAACTCCTTCCTATATAAGGCTTGAGAGATCAGTTAACATTCCTCCCAACCATGCAACTGATTTGAAAGATAGTTAGCTATTGGGTTTCTCCTCTCACAAGAAAACTACATGTTTTCATTGTGTGATTACATCATACTTGACCAAACATGGTCTACATAGGTCTAGTGACCAAATTGACACAAAAAAACCTAATTACAAACATGATGTGGCTTAAAAAGCCTTATTGAATAAAAAACAAAACATGACTCCTGCACCATAGAGAAGGTGCTCCTGCACCATACTCCCCTTGCAGGAAAAACTCAAGTCCCTTGAGTTGCTAACTATCAGAGTGTCTTCCCATACTTCAAAATTTCTGCTTCACTCATCCAAGTAGCCTCTAAATCAGGAAGATCCTGCCTCTTGACCAGGTACTCCTTGTACACACCCTTCCTTGTCTTTTTGACAACTTTGGAATCTAAAATGCATTCCAATTGCAAAGGCTTACTTGGAGGTAGATCTCTGACCCAATCTTCATCTTCAATCACAATATCTGATCCATCGTCAGCATTCAATGGAGGTCTGAATGGAAATAGGTCTGAAACATTGAATATGGGAGAAATACCAAGACCGGATGGCAATTCTATTTCATAAGCATTTCGACCAAACTTATGCACTACCTTGCACGGTCCTATTTTCTTCATCAGAAGCTTGGTTGGTTGTCCTTTAGGTAGCCTTTCCTTCCTTAGATAGGCCATCACTAAATCTCCCACCTTGAACTGTACATCTCTCCTTTTGAGATCTGTTCTATCCTTGTATTTGGAGACTGTCTTTTCCAACTGAACTTTGACTTGATCATGAACTGCCTTCATGGTGGCAGCAAAATCTTTTCCTAGAGCACTCCTCTTATCCCAACCTTGTAGGTCTTTGAGTTCAAGTGGTCCTCTTGGATGGAAACCATAAACAATTTCAAATGGACTCTTCCCAGTACTTCTATTCACTGAATCATTGTAAGCATACTCAGCTTGACTGATAATCAAGTCCCATGCCAACCCATGCTACTTGGTAAGGCATCTTAGAAGGTTTCCTAAGGACCTGTTAACAACCTCCATCTGACCATCAGTTTGGGGATGGTAGGCTGATGAGAAAGACAGTTGTGTTCCCAATTTTCTCCATAAGGTCCTCCAAAAATGACCAACAAACTTGGAGTCTCTATCAGTGACAATTGAAAGGGGCAAACCATGGATTCTGACCACTTCTCTGAAAAAGAGACCAGCAATGTGAGATGCATCGTTTGTGCATTTGCATGGCACAAAATGAGCCATCTTACTGAATCTATCCACAATGACAAAAACACTGTCCACACCCCTTGCTATCTTAGGAAGACCAAGTACAAAATCCATACTAATGCTCTCCCAAGGCCTATTGGGAATAGGAAGGGGTTGGTACAAACTAGCATTAGAAAACATACCTTTGGCCTTTTGACATATGGTACAACTTGCAACATATCTCTTGACATCTAATTGTACCTTTGGCCAATAGTAAAATATGGTGACTTGTTCCAAAGTCTTGTCCAACCAAAAATGTCCTCCTAAGGTTCTATTGTGCTTCTCCTTGATGATGTTATCCCTCATTGAACATTTAGGAACACATAGCAAACTGCCTTCGAATAGGAGACCTTCCTGCAACACAAAATCTGAATATTCACCATGCAAAGTTTTAACCAAACTAGCACAAACTTCATAAGAAGCCTTGAAATCTGCATCTTCCTTGTATAAATCCTTCAAACAATCTATCCCCATGCTTTCCATCTATACTTCTTGTATGAGAAGCATCCTTCTACTTAAAGCATCAGCCACTTTGTTGGCAACACCTTTCTTATGCTTAATAGTGAAGGTATAGGCCTGCAATTGTTCCATCCACTTAACATGCCTATGATTCAACTTTTCCTAACTATTTAGGAAGCTAAGAGCATGGTTATCAATAAAAACAATGAACTCTTTGGGTAGCAAATAGTGTCTCCATGTTTTGAGAGCTTGCACTATTCAATAAAGCTCTAGATCATAGGTAGAATACCTTTGTTTAGCGTCATTCAACTTCTCTGAGAAAAAGGCCACTGGATGTCCATATTGACTAAGAATGGTACCTATTGCTTTCTAACTTGCATCACATTCCACTACAAAAACTTTCTCAAAATCTAGGAGCACCAATGTAGGTAATTCAGCCACTTTCTTCTTTAACAATTCAAAACTATCATCTGCTTGCTTTGTCCATTAAAATTTGCACTTTATTCCACCCTTGATGGTGTTAAGAATAAGATCACTTATGTGATTGAATCCTCTAATGAACTTCCTATAAAAAGTTTCCAAGCCATGGAAGCTTCTAACATCTCCCATTGTCTTAGGAGTAGGCCAATTGAGAATGGCCTCAACGTTTGTGGGGTCCATCTTCAAACAACCATTAGAAATCACAAAACCTAGGTACACAAGTTTAGTTTTCATGAACTCACACTTATCCAAGTTGATCATCAACTTATTCTCATGCAACTTCTTCATCACTTGTCCAAGATGCTTTAGATGTTCTTCTTTTGTCCTGCTGAAAACAAGTATGTCATCAAGATAAACAATTACAAATTTGCTAATGAAATCAACAAGTACCTCATTCATCAAATGCATGAATGTGCTTGGGGCATTGCTAAGGCTGAATGACATGACAAGCCACTCATAGAGACCTTCATTTGTCTTGAAGGCAGTCTTCCACTCATCTCCCTACCTAATTCTGATTTGATGATAACCAGATTTCAAATCAATCTTTGAATAGTAACATGACCCTCCAAGATAGTCCAAAAGATCCTCAATCCTTGGCATAGGGAATCTATACCTTATTATGATCTTATTTATGGCCCTTGAATCCATAGTCTCCACTTCCCATCTTTTTTGGAGAAAGTACACTAGGGACTGCACATGGACTAAGACTCTTTCTAATCAATCCTTTCTCTAAGAGTTCTTGAATTTGTATACTCACCTCTACATTCTGCTATGGTGTCAATTTATAGGAAGCCTTATTGGGTAATGTGGCACTTGGAATCAAGTCAATTTGATGACTTATATCTCTCATGGGTGGTAAGGAGTTAGGAGTATCCTCTACCACAAGATCTTGGTACTTATCCAACAATTGCTACACTTCTGGTGGAATCTCTTTCTACTTTTTGTGTTGCTATCCTGATTCATCTTTAGGCTTCATTATCAAGGCATACCCTTGGGTATCCTTCTCCTTCATGAGGTTTAAGAACTCTTTTCCACTAACCATCATGACATTGGTGTCATTATTCTTCTCTCCAATCTGCTCTTGCATAGGATCCATCATAAACTTCCTTCCATTCTTGGTGATGAGGTATGTGTTCTTCTCACCATCATGTTGTGCCTTCACATCATACTGCCATGGACATCCAAGAAGAAGGTGACAAGCATCCATAGGAATAACCTCACATAGTACCTTGTCCTTATAATCACCTATCTCAAACTCAACCCAGGTTTGTTCTTCTATCATATAATTTTGATTCTTATTTAACCCAGAGATCTTATGAGGACTAACATGGGGCAGCCTTTTCAACTTACACTTCTCTACCATTTCAGTAGACACTACATTCTCAGTAGAACCTGAATCAACAATGATTTTACAAAGCTTACCATATGCTATACCTTGGGTTCTGAAGAGAGTCTTCCTTTGTGGGGGCTCTTGCTTCAATGGCATCTTTATCAAGGTTCTCTTGATCATCATGCTCTCTCCTTCAAGGACTGGTGCATCACTACTAATGGGTGAATTCACACTTTGGAAATCATCATCTTTCAACAACTGATTCCTTCTTCCACCATCATGGGAACTAGTTGCCTTCTCAGGGCATTTGTTCACAGTATGGCCTACCTGATTGCAGCCATAGCATCTACCAGTGAAAACTCCTGGTCCTCTGCCTGCACCACCACTTCTACTTCTGCCATTAGGTCTTCTGTAGCCTCTAAAACCACCACCTCTATGATCTACATCAGAATGAGACTCCTGTTGACTTGGATTTTCATTTCTATTTGACTATCCTCTACCAAAACTGCCTCTTCCTCTATTATTTCTGCCACCTCTTCCTCTGGTGTTTTGATCACTCTTCCTTCTCAACTTCTCCTCTACCCTAGAGGCTAATTGAAAACACTCATCCACTATTTTGGGAACCACCATACTGAATTCATCTTGTATGTTATACCTGAAACCATCAAGATACCTGGCCACCATCTCTTTCTCCTCCTCCTTGTGATTGGCTCTCATGCTCAATCTATGAAATTCTTTAGTATATGTAACCACATCCATATCCTTTTGTCTAAAATGATTAAAATTCCTAATGGTATGCAACTCATAATCAGATGGCATGAACCTTTCTCTTAGCATGGCCACCATTCTACTCCATTTGGTGATAGGGTTCTTTCCAGCTTTCTTCCTTTCACATTGTGTATAGTTCCACCAAACTAAGGCAGAACCTCTCAATCTGGTCTTAGCAAACTTGACTTTCTTGCTGTCACTATACTCCTTGAATTCAAAATAGTTACACATGGCTTCAATCCAATCCATGAGGGCATCTCCATCTAGTTTCCCATTGAATGTAGGAACATCCATCTTTGGATCGCCACTATCTCCATGAGCACCTTTGAGTGCATTCAAGAATGCCTTTTGGTCTGCAGACATAACTTGTTCTTGAGGGCTCTCCTCTACCTCTTCTTCTACTTCTATATCATAAGCACTTCCATCCTCTTTACTCTTACCCTTGGACCTCTCTTCTTTCAACCTTGCTTCAAGCATCTCCTCTACCATCTTCTTGATGGATCCCTAGCTCATAGACTTGGGAGGCATTGTGCTAGCCTTAGTTTCTTTCTCCTCGTCTGACATATACTGCTCCAATTCAAATATTGGCTTTGATACCAATATGATGTAGAGTGCTTAGTTGAAGGGTTCAAATGATCAACAACTTGATTAGTGAGAGGGTGGCCTATGTCTTGGCGATCTACTCGTATCGGCCAAACATATCCCATTAGCCACCTTGCTGTCTAACTCCCCAATCTCCCAACTTTCGCCGACAACTGACTTCCTTGTCTTCGGCAAGACTTCCTTCATCGGCAAGCTCCTAGTTAGTTCTCATGACGTGCCGATATACCAATCTTAGTATATGCATAACATGACTTGCTACTGCCAGTGGACTAATGTTTCTTTACCCTAAATTCACCATTACTACCAGTCACCTTTTGTATCCGACGCAATGTACATTCCAAACATACATTCTCAACATAAAATTGTGATATGCATTCGCAATACACCTTCAATGGGACTAAAGTCGTTCCTCACTGATGAATCTCCTACTATTGGCCCAACACCACTGATCGGTGTAACTTCCCAAAACTTCCCTGAGGGCTAAGTTACGCCGACGTTGACTCTGTAACTCCATAACTCACAGACATTCAACAAGTACACAGAAACAAGAACTCAACATAACAGAAGGTGTCTACACTCCTCTACAAACACTTGATCACCATCAACTTGGTCACTCTACAGACTGTTCGCACATAACAACACTTCTATTATTGTTTCTATGACTAGTCACATAGAGATGCCTAGTCACTTATGCCTGAACTCCTTGGATCCCTGGGTGTTGACCCAAAATAATAGAAAACACAAAATGTACACTGTATTCCTCCATCACACTGAACATGAGAATCTTTCTTTTAGTGGACAGAGGAATAATCAGCATTTGAGTTTCTATGGTGTCTTCAGCTTTTACAATTTGCTTATGTTCTTTATGTTCAATAAAGCTTGATAGCTTTACATGTATGATGCAACACATGATAGTTGAACTATTCTAAAACTTGCATTTTATATGGTCAAAGTTGTGAAATATTTATTCAAGGTCATTTTAAATTGGTATACCACTAATTTACCCCCCCACTTAGTGGTATTGTATTCCAACAAGTGGTATCAGAGCCTTAGGTTCCTTGTTCAAAGTTTAATCAACTTAGGAGATCCTGATAGTGGAGTACTATGGGAAAGTGTAAATGAAATAGAAAAATGAAAGATGCCAAGGAAAAGGTTGTAAAACAAGGCCCAGTCAAGTCAAGTATTGAGTTGTGGCATGAGTCACCCTTGAATGTTGATACAAAGTGTGATAAACATAATGGTCTTGCAGTTGAGAGTTTTGATAAAAAGGAAGACTTCAGTGTGAGTGTAGGTGGACAAGAACTTGATAAGAGAGAAAATGATTTTGTTGCTGAGATTGATGACGAAGAAGGAGACATCTTTGTGGGTGAAGATGACTATGAATAGGAGTATGATGAATAGGAGCATGAGGTTGATATAGAATGTGAACTCTTGTGTGCTCTAGATACAATCAAGCAACTCAGAAAAGAGAGCCAGAGATTAGAAGATGAACTTCAACAAGAAAAAGATTCCAGGGACAAGGTATGGTTATATTTTGCAAAAGTTTCTTTAGATCATGAAGAGGCAAAAGTACAAGTTGAAGAGTCTAACAAACTGGTTATTAGTCTAAAAATTGAAGTAGAAGAAGCAAAAAGGTAGTTGATTTTACAATATCTGATCTTGAAGTTAAAACTAATGAATGCCTAAAACTAGAGCTACAAATAGTCTCTTTGAGAAAGGAATTGGAAAAGGCATCTTCTAAGTTGGACAAGAATCGGCACTTTGAAAAGAGTACTGAATTCTTATATGACTTGTTGAGGAAGCAAAAGAATCGTAAGGACACTACTAGTCTACACTATGAAGAAGGACAATGCTTCAAAGTCAGAAATGCACCAAGGAAGAAGATAGATATAAGTCATCATGTTGCTGCTCCTGAAGATAAAACAAAAATAAATTTGTTGATGTTTGAAGAAGAAGAACAAACAGTTTCTCAAGGCCTCCACCTATCAGGCAATGCCATTTAATAAGGTACAACTACTCTTAGTTTCATTGTTATTCCTATTCTTGTCATGTTTATGGTCATAGAGCTAGAGATTGTAGAACTCACTCAAGAAATGATTTTGGATGGAATAAGGATATGAATTCTTATAGTTTGTCAAATCTTGGGACTATAACAATGTGTGTTATAACTGTAATAAAGTTGGTATGAGCAAGAAATTGTTGGGTGCATGGAAGATATAATTATAAAAGTCCTCTTGGAATAATGTACAAGTTAAGATGTTTCAATTGCAATAACTTTGGACATATGTAAAAGTTTTGTAGCCCTGGTTTGAAAGAAATTCCAAGGAAAACTAATACTTTGATCACAAAAGCATCATCTAATGTTGATAAGGGTAGAGGAAAGGTAAATTCTGTTGGAGGAGGAAACATGAACAATAACAAAAAGAACCTACGTATGTGCTTTATGCACAAAAGGCATCTCCAAGTGCATAAAAAGTAGCATGGAGTCTGGGGAAATGTTCAATGTCATATCTTTTACCCCAAGGTGAAAATAAGAAGGTTAGTCAAAGATCAAGTGATGGTTTGGTGTGAGGTTGTTGCCTTGGCAAAAGTATGGTGATCTTTATTCATAGTTTTCTTCTCAAAGATTTGTCATACAAGTTCACAATGATTTGGTATTTATGCTAACAATGGTATGAATGCATGTTAGAGGTTTGAAAGTATTAGTTTGGATGCTCAGTGTAGTTACTTTGACTACAATGCTCAGTGAGAAGCATGTATCTCAGTCACTCTTAATCACTAACATGAAACCTACATAATGTTTTCTCAGTCATAGTGAGAATAAAGTCTTTGTATGATTTTCAAAGGTATTTCATGATGTAGACTTAGATGTATGCAGCAGGAGTGGAAACAACTTAGAGAAACTCAAAGATTTCATTGGAAGATCAGAGGATTAATAAGGAGTAGTTTATTGACACTTTGTTTATGTTGAACATAAATATGTCAATATTGGAATAATATTATGGTATGTATCAATTGCATTATTGGTTATTGATTGAAGTGTGTCATGTTTCATTGTAACATCAAAAAATATCCCCTTTGGGGCTTTTCCCTCATAAGGTTTATCTCTTGGGTCTTTAGTATGTATTTAGGACATTTTAGTTCATATTTTGGCATCCCAATGGAATGAGACCTAGGTTCCATGGCAAATTGGACCTAGGTGGACCCCTTGAGCTATACCCTACCCAAAATAGGGGGAAGGACTTGGGCACCCACGCTCTAGTCCTGCCCTATTTTGGGGAAGCCCTAATTTCCAGGTGTCGGTTTATGACCGTTAGTTGGTTCTTTTGCCAACATGGTAAAGTTTAATTTTTAAAATTTGGGCAAGAATACTTGTAGGTGCATATATAAGCATGTTTAGGCATTCATTTGTAAACTAGATGATCATTGTGAACTCTAGGCATTCTCAAGGTGATTCAAGGCTTTCTATTGTGTTGCAAGAGTAGACTTGTATGTTTTGTGTGTTGATATTTGCAGATTTGAGCATCAATCCCCTCATGGCATGAAGAGCATCTTCCTCCATCAGAGCTTCACTACAAGGTGACATATTATTGTGTTTTCATCATTGATTCCTTTGGTTTTTGCCTTTGCCTCACAAGGGCATGCACACTTAATCTGACAATGGTGTTGGAAGACTTAAGTGTCCTCCGGGGCTTGACTGAGGCAAGCCTCTAAACAATACAACCTCCAAACCAAGTCTTGTGATTGTAGGTTACAGGTGTCACATTTGGGAAAAGTGGAGTTGTATGAAGGCTTGGTAGGCATTAGGAATTCAAGATCTAGAGAAAAGTTAGACACAGGAGCATTTCTAGGACTTGGGTGCTCACTCCAGTGTTCTCTACAGACAGATCTTAGGAAACAAAAGTTACAGAGTTGATCAGTGTCAGAAGGAGGTCCAGATTCCCTGAAAAAGTAGGTACCTTGGACATGGACGCTGGCTCCAGTGTCCCTGACTCTTCCACTTTAGAACCCTAAAAATAGGTATTTTGTGATTTGGTATTTTATTCCTGTCTGCAAGAGCTTTTTCCATATTTCATCAATTTGTTGTTGTATTTGCGTAATTAGGGTTTTAATATCTAATTAGACATACGAGAAGGAAAATTAATAATTAAATTTCCTACATTTGCAAGTGACCTAGGGTATGATATTGCTCACCACTCACCACTCGACCCTAGATCCTTCAATGTATACTGGAGAGGCAGATTTAAACATCTAAAATCAAAAGATTAACAAATCCAATTTTCCCCTAAACATTCATTCTTTAGCATCCTGATAAGTTTTTCATAGTCTTTAGATGGTTGCCTCATTCATTCAAGTAGTTGGTAAGTTTGGTATTGATGCAAGACTTAAAGATGAAGTGGTTTATAGTTTATCCCCATTGAGTTTGATTTGATGCACCTAGACTCATCATTTCTGATCATTTTGATGCTTGTACAAGTTCAAATATGACAAAGATAGTTAACTTAATTGATTCAAAGGTGACTTGAAATCTGATCATGTTTTATTTTTATGGAGTTGATGTCATCATGCTTCATTTGTACAACATGCTTCATACTTTACCTATCATGCTTCACTTGATGAAGTTGCTTGGTTGGTTTATCATCTTTCAAGGTATTGATAGTATCATTCATGCTATATATCATCTCCTTTGACATGATAACAATCTATTTGTCAAATTATACAATGGTAGTGTTCATGTGGATTCAAAGCTTAATAAACAGTGAAATGAAGAGAAAGATAATTGTTGCAGGCTTTTCAACAGGGTATAGTATCTTTCAAGGTGCAATGTGATTATCAAATGTTGTTTGTGAAATGATTTGGTGTTCTGATATTGGTTTGATTCAATCTTTCTCCAGTGTCTAAGTCATTGATGATAGTAGATAGTGATCAGTATCAACATTTTAACAGTGACAATTTTGAATGATCTCATGCAGCTTTGAATTGTGGACTGTTGCAGTAATAGAAGTCATTTATTTCAAATTGCTTTCACAAGTGTAGTAATAATAAACAGTGTTACAATTATGTGTGATAGATTAATAGGTGTTTTTGGTACAATGTTGAAAGGAGTATATGAAGGTTTGAATGTGTATTCCAATAAAGTTCACACAAAAATAACTATAAAATCAAAATGTATATGTTAATGATCTAATTCCTCATTAAGGTGGAAGTCTAACTTGAAGGAAACTTTTTAATAAGGATTTTAATTTAAACCATGTTAAGCATTGATGCACTAAATCTGTAGTATATGATGTCCTAAGGTAGGTAACTGACATAGAGAATACAATGATAATGCTTAGTTACTTTATGTTTTATCTTGACATGCAAGAGACTCTGTGGATGTGACATTATAATAGTGGTGTTCATGGTGCATGTTCTTTATAGTGATGCTTTGGTTTCTGACAGTCTCCATGCAAACTTTACAAGTTTAATATGCAGGGGGAGTGCTTGATTGTTTGTTTTAGATGTTGGTGGTTGTAAAGCATGGTTTTTGGTGAGATGAAATGAGAATTTGTTTGTACTTTTGAATGGTGTGAAAACACAAAGATAAATTCTGGTTTCGAAGACAAAGATGATAGAGAACATATATGTATAGTCTTAACAAAATGATTGAAGATGCAAGGAAAATAGGTTTTACTGTGTTCATCAGTTTATACAAAAATGTGGAGTGATTTTGATAGAGAGAGTAATTACAGAAGGCTGTGATTACTATAGAGGTAAAGAAATTCTAAAAACCATAATTTCTTCTTTCTTCTCATGATCTTTAAAGTTATGCACAGAGAGGGAGTATATTGTCATTGATGTCAATATCATATCCGTATGGTTTTTTGTAGAGATTATTGTAATCTATATAAGATTACTAGCAGTTGAAGTATTTTCTGTCTTCTCTCATTGTCTTTGTCATAGGGTTACAAACTGAATTGAATTTTTTTATGAACTTTTGGTAGAAACTAGCCAATCTATGAAATGATCTAACTTCTCCAATGCTCTCTGATGTAGGCCACTCAACAATTGCTCTAACTTTCTTAGGATCCATCTTTAATCCTTCTGCAGAAATCACAAATCTGAAGTATACTAATTCTTCCTTTGTGAAACTACACTTGAAATTTATCAGCAATTTCTCTTCTCTTAGTCTCTGTAGTACTTGTCTCAAGTGCTGCAAATGTTCTTCTTTTGTCTTACTGAAAATTAGAATACCATCCAAATATACAATAACAAACTTACCCAAGAATTTATTCAAAACTTCATTCATCAATCTCATGAAAGTACTCAGTGCATTTGTCAATCCAAAGGGCATCTCTAACCATTCATACAATCCTTTATTTGTCTTGAAAGTAGCCTTCCATTCATCTCCTTCTCCAATCCTGATCTGATGGTATCCACTCTTCAAATTTGTCTTTGTGAAATATTTTTCTCCACTCAAACAATCCATGATATCGTCCATCCTAGGTAAAGGAAATCTATACTTAACTGTGATCTTGTTTATTTCTCTAGAGTTTGTACACATTCATCATTCTCCATATTTCTTTGGTGCTAACACTGTAGGTACTATACAAGGACTCAAACTTTCTCTGATCAAACCCTTTCTCAACAACTCTTGTATCTACCTATTCAATTCTTCATTGTCTGTCGGTGTCATTATGTGTGTTACTTTGTTAGGCAAACTAGATCTAGGTATAAGATCCATGTGATGACTGATACTCTTGATTGGTGGCAATCCTTCAGATACATTATCTGATATGATGTCTTCATAATCTATTCCAGGCTTCTTAGGGATCAAAGCATAACACATATTGTCATGTCTCAAACCATCTAGAAATTTTCTTCCCAAATAGATTTGAGCATTTCCACATACTTCTCTCTTAGGATCATCTTCCAAAGGGATAAAAGTAATTCTCTTTCCATTTGATGTCATAGTGTATGTATTCTTTCTCCCATCATGTATAGCTTTCCTATCATACTGCCAAGGTCTACCCAACAAGATATGACATACATCCATAAGCATAGTATCACACAAGACTTCATCATGATAAGATCCAATATGAAATTTAACCAAACATTGCTCACTCACCACTACCTTATGATCATCCTGAATCCATACTATCTAATAGGGCTTGGGGTGTTTCAATCTTTCCAATTTCAACTTAGTCACCATCTTTTCTGAAACTATGTTATCAGAACTACCACTATCAATTACAACTTTACAACATTTACCTCCTGATTTGCATTTGGTTTTGAACAATCTTTTCCTCTGTGGTGGTTCCTCAGTTGTCTTTACTTGGAATAGTTCTCTCCTCATGATAAGTGATTCTCCTTTCTTAGGTTTACCAACTCAACTAGGTGATCCAATAGGTTCTTCTTCCACATAGGCTTCTCTTCCACCATTCTCTGTTCTCTTGCTTGTACTCCCTTGATTATATTCAAATGCTCTGTGTCCTTCACCTCCACACTTGAAACAAATTCCTCTAAATGTTCTCCTACCAGGTCCTCTTCCTTCTCTTTTGTACCCTTCACTCTGGTATGACTAGGGTTTCCTCTACAGTAGAAATTTATGTCATCTCTTCGGTATGCATTGTTATATTTGTCCTCCTTCTTGAATGTATTCTCTTGTCTACTCTGCTCCACATATGATCTTTCTCCTCTAAAAAATGTTCTACCTCTTTGAAGTTTACCTTCTCTTCCTCTATTTTTGATCATGTCTCTTATTCAGCTTCTCTTCAACTTTCAGGGCAAACTGATATGCTTCCTCTAGTATTGTAATCCTTACCAAACTCAGTTCTTCTTGAATGTTCAATCTCAGTCCATTGTTGTATCTAGCCTCTTTCTCCTTGGTTGCTTCATTATGTCCTATCCTTATGATCATCTTATGAAATTCTTCAGTATACTCCTTCATAGATTTCTTCTTTTGTCTCAGGTTCTGCAATATGTTCAATAGTTGCAACTCATAGTCAGTCGGTATAACTGAATCTGTAATTTTGTTACCATCTTGTCCCATTTTGTAATCTTTTCTTTTCCTATTCTCTTTCTATCCAACTAAACTTATTTCCACCATATAGTATCATGTCCTTTGAACTTTGTCTTTACAAATTTCACCTTTTTCAGATCTTCAATTTTTTCACAATCAAAGTATTCTTCCATGTCATTTATCGAGTCAATCAACTCTTTAGGGTCAAAATTGCTAGTGTAATTAGGTACATCAACTCTAGGTCTTTTTCCAATCTTTGAAATAGCTCGCAACATCTTGACTTGATCTGATTCTTCTTCTTCTTCACCTCCTAGAGTTTCTTCAGTTTCATTCGTAGATTGAAATTCTTCATAATCACTCTCAATATAAATTATAGGGCTTAGTCTTTTTCTTGTATCTTCTTCAACAATATCTACTCTAATTCACATTGTTTTCATCATCTCCATCATCTCATCCATCCTACTAGCCATTGTTCCAACAACAAGGATTCTCCTCGGTGGCATCTTCGTAGGATCAAGTGCAAACTAGCTCAATTCACTGGTCAGGTTACAAGGTGAGAAATGCCTACTGCCTCAGATTTGGTGATCTATCCACAACAAGATCTTATAGAATTCCTTCACCAAATTCACTCAATTCGCTCCCAAAGATTCAAACTTTCGCTTTGATACCAGTTGGTGCAGTCACGGTTAGGAGGGTCCTCAAAGAGAACAATCCAGGCTGTGTAGCTAGAGTAAATACAACTAAAAAAATGTAAAGATATGAAGAAAATGCAGATTTAGTCATTCAGTATATCATAGAATTTAACTGCAGATTGGTCGACAAAATGCGGGCTTACAATTAGGGCTCACAAGCCTAATTACAGAATATCAAAATATGCACAAGCTATAGCTTTGAAGTTCCTTTGCACAAATTCCATTTATCAACTAGTAAAACTATTGATCATTACTTTTGTAAGGATCTTTTGTATCAATATATATCATCTTCAGAACAATAGATTCCTCCGCATCAGCCATGGAAGATCACAAACTCCAATGAAGAGCTATAACATGTGTGCACGGATAGAGTAGGACCAAATTGAATAGAACTCCTTCGCAAATGAATGGAATGATGTGTGGATCTCAAGGAAGGTCGTTCATGAACCAAACAACATTGAGTGATGCGTCTTTGAACTTCGCAAGTCGTGAAATGCTCCACAAGTTTTCTCCTTCAGCTAATTATCTGAGATTGTTAGGATGCTCTACTATGACAAAAGAATTGATCTTTTGATAGTGATATCTTCCCTATACTTGATCCAAATGATCTAAAAATGGGATATGATGTGTATGAACAAATCTAGAAGCTAATTCCAACTCTGCAAGGTGTGAAATACAACTGCGGTAGAATGCAGACCAAAATATAGAAGCTGCTACTACCTGAACTGACTAAACTGAACTGGAAAATGAAAAGAAACAAACTAAAATGTAAATGTTTTTGGTTGATGCAAGATTGCACTTGAACCAAGGGTGCTCTTGCATCACATCCTGTCATTTCATTACAATGATATACATTTACATAGTTTAAAAACACAAGTCACTTATCCAAAAGATATGTTGCATCTAGAATTCTGACATCCATA
Source organism: Cunninghamia lanceolata (assembly GCA_027924645.1). Lineage (NCBI taxonomy): Eukaryota > Viridiplantae > Streptophyta > Pinopsida > Cupressales > Cupressaceae > Cunninghamia > Cunninghamia lanceolata. Next base: position 22,966,956 of record BSBN01000078.1, read on the forward strand.
TCGCAAGTCTCGGTGAGTCATCTGCTGGAGAGAGAGCATCTTCTAATTGCTTTACCTACAACCATAGATTGGCGGTCCTCCGTACACCTTCCTTTTTGGAAGTGGCCCTACCCTTAACAAAGAGTATAGACATAAGGTAAATAATGGTTATTTTCCATCTGAGTATTGGTATTATATCCTACATAATGCTATCAATCATACAACCCTAGATAACCTCTAGCTAAGTATGATCATTCCGATAGGTTATGCAATCTAGATATGGTGAACCGATAATGCACGCAAAGATGTATGCATTACTTTGGCCAAAGATTCAATATAAAATAGATGTTCGCAATGAACATTATCGTAATGTCCACCCATCCTCCAAATCAACTTGGATATTATCGCATCCTACAGTATGACTTGGTCAACTAGGTTTAACTATAGATTTTTATTTAACTCAAATCTAGTCTTTCTAACATAGATAGATTTTTAGGACACCGTCATTGTTCCAAAGACCTTATGGAATGACTATCTACACTTGGGTATCTCCTTGCATTCTTGCAACATCTGAGATCCATGACTTATCAACACTTATAACTTAAGTCAAATTGCAAACAACCAAATAGGTTTTCTTTTATACTAAGAATAAACATAAATGTTGGGAATTAAGGTGTCTCAACCTTGTTAATTCTCTACATTTGCAATGTTTGTATTTATTATTTAATTGCCTATGTTGTAAATAATTGGAAATTCCATATTGTCATGTTGTGGGATGTGGCACGGTGATGTGTCAATCCTTAATGGATTACGAGAACTTGTTATTTTGTCCTCATGAGGAGATAGGCATCCCACTTAGTGGTAGGAATATTCTACCATGTGTCGGCATCTTCTATGTTGTGTAAGGAATGTTTGACCAAAACGGTTACCTATGACGGATCTATGACATGTAAGAGTCAGAAATAGAAGGTTGTAAGACAGGTGATGACATGTGTCATGAAGCATCTTTGAATGAGGCATATTTGGGCACTCCAAGCTGGAATATGACATGTTGTAAGAGAATATGCTATTTATAGCATGTGTATGATAGATTCTGTTACAACTATAAGTTGTAACCACTATGACAGATTCTATGACGGTCATAAGTGTCGTAAGAGCATCTGTCATAGCCCATTTTGGAAATAGGTGACCTCTTTTAGATGGGAGTAGTGGACAAGTGTCAAGAACATTCTACAATGTTGACCAAGTGTCCTTGGGCATGGGTTTTGGTCCAAGATGCCATGTTGGACACCCATTCCAAGAAAGGTCCAATATTGCCTTGTATTTCCTATTTATACAGGTGCTTGGAGATGGAGTTTGTATCACAGGTTTACAGGTACTGTTATACTACTGGATTGACTCCAGACAAGAGTGTTGAAGACCATTGAAGCTTGCATTGCAAGTTTATTGTAAACATTCTTTCATATTTGTTAATACATTGTGCAAGTTTCTAAGTGTGGGGTTTTTCACCTGATAAGGGTTTTCCCCACCATAAATCTTTGTCTCTCTTCTTCTGTCTACTTTCTGGTTCTTGTGTTTTACTACAATATCTAATGTTAATGGTTTAACATTGCTGTAATAGTTAGGATAATGTTGAATTTGCATAGCCCTCTCCTCATTAGATTAGCGTAGGAAGCATTTTCCGCACACCTAGCTTCCTTTTAGTTGGTATCAGAGCTTGATCACCTTTGGTCCTAGTTGTTGGGTAGGGGTTTTTTGAGCTAATCTTAGGTGTAGTGGGAGTCTGTGTAGAGCATTCTGTATCTTATTACAGCAAGGAGATGACAGGCACATCAGGAAGGTTTGAAGTAGAGAAGTTCAATGGCAGTAATTTCAAGCTGTGGAAGCTCAAAATGGAAGACATGTTAGTTGACCAAGAATTTTGGGAAAGTGTGAATGGAACTAAACCAGATACAATGTCACAAGATGAGTGGGATCTCAAGGATTGGAAGGCTAAGGGTCTCATAAGACTTAGTCTTGCCGATTCTATGTTGTTAAATGTCCATGAGGAGACTACTACAAAACTCCTTTGGAAGAAGTTGGGGGATGTGTATCAAGCCAAATTCCTAGTCAATAAACTTTTCCTGAGAAAGAAGTTGTATTCTCTTTGAATGGAGGATGAACGATTCGTTGTTGAGCATATGAATGCCTTTAACATGCTGGTTGCATAATTGACATCTATTGGTGTAAAGATGGAGGAGGAGGATCAGTGTATGACCCTACTTTGTTCTCTGCCAGACTCATGGGATCATCTTGTCATGGCAATTGGAAGCACCACATCCACATTCAAAATGGAGAGGTGGTTTCTTCACTGTTGTCTAAAGAGATGCAGAGAAAGTCTTCTGAGGCAGCCAAAGAGGCCCTTACAGTTCAGGGAAGACCCAAGGAGAAAGGGAAGAAGGACAAGAAAGATGAGAAGGGTAGATCCAAATCTCCTGGAAAGTCCAAGGCTCTTTGTTGGAATTATGGGAAGACTAATTATTTCCAAAAGGAATGCAAAGAGGAGAAGAAGAAAATGAAGAAAGCTCCTGATTCAGATTCTGACAAATCATAAGATGACGGTGATGCTTTCATTGCAGCCTTGGCAACCCATGCATCTGATATGTGTGGCTAATCGACTGTGGTGCATCATTCTAGATGACCTCGCATTGAGACTGGTTCACTAAGTATGAGGAGTTTGATGGTGGAAAGGTGTATTTGGGTGACGACTCTCATCTGAAGATCGTTGGTCATGGAAGAGTCTCTATCCGATTCCCTAATGGTCGAGTGAAGGGGATCTCTAAGGTTTTACACATCCTAGACTTAGCATGGAACCTACTTTCTATAAGTATGTTGAATGATGTAGGTGTGGAGGTTGTCTTTTTGAAAGAAGGATGCAAGATGACTAGAGCAGCTATGGTACTTACTAAGGGTACTAGGAGAGGTACTCTGTTTCAGCTGGAGGCATGCATTTCACAATGCAATAGTTCTTCTAACTCAAGGAAGAGAGCAGTAGTCACTTCATCCCCACCATCTAAATGAGCAATGAAGAAATCTATTGTTTCTAGTATTAATGGTTGTAATCGTGCATTATAAGTTAAACTTCTTGCAGAAAAGACAATGTTATGGCATAAGAGATTTGGCCACATTGGTGAGAAGGGTCTATGTACCCTAAAAAAATAAGAACATTGTTGAGGGGTTAGATGATTGTAATCTTGAGTTTGACTTTTGCGAACATTGCATTTATGGAAAACAAAACTGTGTTCAGTTTTACTCAAGTTCTCATAAGTTTTCTGGTGTGTTGGACCTTATTCATTCTGATGTGTTTGGCTATGTTAATGTTCCTTCGTTATCAAAATCTATATACTTTGTATCTTTTATAGATGATTACAGTAGAAGGACATGGATTTATTTTCTTAGAAGCAAATCTAAAGTCTATAGCAAGTTTAAGGAGTTTAAAGCCTTTGCTGAAATTAGACTGGTAAAAAGATTAAATGTTTGAGAACTGACAATGGTGGTGAGTTCTATTCTACAGAATTTGATAAGTATTGCAAGGAACTTGGGATTGAAAGGCACAAGATAACTCCATACACCCCGTAGCAAAATGGTGTTGTAGAGAGGATGAACAGGACACTAATGGAGAAGGCTAGGAGTATGCTTAGTGGATCTAGTCTAGAACAAAAGTTTTGGGCTAAAGATGTTGCCACTGCTTGCTATCTGGTAAATAGATCTCCTACATCAGCTCCTGTTGGAAAGACACCCATGGAGGTGTGGTCTACTAGGAAGCCTTCAGTAAGGCATCTTTATGTTTTTAGTTGTGAGGCATATGCACATGTGGCTAAGGAGAAGCAGTCAAAGTTGGAGAACAAAGTTGTTAAGTGTATCTTCATTGGCTATGGTGTTGGTGTGAAAGGATACAAGCTTTGGGACCCTGTGGCTGAAAAAGTGTTGTATAGCAGAAGTGTCATCTTCAGACAGCTTACACCTTCTTCCACTATTTTGCAGCAAGAAGAAAGAGAAAAGAAAGAGGATGTTGTTCAGTTTCCTCTCACACTTGGGAAGACTGAACAGAAAGACAATGTTGGACCTGATGATGAGGAGAGGTCGAACAACTCTAAAAGCTCAGATGAAGAAGTTGAACCTCAACCTCAGCCCTTGAGGAGGACTACACGGATAAGAAAGCAACCTGAAAGGTTTGGTTTTACATTGCTTGATTCTAGTGGTGGTTATGCTTTGCTCACTAACAGTGATGAACCTAGAACTATATCAGAGGCTTTGGATATGAAGGATGCAATTTCCTGGAAGGAGGCCATGGAGGAAGAAATTGCTTCTTTCGAAAAGAATCAAACTTGGGACTTGGTGCCTTTGTCTCCTGGATGGAGACCCATTGAATACAATTGGGTGTTCAAGAAGAAAATTGGTGCAGATGGCAGTATTGAGAAGTATAAGGCCAGATTGGTTGCAAAGGGGTATTCACAAGTGGAGGGTATAGATTATGGTGGGATCTTCTTTCCCATTGCAAAGTTGACATCCATTCGATTCCTGTTGTCACTCGCAATAGCTTATGACTTGGAGGTAGAACAAATGGATGTGAAGATAGCTTTCCTTCATGATGACTTGGAGGAAGAAATCTACATGTCACAGCCAGAGCATTACATGGTAAAAGGTAAAGAAAATTTGGTTTGCAAACTTAAGAAGTCTTTGTATGGTTTGAAGCAATCCCCTAGGAGATGGTACTTGAAGTTTGATGCCTTTGTGTTGTCAATTGGATTTGTGAGATCGAAATCAGATCACTGTGTTTATTATAAGTTTGATGGTGATTGTATTCTAATTGTTGCACTTTATGTTGATGATGTGTTGCTCATTGGGAAGGGTAATAATATGATTTTTTATTTTAAATCTTAGTTGTTAGCTCAGTTTGAAATGAAAGATTTAGGGGCAGCTAGGTACATTCTAGGAATGGAAATCAGAAGAGACAGAACCAATAGAAAACTTTGGTTAAGCCAGAGTAAGTATGTGAAGACTGTGTTGGACAGATTCAACATGGTAGATAGTAGACCATTGTTTGTTCCTATTTCTTTGGGGACAAAGTTGTCTATTGAGGATTGTCCAAAATCTCCTAGTGAGGTGGAGGACATGAGCAGAGTACCTTATGATAGTGCTATTGGTAGCTTGATGTATGCTATGGTCTGCACAAGACCAGACATTGCCCAAGTAGTGGGAGTTCTTAGTCGATTTATGGCTAATCCTGGACGGGTCCATTGGGATGTAGTTAAGTGAGTGTTTAGATATTTGAGGGGTACTTCCGAGTACTGTATTTTCTATCATGGTAATGTTTCAGGACCTCCACATTCTGTTGATATTCATGGATTTGTGGATTCAGATTGAGCAGGTGACATTGACAGCAGGAGATCTACCAGTGATTATGTGTTTACACTATTTGGTGGTGCTATTAGTTGGATGAGTAAGCAAAAACCTATTGTTGTTGTGTCCATGACAGAAGCTAAGTATATGGCAGCAACTCATGCTTGTAAGGAAGCCATTTGGCTTAAGAGATTGTGTTCCGATATTGGTGTTGATGCAGGTTAGATCATGATCAGTTTTGACAGTCAGAGTGAAATTTGCCTTGCAAAGAATCCAACTTTCCATGCTAGAACCGAGCACATTGATGTTCAGTTTCACTACGTTCTAGACATGGTTGAGGATGGAAAGGTAAATTTGCAGAAGGTAGATACTTTGAAAAATTTTATAGATGCATTGACAAAACCAGTGGGCACAGAGAAGTTTAGATGGTGTTTGGAGTCTATGGGCCTCTCGGCCTATAGCAGTTAAATCATGTTTTTCTATTGGCTCTTACAAGGTATTCGACAAGTGGGAGAATGTTGGGCATTAAGGTGTCTCAACCTTGGTAATTCTCTGCATTTGTAATGTTTGTATTTATTATTTAATTGTCTATGTTGTAAATAATTGGAAATTCCATAATGTCATGTTGTGGGATGTGGCACGGTGATGTGTTAATCCTACATGGATTATGACAACTTGTTACTTTGTCCTCACATGAGGAGATATGTAATGCCCCTCGCATTTTGGCTTGTTATAGTTGTTAGTTTCATATTTGCCTCTGATAGTTTGGAGACAGTTTCTAGTCTTTCATTTCATTTATTCAGTTCTAAGACACTTGGATTAGTAGGTTATGGTTTATGTATACTTTGATTTTTATGGATTATATTCGACTGATATAGTTAGACATGTGTTATGAGTGATGATGACATTATGGTCACTTCAGTCATGATGTGTTGGACATGATTAGTAATGGATTAATATTACATGTTTTATTAGATTTGTTGATATCTATTTTCAAATGCAGTGGTTATAATCTTGCGCAAGAGCAGGGATGGTGTAGCATTACTCGCTTCGAGTATCCTACTATGGTGTGATTCTTTGACTCTCCGTGTGTAGACATATATGTATTTGATCGTATACAACCAGTGGTTTGGATGTAGGCTGCAGGTACTGAACCTCAACTCCACCTGATATAGTAGGTTTGAGTGGGTTCTTGCACCAATGGGTATTAGTGATGGGAGATAACGTGAGGTCTATTCCACTAGGTTGGTCCTTGTTTTCTATTGTGGTCTCGAGTCATGTTGTAACGCTTGGTCCTTGCATTGTATGTTGGTAATCTTGTGTTGTGGTATATAGTCGAGTTGTGTTAATTTTGTTCATGAGTAGTTGGAAAATAATTTAATGATTTATTATTAAGTTTATTGGATAATATTTGTCTTGGCTTAGAACTTGGATTGACACCTTGGTTAAATTTTATAATAATCTAGAATTAATTATTTTCTACCCAAGAATATGTATGTCATAAGTTATAGTTGTGGGTAATTAGTATAGAATTAGTTTCAGAATAAATGGTGATATGTGAAATTAATGGCTTGAGTTGCCAAATTTGAAATTGGTAGATTTAGGATCTCTTTATAGCAAATTTTTAAAATTTCTTGGAAGAGTGGGTTGTTGGGTAACGGATGCATGTCTGCATTTATTTTATGAGTTGAATCATTTTTATATGGGAAAAATTTTGTTCGGAAGGAGTGGGGGAAAAAGAATAGAGATATTGGGAGAAGAACAAGGAATTTGGTTGCAGGAGTTGGAGAAATTTGGAGGTGGGACTGGAATCTAGGTATGTGATTTGTCTTTGTCTATAAAAATTTACAAATTGTTGTAGTTTAGAATTTAAAATCTATTGTAGCTTGTTCCGTGTGTGTGTATTTGCATGTCCTGTAGATTGGAATCTATTTATCTTTGTGGCTTGTTATGTCTTGTATCTATGTGGTCGAATGTTGCTCCAATCCCTGTAGATCCCTCCAAGATGTATTCTTCTGGTTTAACCTTTGCTTAATTCCTCTTGAAATCTTGTGCCATCACCTGTAACCCTATATTTTGATTTCAAATAGATGACTCAATGGGAAGCTTTTACCAATCTCTTGTCCCTGTCATTCTTGCATATTTATCTCTCAGACTGAAGTAGATTGCCCAATAAGAAAGTATATCCAAATTGCACACCTTTGTGTCTCTCTCTCCCTTCTAACATTTGCTATTGCTCTTATTAGTGACAATTTGTTTGAGTTGAATGCATAGGAGGCTATTTTGAATGCTCCACCATTTTGTAGATGGCCTTTACATTTTTTTTTATGCAATCTGATGGTGCTTGCAACCACCTATTGGATCCTCCTATTATTCATAACTCTTTTGAACCTTGGATTCCTTGCTTTTATTTCTGTAACTTGGATGAAGAACTTGTGTCTCCCACACTACCTCCATTAGAAAGTACCCTTCATTTATGTCTAGAATTTTGACAGATCTTGTGAAGTTTTCTTCATAATTTTCTTCTTGTCTGTAATAAAAAAAATCTAATAATGGCTGCAAGGCATTTGTCCATTCTTGAATTGCATTAGTAAAATTCTCAGTTTGAAGCATGCAGAAAAATAAACATGTCTTGTTCTCATAGGAATTCACATGGTTTTAGGCCTAGAAGCTTGGACTTCTTATAGAAGTTCCCATTTCTATCTTTCAGACCACTCGCATATTCTCTTTTCCTTTCACTATCACTTTAGAAAGGTTCTGTTTAAGCATAGTAATGTTTAGAAAACTGTGGTTGCAGAGTCATTGGGAGTTGAATGGGAAGTAGAATGTTTTCAAATTGTTGCCTATTTATTGATAGAGCCGTGAGCTATGTTGATAGTCATGCCTTTTTGTAAATGCTTACCTTATAATCTTGTCGCTGGCTATAGACTCTTTTGCCGATATGGTATTCACTATACCTTTAGTCACCTATTTAGGTCTCTGCGGTTGAAGGGATACATCAAAGGTAGTCAGCCTCATTGCAATATGAGATGTATTTGATGACTTGGTTAGGACCCAAGTTATTAGGGTCAAAGGGAATGTCACCTTTGTTAAGTGTTTTATTTTGTTTATGTAGTCTCTATCACCTCAGTGTCTAATTGGTGTTCGTCACTTAGTTATGTTAGTAGTCTTCAATAGGTCACAACAGTAGATGTATGTAGAAGGCTTAGTCGGCATACATAACAATTTAGGAGTGTAGTCAAATGGTATAGAATGGTATCTTGTTAGTGGGTTGATGGGAGATCTAGTCGGATAGGAAAAGAATATTTATTCTCTTGTAAGTTTGTTTGCTAGTGACCTTAAGTGGTAGCACCACAATGGGTAACCACGACCTTAGGATATTCTTTTGGTTGATTAGAGATTTGAGTTTGTAACTTATCCTATGTTTTGGGTTGAGTTTTGCAAGCAGTAGTATAATAGGAGATTTTATAGGTATATAGAAGTTGTTTGAAATTGTAGATATTTATTATTAACTTATGCTTCTAGTGAGAATTAGAGATACTTATAGTTATTGTTTTAGAAATTGGAGAACTATTGGAAATTTGAATAGGAAAATTGTATGTATGCATAGTTAAAATAATATTAAAAAAAAATAGTATTCCGTGTATTCAAGTGATTGTTAGGTTCTTAAGATATATTGTTCTTGGGTCATAGCATAGTGGTGTGTAAAGTTAGATATTGTTTTTAATTAGTTGCAAATCAAATTATTATTCTTTTTCTAGTCTCTTTTAGGTATGAAGAACTAGAGTTATACGAAATAAATGATGAATGGAAAACTATTACTATTGAAAGATTCTATATAGTTATAGTTGTTTCTTTTTACTAAATTGGTGGTTTTAGAATTAGGTGTTCGTATAGCTATACACGAAATTAAAAATGTGTTCTAGTGGCTTTAAATTATAGCATTTTGAATTACATACCTTTATTTAAATTTTTAACAAGGTATATATGTTTTAGAATTGAAATGATTTTGGTAGGATGTTAGTTGGGAACCTTTGCATATAGGAAACAAGGTAGGTACATAATGTTGATTTGAATTTGTAAGCTATGCTTATGAAAGTTACAAGAATATAAATATAGATGTTGTTTAATAGCTGGTAGTTATTAGAAAAATAAGATAGTTAAATGGCCACCAGAAGTTCCATACTTATTCGTATTTGTTCTTAGTAGGAAATATTATTAGTGAAGCTTAGAAGGAAAATTCTTGTTGGCTTTATTCTATGACATAGAAGATGCTAGTTGTTAGGAAATTTTAGTTAGGGAATTTATTTTTGAATTTTGGAGAGAATTGTTATTGTCATTAACTTGATTGTTCTTATAAAATTGTTGTTAATTCTCATAAGTTGTGTTCATGATTGAATCTGGGAGTACAGTGATTATCTTATGTCATTTGTCCTTCTGGTCACAGTTGTATGCTTGTAATGGTTTTTTGTGTTCACCTTGGGTGGAGTATATGTCTATATTTTGGTTTGTTGTGAAGTAGTATCTTGTGAGACATCTTGACCAATTGGTGTCAAAATGTAGAAGCGTTGATCTTGATAGATAATGGTTACTTTTTCATTGGTTTTGTACCTATCTCCAGAGTTGTGATGTTTTGGTTCAAATAGTGGCATGTCAATGCAATGGGATTTTTATTGTTGAGGGCAAGTGAATGGCATGAGTAATGGTTAGAATCTGTTTTGTACCTTATCTTTGCTCATTGTAGCTTGGTTGTTTGTTTAGAGTTTGGTAAGAGAGTGGCTTCTATGGTGGGGCCGGTACCTAGGGAGAGGCCGCCTGGGTAACCCCATGGAGGTTATGAGCAAGTGGAAACTTAATAACTTTTTAGGAGGGTTGGGGTAGTAAAACACATAACAAGATAAGTAAGATACCTCACCCATGCCTTGAGTGCTCTCACAGGCCAAGGATGGGATGGGAAGGCCTAGTTGTTAAGGCCGACCTCCTTGTCTCCATGAGAGGACTTGTCGGCTCCGCATGTGTCACCCTATGGGGCCAGTGCCTAGAGAGAGGCTGCTAGGGTAACCATAGATGGGGGATGGCTTCTGGTGATAGATAACCTGCGTAACCCATGCTAGGACAATGTGATGACACTCTCCTTATGCCTGAGTATAGTTTTGGCTTCTTGTTTGATCTTGATTGGATGTTGGTTTCGTCTGGTGTCTTACTGTCATTTCTGTGCAGCCTTGTTATCATGTATGCATGTAAGGAGTCTGTAGTTATTGTTGCTTCATTATTGTAACTTTGACCTAGTGGAGCCTCGATGTTATCTCCTAGCTCGATGGGGTGGACCTCAGGGTTCCACATGGTTGGGTGGCAGAGCTATCCATTGGTCTTCTTGGAGATTTAATTCGAGTCCTGTGCAGAGATGTTCTAGTTCTAGTTTGCTTTTCCGCTTTCAATGATGTTGTATACTCTCATTGGTACTCATTTGTGAACCAACAAGATCGGTCTTGTAATTTTGTACTGAAACTTTGTAATCAAACTATCTTGCAATTGTAAAAGTTATATTATCTTATATAGAAGTTTAATGTTTATCACTTATGTGAATTAACTTTCATTGTACTAATGCAGTTATGTTGCCCTAGGGTTGTTAGAAGTGCATTTTCCTTCATGTTGTGTATTTTGTTATACTTGGATTTAATAATGCAATTTCTTGCTTTCAAAAAAGAAAATATTTTCTGTATTTTTGCACTTTTAATCTAACACTCTAGGGTTGCATGATGGGGCACCACATTTGGTATTAGAGCCAAGTTTAAACACTAGGTACTTTGGATATAATTGATCCCATTATGTGACCTAGTGCTTAAAGTTTGTGGATTAACTATTGTTTTCCTTTCTATGTGTAATAAATCATCTTTTGGTGATGTTGGTAGGTGCCTAGAGGTAGAGGCTGAGGCCGTGGAAGAGGTAGGGGTCATGGGAGAGGTGGTGGCAGTACACCTCCTCCCAGTTGTCCTCATGAGAGTGCCCATGAAGGTAGAGGTTAGAATATGGAGGGTCAGGGTCAGCCTGATGGAGTCTAGTTGAGACATATTCTTGAGGAGGCCTTTGCTCATTTAGGCCTTAGACAGGAGGGTGAGCAGCCTAGGGGAGGTCAAGAGGTAGATCAGCCAGGTCCTAGAGAGAGAGAGAGAGATCTCCTTGGCGGAGAGAGTTGACAGCGGAGTAGGAGGCCACACTAGCCAGTCATATGAAAGATCTAGTGAGAGCACGCCCTCCCATCTTTGATGGAGCTAGTAGGGGTCTTGAGGTGGAGACTTGGTTATTGGACTTAGGCAGGTGTTTTGCCATGCATCTGTATGGCAGCAACACCAAAGCCAGGTGTGCTATTTTGTATCTCTGAGGGTTCACTTCAACTTGGTGGTAGCTAGAGGAGCAGAAGCTGCATTTGGACATTAGCACTGTGTCTTGGTAGTTGTTCTTAGAGAGATTTAGAGCTTGTTTTCTATCTGACCATTGGAGGCAGCGTCGAGCAGATGAGTTCCACGAGCTGAGGAAGTTGGCCATGACAGTTGAATAGTATGAGCGCAGATTTTATGAGCTCAAGCAGTATGTGGGTATCAGAGATGACGAGTCTATGTTGGTGCAGCATTTTATTAGGGGCTTGAATGCCTGGATCAGCGGAGGGGTTCGTGTATTCAAACCTAAGACCATGGAGGTTGCCGTGGAGAAAGCCCGGTTAGTGGAGGAGAATTTGGCTATGGCACTCAGTGGGCATACAGGTGTGCACATTGGTGGTGCACCTTCTTTAGGATATGGTTCTGGAGGTGGTCACACTCAAGCATCAGGTTCTCATGCACCCTTAAGGGGTGGGCAATAGCAACAGTATTCTTAGTCCAAGTTGAAGAATTCTTAGCATCAACAAGGTAATAGATTTCAAAATAAGAAGGACCGGTCTTGGCAGCACAATAAGCACAATCGTTTTGAGTGGCCAGCTCAGAGTACGCAGTCTATAGTGAGAAGAGGTAGTTTTCAGCAGTCTAGTGCTTTTCAGGGTGGTGGTGGTCTTGGTAGAGGCACAGGGTGTTTCTCGTGTGGCCAATAGGGCCATATTGCTAGGCAGTGCCCGCAGAGGGGTGCATCAGGTTTTGGACATTGACCAACGGCATCTGAGCCAATGGTTGGTGATGCAGGTAGGTCACACTGAGTCTTTGCAGTAGTGGATGACCGACAGGCAGAGCATCAGGGCACCATGGTGGAGACTTCTGGTCATATGCGAGGTATTGGTTTTTCTATTCTTTTTGATTCTGGTGCATCTGATTCATTTATATCTCCTTTTCTTGTGGAGCATTGTGGCTTAGTGGAAACAAAGAAGGATGATAGGTGGCAAGTTGAGTTAGCTTCTGGGGCTAAGATAGTAGTTGAGTCTCTAGTCTCAATGTGTGAATTGATGATTGCCTCTCTATCTACTTTAGTAGACCTTTGTATCCTACCCCTTGGATCATATGATATAGTTTTGGGGTTGGATTGGTTAGAGGTGCATCAGGCAGTGATAGATTATTGGCATAAGTCCATTAGATGTGTGGATGATTCTGGTGTAGAGGTTGAGGTTGTAGGAGTTCATAGACCTATTTCCCTATGTATGATCTCCGCTATGCAACTCAAGAGATGCATGCGTCAGGGATGTCAGCTTTTTGCAGTGACTGTTAGTGACTTGGAGATGGAGGAGAGTCAAGAGGCATCTCTTGACAATCACCCACTCTTGAGGGAGTATGCTGATGTTTTTCCATTTGACATTCTAGGTATGCCACCTAAGCATGACATTGATTTCAGGATTGATCTGGTTCCTGGTGCAGAGCCTATCTCACAAGCTCCATATAGGATGACCACTCAGGAGCTCAAGGAGCTTCGACTGCAGTTGGAGGAGCTATTAGCTAAAGGGTTCATTCAACCTAGTGTTTCTCCTTCGAGAGAACCTCTGATCTTTGTGAAAAAGAAGGATGGATCTCTGTAGCTATGTATCGATTATTGATAGCTCAATAAGGTAATAGTGATGAATAGGTACCCCTTGCCTCAGATTGATGATTTGTTTGATCAGATTAAAGGAACAAAGGTATTCTCTAAAATTGACCTTAAGTCAGGATATAACTAGTTGCGGATATTTGAGGTAGATATTCACAAAATAGCATTTCGCTCCCATTATGGACATTATGAGTTCACAGTGGTACCATTCAGGTTGAATGCACCTTCAGTTTTCATGAGCCTGATGAATGGTGTTTTTCGCACTTATCTCGATAGATTTGTCCTTGTATTTCTAGATGATATATTGCTCTATTCAAGAACTATGGAGGAGCATGAGGAGCATTTGTGTAAGGTGTTGCAGTGTCTTAGAGAAAATCAGTTGTATGCTAATTTGTCAAAGACAGAGGTAAAGTATTTGGGTCATGTTATCTCTGGAGAGGGTATTACGGTGGATCCTTCGAAGATCCAAGCTATTATGGATTGGCATGCATCCACTAATGTTTCTAAGGTCCGCAGTTTTATGGGGATAGCAAGTTACTATCGTCACTCTGTTATTGGGTTCTCGAGGATTGCCCATCCTATTACTTCTCTTCAGAGGAAAGGGAAGAAGTTTGTTTTGTTAGAGTGGTGTCAGGCCGCTTTTTAGACTCTTAAGGAGCATTTGACCAGTGCACCTATTTTAGTAGTTCCTGATCCTGCTAGGGACTTTGTTGTTTGTACTGATGCTTCTTTGGAAGGTTTGGGAATAGTTCTGATGCAAGATGGTCGCGTAATTGCCTATGAGTCTCACAAACTCAAGGATCATGAATTAAACTATCCTACTCATGACCTGGAATTAGCAGCAGTTGTGCATGCCCTGGTGAGATGGAGGCATTTTCTCTTAGGGCATTGGTTTGAGCTGCACAGTGATCATTGTAGTTTGTAGTGTATTTTCATGCAACCAAACTTGAATGTGAGGCAGAGGCGTTGGATGGAGTTCTTGTACAAATATGACTTTGAGGTCAGATAAATTCAGGGCAAGGAGAGTGTGGTAGTGGATGCTCTTATTCGTTGAAGGCATGAGATCTTAGCAGTCTCTCTTACAGTTGATTTGAGAGGTCAGATTCTCATAGCTCTTCCTACTGACAGTTGGTGTCAGGAGGTGAGATCTGAGATTGAGTTTGGTAGACCTTTAGAGGGTACATTCTCTGGTTACTCTTTTGAGTTAGATGGTCTTTTACGACATATGGGTCGTATCTATGTTCCTAGTTCTGAGGGTCTTCACAACCTAGTGTTGTCAGAGGTGCATCAGGCACCCTACTCTACTCATCCAAGTGTCAAGAAGATGCATGCAGATTTACGTCAGTTGTACTTTTGGAGTGGTATGAAGTGGGATATTACTGATTTTGTGTCGAGATGTCTTGAGTGTCAGAGGGTGAAGGCGGAGCATCAGCACCCTGCAGGTCTTTTACAGCCTCATTTGATTCCAGAGTGGAAGTGGGATATCATTTTGATAGACTTCATTGTTGGTTTGCTAATATCCTCTCCTGACACAATGCTATTATTGTCACTGTGGATAGGTTGATGAAGATAGCTCACTTTTCTCCTATTCATGCTTCTTACAATGCCTCTAGGATGGCTAGAGTGTTCATGGAGGACATTGTTAGACTTCATGGGATTCCTCGTAGGATCATCTCTGACAGGGATCTAGTGTTCACTTCCACCCTTTAGACTTCCTTGTAGCATGCCTTGGGGACATAGCTGAACTTTAGTTCAGCTTACCATCCTGAGACTAATGGTCAGACTAAGAGGACTAATCAGGTTCTCAAGGATATGTTGAGGATGTATGTGATGGATCGTCAAAGCCATTGGGAGGATTACCTATACCTAGTGGATTTTGCCTATAATAATGGATATCACAGTTCTATTGGCATGTCTCCATTTCAGGCCTTGTATGGTCGTCCTTGTAGGACTCCTCTGAGTTGGGATCGTCTGGAGGATAGAGTGCTCCTAGGACTAGATATTTTTAGAGATATGGAGTAGTAGGTTCAGAGGATTAGAGAGCATTTGGTGGCTGCTCAGGATAGACAAAAGAAGTATGCAGATGCTCATAGGATCGATCGTCAGTTTGCAGTTGGGGATCAGATGTTCTTGCATGTATGACCGCAAAGGAGTCCAATCTGCTATGGAAAGTGTTCTAAGCTAGCACCGCACTTTATTGGACCTTTTGAGTTGTTGGAGAGGATCAGTCCAATTGCTTATCGTCTTGCTTTGCTACCTAGCCTTTCATGCATCCATGATGTGTTTCATGTTTCTATTCTTAGACCTTACTATCCAGATATTGCTCATGTTCTTGATTGGACTGCTCTATAGGTAGAGGACGAGCAGCTGGCTTTGGATCCCATAGGTATTCTTCAGCACATGAGACTTTCTCTCAGGGGTAGAGACATGGAGCAGGTCAGGGTCCAGTGGGATCCTAATGATGAGAAATCGGCTACCTAGGAGGAGGCTTCCAAGATGAGAGAGTTATATCCTTACTTATTTGTAGGCTTCCAGGAGTAAGCCTGATTCTAGGGGGAGGATGTAATGCCCCTCACATTTTTGCTTGTTATAGTTGTTAGTTTCATATTTCCCTCTGACAGTTTGGAAATAGTTGCTAGTCTTTCATTTCATTTATTCTTTTCTGAGACACTTGGATTAGTAGGTTATGGTTGGTGCAGGAGCACCCTGACAAATTGAGACTTCCATAGGAGTTGGATAAAATTTGAATGGTTCAATATTGTAATAAGATAAATTATGTCATATTTCAGAGGATGAAGTCATTAGGAAGGTTAAATGTTCTAGGTTTGTCTTCATTTGCAAATTAGGAAAGTTATTTTTCAAAACAATGTAAAAACTTGGAATGTGAAGAGTCATTTGGCTCTTGGTTCATCCCAAATCAGTAGTTGGAAACTAAAAAGACACATTCTAATGCCTTTAAAAGGCCTTGTTTACCTTTAGAAATTCGTGGGTGATTGAAGGAATGAAATGGAATAGTAAAAAGGCACTATTTTATGTATTTTCTTCAGAAATTAGTTGTTTCCAACCCTTGTACAGATCTGTACAGACTCATAGGCATGTGCAAGTGTATGTAAGTGATAGTATAGACAATCACCCTCCATTTTCTTTTCATTTCATGCAGATTGGCTTTGTTTTAAGTTAGTTATTGTATTTTTAGTAAAAACTGTCAAAACCCTAATTTAGGGTAAGCTGTTTTGGGAAAAACGCCATAACTTTTGTTTCCACTGTTAGATCTTTATGTAACTTGGGCACAATGTCTATACCTATGTTATCTACAATCTAACTAAAGTGATTGACTTCATTTTCATTTGTGTAGAAGTTATGAATGACTGTTCGTGGCATTTCACAGTGAAATTTTTGAGTTTGAACCTTTGTAGCACAATTACCAGTCCATTTTTAGAGCACATTTTCCAAAGTAACCTATACCCATCTTGGAGTATGTTTTGGATATGCATAATGGGTATCTAATGCATGTCTTAGGATGACATTTGAAGGTCTGTGCAAAAAGATAAGAGGACTGTTCTCTTTTTCTTGGGATATAAGCCATTTAGAGGATTTGTGAAGCAAGTGCATGTTCTGGGAGTGATCTACCTTAACCAATGGGTGGGATGAGTCATTTGGTACCCCAATACAACCTTTCCATGGGCAAACAAAGATTTTTTTCTGCTGTTCCCACTTTTCTATGAAGGACTTGGTTTTGGACCTATAGGTGTGGTTGAGCCTTGTTGAATCGATTCCTCTTCCTTGCATCCCGTTTTCCTCTGCATCAGATTGGTATCAGAGCTAGCAAAAGCTCTGGGAGAACACATTGTATTTGTTCTTGTCACTGAGAAGGCAGGTGAAGAACTGAAGGAAAGATTGTGTTGGTGACCATTATTTTGTTTACTAAGTTGTTTGGTTGCAGGTGCTTATCCATCTAACTGTAGAAGGATGTTTTCTGAGGTTGTGTGTGTGGGTAGACAAGATGAGGTCTGTCATGACCATTCTCCAATGGAGATTAGGCTGGATAAGGGTGCATAGAGAAACCACTAAGGAGAGAGTGGTAGGTGCATCACCAGAATCTGTTGTTGGGTGAGATGAATGGTTTGGTGAGTTGGTTTGTTGTGAAGTAGTGAGAGATGGATTCCTGATTGAAGAAGCACTAGATGTTGTAGCCTGAAGAGTACTCCACTGAAGGGAGTAGAAGGAGCCTAAAGATGCTGGTAGTTTGTTCTATTGGTTGGTTGGTCACCTTTCTTTTGATATGAAGATTTGAAGATTGAAGCTGAGAAGATTGAAGATAAAGACAGAGGAAAAAGACTTTTGTTGCTGTTACATTTCTAAGGGACTTGGAAATTTTGTTGGTTGGTTGTATGGTGCAGGAGCACCTTGACAAATTGAGACTTCCATAGGAGTTGGATAAAATTTGAATGGTTCAATATTGTAATAAGATAAATTATGTCATATTTCAGAGGATGAAATCATTAGGAAGGTTAAATGTTCTAGGTTTGTCTTCATTTGCAAATTAAGAAAGTTATCTTTCCAAACAATGTAAAAACTTGGAATGTGAAGAGTCATTTGGCTCTTGGTTCATCCCAAATCAGTAGTTGGAAACTGAAAAGACACATTGTAATGCCTTTAAAAGGCCTTGTTTACCTTTAGAAATTCGTGGGTGATTGAAGGAATGAAATGGAATAGTAAAAAGGCACTATTTTCTGTATTTTCTTCAGAAATTAGCTGTTTCCAGCCCTTGTACGGATCTATATGGACTCATAGGCATGTGCAAGTGTATGTAAGTGATAGTACAGACAATCACCCTTCATTTCCTATTTGTTTCATGCAGATTGGCTTTGTTTTAAGTTAGTTATTGCATTTTTAGTAAAAATTGTTAAAACCTTGATTTAGGGTAACCCGTTTTGGGAAAAATGCCATAACTTTTGTTTCCACCATTAGATCTTTATGTAACTTGGGTAAAATGTCTACACCTGTTTTATCTACAATCTAACCAAAGTGATCAACTTCATTTTTGTTTGTGTGGAAGTTATGAATGACTGTTCGTGGCATTTCACAATGAAATTTCTGAGTTTGAACCCTTGTAGCAGAATTACCAGTCCATTTTTAGAGCACATTTTCCAAAGTAACCTATACCCATATTGGCATATACTATGGAGAGGTATAATGGGTATCTAATGCATATTTTAGGTTGACATTTGAAGGTCTGTGCAAAAAGATAAGAGGACTGTTCTTTTTTTCTTGGGATACAAGCCATTTAGAGGATTTGTGAAGCAAGTGCATGTTCCGGGAGTGATCTACCTTAACCAATGGGTGGGATGAGTCATTTGGTACCCCAATACAACCTTTCCATGGGCAAATAAAGATTTCTTTATGCTGTTCCCACTTTTCTATGAAGATCCTTGTTTTTGGGCTTTTGGGGTGAATAGAACCTTGTCAAATTTGTCCTTTTTCTTGTATCCAATTTGCCTCTACATCAATGGTTTATGTATACTTTGATTTTGATGGATTATGTTCAACCAATATAGTTAGACATGTGTTATGAGTAATGACAACATTATGGTTACTTCAGTTACGATGTGTTGGACATGATTAGTAATGGATTAATATTGCATGTTTTATTAGATTTGTTGATATCTATTTTCAAATGCAGTGGTTATAATCTTGCTCAAGAGCAGGGATGGTGTAGCATTACTCACTTCGAGTACTCTACTACGCTGCGATTCTCTGATTCTCCGTGTGTAGGCATATATTTTTTTGATCGTATACAACCAGTTGTTTGGATGCAGGCTGCAAGTACCGAACCTCAACTCCACCTGATATAGCAAGTTTGAGTGGGTTCTTGCACTAATGGGTATCAGTGATGGGAGATAATGTGAGGTCTATTCCACTAGGTCATACCTTGTTTTCTGTTGTGGTCTCGAGTCGTGTTGTAACACTTGGTACTTGCCTTGTATATTGGTAATCTTGTGTTGTGGTATATAGTCAAGTTGTGTTAATTTTGTTCATGGGTAGTTGGAAAATATTTTAATGATTTATTATTAAGTTTATTGGATAATATTTGTCTTGGCTTAGAACTTGGATTGACACCTTGGTTAAATTTTATAATAATCTAGAATTAATTATCCGTTACCCAAGAATATGTATGTCATAAGTTATAGTTACAGGTAATTAGTATAGAATTGGTTTCAGAATAAATGGTGATATGTGAAATTAATGCCTTGAGTTGGCAAATTCAAAATTGGTAGATTTGGGATCTCTTTTTATAGCAAATTTTTGAAATTTCTCAGAAGAGTGGGTTGTTGGGTAACGGATGCATGTCTGCATTTATTTTATGAGTTGAATCATTTTTATATGGGAAAAATTTTGTTTAGAAGGAGTGGGGGAAAAAGAACGGAGATATTGGGAGAAGAATAGGGAATTTGGTTGCAGGAGTTGGAGAAATTTGGAGGTGGGACTGAAATCCAGGTATCTAATTTGTCTCTCTATAAAAATTTGCAAATTGCTGTAGTTTAGAATTTAAAATCTATTGCAGCATGTTTCGTGTGTGTGTATTTGCATGTCCTGTAGATTGGAATCTATTTATCCTTGTGGCTTGTTATGTCTTGTGCCTGTGTGGTTGAATGTTGCTCCAATCCCTATAGATCACTCCAAGATGTATTCTTCCAGTTTAACCTTTGTTTAATTCCTCTTGAAATCTTGTGCCATCACCTATAACCCTGTATTTTGATTTCAATTAGATGACTCAATGGGAAGCTTTTACCAATCTCTTGTCCCTATCGCTCTTGCATATTTATCTCTTAGACTGAAGTAGATTGCCCAGTAAGAAAGTATATCCAAATTGCACACCTTTGTGTCTACCTTGTTGGCAAGAGACACTATATGAATTCATGAATGTTGTCATTGATGGCAACAAAGTTCATCCCACACATCCGTAGGACATGCTATGTCTCTACCGAAAGTCAGAGTGAAGAATGTTGTGGTCCAGTAAACAAGAATAGAGCATGTGACAAGGTCTGACAGATAGGTCTGGATCTCTCAGAGGAAGCATCTTGGTGAAGTGCGGATTTGGGGAAATCAAGAGGAGTATCTTGATTGATAGATTCCAAGGTTTGAGCCTCCGGTGTGAAAAAGATAAAGAGATATGAATGTTTGAGTGTTGGGTTCTCATGTGACAGTGTGAACAGAGGAAGAACTGACTGGCAGAACATCAGACATTATTCTAGATGTGTTACTGATGTTGGTAAAGGTTATGAAGGCATGAATTATGTTTGGCCAACATAATTAATGATCTCCACAAGTATATCATTGATCCACATTACTTGGTGTGCAAGGATTCAGCTGACAGATCAAAGTTTGTGAAAAGATTGACTATTCTGGGTGACGACTAGAAAGGTGATGAAATCACTTGTGTGGATATATATATACATGATGGATTTAGTTGTGAGATGTGTTATGTGTGTTGTTGATGTGCAAATAAAAGCAGAGCAGAGCAGAAGCAGTAAGGAAGGTTCGGTATGTGAAAGGAAAGCAGCATAAGAGAAGAGGAAAGATGAAGTGCAGCAGATCAGTGTATTGAGCCTAACTGGAACTGAACTCCAGCATATGTGGATGCTACCAATCAGTTCAAGTATTGTATAACACTCTTTTTGTAGACAGTGTGTCTCTTGTAGGTAGTGTGCCTCCTTGTGAGCAGTGTGCTCGGGCAGTGAGCCCTAATTGGCAAGTGCCATTTTGTATTTCCATTCTTCTAATAGAGAATACAATCTTGGGTTAATCACCCTGTAGTTTTCTCCCTTAACAGGGTTTCCACATCAAAAATACTATGTCATGTGTATTTCCATTTCATGATTATGTTTTCTCATTTGGATTAATATTACATTGATTGCTAATAAAGTTCACAAAGCAAAAATAATTAGGATAACTAATTCACCCCCCCTCTCAGTTATCAACAATTGGTATCAGAGCTAAGTTCCTCCTAACAAAGTCTAACAGCTTGAGGAAGATTTGGGAATTCAAATGGATGCATATGGTTTAAGGGAACAACTCAAGACTGCTCTTGATGATCTTGAACAGTCAAACTCTGAAGTCAATGAATTAAAGGAAAGACTCAAACCGGCTGATGATTTCATGAGAGAACTAAAAGACAAATTAAGTCTCTCTATGAAAAAGAGAAAGGAACTTCTTCAGCAATTGGCAAGACAAGATGAAGCAAATGATGCAAATGGAGAGCTGAAGGAGAAAACTGAGTTGTGTGAAAAGTTATCAAAAGAAATCATAATGGTAAGACATGAAATGGAATTAGGAGTCATGAAGTTTACCCAAGAAGTTGAAGAGAAAAGAAAAAATGAAGGTAATCTAAGACAATCTCTCAAGGAGAAATCAAAAGATTGCCACCAGATGGATAGAATTATCAGACATCTTGAATCTGCTCTTGAAGATGCTAAAGATAATGAAGAAAAACTCTAGGATCAAATTGTCTCTCTCAAAAGGGATCTTCAAATAGCAAATGAGTATAAAGAGAAATTCAAGATAAGTTCTACTCAACTTGAAGTTCTTCTTGGAAGTCAAAAGAAGTTAGATGACAAGTGTGGTTTGGGATATGAGAAAGGACAAAGCTCTGGATCTAGTCAGAAGAATTTTGGATTAGAAAATCCAAGGTATAGGTCTAGAAGACCTTCGATAAGACAGCCTAATGCTCAAAGATATCCATCCTTCAATGGATACTGCCACAATTGCAATCACTTTGGTCACAAAGCTAATCAGTGTAGAAAGAGAATGAATCAGACTAATTCATCCTTCTCCAGACAGTGTTTTAACTACAAAAGGTATGGTCACAAACATCATGAATGTAGAAATATGCAAATAAACAAATCATTCAATGGTAGATGCTTTGCATGCAATAGAATAGGTCATATGGCTAATCAATGCAGATCAAGAGGATATCAATCAAATATGCAAAGAAATGTTGTTTACCAAATTTGCAATAGATCCAGTCATATTGCTAAATTCTGTAGAAGCAAGAATCAGGACAAAAGAGGTCTGGTATATCATAATCAGAATCAAGACAAGGCAAAACAAAAAGTGAATGTAGATGAAGTTCAAAGTGAGATGAACAAGATTTGGGTGAAGAAAAGTATAGAGAATGTAGTGGATGGATCCGCACCAGACTCTAGTGTTGATATTCCTTCCAGAAATTAAAAAATGAGCTCTGGCTCAGGGGGAGACACAAAGAAAACCTTGTTCCCCCAGCCAGTCAATTGGTGCCGGAACTGGCACAAGAAGAGTTGCGGATTGAAGGGCTCATAAGGGCAACATCCAAACAAACTATGGTAAAGATTTGGAAGATCCACATTATGTTTAAAGATCAGGATTGATCCAGTTCTCCAAGTCATCCAAATAAGGCAAACCGAAATAACTTAGGTCGAGCATTTATTGTAACCTGACATTAGGGTTTGTGAAGCAATGTAAGGGTTTTTCTCATTAATCACTTGTTCATTCTACATTTAAGAAGAAATGAAAAGTGAAGCTCTGCAACAAAATTCCACAACTTCATCGAAGATCATTTGCAGAAGTCAATTCATCCAGAAATCAATCTGGCCAACTACGTGAAACCGAAAGGCACAAAAGGTATTTTTCGTTCTCAATATCTCTCTGCAAAGCTTTGAAAGATGCATACTTCGAATATAGTAAAGATCTCTGATAGGCCCTGCCCTGAATTCAAGAAACATCCATACAAATCATTGGAGGTAGATCCCCTAGGAGCATTCTCTAGTGTTCCACATGGCATTTTGCACACATAAGACATTAGGGTTTACATACATGCAAATATTGAAGAGTTTGGGGAATTCAAACTGAGAGACATCTATCACAAACAATTGATAGATGATACTTTTGAGCTTAAACTAGAATATAAGGGCATCTAGGAGAAACATCTTGATCAGTTCATTCATTTCCCCTGTTTTGAAGAAGATGAATGGGTCCGGTATGTATTGAGTAGGGTGCATGATAACTTCCTATGGCTGAACAAACCTTGCACGATCACAAAGGAGGCAATTAGGGTAGTAACTGGTTTATACTCCTCCAGAGGGATACCTGTCCTCAAATCTATCAAAAGCAATGTTGTAATTAAGGCCACCAGATCAAAATTTGATAAGAAGGCAATGACCATTGAAGATATTACTAACCCGGATGTCAAGTTTGCATCTATGATTTAATAGGATACAAGATATATCACTCCAGTAGGGAGAATTTAGTATCCAGAACTGCAGTATATACTGCCTATGAGATGTTGAGAAAGAATGCAGAATATGATCTCTGTGAACTTCTTTTGAGCCAATTAATGGAAAACATATAGAAAATCAAAAAGGAGAAGAAGAATTCTTTTAAATATGGTGGACTAATACTATGTCTATTTTTCTACTTTATGAATGAGCTGCCCGGATCAAATGGATGGGTATGGCAAAATGACAAACCGGTAACAATTCAAATCAGAGACTACTTGTATGAACTTGGGGATGCTAAGGCAAGGAATACAGCTCTGTGGGGTTACTTCAAGCAATTTCAAAATACAATGCAAATCAGAGAAAGAATCCCCAAATCAATAGTTGAGAAATACAAGGATACAGTGTGCTTCATGGTAGACATTGATCAATGCCTAATGGAAGCAGTAGAGCCAAGGACAGTCTAGATCATGCCTATGGGGTATGAAGTTGATAACCAAATTGTAGAGCTGCATGTTCAACACATGCTCAGTCAACGAAAGGACTCAAAAGCAGAAAGATTTGGAACCTTTAAGGAGCTGAGTGTAAAGATTCATGTGCAACTCAGAGAACCTAAAATCAAGAGGAAGGTGAGAAAAGAAGTAGAAAATATTGCCCAAGGCCTTGGCATCTCAAAGGAGGCACTTGATGCCCACAAGAAAAAGATGGAAAGGGCTAAGGAAGAGAAGAAAGAGGCAGAAAAGAAAAGCAAGGAAAGTGCTCCGGTAGAAATCTCAACCCAGACTAAATCATCAAAGAGATCTACACCTATCACAGCCAAAAGCTCAAAAACATCAAAACCGGAAGTGCAGGCATCTGGCAAAGGAGAGAAAAGATCAAAGACAAAAGCCACAAGGGCTTATGCTAGTCAAAGAGACGAAGAGGAAACCGAATCAGATGAGGAGATAAAGAAACTGAAGAAGAAGAAGAAATCATCTAGTGAACCCTCTACCAGTCAAGGAGAAGAAGAGAAGGAAGAGGAATTTGTTGAAAAACCCACTCTCTCCTTGGATGTTGTAGTAAAAATGGTCACTGTGGATGGGAACCTGCAACCCTTAATAGAATTTTATGATGAAT
This sequence comes from Cunninghamia lanceolata, assembly GCA_027924645.1. Taxonomy (NCBI): domain Eukaryota; kingdom Viridiplantae; phylum Streptophyta; class Pinopsida; order Cupressales; family Cupressaceae; genus Cunninghamia; species Cunninghamia lanceolata. The sequence continues at coordinate 22,991,687 of BSBN01000078.1, forward strand.
ATAATGAAGCAGATAAACAGATTCTGGAGGAAGCCACAGTTTAGTTTTTGAACACTTACAACAAAGTTTTTATTGAAATTATCTCTCTAATACCCAAAAGCTTAGAGAAAAGGCTTGAAATGAGGAAGAATAATGCTCGAGAAAAAGATCTCGAGATCTGGGAACATATAGCAATTCAGCTATTTCCTTCAATTGATCCCAAGACAATGAATATGGTATTCAAAGATTGCAAGGATGAGTTCCGGAGCAAAGCCAGGATGAATCGGCTAATGCTTGGTGAAACTAACAAAGTGGCAAAAGAGATCGAAGAGATCCTCTAGAATGCTTTTAAGAAATTCAATATTCTAGTTATAGAGGACTTGGGTACTGACCCCTCGACCACTAGTGTTGCAGAAGAATCTACTAAGAAAATGACAGAAGAGGTGGGCCCTAAACAAACTAATATTTCTCCTCCGATTTCACCTACAGTCTTTGGATCTAAAGGAGAAGAAAGAATACAGGAGAAAGAAGTAGAGGTGAAGGAAAAAGAGGTTGACAGTACTAAGAATGCAGAAGGAGAGAAAGCTCCAAGGGACAGCCCTAAGAATGCAGAAGAGAAGAAACATCTGTCTCCAGCAAGAGACATTGCAAAAATTGTCCAAGAATTCTTGAATAAAGAAACAATGGAAATTGATGAACTAGAGCTTCTACAAGGACCATTTAATTTTGATTCTCTCTCTCTAGTACAGACTATGAAGATAGCTTCATTCGCTCATGCAAAAGTGAAAGAAAAACTCCTAAAGTCTCATATGGAAGACTGTGAGTTGATAGAAGCTGCTTCCAGAGTGCTTGAAAAGATTATGCCATCGATTCAGAAAGATCCCACAGCCTCCACTTCTGGTAATCTCAAAACTCTAGTCAGTAGTGTTAGTACACATTTTGATTCTCTAGAGAAGTCAGCTGAAGAAAAGGTCCGGAATGAGTTTTTGGATAAGAGATTCTCAAAGGTAAAAGGGTTGATCATTAATGATAGAAGAAATATGAATATTGGGATAAAGAGCTTAGAAAATGCTCTTAAACATGGCAGAGAAATATACAAATTTTGTATTTCATGGTCCAAAGCAATAGTAGAGATTGAGAAGAAAATAAAAGAGCAAGAGGATAAACTACTAAGTTTGTCTCAAAGTTTTGATCCTCTCTCTTCCTCCATAGTCAATCAAGAGTGTCAGACTATTGCAATCACAAATGCAATAAAGAATTTTGAGAAAGAAAAGAAGAACATAATTAGCCAGATGGGTGAACTTAGAAGAATCATTATCCCTAAGTTAGAGGCCATGCATGAGGCCATAAGTGATGCTCAGACTACTGCCCAAACCAATGATTCGACAGATCTTAAGAGGGTAGAAGCTTTTGCATTTTTGTTGAGTGGTCGACATTTTAATTTTGGATAGAATGAAGCAAAGTTGGGCTACAGAACTCGTCCAATTAAAGACATCTTTTGTAGACATTCTTTAGTTTATGTAAGTATGTAATATGCAACTAAGTATAGCCAAATTTTTTGATAAATTTTGGTATGCGGACCCTACCCTTTGCCATTGATGTCAAAGGGGGAGTGAGGAGCAGTGAAAAATGAGGAATCCAACTAAGGGGGAGCTCTGGAAAATGTATACAAAAATAGAGCATCAGCCAAGGGGGAGCATAGTGTAAACACTTAGTCATTTTTCACTAAGTGTTCCCATCAATGCCAAAGGGGGAGATTGTTGGCAAGAAGCACTATATGGATTCATGAATGTTGTCATTGATGGCAACAAAGTTCATCCCATACATCCACATGACATGGTATGTCTCTACCGGAAGTCAGAGTGAAGAATGTTGTGGTCCGATAAACAAGAACAAAGCATGTGATGAGGTCCGACAGACAGGTCCGGATCTCTCAAAGGAAGCATCTTGGTGAAGTACGGATTTGGGGAAGTCAAGAGGAGTATCTTGAATGATAGATTCCAAGGCTTGAGCCTCCGGTGTGAAAATGATAAAGAGATATGAATGTTTGAGTGTCAGGTTCTCATGTGACAGTGTGAACAGAGGAAGAACTGACTGGCAGAACATCAGACATTATTCCAGATGTGTTACTGATGTTGGTAAAGGTTATGAAGGCATGAATTATATTTGGTCAACATAATTAATGATCTCCACAAGTATATCATTGATCCGCATTACTTGGTGTGCAAGGATTCAGCCGACAGATCAAAGTTTGTGAAAAGATTGACTATTCCAGGTGCCGACTAGAAAGGTGATGAAATCACTTGTGTGGATATATATACATGATGGATTTAGTTGTGAGATGTGTTGTGTGTGTTGTTGATGTGCGAATAAAAGCAGAGCAGAGCAGAAGCAGTAAGGAAGGTCCGGTATGTGAAAGGAAAGCAGCATAAGAGAAGAGGAAAGATGAAGTGCAGTAGATCAGTGTACTGAGCCTAACCAGAACTGAACTCTAGCATATGTGGATGCTACCAATCAGTTCAAGTATTGTATAACACTCTTTTTGTAGACAGTGTGTCTCTTGTAGGCAGTGTGCCTCCTTGTGAGCAGTGTGCTCAGGCAGTGGGCCCTAATTGGCAAGTGCCATTTTGTATTTCCATTCTTCTAATAGAGAATACAATCTTGGGTTAATCACCCCATGGTTTTCTCCCTTAACAGGGTTTCCACGTTGAACATACTGTGTCATGTGTATTTCCATTTCATGATTATGTTTGCTCATTTGGATTAATATTACATTGATTGCTAATAAAGTTCACAAACCAAAAATAATTAGGATAACTGATTCACCCCCCCTCTTAGTTATCAATGTGTCTCTCCCTTCTAACATTTGCTACTGCTCTTATTAGTGACAATTTGTTTGAGTTGAATGCATAGGAGGCTATTTTGAATGCTCCACCATTCCGTAGATGGCCTTTACACACACACACACACACACACACACACACACACACACACACACACACACACACACACACACACACACACACACACACACACACACACATATATATATATGCAATCTGATGGTGCTCGCAACCACCTATTGGATCCTCCTATTATTCATAACTCTTCTGAACCTTAGATTTCTTACTTTTATCTCTGTAACTTGGATGAAGAACTTGTGTCTCCCACACTACCTCCATTAGAAAGTACCCTGCATTTATGTCTAGAATTTCGACAGATCTTGTGAATTTTTCTTCATAATTTTCTTCTTGTCTGCAATAAAAAAAAATCTAATAATGGCTGAAAGGCATTCATCCATTCTTGAATTGCATTAGTAAAATTCTCAGCTTGAAGCATGCAGAAAAATAAATATGTCTTTTTCTCATAGGAATTCACATGGTTTTGGGCCTAGAAGCTTGAACTTCTTATAGAAGTTCCCATTTCTATCTTTCAGACCACTCGTAGATTCTCTTTTCCTTTCACTGTCACTTTAGAAAGGTTCTATTTAAGCATAGTAATGTTTAGAAAACCGTGGTTGGAGAGTCATTGGGAGTTGAATGGGAAGTAGAATGTTTTCAAACTATTGCTTGTTTATTGATAGAGCCATGAGCTATGTTGATAGTCGTGCCTTTTTGTAAATGCTTACCTTATAACCTTGTCATTGGTTGTAGACTTTGTTACCAATATGGTATTCACTATACCTTTAGTCGCCTGTTTAGGTCTTTGCAGTCGAAGGGATATGTTGAAGATAGTTAGCCTCATTGCAATATGAGATGTATTTGATGACTTGGTTAGGACCCAAGTTAGTAGGGTCGAAGGGAATGTCACCTTTGTTAAGTGTTTTATTTAGTTTCTATAGTCGCTATCACCTTATTGTCTAGTTGGAGTTTGTCACTTAGTTATGTTAGTAGTCTTAAATAGGTCACAATAGTAGATGTATGTAGAAGGCTTTGTCGGAGTACATAACAATTTAGGAGTGTAGTCGAATGGCATAGAATGGTATCTTATTAGTGGGCCGATGGGAGATCTAGTCGGATAGGAAAAGAAATTTATTCTCTTGTAAGTTTGTTTGCTAGTGACCTTAAGTGGTAGCACCGCAATGGGAAACTGCAACCTTGGGATATTCTTTTGGTTGATTAGAGATTTGAGATTGTAACTTATCCTATGTTTTGGGTTGAGTTTTGGAAGCGGTAGTATGAGAGGAGATTTTATGGGTATATAGAAGTTGTTTGAAATTGTAGATATTTATTATTAACTTATGCTTCTAGCAAGAATTAGAGATACTTATAGTTATTGTTTTAGAAATTGGAGAACTATTGGAAATTGGAACAAGAAAATTGTATGTATGCATAGTTAAAATAATATTAAAAAAAAATAGTATTCCGTATATTCAAGTGATTGTTAGGTTCTCAATATATATTGTTCTTGGGTCATAGCATAGTGGTGTGTAAGGTTAGATATTGTTTTTAATTGGTTGCAAATCAATTATTGTTCTTTTTCTAGTCTCTTTTAGGTATGAAGAACTAGAGTTATACGAAATAAATGATGAATGCAAAACTATAATTATTGAAAGATTCTATATAGTTATAGTTATTTCTTTTTACTAAATTGGTGGTTTTAGAATTAGGTGTTCGTATAGCTGTACATGAAATCAAAATGTGTTCTAGTGGCTTTAAATTATAGCATTTTTTATTAGATACCTTTATTTAAATTTTTAACAAGGTATATATGTTTTAGAATTGAAATGATTTTGGTAGGATGTTAGTTGGGAACCTTTGCATATAGGAAACAAGGTAGGTACATAATGTTGATTTGAATTTGTAAGCTATGCTTATGAAAATTATATGAATATAAATATAGATGTTGTTTAACAGCTGGTAGTTATTAAAAAAATAAGATAGTTAAATGGCCACCGGAAGTTCCATACTTATTCTTATTTGTTCTTAGTAGGAAATATTATTAGCGAAGCTTAGAAGGAAAATTCTTGTTGGCTTTTATTCTATGACATATAAGATGGTAGTTGTTAGGAAATTTTAGTAAGGAAATTTATTTTTGAATTTTAGAGATAATTGTTATTGTCATTAACTTGATTGTTCTTATAAAATTGATGTTAATTCTCATAAGTCATGTTCATGATTGAATCCGGGAGTACAGTGATTATCTTATGTCATTTGTCCTTTTGGTCACAGTTGTATGCTTGTAATGGTTCTTTGTGTTCACCTTGGGTAATGTATATGCCTATATTTTGGTTTGTTGTGAAGTAGTATCTTGTGAGACGTCTTGACCAATTGGTGTCAAAATGTGGAAGCATTGATCATGATAGATAATGGTTACTTTTTCATTGGTTTTGTACCTCTCTCCAGAGGTGTGATGTTTTGGTTCAAATAGTGGCATGTCAATGCAATGGGATTTTTATTGTCGAGGGCAAGTGAATGGCATGAGTAATGGTTAGAATCCGTTTTGTACCTTATCTTTGCTCATGGTGGCTTGGTTGTTTGTTTAGAGTTTGCTAAGAGAGTGGTTTCTATTTATACAGGTGCTTGGAGATGGAGTTTGTATCACAGGTTTATAGGTACTATTATGCTATCAGATTGACTCCAGACATGAGTGTCAAAGACCATTGAAGCTTGCATTGCAAGTGTATTGTAAACATTCTTTCAAATTTGTTAATACATTGTGTAGGTTTCTAAGTGTGGGGTTTTGCACCCGAGAAGGGTTTTCCCCAAAGTAAATCTTTGTCTCTCTTCTTCTGTCTGCTTTTTGGTTCTTGTGTTTTGCTGCAATATCTCATGTTAATGGTTTAACATTGCTGTAATAGTTAGGATAAACTTGAATTTGCATAGCCCTCTCCTCATTAGATTAGTGTAGGAAGTGTTTTCTGCACACCTAGCTTCCTTTCAATAAATGGATAGGAAAAATCTCCTTTATGACAAAATATAATTAACAATCATAAATAAGGAACTCACCTTTTCTTTATTGATCTAAATAGTTAAGACAAGACATAACTACAAGGGTAAATTAGATGACTTTACCCCATTGGGTTAATCTACGGTTTTTGTCTTTCCCTTTTCCATGAAAATGGAATAACAAACAAACTTAATCTTAAAAAGTAAGAATATAGAAAGAAAAATATTATCCTCTAGTCTTATTCCAACTATGAGGTCATTTAAATCTCACAAACCTTGACTAGATTATATTATACAAGTATACTTCAGTTTAAATAAAGCTAAAGGAACAAATTCAAGTTTAAACTTCTCCTAAGTTTAGTTTGAATTCCAAAAAGATGATGAACTAAATTCTATTTTCTATCCACATGATTTTAATGTTTGAGTCTCTCTCTCTTACAAATAAGCTAAGTCAAAGCAATGATATACAAGTACTTTCATCTAAACTTGATGTAGTAAAACTATCTCACTCATTGTATCCTTAAAAAGACTTATTTTATGTTGCCATCAACTTTAGTTTACTGTCTAAGTTGTTTTACTTATATAAATATAACCAACGAAGTCATTGGAACAATATCAATATTTAAAACCTCTTGAGTAACTCAAAGACTATATTATATATTCCACTAGTTGTTCAGCATTACTGACTGTATGATATTACCAAAATAGGAAGACTCTATCACCCAAGGAGTCTATTAGACTCGTGGCTTATAAGAACATAATAATGCAATAATCAAAGAACCCTAAGACTTGCATAAGTCTATATTTCTTGTTTGCACTACTCCACAAAGAAGTCTATGATAAAAGATAAGAGTATAAAGCCGTATATAATCTACTCAGGTAGTGTCTTATGAAATATATATATATATAGAAAAAGAATATGTTTATAATGTTTAAATAGAGAATCCTCTCTATCTAAACATTCACTGTCTAAATTTATCCCACGACTTTATCTATATACAAATTGAAACTATCTTCTAGAGATAACTATCAATGAAGTTTGCTTTCTGACAAAACCTGTCCTACAGGAACACCATGTGCTTTTCACTATGAAGAACAACACAACTGAGCTATGCTAACATTCTTTATATACAAGTATTAGCCATTAAAATTGTACTATGACTATCGACTATTAAAGAGATGATAACATTGACTCTAAATTTTGAGCAAAAGAAAGGTTATATTATCAACTAGAAACAATAAGATGAGCAACATCAACCAAGAGTTCTTTGATGCAAGTAAATATTCTAATATACTTAGATATGGTCTAAAGGCTCATATAACTACCAATATTTCATAGGGAATGACTACATTCTCCAAAAACAATTATTGATATATAATAGTTTCTCATAACCTGATTTGCAATAAGAGAATCATGAGGAATATGCATGGTTCATACCTAAGAAAAATGGCGACACTTAGACTTTGTCGACCTACACTTCAACTTCTTGAACTAATTCCCTTCTAAGAAATGATCCGTTCTTAGATATCAATTTCCCCCATTAAATTATAGTTTTTATCAATTGAGATATCTAACCTTCAATGTTTTGAGATTTTCCTTCTCTCGACTCTCTTGACATTCTCCTAAACCCTGCTACCAAAATTGAGCTCTTCAAATCTCTATTATCACCAAAAACAACCACCTTTCTTACCTTTCTGCCTGACTCTACCAATGAGTCATTCCCTGTCGTAACTAACCATGACTCTCTATCATAAAGATACCACTCTTAAAATAGTTAATCAACTCAAGAAGCCATGGGTATCTCCACTAAATTAGCCCATGAAGGCTCTTAGTTAGACATGCAATGTTAGAGGAGTATGTGGTTAATAATTACCACTCCTCACACAACAATGACTCTCTCTCAAAAGCATTCAATATTATCAAAGATGGTTATTAATGAATGCTTCATTATAATGGAGGTCATTAACAATTATCCCACTATCAAACTTGTTCTAACCACTGAAAGTTCTACATATAATAATAGTCTATGAACATAGATATTAATATCAATAGGAATAATAACAATGTTTTTATGTAAACTTATACACAAATGTGAATGGGTTGAGTTCATCTCCCCTTCACGAATTAAAAGAAAAACTCGTCGTTTTCATTTTGACAACAAAAGAAATATTTGACATTATAACTATAACATGAAACACACTAACATTTCTTCCAACCACACCAATGAAAATGCAAACGTGATCTTGTTTACAACATAAAGATTGACGTGTTTGACGGAAAGTCACGCTAGTCACAAAATGATTATTGCTCAACATCAACAATATCAATTTCACAAAATGACAAGGTTGATGAGATAAAACTTCAAAAGGATTCTAAATGACATCGACAATTTGTTGAGTTGACCAACAAACTTAAACTGCTTTGAAAAACACAACTTACCTCAATCATTAAGGGTTTACTAATTAAAGGTACTCAATACTTAGATGGCAAATGAATGGTTCAAAACCAAAGGTCTATTCTCCTCTCCTAAGAAGATACTGTCTCTCTCTCTTTCTCTGAGAGTAATCAAAACCTATTTTTCTGCATACAACTTGCAATTACCAGATCATGATTAGTGCATCATTAGTTCATTCATAAATCTTATGAATAAAAAAACAAATTTTCATAACATAAATTAATGAATCATTTAATCACATGCATTATACTTAATCACATGCACTAATATCTAATATAATCAATGATCTACTTTAACATTATAACATAATGTCAAATCATATTCCATAAATTCACTTCTATTCACATAAAAGTAAAAATCTAAAATCAAAGACAAAATTATGGATGTAACATATCTTTCCCCATAAGATTCATTATTCTCGATGATTCAATGTAACAATTCAAAATATACAACAATTTTTTGTGTAGCTACTAAAAGTATGAAATAAATGAGGAAATTTCTAAAACAACTCATGGAAATCCACCCATGTAGCACTATCTTCTTCATACTAGTCCCACTGGGCCTTGTACTACATATCCTCTCTATTATGCAAGCGGAGCTTGTGCATTTCATGCACTTTAAGAGGCTCGATTGTGATCACTCCTAGGTCCTGTATTTGTAATGCATTCCAATTTAGAATATGGTTACCTCCTACAATATACTTTTTTAGATAACAATATAAAAACACTATCCATTCTAGATAAGGTTGGTGGTAGAGAAATCTTGTAGGCAACTGGATTGATCACTTCAAGAATTTCGAAGGGTTCTATTAACGAGGAACTAATTTGGAAGACTTTCCAATTTTATAGAACTTTCCTGAGGTTTGACCCTCAATAGAACTTTCTCTCCAATAGAGAATTGTCTTTATATTCACTTTGTAACAACATAACTTTTCTATCTATCATTGGCTTCTGCTAAAGTTTTTCTGATCAACTTAACCTTTTCTTTCATTTCAGCTAGCGATTCTAGACCAATGCTAATCCTATCTTTTAGCATATCCTAGCTTATAGGAGTTTGGAATTTTCTTCCATAAAAAGCTTCAAACGGTGCCATCTTGATAGAAAAAAGATAGGAATTGTTATAAGTAAATTCCACAAGCGGTAAGTACTCTTCCCATTAATATTGTTGATCCATGCAATACATTCTTTACAAATCCACCAAAACTTGGTTAACTCTCTCAGTTTGACCATGTGTTTTAGGATGATAAGATGTACTCACATTAAGTAAATAGTTCCAAGTGTGAAGAAAAAATAGTTTTCCCTTACCTTGACGTCACACGTGCTTCTCTATCTGAGATAATCTTTTCAGGAACTCTGTGTAATCTAACACTTCTTGAACATATTTGCAAGGTTAATACTAGTACTCCATCAAACTCAAAATGAAACCCATCATACCTTGAATCTTTAGGATTTACCATAAGAGCTTACTTGACCTGCTCATATTATTCATCACTTGATAATTTTTGCAACAATAAATCCTTAAAGTTTACATGAATAGAGACAATTGATGAAATATGTCTCTGCCGACTCAAAGCATTTGCTACTCTGTTCTCTTTTCCTTTGATATAACCTATCTCAAAGTCTTAGTTGGATATCAATTCTAACCATATCCTTTCTCAAGCATTAAGATGTGGTTAAGAAAATATATACTTAAGATTTTGATGATCTAATTTTAGCACAAAGATTTTCCCTAACAGATAGTGATGCCATACTTGCAAAGCATGCATAACTTCTACCAATTCTAAATCATGTGGAGCATAATTCTCATCATAATATTTAATCTTTCTAGTCTCACAAGCTATTACTTGCCTATCCTAAATAAGTACTCCCCCTAATCTATCTCCTGAGGTATCAGTTATTACCTCTAACTGACTTTCGAGATCGGGAAATCTCAGAATTGGTGTCATTGTCAATTTCTCTTTTAAAAGATCAAACACCTCTTGACATTTTTTTGACCAATTGAAATGTTTCCCTTTTCTTTGTAAGGAAGGGATTGGACTTGCAATATTGGAAAAATTCAAAATAAACTTTTGGTAGCATCCTGCCAAACCCATGAAGCTACGTGCTTCATGCACTTTCTTAGGTATAGGTCAATCTAGGATAACTTTGATCTTTGTAAACACAGAAGCTTCATGCATTTGATCAAAAATATAATATATACGTGGTAATGGTTACTTATCCTTTATCATTTCTTTATTGAGGATACAATATTCAAGACATAGACACAAAGTTTCATCCTTCTTTTTGACAAAGATAACTGGTGCACCCCAGGGTGAAACACTAGGTGTAATCAAACCTTTAGCCAAAAATTCTTGTAATTGGTGTTTTAATTCCATCAATTTCATAGTAGTCATATTGTAAGGTGTTTTCAATATTGGTTCAGATCCTGGTTTAATGTTAATTGCAAAATGAAAGACTCTTTTGGGTGGTAAACTTGGAAGTTCTTCTAGAAAAATATCCTTGAAATCTTGAAGAAATGCAAACCTTTCTTCAAAAAACACACTATGTTTTCCAGGACTTTCTTCAATTTGTTCCATTTTTACTACGATGAGTTGACAACCTTTTTGAGTAGCCTTTTTAATTGCTTTGCAGAGATTAGTCAAATCTTGACCTCTATTTGAATACCGTGGAAAAAGACCTTATTTCTCATATTGTCTAAGCATTCAATAGTTTTAGAAAAATAGTCTACCTTGGCTCAAAGCTTCCATAACCAACTCATTCCCAAGATAACATCATAGGAACCTAAGGTAGCTAGTATAGGTTCACCTTTGTTGAAAAAATAGAGAGACCAATCTTAGCTCCAAACAAACATTGATCTACCTGAGTCTTAGATTGGTTAGCATACTCTACTAATCAAGGTTTAGCCATGTAACCATCTCTTCTAGGAAACTTATTCAAAACTCTAGGAGAAATAAAATTTTCAATTGTTTCAGTATCAATCAAGATAGAGATAGGGATTCCAAAACAAATACCAATCATCTCTATGGGTGTGATCTGATACTTCACTTGGTGATTATAAAGAGCTACATGAATTATCTGTTGGAAAGTTACTTGTTGTGTAGGTAAGGCATTACCTATTGGACAGCCACTCTAGTTCTTGGTTGGGCATTGATGAGCATAATGTTCACCTCCACAAGTAAAACAGCCTCTAGGAGGTCCTCTCCTTTCTATAGGTTTTCCAGTATTATCCTCATTTCTTTTGAAACTACCATTCTTTTTCTCATTACCAGACCCACTCTTATTCTTCTGGGTTCCCTTTCCATTTCTTTTATTCTCATAGCTGTTATCATTTCTTCTTTTGGATGGTTGTAAAGTTGGAGTCTTATTGAATCTCTTGTGATTCATATTGTGAAAAGGAATTTTGGACTTCAACTCTTTTTCCTTTTTCATGTTCATACACCAAGTGGATGCTTTTCCTGTCAATTGAAAGGCCCTCCAAACCACTTTGGTTAATTTCAAGTAATTTCTTATCTCAAAATATTTTTCCATATCTGTTAACCAAGCTTCAGTTGCATCTTCAGTCATTGTTCCATCAAACTTTAGTGGAGTCACTTTCTTCATATCTTTGGAAAATTCTAAGGCAAGCCTATCCTTTGCTTCCTTCTGGGGTCTATGGTTTTCAAGGTTCTCACTACTCACAATATGCTCTCGATGAATTTCCCTGCTCATCCCATGAGAAAACTCATTTTCCCTTTCAAGGTTTTCCTAATCTCTTACTTTCTTTTTGAAGTTACCTAGTCTCTCCTTAGTTTCTGCAAGAATGGTTAGGATTTGATCCAATTTGTCCATGAGATTAACTAGTGGATTATTCTCTTCTTGACTCTCACCCTAGTTTGTTCTTGTACGAATCATGTTGTCATTTTTATCACACTTGAGAATATTAAGTTATCTATTAGTTTTTTGAATTTAATGTGTTTCATTAAATCAAAACATAATTAACTCAAAACAACCAATAGATTGGTACAAAACATTCTCATTTTGATTATAATTTATTTAGGAGTAACGACATTCTTATTTATATAATTAATCACAACAAGACTACACGTCCCTATCAGTTAAAGGATATTCCAATTAACAAACTTATAGGGTGGTTTCACAAGCAGGTACTTCTCTATCTCATGTTTTTCCTAAAATAGGCACATCACAACCACATTCAAATGACATGTTGTGACTAGCTAATAGTTTACTAGGTTTCACTACACAAGTAAAAATAGTAGGATTCTTGGCTAGTTCAAAAGGTTGTTTCCTTTCTAGCCATATTCAGTTAAGTGCATCAGACAAAGTCTTTGAATCCTCTAGGCATGTACCCTCAGCATAATTAATATGCTTTTTATATTTAACTTCTTCAATAAGTTCTTTCTTAACTACTAACCATGACAAATTCTAGGGAACATACTTTCTAGCAGTTCTCTTGGTTCTTCTCCACACCATTCTGGCATAAAACCAATTTTCAAACATTAGCAATCTTTTTAATGTTGATTAATTCTCTTGTAGCGAGCTCCAAGCTCCATGGGTTGAACCTAGTTAGCTATGATACCATATGTAACATACCATTTCCTAAACAAGACTAAAATAAAATATTCACCATGAGATTTAAAAACACATAGTGAAAAAGATAGAAATTTTTTTACTTGAAATAATATTAAAGAATCAAGATACATCAAAAAAATATAATTTCCTTCTTGAAATATACAACATCATATATTTTACAATGTTGGCATCTTGTCATTTCATTACAATGATATACATTTACATAGTTTAAAAACACAAGTCACTTATCCAAAAGATATATTGCATCTAGAATTCTGACACCCATATCGTAAGTCTCGGTGAGTCATCTACTAGAGAGAGGGAGACCATCTTCTGAGTGCTTTACCTCCAACCATAGACTAGCAGTCCCATGCACACCTTCCTTTCTGGAAGTGGCCCTACCCTTCACGAAGAGTATAGACATAACATAACCAATGGTTATTTGCCATCAAAGAACTGGTGTTGTATCCTACATAATGCTATCAATCATACAACCCTAGATAACCTCTAGCTAAGTAAGATGATACTGATAAGTTATGCAATCTAGATATGGTGAACTGACAATGAACGTAGAGACGTATGCATTACTTTGGCCAAAGATTCAATATAAAATAGACATTATCAATGAACATTGTCGTAATGTCCATCCACCCTCCAACTCAACTTGGATACTATCACATCTTACAGTATGACTTGGTTAACTAGGTTTAACTATAGAGTTTTGTTTAACTCAAATATAGTCTTCCCAACTTAGATAGATTTTCAAGACACCACCATTGTTCCAAAGACCTTATGGAATGACTATCTACACTTGGGTATCTCCTTCCATCCTTCCAACATGTGAGATCCATGACTTATCGACACTTATAACTTAAGTCCATTTGCAAACAACCAAATAGGTTTTCTGTTATACCAAGAATAACCATAAATGGATAGGAAAAATCTCCTTTATGTCTAAATATAATCGACAATCATACATAAGGAACTCACCTTTTCATTGTTGATCTAAATAGTTAACACAACATGTAACCACAAGGATAAATTAGATAACTTTACCCCATTGGATTAATCTAGGGTTTTTAACTTTACCTTTTCATATCTTTGGAAAATTCTAAGGCAAGCCTATCCTTTGCTTCCTTCTGGGGTCTATAGTTTTCAGGGTTCTCACTACTCACAATATGCTCTCGATGAATTTCCTTGCTCATCCCATGAGAAAACTCATTTTCCCTTTCGAGTTTTTCCTAATCTCTTACTTTCTTTTTGAAGTTACCTAGTCTCTCCTTAGTTTCTGCAAGAATGGTTAGGATTTGATCCAATTTGTCCATGAGATTAACTAGTGGATTATTCTCTTCTTGACTCTCACCCTAGTTTGTTCTTGTATGAATCATGTTGTCATTTTTATCACACCTGAGAATATTAAGTTATCTATTAGTTTTCTGAATTTAATGCGTTTCATTAAATCAAAACATAATTAACTCAAAACAACCAATAGATTGGTACAAAACATTCTCATTTTTATTATAATTTATTTAGGAGTAACGACATTCTTATTTATATAATTAATCACAACAAGACTACACGTCCCTATCGGTTAAAGGATATTCCAATTAACAGACTTAGAGGGTGGTTTCACAAGCAGGTACTTCTCTATCTCATGTTTTTCCTAAAATAGGCACATCACAACCACATTCAAATGACATGTTGTGACTAGCTAATAGTTTACTAGGTTTCACTACACAAGTAAAAATAGTAGGATTCTTGGCTAGTTCAAAAGGTTGTTTCCTTTCTAGCCATATTCAGTTAAGTGCATCAGACAAAGTCTTTGAATCCTCTAGGCATGTACCCTTAGCATAATTAATATGCTTTTTATATTTAACTTCCTCAATAAGTTCTTTCTTAACTACTAACCATGACAAATTCTAGGGAACATACTTTCTAGTAGTTCTCTTGGTTCTTCTCCACACCATTCTGGCATAAAACCAATTTTCAAACATTAGCTATCTTTTTATTGTTGATTAATTCTCTTGTAGCGAGCTCCAAGCTCCATGGGTTGAACCTAGTTAGCTATGATACCATATGTAACATACCATTTCCTAAACAAGACTAAAATAAAATATTCACCATGAGATTTAAAAACACATAGTGAAAAAGATAGAAATTTTTTTACTTGAAATAATATTAAAGAATCAAGATACATCAAAAAAATATAATTTCCTTCTTGAAATATACAACATCATATATTTTACAATGTTGGCATCTTGTCATTTGATTACAATGATATACATTTACATAGTTTAAAAACACAAGTCACTTATCCAAAAGATATATTGCATCTAGAATTCTGACACCCATATCGTAAGTCTCGGTGAGTCATCTACTAGAGAGAGAGGGAGACCATCTTCTAAGTGCTTTACCTCCAACCATAGACTAGCAGTCCCATGCACACCTTCCTTTCTGGAAGTGGCCCTACCCTTCACAAAGAGTATAGACATAATGTAACCAATGGTTATTTGCCATCAAAGAACTGGTGTTGTATCCTACATAATGCTATCGATCATACAACCCTAGATAACCTCTAGCTAAGTATGATGATACTGATAAGTTATGCAATCTAGATATGGTGAACTGACAATGAACGTAGAGACGTATGCATTACTTTGGCCAAAGATTCAATATAAAATAGACATTATCAATGAACATTGTCGTAATGTCCATCCAGCCTCCAACTCAACTTGGATACTATCACATCTTAGAGTATGACTTGGTTAACTAGGTTTAACTATAGAGTTTTGTTTAACTCAAATATAGTCTTCCCAACTTAGATAGATTTTCAAGACACCACCATTGTTCCAAAGACCTTATGGAATGACTATCTACACTTGGGTATCTCCTTCCATCCTTCCAACATGTGAGATCCATGACTTATCGACACTTATAACTTAAGTCCATTTGTAAACAACCAAATATGTTTTCTGTTATACCAAGAATAAACATAAATGGATAGGAAAAATCTCCTTTATGCCTAAATATAATTGACAATCTCAAATAAGGAACTCACCTTTTCATTGTTGATCTAAATAGTTAACACAACATGTAACCACAAGGATAAATTAGATAACTTTACCCCATTGGATTAATCTAGTGTTTTTATCTTTCCCTTTTCCATCACAATGGAATAACAAAAAAACTTAATCTTAAAAAGTAAGAATATAGCAAGAAAGAGATTATCTTCTAGTCTTATTCCAGCTATGAGGTCATTTAAATCTCACAAACCTTGACTAGATTATAGTATACAAGTATACTTTAGTTTAAATAAAGCTAAAGGAACAAATTCAAGTTTAAACTTCTCCTAAGTTTAGTTTGAATTCCAAAAAGATGATGAACTAAATTATGTTTTCTATCCACATGATTTTAATGTCTGAGTCTCTCTCTTACAAATAAGCTAAGTCAAAGCAATAGTATAGAAGTACTTTCATCTAAACTTGTAGTAAAACCATCTCACTCGATGTCTCCTTAAAAAGACTTATTTTATGTTGCCATCAATTTTTGTTTACTATCTAAGTTGTTCTACCTATATAAATATAACCAATGAAGTCATTGGAACAGTATCAATATATAAAACCTCTCAAGTAACTCAAAGACTATATTATATATTCCACTAGCTGTTCATCATTACTGACTATATGATTTCACCAAAATAGTAAGCCTCTATGACCCAACGAGTATATTAGACTTGTGGATTATAAGAACATAAGAATACAATAATCAAAGAACCCTAACACTTGCCTAAGTTTGTATTGCTTGTTTGCACTGCTCCACAAAGAAGTCTATGGGAAAAGATAAGAGTATAAAGTTGTATATAATCTGCTTAGGTAGTGTCTTACGAAATATATATATACATACAGAAAAATAATATGTTTATAATGTTTAAACAGAGAATCCTTTGTATCTAAATATTCCTAAAATCTTTGTCTAAATTTATCCCACGACTTTATCTATATACAAATCAAAACCATCTTCTAGAGATAACTAACATTAAAGTTTGCCTTTAGACAAAACCTTTACTACAGGAACACCACACCCTTTTTCACTATGAAGAACAAAAAAACTAAGCCATGCTAACATTCTTTATATAAAAGTACTAGCCATTAAAATTATACTATGACTGTCGACTATTAAAGAGATGATAACACTGACTCTATGTTCTTAGCAAAAGAAAAGTTATATTATTAACTAGAAACAATAAGATGAGCAACATCGACCAAGAGTTCTCTGATACAAGTAAAGCTTCTAATATACTTAGCTATGGTCTAAAGGCTCATATAACTACCAAAATTTCATAGGCAATGCTTATGTTCTCCAAAAATAATTATTGATATATAAGAGTTTCTAGTAACTTGATTTGCAATAAAAGAATCATGAGGAATATGCACGGTTCATACTTGAGCAAACTGGTGACACTTAAGACTTTGTCGACCTTCACTTCAACTTCTTGAACTAATTCCCTTCTAAGAAATGATCTATACTCAGATATTGATTTCCCTCATTAACTTATAGTGTTTATCAATTGAGATAACTAACCTTCACTATTCTGAGATTTTCCTTTTGTCGACTCTCTTGATGCTCTCCTAAACTCTGCTCCCAAAACTAAGCTCTTCGAATCTCTATTTTTACCAAAAACAACCACCTCTCTACCCAAATCTACTAATGAGTCATTCACTAGCATAACCAACCACAACTCTGTATCATAAAGACACGACTCTTAAAATAGT
Source organism: Cunninghamia lanceolata (assembly GCA_027924645.1). Classification (NCBI taxonomy): domain Eukaryota; kingdom Viridiplantae; phylum Streptophyta; class Pinopsida; order Cupressales; family Cupressaceae; genus Cunninghamia; species Cunninghamia lanceolata. Next base: position 23,009,350 of record BSBN01000078.1, read on the forward strand.
TAATCAATTCAAAAAGCCACGAGTATCTCCACTAAATTAGCCTGCGAAGGCTCTTAGTTGGACATGCAAAGTTAGAGGAGTACATGGTTAATAATTACAACTCCTCACACAACAACAACTCTCTCTCAAAAGCATTCAATGTTATCCAAGATGGTTATTAATGAATGCTTCATTATAATGGAGGTCATTAACAATTAACCCACTATCAAACTTGGTCCAAAGTTCTACATATAATAATAGTCTATGGACATATATATTAATATCAATATAAATAATAACAATATTTTTACATAAACTTATACACAAATGTGAATGGGTTGAGTTCATCTCCCCTTCACGAACTAAAAGCAAAACTCATCGATTTTATTATGACAACAAATGAAATATTTGACGTTATAACTATAACATGAAACACGCTAACATTTTTTCCAACCACACCAATGAAAATGCAAATGTGATCTCATTTATGATGTAAAGATTGACGTGTTTGATAGAAAGTTGTGCTAGTCACAAAATGACTATTTCTGAACATCAACAATGTTGATTCCACAAAACAACAAGGTTGACAAGACAACTTCAAAAGGATTCTAAACAACGTCGACAACTTGTCGAGTCGACCAACAAACTTAAACCGCTTTGAAAAATATGACTTACCTCAATCGTCAAGGGTTCACTAATTGAAGGTACTTGTTACCCAATTGTGCTTTTCAGCTAAATTAGGTCAAGCTGTAACAACATTTACTTTTGTTACTTTGAAGAAGTAGATAGGCTCAAGTGGAAAGGAGGAGAAGGTTCAACATTCTTAGTTACCCCTAGAAGGCCTACTATCCTAATGGAGGGCCATTCCAGTGATAACCATTACCAGAATCATATAGCAGATTAGTAAGAGCTACTACATGAGCCAAATAAGATGGGAAGGACACTCCAACAAAGCAAGAGATATCCTAGGACTGGCAAGAGAAAGGAAAGCTAATCTATGTGTTGCAAATTGTGTTGCAATATATTTCGATTATTCATTCTTTATAGTTGATACATTATTGAATGAAAAAGGTACATAACTATTGCTAAGTCCATTCACAATTATGAACATCTATATCATGCAATCATTTTTAGTTTATCATTATGCAATTGATTCACAAAGAAGAAGAAATATACAAAAAACATTGCATAAAATAGTTGTTCATATTCATGAGAAGTAAAGTGTTTATATGCTCCCGCACAAGTCATGGGATTAATTGTATATAATGCAATGAAAGAAAGAAAGTAAATCTGAAACAAAAGGAGCAAAAATATAAAAGGGAAAAAAGGACTTGCCATTGGCTAAATAACAAATCCTGCTGCTGACAACATCATCTTCAGTTCCCTCATTGATATCTTCAAGGGGGCCTACAAAAGAAAATGAGGAGGAATGTTAGAGATCAGGGTCCCTTTTTCACTTCCATATACAATAATATCATAATGTACTTGTTATCTTACACAAACATCTAATCAAGAAGATGTGAGAGATCAGCAAATCTAGAAGGCAATCATATAGCTATAAAAGAATGCAAAAGTAAAGACCAGACAAATCAAAGGAGGGGCTACTAAGACTCTATGTTTTCTCTAACTAGTTTGTTGGATGTGCAGGTACAGGTACTTGAAGACCAGTCATTAATGACATTTGAGGACAGCAGTCATAATTACAAGGTGCAAGGACTGTCATGAGGCACAATGTACAATGCAAAGATAAAGACAAAAGGGGTGATTGTCAATAGTCATATAGAGCAGCAATGTAATAATGAAGTGACAGTACTATTAGTAGAATAGTCATAATATAAGGGACATTCATGTCCATCATCAAGGCATAATCATATGTAGCAGTCACCAGGAGAGAGGGACTGTCTCATGAAAGTGGAGCAGTCCATCATACAGAGGAAATCATCAATCAAGATACTCAAGGGGACTACAAAAGGTACTCATCACTCTAGGAGTCTAAGACAGTCATAAGATCATACAAAACTTTCATTAAACTACCTTAAGCATATTACTGAAAGTTATTGAAAGTCTATCAAGCATGGAAAAGTTGTGTAGTCACTAGATAGACCAGACAGTGAAAGAAGAAGATACATGTTTGCATGAAATCATGAAAAGTATAGAAAAGCAGTGATTCAAGATAGTATAGTATCTCATCTGGGCATAGTGAATAGTCTTTTACTACAATAAGGGTGATAAATAGTCATGAGTAAAGGCACCTTAACAATGACAAGGTAATAAGCCTACCTAAAGAGCCACAGACATATTAAAGAACAACCAATTGCATTTGATAAGAGCAATCAACATCAGCAGTCAAAGACAAACATCAATGTAATGATACAGTCAAGCCAGTGACATGATACGGAGAAAACAAAAGGTAGTAGCAGTGACAGTTAGTATCAAGAATGACTATGGTAAAAAGGAGAATAGTCATAAACACTGAGCAGAGATGAAATAATGAACAATCCAATGAAGATGATTATCATGATAGTCTGAGATCAGTTCTAGATGACTGCAATAGGTTGAAGAATGGAACAGTGCAAAGGAGGTATTTGTTTCATTTTGCCCCACTTGAATATCATCCACTCCAACCTAATAAAGTTAGCCTAGGAAAAAGAAAATAGGACAAACATTTACCACTTTTGTTGTGAATGAGATGTAAACTTTCTATTAAGTCTTTAACCATTGAAATGGCTGGTATTCAATTAAAGTGATGTTTCAAATAGTCCAAAAGCAATTATTATGATGATTGTCCCAGTACAGGGGAAAAAACTAATTGATGAAGCTGTAAATATCATGGAACTGTTGGTCATGATGTTAGTCACAAACAAGCATAGAATAAAAGTACACATTAACTATTGTTCATCTTGAAAGATACGATGAATTCAAAGAATTCATGATTCCAAGTCTCCAGTGATTAGATCTTAATCTTCTGAAGTTACTCAGAGGTTAATGTGAATTGCTGTTTCCATTTTGGGGCCTTACGTGAAAGTTCAACATCATCATGACACTCCTACATTAATTCTTTACATAGAAGTCATATTATACAGTTGTTTGATCAAATGATACAGGAATACTTCAATCTTTGCATGATATTTTCAATTGTGCATGCTTTGTATTCAAATATGCTAATTATTTTCAAATTATCTACGGGATGTCCACATATTTGTGTTATTTGCTTAAGATCATCACTTGTTTGCAATCATGAGGATGAAATGCTCTGAAATTTAAAAGAAATTGAAAGAATTGCTTCAAATTAAAGCTGAACCTTTAGCTTTTGAACCACATGTATATTAGATACTGTCATGAAGAGAAGAAAACCAAACCATATTTTCACTAGGACATTCCACAGCTAGATATAGTTGATGCTAACTTCAAAGGGAATTTGTATAAAGACAACACATGTAAGCAGACATGCACTCCAAGGGACGCAGCAAATCACCACATATGTCCTGAATTCATACACTGATTACTCAAGATTTACTATGAATTGTAATCAACACAGCCTTCTCATTCATTAAGCATGCAAAAATATAGATATTTACAAAAACTTTGAAATGAGCTCTAAATGTTTCAGTAGACAAATTTCAATTAAGTTTCAAATGTTTACAACAAGGCATTCCATCCCCCTATATAGAATAAGGTGAGGAATCCGTTACAAAAGATCCACGATCTTGATTTATCAATGCACATCTACGGTCATCATTCTCTTTGACTTTGTCAAACTTATCAAAAGTGGCACAAGTTGCCAGCTGGCATCTATCTGGATTATTTACGTAGTCCCCTTATGGAGTATCCTCATCATGCCCCATGTCTGATTCATGTGGATCATCATCATGTGCATCATTTTCTGAACTTTCACTATCCTGCTGATGATGACCCCGCATATGAGGCTACACACTGCTCTGGATCTACTCATATGATTGCACAATTGGGTCTATTGCTCCGCCATCCTAAGTTTTTGCTTTGATGATGGTGTGCTTGTGTGCCTCATATTTGTTTCTACTGCTATCTAATTTGTCTTTCCTGTCCTGCAGTGTCTCATTGTATTTCTCCATCTTGACTTTAATTCTCATTATTTTATTTACAACTTCTTCTGTCAAGTGGACAAGTGGACCATCTGCCTCTAATTGGAAGTTTCTATTTAAATCTTTGATGGTAGATTCTTCATCTTGATTTTCTATTTTTCCTTCTATTTTTCCTTCCAATGTTTCTAATATTTCCATCTTAACAACCATTAAATTGTGCAACTTCATGCTAACCTCTCTCAGCTTATTATTGCATCTTCTGAGCACTCCACATTCAAACTAAATGTCTTTATACCAGATGTCCACCAACAATGCAGTATGGTTTTTTAGTACCTGCTTACTCATAAGCAGTTGAGGATTTATCCTCTTTATTTCTCCCAGAAGATTTAGTACCTTTTCCAATTTGTAGGACCTTTTCCCTGTCTGCATTTGCAATTTATCTACTTTAGTCCTAGAATCGCTGAGAGTGCTCCACCTCTTCAAAGAGGCCTTTACCATTTCTTCTACATCATCCAATGTGGATGACACCCATTTTCTTATCACAGATGCCTCATGTTTCATGAGGTCCAACTTATTTACCTCCTCTTGAGAAATAGCAGTCAATGGGACTGCATGTTTAGTTGTAGTATCATCAGGATTAATCAGCCTCCTTATGTAGGCATGCAACTGAGCAATGTACTCTTTATGTTGCTTATTTTTCTCCTTTTCTCTTTTCACCTTTTGAATCAAAGAATCAATAATGTCCTTGCCCTCTTGACCTTCTTGGTCCTCATTGGCAAAACCCAGTTCCACTGTGCTAATTTGGAATTCATCTAAGGTAATTTTACCTTTTTCTTTCTCCACAATAGGAACTGCAATCTGTGCAGTCCTTCTCCCAATCGTTGGATCTCTTTTGATGGCTGAAGTCATTCTGGCCTTTCTCTTAGGCTTCATTATATCCCTAGAGAATAATGTGGAGACATCAAATTCTTGGATTTCTAATTCTTCTTCTTCATTTATCTCTTTCTCCAACCACGGAGGCACCTGATCATGTTTTTCTGCATCATCATGATGTTCACCTGTGTCTCATGTTTCTATCAGCAGATGTGGTGGAGATTGTGATTTTCTCATTTCCTCTTCCAGATGCTCACTTCGCTGTTGATCCTGTGGCACATTTTCCTGTTCTAGAACTTCCTTCTCTGGAGGAGCATCTTCTTGGGGTGGGGGATCTTGTGGTGCATCTATATGTTGATCATGATGATCATGATCCTTCTCTGTCATTATTTCATCTAGTTTCAACTCTTCTCCTTGTTGTATACCCACTGCACTGGATACTGTGGATTCTGCCTAAGGTGCTGGCGTTTGTTCTGCAGCCATTATTTGTTCCAGGCCTACACCATCAACCTGTTGTGTTTTGGCAGCACGATCCTCTATTGTTTTCTCCTTTTCATCAGCCTTCATTTCCTGAACCTCAACTATAGCAGGTTCCACTGATGTATCCTGTGGACCTTGTTGGCCCAATTCTAGAGTATGGCCTTTTGATTCTACCATCTCTATTTCTTCTGTTGGGTGCCCTTTGTTAGGTGATTCTACTGGATGTTTAGGACTTGCATCCTGTTTCTTTGTCAGGTCTACCACTACAGGACTTGTCACTTCTGCAATTAATGTTTCTAGCACTATTTACTGAGCTACCTGCTCTAGGCTCTTTTCTTGTTCTGCCTCCACTTGCTTCATTTCTTCCAGTATGGTTTGAACTGGTGGAGGTTTGTGAAGGGTCATGCTTATACCAGCAGCAAGTGTTTTCATCTTTTGTGTAGCCACTTCCTGTACAACCTCAACATCAGACAAGTTAATTGTCTTGTCTAGCGAGATGTGAACTTCTGCTTGTGTCTGAGAAGTTTGTTTCTTCTGTTCCTCTGTAAGTTTAGTTTTAAACTTGACGATGGTAGGAAGTGGAACATTATGCTGAAGTTCCTTAGGTACTTCACTACCTACCCCTTGTAACAATGTTGGAGGTTGTCTTATTTCACCTCTCATAGAGGTTCGTTGTTTCTTAGGTGGGGTGGACACCAGCACCTGTGGAGCTTTTCTTTTCCTCTTTATTATTAATGGAGCCTCTTCTTCTTCAGGCTCTTCCTCCATGAGGATATCCTCTTTATCATGTTTCCTTGAGGATTGACCCTCCTCTAGGGTCTCAGTGATTCCAGCCTCTGCTGTCTTACTCTTCTTGGACTTTTCTTTCTTTATCCTTGGAGGGGATGTTGATTCTGATCTAGATCTTGATGCTGCTGCCTCCTCAGCATTGAATACTGCTCTTTCAATAATAACCCCTTTGGGTTCCTTCTCTATTTTCTTGCCCCTTCCAGGTCTTTTTCTCTGTTGTTGTTGTGGAGGTAGCTTATCTCCCTTAGTCTTCCTCTTTTCATTCAGGAAGTCATCATACTCATCCCCAGGAATATCCTACCCCTTCTTCTTGTTGTCCACCGTAATGGCAACACCTTTCTTCTTCAATGCCTCTACCTGCTCATCAACCCAAGCTTGAGTTAGTTGTATGGTCCTGGCAATGAAGGGTCCAAGGATATATTTTCCTGTATATTGAGGTCAAGTGTAGAGATGGTATCATTATATATCTTCTTCTGCTCATATTCATTTGCAATTATCCTGCCATCATCCTTCTTTAATTGTTGGGGAATGGGGATGTAATCAAAGGTTCTAACTTGATTCAGAGTTAACCTTTGATACCTTCTTCTTCTTGCCTCTGCCTCATCTTCGCAGTTGGCCCAAAAGTCCTCTAGGTGCCTCTGATGAATAGGCCTTCCTATTATCTTCTGCATCCTGCCGTAAGGATCATATGGTCTTGTTAGTGGAAAAGGCTGCAGATTCTTTTTATTAGGGTGACCATCACCTTCTTTATATTGTTTGAATCAGGGCACATATAGCATCCAATGCTAACCGGAAACAAAATTGGTGGCAGCTTCTTGGCATCCTTGTACATTTTTATCATTGCGGAGCCCTGCCTGATGAACTCCATTAGTATCACTACATCAGTGGGATACCTTGGCAGCATTAGAGGATGTCCCTCAAAACCTTCAATTCTTATGTATGAAAAGGTGGCAAACTTTATATACCAGGCCCCATGCCTATAAACTATCTCTTGAGCCTCCATGCTCAATCTCTTTGTTCTGTCCTCCTCCATGGTCCTCACCAGATGCATGGAGAATGCATCATTGACCAGTTTGTAATCTTTGAGGTAATTGGCTCTTTGCAGCTGGGGATGATGCTCCTAGATATGCACAGCATTTGTGCCTGCAAGCTTTCCATTAGTAACTAATGCATCAAAAGTGCCTTTGTAAGCACAGGAATAAACAATGTATGATGACATATAGAATGCACAGTTTGAACCTCCCAGGTTCATCAGCTGCTCATGCAGAGCATCACTTATTAGCTGGCCCCACAGGGGCTTGATATCTGAATATAGACACATCATTATTACACCATACATCCAGTCTCTAAAACTACCAGCATCAGGCTGGCCTATTACTCTGTTCAGTAGTGCAATCATGTACTGGTATTCCTCACCAAAATCATATTTGAACAAGTACACAGGAAGTTTGGCTGCTGCAGGATATGTGCTGTTCTCAGCCCACCATTGATACATGTTCTTCTTGGCTTGCTTCTTATTGTTTTCATATTCTTTTTCTGACTTCTTTAGGTCTACACTCTTAACTTTGCTGCCCAGTGGCAATCCAAATGTTTGGGAGAGACCCTTGATGGATAGGTCTGCATATATCCTCCCATGTTTCATCACTTGCCTTTTCTCTGGGTTATAATTCTTGGCACACTCGATGACTAGCTCTGGAGATTCCATAGAGTATGGAAAACTGGTAGCATTCCACATTCTGAATACGAACACTGCATCCAGCACAGGACTCTTGTCATTCCCATCATTCAACCTAGCTGACCAGGCTTCCAAATTGGTGCTCCCTTGATGGGTATCTGTAATTGCCCCGTATTTAAACAGGACGCCCCTCTGAGAAGAGAACATGGGCCTACCGAATTCTTCCTGACACTTAATTAACCTCTTGTCAGCCATGACCGCCTGCAATTAACAATATCTTGTCTTACAATGGGTATATACATGCATGCTTATAACAATTTATCTTTAGTGTCACCATGCATATTACGTTGATTCAGCATAAGCCCATCATGGGGATACGTAAACCAGACTTACAACATCATACCTGACTATTACAGAAACAACATGATGAGGGTTTCATTTACTTACCTGGTTATGCAGATTTCTCTTTTATACTAGTAGACCGTTAACAACACTCTTAATTCAGTTAATGATCCCGCTCTTCCTTCTGTCTGTGAGCTCAAATCGTGCAACTATCACCTGTATGAGGATATGGAATCTGGTGCTCTGTAAAAAACAATAAGGTAAATGTAAAAATGACAGTTGAATTACCTTTTAACTTTGCAATTAGGGTAAATTTAGGGCAACTCTGACAAATTAGATTGTATTCATTGATTATCCGCGTGAAAACGCAGGATCTCGCCAAGTGTTTCATCGGGTTCCGGGGTCGGCGGGAACCACCTACCATGTCTGCACGCATTAAATGATAATGGTGGCAATGGGAGCGGGTGTATATCCACATGACAGGATATCATGAAGGCAGGATGATATTCGCAAATATCGGGTCAAGTTTCAATGTCATCCTCCTCCATCAAATTGGAATAGTTATCGCGACAAGATTCAGGTGACAAAAGCACCTTTTTGTTATGTTTAGTACATCAGGAGGATATTTCGATGTATCGGGTGATGTTTCAAAGATGATGATGACAGGACAAACTTACATGTCTCTCCTTCAGAATATCAGGATGACATCATCTAGATATTCATTCTTTGTATTGGAAGGCATCATGACGTCATCGTCATGTTATGCGAACATGATCATGTTTAAAAAAATATCTTGTCGAAATATAAATGTGATGATGATGTCATCATCATGTTTGTTTCTTTGTTTATCAGATTTGGATGATGTCATCAGGATATTGTCTTAGGGTGATATTTCGCGGTAGGAGGATATTAAGAAATATCAGGTTACATTTTGAAAAATGACGCTCACGATATATAAGACTATTTGACGGGGAAGATTTATTACCACTTAAAGTTGACATCCAGATATTTGGACCACATGACTTATCGGGTGATGTACCAAAATCAGGATGATCTTCGACAACATGATTGAGGTTATAAAAATATGATCCTCCTCTTGTGAATATCAGGTTTGACCAAAACTTTGACTGTTCATAACTCTCACATCCTGATGAATATCAGGGTGATGTAAAAGACAAACCTGCGTAGATTTTAATGCTCTTTCTAAATATGAGGTTATCGAAATGAAATATGAATTTTGATAAACTGACCTCATAATGATGACTTACCTCATCCTGACTCTAGCATGATGATGCACATGGCTTACTTTTACCAAACTGCCAGAAAGCAGACAACACGTACCAAGCCAAAAAGTTGGGTCCCTGTTTTGCCGAGTCAAAATGGGGTGTGTTGTGTAACCACACAACAACTTGCCACCAAAGAAAACAAACAAATTCCAATGATTCAAGTGATGTGATCATATTCATCTATAGTATTTTAATTCTATCTAAACATAAGCATCATGATCTTTTGAATGATAAATTTTCATCATGGCAACAATGCTAACAAAGGATCATGTATGTGCATATGATTAATTATCCTCATCTTGAAAGCAAGTTGAAAACATGAGTAACTGGTGTTAAACTGCATAGTTGGAGATCATCCCTCATAGCCGACTTGGATAGAGCCTTGCTGCCAGTAGGCATTCATAGCCCCGGTAAGGTTATCTATACAATCTCCCTAAGTAGAGCCCCACTGCCAGCAGGCATCTATAGCCCCAATAGAGTTACTTAGATGGCCTAATATAATTGTTTGTATTATTTTTTTTTATATATCTGATATCATCATGTCAGCTCATTTGTATAAGGTATAGTAACTTATAGCTTTAGGTTGGAGATTGTATTGGTAGCAAGGGAGTCCCTTTAGATTTTTCACTTAACACCTATACTTGTGTGTTCAACAAACCCAAGGTTGTTAGGTCTTTCATTGTGATTGATTCACTTTGACCAAGAAAAGGCACCCTGATGAAAGGATATCACAAACCTGATCATGATTACTTCTTAGGAGGAATCATAACCTATATCTAAATGTGATCTCATCACTTGAATCTTAACAATTTAGTTATTTTCTGGGGTGATGAAATGCATCATTTTGACTAACTAGAATAAGGTCTCAACCAACAAAACAAAACAAGTAAAACAAACAAACTGTACAAACAACTATACAAATATAAAATATGATACATATGACTGTCTTGAAGTCATTTAGGCCTGGAAATAATGTTTGAGGAATTGTCCATTGACTGGCAATGGGACATCCTCACCTGTCAAGTTCTTAAGCCTATAAGTGTTGTCTCCTAGTATCTCAAAAATTTGAAAAGGACCTATCCATAATCTATCAAACTTACCATGGTCACCTTTCCTTTCATGGGCTTTATCCCACATCAGGACTAAATCAGATATCCTGAAAGCTTTAACTCTGGCTCTCTTGTCAAACCAGTGTTTGACAACAACCTAATGTTTTGCAAATTGGTCAATTGCTTGACTCTTTTTTTCTTCTAGGTGCATCAACTGAAGCAACCTGACTTCTTGCTTATTGTCTATGCCTAGGTATTCTTGGGCAAACTGCAGAGTAGGAATTTTTAAGTTTACAGGGAGGATGGGATCCACCCCATATACTAGTTGGAAAGGCGAGTTTCTTAATGCAGTTTTCATTCTAGTTCTGTCTACCCATAAGGCATACTTTAGAAATGAGTTCCATTCTCTAGGGTTCTTCTCTATTAATTTTCTTATGATACTTAGCAAATTTTTATTGGTGGATTCTGCTAATCCATTCCCTTGGGGATAATAGTTGGATGAGAACTTGAGTATGATCCCGTGATCAAAAGCCCAACTTGATAACTTGGTGGAAGTGAAAGAAGAACCATTATCACTTACCAAAGCATAAGGAGTTCCATACCTGGTGACAATGTTGCTCTCCAAAAATTTAATGACATCATCTGCAGTACAAGTTTTGTTGCTAATAGCCTCAGTCCATCTAGTACAATAGTCAGTAATTGTTAAGACATACCTATGGCCTAAAGAGGACGGAGGATTGATTGGTCCTATGAAGTCCATGCCCCACTGTGCAAATGGGCGCTCTTCCATCACTGGTTGCAAGGGTTGTGCATCATACTTCTCTCTGTTGGCGGCAACTTGACATACATGACAACATTTAACATGATCAGCTGTGTCTTTAAAAATTGTAGGCCAGTAATATCCTGCTCTGAGGATTGCATGTGTTGTGGCCAAGGCTGATCCATGTGTCGTTCCAAACTTGTCATGTAACTCTGACAGGACCTTATTTGCTTTTGGCTTTTCTAAGCATCTCAGGTATATTCCTTCATAATTCTTCTTGAATAGGGTTCCTCCCTTCATCATATACTTTTGGGATCTTATTTTCAAGGCTCTTCTCTATGAAGCTTGCATCCTTGATGGACATCTTCCAGTAATCAGGATGTGCCTGATATCTGCATACCATTCTCTGTTATCCCTTTCATTAATAACGTACTACTGACTGGTGATGTTTGGGTCAATTTCAGATATCATTTGACTCAAAGCTTGTCCTCTTACCAGCTTCATTGGTATAATTTCCATGTCATACTCTTGTAATAAAGTAATCCATTTAGCACTTTTTTCTCCAGGCTCACTCTGCATCAATAGCATCTTCACTGCTGCATCTGGTACTACAGCAATCAATTTGCTTCTCAGTATGTAGTGTCTGAATTTCTTTACTGCTCTGACCAGTGCAAGTGCCTGCCTCTCAACATCTACATATCTCAATTCAGCATCCCTGAAAGGATAGCTCATGAAAGCAATTGGTTTCTCTTATTTCTCTTTATTTCTTTGAGTAAGCACTGCTGCAGAGGTATGTTCTGAAGCAAATAAATAGATGTAGAAATCCTTTGTGTAATCTGGACTAATGAGGACAGGAGCATCTGAAATGGCTTTCTTTATATCTTCAAATGTAGCTTTGGCCTCTAGTGTCCACTCAATTTGTGCATCTTTTTTCAACATGGCATTTAATGGTCTGACAATCTCAGCAAAGCCGGTGATGAACTGCCTCACAAAGTTTATCTTACCAAAGTAAGACTTAAGTTCTTTTTTTCTTCCTAGAAGTTGTAACTTCATAATAGACTCCACCCTGTCAGGATCAATGATAATTCCATCTTCTGTGATCAGGTGGCCTAGTAACTTTCCTGTTGTCACCCCAAATATGCACTTCTTGGGATTCAAAGATATTCAGTACTCTTTGCACTTCTTCAGTACACTTCTGAGATCAGTGACATGATTCCCCCTTTCCTTGGAGAATACTGTCAAGTCATCCATGTAGATGACTATACATTTTCCTATTAAGCCTCTGAAGGCTATGTCCATTGCTCGCTGGAATGTAGCTCTAGCATTTATAAGTCCGAATGGCATACGTCTATATGCAAATATCCCCCACTTTGTGGTGAAGGTAGTTTTCAATCTGTCAGTTTTATCAACCATTACCTGGTTGTATCCTGAAAAGCCATCCAGGAAGGACATCATTTTAGCTCCATTCACAATTTGCAGAACTTCATCCAATGAGGGTAAAGGATAATTGTCTTTTTTGGATGCCCTGTTCAGATTCCTGAAATCTACACATAACCTGATGTCTCCATTCTTCTTTCTAACTAGTACGAGATTTACCACCCAAGTGGAGTGCCTCACAGGAAATATTATTCTAGCATTTAACAATTTCTTGACTTCTTCAAAAATTATTGGTTCAAGCAAAGCATTGACTGGCCTCTGCTTCTGTCTGAAAGGTTTAGCATCTGGCTTGAGAGGTATAGTGTGAGTTATGACTGATATGTCATACATCTTCAGCTCATCATAAGTCCATGCAATTACATGTATGTAATCTTTGAGGGCCTGAGTTATTCCTTCTAACTCTTCTGATGTGCAAACCTTACCTATCAAGACATTTTTCTTGTCATCATCCTGTCCAATATTTACTTGTGAATATTGACCTCCATCTACCTTGGGTAGATCCTTCTATTTAAGCATATTATCCAAATCAAAGGCTCTTTCCAATTCAATCATACCTTTGGGGATCCTATTGCTAGGCAACTCTAATATCTCATCTTCCTCCTAGACATGATCTTCTATACCATTCTCATCTATAATTTGGGCATCAAATATGTCTCTGTTTGAGATGAAATCCAAAATGTGCTGATCATCATCAAACACCTGGAGGTTAGTCACATTATCAGGTACTAAAGGTACTGACACCAGTTCTACTGAAAATCTCTTTAGACCACATATAGATAGTGGCTCCAATGTACTGGCAGCTTGGGCAAGTGCATCTGCCCTATGGTTTTGTTCTCTTGGCACATGGGTGATATTAAAGGCATCAAAGTCCTCAATCAGGTCCCACACACAATGTCTGTAGCTGGATAGCTTCCTATAGTTACATGAGTAAATTCCTCTTACTTGCCTCACAACTAGTTCTAAATCTCCGAAGACATGCAGAATCTTTACTTTTTTCTTATGAGCAAACAGTATCCCATGAATCAGAGCCTCATACTCTGCTACATTGTTAGTACAGGGGAACTATAATCTGTAGGCTGCTAGATAGGATTTTTCTAATGGATCAATGAGATCAATTCCTACCCCAGCACCTTGCTTGGACTTAGATCCATCAAACCTTAGGATCCAGGGTTTATCTTCAGCAGGATATTTAGCTGAGCTTTCTTTTTTCGTTGTAGCTCTGGCTACTGCTCCACCTGATATCCACTGTAACTTACGGATGTCATCATTTTCAAGTTTCTTCTTTCCTTTATTTTGTGAGCCTAATGGTTTTTCTATTTTGTCTTTTACGTCAGCAGGAGGATGGCCCTTTGGATCTGCAGCTGTATGCTTTTTCAAAATGTGTAAACATAGTGAACAAGTTGTCTCTAAGTGAGATGCCTCATGCAACCTACAACAACCTTTAATTAAGACCTCTTGGGGAGATCTATGCTGTCGTGTCATCTTCTCTATTTCTTTTACTAGAAATTCTTCGAACTTAGTTAGATTACTACCTTTGTCTTCATCAGACAATTCATAGTCTGGCTCCATAAAACAATCACTCCTAGGGGTGAACTTTTCTTTCCTCACATCATTTATCTGATCGTAAACTAGAACTTCTTCTGTTTTCCAGATATGATCCTCGTCATGATCTATCGCCCCTTCTATTCATGCAGAAGACAGATAAGAATTAGTATCATCATCATCAGATGTAGCACTTACCTCAGAATACGACGATGATGCCTCACTGCATGTTTGCTCCAGCATCATCATATCTAAGCATGTTTCACAAGTCTTTTCTGAATGTGCTTCGTCGTGTAATCTGCACCATCCATCAATCAAAATATCATTAGTAGGTATATTTAACAATTGACAATGTTTTACCTGATTAGTCAGATGTATCTCAAAGTCTTTGAAGCGATCTATTTCATTCTCATTATTAGGATTATTATCAGGTTCTACAACTGGCATGTCTTCCTAATGATCATCATCATGATGATGATGAAGATCAATCATTAGGATCTCTCTATTTTGACAGTCTATGGCCTGATGCAGTAAACTCCAGGTTCTACGTCTACATACATGATCTCATTTGTTCTATTGTACTCAGTGATCATATGCTTCATTCTAGGCTCAGCATCAATCCTAATCTGGTTAGGTATACCCTTCCATGGTAACCACATGTGACTGAAATCTATGGACATATATCCGTTAAGCATTTTAGACTAGTCTCAGCTAAGCAACATCCCATAAGTATCAGGTATGTCGACTACCTAAATGTCAATGTAATACTAGATTCTAGGATCAGATGCTAGTTGCATGTGGATATGAGTTAACTCTCCTATTACACTTACTTCTGTTTTGTCTAGCTATGTCACCTTTTTTTAGGGATTTAGTAGGATGTAGTCCTAAGGCATTGCATATTGACAAGGGCATGACATTCGTGGAGGCCCTTGAGTCAACCAGACAGTTGTGTAGGTTCTTGCTGAACATTCTTATGGTGAGGAGGAATGGAGGTGACTCAGTTTTGTCTTTATACAAGGTCATGTGAGAGGTTTCTGCAGCTTGGACTGTAGCTGACACTTTAGGCTTGATAGTATTATCCCTAGCAGCATGATCTTTGCCACTGGATTGACTTGAAAGATGGCCATCCTCTTTAGGAGCAGGATCATCTAGTGACTTCATGAATGCCTTGTTGATGGCAGGAGTTTTCAGTAACTTAGACAAGGACAGGCTGATCTTAATTTTCTTCATTTCATCAGTGAGATAATTGACCAACTTGTCAGATTCATGAGGTGCATTTACAACCTTTGATCCTATGTTCTGAGGCAACAAGTATTTAGCATTTACCTTGGGGAACCCAGGGTTATTGATAGCTTTAGGATTAGGAGGTGTGTTGAAATTTTTTGGGGGTAAAGATGATGTCAATGGACCAGCAGGTCTATTGGCATTACTCCTCAAGTTATAATTATGTTTACCAGAATATTGCTGCTGGTATGCATGTACTTCCTCATGTTCTCTTGCAGGCTCATTTTCATCCTCAAAGGGGAAAACATAATTTGTTTCAAAAGTTAAGGCAGATTCCTCACATACCTAGTTATAACTCTGATGAGGTTGATTAGTATAGGCTTCTAGCACAAAAGCTGAGTCATATCCACAAGGAACAATCTCATTTCCTTCTGCCTGAGGTGGATTTTCAGAAGTGTTAGACACTTCAGTCTGAAAGATGCTAGCAGCAATTCTAAATTGTGGACAGTTTAACTCTGCATGTGCATTTGTATTGTGGATCCTACACCAATTAGTAAGGGCTGCTTCAGCAAGATTAACTCTAGTAGTCTATTTGACTTCACCTAGAGGCTGATTGTCCAGGGGTGATGGTAATGAGCCATTATTTGGCCTAGAGTTCCATACTCTGGGCTGTCTCTGAGGATTATTGTTATTTCCACCACTATTATTGAAATTATTGGTGTTATATCCCCTGTCAGGATAATTCGGTCTATAATTGGAATAATTTCTATTCTGGTTTGACTGGGAATAAAAACCTTGATTTCTCAAATGTGTCACTTCTGTGGTGAGTTTTCTTAGTTGAGCAAAAATTTCTTTGATTTCTTCTTTTTCTTCTTGAGCTTTGGCCACCACATTTTCAGTCTGAGGCTTGAAGAAAGAAGATCCATGGTTATTGTTGGATAGATCAGCACCCTGAGGTACCTGAGCTTGTGCAGGATATTGCGGTAATTGGCCATTTCCATTAGGAGGAGGCATAATGCTCAGTGGAGGTACTTGCAAAGGTGCAGGCATGACTGCTGGGGGTATCACTGCTCCATTAGGATACTATGTAGGATACTGTGCAGAATATGATGCAGGATATTCTGAATGCATGCCAGGCAAGGTAGGGAATACCATATTTGGAGTAGGAGTAGGTATCAACTGCTGATTTACCTGTATGGCTTCTGGAAAGGCCAAAGGTAAAGTTGTAATTTGGGGGTGTGTTCTCCTTATGAACATGGAAGTGAAAGGATCTAAGGCTGAATAATAAATGCTCCTCGCAGCTTCGTCAAACACAGTATAAGGAGTGACCACTCTGGACAACATTTTCTGAAACCTAGCATTGAAATTTGCAATAGGCTCATTCTCAAATCTCTTTATAGTGGCAAATAAATGATAGTTTATTGAGGGATCGACTGGAACCTTAAATCTATCAAGAAAAGCTTTCTCTAGTAAGGCCCAGGAATCAATAGAACCCTGACCAAGACTAATGAACCAATTATAGGCTTCTTCCCCTAAGGAAAAAGGAAATAGTCTGCACACTACATCTTGATGTTCTATTCTAGCTCTGCAACAAGCTTCCTTAAAGGTCCTGATATGATCTTCAGCGTCTTGGTAAGGATGATATTTTGGACAAAGTTTGTCCGGATTCTTTGGTAACTCATGATATGCGGTAAAGGTCAAAGGTGATTTTGCTGCAAAGAAAGACATTGCAACTAGAGGAGATTGAGTTGGTGGTGCAGCTGGCTGAGGTTGAACTAAAGGCACACCCTGAGGCTAAACAGGAGGTGTCACAGATATCCCAAAAGGTATTTGTAAACCAATAGGAGTTACAGGAGAAGGTTCTGGTGAAGCCCCTGATGCACTAGACCCTAGAGTATGATGGATGTCTATAGTTCTAGGTTTGAAACCTCTAACAGGTAATTCTTCAAAGATTCCGCTAGGTCTAGACCTGGTATTTATCCTATGAGCCAAGATTTCTCAATTTTGAGGCAAATTGGCTGAAACTTTGCAAATATTGGCTAGATTTCACCGGATGAGGTGATATTTGCGGTCAGATGACTAATCGGACTAGATATTTATGAAATCTTTGCAACGATATTACAAATATGAAAGGATATTTGAGGTATAATGACCCCTAGCATGAGATCTCAAGTTTCTAAGGCCTAAATTCTTCAAAGCTTGAACAAATTTATGTATCTTTGGCTGATATTTGTGAATTCAGAATGATCTACTATAAAGCTTGCAATATTTATGTTAAATCTAAAAATCTTTACACAGAATGAGCATCTACGAGCTTGCTACAGTAAATATTTGCGTAATATTTGAAATTCATAGATGATTCGAGGTTACCTTACTCTTTGCATCATCAAACCTGAAAATAATGATGATGAGCATAGTCTTTCAAATCGCCCTCCTTCTAGCGCCAATTTATGTTGGTCATGATGTTAGTCACAAACAAGTATAGAATAAAAGTACACATTAACCTTTATTCATCTTGGAAGATACGATGAATTCAAAGAATTCATGATCCCAAGTCTCCTGTGATTAGATCTTAATCTTCTAAAGTTACTCAGAGGTTAATGTGAATTGTTGTTTCCATTTTGGGGCCTTACGTGAAAGTTCAACATCATCATGACACTCCTGCATAAATTCTTTACATAGAAGTCATATTATACAGTTGTTTGATCAAATGATACAGGAATACTTCAATCTTTGCATGATATTTTCAATTGTGCATGCTTTGTATTCAAATATGCTAAATATTTGCAAATTATCTACGGGATGTCCACATATTTGTGTTATTTGCTTAAGATCATCAATTGTTTGCAATCATGAGGATGAAATGCTCTGAAATTTAAAAGAAATTGAAAGAAATGCTTCAAATTAAAGTTGAACCTTTAGCTTTTGAACCACATGTATATTAGATACTGTCATGAAGAGAAGAAAACCAAACCATATTTTCACGAGGACATTCCACAGCTAGATATAGTTGATGCTAACTTCAAAGGGAATTTGTATAAAGACAACACATGTAAGCAGACATGCACTCCAAGGGACATAGCAAATCACCACATATGTCTTGAATTCATACACTGATTACTCAAGATTTACTATGAATTGTAATCAACACAGCCTTCTCATTCATTAAGCATGCAAAAATATAGATGTTTACAAAAACTTTGAAATGAGCTCTAAATGTTTCAGCAGACGAATTTCAATTAAGTTTCGAATGTTTACAACAAGGCATTCCATCCCCTTATATAGAATAAGGTGAGTAATCCGTTACAAAAGATCCACTATCTTGATTTATCAATGCACATCTATGGTCATCATTCTCTTTAACTTTGTCAAACTTATCAAAAGTGGCAAAAGTTGCCAACTAGCAACTATCTGGATTATTTACGCAGTCCCCTTATGGAGTATCCTCATCATGCCCCATGTCTGATTCATGTGGATCATCATCATGTGCATCACTTTCTGAACTTTCACTATCCTGATGATGATGACCCCGCATATGAGGTTGCACGCTGCTCCGGATCTGCTCATATGACTGCACAATTGGGTCTATTGCTCTGCCATCCTGAGTTTTTGCTTTGATGATGGCATGCTTGTGTGCCTCATATTTGTTTCTACTGCTACCTAATTTGTCTTTCCTATCCTGCAGTGTCTCATTGTATTTCTCCATCTTGACTTTAATTCTCATTATTTTATTTACAACTTCTTTTGTCAAGTGGGCAAGTGGACCATCTGCCTCTAATTGGAAGTTGCTGTGTAAAGCTTTGATGGTAGATTCTTCATCTTGATTTTCTATTTTTCCTTCTATTTTTCCTTCCAATGTTTCTAATATTTCCGCCTCAACAGCCATTAAATCGTGCAACTTCATGCTAACCTCTCTCAGCTTATTATTGCATCTTCTGAGCACTCCACATTCAAACTGAATGTCTTTATACCAGATGTCCACCAACAATGCAGTATGGTTATTTAGTACCTGCTTACTGATAAGCAGTTGAGGATTTATCCTCTTTATTTCTCCTAAGATATTTAGTACCTTTTCCAGTTTGTAGGACCTTTTCCCTGTCTGCATTTGCAATTTATCTACTTTAGTCCTTGAATTGCTGAGAGTGCTCCACCTCTTCAAAGAGGCCTTTACCATTTCTTCTGCATCATCCAATGTGGATGACACCCATTTTCTTATCACAGACGCCTCATGTTTAATGAGGTCTAACTTATTTACCTCCTCTTGAGAAATATCAATCAATGGGACTGCATGTTCAGTTGTAGTATCATCAGGATTAATCAGCCTCCTTATGTAGGCATGTAACTGAGCAATGTGCTCTTTGTGTTGCTTATTTTTCTCCTTTTCTCTTTTCACCTTTTGAATCAAAGAATCAATAATGTCCTTGCCCTCTTGACCTTCTTGGTCCTCATTGGCAAAACCCAGATCCACTGTGATAATTTGAAATTCATCTAAGGTAATTTTACCTTTTTCTTTCTCCACAATAGGAACTGTAATCTGTGCAGTCCTTCTCCCAGTCGTTGGATCTCTTTTGATGGCCGAAGTCATTCTGGCCTTCCTCTTAGGATTCATTATATCCCTAGAGAATAATGTGGAGACATCAAATTCTTGGATTTCCAATTATTCTTCTTCATTTATCTCTTTCTCCAACCACAGAGGCACCTGATCATGTTTCTCCGCATCATCATGATGTTCACCTGTGTCTCCTATTTCTATCAGCAGATGTGGTGGAGATGGTGATTTTCTCATTTCCTCTTCCTGATGCTCACTTCGCTGTTGATCCTGTGGCACATTTTCTTGTTCTAGAACTTCCTTCTTTGGAGGAGCATCTTCTTGGGGTGGGGGATCTTGTGGTGCATCTATATGTTGATCATGATGATCATGATCCTTCTCTGTCATTATTTCATCTAGTTTCAACTCTTCCCTTTGTTGTATACCCACTGCACTAGATACTGTGGATTCTACCTGAGGTGCTGGCATTTGTTCTGCAGCCATTATTTGTTTTGGGCCTGCACTATCAACCTATTGTGTTTTGGCAGCACGATCCTCTATTGTTTTCTCCTTTTCATCAGCCTTCGTTTCCTGAACCTCAACTATAGCAGGTTCCACTGATGTATCCTGTGGACCTTGTTGGCCCAATTCTGGAGTATGGCCTTCTGATTCTGCCATCTCTATTTCTTCTGCTGGGTGCCCTTTGTCAGGTGATTCTACTGGACGTTCAGGACTTGCATCTTGTTTCTCTATCAGGTCTACCACTACAGGACTTGTCACTTCTGTAATTAATGTTTTCAGCCCTATTTCCTGAGCTACCTGCTCTGGGCTCTTTTCCTATTTTGCCTCCACTTGCTTCATTTCTCCTAGTATCGTTTGAACTGGTGGAGGTTTGTGAGGGGTCATGCTTGTACTAGCAGCAAGTGTTTCCATCTTTTATGCAGCCACTTCCTGTACAACCTCATCATCAGACAAGTTAATTGTCTCGTCTAGCAAGATGTGACCTTCTACTTGTGTCTGAGAAGTTTCTTTCTTCTGTTCCTCTGCAAGTGCAGTTTTGAACTTGACGATGATAGGAAGTGGAACATTATGCTGAAGTTCCTTAGGTACTTCACTACCTACCCCTTGTAACATTGTTGGGGGTTGTCTTATTTCACCTCTCATAGATGTTCTTTGTTTCTTAGGTGGGGTGGACACCAGCACCTGTGGAGCTTTTCTTTTCATCTTTATTATTAATGGAGCCTCTTCTTCTTCAGGCTCTTCCTCCATGGGGATATCCTCTTTATCATGTTTCCTTGAGGATTGACCCTCCTCTAGGGTCTTAGTGATTCCAGCCTCTGCTATCTTACTCTTCTTGGACTTTTCTTTCTTTATCCTTGGAGGGGATGCTGATTCTAATCCAGATCCTGATGCTGCTACCTCCTCAGCGTTGAATACTGCTCTTTCAATAATAACCCCTTTGGGTTCCTTCTCTATTTTCTTGCCCCTTCCAGGTCTTTTTCTCTGTTGTTGTTGTGGAGGTAGCTTATCTCCCTTAGTCTTCCTCTTTTCATTCAGGAAGTCATCATACTCATCCCCAGGAATATCCTGCCCCTTCTTCTTGTTGTCCACCATAATGGCAAGACCTTTCTTCTTCAATGCCTCTACTTTCTCATCAACCCAAGCTTGAGTTAGTTGTATGGCCCTGGCAATGAAGGGGTCCAAGGATATATCTTCCTATATAGTGAGGTCAGGTGCAGAGATGGTATCATTATATATCTTCTTCTACTCATATTCATCTACAATTATCCTACCTTCATTCTTCTTCAATTGTTGAGGAATGGGGATGCAATCAAAGGTTCTGACTTGATTCAGAGTTAACCTTTGATACCTTCTTCTTCTTGCCTCTGCCTCATGTTCGCAGTCGGCCCAAAAGTCCTCTAGGTGCCTCTGATAAATAGGCCTTCCTATTATCTTCTGCATCCTGCCATAAGGATCATTTGGTCTTGTTAGTGGAAAAGGCTACAGATTCATTTTATTTAGGGTGACCATCACCTTCTTTATATTGTCTGAATCAGGGCACATATAGCAGCCAATGCTGACCGGAAACAAAATTGGTGGCAAGTTCTTGGCATTCTTGTACATTTTTATCATTGTGGAGCCCTGCCTGATGAACTCCATTAGTATCACTGCATCAGTGGGATACCTTGGCAGCATTAGAGGATGTCCCTCAAAACCTTCAATTCTTATGTATGAAAAGGTGGCAAACTGTATATACCATTCCCCATGCTTGTAAACTATCTCTTGAGCCTCCATGCTCAATCTCTTTGTTCTGTCCTCCTCCATGGTCCTCACTAGATGCATGGAGAATACATCATTGACCAGTTTGTAATCTTTGAGGTAATTGGCTCTTTGCAGCTGGGGATGATGATCCCAGCTATGCACAGCATTTGTGCCTGCAAGCTTTCAATCGGTAACTAATGCATCAAAAGTGCCTTTGTAAGCACAGGAATAAATAATGTATGATGACATATAGAATGCACAGTTTGAACCTCCTAGGTTCATCAGCTGCTCATGCAGAGCATCACTTATTAGCTGGCCCCACAGGGGCTTGATATCTGAATATAGACACATCATTATTACACCATACATCTAGTCTCTAAAACTACCAGCATTAGGTTGGCCTGTTACTCTATTCAGTAGTGCAATCATGTACCGGTATTCCTCACCAAAATCATATTTGAACAGGTGCACAGGAAGTTTGGCTGCTGCAGGATATGTGTTGTTCTCAGCCCGTCATTGATACATGTTCTTCCTGGCTTGCTTCTTATTATTTTCATATTCTTTTTCTAACTTCTTTAGGTCTACGCTCTTAACTTTGCTGCCCAGTGGCAATCCAAATGTCCATGAGAGACCCTTGATGGATAGGTCTGCATATATCCTCCAATGTTTCATCACTTGCCTTGTCTCTGGGTTATAATTCCTAGCACACTCGATGACTAGCTCCGGAGATTCCATAGAGTATGGAAAACTGGTAGCGTTCCACATTCCGGATATGAACACTGCATCCAGCACAGGACTTTTGTCATTCCCATCATTCAGCCTAGCTGACCAGGCTTCCAAATTGGTGCTCCCCTGATGGGTATCTATAATTGCCCCATATTTAAACAGGACGCCCCTCTGAGAAGAGAACATGGGCCTACCAAATTCTTCCTGACATTTAATTAACCTCTTGTCAGCCATGACCGCCTGCAATTAACATCTTGTCTTACAATGGGTATATACATGCATGCTTATAACAATTTATCTTTAGTATCACCATGCATATTATGTTCATTCAGCATAAGCCCATCATGGGGATACATAAACCAGACTTACAACATCATACTTGACTGTTACAGAAACAACATGATGAGGGTTTCATTTACTTACCTGGTTATGCAGATTTCTCTTTTATACCAGTAGACTGTTAACAACGCTCTTAATTCAGTTAATGATCCCGCACTTCCTTCTGTCTATGAGCTCAAATCGTGCAACTATCACCTGTATGAGGATATGGAAGCTGGTACTCTGTAAAAGACAATTTCATCACAAGGTAAATGTAAAAATGACAGTTGAATTACCTTTTAACCTTGCAATTAGGGTAAATTTAGGGCAACTCTGACAAATTAGATTGTATTCATTGATTATCTGCGCGAAAACGCAGGATCTCGCCAGGTGTTTCATCGGGTTCTGGGGTCGATGGGAACCACCTACCATGTCTGCGTGCATTAAATGATAATGGTGGCAACAGGAGCAGGGGGATATCCATATGACAGGATATCATGAAGGCAGGATGATATTTGCAAATATTGGGTCGAGTTTCAATGTCATCCTCCTCCATCAAATGGGAATAGTTAACGTGACAAAATTCAGGTGACAAAAGCACCTTTTGGTTATGTTTAGTACATTAGGAGGATATTTCGATGTATCGGGTGATGTTTCAAAGATGATGATGACGGGACAAACTTACATGTCTCTCCTTCGGAATATCAGGATGACGTCATCCAGATATTCATTCTTTGTATCGGAAGGCATCATGACGTCATCATCATGTTATGCGAACATGATCATGTTTAAAAAAATATCCTCTCGAAATATAAATGTGATGATGATGTCATCGTCATGTTTGTTTCTTTGTTTATTAGATTTGGATGACATCATCAGGATATTGTCTAAGGGTGATATTTCGCGGCAGGAGGATATTAAGAAATATCAGGTTACATTTGGAAATATGACGCTCGCGATATATAAAACTGTTTGATGGGGAAGATTTATTACCACTTAAAGTTGACGTCCGGATATTTGGACCGCATGACTTATCGGGTGATGTACCAAGATCAGGATGATCTTCGACAACATGACTGAGGTTATAAAAATATGATCCTCCTCTCGCGAATATCAGGTTTGACCAAAACTTTGACTATTCATAACTCTCACATCCTGATGAATATCAGGGTGATGTAAAAGACAAACCTGCATGGATTTTAATGCTCTTTCTAAATATGAGGTTATCAAAATGAAATACAAATTTTGATAAACTAACCTCATAATGATGACTTACCTCATCCTAACTCTAGCATGATGATGCACATGACTTACTTTTACCAAACCGCTAGAAAGCAGACAACACGCGCCAAGCCAAAAAGTTGGGTCCCTATTTTGCCGAGTCAAAATGGGGCGTGTTGTGTAACCACACAACAGGAACAATCTTATCCATTGACATGAAGAATAGAAGAACAATGTTAAGTAGAAGTCAAGGGACTATTAAGGAGGTGTAGTAGATAAGAGATTAGTTTATGATTGTTATAAAGCCTTCATGAATGAGACAGTCAAACACTATGAAAATACAACAGTATACAAAGATGACTAAAAATAATGAGATAGTGACAGAAATCAGTCATGAGGACAGTGATAAAATCATACAACAAAAGAAATAGTAGCCTTTTACTAGTTCATAAAAATAGTCAATTGAAACATCAAAAAGGTTGCAAGTAATGTATTGTCACAATAGTATTTATGATGACAATAGAGCCCTCAAGGAGTAAGATTTTGTTCCAGAACTTTCAAAAGAGAGGAAAAGAAATACAACAGAGTTTAAAAAAGAAGCCCTCACTATTTTTTTTCAAAAACACATTGCTCATATTTTCCCAGAGGGACAATACAAGGGTTTCACACTTTTCCCACAAAACACCTTCAATGGCTATTCCAAAGGTGGCATAGTTTCCATATAACCCTATTAGGGTTTTGTCAAAAAATAGGGCAACCTACATATTTCTCAGAAGTGAGAAAGGAAACAAGCTTCTTCCTGAGGATAAAGAGCCATACCATAATCAATACATGGAATATTGAGATAGTTTCTAAGTCCATTAATATGGTTCTAAAAAACATCTATACCCAAGAATAAATTATGCCATGAAAGCAACGATGCAAGTATGTGGGTTTCAAAAATAATCAAAGGAAAGTAATCTTATTTTGCAAAGGCAGCAGAGAAGTCACTTTACAATCATCTTATAGCAAGACAAGGGTTTTTCCCTCAATTTTTCACTGAAGAGAACCATAGTAAATCAGTTTTTAAGCATTGTTCTATAAAGGACACCGAGATCTCTTTACTGACTATTCAAATAAAAGACCGTATATAAAGAAATATGCATAGAACCCTACAGTTTCAGGACCACATTCCATAGTTTGTATCAATGAAAGCAAGGGTTAGTGTTGCTATAGGATCATATAAAAGAGTAAAGAGTAGAAAAAATAGAGAACTTTACATGCATTTCACATTCAAGCCCTAGCAAGATTACATCATAAACAACATATAAATCAGTTTTGTTACCATCTCATATAGAAAAAAGGAAAGTACATATCCTTTTCATACTTTTTTAAAACACTTACATGGAGTCACGATAGAGGAAAAAGCCAAAAGCACAAATTTTTACCATACAAGAGCAGAAAAAAACAATGAAGTATTTTCTTCCATATATCAAAACCACAGAAAAAGGGCAAGGAAATAGAAATGTCTTGTAGTTTTTAGTGGAAAGAAGAAGGAAACAGTAAGGTGAAGAGAAGTATTTTTGTAGTTCTTATATAGAAAAGCAGATGAGCCTTGATTACTAGAAGAAGTTGCAAGAAGAGCCGTTGGAAGCAGCAGAAACCCTTCAGGAGTTACAATGAACTAAGAAACCCTCATGGCAGTGCATCACTTCAAAGAAGATGAAAAGGATAAGAGCAAAATGATTTATTTTAGGGTTTGATTGATCTTTTTGTGCCCTAGCCTGATCGTCTTAGTCTCCCTTTGACTTTGTTAAGAAAAGAGATCATCATAAATCAAATGGAGACTATGGTCTATGACTTTCAAGTTATGATACCTAGTGAACAATGCATGAGCTTGTGGAGACATGGAGTCATAAGGTGGTCATTCTTCTCTTTTGACTTTATTAAGAGACTTTTAAAACCTTAGAAATCAAAAGAAAATGATAAGTGTTTGAAAACAAAAGGGAAAGGATATGATTAAAGTTTGAAAAAATCATAGAATGGTTGGAAGCCTTTTCATAGGCTAAGGATAGAAAAAGACATTATTATAAACCTTGTGGTTTTTTTTGCAAAGTTGGAAGAGAAGTTTAAGCGTAAATGGACAAATCATGTAAACTCTTTTTTCCTTTTTGCATGAGTTAAAGATAAAAATATTGTATTTTAAACACTTATTGAGGGTAATAATTATAAATTACCCTAATATTTGTTTCACAAAACCAGGGAGATAATTGTAAAACACTTATTAAGCTAAAACCATGCAAACATATCACTCTTAATATTTGTCAAAAATAATATATTTTTGCCCTCAAATCATGTAAGGGAGTAAAGTGAAGACAAACTGAACTGTCAAACTCATGCAAGAGGAGGTTCTACTTCTATTTTTGACTTGGAGTCAAACAAGCCTATTTTGGCAATCTTTTGGTAAAACACCTTGGTAGGAGTTCTGAGCTAGAATAGCTCAGTTTGGAGCAGTTGTGGGCTCTTATATTTAAGCTTTTCTCTCTTGCTCACCCAGCAATAGGGAGTTGTCTTTTCCAACCTATTCATGCATCATGTTGACTGCAGTTAGACAGGAAATCACTTCCCTTTGCTTTTGGAGATAGATTTTTGTATTATAGGAGGAAAAGCTTATGCTTTTTTCCCCAGTTCTTGCTTTTTCTCTAGCCTTTGCACATTGTAGAGACAGATTCAGTATCGTAACTCAATATATTTTATAGGTTTTTATACAACAACAGTTTACTTTTTAGCAGATTTGATAGTCATGGGATTGTTGAGCTTATTGCTTGACTTGGTTCAATCCTCCATGATAATAGTACTCAATACGCAGATGATAAATGAATGGTTTAAAACCAAAGGTCTATTCTCCTCTCCTTAGAAGATACTCTCTTTCTCTGAGAGTAATCAAAACTTATTTTTCTGCATACAATTCGTAATTACCAGATCATGATCAATGCATCGTTAGTCCATTCATAAATCTTATGAATATGAAATTAAATTCTCATAACATAAATTAATGAATCATTTAATCATATGCATTATACTTAATCACATGCACTGATATCTAATATAATCAATGATTTACTCTAACATTATAACATAACATCAAATCATGTTCCATAAATTCACTTCTATTCACGTAACAGTAAATAGTAAAATCAAAGCTAAAATTGGGGATGTAACAATGTGAACAATCAAGAATTTACTACAAAGTTTATTGTTATTCAGTGTAATGATACTTATGTACCTTCTCA
This sequence comes from Cunninghamia lanceolata, assembly GCA_027924645.1. Taxonomy (NCBI): domain Eukaryota; kingdom Viridiplantae; phylum Streptophyta; class Pinopsida; order Cupressales; family Cupressaceae; genus Cunninghamia; species Cunninghamia lanceolata. Next base: position 23,037,174 of record BSBN01000078.1, read on the forward strand.
TTTAGAACTTATAAATCTAAAAGACCTAAGGAATTTTATGTTTCACGTAATGATACTTATGTACCTTCTCATTTTAGAACTTATAAATCTAAAAGACCTAAGGAATTTTATGTTTCACATTCAATGTAATACTTAATCATCAAGGTCTTGATATCATGTACACATTAATAGATCTCCATAAGAAACAAATTACCTTGAACTGAGAAAGTTAGAGAAGAATAAATAGGTTACGTATAATAAACTTTTGTTTCATCCTAGAGACATAATTTGTTCGTGCCTACCTAAGAAATGTTTTACACTAAGAAAATTTAAAAATATCACATGAATATCTCTAAAGAATCACTTCCTCCAACATCAATGGATAATGAAAGATAAATTAATAATTATGCATGTATTGATAGTGTTTTCCTAAGAGTGCTATTTCTTATCATGATAAAATCCGTTGACCTAAGGAGAAGAATTAATTTATCTAATATTAACCTTTGTCCTAATACAATTAACCTCTCTCTTACACTATTGAACATAGATTTATTAAGAAGGAATGTAAATTAAATCTCAATTTAATAATTAAATGGTTAATATTTAGATTTAAGATAGAATTAATATATTCAATGATGTTAAAATAGATGTAATAACAAATGTAAATTACAATAGGTGATAATTTAATAAGAACTCTTAAGTAAATCATTTACAAAACAAATTAGATAACATAATCACATAATCATATTAACATCAAAACCCATCAATATATTTTATTAACAATAATTTTAGTACTTCATTAATTTCCATCATAGAAAGGAATAGATATGTATCTCTTAGATCCTGGAAGTTCTTCAAAATGTCACTCTGGAGAATGGATTATAGATTCAACCCCCTTTCAGCCAACCATGTGTTTCCCAAGCATTCAACTCTTTTTAAGAAAACAAACACACACAAGTTCTCTAGAGCCATGTTTAACAAAACATGCTCAACACAAGTGCACACACAAGCCCTGGCTAGGACAATCTTGGGTGTACTCTATATACTGAGTTGGAGACAATCTGTGTGCCCCTTCTCCAATGTTCATAGCTTGTCAAATCTATAATGCTTCTCCTTTGTGATTTCTTCCCTTTCTTTCCTTATCTTCCTTGAGTATTCTCCATGCCCTTTCAAAGTCTCACACAAATACCTTCTATAACATTTTAAGGGGTGCCTTCTAAACCATCACACCCTTTCACAAAGGTTGTTATGAATATCAGTTTAATAAACATAATAACTCCTCCTTTCTAAAGGGTTTTCATAATTATTCTTTATTTATCTCCATTTTAACCAAAATGATCATAATATCCCTTATTTTCCATCTCTGTTTTAATTATAAAGGGTAAATAAACTTTATCCTCTTATAATTTCAGAGGGTTATTCATAAGTAGATTTCTTTTTCCATTTTGGGTAAAAACTCACATAACATTGGTAGATTGTAGATAATCATGTTCTACCCCTAGTTTTCTTTACACTATTTTCGTATTTGATCCCATGTAGATCAAAGATTTTCCCAACTCATGAAAAAGGCCATATGTTTTAAATGAGAATTTGCATTATCCAATTCCTATTTGTTTCGAATAAATATGATATTCTAAAAAGTTTCCTTTATTTTTTGTTTCCCCAAAGGGATCCTATTCACTCCTCTAGCAACATATGATAATTCTTTTCTTGATTTTGTCCATGTCTTTCTTTTTTGATCATGTATTTGGTTTTGTATCTGGTCTGTTAGGGCCTTATATTCTATTTCATTTGGTCTCCACAATTTAATTTTTGAAGGGGAAGAATTTTGATCTAACCCTAGTGTAGGGTTTTGGGTTTTACTTTTCTACAAATTGTCTCCTTTTAAACCATCATTGGTTATGTTGTTTAAATCTATTTGTGTTATTTTATTCTTCCCTCTTCTTTATTTTTCTCTTCATTCTTGTGTTAATCTACTATAGTCTTTTGCCAATTTCAACCAAAAAAAATTGTCTTCTCTAATTTGTTTCTTCTATCTTTTTCTTGTGCCTCATGTTTTCGCTTTTAAAAATTCCATCTATCCTTTTTCCTGTGCCTCATTTTTTTTCTTTTTGAATTCCATTGCCACTTATTTTGTAGAGTAGAACTATTTTTACTTTGAACAATTTTTAATTTACAATAAATTATGATTTGAAAAACATGGTACTATTTTTTTTATCTGTAAATGCATCCATGGGGATGCTCCTTGTATTATAAAGTAATAAAAAAATAGTATATACATTTTTAGAAAATCTCTATTAACATAGAGTCAACCTTGGTGAAAACAAAAACCTGGAAAGGAAAGAACTACTACTATCTATTCACCTATGCATTTCTGAAATACAAACATATATACTAATATGGGAACCTTGTTCCTTCGGACCGCTCCTACTCGATGCCAATGAAACATTGCATCCATTCTATACCATCTACCTCCTTCATTCCCAAGATCTGCTTTAGGAAATCAATTGCTTGCTCCACCTTCTGATGCCTCCTTACAAAAGACGCCATCTTATTAGAAGTAAGCAATGAAAACCATTTGATTAAATCTCCGCTGTGGTTTAACCTATGGAAATCACCTGGAAGTGGGACACCATTGCCATACCTGGTCATCACTAACACCTCATCCAAACCTCACAAAAATCTCTTTTTTATCAAAGCCTTCACAATTACTACCACATCCTCCTTCAATTCCCTGAATTCCAACAATGTTGCAACAAAAATTGATGAAATGTCATTATTTACTCTATATCGGTGATCCACCAACAAAAATCCTCCCCCAGAATCCATTGCACTACGAGAAGTAGAATATCATTTCTGGTTTTCAAAATGCTTTGAAGTCTCTTTTTAGTCACCTCCCTGAGAAAGGCCATTTGCTTCTACAAACAAGTAAGCCTGATCGGGGTGTCCATGGCTTCTTAATAGCTTCAGAGCTCAAACAGTTGATAATTAACATCAAAGCATTATTTACTTCAAATAAAAGCATCTTAACTCTGAATGCACTCAAATAGGATGCTCTCAGTGTTTGTAACTGTGAAAAATCTATTGCAGCTACTGATTATTAATTTCCTATCTTATAAGATTATTTGGCTGCCAAAAAATTAAGTAATTTACAGCAAATATTAAATAATAACACAGCTGCAACTTCACGGAAAAATCACGGAGATAGAAAAATAAAATCAACACAACATTTTGGACAAATTGTCCCTGGAAAAACCCCAAAGGGAAAACTAGTACTGCAGATGAGGAACTTTATTAAATCAAATCAAGAGATACATAGACTACTTGCCTCTTACTGGCAGAGCTCCAGCAATGATCTCCTCCGGAAATTCATCTCCCAATTTCTCCTATAGAAATTCCACTACTGCTGTCTCGAACGCTATCGCTGCACCCTTGCTCTTACTGCAAATCAATTTGCTATCACTGCAAATTTATTTATTTGCTATCGCTGCAAATACTTCTTGGATCTGTGTTCTCCAAATGCCTATTGATCCTCTTTTATAATCCCCTCATTGAAAACCAATGGCCATGATTTAATCTTAATCAATGGCTAGGATTAATTAGACTCTAAACCCTAATATCTAAAAGTCTCTCGAGAAATCAATTATCTAGGTATGGAGATAATTATTCCAGCTGTGTTTCCAGCCTCGTAATCACCACCCGAGACTAGAACACCTGTCCAAGCTACATTTAAAATTAACACTCCCTCTTAGCGAGGAAGGTGTTCTGCATAACACCCAACTTACCTCTGAAGAAGATGAATTTTGCCTTCCCCAATGCCTTTGTTAAAATGTCTGCTACCTACTGATCTGTAGGTATATACTGTAGCTGAACAACCCTCTGCTGTACACAATCCCTGATGAAATGATATCTGATGTCTATATGCTTAGACCTATCATGAAACACTGGATTCTCAGATAATCTGATGTAACTCTGGTTATCACAGTGTATCACTGTAGTCTCAACCCTCTAACCAAACAAGGCTACCAGCAACTTCCGAAGCCATATAGCCTCACACGTTGCCATGCTAACTGCTATGTATTCTACTTCTGTAGAACTCAGAGCCACAGACTTTTGCTTCCTGCTGTACCAAGAGACAACTCCTGATCCCAAACTAAAGCAGCACCCTGAAGTGCTTTTCCTGTCCACCGCACTACCTGCCCAATCTGCATCAGTATAGCCTATCAACTTGATACCATCACCTCGAGCATATCTGATCCCATACTCGATTGTACCACGCAAATACCGCAATACATGGTTTGCCGCTATCCAATGCACTCTCTTCGGCTTAACCATGAACTGACTAAGAGAGTTTACTGCAAAGGATATATCTGGCCTAGTGTTGACCAAATACATGAGAGATCCAATCAACATCCTGTATAAGGTGGGGTCTACATCCTTTTCCTTGGATGCGTCTAGCTTCTTCCAATTCGTGATCATAGGTGTAGACATGGCTCTGCAATCTTGCATCTCAAACCTCTTCAAGATTTCAATGCAGTATTTCCCTTGTCCAAGGAAAATCTCTCCATCTATCTGCCACACTTCCATGCCTAGAAAGTAGTGCATAAGCCCCAAATCCTTCATCTCGAACTCTGCTGCAAGGTCCCTCTTGCACTCCTCTATAAGCCCCAGTGAACCTGTTAAAAACAAGTCGTCCACATATAGAACAAGAATGAGAATTTCACCCCCAACCACCAAGTAGTAGAGGTTAGCATCCGCCTCACTCTTCACAAAGCCTATTCCCTGCAAGTATCTATCAATGCGCTCATACCACGCCCTAGGAGCCTGCTTGAGTCCATACAAAGCTTTCTTCAATCTGCACACGTGGGTTTTGCTGCTGTGTGCTACAAAGCCCTCTGGTTGTTCTATGTATATCTCTTCTAACAATTCACTATTAAAAACTACCGTCTAGACATCCATTTGATGGATCTGCCATCCCATATGTGCTGCAAGTGAGATTACAGCTCGTATAGAAGTACACCTGGCCACTGGAGCGAATTTCTCCTCATAGTCTATTCCCTCCTTTTGAGAGAACCCCTTGGCCATGAACCTTGCCTTGTATTTTTTGATGCTACCATCTGTACCATGCTTAATCTTATAGATCTAGCGTGATCCAACCACTGCCCTATCTGTCAGTCTAGGCACAACCTCCCACACATCATTCTGCATTATTGAGGTATATTCCTCAACCATCGCATCTTGCCACACCTGTTGCTGTGCAGCCTCTTGATAGCTAGAAGGCTCACTATCTACCAACTGACTAACCAATGCCACATAGTCATTATACCTAGCTGGTTGTTTCCGCTGTCTATTACTCGTCCTAGGAGCTCCCACAAACTCCTGAGTATCCTTATGTGTCTGTTGAACCTCACGGTTCCTCCTGTCAACTATAGAGGATGAAATATCAAACTCCATATCTTCTTGATGCATCTCTTGGATTTGCTGTATCTGTTGCTCCATACTCTGCAAACTCTCAGTACCTGAGCCTGTGCTTGTACTAGTAACTGTACTCGTGCTTCGCTGCCCCTGTTCTGGTTGAACAATCCTTGGAGCTTCTGTTGGCTGCTCATTTTGATCATCTGCTGGCAAATCTCTGGACCTCCTATATGCCTTTTCCTCCATGAATTTGACATCATGCCTGACTATAATCCTCCTGGTCCCTGGAATAAATATCTGATATGCCTTTGAGGTCTCGCTGTACCCCACAAAGTACCCTCTCTCTGCAGTCTGATCTAACTTGGAATGTGTAGCCCCTGGAATGTGACAAAATGCCAAACTCCCAAATATCCTGAAGTGACTAACATCTGGCTTCTTCCCTGAGAATGCCTCCTCTGGTGTCATCTTGCCCAATACATTATGTGGAACCCTGTTCTGTATGTATACTGCTGTACTGCATGCCTCTGCCCATAAGTATCGTGGCATATCTTGGTCATACAACATAGCCCTTGCTACCTCTGATATAGAACGATTCTTCCTCTTAGCAACCCCATTCTGCTGCGGGTTGTAAGGAACAGTCCAATCTATCTTGATTCCTTCCCTAGTACAGAACTCCTGGAACTCTTTCCCTTTGTACTCGCCTCCATTGTCTGACCGAAGGACCTTTACCTTCCTGCCTGTTGAATTCTCCACAAGAGCTTTGAACTCCTGGAAGTGACTAAAGACCTCATCCTTGGTCTTCAAGAAGTATATCTAGGTCTTCTTGGAGAAATCATCAATAAAAGTAACAAAGTACTCATATCCTTTGAGAGACTTCATTGACATTGGTCCACATATATCTAAATGTACTAGATCAAGAACCCCCTTGGATCTGGTGTCACTCCTTAGAAAAGATGTTTTCATAAACTTCCCCAATACACATCCCTTACATACATCATCATGCTCTGTGCTCACGTCTGGAACACCTGTCACTGTCTCACGAAGCAATTTAAGTGCTCCATGATGTATATGGCCCATCCTTCTATGCCATAGCTCTCCTTGATCTCTAGGATTACTGCTGCTCACTAGTGCCTTAGGAGTATCAAACTGCAACCTATAAAGTCAGCCGCTCCTAACTCCAATAGCTATGGGTGATTTCCAATCCTTATGCTTGATTAAAACATGCGCCCCTCTAAAGAGTACATTGTAGCCTTTATCCTGAAGGACAGATACGGAAATTAGATTCATGCCCAAGCCTGGCACATACAACACATCATGAATGGAAATAGGCTTGCCATTCTCCCTCTGAAATAGAACAGTCCCTCTCCCAACTGGATTGCACTTGGACTTGTTCCCCATCTGAATCTGGAATCTGATGTCCTCCTCCTTGTATCTGGAGAAGTACTCCCTAACTCTTGTCATATGAAATGACGCCCCACTGTCTATATACCAAACACCCTGTGAGGTTGAGCTAGTTAGGCAAGCTATGAGTGCAAACTCATCCTCCATTCTACTAGAAAGCTCATCTACACTTGCTAAAGCTGCCGTCTGCTTCTTGCCCTTCTTTTCATTTTTCTTCCTTTGTGGGCAATCGCTAACATAGTGGCTGAACTCGTGACAGCCATAGCATTTGATCTTAGATAAATCCTTCTTCTTCTCATTTTTTGGATTTGATCCTTTTCCAGACCCCTTCTTCGCTTTCCCTTTTCCTGCTAGGGCAACGTTTTCCTGTTCCACCTCACTTTTCTGACTATTACTGCTAGTTCCATTGACAAGACTTAGTCTAATCTCCTCCTGAGTGAAGTCACTCCATAGTCGATCCCAACTCGGTAAGGTGTCTCATCCATTAATAACTTGAACAAAGACATCCCACTGCTTAGTAAACCCATTCAGGGCTATTCGTACTAGCTCATCATCCTTTGGTTTGTCTCCAACAGCTGCCAATTCATCCTTGACAAGTCTAAGTCTGGTAAGGTAATTTGTGACGTCTTCTCCCTTATTCATCCAGGTATTCCTTAACTTTTCTCTGAGAATCAGCTTTCGGTTAAGGGTAGCATTCTGGTACAGATTCATAATGGCATCCCACATCGTCTTTGCTGTATCTAACTCTGCAATATGCGGAACAATATGATCCTTAACACCGTCAAGAATCAGCCTCCTTGCCTTGGCATCTTCCTTCTTATATGCTATGAGCTGTGTTGCATCTGTAGGTACAGGTACAACAGTGGTCACATAATCCTTGATACCATTCTCTTCCAGCAATAAAGAAATTCTGGCTTTCCAGACACCAAAATTTGAGGCTCCATCCAATCTGTCCTGATCTCTTAAACCTGCTGAGGCCATCTCAAAAGAAAATAATAATTTGAAGAGGTCAAACTAGGTTTTATAAACCCTAGATTTTTTATTTATTATTTTTCCTTTCTCCCTGTGCCTGTTCTGCACTCAGATCTGCTCTGATACCATGTGAAAAATCTATTGCAGCTACTGATTATTAATTTCCTATCTTATAAGATTATTTGGCTGCCAAAAAATTAATTAATTTACAGCAAATATTAAATAATAACACAGCTGCAACTTCACGGAAAAATCACGGAGATAGAAAAATAAAATCAACACAACATTTTGGACAAATTGTCCCTGGAAAAACCCCGAAGGGAAAACCAGTACTGCAGATGAGGAACTTTATTAAATCAAATCAAGAGATACATAGACTGCTTGCCTCTTACTGGCAGAGCTCCGGCAATGATCTCCTCCGGAAATTCATCTCCCAATTTCTCTTATAGAAATTCCACTACTGCTGTCTCGAACGCTATCGCTGCGCCCTTGCTCTCACTGCAAATTAATTTGCTCTCACTACAAATTAATTTGCTATCACCGCAAATTTATTTATTTGCTATCGCTGCAAATACTTCTCAGATCTGTGTTCTCCAAATGCCTATTGATCCTCTTTTATAATCCCCTCATTGAAAACCAATGGCCATGATTTAATCTTAATCAATGGCTAGGATTAATTAGACTCTAAACCCTAATATCTAGAAGTCTCTCGAGAAATCAATTATCTAGGTATGGAGATAATTATTCCAGCTGTGTTTCCAGCCTCGTAATCACCACCCGAGACTAGAACACCTGTCCAAGCTACATTTAAAATTAACAGTAACATTATTATCTCCTACTTCGAATGTCATATCATCATAGTGGAGTGGGATAGACTTGAGAAGACTTTAAATCAGAGTGAAACCCATGTGTCACTATGCTAGGTGGCGTTTGCAAAACTAGTTCCTTGAACTAATTAACTGCCAAGTTGTCCAATGCATCGACCTCCTTATTTTCCTCCTCGAATACATGGTTAACTGTGTATTGTTCCAACTTGTCCAAAAGCTCCATGATTGTGTCAAGTATGGTGTTATATTTCCAAAACTTGATGTGCTCACCCTTATCACATTAATCACAAATGTTGAGCCACCTCTATTTCTAGCTTGCTTAGACCCATCTCAATGCTTACTTGAAGTCCCAAGATTAGTACTTGATACTCAACCATATTAACATAGTAAAGAGTGACATAGTAAAGAGCAACCCCACGAGGTTTAAACCTGAGTTGTTGGCACTGCAGACAAAAAGCCCCACCATTTCACCACATGGTCTCCCCTTATAAACATGATACTATTAACATCATATAATATATATTTTTTTTTAATAATTAAATTTTATATTAGTTAAACAATATTAATAGTTTAAATGTTCCAATACAATTCATAAGATTTTACAGTATAATCTTCATATATATTTATATTTATGAAATAATAGTCGAAAGAAAAATTATTTAGAGCCCACATTTATTTGTAAATACAAAACCTTAACTTTAAAATAGATAAAATATGTAGCAAATAAAATAGTTCTAGTAAAATAAATTAAGTTTAAAGTAAAGTAAAAACCATTTATTTTGATTTATTTTATTTTACATTACAACTATTTTATTTAGTATATATATAGTTTAATTATAGTTTATGTTTTTTATGTTGTGCTTATTATAAACTATTAATATTTTGACATGTAAATGGCTATAAAATTTAATGTTAAAGGAAAGAGTTTTTGTTGACACGTTCACGTCATTACACTCCATAGCTCTGGGCATTAACTACAAAAATTAAATTGGACATTATTGAAGATATAAATATAACATATAAATATATAAAAAAACAACTATATATTTATTTTACTAGTCTTCTTTTGGAAAACTTCGGGTTTACGGAGAAAGAATTTTAAGATCAATTTGGCTTTAAACAACTTTTCTTTGGCAGAAGAAATGGTGGATTTTGCAGATTAAAATATGCACCAAAATTAGTTAGCCCTGGTAATTGCAGTGTTGATCTATATTTATTTTTTCCTTAGATTTGTGTTTTTAAATTTTCTTTGCGGATTTAAGTTTTAGTAGAAATAATTCAAGGAAGCCCTAGATTCATAATATATGTTTTTTCTGCCTTAGATTTTTAGTTTTATTTTCTCTGTGATTTAGATTATAGTCAAAATAATACAAGGAAGCCCTTGTATTAATATCTACCTTAGATTTGTGTTTCCTTCTTATTTTCTTTATCATGAATTTAATTTTGATAAAATACTTTAAGCAACTGAATACCCTCTGATCACGAAAAAAAATTTGTTTAACCTAGTTGAGTTGCAGAAAACCCTTATATCTCTCAACTTTATTTTTAGGTAAATGTATATAATATATCTATACTAATTTTTTATTAGAGAGGTAAAACAGATTTTGAAGGGGCTTGGAAACCCTACAACCAGAAGCTGCCCTAAAGATAAAACATGGAAGGATAGCAGTCAAAAGACAAAAAAACACCTAAAGCAGCTAAACAGACTTAGATATTAAAGCTATACAAGATACTATCAACAAACATACAATATCCCACCATACACCCATCCTCCCCGAGCCCGTCAGCAAGGTCACATACTTTTAAGAGTTTCAACAGAAACCAACTCCTATTTGTAAAATTCTTCATGAAGTTTGGCAAAGCTCAGAAGTTCGTCATTCTCCTCTTGGAAAGATTTCTTTTTACATCCCCAGGTCTTGGAGCTTGGGCCCCTGATCATCACTTTTACCCTATATACCTTTGTTCCCAGTTTTCTGCAGGTTACCCTCAACGTCCTTCTCTTCCCCCATCCCTGTCATGTGTTCTTCCTTCAGCTCCTTCATCAGCTCCTTCATCTTTTCTGTGAGGATTCTTATTCCTTCCACCCTATTCTGTATGGTGCACTTGCTGATCTCCAACATCCTTTCCAGATTGTTCATAATATCTTTCATTTCTGTTTCCACCCATATTTTTAAAATTAAATAAAATTTTAAAAAATTTTAAATTTGACCTTTTAAATGGTTATTGAACCCTCATCAACCTATACTTGTCACAAGCTATGCTTCCTACAACCTAAACCTTCGTTTGGAGCAGGTATTCAGAACGGTAATAATTTAATAGTGACAGCTTGACAGTGTAAGAAGATTCTTCATCGGAGGCCCTGCTTATATGTTAATGACTATAAGCTTGTTTTCCTGCTTATATGTTAATGAATATAAGCTTGTTTTCTCCTTTCTAGGTTTGCTCAGGTTTTTTAGAGAGATCTGGTATAAATATATTAAAAGATAGAGACTTTTATTATAAGTCTGTTTAGAGTAAAAGCACCGTTCGGAGAATTTAGAAAGAAGCAGTGATTTCGAGTGTAGCAACATTCTCAACAGGAGGGGATAGAGCTGTAGAATCTCTCTTATCTGGTATTTTCCTCAAGAATCCCTCACAACATAAAGCCAAGATTTTTTTACATTTTCTTTTTCATTCCTTTCTATGGTTGTAAAATATATCTCAACAGGAAGGGATAGAGCTGTAGAATCTCTCTTATCTGTATTTTCCTCAAGAATCCCTCACAACATAAAGCCAAGATTTTTTTACATTTTCTTTTTCATTCCTTTCTATGGTTGTAAAATATATTCTCTCCTTCTGAGTATAATGAATGTTGTTGAAGTCATAAAAGCAGCTGTGTTTCAACTTGTATTCTCCGGTTCTCTATGAATCCTTTTAAAACTTTAGCAGATGCACTGTACAAATCTAGATGTAAACATGGTAAAACCTAAATGTAAAAGAAGCTTGGGAGAAAACTAAAGGAACAGGAAAATTTATTTGACAGAACCAAAGAGTGTAGAGATAATAGTTGCATTGCGTTGCTTTACACAAAATGTATAGTTGTAACATAATCCTTGAAGGAAAACAGTCAATTGTATTGAGACTTAAACATAGCAAATATCATAAAAGAATGCAGATGTCATAGTTTTCAAAATTTACTTTGTTTCAAAGGGTATTATTATGATAATTTGCGTTATCAATTAAATAGTAAAACATGGTAAGGTTTCACAGGATCTCAGAGCAAATAATGACTAAATAGATTTTATAATTAAGAAGCTTAGTTTGTTACAGTAGAATTTGACCTAGACAGTAGATAGCATGCCCAATTTTTTAATTTAGAAATACTTCTATTTCATTATATATCTTTTTAAAGTAGATTATCCTGTTTTGTAGTTTTTCTCCATCTTAATAATGATATTGGATAACATAACCAGTTTGCAATGTGTAAATCCCATTATCTTTCAAACCCCATCTAAGGATATCTGAATGTTATCCAAAGAGACTTTTTGAGATGCTAAATATGAATTAAATGGTTAATGTGAAGAGGGAATTGTTCACCCAGCTAAAGAACTTAAGATTTCCGTTTCCAAATCCTGACACCATCTTGCATGACTTCATATTGAAAATCAGAAACATAATTGCAACAACTTCAACACATATATTTTAATTAAAAAAGGTTAGAGAATTCCACACAAAGAAGATTGTTTTGGTCTCATGCATCATCCCAAAAAAGAGCAAGGTAACCCTTCCCCACAATCTAAAAAATACTAGTTTTAATCAGATTACTATCCAACTTCATTGTTTTCTATATAAGGTAACTCTTGCCAAGGGTTGGCATCCTAGAAATGAAAGCATAATTCTCCAAATTCAGGTACTTGAGCTTAAGAATTATCCCCCACAAATAATATTTCTCCACACACCATCTCTAATATAATTTGGTAGCAAGAGCGATATTGTTAAGGAGAGAAGATCTCATATCTAATCCGCCTCTCTTTATGTTCACAAATTTTACCCCAAAATTAAGCAAATGTCATTTTGTTTTCTCTAAATTTCCTTCCCAAACAAACTTTCTCTTTCTATGTCCAAATCACGAAGGATGCATTTTGGAGTCACAAAAGCCATAAATATATAAACTTGGAGAGCTTGAATAATGGCTTTAAGAAGCACAATACAACTAGCCAAAGAGAGTTATCTATGTGTCCAATGGCTTATTTGACAAGTTAAATAGAATCCCACATAACATTCCAGCGTTTTTTCCAAGGCAAGTAGGAGAAATAGGGGTACCCAAATATTTGAAAGGAGGAGAAGCAACCTTTGAGGAGACCATTGCTATATACGAGAAGATAGTTGTTATAGGACCTTTGAGGAAATATCCTAGCATTGGTGCCCATTATTATAGGTTCTTTACTGATTTATCATAGTTAACTCACATTTTTCTCTTACATTGTCTTGTCTTTCTCTTGACAGGATAAAGTTAGAGTAGAGTAATTTACTTTTTAGGATAAATTTTCTATTTTTCTTAGAGTAGATACAAATTTATATTAGAAGCTTAAAAACATGGAAAACACAAAAAGCATAGTTATATTGCATTAGGAAAAGTCATATAACTCACATAAATGTTTCCTTTTAATAGTAATTAGATTATCAAAAATCCAAAATTGGAAAAAGAAAAGTGTATGCATTCATTTAGGATTAATTGCACTATAAATTCATTTTTAACTTTCAAATGTTTCAAACATTCAAGCCCTCAATTTCACCATGAGGCATACAACATTCAATTTTTGTTCGAAAACAAACATTGAAGAAGCCCAAGTTTTGTTACCAGGCATAGAAACAATATTTCAAATCAAATAAAAAACATATGAAAACATCAAGGAAACCCTCAGTCTCATCATGAGTACACAAAATAAACAATTCAATATTCAAACATACAACACAACAACTCCACTATCACCTAGAATGCACTTCTTCCATGTGAAGAGTGTAACTACTCCAAATCACCGTCACCTAGATAGCTTTGCCCAGAATGTAGGAGTGATTTGATTGATACCTTTAGCAATGGTGTAGTGAATGTGTTGTTTGGAGTCTAACTCGCTAGCATTGTGTCTAAGTAAAATATTGATTATCACAGACATGAGACCATTATAGTAGGGATAACAATTAAGGTGAGTCCAAAATGAAAGGGAAAAAAGTACCAATTATGCACTTTTCACCCATACAATAATAATATAGATATTAGTATTTTAAGGAAAATAAACCACCTTACATTGATTTAGATGTCTAATGGAATGATAAGGAAATACATAATAATTTGATCTTAAATTAAATTAGGTAATAAGATATGAGATACTAATCTATATAAATAGATGATAAATGAAAATGAGAGAGAATAGAGGGCTTACTTAGTAATTGGATTGATGTGGATGCTTATTGTATTGATAGTGTGATAGGGAATTGAAATATAGAATCTAGAACTAGACTTATGATTAGAAGCCTATGACAATTAGATGAAGAAATTCTCAAGGCTTTAGATTAGATCACACCCATGATTTTGTATGACTAGTGTAAATTTATCTTAAGTAGTGTGATTTCATTCAACACAAAATTTACATTGCAAATCTTTACAAAATACTTTATTGAATGTATATATATAGGTCTATGATTAATGTTGTGCTAATTGTGCCTTTGGTCTAGTATTCCTATGTATAGAGGGAAGAGCAATCCAATTCCTCAATGACAGTGAAGCCCCTAGATTGATCTAGCAAGATCAAAACAATGAAACAAAGAATTTTGGATGTTGAGTATTTACACCTAATGAAAACTAAGATTAATGATGTGTGTTATCAAATATGGGAATGAAAGATTCTACTAATCAATTATGAAAGTTTTCTAGGGTAATATCCCTAAATTCACAACCCTAGACACCATTTTAGAATTTTGGCAAGCATGTTGATGGGTAATGATTATATCCTAGGATTGCCAACTTTAGAATTGATAATTTTGAATTTTCAATATGGAGAACTCTAGATTATGCACACAATCTAGTTGCAAGGATTAAGTATGTTGAAGATAAACTTCATGTTCTTGAGAACATAATACTAGAATTGATAGACAAAATGGGGAGTCAAAACTAATCCTAGATGGATAGATTTCATAATCTCAACAATTCATTCTACAAGACAACTTCTAGATTTAAAAGAAGGTGAGCTTCAAAATAGTGAACTTGAGCAAGAAGCATCATCATCCATGAGGTTCTTCAAAGTTGAAGCAAAGATAGTCATTAAACTCAATGATGGTGAAATTACAGTCAACTCAATGATATTGAAATTAGTGCATTCTCTCAATGATGGTGAAATGATGGTCAACTCAACAGACTTCTTTCATAAGGTTGAAACTTGGGCATTCTCTCACATGGTATCAGAGTTATGCTCACTCTTTGAAAATTTAAAAAATTACACCAATCTCCAAGTGGAATAATTTTAATGAGCTGTTGTAGAATTAATTTTACCCCATTTTCCATGAAGAAGAATAAGTGATGTATTGGCATCATTTGAAGAAAGGAAAGGGAAAAGTCTTCAAGCCTACAAGAGAATAAAAAGAGCACTTAACCTTGGGAAGGACATCATGGAGAATGAGGTGTTGATCAGCTATGTGGGAGGTTTGTTTAACCATCTACAAATGGTATTCCTCAGGGCCAAACCCCAAAATATCGATGAGGCCTGTGCCCATGTAGGCTATCTGGAGTTGGACAAGGAGGGAGTTCCTTTCATTTGCAACAAGGGTAACAAACCGTAGCAGGGTGGAAAGAAAAATCCAAAGGGAAAAGGAATGAAGATTTGTAATTCCACTGTAAACGTAAGAGAAAATTGCATTGTTGTCATTGTGATAAAGATGGGCATGAAGAAGATAAATGTTGGAATTTACATCCCAATTAGCACCCTCTTGGTTGAAGAAAGATAAAGATAAAAGTATTCAACATTTATCTTCTTCATGCGTAATAAGTATATCTTGGGATTCTTCGCTTTGAAATTTAGAATTTCAAATTTTAAATTTAGAGGACTAGATCATGCCCACAATCTAATCTATAGGATGAGATTGCATGTATGATCTAGTCTAGGAAGGAAGAAGACCTAAGAATTACATCGGTGTTGGTATGAAGTGGAGGATTAAACATAATACAATGTTCAATTCAAAATTAGGGTTATTCACTGCACCTATAAAATAAATTATATACCAAGAGAATATGTTAATCAGATCCACAAAAATAACATTAAAATATAAAAGTGAAAGAGTGAAACATATAATTCTTTACAATATTATTATTGGATATTTATTTCTTCAATAACCTTTTATTTAACTTCTTTATTTATATAAATGAATTATTTTTCACCATAATTAAATCTTTCTGTCATCTCCCTGAAGTTCAATGACCCGGTAATATAAGTTTAGTTTCTTCAACTTTGTTACAGGGCTTAATCTAACTGAAAATTTGATTCCTTCTAGATAATTTTACTCATTTTCTGTCTACAACATTTAATTCCTCCTAGATAAATTTAGTTATTTCGTTGGACTACAAGCATTCTTTAATGGTCAAAAGACTTTGGCAAATCAAGAAATCATAATTACTTTTGACTATATGGTCTTCCTCAGTTTCCCAGCATTATTTTTCCTTTAGAAGACAAAGGAAAACAAGAAAAGCGATATTAGATATAAACATAAAGGAAAACTAACCGCACCAAGTTAGATATGTTTGTTTTATCTATCATCACTAGAAAGGTCAAACTTTGGAAGACGAACAAGTTGCAAAGAACAGAGTTGTCTGATAGCAATCTTTCACTACTTCAGCAGTGCTTTGTAATATGATAGTCTCATAGACTGTTTGAGTATGATGAAGGATATTGAAATCTCTCTTTTCCATTATATATCAATGGCCCCAACTTTCTCAAGTGATGTGCTAGCTTTTTTTAAAAGGATAAGGAATAAAATGACTGGCATGTACGTTTGCAGTGCTAACTGCTTGCTTGCATTGTGCAGACTTCACAATAATGGAAAATCTTAATGCCAATATTTCTCATGCTCAAGTTAAAGCTCAGTCTAGTCCTGCTGCTGAGATAGCAGATCCTAATGCTGAGGTGAGGCTTAGTGGTAGAAAAAGGAAAAATCACAAGGAGAATTCTTGTGAATTGGATGATATTGAACACACGGCAAGGATGCTAATCAATCTCAGTAGAGGGAGGGTTGATCAAGACACAGTTGCAGGAAGTGGTGGTAATAATGGCATGGAAAACCCTAACCCTAAGACGTCTCATGGAAAGCCCAACATAAATGATAATGGTAGGAAAAGTGGCCGATTCATTCGTGTCAGTGATGACCGTGGCCGTTGCCGTTGGCAATCCAATATATGGTATTCTGTTATTTCTCTTTTGGTTTTCTTTTGTTTGACTGTTAACTTTTAATTAAACAATAATACATTGAACACTATATCTTTCTTCAAGAAAAAATAAAAAGATTTTTATATGAAACTTTCAGGTCATTTAGTGTTTCTCATATTTAGTGTGATTCCATATTTCTATGGGTCAATTTTTTTGGGACTCAAAAGGTTGATTTGAAAAACTTTTGGGTGCTGTTAAACATGTTTTGAGTTCAATAATAATGGATTGCTGAAGTGTCCAACTTACACTTTGTTTCACTACATAGATCTCTTTAATAGCGTTGGAATGCCATTTCTTTGTAGGTGTAAGGAGGATAAAAGCCAAGTAAGCCTCGGTGAGTTTATAAGGATTTTTTTTTAATTTTTTTATTTACTTAAATGCTGAGGAGTTTCTTATTAAAAAAGTAAAAACCAGAAACATTTTTGTTGTTTTGAGAATAATATAGGTTACTAATATTTTTAAAGATTTGAAGATAAAAATTACCCTAAAAAAAATAAAAATAAAAAAATAATCCATCCATGTTATTTGTGACCCATTATTAAGTCAAAAGTAGTATGTTCATAAAAAATTCTAAAAAAAAATTATCCTAAATCCTTTCAAAAAGTTAACAGATTACAGTGGTTGCAATCCAAATAAATCTTTTTCTTTGAAAACTCTAATCCAAAGCTTTCAAACATTTATTATAAATTGAGAATCTTAAATTCTATTCTATTTTATTTTTTATTGTTCACTTTTGCATTAATTTTAGGTTGATATTTTATTGCTGAGGCTGCAGCAAGGTCACTGTTCTAACATCTCTCCTCCATATTTTACCATTAGTATTGGTTGCATGTAGTTTACTGTATACCTGATAAACAATTACTATGCAGGTCCTCTGACAAAGCTATGCTAGTCACATGTGACCAACCATGCAAGAGGTTACATTATCCTGAAACAGAGTATGACATGAGATGGGTAGAAGATGTAAGTTACAAAAATTTTCAAATCAAACAACAAACATAGGAAAACATTAAGGAAACCCTCAGTCTCATCACGAGTACACAAACTAAATAATTCAACATTCAAACATACAACACAACTCCACTATCACCCAGGGTGCACTTCTTCCATGCCAAGAGAGTAACTAGTCCAAATCAGCCTCGCCTAGATAGCTTTTCCCAGAAGGTATGAGTGATTCGATTGATGCCTTTAGTAATGGTGCAGTGCATGTGCTGTTTGGAGTCTGACTCACTAGCATTGTGTCTAAGTAAAACTTTGGTTAACATAGACACTAGACCATTATAGTAGGGATAACAATTAAGGTGAGTCCAAAATGAGAGGGAAAAAAAATTTCGAGTGGTTTTTATGCCCCGGAGGGTTTTCCACTTAGGACAATATTTGTGTTATGGGTCGTTAGTATACTGATGGGTTTGATCTTTATGTTCTTTTGCTTATCATATGTCATTCAGTTTTAAAAGTTATTCTAAATTAAATTGGTCTACATGAACACATCATGTATCACTGTTTGGAATCATGTTCTCTTCTCATCCTCGTTAAGGTCAATAAAACTTTACAAGTTAATGCTTACCAAAGATTGCTTCATTATGTTGATACGTACTTGATATTGGCCTGTCAGGGTTAGTTGATTGTGATATATGTCAATGCCGTCATGATGTTCATAGTTAGTGTGATGTCTCATTTCTACAGAAGTTGTCTTTATTGAAAGATTATTTCAAGATCCAAATGTTGGTCAAAATTAGTATAGCATTGATTCACCCCCCCCCCCCCCCCCCCCCCCCCTCTCAGTGGTATCATACTCCAACAGGATAACAATAAAGGTGAGTCCAAAATGAAAGGGAAAAAAGTACCAGTGATGCACTTTTCACCCGTACAATAATAATATAGATATTAGTATTTTAAGGAAAATAAACCACCTTACATTAATTTAGATGTCTAGTGGAACGATAAGGAAATACATAATAATTTGATCTTAAATTAAATTAGGTAGTAAGATATGAGATACTAATCTAGATAAATAGATGATAAACAAAAATGAGAGAGATTATATGGCTTACCTAGTAATTGGATTGATGTGGATGCTTATTGTATTGATAGTGTGATAGGGAATTGAGATATAGAATCTAGAACTAGACATATGATTAGAAGCCCATGACAAATAGATGAAGAAATTCTCAAGGTGTTAGATTAGA
This sequence comes from Cunninghamia lanceolata, assembly GCA_027924645.1. Classification (NCBI taxonomy): domain Eukaryota; kingdom Viridiplantae; phylum Streptophyta; class Pinopsida; order Cupressales; family Cupressaceae; genus Cunninghamia; species Cunninghamia lanceolata. The sequence continues at coordinate 23,056,407 of BSBN01000078.1, forward strand.
TCACATCCATGATTTTGTTTGACTAGTGTAATTTTATCTTAAGTAGTGTGATTTCATTCAACACAAAATCTACATTGCAAATCTTTTTGTTTGACTAGTGTAATTTTATCTTAAGTAGTGTGATTTCATACAACACAAAATTTACATTGCAAATCTTTAGAAAATATTTTGTTAAATGTATATATATAGGTCTATGATTAATGTTGCGCTAAATGTGCCTTTGGTCCAATATTCATATGTATAGAGGGAAGAGCAATCCAATTCCTCAATGACAGTGAAACCCCTACGTTGATCTAGCAAGATCAAAACAAAGGAACAAAGAATTTTGGATGTTGAGTATTTACACCTAATGAAAACTAAGATAAATGATGTGTGTGATCAAATATGTGAATGAAAGATTCTACTAATCAATTATGAAATTTTTCTAGGATAATATCCCTAAATTCACAACCCTAGACACAATTTTAGAATTTTGGCAAGCATGTTGATGGGTAATGATTATATCCTAGAATTGGAAACTTTAGAATTGATAATTTTGAATTTTCAATATGGAGAACTCTAGATTATGGACACAATCTAGTTGCAAGGATTACATATGTTGAAGATAAACTTCATATTCTTGAGAACATGATACTAGAATTGATAGGCAAAATGGGGAGTCCAAAATAATCCTGGATCGATAGATTTCATAATCTCAACAATTCTTCTACAAGACATCTTGTAGATTTAAAAGGTGAGCTTGAAAAGTGTAAACTTGAGCAAGAAGCATCATCATCCATGAGGTTCTTCAAAGTTTAAGCAAAGATAGTCATTAGACTCAATGATGCTGAAATTACAGTCAACTCAATGATGGTGAAATTAGTGCATTCTCTCAATCATGGTGAAATGATGGTCAACTCAACAGACTTCTTTCATAAGGTTGAAACTTGGGCATTCTCTCACATGGTATCGGAGTTATGCTCTCTCTTTGAAAATTTTAAAAATTGTACCAATCTCCTAGTGGAATAATTCTAATGAGCTATTGTAGAAATAGTTTTACCCCATTTTCCATGAAGAAGAATAAGTGATGTAGTGGCATCATTAGAAGAAATGAAAGGGAAAAGCCATCAAGCCTACAAGAGAATAAAAAGAGCAATTAACCTTGGGAAGAACATCATGGAGCATGAGGTCTTGATTAGCTATGTGGGAGGTTTGTTTAACCATCTACAAATGGTATTCCTTAGGGCCAAACCCCAAAATATCGATGAGGCTTGTGCCCATGTAGGCTATCTGGAGTTGGACAAGGAGGGAGTTCCTTTCATTTGCAACAAGGGTAACAAATAGTAGCATGGTGGAAAGAAAAATCCAAACGGAAAAGGAATGAAGATTTGTAATTCCATGGTAAAGGTAAAAGAAAATTGCATTGTTGTCTAGGAAGGAAGAAGTCCTAAGAATTATATTGGTGTTGGTATGAAGTGGAGGATTAAACATAATACAATGTTCAATTCAAAATTAGGGTTATTCACTGCACCTATAAAATAAATTATATACTAAGAAAATATGTTAACCAGATCCACAAAAATAACATTAAAACATAAAAGTGAAAGAGTGAAACATATACTTCTTTATAATATTATTTTTGGATATTTATTTCTTCAATAACCTTTTATTTAACTTATTTATTTATACAAATGAATTATTTTTCACCATAATTAAATCTTTCTGTCATCTCCCTGAATTTCAATGACCAGGTAATATACGTTTAATTTCTTCAATTTTGTTACAGGGCTTAATCTAATTTAGAATTTGATTCCTTCTAAATAGTTTTACTCATTTTCTGTCCACAACATTTAATTCCTCCTAGATAAATTTAGTTATTTCGTTGGACTACAAGCATTCTTTAATGGTCATAAGACTTTGGCAAATAAAAAAATCATAATTACTTTTTACTATATGGTCTTCCTCATTTTCCCAGCATTATTTTTCCTTTGTAACACGAAGGAAAACAAGCAAAGGGATATTAGATATAAACATAAAGGAAAACTAACAGCACCAATTGTTTTCATGAATGTTTGTTTTCTATCATCACTAGAAAGGTCAAACTTTGGAAGACGAACAAGTTGCAAAGAACAGAGTTGTCTGATAGCAATCTCTCACTACTTCAGCAGTGCTTTGTAATGTGATAGTCTCATAGACTGTTTTAGTATGATGAAGGATATTGAAATCTCTCTTTTCCATTATATATCAATGGCCCCAACTTTCTTAAGTGATGTGCTAGCTTTTTTTAAAAGGATAAGGAATAGAATGATTGACATGTACGTTTGCAGTGCTAACTGCTTTCTTGTATTGTGCAGACTTTACAATAATGGAAAATCTTAATGCCAATATTTCTCATGCTCAAGTTAAAGCTCAGTCTAGTCCTGCTTCTGAGATAGCAGATCCTAATGCTGAGGTGAGGCTTAGTGGTAGAAAAAGGAAAAATCACAAGGAGAATTCTTGTGAATTGGATGATTTTTTTAATTTTTTTTAAACAGAAAAGGGGAGAGGGCACCCATAGATTAAAATAAGTATCAAAATACAAACATTATGTCCACAGCCATTCCAGAGAAATTCATCAAAAGGGAAACAAAAGCGGTTTACATCGACACCAGTAGCAGTAACAAAAAGACAATACAGAAAACAAAAACACCCTTACAGCCACCACTGACCGGGCCTCCATGCTAAAAAGCCAAAGTGGAAACCCCAAAGCAAGACGAAAAACCTCCTGCGAACGCCACCAGAACAACCACGAAGGAGACACGTCACTCACCCACACCCCACCCAGGCCGTAGAGGACACCCCCAGAAACGGCTCCATCCTGCCAAGGGCACAAACACCACACACGCCTCACGCTGCATCTGGCGCAGCCGAAAGACCATGTACCTCCAGTTCCACAACCGCAGACGCTTGATTATCTTCATCAGGATCCTCTAGTGCATACCTAGGCATTCCTGGAGCCAGATCAGGAGCGTGAATTCGCAGAAAGCGGATGGCTGTAAAGACATCCTTTATCCTTTTGGTTTTTTTCTTTGAGAGAAAGAAACAATGGGACCTCAGCGCAGCATCTATATCACCACTGCTTAGTGATAGAATGCTGGCTTGTAGGGCCTTGTAAATTGTTTGTTGGTGGGAAGAAGAACGTAAAGCTGCCAAGTTGAATAGACCACCAATGAGAGCATCCCCCTAGTCCATACGATAGGCAGAGACAGCCGCTTCCCATCTATCCACAGTATATAAGTTTTTGAAGAACAACCCGACCGCCAGGGCGTGGACAAATTCGCCATCCATCACCAGATCCATAATGTTGGAAAGGAGCTGTGAAACCACATCTGAAAAATTAAGCACTCGCCCCTCATACCCTCTTATCCATGCATGGCCAATTATGTTTCGAACAACAATCTGGGTGAAGGTGCAGTCCTTGCCAAGCAAAGTCATCAAATCTAACGACTTTACCCACCCTCTTATCTCGGGTTCCCATTCCAGAGCTGGAAAAAACATATGCTGAATCCACCGAGTAAGCTGTACTTGCATAGTAGAGAGGGCAAGGATGGGATAGGCACCGTGAAAATAGGGCAGAGGAATGCAGTGAGAGGCTATGATAGCTTACTACAGAAAAAGACTTAGCTAAAAATCCTTGTCCATCCCAATGAAATCAAATAGAGTAGATATTCTAGACAGGAAGCCAGTATGTCGAAGAAGAAAGAACTAAGGACATCCATGACGTCACAGTATCAACAAGCGCATATGGCAGGATCTGTGGTATGTTATCATGAAAGACCGCCAGAGAGGCTTTGTTGCGTGAAGAAAACCTGTCCTCCCCAATATTTGAAAGCTAGCCACAATGCCTTCAATGGGACCATTTACTCCTCGTAGTTAGGTCTAGTCGCCTCCAATAAATGAGGCATAAGCAAGGTGAGATACGCAATCCCCACCTGTCCTCATTAAAACTGAGAAAATAAAACTTGACTCAATTCATCTTCTCTCATGAATCTTGCGATCTCCATCTACGGATTCTGTCAGAGTAAAGAACAAAAAGGAAAACCCACATTTACTATGGCGGACTCCATATCCGGGGTTAATGCTAGATCGAACGGTCTCTGCAAATCTTGGATCCTATCAATCCTTTTCGCACTTGAACCAGAGAAAGTGGCCATAAATGCGCCGTCTTGGCGGCGCATCTTAGCAGGAAAGGTTTTCCAAAATAAAAACTTCAGCCTGTTCTACGCCATCCGGCTGACCATCATCTCGGCCCACCACCCGCCACCTCATCCATCTCACTTGTCAGAAGGCTAGCCAAAGAATTTGAAAAAAATTGATCATCCGGTGAAAACTCCACATGTGCACTTTGAAGATCAACTGCTATGTTTGCTAGCATATCGGCCACCCTATTACCTTCTCTAAATGTGTGAGAAATGAAGAAATTATCAAAGCTGTTAAGGATAGAAGCGGCCTGCTAAAGAATGTAGTTGAGTTTCCAGTTATCTATACCTCTTCCTTTAATTGAATCGTCCGATGATATTGGACGATATTGAACACACGGCAAGGTTGCTAATCAATCTCAGTAGAGGGAGGGTTGATCAAGACACAGTTGCAGGAAGTGGTGGTAATAATGGCATGGAAAACCCTAACCCTAAGACGTCTCATGGAAAGCCTAACATAAATGATAATGGTAGGAAAAGTGGCCGATTCATTCGAGTCAGTGATGACCGTGGCCGTTGCCGTTGGCAAGCCAATATAGGGTATTCTATTATTTCTCTTTTGTTTTTCTTTTGTTTGACTGTTTAACTTTTAATTAAAGAATAATACATTGAACACTATATCTTTCTTCAAGAAAAAATTAAAAGATTTTTATATCAATCATTCAGGTTATTTCATGTGTCTCATATTTAGTGTGATTCCATATCTCTGTGGGTTAATTCTTTTTGGGATTCAAAAGGTTGATTTGAAAAACTTTTGGTAATGTTAAAGATGTTTTGAGTTCAATAATAATGGATTGTTGAAGTGTCCAACTTACAATATGTTTCAATGCATATATCTCTTTAATAACATTCGAATACCATTTCTCTGCAGGCTTAAGGAGGATAAACGCCAAGTAAGCCTCGGTGAGTTTATAAGGATTTTTTTTTTTTATTTACTTGAATGTTGAGGAGTTTTTTATTAAAAAAGTAAAAAGTAGAAAGATTTTTATTGTTTCAAGAATAATATAGGTTACTAATATTTTTAAAGATTTGAAGATAAAAATTACCCCAAAAAAATAAAAAATAAAAAAATAATCCAGCCATATTATTTGTGACCCATTATAAAGTCAAAAGTAGTATGTTCATAATAAAATTCTAAAAAAAAATTATTCTAAATCCTTTCAAAAAGTTAACAAATTACAATGGTTGCAATCCAAATAAATCTTTTTCTTTGAAAACTCTAATCCAAAGCTTTCAAACATTTATTATAAATTGAGAATCTTAAATTCTATTACATTATATTTTTTATTGTTCACTTTTACGTTAATTTTAGGTTGATATTTTATTGCTGAGGCTACAACAAGGTCAGTGTTCTAACATCTCTCCTCCATATTTTACCATTAGTATTGGTGGCATGTAGTATACTACATACCTGATAAATAATTACTATACAGGTCCTTCGACAAAGCTATACTAATCACACATGAAAAAAATTTTCAAATCAAACAAAAAACATACGAAAACATTAAGGAAACCCTCAGTCTCATCATGAGTACACAAACTCAATAATTCAACATTCAAACATACAACACAACTCCACTATGACCCAGGGAGCACTTCTTCCATGCTAGGAGAGTAACTAGTCCAAATCACCCTCTCCTAGATAGCTTTCCCCAGAAGGTATGAGTGATTCAATTGATGCCTTTAGCAATGGTGTAGTGCATGTGCTATTTGGAGTCTAACTCACCAACATTGTGTCTAAGTAAAATTTTGGTTGACATACACTAGACCATTATAGTAGGGATAACAATTAAGGTGAGTCTAGAATGAAAGGGAAAAAAGTACCAGGGATGCACTTTTCACCTGTACAATAATAATATAGATATTAGTATTTTAATGAAAATAAACCACCTTGCATTAAATTAGATGTCTAATGGAATGATATGGAAATACATAATAATTTGATCTTAAATTAAATTAGGTACTAAGATATGAGATACTAATCTAGATAAATAGATGATAAATGACTATGAGAGAGATTAGAGGGCTTACCTAGTAATTGGATTTATGTGTATGCTTATTGTATTGATAGTGTGATAGGGAATTGAGATATAGAATCTAGAACTAGACTTATGATTAGAAGCCTATCACAAATAGATGAAGAAATTCTCAAGGCTTTAGATTAGATCACACCCATGATTTTGTTTGACTAGTGTAATTTTATCTTAAGTAGTGTGATTTCATTCAACACAAAATTTACATTGCAAATCTTTAGAAAATATTTTATTAAATGTATATATAAATAGGTCTATGATTAATGTTGTGCTAATTGTGCCTTTGGTCCAATATTCCTATGTATAGAGGGAAGATCAATCCAATTCCTCAATGACAATGAAGCCCCTAGGTTGATTTAGCAAGATAAAAACAAAGAAACAAAGAATTTTGGATGTTGAGTATTTACACCTAATGAAAACTAAGATTAATGATGTGTGTGATCAAATATGTGAATGAAAGATTCTACTAATCAATTATGAAAGTTTTCTAGGATAATATCCCTAAATTTACAACCCTAGACACAATTTTAGAATTTTGGCAAGCATGTTGATGGGTAATGATTATATCCTAGCATTGCCAACTTTGAAATTTATAATTTTGAATTTTGAATATGGAGGACTCTAGATTATGAACACAATCTAGTTGCAAGGATTACGTATGTTGAAGATAAACTTCATATTCTTGAGAACATGATACTAGAATTGATAGGCAAAATGGGGAGTGCAAAATAATCCTGGATCGATAGGTTTCATAATCTCAACAATTCATTCTACAAGACATCTTGTAGATTTAAAATAAGGTGAGCTTAAAAAGAGTGAACTTGAGCAAGAAGCATCATCATCCATGAGGTTCTTCAAAGTTGAAGCAAAGATAGTCATTAAACCCAATGATGGTGAAATTAGTGCATTCTCTCAATGATTGTGAAATGATGGTCAACTCAACAGACTTCTTTCATAAGGTTGAAACTTGGGCATTCTCTCACATGGTATCGGAGTTATGCACACTCTTTGAAAATTTTAAAAATTGTACAAATATCCAAGTGGAATAATTTTAATGAGCTATTGTAGAATTAGTTTTACCCCATTTTCCATGAAGAAGAATAAGTGATGTAGTGGCATCATTTGAAGAAAGGAAAGGGAAAAGTCTTCAAGCATACAAGAGAATAAAAAGAGCAATTAACATTGGGAAGGACATCATGGAGCATGAGGTGTTGATTAGATGTGTGGGAGATTTGTTTAACCATCTACAAATGTTATTCCTCAGGTCCAAACCCTAAAATATCAACCAGGCTTGTGCCCAAGTAGGCTATCTGGAGTTGGACAAGGAGGGAGTTCCTTTCACTTGCAACAAGGCTAACAAATAATAGCATGGTGGAAAGAAAAATCGAAAGGGAAAAGGAATGAAGATTTGTAATTCCATGGTAAAGGTAAGAGAAAATTGCATTGTTCTCATTGTAATAAAGATGGGCATGAAGAAGATATATGTTGGAATTTACATCCCAATTAGCACCCTATTGGTTGAAGAAAGGTGAAGATAAAAGTATTCAACATTTATCTTCTTCATGAGTAATGAGTATATCTTGGGATTGTTATCTTTGAAATTTAGAATTTCAAATTTTAAATCTAGAGGACTGGATCATGCCCACAATCTAATCTATAGGATGAGATTTTATGTATGGTCTAGTCTAGGAAGGAAGAAGTCCTAAGAATTACATTGGTGTTGGTATGAAGTGGAGGATTAAACATAATACAATGTTCAATTAAAAATTAGGGTTATTCAATGCACCTATAAAATAAATTATATACTAAGAGAATATGTTAACCAGATCCACAAAAATAACATTAAAACATAAAAGTGAAAGAGTGAAACATATACTTCTTTACAATATTATTATTGGATATTTATTTCTTCAATAACCTTTTATTCAACTTATTTATTTATATAAATAAATTATTTTTCACCATAATTAAATCTTTCTATCATCTCCCTGAATTTCAATGACCAGGTAATATAAGTTTAATTTCTTCAACTTTGTTACAGGGCTTAATCTTACTTAGAATTTGATTCCTTCCAAATAGTTTTACTCAATTTAGTTATTTCGTCCAAGGACTACAAGCATTCTTTAATGTTCATAAGACTTTGACAAATCAAGAAATCATAATTACTTTTGACTATATGATCTTCCTCATTTTCCCAGCATTATTTTTCCTTTGGAACACAAAGAAAAACAAGCAAAGGGATATTAGATATAAACATAAAGAAAAACTAACAGCACCAATTGTTTTCATCAATGTTTGTTTTATCTATCATCACTATAAAGGTCAAACTTTGGAAGACGAACAAGTTGCAAAGAACAGAGTTATGTCTGATAGCAATCTCTCACTACTTCAGCAGTGCTTTGTAATATGATACTCTTATAGACTGTTTTAGTATGATCGGCATTGAAATCTCTCTTATCCATTATATATCAATGGCCCCAGCTTTCTCAAGTGATGTGCTATCTTTTTTTTAAAAGGATAAGGAATAGAATGATTGACATATACGTTTGCAGTGCTAACTGCTTTGTTGCATTGTGCAGACTTTATAATAATGGAAAACCTTAATGCCAATATTTCTCATGCTCAAGTTAAAGCTCAGTCTAGTACTGCTTCTGAGATAGCAGATCCTAATGCTGAGGTGAGGCTTAGTGGTAGAAAAAGGAAAAATCACAAGGAGAATTTTTGTGAATTTGATGATATTGAACATACGGCAAGGATGCTAATCAATCTCAGTAGAGGGAGGGTTGATCAAGACACAGTTGCAGGAAGTGGTGGTAATAATGGCATGGAAAACCCTAACCCTAAGACATCTCATGGAAAGCCTAACATAAATGATAATGGTAATGGTAGGAAAATTGGCCGATTCATTGGAGTCAGTGATGACCGTGGTCGTTGCCGTTGGCAAGCCCATATATGATATTCTATTATTTCTCTTTTGTTTGACGGTTAACTTTTAATTAAAGAATAATACATTGAACACTGTATCTATCTTCAAGAAAAATCAAAAGATTTTTATATTGTTCAGGTCATTTTGTGTGTCTCATATTTAGGGTGATTCCATATCTCTGTGGGTTATTATTTTTTTTTTTTTTGGACTGAAAAGGTTGATTTGAAAAACTTTTGGGTGCTGTTAAAGATATTTTGAGTTCAATAATAATGGATTGCCGAAGTGTCCAACTTACAATATGTTTCACTGCATAGATCTCTTGAATAACGTTGGAATGCCATTTCTCTGCAGGCTTAAGGAGGATAAACGCCAAGTAAGCCTCTGTGACTTTATAAGTTTTTTTTTTTTAATTTACTTGAATGTTGAAGAGTTTCTTATTAAAAAAGTAAAAAGCAGAAAGATTTTTGATGTTTAGAGAATAATATAGGTTATTAATATTTGTAAAGATTTGAAGATAGAAATTGAAAAAAAAAAAAAACTAATCCAGTCATATTATTTGTGACCCATTATTAACTCAGAAGTAGTATGTTCATTAAAAAATTTTAAGAAAATTTTATTCTAAATCCTATCAAAAAGTTAATAGATTACGAGGGTTGCAATCCAAATAAATCTTTTTCTTTGCAAACTCTAATCCAAAGCTTTGAAACATTTATTATAAATTGAGAATCTTAAATTCTATTATATTTTATTTGATATTGTTCACTTTTGCATTAATTTTAGGTCGATATTTTATTGCTGAGGCTGCAGCAAGGTCAGTGTTCTAACATCTCTCCATATTTTACCATTAGTATTGGTGGCATGTAGTTTACTGTATACCTGATATAAATAATTAGTATGGAGGTCCTCAGACAAAGCTATGCTAGTCACACGTGACCAGCCATACAGGAGGTTAAATTATCCTGCAACAGAGTATGACATGAGATGGATAGAAGAAGTAAGTTAAAAAATTTTTACTATAATAAGTAAGTATGATAGTTCTTTACATAGTTGACCTTATGCATTTTCATTGCTTTTGCAGTGGAGAAAGGTGTTTAATGTAGATGCAAACAAGTTTGTACATGAGCTCCAGCAACAATGGGGCAACTATTCAGAAGGTTGCATTAAAGGATTAAGTGATGAAGCTGGACATGAACTTCTGAAACTGATAGATGAAAAGAAAACATTGGAGATGGAGGGGACATTGACATTGCAAGAATAGATCTCAGGTTGTGTATAGGTGTTTGAATACATGGATATTACTTAACATTTGTGGGCGTGCAACTACCTGCTCCCAAAATGTCTTTCAGTTGTTTTAAAATGATGTGAAAGTGATAAACAAATTAAAAAGCTAAAGACAGCTGTTTGAATGTGGCTTTGCTTATTTGATTAGATGAATCTTTGTACCCTACTTAAACACCGTCCACTTTAATGATTAAACAGTCAATTAATATATATTTGTCCTATTTTTATTGGCCAAAATTTACTTTTGACTACCAATTTATTGGTGAATGAAATTTATTGCATATTAGTGACATTCATTATGACCTATCAGATGCTAAGCATTCTACAACTAAATCATATTTGGTTGGTTTCAACTTTTCTTTTATTTTGAATGTGAGATTTTTCTATTAGAACATCAAGATCGCAATACTTTTTTATTAAGTTAGATTTTGACTGTAACTACTTTTCTTTGCTCTTGTATGGTTTCATGTGAATAGGCTATACAAAAAAAAAGCAAGTCTTTGCTATTCAAAGACACTACCAACTAGGCTATACCCGCACATGTTAATATTACTGGTTAAACTTTTTTTGGCCCCTTAATTCAGCAATGTACAGCTGCAACCAAACCACTGACTGCATTATCATGCAGAAACAACTTAATCACTATGAATTCGATTGGTGGGATTATTCTATTCGAAATTAGGAGAGTGAAGAATGGAGGTCTAGGCGATGTTTCCAATTGTGACACCTTATTTTTGGACAACTTAATTATATTATTTTTAATTAATTATTAGTTAGATGTTTTTATTATGCATTTTGAATTATCATTATCATGCTGTGTTTAGCAGATGAACTTGATGAGATAAATTTACTTTGATTTATGATATGCAGAAATAGATATATATTTCTTGATGATTATTGTTCTTAAAATATTTATTTGATGTTATACATAATGTGGTTAATAGACTAACTATTGTGATTGCTAATGAGGTGGACAAAGGAAATAGTTTTTTCCCCGCTGAGGAGAAGGGAGAGTATTACTCGAGACAGGGAACTGGATCAGGTAAATGGAGAGACAACATGCTTTGAGAACTCTCACACACACAAGTATTATGTCATTGTTTTTATAAATGGATATCTTTTGATGTTGTAGTATGTCAGTGATTTCCATAGTAGCATTGTCATTGTATGATGATGTAGTCAATTTCTTGTTTTGGCTTAGTGTGATCCACGTCATAGTTGATCCATTGCTTTTCATCTCTAAGTTAGTGTGGTTGATCTCATTCATGTTGTGTCAATGAGACTTTGATTGTTTCCATTTCATAATAGTTCAACTGTTATTTTATCATTTGTGAATTATCAAAAAAAACATAGATATAATTCACCTTGCTATATATATATTTGTTATTTTTAAAGATTTGAATTTTCAAATCTTTGAGCTCAACTAAGTTCCATGAAGTGGAGTTAGTGAGCGGTTGGAATGGATTTAATACATTTATTGCAAGAGTACTATGACAAGGGAGTAGGAATGACATCCCATCGCATCTCCCTTAATGCGAATATTACTTTGGTTCATGGAGAAAGGAGAGTGCAGAGTGGAAGGGATTCAGGCAGGAATCTAGTGACTTGGAGAGATTTCTGTTAGTTATAGAAATTAAACATATAATGAGTAGAGGAGAATAGTTGGAAAGGGAAAAACTTAGGGAAAAAATTGGGGAAAAGAGTCCCAGTGACACGGCGGCATCCTCTACCAATCCTAACTAGCAGGATGGAGACCCAGGTAAGAATTGATTTATGTTTCATGATTTGAGTAGAACACTAGATGTTTACTTTATATTGATTTGATATATGATGCCTGATGAGATATTTGACATGATTATTGTTTTGATTTTGTAGTCGGTACACGAGCATGGCTTGACTTTATAGGTTGATTCATGTGTAATGTCTCCTTTTAGGAAATGAAGCGCTTGACTTTATAGGTCGAGTCATGTGTAATGTCTCCTTTTAGGATATTCTTGATTTCTTAACCTACACACAAGAATAACTACTAGAAAGGGACATTAACAATATTAAAGATCAATAAATTAGAATATAGTAATTAAATCAATACATCATAACATAATTAATGTAGCATAAATAATATTTAGTTCAACATATATTTATCCAATCCTCATGGTGATCCTATGATGGGTCCCATAGGAATACTTGCAAGTTAGAGCACAATGGAAGGCATGCTTCCTACCTATCACCTCTTATGTCCACCTTGGTGGCACACCCTACCAAGATCAAGCTCAAGGGACAATTCCCACCTATCACATTTTGGCGAGAGCATGATGGAAGGCACATTTCCTACCTATCATCTCTTGATGAGGGCATGATGGGGGGCACACTTCCCACCTATGATCTCTTGATGAGGGCATGCTTTCTACCTATCATCCCTTTAACATAACTTGATGAGAGTCTGATGGAGGGCATGCTTCCTACCTATCATCTCTCGTGGACTGGAAAGATCAACCTTCCTACTTGCCTCTATACCCCTACGCAACTCAACATAGTTTGCTTGTAATTGAATAAGGTAATTAATTATAAGTACCTCTTGATTAATAAATATAGTTTAGTTCAGGGATGGCAATATATCCTCTTGTTCTGTCACAATTATTTATATAACTTGATTGATTGATAATTCCAATCTGCTGCTATATATACATATGTGAGGGTGACTGATTTATATTTTTATATGTTGTTCTATGTATCCTTGTATATTATATTTATGCAGATCTGAATTTTAATTTAGATATATATTTATTTTGGTTTGCATATTCCAAAATCAAATGTATTCCTTGATACCTCCTCTTATTTTCTTTATACTCTTTTCTCCTTTACTTATACCACTCATATGCCTCTTGAAAGGATGGGATTCCTTCTTGGAGACACCTCACTTTATTATTAGTCACACCTTTTCTAGATGAATCATTGCCTATCATATAGAACATAATCCCCGGTTAGTGTTAAAGAAGTTCTGCCTTAAATAATTCTCATTTATTTATTAAGGGATCACAACCTTGTAAATGGTTGTTGCTCCTTTAATAATGAACTACTACTTTTTAGTAACTGCTGCATACATAATCGTTGCCTTGTTAAACAATAATACTTGATTGTATTTCATTGTATCTCAAATCACACCATATATATGGGTGCTGCTTCTTTAAAGATGATCGCACCCCTTATGGTATTAGTCTTTCTTTAGTTTTTATATCACCGTTGAAGAAGTTCTACCTACAATAATTCTCATTCATTTCTTAAGGGATTGTAGTCTTGTAAATGGTCATTGCACCTTTAATAATGAATTACTACTTTTTAGTAACCACTGCATACAGAATTGTTTTAGTGTTAAACAATAATACTTGATTGTATTTCATTGTATCTCAAATCACACCGTATATATGGGTGCTATACACCCCTTATGGTATTAGTCTCTCTTTAGTTTTTATATCACCTTTGAAGAAGTTCTACCTTAAATAATTCTCATTCATTTATTAAGAGATTGCAGCCTTGTAAATGGTCGATGCACCTTTAATAATGAATTACTACTTTTGTAGAGGCTTAACACTAGATGGAGTCCCCCGAAGCCTCACTGGCTTAAACTAAACTTTGATGGGGCTTCTAAGGCAGATGGCAAAGCTAGCGGTGGAGGGATTATAAGGGATGACAAAGGGTGGATGGTTGCTGTCTATGCTAGCCGATTAGGGTGTCAAAGTAATAATTATGCTGAAGCAATTGCTCTTCTATGGGGGATTAAATTGGCTATCTCCCTTGGTATTAGAAATCTAAATATTCAGGGGGACTCCAAAATGGTTATTGATGTGGTGAACAATGTGTCGACTATTGGTATGAAGTTGAAGGATATTATTATGGATATTTAGATCCTCCTGCAGAAGTTTCCCAGGGTGGGCATCTTGCATATTTATCGAGAGGGTAATGGGGTTGCAGACACATGTGCCGAGCTTGGTCAACAATAATCAAATTGGCGATGTTGGTGCCAAATCGACTACATCCCTTTTAACATTAGGGATCTTATTCAAAAGGAAGTGACATGTCAAGGATGAGTTAGATTAATTGGAAAGACAGATCACTTTGTCAGTGCTATTGGAGGATGCTGACATGCATTTTGAAGTACAGGAATTTTTGTACTTTTTTTATTATTGTTATTTCTGCCTTATTATGCCCCTCTGGTAAGGCAAGCGGCTTACTTGCTCATTATAGTGTTTGCCGTGAAATGATGATTAAGCATGGGAAGAGTAAGCGTCATCCTTGCAAGGCATTCCTCATTAACGATAATGTGTGCTATTTCATTTCCATTATCATTATCCATGATAAAGGGGTTAATGTTACCCTGCATATGAACTCTTTGAAATTTTGGGGTTTTCATGATTTTCTATGTAAGTCCAACATGGGTGGCGATAGAATCCGAACAGAACCCGTTTCTTGTTGCGAGTTCAAAGATAACCCGGTGGTCTGGCATTATTGTAAAGAGGGTGGGATTAGTCCCTATTTGGAGCGGCTCAATGGGTATGATGAAAATTTATCTGAACAGTTCACTAGGTCTTGGCAAAACCGGCGTGTCTCTGTGGGGGGAATTAGTTTCGAGATTTTAGACAGTGTTATTGCTATGGCAACTAGCATGTCTACTCAGGGGATTAAACTGCAAAGGAAAACCAAAATTGCAGACCATTCTAGCCAGAAGCTCTTTCTTAGAGACAGTGAAGCACTCGTCCCCTATTAGGGGGGATTCGACAGAGCTAAGCTGCCTGAGCCTTGGGATGGTGTGTGTTTTCTCCTTATGAAGTATTTCAGTCTGGAGGGGTGCTTCACTAGGTTCTATAACTATCATCTTCCCCTTCTAAATCACTTCAGACGTAATGCTCATATTAGCTTTCCTTTTTATCTTTTATCTTCTCTTGAGCATTCTATTCTTAGGGTTAGAGCTAAACTGGCTAAGAAACCTACTAAGAAACCCCATCCCCCTTCATCAGGGCCTCATCCTTTGTCTTTACAATTTCCATCTTGCCCTAGAGCCTTCTAAGGAAATTCAGACTAATAGGGGGGAAATATCTTCAAACCTTGATGAGACTGCTATTGTTGAAAAATCATGCCCTTCCCCTACTCCTACTAAGACTAAAGAAGTTTCTTTTTCTACTCCTGAGGAGATTCCCATAGATACCCCGGGCTCTACTATTAGTACGAAGTGCAAGAAGAGGAAGACTCAAGCTGGTGAAGCTGGCACTGTGGGGACGGTTGTGGGGACCTCTAAAAATCCCTGTAGGACCCCTATGGGACATGGTAGCAAGTCTCATCTGTCTGCAAAGAATATTAAGGAGGGCTTCTCCTCAGGAGTTAGGTGATCTAGGCGAATTGCTGGCAAACCTGCTCTCAAGGCCAAACTTATTGACAATTCTGAGAGCGTGTCTAACGAATTCACCTAGGGTGATGAGGCCAAGGATATGGATATTCAAGAGATCTCCGAGGATGCTGATGGTAAGCAAGAGTCTAAAGAGATGGGGGCTACTGCTGACGATGTTGAGGATTCTGCGAGCAATGCTGGCAAAGTGGGACAGATGTTCGTGGAAGAAGCTGGTGAAGAAACAGAAATTGGTGCTAACTTTGGGTCTGACATTGCAGTTTTGAGGGGCTAAATTGAGAAGCTAGAATAGAATCTTTCCACTGTGCTCAGGAAGTCTATCTTACTCAATATTTCTGTGCTGTAGAAGCTTGGAGCTGCTGTTTCTGCCGATACTGAGGAAAACTCTACAAAGTTGGATGACCTTATTAAATCCATGGTTAAGTAAGGAGAGAATTTTCCTCCTTAGTTTTTGTTTATATCTTGATGATACTCTGCTACTCCATATTATCTTTCTTAATCTGTAGTTGTTGTTTATGCAGTTTATGCTGGAAAACAGAGTTTGATGTATCTGTTTTAAGGCACTTTTGTGCTGGTCGCCTCTTTGGCTCTTTTGCTTTGTATGGGTTTGGCCCCTTGTTTAGCCACCTTATATTATCAAAAACAGCTGCATAGAATCGCTGCCTTGTTAAACAATAATGCTTGATTGTATTTCATTGTATCTCAAATCGCACCATATATATGGGTGATGCTTCTTTAAAGATGATCGTAGCCCTTATGGTATTAGTCTCTAGTTTTTATATCACCATTGTATCTTTATTTTATTTATACGAAGTTACTTTATTTATATGGAGTTACTTTTATAATTGGGATTATATTTATTATTTTTTTATATTAGTATTACATACTAATATCTATATTAAAATTAAAATTTATATTAAAATTAATATTTATATTTATATTTATTTGTTATTTATATTTAACAATATATCTGGGTAATTACCTAAATAATATATTATATATTATATTAATAGTGTATATATGTATTAAATATTAACACATACACGATTATCTCTATCATTCAAATTGACTAAACATGGTATTTCATGAAATATCGAGGCATAACATCTTCATAGAGATGGTACTTGATGTGCAGTTCGTGCTACCAATGTGGGCCAATTATAGACAACTGTAGACTAGAGGGATGAACATAGGTATTTTTTAGCCCATTGCATGGCTTAGAGCTACCTATGAGGAGACCTTGGTGGATAGAGATCTATCCGCTGCAGAGGCTATTGCTATTACTTCTGAGAGAGACTAGGCTAGGACTAAGCAAGATCATGCCATGAGAAGAGTGTAGGCTCTAGAGTCATGATTAGATGCACACAACACGCCAGCTATAGGCTTAGACCACTTTAGGGTCTAGAGCTTACTAAATGAAATGAATCAGCTATGACCTTGGGTTGCCCCTACAGTAGTAGGCTTTTGATTCAAGGATGGAGGTGACTGAGCTTAGGGGTACAATTCAGGGACTACAATTGTGTAGTCATAGTCACTCATGATCTGCAACTTCATAGCACAAGTTGTCTATATAGTAGCCACCACTAGGGCTTGAGGGTTTACGCTTTCACAGAGTATAGCTAATTTTATATCTGTACTTGTTTATACACCACATTTTGTTATAGTGCCCATTTTTCTCTATGTTATGGATTTTTTGATTAGATGCTATTGTGAATTAATTTAAACAACTTGGCTAAATTGTTTAAACAAATTCTATAAAGATCCAATAAAATAATGTTATTTGAGATGTATGTACCTAATTAAATGCAATTGTGATTTAAGTAAACAATCTTATAAGATTGTTTATTAAATGCAATTATGATTTAAGTAAACAATCTAATAAGATTGTTTAATAAATACAATAATGATCACGTGTGCCCCATCTTCCCTTCAAATTTGTTATTGCTTCTAAGCCATTTTTCACTCCCTTACATCCCCCTTTCTATCCTTATCACTAAGAGGAGGACCCCATTGTTGTAGAGGAGGAGATAGTTGTTATAGGACCTCTGAGGACATATCCTAGCATTGGTGCCCATTATTATAGGTTCTTTATTTCTTTATTAGTAATTAACTCACATTTTTCTCGAGGAAGTAAAATATTGTCTTGTCTTTCTCTTGATAGGATAAAGTTAGAGTAGACTTATTTACTTTTTAGAATAAATTTTCTATTTTCCTTAGCTCATAGTTACAAATTTATATTAGAAGTTTCAAATCTTGAAAAACACACAAAAACATAGTTATATTGCATTAGGAAAAGCCATATAACTTCCATATTTTTTTTCCTTTTAATAGTAATTAAATCATCAAAATCAAAATTAGGAAAAAAAGTATATGTATTCCTTTAGGATTAACTGCGTTAGAAAATCATTTTTAACTTTCAAATTTTCAAACATTCAAGCCCTCAATTTTACCATGAAAGATACAAAATTCAACTTTTGTTCAAAAATAAACATCAAGGAAGTTCCTGTTTAATTAGGGCATAGAAATAATATTTTCAAATCAAACAATAGACATAGGAAAACATCAAGGAAATCCTCAATCTCATCATGAGGAACACAAAATCAACAATTCAAAATTTGAACATACAACACAACAATTCCACTCTCACCTAGGATGCTCGTCTTCCATGTGAAGAGAGTAACTAGTCCAAATCACTCTCGGTTAGCTAGTTTTCCTTAGAACGTAGAAGTGATTTGATTGACACCTTTAGCAAGGGTACAGTGCATGTGTTGTTTGGAGTCTGACTCATCCATGTTGTGTTTGAGTCACATTTTAGTTATCACACACAATGTACCATTAAAGTAGGGATAACAATTAAGGTGAGTTCATAATGAATGGGGAAAAATGTGCCATGGATGCACTTCTCACCATTACAATAATAATATAGATATTAGTATTTTAAGGAAAATAAACCACCTTACATTAATTTACATGTCTAATGGAATGATAAGGCAATACATAACAATTAGATCTTAAATTAAATTAGGCAATAAGATATGAGATACTAACTAGATAAATAGTGTTGATGGCTTGCCATTGATGTCAAAAAGGGATGATGATGATTCAGTGGATGATGAGCAAGGGTTATGATGATGTCATTTTGGCCATCTCCCATTTAATGTGTTCATGCTTGATGGTGGATGTTGACATTGATTTTCTCTTCTCTATGTCTATTGGGTAATCATGGGTTCTTCATGACACCTTAAATCTAGGCATCAATTTGATATGCGTGCAAAAGTTACTTTATTCTTCATATAGGTACTGATGTCAGAAATTGATACATTGATAATCTCCTTCATGTTGCTTCAAATAGTCATGGTTTGGTTGATACATTGTTGATCCCCTTCATGTTGCTTTAGGACCACAAGATCATCAAAGGTGCTATTCTTCATATGTTTCATATAAGGTGCTTGGTGCTTTCAGGAGTTGGATCTTCATTCATCATATTTCATGCTTCAGAGTTTTTGTCATGCTTTATGGTTCATTCTGGTTGGTCAATGGTTCAAACGTGAAGTGTGACCCTAATCTGTACAAGGCAGTTGAGCAGAGAGTTCATTCATTCTATGGGAAGTGTCATTCATGTAGAGAGAGTCAAATTGTTGACCACATCATTGCATTCATAATTTGGTGTTGATTCATCATATATGTTTAAGTATATGTCACATTCAAAGAAATATTTCATAAAGGTGAATTTGAATGTTAAGGTTCAAGATTAGTTTATCTCAAATGGTAAAGGTTTCATATGCTCTCTACTTTAAAACTAGGGTTTGAATTTTGTTGAAGCTCTAAAACCCTAGGTGAATTCCTAAACTCTATGTCTTATTCTAAAATGTCCTTAAACTCAGTTTTGCCTGTCATATGCCACATTTAATTTTTTTTATGTTTTGAGGTTGACCTCCGATCACAGGTGGAAGTCACTTAAGGTGACATTTTGGAGGGTTTTAAAATGTAAGTTCAACTGGCCCTATATACATAAAGCAACTAGAGCTTACAGGTAAAATTCTTCATCAGGCGCTAATGTATACATCTATGACTATGATTAAAAGTTTTCAAGAGCATGAAGAGGAAGATCTACAATTAGAATTTAAAAGCATTTCAAATTCCAAACCATTATTTGCCTTATCAAAAACATGACAGTCAGTTGTAGTATAAAAAATCATTAAATGTTTTAGCAGTTCTCTGAATGCCCAGATGGGCCAGTAAATTTGATAACTCATTTTGTATGATAGTTCTGATGATGTAAGTCATTTGATTGGATTCTACACACCAGTACGGTCATGTTCATTTTTGTAATGCTTATGTTTTGAAGTAATTCTATGATTTTTGAAATGGAAGAAGATTGAAGTCTATTTAGATGTATACAAGGAGATTGTAAGTGTGATGTTTGTAGTATTAAAGGTATGTTTGTCTATAGAGGATAAAAGAGTCCTGATGTGTTTATACTATCATTATGTTTGAAAAGGTTGTGTCTGATGGCTGTATTGGCTATAGACAGAAGGAGTTATAAGGTTATGAAGTGTAATGTGTTGTATAGAATCAGGGTAACCCCCTAAATTATCTTTTTCTTTCTCATATTTATGGTTTGTTAGTGAGACACCATTATGCTAGTGAGGCACATGTTTGTCAGTGAGACACTATTGATTTTCTAGTGAGGTAGTTGTATTTGCCAATGAGGCATGTTGTGTAGCCAGTGAAGAACAAAAAGTAGCTAGTGAGGCTCTATGATCAATGGGATTTTATGAAGCCAGTGAGGCAATTTTTCTCGAGTTCTTTTTTATCCCTATTAGGGTTTTCCACTCATAAATCATTGTGTTATGGTTTCTCATTATTTGTGGTCTACTTTGTCTACATGTTCCAACATTCAGTGTTGTGTATCTTTCAACATTTGAGTTTCTATGGTGTCTTCAACTTTTATAATTTGCTTATGTTCTTTATGTTCAATAAAGCTTGATAGCTTTACATGTATGATGCACCACATGATAGTTGAACTGTTCTAAAATTTGTATTTTGTATGTTCAAAGTTGTGAAAATTTAATTCAAGGTCATTTAAAATTGGTATACCACTAATTCACCCCCCCTCTCAGTGGTATTGTATTCCAACAAGTGGTATCAGATTCTTAGGTTCCTTGTTCAAAGTTTAATCAACTTAGGAGATCCTGATAGTGGAGTACTATGGGAAAGTGTAAATGAAATAAAAAAATGAAAGATGCCAAGAAAAAGGTTGTAAAACAAGCCCCAGTCAAGTCAAGTATTGAGTTGTTGCATGATTCACCCTTAAATGTTGATACAAAGTGTGATAAACATAATGGTCTTGTAGTTGAGAGTTTTGATAAAAAGGAAGACTTCAGTGTGAGTGTAGGTGGACAAGAACTTGATAAAAGAGAAGATGATTTTGTTGTTGAGATTGATGATGAAGAAGGAGACATCTTTGTGGGTGAAGATGACTATGAATAGGAGTATGATGAATAGGAGCATGAGGTTGATATAGAAGGTGAACTCTTGTGTGCTCTGGATACAATCAAGCAACTTAGAAAAGAGAGCCAGAAATTAGAAGACCAACTTCAACAAGAAAAAGATTCCAAGGACAAGGTATGTTTAGATTTTGCAAAAGTTTCTTTAGATCTTGAAGAGGCAAAGGTACAAGTTGAAGAGTCTAACAAACTGGTTATTAGTCTAAAAACTGAAGTAGAAGAAGCAAAAAGGTAGTTGATTTTACAAAATCTGATCTTGAAGTTAAAACTAATGAATGCCTAAAACTAGAGTTAAAAATAGTCTTTTTGAGAAAGGAATTGGAAAAGGCATCTTCTAAGTTGGACAAGAATCTGCACTTTGAAAAGAGTACTAAATTCTTAAATGACTTGTTGATGAAGCAAAAGAATCATAAGGACACTACTAGTCTACGCTATGATGAAGGATAATGCTCCAAAGTCAGAAATGCACCAAGGAAGAAGATAGATTTAAGTCATCATGTTGCTGCTCCTAAAGATAAAACAAAAAATAAAGTTGCTGATGTTTGAAGAAGAAGAACAAACAGGTTCTCAAGGCCTCCACCTATCAGGCAATGCCATTCAATAAGGTACAACTACTCTCAGTTTCATTGTTATTGCTATTCTTGTCATGTTTATGGTCATAGAGCTAGAGATTGTAGAACTCACTCAAGAAATGATTTTGGATGGAATAAGGATAAGAATTCTTATAGTTTGTCAAATCCTGGGACTATAACAATGTTTGTTATAACTGTAATAAAGTTGGTATGAGCAAGAAATTGTTGGGTGCATGGAAGATATAATTATAAAAGTCCTCTTGGAATAATGTACAAGTTAAGATGTTTCAATTGCAATAACTTTGGACATATGTAAAAGTTTTGTAGCCTTGGTTTGAAAGAACTTCCAAGGAAAACTAATACTCTGATCACAAAAGCATCATCTAATGTTGATAAGGGTAGAGGAAAGGTAAATTATATTTGGAGGAGGAAACATGAACAAAAACAAAAAGAACCTATGCATGTGCTTTATGTAGAAAAGGCATCTCCAAGTGCATAAAAAGTAGCATGGAGTCAGGTGAAATGTTCAATGTCATATCTTTTACCCCAAGGTGAAAATAAGAAGGTTAGTCAAAGATCAAGTGATGGTTTGGTGTGAGGTTGTTGCCTTGGCAAAAGTATGGTGATCTTTATTCACAGTTTTCTTCTCAAAGGTTTGGCATACAAGTTCACAATGATTTGGTATTTATGCTAACAATGGTATGAATGCATGTTAGAGGTTTGAAAGTATTAGTTTGGATGCTCAGTGTAGTTACCTTGACTACAATGCTCAGTGAGAAGCATGTATCTCAGTCACTGTGAATCACTAACATGAAACCTACATAATGTTTTCTCAGTCATAGTGAGAATAAAGTCTTTGTAGGATTTTCAAAGGTATTTCATGATGTAGACTTAGATGTATGCAGCAGGAGTGCAAATAACTTAGAGAAACTCAAAGATTTCATTGGAAGATCAAAGGTATAATAAGGAGGAGTTTATTGACACTTTGTTTATGTGGAACATAAATATGTCAATATTGGAATAATGTTGTGGTATGTATCCATTACATTATTGGTTGTTGATTGAAGTGTGTCATGTTTCATTGTAACGTCAAAAAATGTCCCCTTGGAGGCTTTTCCCTCATAAGGTTTAGCTCCTGGGTCTTTAGTATGCATTTAGGACATTTTAGTTCATATTTTGGCATCCCGATGGAATGAGACCTAGGTTCCATGGGAAATTGGACCTAGGTGGACCCCTTGAGCTATACCCTGCCCAAAATAGGGGGAAGGACTTGGGTGCCCACACCCTAGTCCTGTCTTATTTTGGGGAAGCCCTAATTTCTGGGTGTCAGTTTATGACCGTTAGTTGGTTCTTTTGCTGCCACGGTAAAGTTTAATTTTTAAAATCTTGGTGGGAATGCTTGTAGGTGCATATATAAGCATGTTTAGGCATTCATTTGTAAACGAGATGATCATTGTGAACTCTAGGCATTCTCAAGGTGATTCAAGGCTTTCTATTGTGTTGCAAGAGTAGACTTGTATGTTTTGTGTGTTGATATTTGCAGATTTGAGCATCAATCCCCTTGTGGCATGAAGAGCACTTTCCTCCATGAGAGCTTCACTACAAGGTGACATATTATTGTATTTTCATCATTGATTCCTTTGGTTTTTGCCTCTTTCTCACAAGGACATGCACACTTTATCTGACAATGGTGTTCGAAGACTTAAGTGTCCTCCGAGGCTTGATTGAGGCAAGCCTCTAAACACCACAACCGCCAAACCAAGTCTTGTGATTGCAGGTTACAAGTGTCACATTTGGGAAAAGTGGAGTTGTAGGAAGGCTTGGTAGGCATCAAGAATTTAGGATCTAGAGAAAAGTCAGACACAGGAGCATTTCCAGGACTTGGGCTCTCGCTCCAGCATCCTCTGCAGACAAATCTTAGGAAACAAAAGTTACAGAGCTGATCAGTGTCTGAAGGAGGTCTAGATTCCCTGAAAAAGTAGGTACCTTGGACTTGAGTGTCCGCTCCAGTGTCTCGACTATTCTGCTTCAAAACCTCGAAAATAGGTATTCTATGATTTGGTATTTTATTCCTGTTTGCAAGAGCTTTTTCCATCTTTCGTCAATTTGTTGCCGTATTTGCATAATTAGGGTTTTACTGTCTAATTGGACATAAGAGAAGGAAAATTAATAATTAAATTCCCTACATCTACAAGTGACCTAAGGTATGATATTGCTCACCACTTGACCCTAGATCCTAGGTTTGAATGTGTATTCCAATAAAGCTCACACAAAAATAACTATAAAATCAAAATGTATATGTCAATGATCTAATTCCTCATTAAGGTGGAAGTCTGACTTGAAGGAAACTTTTTAATAAGCATTTTAATTTAAACCATGTTAAGCATTGATGCACTGAGTCTATAGTATATGATGTCCTAGGGCAGGTAACTGACATAGAGAGTACAACGATAATGCTTAGTTACTTTATGTTTTATCTTGATATACAAGAGATAGTGTGGATGTGACATTATAACAGTGGTGTTCATGGTGCATGTTCTTTATAGTGATGCTTTGGTTTCTGACAGTCTCCATGTAGACTTTGCAAGTTTAATATGCAGGGGGAGTGCTTGATTGTTTATTTTAGATGTTAGTGGTTGTAAAACAAGGTTTTTGGTGAGATGAAATGAGGATTTGTTTGTACTTTTGAATGGTGTGAAAACACAAAGATAAATTCTGGTTTCTAAGACAAAGATGATAGAGAACATATATGTATAGTCTTAACAAAATGATTGAAGATGCAGGGGAAATAGGTTTTACTGTGTTCATTAGTTTGTATAGAGATGTGGAGTGATTTTGACAGAGAGAATAATTGCAAAAGGTTGTGATTACTATAGAGGTAAATAAATTCTAAAAACCATAATTTCTTCTTTCTTCTCATGATCTTCAAAGTTATGCACAGAGATGGAGTATATTTTTGTTGATGGCACTGTCATATTAGTATGGTTCTTTGTAGAGATTATTGTAATCTATGGAAGATTACTAGTAGTTGAAGTATTTTCTATCTTCTCTCATTGTCTCTATCATAGGGTTACAAACTGAACTAAATTTTTTGATGAACTTTCGGTAGAAACTAGCCAATCCATGAAATGATCTGACTTCTCTAGTGCTCTCCGATGTAGGCCACTCAACAATTGCTCTAACTTTCTTAGGATCCATCTTTAATCCTTCCGTAGAAATCACAAATCCCAAGTATACTAATTCTTCCTTCGTGAAACAGCACTTGATGTTTATCAACAATTTCTCTTCTCTCAGTCTCTGTAGTACTTGTGTCAAGTGTTGCAAATGTTCTTTTGTCTTACTGAAAATCAGAATACCATCCAAATATACAATAAAAAACTTACCCAAGAATTTATTCAAAACTTCATTCATCAATCTCATGAAAGTACTCGGTACATTTGTCAATCCAAAGGGCATCTCTAACCATTCATACAATCATTCATTTGTCTTGAAAGTAGTCTTCCATTCATCTCCTTCTCTGATCCTGATATGATGGTATCCACTCTTCAAATCTATCTTTGTGAAATATTTTTCTCCACTCAAACAATCCATGATATCATCCATCCTAGGTAAAGGAAATCTATATTTAACTGTGATCTTGTTTATTGCTCTAGAGTCTGTACACATTTATCATTCTCCATATTTCTTTGGTGCTAACACTGTAGGTACTGCACAAGGACTCAAACTTTCTCTGATCAAACCCTTTCTCAACAAGTCTTGTATTTAGCTATTTAATTCTTCATTGTCTGTCGGTGTCATTCTGTGTGTTACTTTGTTAGGCATACTAGCTCCAGGTATAAGATCCATGTGATGATTGATACTCCTGATTGGTGGCAATCCTTCAGATACATTATCTGATATGATGTCTTCATAATCTATTCCAGGCTTCTTAGGGATCAAAGCATAACACATATTGTCATGTCTCAAATCATCCAAAAATTTTCTTCCCAAATAGATTCTAGCATTTCCACATACTTCTCTCTTAGGATCATCTTCCAAAGGGATCAACGTAATTCTCTTTCCATTTGATGTCATACTGTATGTTTTCTTTCTCCCATCATGTATAGATTTCCTATCATACTGCCAAGGTCTACCCGACAAGATATGACATACATCCATAAGCATCATATCACACAAGACTTTATCACGATAAAATCCAATATGAAATTTCACCAAACATTGCTCACTCACCACTACCTTATGATCATCCTGAATCCATGCTATCTAATAGGGCTTGTGGTGTTTCAATCTTTCCAACTTCAACTTAGTCACCATCTCTTCTAAAACTAGGTTATCAGAACTACCACTATCAATTACAACTTTACAACATTTACCTCCTGATTTGCATTTGGTTTTGAACAATCTTTTCCTCTACGGTGGTTCCTCATTTGTCTCTACTTGGAATAGTTCTCTCCTCATGATAAGTGATTCTCCTTTCTTAGGTTTACCAAGTCAACTAGATGATCCAACAGGTTCTTCTTCCACATAGGCTTCTCTTCCACCATTCTCTATTCTCTTGCTTGTACTCCCTTGATTATATTCAAATGCTCTATGTCCTTCACCTCCACACTTGAAACAAATTCCTCTGAAATGTTCTCCTACCAGGTCCTCTTCCTTCTCTTCTATACCCTTCACTCTGGTATGACTAGGATTTCCTCTATGGTAGAAATTTATGTCATCTCTCCAGTATGCATTGTTATCTTTGTCCTCCTTCTTGAATGTATTCTCTTGTCTGCTCTACTCCACATATTATCTTTCTCCTCTAAAAAATGTTCTACCTATTTGAAATTTAACTTCTCTTCCTCTATTTCTGATCATGTCTCTTATTCAACTTCTCTTCAACTTTCAGGGCAAACTGATATGCTTCCTCTAGTATTGTCATCCTTACCAAACTCAGTTCTTCTTGAATGTTCAATCTCAGTCCATTAATGTATCTAGCCTCTTTCTTCTTTCTTGCTTCATTATGTCCTATCCTTATGATCATCGTATGAAATTTTTTAGTATACTCCTTCATAGATTTCTTCTTTTGTCTCAGGTTCTACAATCTGTTCAATAGTTCCAACTCATAGTCAGCAGGTATAACTAATTCTTTAATTTTGTCTTTATCTTGTCCCATTTTGTAATCTTTTCTTTTTCTATTCTCTTTCTATCTAACTAAACTTATTTCCACCATATAGTATCATGTCCTTTGAACTTTGTCTTTACAAATTTCACCTTTTTCAGATCTTCAATTTTTTCATAATCAAAGTATTCTTCCATGTCATTTATCGAGTCAATCAACTCTTCAGGGTCAAAATTGCCAGTGTAATTAGGTACATCAACTCTAGGTATTTTTCCAATCTTTGAAATAGCTTGCAAAATCTTGACTTGATCTGATTCTTCTTCTTCTTCACTTGCTAGGGTTTCTTTAGTTTGATTCATAGATTGGAATTCTTCATCATCACTCTCAATATAAATTATAGATCTTAGTCCTTTTCTTCTATCTTCTTCAACAACATCTACTCTAATTCACATTGTTTTCATCATCTCCATCATCTCATCCATCCTACCAGCCATTGTTCCAACAACAAGGATTCTCCTCGGTGGCATCTTCGTAGGATCAAGTGCAAACTAGCTCAATTTAGTGGTCAAGCTACAAGGTGAGAAATGCCTCACAATCGGTGACTAGTTGCGACACAAGTAACCTGCCTTAGATTTGGTGATCTATCCACAACAAGATCTTACAAAATTCCTTCACCAAATTTGTTCAATTCACTCCCAAAGATTCAAACCTTCGCTCTGATACCACTTGGTGCAGTCAGGGTTAGGAGGGTTCTTAAAGAGAACAATCCAGGCCATGTAGCTAGAGTAAATACAACTAAAAAAATGCAAAGATATGAAGCAAATGCAGTTTCAGTCATTCAGTATATCATAGAATTCAAATACAGATTGGTCAGCAAAATGCAGGCTTACAATTAGGGCTCACAGGCCTGATTACAGAATATCAAAATATGCACAAGCTATAGCTTTGAAGCTCCTTCTCACGAATTCCATCTATCAAATTGTAAAACTATTGATGACTACTTTCCTAAGGATCTTTTATATCAATATATATCATCTTCAGAACAATAAATTCCTCCGCATCAGCCACAGAAGATCACAAACTCCAATGAAGAGCTATAACATGTGTACACAGATAGAGTTAGACTAAATTGAATAGAACTCCTTCACAAATGAATGGAATGATGTGTGGATCTCAAGGAAGGTTGGTCATAAACCAAACAACATTGAGTGATGTGTCTTTGAACTTTGCAAGTCGTGAAATGCTCCACAAGTCTTCTCCTTCAACTGATTATCTGAGGTTGTTAGGATGCTCTACTATGAGGAAACAATTGATCTTTTGATAGTGATATCTTCCCTGTACTTGATCCAAATGCTATAAAAATGGGATATGATGTCCATGAACAAATCTAGAAGCTAAGTCCAACTCTACAAGGTCTGAAATGCAACTGCAGTAGAATGCAGACCAAAATACAGAAGCTACTACTAACTGAACTGACTAAACTAAACTAGAAAATGAAAAGAAACAAAATAAAATGCAAATGTTTTTGGTTGATGCAAGATTGCTCTTGAACCAAGGGTGCTCTTGCATCACATCCTGTCATTTCATTACAATGATATACATTTACATAGTTTAAAAACACAAGTCACTTATCCAAAAGATATGTTGCATCAAGAATTCTGACATCCATATCGCAAGTCTTGGTGAGTCATCTACTAGAGAGAGAATCTTCTGAGTGCTTTACCTACAACCATAGTGGTGCAGGAGCACCTACCTGACAGCTGGTCTTCATGAGGCAGTTAGTAGTTTTAGGTCTTGTTTATGTTTTCAAGAAGGTCTGTTAAGACCAAATGCATGTAATAAGGTCATGCTGATCATGATAAGATCATGCTGACCAGGCTTTTACTATTTTTAGTTAAGTTTGTTAGAATAGCTGTCATGCTATAGGGTCCGGTTGGATCTCCCAGCCGCTTGGAGAGTTCCCAGCCGCTTGGAGTCGGGTCAGTAGTACTCGTAGGAAAATCTATTTAAGCATGAGGATCGGTTGATATTGGATATACAGATACAGATATCATCGATCGAGCTAGGTTGCAGAGAGTGAGACTGAGAGAGAGATTGATCATTGTATTGCATCTTTTGAAATCAAATAAAGTGATCCTATTTGTGTTCTTTCTCTGGTTGAATTCCATTGTTAAATCGATTTGCTGGTTTGAGAGGTTTCATGGATTTACTGATCCATTCCACCGGTTGATCCGTCTGATCGGGGGAATGGCGATGTATAGTAGGTTAGGTTGTAGTTTGTTTGTTTGCATGCAGGTGTGCAGGATCGCGGTCGACAGATGTTGAAGACCCTAGCATGGGTATGTGCTAGGTCGAGTTGATAAGTTCGAGTTGGAAGATTACCCTGAAGTGGATCGGGTCATCCCTGGAGGATCGGCGAAGTGAAACTTCGCTAAAGCTGAAAGTTCATGAAGACGGCATCATCATGATATTTCTGCAAATATCCTGCAGTCGCGTTGGGCGTCGTCATCCAGACAAGTGGAGGAGAACATGATGTTGTCGATTGCATGAAGTGCAAGTGCGTCGGGGTGATCATCATCAGGAGGAGCCGAGGAGGAGCGTATCGGCATCAGGATCATCTCTCGGGAGAGCCCATCATCCGCGTATCGCTAGCAGATGCGGAGTGAAAGTTCATTTTTTTTTGACTAAGTGTTGAAGAGGTCATCAGGATATTGGGTGACGTCATCGTCATCAGGATATGACATCATCGTCATCAGGATATTGAGATATCCCCCTACGTGAGTTTATCCTGCCGTCGTTAAGTGCTTTGGTATCAGCAGAAGGTTGTATTAACATCATCAGGAGGTTTCGAGAGAACCGGATAAACCATATCATGATGCTGTTGCTTGTGTCGTCAGCTAGCGGAGCATCGAAGGGAAGGTGCTGAAGTGGTCATCATCAGGATATTTGGAGCAACTGGATATTTGATATCCTGCTGACGAAGGTGGTGTCACATATCATGATGATGCCGCTAGTGGTTGGCGCCCGATGAACAGTGCAACAGGAGGATGTTTGCGCCCATTGAGTATCATGATGATGATAGGCGACA
Organism: Cunninghamia lanceolata; assembly: GCA_027924645.1. Lineage (NCBI taxonomy): Eukaryota > Viridiplantae > Streptophyta > Pinopsida > Cupressales > Cupressaceae > Cunninghamia > Cunninghamia lanceolata. The sequence goes on from BSBN01000078.1 coordinate 23,086,533, forward strand.
GGCGGAGGAGGTGAACAGTAGTCGGCAGGAGGATAATTCTGCTCACCCGAAATATGATGATGCTATTGGTGTTTTTAGGAAACATGATGATGATGCTGACAGTGTAAAGCGAAATATGATGATGATGATGATGAGGATGGGCTGCAGACATCCATGCTATATGCGAAGGTTATAGTGTGGATGCCTCTGCATCATAGTGGTATCAGAGCTCAGCAAAACATCTGGGCTGTTGTGTGTTGATTCTGTCACCGAAAGGGCAGAGGTAGAGTTGAATTGTGTGTTGTGTGTTGTGATTAAGAGGTTGACAAAATGCCTCCTAAAGGTAGTGGTACTGCAAGGGAATTGCAGGAGATGAAGGAGAAACATGCTAGAGAGATGAGGAAGATGAAGGAGCTTGCTGAAGCACTTCAAGCCAGGCTTACAGCCCTGGAAAAGAACAAAAAGAGGGAAGTGGCAGACAGTGAGTCTAAAGAAGATGAAGATACTGTTGAAGAGTATGAAGAGGTAGCTGAAGATCTGGATGCTGAAGACCAGAAATTTGTAAAACTGTTAAAGGCAGTGCAGAGTGATAAACCAAAGGTAAAGGTTGATGTTTCCAAGTATACTGGAAGTTTGAATGAAGATGAGTTGTTAGATTGGATTGCTGCACTTGATAATCACTTTGAATGTGAAGATGTTGCTGAGGATCAGAAGGTAAAGATTGCAAAGACCAAGTTAGGAGGTCATGCTTTGGTATGGTGGGATTATGTACAATCTGAGAGAAGGAAACAAGGGAAGTCAAAGATCACTTCTTGGGATAAGATGGTAGCAAGGATCAAAGGGAAATTCTTGCCAAGGGATTATGAAATCCAGATGTTTAAGAAGCTGCAATTTTTAAAGCAGAAGGAAAGGGATGTGAAGACATATATTGAGGAGTTTTATAAGTTGAGTATGAGATCTGGTCATCATGAGAATGAGGTAGAAAAGGTGGCTAGGTACTTGGCTGGTTTGAGATTTAACATACAGGATGAGTTAGTTTTAGCTAACCCTAAGAATGTGGAGGATTGTTACCAAATGGCAATCAGGATTGAAGAAAAGATGAATAGAGGACATGATAAGTCCATGAGAGGAAGAGGAAACAATAGGGGAAGAGGAACAGCCCCTGCACAAAAGCAAACAAATGAGGGTCAAGAAGACACTGGTAAAGGACAAGGACAGTCTGATTTCAGAGGTGGATGGAAAGGTAATAGAGGAAGATTTGGAGGTGGTAGAGGGTCTACTACATTTTCAGGAAAGTGTTACACCTGTGGAGAGTTTGGTCATCCATCTTTCAAATGTCCAGAAAACAAAGGTTCATCATCCAGAAATGATAGAACTAATGACAAGAGAGTACAACTTGTGCAAGAAGAGAAAGTAGAAGAAAGTGCACAGAGTTCAAACAGAGATCCTGATAATTATGGATATCCAGAGAGTGGAGAATCATTGATGCTAAGGAGAATTAGTTTGCAGGCATCAAAGGATCTGATGCAAAGAAGAGCTCTTTTCAAGACCACATGTAAGAGTAAAGGTAAAGTATGTAAGGTTGTCATTGATACTGGTTCAACAGACAACATGGTATCCCAGGAAATGGTGGATAAACTGCATTTGGAAAGGTTTCCACATCCACACCCTTACAAGGCATCTTGGGTGAGTGATAGTCAATCACTTTGGGTATATGAACAGGCATATGTGGATTTTTAGATTGGAGCATATCATGATAGAATTTTGTGTGATATTTTGCCCATGGAATGTTGTCACCTACTGTTAGGTAGACCATGGCAATTTGACAGAAGAGTACTGTATGATGGGTATGCTAATACCTACACCATCAACAAGGATGGGAAGATTATTAAGTTGATGCCATTACAGGCAAATGCTACAGTACAGAAGGCAGCCCAAATCATTTTAATGGGAAAGAAGGAGTTTGTGCAGATGCCTAGAGGAGCAGGCATAAAGGCAGTTAAAGACACTGCAGGGAAAGGAGTTGTTATAGACAACAAGCTGAAGAAAGTTTCAGTTGTGACTGACAGAGGTCAGCAGTAGGTTCAGAAACAGGGGTGTAAACAGCAACCAGTTGAGAAGAATGACAGGGATGTTGTCATAGTTGGGACTATTGTTTGTCCTATAAGAGTTGCAAGAAAGACAGGCTTGGACATTGTAGAAGTTCAAGAGGCAGTTCAGACAGAGGTTCTGGTCAGACAATCTGACAAACACAGAGACAACCTAAGAAGGGCCTACATCAACAGGCATGAGGATTTACTTGCCAGAAAGCAAGTTACAGTTCAGAAGTCTTGGAGAAGCCAAGAGACAGCAGCAGATAAAGCTGGAGCAGGTCAGACTATTGACAAGGCAAAGTGTAAAGGTGGAGGACTTCCACATACTAAACTCATGGGACATGAGTTCTTTTCTGTTGGGGAGTATGGTGCAGGAGCACCTACCTGACAGCTGGCCTTCATGAGGCAGTTAGTAGTTTTAGGTCTTGTTTATGTTTTCAAGAAGGTCTATTAAGACCAAATGCATGTAATAAGGTCATGCTGATCATGATAAGATCATGCTGACCAGGCTTTTACTATTTTTAGTTAAGTTTGTTAGAACAGCTGTCATGTTGTAGGGTCCGGTTGGATCTCCCAGCCGCTTGGAGAGTTCCCAGCCGCTTGGAGTCGGGTCAGTAGTACTCGTAGGAAAATCTATTTAAGCATGAGGATCGGTTGATATTGGATATACAGATACAGATATCATCGATCGAGCTAGGTTGCAAAGAGTGAGACTGAGAGAGAGATTGATCATTGTATTGCATCTTTTGAAATCAAATAAAGTGATCCTGTTTGTGTTCTTTCTCTGGTTGAATTCCATTGTTAAATCGATTTGCTGGTTTGAGAGGTTTCATGGATTTACTGATCCATTCCACCGGTTGATCCGTCTGATCGGTGGAATGGCGATGTATAGTAGGTTAGGTTGTAGTTTGTTTGTTTGCATGCAGGTGTGCAGGATCGCGGTCGACAGATGTTGAAGACCCTAGCATGGGTATGTGCTAGGTCGAGTTGATAAGTTCGAGTTGGAAGATCACCCTGAAGTGGATCGGGTCGTCCCTGGAGGATCGGCGAAGTGAAACTTCGCTAAAGCTGAAAGTTCGTGAAGACGGCATCATCAGGATATTTCTGCAAATATCCTGCAGTCGCGTTGGGCGTCGTCATCCAGACAAGTGGAGGAGAACATGATGTTGTCGATTGCATGAAGTGCAAGTGCGTCGGGGTGATCATCATCAGGAGGAGCCGAGGAGGAGCGTATCGGCATTAGGATCATCTCTCGGGAGAGCCCATCATCCGCGTATCGCTAGCAGATGCGGAGTGAAAGTTCATTTTTTTTGACTAAGTGTTGAAGAGGTCGTCAGGATATTGGGTGACATCATCGTCATCAGGATATGACATCATCGTCATCAGGATATTGAGATATCCCCCTACGCGAGTTTATCCTGCTGTCGTTAAGTGCTTTGGTATCGGCAGAAGGTTGTATTAACATCATCAGGAGGTTTCGAGGGAACCGGATAAACCATATCATGATGCTGTTGCTTGTGTCGTCGGCTAGCGGAGCATCGAAGGGAAGGTGCTGAAGTGGTCGTCATCAGGATATTTGGAGCAACCGGATATTTGATATCCTGCTGACGAATGTGGTGTCGCATATCATGATGATGCCGCTAGTGGTTGGCGCCTGATGAACAGTGCAACAGGAGGATGTTTGCGCCCGTTGAGTATCATGATGATGATAGGCGACAGGCAGAGGAGGTGAACAGTAGTCGGCAGGAGGATAATTCTGCTCACCCGAAATATGATGATGCTGTTGGTGTTTTTAGGAAACATGATGATGATGCTGACAGTGTAAAGCGAAATATGATGATGATGATGATGAGGATGGGCTGCAGACATCCATGCTATATGCGAAGGTTATAGTGTGGATGCCTCTGCATCACATAGACCGACAGTCCTCTGTACACCTTCCTTTTTGGAAGTGGCCCTACCCTTAATGAAGAGTATAGACATAAGGTAAACAATGGTTATTTTCCATCTGAGTATTGGTATTGTATCCTACATAATGCTATCAATCATATAACCCTAGATAACCTCTAGCTAAGTATGATCATTCCGATAGGTTATGAAATCCAGATACGGTGAACCAATAATGCACACAAAGACGTATGCATTACTTTGGCCAAAGATTCAATATAAAATAGATTTTCACAATGAACATTGTCGTAATGTCCACCCATCCTCCAAATCAACTTGGATACTATCGCATCCTACAGTATGACTTGGTCAACTAGGTTTAACTATAGATTTTTATTTAGCTCAAATCTAGTCTTTCTGACATAGATAGATTTTCAAGACACCGTCATTGTTCCAAAGACCTTATGGAATGACTATCTACACTTGGGTATCTCCTTGCATCCTTGCAACATCTAAGATCCATGACTTATCAACACTTATAACATAAGTCAAATTGCAAACAACCAAGTAGGTTTTCTTTTATACCAAGAATAAACATAAATGGATAGGAAAAATCTCCTTTATGAAAAAATATAATTAACAATCATAAGTAAGGAACTCACCTTTTCATTGTTGATCTAAATAGTTAAGACAAGACATAACCACAAGGGTAAATTAGATGACTTTACCCCATTGGGTTAATCTAGGGTTTTTGTCTTTCCCTTTTCCATGAAAATGGAATAACAAACAAACTTAATCTTAAAAAGTAAGAATATAGCAAGAAAGAGATTATCGTCTAGTCTTATTCCAACTATGAGGTCGTTTAAATCTCACAAACCTTGACTAGATTATAGTATACAAGTATACTTCAATTTAAATAAAGCTAAAGGAACAAATTCAAGTTTAAACTTCTCCTTAATTTAGTTTGAATTCCAAAAGGATGATGAACTAAATCCTATTTTCTATCCACATGATTTTAATGTTTGAGTCTCTCTCTCTTACAAATAAGCTAAGTCAAAGCAATGATATACAAGTACTTTCATCTAAACTTGATGTAGTAAAACCATCTCACTCGTTGTATCCTTAAAAAGACTTATTTTATGTCGCCATCAACTTTAATTTACTATCTAAGTTGTTTTACTTATATAAATATAACCAATGAAGTCATTGGAACAATATCAATATCTAAACCTCTTGAGTAACTCAAAGACTATATTATATATTCCACTAGTTGTTCAGCATTACTGACTGTATGATTTAACCAAAATAGTAAGACTCTATCACCCAAGGAGTATATTAGACTCGTGGCTTATAAGAACATAAGAATGCAATAATCAAAGAACCCTAAGACTTGCATAAGTCTATATTTCTTATTTGCACTACTCCACAAAGAAGTCTATGGCAAAAGATAAGAGTATAAAGCTGTATATAATTTGCTCGGGTAGTGTCTTATGAAATATATATATATATATATATATATATATAGAGAGAGAGAGAGAGAGAATATGTTTATAATGTTTAAATAGAGAATCCTCTCTATCTAAATATTCCTAAAATCTTTGTCTAAATTTATCCCACGACTTTATCTATATACAAATTGAAACTATCTTCTAGAGATAACTATCAATAAAATTTGCTTTTAGACAAAACCTTTCCTACAGGAACACCATGCCCTTTTTCACTATGAAGAACAACAAAACTGAGCTATGCTAACATTCTTTATATACAAGTATTAGCCATTAAAATTGTACTATGACTGTCAACTATTAAAGAGATGATAACATTGACTCTAAGTTTTGAGCAAAAGAAAGGTTATATTATCAACTAGAAACAATAATATGAGCAACATCGACCAAGAGTCCTTTGATGCAAGTAAAGATTCTAATATACTTCAATATGGTCTAAAGGCTCGTATAACTACCAATATTTCATAGGGAATGACTACATTCTCCAAAAACAATTATTGATATACAATAGTTTCTCGTAACCTGATTTGCAATAAGAGAATCATGAGGAATATGCATGGTTCATACCTGAGAAAAATGGTGACACTTAGACTTTGTCAACCTCCACTTCAACTTCTTGAACTAATGCCCTTCTAAGAAATGATCCATTCTCAGATATCAATTTCCCCCATTAACATATAGTTTTTATCAACTGAGATATCTAGCCTTTAATGTTTTGAGATTTTCCTTCTCTCGACTCTCTTGACGTTCTCCTAAACCCTGCCACCAAAATTGAGCTCTTCACATCTCTACTATCACCAAAAACAACCACCTCTCTTACCTCTCTGCCTGACTCTACCAATGAGTTGTTCACTATCGTAACTAACCATGACTCTCTATCATAAAGATACCACTCTTAAAATAGTTAATCAACTCAAGAAGCCATGGGTATCTCCACTAAATTATCCCACGAAGGCTCTTAGTTGGACATACAATGTTAGAGGAGTATGTGGTTAATAATTACCACTCCTCACACAACAACGAATCTCTCTCAAAAGCATTCAATATTATTGAAGATGGTTATTAATGAATGCTTCATTATAATGGAGGTCGTTAACAATTATCCCACTATCAAACTTGTTCTAACCACTCAAAGTTCTACATATAATAATAGTCTATGAACATAGATATTAATATTAGTAGGAATAATAACAATGTTTTTATGTAAACTTATACACAAATGTGATTGGGTTGAGTTCATCTCCCCTTCCTGAACTAAAAGAAAAACTTGTCATTTTCACTTTGACAACAAAAGAAATATTTGATGTTATAACTATAACGTGAAACACACTAACATTTCTTCCAACCACACCAATGAAAATGCAAACGTGATCTCGTTTACAACATAAAGATTGACATGTTTGACGGCAAGTCACGCTAGTCACAAAATGACTATTGCTCAACATCAGCAATGTTGATTTCACAAAATGACAAGGTTGATGAGATAAAACTTCAAAAGGATTCTAAATGACGTCTACAACTTGTCGAGTTGACCAACAAACATAAACCGCTTTGACAAACACAACTTACCTCAATTGTTAAGGGTTTACTAATTAAAGGTACTCAATACTTAGATGGCAAATGAATGGCTCAAAACCAAAGGTCTATTCTCCTCTCCTTAGAAGATACTATCTCTCTCTCTTTCTTTGAGAGTAATCAAAACCTATTTTTTTGCATACAACTTGGAATTACCAGATCATGATCAATGCATTGTTTGTTCATTCATAAATCTTATGAATAACAAATCAAATTTTCATAACATAAATTAATGAATCATTTAATCACATGAATTATACTTAATCATATGCACTAATATCTAATATAATCAATGATTTACTTTAACATTATAACATAATGTCAAATCATATTCCATAAATTCACTTCTATTCACATAAAAGTAAAAAAGTAAAATCAAAGCCAAAATTATGGATGTAACATATCTTTCCCCATAAGATTCATTGTCCTCGATGATTCAATGTAACAATTCAAAATATAAAACAATTTTTTGTGTAGCTACTAAAAGTATGAAATAAATGAGAAAATTTCTAAAACAACTCATGGAAATCCTCCCATGTAGCACTATCTTCTTCATACTAGTCCCACTGGGACTTGTACTACATATCCTCTCTGTTATGCAAGTGGAGCTTGTACATTTCAAGCACTTTGAGAGGCTCGATTGCGATCACTCCTAGGTCCTGTATTTGTAATGCATTCCAATTTAGAATATGGTTACCTCCTACAATATACTTTTTTAGATAACAATATAAAAACATTGTCCATTCTAGATAAGGTTGGTGGTAGAGAATCTTGTAGGCAACTGGATTGATCACTTTAATAATTTTGAAGGGTTCTATGTAACGAGAAGCTAGTTTGGAAGACTTTCCAATTGTATAGAAGTTTTCTAAGGTTTGACCCTCAAAAGAACTTTCTCTCCAATAGAGAATTGTCTTTATATTCACTTTGTAACAACATAACTTTTCTATCTATCATTGGCTTCTGCTAAACTTTTTCTTATCAACTTAACCTTTTCTTCCATTTCAGCTAGCGATTCTAGACCAATGCTAATCCTATCTTTTAGCTTATCCCAACTTATAGAAGTTTGGAATTTTATTCCATAAAAAGCTTCAAATGGTGCTATCTTGATAGAAAAAAGATAGGAATTGTTATAAGCAAATTCCACAAGTGGTGAGTACTCTTCCCATTAATATTGTTGATCCATGCAATACATTCTTTACAAATCCACCAAAACTTGGTTAACTCTCTTAGTTTGACCATCTGTTTTAGGATGATTAGATGTACTCACATTAAGTAAATAGTTCCTAGTGTGAAGAAAAAATAGTTTTCCCTTACCTAGATGTCACACACGCTTCTCTATCTGAGATAATCTTTTCAGGAACTCCGTCCAATCTAACACTTCTTGAAACAATTTGCAAGGTTAATACTACTGCTCCATCAGACTCAAAATTAAACCCATCATACCTTGAATCTTTAGGATTTACCATAAGAGCTTTTGACCTACTCATATTATTCATCACCTGATAATTTTTGCAATAATAAATCCTTGAAGTTTACATGAATAGAGACAATTGATGAAATATGTCTCTGCCGACTCAAAGCATTTGCTACTCTGTTCTCTTTTCCTTTGATATAACTTATCTCAAAGTCTTAGTTGGATATCAATTCTAGCCATCTCCTTTCTCAAGCATTAAGATGTGGTTAAGAAAATATATACTTAAGATTTTGATGATTTGATTTTAGCACAAAGGTTTTCCCTAACAGATAGTGATGCCATACTTGCAAAGCATGCATAACTGCTACCAATTCTAAATCATGTGGAGCATAATTCTCATCATAATATTTAATCTTTCTAGTCTCAGAGGCTATTACTCACCTATCCTAAATAAGCACTCCCCCTAATCTATCTCCTGAGGCATCAGTTATTACCTCTAACTAACTTTCGAGATCAGGATTTCTCATAATTGGTGTCATTGTCAATTTCTCTTTTAAAAGATCAAACACCTCCTAACATTTGTTTGACCAATTGAAATCTTTCCCTTTTCTTTGTAAGGAATGGATTGGACTTGCAATATTGGAGAAATTCAAAATAAACTTTCAGTAGTATCCTACCAAACCCATGAAGCTATGTACTTCATGCACTTTCTTAGGTATAGGTCAATCTAGGATAACTTTGATCTTTGTAAACATAGAAGCTTCATGCATTTGATAAAAAATATAATATATATGTGGTAATGGTTACTTATCCTTTATCATTGCTTTATTGACGATACGATATTCAAGACATAGACACAAAGTTTCATCCTTCTTTTTGACAAAGATAACTGGTGCACCCCAGGGTGAAACAATAGGTGTAATCAAACCTTTAGCCATTTTTTTTTGCAATTGGTCTTTTAATTCCATCAATTTCATAGTAGTCATATGGTAACATGTTTTCAATATTGGTTCAGATCCTGGTTTAATGTTAATTGCAAAATGAAAGACTCTTTTGGGTGGTAAACCTAGAAGTTCTTCTAGAAAAACATCCTTGAAATTTTGAAGAAATGGAAACCTTACTTCAAAAAACACACTATGTTTTCTAGGACTTTCTTTAATTTGTTCCATTTCTATTATGAAGAGTTGACACCCTTTTTGACTAGCCTTTTTAATTGCTTTGCAGAGATTGGTCAAATCTTGACCTCTCTTTGAAGACCGTGGAAAAAGACCTTATTTCTCATATCGTCTAAGCATTCAATAGTTTTAGAAAAATAGTCTACCCTGTCTCAAAGTTTCCATAACCAACTCGTTCCCAAGATAACATCATAGGAACCTAAGGTAGCTAGTATAGGTTCACCTTTGTTGAAAAAATAGAGAGACCAATCTTAGCTTCAAACAAACATTGCTCTACCTGAGTCTTAGATTGGTTAGCATACTCTACTAACCAAGGTTTAGCCATGTAACCATCTCTTCTAGGAAACTTATTCAAAACTCTAGGAGAAATAAAATTTTCAATTGTTTCAGTATCAATCAAGATAGAGATAGGGATTCCAAAACAAATACCAATCATCTCTATGGGTGTGATCTGATACTTCGCTTGGTGATTATAAAGAGCTACATGAATTATCTGTTGGAAATCTACTTGTTGTGTAGGTAAGGCATTACCCATTGGACAACCACTCTGGTTCTTGGTTGGGCATTGATGAGCATAATGTTCACCTCCACAAGTAAAACAACCTCCAGGAGGTCCTCTCCTTTCTATTGGTTTTCCAGTATTATCCTCATTTCTTTTGAAACTACCATTCTTTTTCTCATTACTAGACCCACTCTTATTCTTCTGGGTTCCTTTTCCATTTCTTTTATTCTCATAGCTCTTATCATTTCTTCTTTTGGATGGTTGTAAAGTTGGAGTCTTATTAAATCTCTTTTGATTGATATTATGATAAGCAAGTTTGGACTTCATCTTTTTTTCCTTTTTCATGTTCATACACCAAGTGGATGCTTTTCCTGCCAATTGAAAGGCCCTCCAAACCACTTTGGTTAATTTCAAGTAATTTCTTATCTCAAAATATTTTTCCATATCTGTTAACCAAGCTTCAATTGCATCTTCAATCATTATTCCATCAAAATTTAGTGGAGTGACTTTCTTCATATCTTTGGAAAATTCTAAGGCAAGCCTATCCTTTGCTTCCTTCTGGGGTCTACAGTTTTCAGGGTTCTCACTACTCACACTATGCTCTAGGTGAATTTCCCTACTCATCCCATGAGAAAATGCATTTTCCCTTTCAAGGTTTTCCTAATCTCTTACTTTCTTTTCAAAGTTACCTAGTCTCTCCTTAGTTTCTGCAAGCATGGTTAGGATTTGATCCAATTTGTCCATGAGATTAACTAGTGGATTATTCTCTTCTTGACTCTCACCCTGGTTTGTCCTTGTATGAATCATGTTGTCATTTCTATCACACCTGAGAATATTAAGTTATCTATTAGCTTTCTGAATTTAATGCGTTTCATTAAATCAAAACATAATTAACTCAAAACAACCAACAGATTGGTACAAAACATTCTCATTTTTATTATAATTTATTCGGGAGTAATGACATTCTTATTTATATAATTAATCACGACAAGACTACATGTCCCTATTGGTTAAAGGATAATCCAATTAACAAACTTAGAGGGTGGTTTCACATGCAGGCACTTCTCCATATCATGTTTTTCCTAAAATAGGCACATCACAACCACATTCAAATGACATGTCGTGACTAGCTAATAGTTTACTAGGTTTCACTACACAAGTAAAAATAGTAGGATTCTTGGCTAGTTGAAAAGGTTATTTCCTTTCTAGCCATATTCGCTTAAGTGCATCAGACAAAGTCTTTGAATCCTCCAGGCATGTACCCTCAACATAATTAATATGCTCTTTATATTTAACTTCCTCGATAAGTTCTTTCTTAACTACTAACCATGAGAAATTCTAGGGAACATACTTTCTAGCAGTTCTCTTGGTTCTTCTCCACACCATTTTGGCATAAAACTAATTTTCAAACATTAGCTATCTTCTTAATGTTGAATAATTCTCTTGTAGCGAGCTCCAAGCTCCATGTGTTGAACCTGGTTAGCTATGATACCATATGTAACATGCCATTTCCTAAACAAGACTAAAATCAAATATTCACCATGAGATTTAAAAACACATAAGGTGAAAAAGATAGAAATTTGTTTTACTTGAAATAATATTAAAGAATCAAGATACATAAAAAAAATAGAATTTCCTTCTTGAAATATACAACATCATATATTTTACAATGTTGGCATCTTGTCATTTCATTACAATGATATACATTTACATAGTTTAAAAACACAAGTCACTTATCCAAAAGATATGCTGCATCTGGAATTCTAACACCCATATCGTAAGTCTCGGGGAGTCATCTACTAGAGAGAGAGGGAGAGCATCTTCTGACTGCTTTACCTCCAACCATAGACTAGCGGTCCAACTCACACCTTCCTTTCTGGAAGTGGTCCTACCCTTCAGGAAGAGTATAGACATAAGGTAACCAATGGTTATTTGCCATCCAAGAACTGGTGTTGTATCCTACATAATGCTATCAATCATACAACCCTAGATAACCTCTAGCTAAGTATGATGATTCTAATAAGTTATGCAATCTAGATATAGTGAACTAAAAATCAACGTAGAGATGTATGCATTACTTTGGCCAAAGATTCAATATAAAATAGACATTATCAATGAATGTTGTCATAATGTCCACCACCCTCCAACTCGACTTGGATACTATCACATCTTACAGTATGACTTGGTCAACTAGGTTTAACTATAGAGTTTTATTTAACTCAAATATAGTCGTTCCAACTTAGATAAATTTTCAAGACACCATCATTCTTCCAAAGACCTTATGGAATGACTATCTACACTTGGGTATCTCCTTGCATCCTTCCAACATGTGAGATCCATGTCTTATCAACACTTATAACTTAAGTCCATTTACAAACAACCAAATAGGTTTTATTTTATACCAAGAATAAACATAAATGGATAGGAAAAATCTCCTTTATGTCTAAATATAATTAACAATCATAAATAAGAAACTCACCTTTTCATTGTTGATCTAAATAGTTAAGACAACATGTAACCACAAGGGTAAATTAGATAACTTTACCCCATTCGGTTAATGTAGGGTTTTTATCTTTCCCTTTTCCATGACAATGGAATAACAAAAAAACTTAATCTTAAAAAGTAAGAATATAGCAAGAAAGAGATTATCTTCTAGTCTTATTCTAGCTACGATGTCATTTAAATCTCACATACCTTGACTAGATTATAGTATACAAGTATACTTTAGTTTAAAAAAAGCTAAAGGAACAAATTGAAGTTTAAACTTCTCCTAAATTTAGTTTGAATTCCAAAAAGATGATGAACTAAATTATGTTTTCTATCCACATGATTTTAATGTCTAAGTTTCTCTCTTACAAATAAGCTAAGTTGAAGCAATAGTATACAAGTACTTTCATCTAAACTTGTAGTAAAACCATCTCACTTGATGTCTCCTTAAAAAGACTTATTTTATGTTGCCATCAACTTTTGTTTACTGTCTAAGTTGTTCTACTTATATAAATATAACCAATGAAGTCATTGGAATAATATCAATATCTAAAACCTCTCAAGTAACTCAAAGACTATATTATATATTCCACTAGCTGTTCAACATTACTGACTATATGATTTCACTAAAATAGTAAGCCTATATGACCCAATGAGTATATTAGACTTGTGGATTATAAGAACATAAGAATGCAATAATCAAAGAACCCTAACACTTGTGTAAGTTTGTATTACTTGTTTGCACTGCTCCATAAAGAAGACTATCGGAAAAGATAAGAGTATAAAGTTGTATATAATCTGTTCAGGTAGTGTCTTATGAAATATATATATACATATAGAAAAATAATATGTTTATAATGTTTAAACAAAGAATCCTCTGTATCTAAATATTCCTAAAATCTTTGTCTAAATTTATCCCATGACTTTATCTATATACAAATTGAAACCATCTTCTAGAGATAACTAACATTAAAGTTTGCTTTTAGACAAAACCTTTACTACATGAACACCACGTGCTTTTTAACTATGAAGAACAAAAAAACTAAGCTATGCTAACATTCTTTATATAAAAGTATCAGCCACTAAAATTATACTATGACTATTGACTATTAAAGAGATGATAACACTAACTCTAAGTTCTTAGCAAAAGAAAAGTTATATTATTAACTAGAAACAATAAGATGAGCAACATCGACCAAGAGTTCTCTGATACAAGTAAAGCTTCTAATATACTTAGCTATGGTCTAAAGGCTCATATAACTACCAACATTTCATAGGGAATGCCTTTGTTCTCCAAAAACAATTATTGACATATAAGAGTTTCTAGTAACCTAATTTGCAATAAGAGAATCATGAGGAATATGCATGGTTCATACTTGAGAAAACTGTTTACATTTACACTTTGTCAACCTTCACTTCATCTTCTTGAACTAATTCCCTTCTAAGAAATGATCTATTCTTAGATATTGATTTCCCTCATTAACTTATAGTGTTTATCAACTGAGATAACTAACCTTCACTATTCTGAGATTTTCCTTTTGTTGACTCTCTTGATGCTCTCCTAAACTCTACTCCCAAAACTGAGCTCTTTGAATCTCTATTATCACCAAAAAAAACCACCTCTCTTACCTCTCTACCCAACTCTACTAATGAGTCGTTCACTAACATAACTAACCACAACTCTGTATCATAAAGACACCACTCTTAAAATAGTTAATCAATTCAAAAAGCCACAGGTATCTCCACTAAATTAGCCTGTGAAGGCTCTTGGTTGGACATGCAAAGTTAGAGGAGTACATGGTTAATAATTACCACTCCTCACATAACAACGACTCTCTCTCAAAACCATTCAATGTTATTGAAGATGGTTATTAATGAATGCTTCATTATAATGGAGGTCATTAATAATTAACCCACTATCAAACTTGTTCCAAAGTTCTACATATATTAATAGTCTATGGACATAGATATTAATATCAATAGAAATAATAACAATATTTTTACATAAACTTATACACAAATGGGAATGCGTTGGGTTCATCTCCCCTTCACGAACTAAAGGAAAAATGCGTCAATTTCATTATGACAACAAATGAAATATTTGACATTATAACTATAACATGAAACATGCTAACGTTTCTTCCAACCACGCCATTGAAAATGCAAACGTGATTTGGTTTACGATGTAAAGATTGACGTGTTTGATAGAAAGTTGTGCTGGTCACAAAATGACTATTGCTAAACATCAACAATATTGATTCCACAAAATGACAAGGTTGACAAGAAAACTTCAAAAGGATTCTAAATGACGTCAACAACTTGTCGAGTCAACCAACAAACTTAAACCACTTTGAAAAGCATGACTTACCTCAATCGTCAAGGGTTTACTAATTGAAGGTACTTGTTACCCAATTGTGCTTTTTAGCTAAATTAAGTTAGGCTGTAACAACATTTACTTTTGTTACTTTGAAGAAGTAGATAGGTTCAAGGGGAAATGAGGAGAAGGTTCAAGATTCTCAGTTACCCCTAGAAGACCTACTATCCTGGTGGAGGGCCATTCTGGTGATAACCATTACCAGAATCATGTAGTAGATTAGTAAGAGCTGCTACATGAGCCAAATAAGATGGGAAGGACACTCCAACAAAGCAAGAGATATTCTAGGACTGGTAGGAGAAAGGAAAGCTAATCTATGTGTTGCAGATTGTGTTGCAATATATTTCTATTGTTCATTCTTTATAGTTGATACATTAGTGAATGAAAAAGGTATATAAATATTGCTAAATCCATTCATGATTATGAACATCTATATCATGCAATCATTTTTAGTTTATCTTTATGCAATTGATTCACAAAGAAGAAGCAATATACAAAAAACATTGCATAAAATAGTTGTTCATATTCATGAGAAGTAAACTGTTTATATGCTCCCTCACAAGTCATGGGATTAACTGTATATGATGCAATGAAAGAGAGAAAGTAAATCTAAAACAAACGGACCAAAAATATAAAAGGGAAAAAGGGACTTGTCATTACCTGAATAACGAATCCTGCTACTAACAACATCATCTTTAGTTCCCTCATTGATATCTTCAAGGGGGCCTACAAAAGAAAATGAGGAGGAATGTTAGAGATCAGGGTCCCTTTTTCACTTCCATATACAATAATATTAGAATGTACTTGTTATCTTACACAAACATCTAATCAAGAAGATATGAGAGATCAGCAAATCTAGAATGCAATCATACAGCTATAAAAGGATGTAAAAGTAAAGATCAGACAAATCAAAGGAGGGGCTACTAAGCCTCTATGTTTTCTCTAACTAGTTTGCTAGATGTGTAGGTACATGTACTTGAAGATCAGTCATTAATGACATTTGAGGACAGCAATTATAATTACAAGGTGCAAGGACTATCATGAGACACAATGTACAATGCAAAGATAAAGAGAAAAGGGGTGACTGTCAATAGTCATATAGAGAAGCAATGTAATAATGAAGTGATAGTACTATTAGTAGAATACTCATAATATAAGGGACATTCATGTCCATCATCGAGGCATAATCATATGTAGCAGTCACCAGGAGAGAGGGACTATCTCATGAAAGTGGAGCAGTCCATCATACAGAGGAAATCATCAATCAAGATACTCAAGGGGACTACAAAAGGTACTCTTCACTCTAGGAGTCTAAGATAGTCATAAGGTCATACAAACTTTCATTAAACTACCTTATGCATATTGCTGAAAGTTATTGAAAGTCTATCAAGCATGGAAAAGTTGTGTAGTCACTAGATAGACCAGACAGTGAAAGAAGAAGATACATGTTTGCATGAAATAGTGAAAAGTATAGGAAAACAGTGATTCAAGATAGTATAGTATCTCATCTGGGCATAGTGAACAGTCTTTTACTACAATAAGGGTGATGAATAGTCATGAGTAAAGGCACCTTAACAATGACAAGGTAATAAGCCTGCCTGAAGAGCCACGAACATATTAAAGAACAACCAATTGCATTTGATAAGAGCAATCAACATCAGCAGTAAAAGACAAACATCAATGTAATGATGCAGTCAAGCCAGTGACATGATATGGAGAAAACAAAAGGTAGTAGAAGTGACAGTTAGTATCAAGAATGACTGTGGTAAAAAGGAGAATAGTCAGATACAATGAGCAGAGATGAAATAATGAACAATCCAATGAAGATGATTGTCATGACAGTCTGAGATCATTCTAGATGACTACAAAAGGTTGAAGAATGGAATAGTGCAAAGGAGGTGTTTGTTTCAGTTTGCCCCACTTGAATATCATCCACTCCAACATAAAAACATTAGCCTAGGCAAAAGAAAATAGGATAAACATTTACCACTTTTGTTGTGAATGAGATGTAAACTTGCTATTGAGTCTTTAACCATTGAAATGGTTGGTATTCAATTAAAGTGATGTTTCAAATAGTCCAAAAGTAATTATTATGATGATTGTCCCAGTACAGGGGAAAAAACTAATTGATGATGATGTAAATATTGTGGAACAATCTTATCCATTGACATGAAGAACATAAGAACAATGTTAAGTAGAAGTCAATGGACTATTGAGGAGGTGCAGTAGATAAGACATTAGTTTCTGACTATTATAAAGCCTTCAGGAATGAGACAGTCAAACACTTCAAAGATACAACATTATACAAAGATGACTAAAAACAATGAGATAGTGACAGAAATCAGTCATGAGGACAGTCATAAAAGCATACAACAAAAGAAATAGTAGCCTTTTACTAGTTCATAAAAAACAGTCAATTGAAACATCAAAAAGGTTGCAAGTAATGTATAGTCACAATAGTATTTATGATGAGAACAGAGCCCTCAAGGAGTAACATTTTTTTCCAGAACTTTCAAAAGAGAGGAAAAGAAATACAATAGAGTTTAAAAAAGAAGCCCTCACCATTCTTTTCAAAAACACATTGCTCATATTCTCCCAGAGGGGTAATACAGGGGTTTCACACTTTTCCCACAAAACACCTTCAATGACTATTCCAAAGGTGGCATAGTTTCCATATAATCGTATTAGGGTTTTGTCAAAAAATAGGGCAACCTACATATTTCTCAAAAGTGAGAAAGGAAACAAGCTTCTTCCTGATACTAAAGAGCCATACCATAATCAATACATGGAATATTGAGATAGTTGCTAAGTCCATCAATATGGTTCTAAAAAACATCTGTAACCAAGAATAAATTATGCCATGAAAGCAATGATGCAAGTATGTGGGTTTAAAAAATAATCAAAGGAAAGTAGTCTTATTTTACAGAGGTAGCAGAGAAGTCACTTTTCAATCATCTTACAGCAAGACAAGGGTTTTTCCCTCAATTTTTTAGTGAAGAGAACCATAGTAAATCAGTTTTTAAGCATTCTTCTGTAGAGGACACCAAGATCTCTCTACTGACTATTCAAATAAAAGACCATATACAAAGAAATATGCATAGAACCCTACAGTTTCAGGACCACATTCCATAGTTTGTATCAAAAAAAGCAAGGATCAGTGTTGCTATAGGATCATATAAAAGAGTAAAGAGTAGAAAAAATAGAGAACTTCACGTGCATTTCACATTCAAGCCCTAGCAAGATTACATCATAAACAACATATAAATCAGTTTTTTTACCATCTCATACAACAAAAAGGAAAGCACATAGCCTCTTCATACTTTTTAAAAACACTTCCATGGAGTCATGGTAGAGGAAAAAGCCAAAAGCACAAATTTTTACCATACATGAGCAGAAAAAAACAATGAAGTATTTTCTTCCATATATCAAAACCATAGAAAAAGGTCAAGGAAATAGAAATGTCTTGTAGTTTTTAGTGGAAATAAGAAAGAAAAAGTAAGGTGAAGAGAAGCATTTTCGTAGTTCTTAAATAGAAAAGAAGATGAGCCTTCCTTACCAGAAGAAGTTGCAAGAAGAGCCATTGGAAGCAGCAGAAACCCTTCAGGGGTTGCAATGAGCTAAGAAACCCTCATGGCAGTGCATCACTTCAAAGCAGATGAAAAGGATAAGAGTAAAATGATTTCTTTTAGGCTTTGATTGATCTTTTTGTGCCCTGGCCTGATCATCTTAGTCTCCCTTTGACTTTGTTAAGAAAAGAGATCATCATAAATCAAATGGAGACTGCAGTCTATGACTTTCAAGTCATGATGCCTAGTGAAGAATGCATGAGCCTGTGGAGGCATGGAGTCATAAGGTGGTCATTCTTCTCTTTTGACTTTATTAAGAGACCTTTAAAACCTTGGAAATCAAAAGAAAATGATAAGTGTTTGAAAACAAAAGGGAAAGGATATGATTAAAGTTTGAAAAAATCACAAAATTGTTTGAAGCCTTTTCATAGGCTCAGAATAGAAAAAGACATTATTATTAACCTTGTGGTTTTTTTTACGAAGTTGGAAGAGAAGTTCAAGCGTAAATGGACAAATCATGTAAACCCTTTTTTCATTTTTGCATGAGTTAAAGCTAAAAATATTGTCTTTTAAACACTTATTAAGGGTAATAATTATAAATTACCCTAATATTTGTTTCACAAAACCAAGAAGATAATTGTAAAACACTTATTAAGCTAAAACCATGCAAACATATTACCCTTAATATTTGTCAAAAATAATATATTTTTGCCCTCAAATCATGCAAGGGAGTAAAGTGAAGACAAACTGAACTGTCAAACTCATGCAAGAGGAGGTTCTACTTCTATTTTTGACTTGGAGTCAAACAAGCGTATTTTGGAAATCTTTTGGTCAAATACCTTTGGAGGAGGAGTTCTAAGCTAGAATAGCTCAGTTTGGAGCAGTTGTGGGCTCTTATATTTAGGCTTTTTTCTCTTGCTCACCCAGCAACAAGGAGTTGTCTTTTCCAACCTATTCATGCATCATGTTGAGTGCAGTTAGACAGAAGATCACTTCCTTTTGCTTTTGGAGATAGATTATTGTATTATAGGAGGAAAAGGTTATGCTTTTTTCCCAGTTCTTGTTTTTTCTCTAGCTTTTGCACATCGCAGAGATAGATTCAGTATTGTAACTCAATATATTTTATAGGTTTTTATACAACAACAGTTTACTTTTTAGCAGATTTGATAGTTATTGAAGTGTTTTCCTTCTATTTTCCAATAAAATTAGGTGTTCTTCTTGGATTCAGGTGTCTTGTCTTGTGAATGATCTAATAAAGATTTACCATGTTTTAAATTGAAACCTTTAAGTTTTATGTCTCATTCTATTGAAGCAAGTACACAATAGTGCAAATTTTACCACAAGTTATCGATTGTGCAGATGATTCTTATACTTTTCAGTTGTGAGAGCATTGGTTTTCCTTCAGCCAAATGTAGATTGATTTCATGCCTTTGTATGAAATATTTATGTGATAGGATTGTTCAATTTGAGTTGTAGGAACAAAAGTATTGAGAAATAGTTGTGAATCAACTTGCAGGTTAGGATATAAGCATTGGTACATCACCCCTTCAGATCTTCTTCCTTGATGGCAATAACACCCAGTCACTTCCAGATTTGTTTCCTGACTCTGATTCATCATCTGTTACTCCTTCATCATCATCATCTTCATGAACATAGTAAGATTTTTTTTGGAATCTTGATCTGTTAGGATTTGGTCTTGAAAATCTCTCTGGACACCTTGAGGAAAAATAACCAATCTTATTGTAGTTAAAACATTTAAAGGGCAATTTCCCTTCATACTTACTGGATCCTCTTTGCAGTCTTTTTGCAATAAGGGCTTCAAGTTGAGCAGTTTCTGCTTCATCTTCTTCCAGATTTTTTCTTGCTTTTTCATACCATGATAGTTTCTTTGAAGAGTTCTCTCCCAGATCTAACTTTTGTTTACCTTTTATAGAGGCACTAGCTTTGAATGTAGATTCAGTCTTGGGAGGGCATCTCCAAACTTGGACAATTCAAATACAGCTAATTTACCAACCAATTGATCTCTTGTGATATTTGAAAAAGATCTGAACTCTTCAATAGCAACAACCTTGTACTTGTAAGAATCAGGAAGGGATCTAAGAACTTTGGCAACAATCTCATCTTCATCCAAGATTCCACCAGCACATCTAATGCCACAAACAAGATCATTTACTCTTGGCATAAATGTAGTGATATTTTCATCTTCTCTCATCTTCAGGTTTTCAAATTTTCCTTTTAGACTTTGTAGCTTGGCACATTTAACATACTTATCTCCTTCATGCAAAAGTTCTAGTTTTTCCCCAATCTCAAATGCAGTTTTTAGATCAATAACATTTGTCAGTTCTAAATCAAATAAGGCACTTATAAGAGCTTCTTTAGCCTGAAGATTATTTTTAGCATCTCTGATTTTATCTACAGTTCTCAGACCATTCTGTGGAGGAACATACTTCTTTGAATTTATGAACCAATACTACATTCCCATACATTGCAAGTGACATTCCATGTGGCTTTTCCAAAGAGTGTAATTGGTTCCATCAAACCTCAGACTATCCTTCTTGTAGGATGACATCCTAGATCTCCTCAAGTGGTTAAGCTCCTTTTAGAAGAACTTAGCTCTGATACCAATTGTTGGATTCAGGACAGATAACTGAGAGGGGGGTGAATGAATCAGTTGTTCAAAACTTTCTTCCAATTAATCACTTAAATCCACTTTATAATTCAGTAGCATAGTAATAAATCAATCATGGAAACACAATACATTAAATCAAGAGCAAAAACACGTTTAACGCATAAGACAACAAGATTTTAACATGGAAAACCTAGTTTAGGGAAAATCCACGGGGTGACTAACCCAAGATTGTATTCTCTGTTTAAAAGAATAAGAAGAACAAAATGGCACATGCCAATTAGGGTTCAATGCCTGAGCACACTGCTCACAAGAGGTCCACTGCCTATAGGAGACACACTGTCTACAAAATAATAGATATTACATACTTGAACTGAAGAATAGCATCTTCACCATGCTTGAGTCAGTTCCATTTAAGCCCAACACTTCTACTCTGCCTTTCACTTTGCTCCTCTCTACCACACACTCATTTTTCCAAGATGTTTGAAATGACTTCGCAACTTCTTATTTATAGAAGACATTTGACTTTAGGATAATCATCCAAGTTGGTATACCTTACAGAGCAAATACATAAATACAACATGACTAATTACAAAAAGACTTCACGCGGATCAACACGCTGTTGGCCACATAGATCTGAGACTTCAATCTTCCTTTAGGAGCATGCCATTCTTCACAAAACATCTTCAAGATCATCCACAGAATGTGTAACTCATTCGGTCGGCCAAACTTAGGAAGAACATCATCATCCGAAAGTAATTTTTCAATTACGAGCTCAATCTTCAATGCGGACCACTAACACGAACTGGGCACAATCCAAAGGCCTCCACAAGCTTGCCTGAATGACCAAGAATATCCACACTACTTCTGCTTACTGAAATCTTTCTCGCCTTCATCTAGAACCTTAAGAACACAATCTCTCATCACTATCATATTGGAATAGATGCTTACGAACCTCCAAACCACAAACCAATTGAGTTGTCAATTCACATTGACTTCCTAAATACTCCACCAAATCCGCAGAGAAAGATATTGCATTTCTGGATCACACCGAACCTATCTATGTCACTCTGTCACCTCTGAACATCTACCAAAACTAGTTTTACTCAAGTGGCCATAACTTCTTCAGATCTTCATGCAGACCTCTCACATCTTTACTGGATCATCTTCAGACACATATCTACAAACCCTTTGATCCGCATCCTCTAATATTCATCTTAGCTGGGATCTTTACCTTACTGTCTTCACTATTCTTCTATGTTCCTGATAGGACTAATTTTCTGAATATCCTTAGCATACAAATCATCCAATCCTCATCATCAATGCAATAGGAGTATGTTGACATCAATGACAACACTGGTTAGGCCCATACTTGCAACACTTTTTCAAGGAATCTAGACCTCCTTCAAACACTGATCAGCCCTGTAGCTTTTATTTTCTAGAATCTATCTACAGAGGACACTGGAGCAAGCACCCTAGTCTCGGAAGTGCTCCTTTGTCTAACTTTACTTTAGATCTTGAATCCTTGATGTGTTGTTAGCTTTCCTGCAACTCCAGTTTTCCCAGATGCGACACCTATAACCTACAATCACAAGACTTGGTTTGGGGGTTGTGGTGTTTAGAGGTTTGCCTTAGTCAAACCCTAGAGGACACTTAAGTCTCTAAACACCGTTGTCAAATAAAGAGGGTGTGGCCTTGTGAGGCAGAGGCCAAAAACCAAAGGAATCAATGATAAAAACATAATGATATGTCACCTTGTAGTGAAGCTTTCATGGAGGAAGATGCTCTTCATGCCATGAAGGAATTGATGCTCAAATCTGCAAATATCAATACACAAAACACACAAGTCTGCGTTTACAACATAGTAGAAAACCTTGAATCACCTTGAGAATGCCTAGAGGTCACAATGATCATCCAGTTTACAAATGAATGCCTACATATGTTTATATATGCATCTAAAAGCACTCCCGCCAAGATATTTGAAATTCAAACTTACTGTGTCAGCAAAGGGACCTAATAACGGTCACTAACCGACACCTGAAATTGAGGCTGCCCTAAAATAGGGCAGGACTAGGGCATAGGTGCCCAATTCCTCCCACCTATTTTAGGTAGGGTACAACTCAAGGGGTCCTCCTAGGTCCCATTTGTCATGTTACCTAGGGATCATTCCATCAGGATGCCAAAATATGAACTAAAATGTCCTAAATGCAATCTAAAGACCTGAGAACTAAACCTTATGAGGGAAAAGGCCCCAAGGGGGCATTATTCGATGTTACATAACTGAAATTGTAGTTTTTGGTGATGGTATTGGTTTCAAAATCATGCAAAGAATGGGATATAAAGGAAAAGGCTTAGGAAAGTATCAGGAAGGAATTACAGAACCTATTGAACCAATAATAAGATCAAGAAGTGAAGGCTTTGGATATGATAGAGGTAAGGATGTTATGGAAAATTCAAACAAATCAAATTAGGGGGAGAAGAGGCATGTATTGTTCACATTGTAATAGACATGGACATGAAAATGAATTGTGTTGGGATCTACACCCTTGTAAGTTTTGTAGATTAAGGAATCATTCTAAAAAGATGCGGTTGAATAAAATTAGGAGGAAGCCTATGACAAATTGTATACATATGGCTTATGGATGGATTGATGGAGCAAAATGGAAACATGTTACTTGTATGTTTAGAAGACTATATAGATGGAAGTGTTCATATGTTGGAAGAAATGAAGGATCAGGATACAGAGATAGAAGACCTTATGCAAAGCAGAACAAGGACAAAAATTTAAACTATAGAAGGAAAGATGATAGGAGTCATAATTCTTATCACAAGGAAGGATACATAAGAGATGAATGAGGATTTGATAGAAGACCATTTAGAGGAACCTATTTTCAAATTTGGAGGAGAAAAGAGTCAACCAGAGAAAGTCAACAAGAACCTGCTATCGGAGAGGCTAATGAAGGAGAAGCAGTACATAACTCAGAGATAGTTTGTGCAGAAGAAGAAGAGCCTGTTGATACAGAGATAGTTTATGCAGAGGAAGGAGAATATTTTGAGACATTAGATTTGATAAAGAAACTAGAAGAAGGTGAAGCATTGATCTTAAGGAGATTTGTTATAGAACAAAGGAAGTAGTGCAAATGAAAGTTTGTGTGAGACCTATCAGAAAAGAGAAGTTCATAGAAAGAGGGGATGATAAGATATTCTACCAGAGGAGAAATTTTGTGTACCAGAATAAAGCAAATGTGGATAAAGAAATAGAGAAAAGTATTCAAGCAGTATATGCAGAGCAAAAAATGGAAGATTTTGAGGTGTGTGAGAGAAATTGTATCTGAAATCAGGATTGGAAAGTGTTACAGAGAAGTTCAAGAAGTGTATTGATTGGATCAGAAAGTGACTTTATTGTTCTAGAGGATGCATATAGGTATTGATTGACACTTAATTGATTGAAGTAGACATTAATGTTTAGGCAACTTGTGGAGAAGACTTGTTCAGACCACCAATCATTGAGGTAGTGCAAAGCTTGAAGTAGACCTCTGAAACCTAGACCATGACAAGATGAAGAATTTGAGGCTTGCTCAAACTACCAATCATTGAGGTAGTGCAAGGCTTGCAACTAGAATGCTGAACCTTGAAGAACTGGAGGTAGTTTTGTAGGGTGAAATTTAACATATAACTCACTTAGAGGTAGTTGCAAGTACCTGAAAATAGATCGTCGAATCTAGATTACTTTTGTGGCAATTTTGTAGGGTGGATTTGGGCAGACCATCAACCTTGACATAATTGTAAGTACCTAAAGATAGATCGCCAAACCTATTTGAAGGAAAATTATTTTACTTTCCTTCCAATCAAGAATCAATATAAAAGGTTTGGAGTTAGCCAATATGAAATGAAGTTAAAAGGTAAAGTGGGGAAAATGTTCACCAAGGAACATTATGTGCCCTCCAACAAGTGAAAATCCATTTAAATCAAGGAATTATAATCAACAAGTTTTGAAATCACCTTCAACTTTAAAATAATTTAAGACAAAAAATCCATTTAAAAATCTTGAAGAATTCACTAAGGGAAGAAGGAATCTGAAAATGAACAGCATAAGTTCATATGTAAAATGAAGGAAAATGTTCATGGGCAAACAAAATGTGCCCTTCCTTTTAGTGCAATGCAAAGGGACAAGTAAAATGTTCATGGGCAAGTAGAATGCGCCTAGGGTGAAATGCATTTCAACAAATAACCTTCCCTTAATTTCATATGCCAAAGTGATGAAGTTTAAAATTTCAACAAAAAATGTTTAAGTTGATTGAAGTCTAAAAATGGGAAAATGTTTATAGGGAGGAAAAATCCACCCTACAGGGGCACATAATGCTCATAGGCAAGGAAAATCTGCCCAATTTGTCACAAAGAAAATTTGCTTCAAGAGGACCCAAGTCAGCCTAGAAGGAAAGGAGATTGAGTTTTTTATTGACTAATTGTAGGCCGACCAAAACTTGGCTGACCTAGTGTGAGGACGAAAGATTGGAATGATATTTAAGAAGGCTCTAATTCTCATTTTTCACAATCATTTCAAAAGCATCCAAGCAGACCTGAGTGAAAAGTAGAGAAAAACTTCATTAAGGAGGCAAATTTCATCCAAAAGAGAAGGCAAAATTCACAAAGACAAGAGATTGGAGGGTGAGTGCTTCAAAAATAGAAGAGGATTTCTGCATTTTTCACTAAAATTTTAATTTGAAAAAGTAGACCTCCAAAAATTTAAAAATCAGATCTCTAAATTAAAAATCAGACTTACCATTTTTTTATTGAATTTGTCAATAAGAAACCAAGGTATTTCATGCTCTCCTTGTTTCAAATTTGAATAAGTTTTCGATAAGAATTGGAAAATGGTTTAAATTTGAATCTCATTTATCCCACATTCATTAGGAGAATGAAATTAGTAATTAAATCCCCTTTATAACCAATACCACTTTAATATTCTAACTTAAGAAATTTTGTTCTTGTAGGTAGATGATGAGTTCGAAGGATCACCAAGCATTATTCAAGAACGATATGAAAGGAGTGTTTCTCGAAACCAAGATTACATCAAGATGGAGGAACTTGAATGACACCAAATTGGGACATGTCAACCTGGATGAAATCAAGGAGTTGCGCAATCCCACTCATTCCAAGGTTATTCATGAGATCCTAAGGAACATAATCATCCAAGCAGTATGTTTTCTACTTGCATTGCTAAGTGCCGAGTTGATGTTAGAATGTGCTCATTATTATGACCAACAAAAAAGATACATTGTGACTAATGATGGGAAAGTGTTGTCTTATTTGAGGAAGGAAGCAATTGTGGACATGTTCAACATTCCAAAGTATAAGAAGACTACACTTTGCACTAACGAGCATGCACAACAACCATATGATGCTTGACCAAAGGATTTCTTGCAAGAGATCAATGCTAAGTGGATATCACATTTGAGTAATCATTATAGTAGGTTGTCCAAGAAGCTTCATAAGTTATATTTTCTTCTCAAATATGGATGTATGCTGATATTTTTTAGTAGAATCATAGGTTGTCCAAATCCTTCAACACTTGAAACATGGATGTGTTTGTTTTAGGACAAACAATTGAGAGGGGGGGTGAATCAGTTGTCACCAAAACTTATTTTCTTTAAACACTTAAGTCCTTCTTATATTTCTACAACATAATAATGATTTAATCATGGAAGCACAATGCAATAACTTAAGAGTAGAAACACATTCAACACATATGATACCAATATTTTAACATGGAAAACCCGGTTAAGGGAAAAACCATGGGGTGACTAGCCCAAGATTGTATTCTGTTTCAAAAGAATAAGAAGAATAAAATGGCACTTGCCAATTAGGGCTTACTGCCTGAGCACACTGCTCACATGAGGCCCACTGCCTACTGTTGGTCATGATGTTAGTCATAAACAAGCATAGAATAAAAGTACACATTAACCTTTATTCATCTTGAAAAATACGATGAATTCAGAGAATTCATGATCCCAAGTCTCCTATGATTAGGTCTTAATCTTCTGATGTTACTCAGAGGTTAATGTGTGTTGCTGTTTCCATTTTGGGGCCTTACATAAAGTTCATCATCATGACGTTATTTCTGCAAAGATTCTTCATTGAGAAGTCATTTTATACAGTTGTTTGATCAAATGATATAGTTATATTTAAATATTTGCATGATATTTATTAGTAATGCATGCTTTAGCTCCAAATATGCTAAATATTTCCATTTATCTACGAGATATCCACATATTTGTATTGTTTGCTTTAGATGTTCAGTTATTGCAATTATGACAGTGAAATGCCCTAAAATTTAAAAGAAATTGGAGGAAATGCTTCAAATTAAAGTTGAACCTTTAGCTTTTGAACCACATGTATATTAGATACTGTCATGAAGAGAAGAAAACCAAACCATATTTTCACCAGGACATTCCACAGCTAGATATAGTTGATGCTAACTTAAAAGGAATTTGTATGAAGACAAAACATGTAAGTAGACTTGCACTCCAAGGGATGCAGCAAATCACCACATATGTCCAGAATTCATACACTGATTACTCAAGATTTACTATGAATTGTAATCAACACAGTCTTCTCATTCATTAAGCATGCAAAAATATAGATGTATACAAAAAACTTTGAAATGAGCTCTAAATATTTCAGTAGACAGATTTCAATTAAGTTTCAAATGCTTACAACAAGGCATTCAATCACCTTTTATAGAACAAGGTGAGGAATCCGTTACAAAAGGATCCACAATCTTGATTTATCAATGCATATCTACGGTCACCATTCCCTTTGACATTGTCAAACCCACCAAAAGTGGCACAAATTGCCAGCTGGCAACTATCTGGATTATTTACGCCTATATCTCCCTTTATGATGTATCCTCATCATGTTCCTTGTCTGATTCATGTGGATCATCATCATGTGCATCACTTCCTGAACTTTCATTATCCTGATGATGATGACGTCGCATATGAGGCTGCATGCTGCTCCAGATCTGCTCATATGACTGCACAATTTGATCTATTCCTCCGCCATCTTGAGTCTTTGCTTTGATGATGGCATGCTTGTGTGCCTCATATTTGTTTCTACTGCTATCCAGTTTGTCTTTCCTGTCCTGTAGTGTCTCATTGTATTTTTTCATCTTGACTTTGATTCTCATTATTTTATCTATAACTTCTTTTGTCAAGTGGACAAGTGGATCATCTGCTACTGATTGGAAGTTGCCATGTAAAGCTTTGATGGCACATTCCTCATCTTGATTTTCTATTTTCCCTTCCACTTTTCCTTCCAATGTTTCCAATATTTCCGCCTCAATAGCCATTAAATCATGTAACTTCATGTCAATATCTCTTAGTTTATTATTGCATCTCCTAAGCACCCCACATTCAAATTGAATGTCTTTATACCAGATGTCAATCAACAAGGTGGTATTACTGTTCAATACCTGTTTATTGATAAGCAGTTGAGGATTTATCCTCTTTATCTCTCCCAAGATGTTTAGTACCTTTTCCAATTTATAAGACCTTTTTCCCGTCTGCATTTGCAATTTGTCTACTTTGGTCCTGGAGTCACTGAGAGTGCTCCACCTCTTCAAAGAAGCCTTTACCATTTCTTCAGCCTCATCCAATGCGGATGACATCCATTTCCTTAGTACAGATGCCTCATGTTTCATGAGGTCCAATTTATTCACCTCCTCTTGAGAAATAGCAGTCAATGGGACTGCATGTTCAGTTGAAGTTTCTTCAGTATTAGTTAGCCTTCTTATGTAGGCATGCAACTGAGCAATGTGCTCTTTGTGTTGCTTATTTTTCTCTTTCTCTCTCTTCACCTTTTGAATCAAAGAATCAATAATGTCTTTGCCCTCCTAACCCTCTTGGTCTTCATTGGCAAAACCCAGATCCACTGTGCTAATTTGAAACTCATCTAAGGTGATTTTACCTTTTCTTTCTCCATAGTAGGTACTGCAATCTGTGCAGTCCTTCTCCCAGTTGTTGGATCTCTTTTGATGGCCGAAGTCATTCTGGCCTTCCTCTTAGGTTTTATTATATCCCCGGAGAATAAGGTGGAGACATCAAATTCTTGAATTTCAAACTCTTCTTCTGCATTTACCTCTTTCTCCAACCACAGAGGCACCTGATCATGTTTTTCTGCATCATCATGATGTTCACCTGTGTCTCCTGTTTCTGTCAGCAGATGTGGTGAAGATGGTGATTTTCTCAATTCTTCTTCCTGATGCTCACTTTGTTGTTGATCCTGTGGCACATCCTCTTGTTGAGGAACTTCTTTCTCCGGAGGAGCATCCTCTTGGGGTGGGGGATCTTGTGTTGTACCTATATGTTGATCATGATGATCACGATCCTTTTCCGTCATTACTTCATCTATTTTCAGTTCTTCCCCTTGTTGAGGTTCATTTTCACTAACGGACATTGTGGCATCCTCCTTTGGCTTTTCTTTTTCTTGTTGCATATCCACCGTACTGGATATTATGGAGTCTGCCTGAGGTGCTGGCGTTTGTTCTGAAGCCATTATTTGTTCCGCACCTGTACTGTCAACCTCCTAAGCTTTGGCGGTAGGATCTTTTATTATTTTCTCCTCATCAGCTGCCTTCTCTTGAACTTCTATTATGGCAGGCTCCGTTGATGCACCTTGTGCGATTGGTGGGCTTACTTCTGAAGTATGGCTCTCTGGTTCTGCCACCTTTATTTCTTCTGCAGGGTGTCCTATATCAGGTGATCCTGCTGGATGTTCAAGATTCACATCATGTTTCTCTATTAGGTCCACCACTACAGGACTTGTCACCTGGGCAATTAATGTTTCTAGCCCTATTTCCTGAGCTATCTACTCTGGGCTCTTTTCTTGTTCTGCCTCCACTTGCTTCATCTCCTCCAGTATAGTTTGAACTAGTGGAGGCTTGTGAGGGGCCATGCTTGTACCAGCAGCAAGCATTTCCATCTTTTGTGCAGTCACTTCCTGTACAACTTCATCATCAGACAAATTTATTGTTTCGTCTAACGAGATGTGCCCTGCTTGTGTCTGAGAAGTTTCTTTCATCTGTTCCTCTGCAAGTTCAGTTTTGAACTTGACGATGGTAGGAAGTGGAACATTATGCTGAAGTTCCCTAGGCACTTCACCACCTACCCTTTGTAACAATGTAGGGGGTTGTTTTATTTCACCTCTCATGGAGGTTCTCAATTTCTTAGGTGGGGTAGACACCACCACCTATGGAGCTCTTCTCTTCCTTTTTATTATCAAAGGAGCCTCTTCTTCAGGCTCTTCCTCCATGAGGATATCCTCTTCATCATGTTTCCTTGAGGATTGACCCTCTTCTAGGGTTTCGGTAATTCTAGCCTTTACTGTCTCACTCTTCTTGGATTTTCCTTTCCTTGTCCTTGGAGGGGATGCTGATTCTGATCCAGATCCTAATGCTGCTGCCTCCTCAGCTACAAATACTGCCTTTTCAATAATAACCCCTTTGGGTTCTTTATCTACCTTCTTGCCCCTTGGGGGTCTTTTACTCTGTTGTTGTAGTGGAGGGAGTCTATCTCCCTTAGTCTTCCTCTTTTCATTTAGGAAGTCATCATACTCATCCCCAGGAATATCCTGCCCCTTCTTCTTGTTGTTTACCGTAATGGCAACACCCTTCTTCTTCAATGCCTCTATCTATTCATCAACCCAAGCTTGGGTTAGTTGCATGGTCCTGGCAATGAAGAGGTCCAAGGATATATCCTCCTGTATAGTGAGGTCAGGGGCAGAGATGGTATCATTATATATTTTCTTCTGCTCATACTCATCTGTAATTATCCTGCCATCATCTTTCTTCAATTGTTGGGGGATGGGGATGCAATCAAAGGTTCTGATTTGATTCAATGTTAACCTTTGATAACTTCTTCTCCTTGCTCCTGCTTCATCCTCGTAGTCAGCCCAGAAATCTTCTAGGTGCCTCTGATGAATAGGCTTTCCCACTATTTTCTGCATCCTACCATAAGGATCATATGGTCTGGTCAGTGGAAAAGGCTACAGATTCATCTTATTCAAGGTGATCATCACCTTCTTTATGTGTTTGGAATCTGGGCACATATAGCAGCCAATGGTGACTGGAAACAAAATCGGTGGCAGTTTCTTGGCATCCTTGTATGTTTTTATCATTGTGGAGCTCTACTTGATGAACTCCATTAGTATCACTGCATCAGTGGGATACCTTGGTAGCATGAGAGGATGCCCCTCAAAACCATCAATCCTTATGTAAGAAAAGGTGGAAAACTATATATACCAGGCTCCATGCCTGTAAATTATCTCTTGAGCCTCCATGCACAATCTTTTTGTTCTGTCCTCCTCCATGGTCCTCACCAGATGCATGGAGAATGCATCATTGACTAGTTTGTAGTCTTGGAGGTAATTGGCTCTTTGCAGCTAGGGATGATGATACCAAATATGCACAACATTAACTGTTCCTGTGACTTTCCCATCTATGACCAGTGCATCAAATGTGCCTTTATAAGCACAGGAGTAGACAATGTATGAGGTCATATAGAAAGCACAATTTGAACCTCCTAGGTTCATCAACTGCTCATGCAGAGCATCACTTATTAGCTGGTCCCACAGTGGCTTGATATCTGAATATAAACACATCATTATTACCCCATACATCCAGTCTCTAAAACTACCAGCATCAGGCTAGCCTATTACTCTGTTCAGTAGTGCAATCATGTACTGATATTCATCAGCAAAATCATATTTGAACAGATGCACAGGAAGTTTGGCTGTTGTCGGATACGTGTTGTTTTCAGCCCTCCATTGATACATGTTCTTCCTGGCCTGTTTCTTATTGTTTTCATATTCCTTCTCTGACTTCTTCAGGTCCACACTTTTGACCTTGCTACCTAATGGCAATCCAAAGGTCTTAGAAAGACCCTTGATGGATAGGTCTGCGTATATCCTCCCATGTTTCATCACCTGCCTTGTCTCTAGGTTATAGTTCCGGGCACACTTGATGACCAGCTCCAGAGATTCCATAGAGTATGGAAAACCAGCAGTGTTTCACATTTTGGATACGAAAACTACATCCAGCATAGGATTCTTGTTATTCTCACCATTTAGCCTAGCTGACCAGGGTTCCAAATTGGTACTCCCCTGATGGGTATCTATAATTGCACTATATTTGAACAGGACGCCCTTCTGAGATGAGAACATGGGCTTATTGAATTCTACTTGACACTTAATGAACCTCTTATCAGCCATGGGTACCTGCAATTAACAAAATCATGTCTTACAATGGGTATATACATGCATGCCTATAACAATTTATCTTTAATATTCATCATGCATATTACATTCATTTAGCATAAGTCCATCATGGGGATGCGTAAACCAGACTTACAACATCATACCTGACTGTTACAGAAACAACATGATGAGGGTTTCATTTACTTACCTGGTTATGCTAATTTCTTTTTATACCAATGGAATTCTGAAAGTGCTCTTAATTCTTGCTGATGATCACGCGCTTTTTGCTGCTTACAAACTTCGCTCGTCATAATATCACCTGCAGGAGGATATGGAAGCTATGCTTTGTAAAAAGTAATTTCTTCACAAGGTAAATGTGAAAATGGCATTAGATTTACCTTTTAACCTTGCAATTAGGGTAAATTTAGGGCAAATCCTGACAGATTAGATTTTATTCATTGATTTTCTGCACGGCAAGTTAGGATTTCGCCAGGTGTTCCATCAAGTTTAATGATCGGCAGGAACCACCTACCATGTCTGCACACATTTAATGACAATGGCGGCAATAGGAGTGAGGTGATATCCCTAGGACAGGATATCATGACAGCAGGATGATATTCAAAAATATTAGGTTGAGTTTAATATGATCATCTTCCTTGAGAGGGAAAACTATCGCGACAACATCATGTGATGAAAGCACCTTTTAGTTGTGTTTAGTACATCAGGAGGATATCTCGATGTATCGGGTGATGTTTCAAAGATGATGATGATGGGACAAACTTACATGTCTCTCCTTCAAAATATCAGGATGATGTCATCCAGATATTTCACTCAGTGTATCGGCAAGGCATCATGACATCATCGTCATGTTATGGGAATAGGATCATGTTTATGGAATATCCTGCCGAGAGGTAAATGTGATGATGATGTCATCGTCATGTTTGTTTCTTTGTTTATCAGACTTGGATGATGTCATCAGGATATTGGCTTAGGGAAATATTTCACAGCAGGAGGATATTAAGAAATATCGAGTTACATTTGGAAATATGACACTCGCAAAATGTAAGGCTGCTTGACAGGTAAGGGTCACCATCACTTAAAGTTGATGTTTGGATATTTGGACCGCATGACTTATCGGGTGATGTACTAAGATCAAGATGATCTTCGATAACATGACTGAGGTTATACAATATGATCCTCCTCCTGCGAATATTAGGTTTGACCAAAACTTTGATTGTTCACAACTCTCACATCTTGATGAATATCAAGGTGATGTAAAAGGCAAACCTGCATGGAATTTAATGCTCTTTCTAAATATGAGGTCATAGAAATGAAATACAAATTTTGACAAACTGACCTCATAATGATGTCTTACCTCATCTTGATTCTACATGATGATGCACATGACTTACTTTTACCAAACCACCAGAAAGCAAACAACACAAGCCAAGCCAAAAGTTGGGTCCCTGTTTTGCCAAGTCAAAATGGGGCGTGTTGTGTAACCACACAACACCTACAGGAGACACACTGTCTATAGAATAATATAAATATTACATACTTGAACTGGAGATTAGCATCTTCACCATGCTTGAGATAGTTCCATTTAAGCTCAACACTTCTGCTCTGCTTTTTTCTCGTCCTCTCTCTACCACTCTCTCATCATGACCAGGATATCTTTCAAATGACTTCACAAATCTTATTTATACAAGACATTGACTTTGGGATGATCATCAAAGTTGGCACAACACATTTTTTATTTTATCACAGAGCAATTATATAGATACAACTTGAATTATTATAAAAACTTCATGTGCGTCACTACCTTGTCGGCCATGCCTATCTGGGACTTCAATCTTCTTCGAGAAACATGCCATGCTTCATGAAACATCTTCAAGATCATCCACAAGATGTGTAAAATATTTGATCAGCAAAGATTAGGAAGAACACCATCACTCGAAGGTAAATATTCAATTATGAGCTCAATCTTCAATGCGGACCGCCAACACAAACTGGACACAATCTAGAGACCCCCACAAGCTTGCTTGAATCACTAGAAACATCCACACCACTTTTGCTTACTAAAATCATTCACATCTTTATCTAGAACTTCAAAAACACAATCTGTCATCGCTGTCACATTAGAATAATTGCTTACGGACCTCCAGACCATGAACCAATTGAGTTGTCAATTCACATTAGCTTCCTAAACATGTGACCAAATCCATAGAACAGGATATTGCATTTCTAGATCTCACTGGACCTATTCGTGTCACTCTGTCACCTTTGAATAGCTGCTAGAACCAGTTTTACTCATATGGCCATAACTCCTTCACAATTTCATGCGGACCTCTCAAATCTTGAATGGATCATCTTTAGACACATATATACAAACCCTTTAATGTGCATTCGCTGATCTTCATCTAGCTGGGATCTTTACTTCATAGAGCTTCACTGCCTTCACTGTTCTTCTCTATTTCTGATAAGACTATTTTTTCTCAATATCCTCAGCACATAGCTCATCCAATCCTTGACATTAATGCAATAGAAGTATGTTGACATCAATGACAACACTGGTTAGGCCCATACTTGTAACGATCTACCACTTTGTCATTGATGGCAATATGTGATGTGAAAAACTATTTTAACCATCAAGACAAGAACTTCTCCTCACTAACTGACATAGCTCTCCTTATCAACAGCAATCATTCATATGTCTTCTCTTTCTTTATTCTTCCCCCTTTGATCAGCAACCACTTTTGTTTTTCACATGTCTTCTCTCCCCCTTTGACATCAATGGAAAAGGGCACATACTTGCATCAATCTGGACCACAAGCTATGACTGTGAGATGCACCGGACTGATTCACATCAGTGCACCTTACTTCAGAACCGAAGGGGTAATAACCCCTAACTTCTCCCTAAGATACTCAAAAGAGTCCTTAGGTAGAGGCTTAGTAAAAATGTCTACAATCTAATCCTTTGAAGACATAAACTCCAATCTAACTTCATTCTTGTTCACCTGCTCTCTCAAAAAGTGAAACTTGATGGATATATGTTTTGTCTTTGAATGCAACACCAGATTTTTTTATATATTAATTACACTTGAGTTATCACAGAATATTGTGATAGGTTCTTCATACTCCACTCTAATGTCTCTTAGCATTTGCTTCATCCACAATACTTGATTGCAACTACCTGCTACTGCAATATACCTTGCTTCTACAGTGGATAGAGATATTGCCTATTGTTTCTTGTTCAGCCAAGAAACCAATCTTTTCCCCAAAAAGAATGCACCACCACTGGTACTCTTCTGGTCATCGACATCTCCTACCCAATCAGCATCTGTATATGCATGAAGAGAGAAATCATGATCCCTAGGATACCATAAACCATACTCAACTATTCCATTTAGATATCTGAGAATTCTCTTGATTGTCATGACATGAGATTCTCTAGGATCAACTTGGAATTTGGCAACAAGACCAACAACATTCGTAATGTCAGGTCTAGTTTGAATAAGATACAGTAGTCCTCCAATCATTGACCTATACTTTTTCTCATCAGCCTTAGGAGATTCATCATCTTTTCTCAGTTTACACCCAGTTGCCATGGGAGAATTCATTAGCTTTGAATCTTCCATCCCAAATTTCTTCAACAATTCTTTCACATATTTGGTCTATGAAATGACGATTCCTTTCTTTGTTTGAGTGATTTGCAGACCCAAGAAGAAATTCATTTCCCCAAACATAGACATCTCAAATTCACTTTTCATTTGATTTGCAAAAGTCTTGCACATACTATCTCTTCCTCCAAAAATGATGTCATCAACAAATACTTCAACAATTAATATATTTTCATGATCAATCTTGAAGTACAAGTTACTATCAGCAGTACCTTTGTTGAAACCAATCTTTAAAAGATGTTTATCCAATCTTTCATACCAGGCCCTTGGGGCTTGTTTTAGTCCATACAATGCTTTCTTCAACTTGCAGACCATATTACCATGATCAGACAATTGAAATCCATCTAGTTGCTCAATGTATACCTCTTCTTCCAAATCACCATTCAAGAAGGCAGACTTGACATCCATCTGATATACTTTGAAATCCTTGAAGGTAGAAAAAGCAAGAAATAATATGACTACTTCAATTCTTGCCACCAGAGCCAAAATTTCTTCAAAGTCAACTCCTACTTGAGAATAACCCTTACAGACCAATCTGGCTTTGTTTTTGACTACTTCACCATCTTCATTCAGTTTATTCTAGAAGACCCACTTAGTCCCAATCACATTTTTGTCTTTAGGTTTGGGAACAAGATCCCAAGTGTGATTTTTTTCAATTTGCATCAACTCTTACTCCATTGCTTTAGCCCAGCTTTCATCATTGCATGGTTCACTTACTATTTTTGGTTCAGTCTTTGAAATCAGACAATACTTCTCTGAATCTTGAGCAATCTTTCTTCTTGTTTGAACACCTTTTCTTCTATCTCCTATGATCTAGTCTTTAGAATGATTCAATCTTACATACCTGAGAGTTTTGGGAATTTCTTGCACTTCTATTTCTTGGACAGGTTCATTCGAACTTATCTCTTCTTCCTATATTTTAGGATTCTCTGGATCAGTTTGATTCTAAACTACAGAAGGGGCTTGATCTTCTTAGACCAAAACATCATTTTGATCATCTGTTTCATACTCATAAAACCTTGAGGGATTTTCAATGCCTTCATCAACCTTCACATTTGTACTTTCTACAATCTTTCTCAATCTCTTTGTTATAACACTGGTATGCTTTGCTTTGAGTAGAATAACCCAAGACTATTCCTTCATCACTTCTAGCATTAAATTTGCCAAGGTCTTCATCTCTTTTATTGTAACATTTACTACCAAAGACTCTGAAATACTTCATAGTAGGAGTGATGCCAAAATAGAGTTCATAAGGAGTCTTACCAGTATTGCTTCTGATTTGTACTCTATTAAGAGTATAGACAACAATTCTTACAACTTCTCTCCAGTAGATTTGAGGGACATTTTCTTCCATCATCATGGTTCTAGATGCTTCCTCGATGGTCTGGTTCTTTCTCTCCACTACTCCATTCTGCCATGGAGTCCTCAGAGTAGATAACTGTCTCTTTATCCCATGTTTCTCACATAATTCTATGAACTCTCCAGATGTGAATTCACCACCTCTATCAGACCTAAGACATTTTATGTTTAAACCAGTTTCATTTTCTACCATAGCCTTGAATATTTTGAACTTCTCAAGAGCTTTAGATTTCTCTTTCAGGAAAGTCACCCACATCATCCAGGAGTGATCATCAATCAGTAACATGAAATATCTATCACCTTGTAGACTCTGGATTCTTGTCATTCCACATAGCTCAGTCTGTACTAAGTCCAACAATCCAGTAGAAGATTGTTCCTTACTTTTAAATGTGACTCTGCTCTGCTTACCCAACTGACATTCTTTACACAAACTGTTAGTAGGTTTCACCAGTCTTGGAAGATCTCTTATAGCCTGAGTGTTTCTTATCTTGATGAGGTTATCAAAATTTACATGACACATTCTCCTATGCCACAACCAACTCTGATCAATTTGAACAAATAAGCAACTTTTGTCTATACCAACCAAGTGGAAGATGTTACCTTTTGTTTGAGTACTGGATGCAATCTCAGTTCTAGAGCTTTCAAAGATTTTGTATTTTCTATTTTTGAAATAGAGATCATAGACTTTGTCCACCAACTACCCAACACTGAGAAGATTATGCTTCAGACCTTCAACATATAGTACATCACTGGTTTTGTTATTTCCATCAAAAGAAATAGTTCCTCTGCCTCTGATTCTGCCAACAGAATTATCACCAAATTTTACAACTCCATATCTTTCTAGATTTATGAACTTATTTTTATCACCAGTCATATGGTGGGAGCATTCACTATCAATGATTCATTCATCCTTTTCTTCAACTTGAGCAGCTAGAGCTCTTTCTACTAGTTTATGATTGACAGATTCAATGGGCATTGGATCTTCTTCCTTGATGGAAATAAACACCCTGCCACTTCTGGATTTGTTTCCTATCTCAGATTCATCATCTGTTACTCCTTCATTATCATCTTCTTCATGAACATAGTAACATTTCTTTTAGAATCTTGATCTATTAGGATTTGTCCTTGAAAATCTTTCTGGACACATTGAAGCAAAATGACCAATCTTGTTGTAGTTGAAACATTTGAAGGGCAATTTTCCTTCATACTTATCAGATCCTCTTAGAAGTCTTTTAGCAATAAGGGCTTCAAGTTGAATAGCTTCTGCCTCATCTTCTTCCAGATCTTTTCTTTCTTTTTCATACCATGATAATTTATTTGAGGAATTTTCTCCTGGATCATACCTTTGTTTGCCTTTTATAGAGGCATTAGATTTGAATGCAGATTCAGTCTTGGGAGGTGCATCTCCAAACTTAGCCAATTGAAATGAAGCTAATTTCCCAACCAATTGATCCCTTATGATATTTGATAAAGATCTGAATTCCTCAATAGCAGCAACCTTGTGTTTGTAAGCAGGAGGTAAGGATCTGATAACTTTGGCAACAATCTCATCTTCATCCAAGGTTCCACCAGCACATCTAATACCACAAACAAGCTCATTTACTTTTGGCATAAATGTAGTGATATTCTCATCTTCATTCATCTTCAAGTTTTTTGAATTTTCCTTTCAGACTTTGTAGCTTGGCACATTTAACATATTTGTCTCCTTCATGTAGAAGTGCCAGCTTTGACCCAATTTCATGTGCATTTTTTAAATCCATAACATTTGTCAGCTCTGAATCAGATAAGGCACTTAGTAAGGCTTCTTTAGCTCAAATATTATCTTCAGTGTCTCTGATTTCATCTGTAGTTGTTGGACCATTCTTTGGAGGAATATACTTCTTTATAGTCATATTCCAATATTGAATTCCCATACATTGCAAGTGACATTCCATGCAGCTTTTCCAAAGAGTGTAGTTTGTTCCATCAAACCTTGGAGTATCCTTCTTGTAGGAAGACATCTTGGATCTCCTCAAGTGGTTAATTCTTTTACAGGAACTTATCTCTGATACCAATTGTTGGTTTTAGGATAGACAACTGAGAGGGGGGGTGAATTAGTTGTCACCAAAACTTATGTTCTTTAAACACTTAAGTCCTTATATTTCTATAACATAATAATGATTAAATCATGGAAGCACAATGCAATAACTTAAGAGTAGAAACAAATTCAACACATATGACACCAATATTTTAACGTGGAAAACCCAGTTAAGGGAAACACCATAGGGAGACTAACCCAAGATTGTATTCTCTATTAAAAGAATAAGAAGAATAAAATGGCACTTGCCAATTAGGGCTCACTACCTAAGAACACTGCTCACAAGAGGCCCACTGCCTATAGGAGACACACTGTCTATAGAATAATATAAATATTACATACTTGAACTAGAGATTAGCATCTTCACCATGCTTGAGATAGTTCCATTTAAGCTCAACACTTTTTCTGTACTTTTCGCTCCTTGCCTCTACCATTTTCTCATCATGACCAGGATATCTTTGAAATGACTTCACAAATCTTATTTATACAAGACATCAACTTTGGGATGATCATCAAAGTTGGCACAACACATTTTATTTTATTACAGAGCAATTATATAGATACAACTTGATTTATTATGAAAAGTTCATGCACGTCACTACCCTGTCAGCCACGCCTATCTGGGACTTTAATCTTCTTTGAGGAACACACCATGGTTTGTGAAACATCTTCAAGATCATATGCAAGATGCATAAAACATATGGTCGGCCAAGATTAGGAAGAACACCATCACCCGAAGGTAAATCTTCAATTACGAGCTTAATCTTCAATGCGGATGGCCAACACTGTTGGCAAGAGACACTATATGGATTCATGGTTGTTGTCATTGATGGCAACAAAGGTCATCCCACATATCCGCAAGTCATAATGTGTCTCTACCGGAAGTCAGAATAAAGAATGTTGTGGTCCGGTGAAGAAGAACAGAGCATGTGGCAAGGTCCGACAGATTGGTCCGGATCTCTCAGAGGAAGTGTCTTGGTGCAGTGCGGATTTGGGGAAGTCAAGAGGACTACCTTGAGTGGTATATTCCAAGGATTTAGCCTCCGGTGATGGACAAAGAAAAAGATATGAATGGTTGAGTACCGGATTCCTGAGAGACAGTGAAAACAGAGGAAGAACTGACTGGCAGAGTATCAGACTGCCTTCCGGATGTGTTACTGTTGATGACAGAGGTTGTGAAGGCATGAATCATGTTTGGCCGACATGATTAATGATATCTACAAGTATATGCTTGATCCGCATTGCTTGGTGAGGAAGGATTCAGCCGACAGAATGAGAGCTTGTAAGAAACTAGACTGTTCCGGATGCCGACTAGAAAGGTGATGAAATTACTTGTGCGGATATATATAGAGGATGGATTTAGTTGTGAAGAGTGTGATGGTGTGGAGATATATGCGAATAAGTCCAGATAAGAGCAGAGGTAGCAAAAAGGATCCGGTATGTGAAAGATAGCAGAATAAAGAACAAAGGAAAGATGAAGTGCAGCAGATCAGTGTACTGAGCCTAACCGGAACTGAACTCCAGCATATGCAGATGCTTCCAATCAGTTCAAGACTGTGATTCTCATCACTTTGTAGACAGTGTGTCTTCTTGTAGGCAGTGGGCCTCTTGTGAGCAGTGTGCTCGGGCAGTGAGCCCTAATTGGCAAGTGCCATTTTTGTAATTTCCTATTCTTCTAACAGAGAATAATTTTGGGTTAATCACCCCGTGGTTTTCTCCCTTAACAGGGTTTCCACGTCAAAAATACTGTGTCATGTGTTTCTTATTTCATGATTAATGTTTTGTGTTTGATTCTATGCTGCATCAATTAAAAGGAAAGTTCAATAAAGGAAATAATTAGGATAACTGATTCACCCCCCCTCTCAGTTATCAACAATTGGTATCAGAGCTAAGTTCCTCCTAATAGAGCCTAACAGCTTGAGGAAGATCTGGGATTTCAAATGGATGCATATGGTTTAAGGGAGCAACTCAAGACTGCCCTTGAGGATCTTGAACAGTCAAATTCTGAAGTCAGTGAATTAAAGGAAAGACTCAAACAGGCTGATGAATTCATGAGAGAATTAAAAGACAAATTAAGGCTCTCTATGAAAAAGAGAAAGGAGCTGCTTCAACAGTTGGCAAGACAAAGTGAAGAAAGCAATACAAATGAAGAATTGACTGAGCAAACCAAGTTATGTGAAAAGTTATCAAAAGAAGTCATTATGTTAAGACATGAAATGGAATCAGGAACTATAAAGTTTACTCAAGAGATTGAAGAAAAAAGAAAGGCTGAAGACAATCTAAGACAATCTCTTAAAGAAAAATCAGAAGAATGCCACCAGATGGACAGGATTATCAGACATCTTGAATCTGATCTTGAAGATGCCAAAGATAATGAAGGAAAACTTGAGGATCAAATTGCCTCTCTCAAAAGAGACCTTCAAACAGCAAATGAATATAAAGAGAAATTCAAGATAAGTTCTGCTCAACTTGAAGTTCTTCTTGGAAGTCAAAAGAGGACAGATGACAAGTATGGCTTGGGATATGAGAAAGGAGAAAGCTCCGGATCCGGTCAGAAGAATCTTGGATCAGAAAATCCAAGGAGCAGGCCTAGAAGACCTCCGGTAAGACAGCCAAATGCTCAAAGATATCCATCCTTCAATGGATACTGCCACAGCTGCAACCACTTTGGTCACAAAGCTAATCAGTGCAGAATGAGAATGAATCAGAATAATTCATCCTTCTCCGGATAGTGCTTCAACTGCAAAAGGTATGGACACAAATCCCATGAATGCAGAATTATGCAAGTAAACAAATCATTCAAAGGTAGATGCTTCACATGCAATAGAGTAG
Organism: Cunninghamia lanceolata; assembly: GCA_027924645.1. NCBI lineage: Eukaryota > Viridiplantae > Streptophyta > Pinopsida > Cupressales > Cupressaceae > Cunninghamia > Cunninghamia lanceolata. Next base: position 23,128,917 of record BSBN01000078.1, read on the forward strand.
GTCATATGGCTAATCAATGCAGATCAAGAGGATATCAGTCAAATATGCAAAGAAATGTTATTTGCCAAATCTGCAATAGGTCCGGTCATAATGCTAAAGTCTGCAGAAACAAGAATCAGGACAAAAGAGGTCCGGTGTATAATCAGAATCAAGACAAGGGTAAACAAAAGATGAATGCGGATGAGGTTAGGAATCAGATGAGCAAGATTTGGGTGAAGAAAAGTTCAGAGAATGTAGAGGTTGGATCCGTACCAGACTCTGGTGCTGATATTTCTTCCAGAAATTAAAAGTGAGCTTAGGCTCAGGGGGAGACTCAAAGAAAATCTTGTTCCCCCAGCCAAACAAGTGGTGCCGGATGTGGCACAAGATGCGGATCAAAGGGTTTGTAGATATGAGTCTTGAGATACTTCAATCAAGTTTTCAGAGGTCCGCATGGAGTTATGAAGAAGCTGTGATCGATCAAATAAGACCTGTTCAGGGAGATGCTCCGGTATGATAAAGGATTACAAAAAGGTCCGGAAAGATCCGGAAATGCACTATCTTGTTCTGCGGATTGGACAGAGTGTTTGGGATGATCTTGTAATATGTTACCTCGATTTATTCATGATTGATAGATCCGGATGATATCCACAGATCAGGACTAATCCGGGATACTCCAAGCTATCCAGACAAGGCAAACCGGAATGATGTAGGTGAAGCATTTATTGCAGACAGATATTAGGGTTCGCGGAGCAATTTAAGGGATTTCTCAAAGGACATTTACTCATTCTACACTCGAGAAGAAGCGAAAAGTGGAGCTCTGCAACAAGGTTCATCAAGCACACCAAGGATCTCCTGCCGAAGCTATTGGATAAAGAAATCAATCCAACCACTCCGTGCAAACCGAAGGCGCATAAGGTATTCTCCGTTTTTCATTACCTCACTGCAAATCTTTGAAGAATGGCTACTCCAAACATAGTTAAGATCTCTGATAGACCTTGCCCCTCATTCAAGAAACATCCCTACAAATCATTGGAGGTAGATCCACTAGGAGCCTTCTCTAGTGTTCCTCACGGAGTTTTACACACCGAAGACATTAGGGTTTACATACATGCAAACATTGAGGAATTTGGGGAATTCAAATTAAGAGACCTCTATCACAAGCAACTGATAGACAATGCCTTTGAGCTTAAACCAGAGTATAAGGATATCCAGAAGAAACAATTTGAGCAATTTATTCATTTCCCCTGCTTTGAAGAAGATGAATGGGTCCGGTATGTACTGAGCAGGATGCATGACAACTTTCTATGGCTAGATAAACCCTGCAAGATCACAAAAGAAGCAATTAGAGCAGTAACTGGTCTATACTCTTCCGGAGGGGTACCTATCCTCAAATCTGTCAAGAACAACATTGTAACTGAGGCCACCGGATCAAAATTTGACAAGAGGGCAATGACCATTGAAGATATTTCGGATCTGGATATCAAATATGCATCAATGATAATAGGATACAAGATCTATCACTCCAACAGGGAGAATTCTGTATCCGGAACTGCAGTATACACTGCCTTTGAAATGCTAAGAAAGAATGCAGAATATGACCTCTGTGAACTACTGCTAAGCCAACTAATGGAAAATATACAGAAAATCAAGAAGGATAAGAAGAATTCCTTCAAGTATGGTACTCTTATTGTATGTCTATTCTTCTACTTCATGAATGAGCTACCCGGAACAAGTGGATGGGTATGGCAGAATGACAAACCTGTTGCAGTCCAGATAAGAGACTACTTGCATGGACTTGGGGATGCAAAAGCGAGAAATTCAGCTCTATGGGGATACTTCAAAAACTTTCAGAGCATGATGCAAGCAAGAGAGAGAATTCCCCAGTCTCTTGTTGAAAAATACAAAGACTCAGTGTGCTTTATGGTTGACACTGATCAGTGCCTAATGGAGGCAGTAGAGCCAAGGACTGTCTGGATCATGCCCATGGGGTATGAAGTGGATGAACAGATAGTGGAGCTGCATGTTCAACACATGCTAAGTCAGCCCAAAGATCCTAAGGCAGAAAGGTTTGGAACCTTTGAGGAGCTGAGTGTAAAAATACATGTAGAACTCAGGGAACCTGAGATCAAAAGAAAGGTGAGAAAAGAAGTAGAGCACATTGCTCAAGGCCTAGGCATCTCAAAGGAGGCACTTGATGCCAGCCGGGAAAAGAGGAGGAAGGCTGAGGAAGAAGAGAAAAGTAAGGAAAGTGCTCCGGTTGAAGCTCCCACCCGGACCAGATCATCAAAGAGACCTGCACCTCCCACAACCAAAAGTTCAAAACTGGAAGTCCAGGCATCCGGTAAGAGATCCAAGACAAAAGCCACAAGGGCTTATGGAAGCCAAAAGGATGAAGAGGAAACAGAGTCAGATGAGGGAGTTAAAGAAATAAAGAAACAGAAGAAGAAAGGATCCGGTAAGCCCTCCACAGGCCAAGACAAGGATGAAATGGCAGAAGGATCTGTTGAAAAGCCCACTCTGTCTCTAGAGAGCATAATCAAGTCGGTCACGGTGGATGGAAACCTTCAACCAATGACTGAATCATATGATGACTTCAGTGAGGCCGACCAAAAGACTCTGCAGGAGGCCACAGTAAAATATCTTAACATATATAATAAGGCTTTCATTGAAATAATATCTCTTATTCCTAAAAGCCTAGAAAAGGAATTGGAAGTAAGAAAGAATAATGCTCATGCTAAAGATCTTGAGATCCGGGAGTAGATAGCTATTCAGCTATATCCTCAAATTGATCCCAAGACAATGAACATTATCTTCAAGGACTGCAAAGATGAGTTCAGAAGCAAAGCCAGGATGAATCAACTCATGCTTGGTGAGACTGACAAAGTGGCCCAAGAAACAGAAGAGATCCTCCGGAAGGCCTTCAAAAGGTTCAATCTTCCTGTTGTAGAGGACTTAGGTGCAGAAACAGCTGCTGATTTGGAATCTTCTGTTCCAGAAGAAGTGAGCCCTGAACAGACAAATATCTCTCCTCCGGTTTCCCCTACAGTCTCCGGATCCAAAGAAGAAGAGCAATTACAGGAGAAGGAAGCAGTGGTGAAAGACAAAGAGGTTGACAGTTCTAAGACTGCAGAAGAAAAGAAACATCTGTCTCCGGCAAGAGACACTGCACAAACTGTTCAACAATTTTTGAGCAAAGAAACTCTAGAGATTGATGAACCGGAGCTTCTAAAAGGCCCATTTGATTTTGACTCTCTCTCTCCGGTACAAACAATGAAGATAGCTTCATTTGCAAATGCCAAGGCAAATGAAAAGCTCCTGAAGTCTCATATGGAAGACTGTGAGTTGATAGAGGCTGCTTCCGGAGTACTTGTAAAGATCATGCCATCAATCCAGATAGATCCGACAGCCTCCACTTCCGGTAATCTAAAAACCTTAGTCAGCAGTGTTGATACACATTTTGATTCTCTAGAAAAATTAGCTGAAGAAAAGGTCCGGAAGGAATTTTTGGATAAGAGATTTTCAGAGATATTAGAATTAATCTCTAAAGATAGGAAGATTGTAAACATTGGAATAAAGAGCTTAGAGAATGCTCTTAAGGATGGCGGTGACATCTACAAATTTTGTATATCCTGGTCAAAGGCAACAGCAGCATTTGACAAGAAAATAAAAGAGGAACAGGATAAGCTACAAAGCTTATCTCAAAGTTTTGATCCTCTCTCTTCCTCTATAATAAATCAAGAATGTCAGACCATTGCAGTCTTGAATGAAATAAAAAATCTTGAGAAGGAAAGAAAGAACATCACTAACCGGATGGGAGAACTTAGAAGGATTATAATCCCTAAGTTGGAAACCATGCATGAGGCCATCAGTGATGCTCAGACCACCGCCCAAACAAAAGATCCGACAGATCTCAAGCGGGCAGAAGCGTTTGCATTTTTGCTAAGTGGTCACATTTCAATTTTGGATAGAATGAAGCAAAGTTGGGCTACAGAAATGATCCAATTGCAGACATCCTTTGCAGACATTCTTCAGTACATGTGAGTATGTAAATATGCGGCTATATATAGAAAATTTTTGAAAATTTTGGTGTGCGGACCCTACCCTTTGCCATTGATGTCAAAGGGGGAGTGAGGAGCAGTGAAAAATGAGGAATCCAACTAAGGGGGAGTTCCAGAAATTGTATATAAAGACAGAGCATCAACAAAGGGGGAGCATAGTGTAAACACTTAGTCATTTTTCACTAAGTGTTGCCATCAATGCCAAAGGGGGAGATTGTTGGCAAGAGACACTATATGGATTCATGGTTGTTGTCATTGATGGCAACAAAGGTCATCCCACATATCCGCAAGTCATAATGTGTCTCTACCGGAAGTCAGAATAAAGAATGTTGTGGTCCGGTGAAGAAGAACAGAGCATGTGGCAAGGTCCGACAGATTGGTCCGGATCTCTCAGAGGAAGTGTCTTGGTGCAGTGCGGATTTGGGGAAGTCAAGAGGACTACCTTGAGTGGTATATTCCAAGGATTTAGCCTCCGGTGATGGACAAAGAAAAAGATATGAATGGTTGAGTACCGGATTCCTGAGAGACAGTGAAAACAGAGGAAGAACTGACTGGCAGAGTATCAGACTGCCTTCCGGATGTGTTACTGTTGATGACAGAGGTTGTGAAGGCATGAATCATGTTTGGCCGACATGATTAATGATATCTACAAGTATATGCTTGATCCGCATTGCTTGGTGAGGAAGGATTCAGCCGACAGAATGAGAGCTTGTAAGAAACTAGACTGTTCCGGATGCCGACTAGAAAGGTGATGAAATTACTTGTGCGGATATATATAGAGGATGGATTTAGTTGTGAAGAGTGTGATGGTGTGGAGATATATGCGAATAAGTCCAGATAAGAGCAGAGGTAGCAAAAAGGATCCGGTATGTGAAAGATAGCAGAATAAAGAACAAAGGAAAGATGAAGTGCAGCAGATCAGTGTACTGAGCCTAACCGGAACTGAACTCCAGCATATGCAGATGCTTCCAATCAGTTCAAGACTGTGATTCTCATCACTTTGTAGACAGTGTGTCTTCTTGTAGGCAGTGGGCCTCTTGTGAGCAGTGTGCTCGGGCAGTGAGCCCTAATTGGCAAGTGCCATTTTTGTAATTTCCTATTCTTCTAACAGAGAATAATTTTGGGTTAATCACCCCGTGGTTTTCTCCCTTAACAGGGTTTCCACGTCAAAAATACTGTGTCATGTGTTTCTTATTTCATGATTAATGTTTTGTGTTTGATTCTATGCTGCATCAATTAAAAGGAAAGTTCAATAAAGGAAATAATTAGGATAACTGATTCACCCCCCCCCTCTCAGTTATCAACAAACACAAATTGGACACAATCTAGAGACCTCCACAAGCTTACTTGAATCACCAAAAACATCAATAGCACATTTGCTTACTGAAATCATTTGTATCTTCATCTGGAACCTAAAGAACACAGTCTGTCATCATTGTCACATTAGAATAATTGCTTACGGACCTCAAGACCATGAACCAATTGAGTTGTCAATTCACATTAGCTTCCTAAACATGCCACCAAATTTACAGAACAAGATATTGCATTTTCATATCTCACCAGACCTATCCATGTCACTCTATCACCTCTGAACAGCTGCCAGAACTAGTTTTACTCATATGGCCATAACTCCTTCATAATTTCATGCGGGCCTCTCAAATCTTGAATGGATCATCTTTAGACACATAACTACAAACCCTTTGATGTTCTCTTATCTTCATCTAGCTAGGGTCTTTACTTCATAGAGCTTCACTATCTTCACTGTTCTTCTCTATTTCTAAAAAGACTAATTTTTCTTAATATCCTTAGCAAACACCTCATCCAATCCTTGACATTAATACAACAGGAGTATGTTAACTTCAATGACAACACTGGTTAGGCCCATACTTGCAATAGGATGTTCTACTACATGAATGAGAGTGTGAAAGGCCATAAGATGATTGATTGGGTGGAGATGATAAGTTGGAAGAAACAAAGTCATTCTACAAGAGCTCGTACATCATCTACCTGTTGGCAAGGTGTGAAAGATATGTTGGATTGACTTGTAAAGGTAATATTGGATATGGCATTGGACAATTCCCTGTGTATGATTGCTCTCTGTAGTTGTAGTTGAAAGCCATCACCCATTACATGAGAGTTAACGATGCCTTCTTCATGTTCATTATGTGGAAACTGCAAGGAAATATTCATAAAAGGTTATCCAAGGAGGCTATGAATTTACTGAAGAAGTGTGGAAGATGGTACATTCAATTCCTGAAGTTCAGCTACTTGAGGATTCAAGGGTTTGCATCTTATCCTTACTGCTTGCCAAGATATCCCACTGACAAGATAGTATTACTAGAGGTGACAAGACAATTGGTGGCATATGCTAAGATTCAAAAGAACAAAAAGAAAGCTAGAATCCACTTCCCAATCAGAGTTGGAAGGTTAGAAACTTGTTCATCACTACAAGCTGCAATGAATTCAGATATTGAATTGCAAGCATACAACATGGTAATTCATGATTCAAGTAGAGATGATTTCAATCCATTCAAAAACATCTAGAAGGCATTTGGAAGGAGGTATAAGCATAAGGAGCATCTCAAAGACCATTAGGCTGACACGGTTGATGTATAGGATGTGAAAAATAAAAGATGTTCAAGGTTGACATTGATTTTGGTGAGAACTTGCAATGTAATTAGCATTCCTGATCAATTGGAGGAAACTGATAGATTTATGTCACAAATTTTATATGATGCTAAGAGGCCATTCACCCTCAATTAGGCTAAAAAGGAAATTACACATGATGATTGTCAGATGTAAATGGACATGGAATTCACTAGAAGGTATGCGGATCGACAAATAGAGAAGTTCATTCAGAAAGGTCACAACTTAACCTACAATTTGATGGGAGATATAGAGTCACAATAGCCTCAAGAAGAAAGTGATAATGAGTCTAGTAGAGACCATAATAGTGAATCCAGTGGGTACAGCAATAGTTCAAGAAAAGAAGCCCAGCCAAGGAAAAGAAAACAACTAGCTATGTCACAAGGTGAATGTAGTAGGAAAAAGATAAAATTAGGTTTAGCTCATGAAGCTAACACTTCTTCTAGACAAGGAGAAGACCCTTTAGGAACCACTAACATGACATCTGCTATGAAGGATCAAGAAAGAGACGAAGTTCCCATAGCTCCAAATGTGCAAGATCAAGGAAATATACATGAATCTTTAGAGTCAACTTTGCACGAGAATCAATTTGACGAACATCATCCTAGTTCGTAAGAAGGTCATGAGGTAGTTATGGGTGAAGGTGATGAAGAATATCAGGAAATGCAAGTATGCTAGGATGACTTTGATGAAGAAGCATTCCCATTAAGACTAGGAAATGGGATTCAAGAAGAGGCTAATGACGATCTGTCCACTTTACCAGAATGGTTAAGAGAAAGAGTGAAAGAGACTACCATTGTCAAGAGACAAGCAAAACTTAATATAGAAGAATTTTTGAACAAGGTAGGAAATGATAAAGAAAGGAAGAAAGCAACGAGGCTGTCTAAAATTACAAGGGACAATTTTGGTTCGAGGAAAGTGCACATTGTAGTACCAAGAGTTGATAAGACAGTTGATGACATTGTTCTAGAAGACTATGATGTGACGACTTTTGACTTGGGTCTGACTATAGAAGTACAAGATGTGGAAGAGTTAGAAGATTCTTTGATAGCTGTCAAGGAAAGGTTAAGGAAAGAGAAAGAAAAGAGGAACCAATTGGAGCAAGAAAACTTGGCATTTAAAAGGTATATTCAGTAGTTGATGAATCCAATTCATCAGCGTGAGGGAACATCTACACAACCAGCTATGTTTTCATAGGAGTCCATTGAACAATTAGAAGGAATGAGATCATCATCCCTAGTGATAAAAGGATGGGTAGATAGAATGAAAATTAAGATTGATGGATTCATTGGAGAAATTTCTCAACAATTTGAAAGAGTTTCAAAACTTTTGGATAGAATTCAAGTCATTTCAGATATTTGTTCTGAGTTTGAAATAGTCAAGCAGAATCTCATGCCACAATTGAAGGATATGATAGATTTTCCAAGGACAGCTTTGGTGGATGGGAATGTGATTGAACAAGATTTGTCATGTGATTTCTATTTTTGGTATTACAGTTTGCATTTAAGGGAGCAAGTTCTAGAAAAAGTGGAAAGTAAAAGTGTTCACATAAGAAGTACACTACAAAAAGTTTGAAGCAAGATACTTAGTTCAATCAATGATGTGTGATCTTTCAGGATAGATTGATGTCAAAATTTTTTAAAATCACATACATGCATCTTACTTCGATAATATTCACAACATTATAGGAGAATAGATGGACAACATTTCCTCACTTTCTACATTCATGGGTGCACATAAGGCTTGTATGATAGAATGGGATAAGACACTTGTCGCATACACAACAGATTTGACAAATGTGGAGAGAACCATTCAATATGCGCCAAGTGTACCAATTGGAGACATTTCTGACATTGTGTCCAAGTTCATTGCATTTAGAAGAAGAGATAAGCATAAAGGGAATGTACCATGTGGACAATCCTCATAGGCTCCAACATGTCATCACCTTGGAAAATGTGCCTTTGTTCCTTCTTTTATGTCTAAAAATAGCAAGTTGTTAACAAACTCATTATGTGACATAATCTTGACCATTGATTTGCAAGTCAATCCCGGCCCTTCATTGTATTTTGAAGGCTATAAAAGGGCCTCATTCGTCCTTCATTGATATATGAGAGAAGTCTTGGAGAAATTGTTGCAAAACCTCTATTGAGATTAATACAAATTCGTTGTTGAGTTCTTCTTGGTGATATTGTATTGTTCTGCAAAGTTGCATGGTTTCTACGTACTTACTCGATAAAAAAAATATTAGTTTAGCTTAGTTAAGCTTATTGAGTTTGTTTCAAGTTCATGGAAATTATTGTTGTTGATTCATAAGTGAAATCCTTTGTATGTTCATGCCATTTTCAATTTATCACTGGAAGTTGTAAGGTTAGTCTGAACTCATCTTAGCTTGACTTCGATTACTTTGTGTTCATCTATTCTCACATTTGTGAAGGTTCATGTGCATAAGTGATTTGAAATTTTTTTATCTTTCCTTAGAAGATTACATCACCTTTGCGTAGTTGTTGTCTTTTGGCAAAGAAAAGCGTGGTTGGATTTTATAGAATTGATGATAATAGCTTACATTTAGATTAGAACCCCTAAACCCATCTCTTTTGCACTTTTTTCATAGACATTGTTAGAAGTAAGTTTCAAGAGCCTTCATTGTTATATCATACCTTGATCAAGTTGTGTGACCTTTGAATGAGAATTACTTCTTGTGCGAGTGAAAACAATATTTTCCTATTGTTGAACATCAAAGTGTAAGTCCCTTTGAATGAAACAACAGATCACATCTTTGCCAAACAAGCTATCCCACATCGTAAATTGAAGATAAGGAACCTTGGAATCTACTCATTTGATATCGAAGTTAAGAATTTGAGTGATTTTGTTCAAGAGAGGATAAAATACGTGAGTATTTTATGGTTCATTGTTTGTACAAGGAAAACACATCAACAAAATTGGTGTTAGAAGGAGGGCCCTTCACTCTACAAGTTGTTTCACATTTAGGAAAAGTAAGAAGTACACCCTAGACCGAATTGGTTCTTTTTCACTTGATAAGCATCATAAGATTCTAAGGTCTACACCAGGAGCATCCAAAGATTTGATTGAGTTGGGGTATCCTGCTAAATCCAAGAAATGTAAGAAAGTAGGTTCATCAAGCCAAGGATCTCCAAGTGGAGGGGAAAATTCAAGCATGTTTCAAACTCCTCCACCACAAAACCTATCCATAGGAATTGTTGAACCAAGCAACACACAAGTAATCTCTAAAACAATTCCAATTCAAATAGGAGTCATCCAAGCAACTCCACTTTAGCAAGTATCTACTCAAGCAGCCCCATTGAAACAAGCAAATGTTCACGTGGCTTGGCTCCCAGTGACTGCTTCACCTCTCACCACTTTTGTAAACTACAATGACATGCCTACGAATCCTAAGCAGTTTTATTCCAAGTTCCAAGTCAATGATGTAAATCGAATAGCAGATGAACATATCAATTTTTTTAGGATACTCTCCAAAATAGGAGAATTATTCATCAAGATGTAACTTGTAGGCTATTTCCTTATTCACTAGAAGGAGATGCATTTAATTGGTATGTTAATCTACCTACTAATTCCATCACTAATTGGAAACAATTGAAGGACACCTTCTTGGGCAAATTTTGGATTCCTATCACTCCAACAGAGCTATACAAACAATTTGTCAAAGTAAGAAGACAAGAACATGAACCCATCTCTGCCTTCAACAACAGGTTCCACAAGGCCTATTCAAGACTACAGACCACATACCACATTAATGACACAATGGCTAGGGAAGTCTACTATGCAGCATTAGATCATCTTACTTCCATGTTTGTGAAAAGGGCATTTGCACCAACTAATACTCTAATGGAAGCTTATGCTGAGGTAGTCAAAGTGAATAAGGAATTAGGGTTAAACACTCAAGGACCACTTAATCACTTTAGACATCATGCTATACCAAATCAGATTCAAGGAATCAACCAAGGTTTGACACATCATATGTCAGTAATGAATCCAATTCTAGCACCTAGTAATCAGTTGGTGTTGCATCCAAGAGCACCCATCTCACAATATATGCCTGTACAACTGGTTTATTTGCAAGGATCATCATCTTCCACCAGCACTCAAGAGGAAAATGAAGAAGTGAAAGAATTGATAGATTGAGGCAAGAAACTGTCAATGGAAGTCACTCATTTGAGAAATCAAAACAACTATCTACAAAATATGCAGAGGAACAATCAAGCAAGTCAAGGTAGAAAACAAGCTAATCTAGGAAACTATCAAGAATATAATTAGGGATTCCGAGGAGAAAACCAGGGCTACTAGAGGCTAAACAGGACATGGAATACATATCCTACTAATGGTAATGTCCCTTCACCTTTGGAGAATAATCCAAATCCTGATCTCAAGCCATCTGACAAGGTGTTTTTGGCAGAAGCAGCTTTATCTAAATGGTGTTGACTACATAGCGTAAATCACCATTCTAAATTACAATGTCTTGAATTTAAGATTGCTGCTGATATTTTCCAAAAAGAAATGCAAAATACACAAGGCCAAGAAGCTCCTCAACCAACCACTGGGTATGAAATCATTCCCACTACTAGATATGATCAAGCAATGATGATTGAAGATTTTATATTCCCTCCAATGATGGAATATGACATAAGGGATTATAATGGAAAATTTCCACTAGCTTCGGCAAATGGGCCAGTTGAGGATCTAGCCTATTATCCTCCATTCAATGGTGATTATAAACATCAAGAAATGGGTGAGGTACAAGCTTTCCAACAATCAACTAGAAATCCACTGAGGGTATATCAAATAAACTATCAAGTGCAAGCTCCTTTGACTATTTCTACACCTCTAAATAATTTCCAGATATCATCTGATCCAAATGCCTACAATAATCCAGGCTATCCAAGTGATTCATCAGAGTATAGATAGAGAGATCTTGCTCAAAGAGCACCACCAAAACACAATGTTTCATAGCCAAATGCTGCACAAAGGGTTAGTTCCCCTAGAAATGAGGATCCCAAAGATGACCTCAAGAGGTTAAGTTAGTGTGTTTTAGAAGAGGCTAAAAATGTCAAAATCAGTCTGTTGTTGATTGAATTAATGAAAGTACTTGAGAGAAGAGAGACCTTTTTGGGGAGTCTATGTGATAATGCTACTAGAAGTAGAGGTCATAACGTGCAGAATACTTCAACTTCATTGAGTTCATCCGCATCTAATTTGCCTCATGTAAATATTGCTCAAAATACTAATGTAGCCCATTCAGAGCTTTCTCAACCCTAGGGATAGCCGAATGCAGTCTATGTAGCACAATATTCACTAGACATGACAAAGGAAGTACAAGCTAAAGCTTCATCCAAAAAAGGGGAATCAATAAAGGGTATTAGGACAACAAAAGGTCCATATCCTAAAGCTCATTCAAATACATTAAAGGATTCAAGTTTCATCACCCCAAAGAAGAAGTCAGTAATATTTTATGAAGGAAAAGATGAGCCTACTCGCTTTCTCCTTTCGATGAGAATTTTCAGGAAGTTGTTACACAAATGTTTAATGGACTCGGGAGCTTCAAGTAATGTAATGTCACTTGCTATATGTAAGAAACTTGGTGTGGTTCCAACATAGATGACAAGGAAGGTTACTCAATTGGATAAAACTAAGGTCCCAGTTGTTGGAGAGATACATAATATCCACATGCAACTAGCGACCGATCCCAGGATTCAACACTGAATTGATCTATTAGTTGTGGATATTCTTGACTAATATGGCATGTTGTTAACTAGAGATTGGTTGAGAAAACTTAATGGATATGTATCAACTAATTGTTCACATATGTGGTTGTCATGGAAAGGGCTTCCGAACCAGATTAGATCAAATATCACTCCTAGATTGAAGCTGATGATTAGAGAGTATGGTGAATATAACTAGATTATTTTTGTGGAGTCTGATCTTTGTGTATATAGGGCTAAGGAAGAAGAGGTTTTGATGTTACAAAGTTCAACTGAGGTTTTGATGTTACAAAGTTCAACTAAGGTTTTGATAGAAAGTGAGCATGGGACTTCCTCTAATGAAGAAGATGAGAGCATGTTTGAAAACATTAGGAACTTTGTGTTAAGAAATGTCCAGCAGAGTTTAGAGCTTGGAGGATATGCTAGAATACAAGATTTATACTTCCTAATTGGTATCGAGTACACAATGCACTTCACTCTGAGTTCACATGTGAGATGTTTAACGTAGCCTTGGAACAAGTCAGGAAAAGAATCCTAGAAGCAATGAGGCTAGAGATACCCAAAATCCAAAAGATAGAAGAACTTGTTTTGAGTGAGTCTTCAACAAACGATGAAAATTCCTCAACTTCAAATGAAAGTCCTTGAGAAATAACTATAGAGATAAAGAAAGGAATGAACGATGAGAGTGGACAAAGTTCCAAGCAAGGAACAGATCAAGTGTGGAGATTAAGGTTTGATAGATCCAAATCTAAGCAAGGATCTGCAGCTGGCTTTGAATTAATCAGTCCAGTTGGAGAGGCCTACTTATCAACATTGAGGTTGCAATTCCCTTGTACAAACAATGTTGTAGAATACGAAGCTTTGTTACATAGATTGCTCCTCGCTATTCAAAAGAAAGCAAAGGTTTTACATGTTTTTGGAGATTCAGAGGTCCTTAAAACACAAGTCAGAAAATAGTATGTCTGCCATGATAAGAGGTTGAAAAGTTACAAGAAAAGAGTATGGGATCTTATAGAAAGTTTTGACGGTTTCAATATGTTAGTGCCTGCATAAACATTCAGGTTTCAGGTTTTCAAATGTAGGCCCCTTCACAAAAAACCCATAAGTTTCTAAGTCCCTCGGCCTCATTTTAAGCATATCGGGCTTGTATATGCATTCTAGACATACAAGGGTGGAATATACATTGAAGATTCTCAGAACATTCCGCGGATGTATAAAAATGTTTGCATGTATATTGTGTTGTATGTTTGACATACAACAAGTAGATACATTGGCAGGCCTGAAAAAAGAGTTAAATCAGCTTCAAAAGGCACAAAAGGCAGTTGTATGCATTTTGTATGCATATTGGGTCATACATTGCAGGTATATTCTATTGGTGCCTGCATGAGCAGTTAGTTTTCAAGCATATAAACATGCAGACACCTTCCCTAAAAATGTAAAAAATATTCTAAGTCTCTGGGCCTCCTCAGCATTTTTCAACTGCAACATCATATTTTCTTTGGAGGAGGTCATCATCATCATGTTTCCGGTCATCACCCTTTTGTTTCTTGCGGGGGTCATCATCATATTTTCTACCTGCATGATCTTTCGTCGGGGTGATATTTTAACATCGAGTGATCTTAGTTAAGATCATCCTAATGATGTTACTGCAAGGTTCTAAGTATGACCCGATCTTCTATGGGGTCATCATATTTGAACATCGGGTGATCTTGGTTAAGATCATCCTGATGTTACTTTATCACTTCATGTTTGTTTTATCACCCTGATGCTGCTGATGTCATATTCTTGTCAAGGTGATATTCACTTGTCTATCAACTTCATCATATTCTGAAAGAGGGGGTGATATTTCCAAATATCAGTCATATTCATACATCACCCCGATGTTACAATGAAGCTACAGTGCACCCTGATATTCCTGCGGGGGGTGATATTCCAAAATATCAGGTGATCTTACAAATATCACCCTGGTGCCAATGTGATGGTGACATCATCCGGATATGAGGAGGTGCGTGGTATGCAGATATGACGATGACGTCATCAGGATTTTTGTGGACATGCAGGATGTTCATCGGCCAGACAGTTGGTATCAGTAAGGCAGGAGGATCTTTCTCTGACACATCAAGTTGTGCCGATGAAGGTAGTTATCAGGGTGACTTTCCTTATCGGGGTGATCTTTTCGATAAGGGTGATATTTTGCATCAGGCTGATGCGAGATATCAAGGTGATGTTTGGGGGCATTTATCATGCAGTATGGTGCTAACGTCAGGGTGATATTTTGAGTATTTGGATATCATGCTAAAGGATGATGATGATGAAGGCTTGTACTAGTGTCATCGGGAGCAAAAGCACCGACATCATATATGCTCGTGACCTAGTATATAAGGTGGTGAGGAGGTTGCCGCGAGGTGCATGTGGGATAATTAGATCCTGCATGATTTGAAATATCAAGATGATACATTTTGGCAGGAAAGGTTTGCAATGCACAGTACTCTATTTTTCCCAAGTCCGCGACTAGGTGCACATTAATGGTAGTTGTTGCAGAGGTATGCGCGATGGCGTGGATGGATCTGGTACCTAATTGAAGTTGTACATCCACAGGAGGTGGCACAAGGCTCGAGAACCTTCCCTTGTCTCCTCTCCCACCTGCTGCATTGAATGTTTGAGTGCCATTTTCTCAATGAGTTGTATCTGGCGAATTCTAACTTTTTCCATGTAATTAATGCTGAGGACCTTCCTGCTATATATAGCAAGTTGTGTTGCTCATTTGTTGTTGTTGAAAACTGGACATATCTGGGTCTGTAATAAAATACAAGTGGTTTTGGCTATTCTGTGTAGGAGGTCTTGTGAGTTTATGTATCTCCTTTTGTATGTCTCATGCATGAATCTACTAATTTCATGATTGATTTCATATGAGTAATGTTGTATTTGCATGTGTTTTGTTAATTCTGTCTCCAATATTGCATGTGTCCTTCTTTTGAATCTAGATATCTAAGGGGTGTCTGGTATTTTAGAATATAGAATTCCTGCTTGATCTTTCAACTTCTGCTCAAGGGGTAGATTAAAGTGTTTTCAGATTAAGTGTTGGGAAGAATATACTGCAATAGGGATGCCTTAACTAGAGATAACTTAACACTCTATATTGGGAGGTATCTGTAAGGTAGATACTACAACACCCCCTTAAAATCTAGTTTTATTGTGTTCATGTTGACCATTCACAGGTGTATGTCTACCGACTCCAAGCCCTGGATAGGCACCAATCTAGCTCTGTGTTGAGGTTATATACCAGGTCCAGCTTTGCATCCAAATATAAAATCAAACTCAAACTTCCAAAACAACCTTTAGGACTATAGAAGTAGTTTAGGACCAAGATCCTCTGATTCACAACTAAACATAGGCCCAAAGCTAGCCCCTTTGCACTTATCCTACAGTTTTGGTCTACTTACAGGAGGATTCATCTGCTTTGTATCAACATCCCAGTTACCCACAAGCATATCCCATGGATGTTGAATAGGGAATACCCCCCTAGGTTTTGCAGAGCCCGAAGAAGAAGAGGAGATAAAAATAGAGTCTATTTCCTACACTGTTGGCCCCTGGCCCAGAGATCTTGTTGATCACTGATGGCTACCTTGTAGGGAAATCTAGGAATGAACATCCAGTCAGGGAAAAAACCAACAGAAAATAGTGACTCTACTAGGTAAGGATTGATGAAAAAGGAATGTATTTGTGGCCCATCCGAGTCATCAACAGAAATTGGTGACTCTACTAGGGACAATGTCATATCCATGAAGGTGTGAGTCTAAAAGATTGAAGAATTAGGCCTGGAAGTGCTTTGTTGCAGCAGATTTGAAGTTTTATATGTGGCTTTGCTGGTAGATGACCCAGAAAGAAAGAAATCAATTTTCAGCTTTAGCCTATTTGAAGCTCATTCCTCTACTGGAGGTGGTGACTCTATTGAATGAACCTATCAGCAGCTGCAACATATCCAGGTATTTGTACAAGTTTTTGAAAAGTTCCCTATTTGGTGAAATAGCACTGGTTAAAAGGGAAACTTTGGTGAAAGTAGAGCTTGCATACTTTTGTTAGAACCTACTCTGTATTTCAAAAGGGCATGCAATATTGTTCAAAAGACTCATATAGAGGACTTTAGGCAGGTTGAAATAGCAGTTTGTATTTTAAGGGCCTAAGGTCATATTGTGATTGAAAATCTAAGTAGAGAAGAGGGTTGCAAAAGCATAAAAAGATGTATTGTCAGCCCATGCACCCTTGTGAGGTGTCGAATGCAATAATGTATAGTAGTCAGTCCCAACCATGTAATAAAAGAAGTTTCAACATAGATAGATATAAGCCCATAAATTTTCGTGGCATTCGTGGTTATCCAAATGCTCTTCCACCTAAAATTAGAAGGTATTTGCCTAAATTCAGTGGTATAAAGGATGAATCAGCTAAGAGACACTTGCAGCAATTTATAAATGTTATAGATGATTTTGAGATTGACCATGAAGATGTAGTTATGAGATTATTTGTTCAATCTCTAGATGAAGATGCAAGGGATTGGTTCTCCTACCTTCCAGCTCACTATGTTAGCTCTTGGCATGGTTTTAAATCTCATTTCTAGAGCAATATGGTGAAAGAATTTCTGAATATGCAGTTATTAGTGATTTTATGTATATCCATATTGAAAAAGATGAGTTGATCCTGGCCTTTAACCTCATATTTATGAAGGCATTGAATAGAATACCAGAATGTATGAGACCTAATGATGCATTGTGCCTAGTTGTCTATTTGGGAGCATTTGATAAGAAAATGAGTTATAGATTGAGAGATAAGGAGCCTACCACGTTGCATCAAGCACATCAGTTTGCAGTGGACATTGAAAACAATTGGAGGTATGGAATACAAAAGGGTTATTTTTCTAAAAAATTTTGTTTTCCTACAGCCCCCAATGTTGATGAAAGATTTAATTCAAGTGTTGACAATGAATGTCAAAGTACTCACACCCCTGTTGTCCCAGTTTTTGCATCATTTCAAGTTGATGATGTTGCTGTTATAGAGGAGGATGTCCTATTTTGCCCAGCAAATGAAGTTGAAAATAATGATTTTTCAAGTAATATTTACATGCCAGTCCTGAACAAGGAACCTTCATGTTTAAATGATCCAGTTGTGCAAAGTTGTGATCATATGGATCAAGAATCAATATCAGTTTCATCAGGAAGTATCAGAGGGCTGAAAAATGATGCAGATTGTTCAACTTCAGAGTGCATTGAAGTAGCAGAAATCTTGTATGTGGGGCAATCAAATAAATCAATTGATAATGATGATATCCATGACCAGTTCATGGATCAGGTTTGTTCTTCTTATGATTATGGATTTGATAATGAAGAAGAATTGGATTGTCATGAAGAAGAAGCAAAGACCTTTACAGTGAGCATGAATCCCCTTTATGATGAGCCTCTGGATGCATTTGGTGTTGTGAGTCATGACCTTCATTGGTGCAGGATTAACCCTTTGTTTGAAGATGATGATGTGTATTTGCAAACTGTGGATAATGAATGTTCATCATCAGTTGGTTCAGACATGTGCAATTATGGATGTGCAGATCAGGTTTTGTTATCATTATCCATAAGTGATATAAGTGATGATGAGGGTCTCATTTATTTTGAATGTCTTCAATTTTTGGATCAGCTGGATGAGTGCCTGGTAATGTGCAACAGCCAGGTAGATGATGAGAATTTCCAAGAGCAGCATAATATACTGTCTGAGGAGTATAACATGCATGTATTGACTGATGTTGAAGAATATTATAATATGTATGATTATATCTCTTATTTTGAAATCCAAAATGACAGAGATGAAAATGATAGTGGCAAGCTTTCAAAAGTGGTGGAATATCTATTTGAGCAGATGACATTATGGGTAGATTATGCCAATCTTTTTAGTTGGGATTGGGATCTTCTAGTTTGGAATCAGGCATTTGACAAGAAAAAATTATGGTTCTTCCTTTTTGGCTGCCCTAGGCTGCCAAAATAATATTTGAAAATAATGTGTTTGGTGATGCAGATCAATATAACCTCATGACTCTATTGCCCAATGGATAGGGGACTGGTTTGCATCCCAGAGATATCTGGTTCTTGCCATGCCTGCAAGAAGCATGCATCCCCAGACAAAGCCACTGTTGGTGCCTGCATGAGCAGTTAGTTTTCAAGCATATAAACATGTAGGCACCTTCCCTAAGAATCCAAAAATATTCTAAGTCTCTGGGCCTCCTCAACATTTTTCAACTGCAGCATCATATTTTCTTTGGAGGAGGTCATCATCATCATGTTTTCGGTCATCACCCTTTTGTTTCTCGTGGGGGTCATCATCATATTTTCTGCCTACATGATCTTTCGCCAGGGTGATATTTTAACATCGGGTGATCTTAGTTAAGATCATCCTGATGATGTTGCTGCAAGGTTCTAAGTATGACCTGATCTTCTGTGGGGTCATCATATTTGAACATCAGGTGATTTTGGTTAAGAGCATCCTGATGTTACTTTATCACTTCATGTTTGCTTTATCACCCTGGTGCTGCTGACGTCATATTGTTGTTAGGGTGATATTCGCTTGTCTATCGGCTTCATCATATTCCGAAGGAGGGGGTGATATTTCGAAATATCATTCATATTCATACATCACCCCAATGTTACAATGAAGCTACAGTGCACCCTGATATTCCTGCGGGGGGTGATATTCTAAAATATCAGGTGATCTTACGAATATCACCCCGGTGCCAATGTGATGGTGACATCATCCGGATATGAGGAGGTGCGTGGTATGCAGATATGACAATGACATCATCAAGATTTTTGTGGACATGCAGGATGTTCATCGGCCAGACAGATGGTATCAGTAAGGCAGGAGGATCTTTCTCTAATGCATCAAGTTGTGCTGATGAAGGTAGTTATCAGGGTGGCTTTCCTTATTGGGGTGATCTTTCTGATAAGGGTGATATTTCGCATCAGGCTGATGCGAGATATCAGGGTGACGTTTGGGGGTGTTTATCATGCAGTATGGTGCTGATGTCAGGGTATATTTTGAGTATCTGGATATCATGCTAAAGGATGATGATGATGAAGGCTTGTACTAGTGTCGTCGGGAGCAAAAGCACCGACATCATATATGCTCGTGACCTAGTATATAAGGTGGTGAGGAGGTTGCCACGGGGTGCATGTGGGATAATTAGATCCTACATGATTTGAAATATCAGGATGATACATTTTGGCGGGAAAGGTTTGCGATGCACAGTATTCTATTTTTCCCAAGGCTGTGAGTAGGTGGACATTAATGGCAGTTGTTGCAGAGGTATGGGCAATGGCATTGACGGATCTGGTACCCGATTGAAGTTGTACATCCACGGGCGGTGGCGCAAGGCTTGAGAACCTTCCCCTGTCTCCTCTCCCACCTGCTGCATTGAATGTTTGAGCGCCATTTTCTCAATGAGCTGTATCTAGCGAATTCTAACTTTTGCCATGTAATTAATGCTAAGGACCTTCCTGCTGTATATAGCAAGTTATGTTGCTCATTTGTTGTTGTTGAAAACTAGACATATCTGGCTCTGTAATAAAATACAACTGGTTTTGGCTATTCTGTGTAGGAGGTCTTGTGATTTTATGTATCTCCTTTTGTATGTCTCATGCATGAATCTACCGATTTCATGATTGATTTCATATGAGTAATGTTGTATTTGCATGTGTTTTGTTAATTCTGTCTCCAGTATTGCGCGTGTCCTTCTTTTGAATCTAGATATCTAAGGGGTGTCTGGTATTCTAGAATATAGAATTCCTGTATTGAATGCTTGATCTTTCAACTTTTGCTCAAGGGGTAGATTAAAGTGTTTTTAGATGAAGTGTTGGGAAGAATATACTGCAATAGGGATGCCATAAGTAGAGATAACTTAACACTCTGTATTGGGAGGTATCTGTAAGGCAGATACTACAACACCCCCTTGAAATCTAGTTTCATTATGTTCATGCCGATCATTCATAGGTGTATGTCTACCGACTCCAAGCCCTAGATAGGCACCAATCTAGCTCTGTGTTGAGGTTACATACCAGGTCCAGCTTTGCATCCAAACATAAAATCAAACTCAAACTTCCAAAACAACCTTTAGGACTGTAGAAGTAGTTTAGGACCAAGATCCTTTGATTCACAACTGAACATAGGCCCAAAGCTAGCCCCTTTGCACTTATCCTACAGTTTTGGTCTACTTACAGGAGGATTCATCTGCTTTGTATCAACATCCTAGTTACCCATAAGCATATCCCATGGATGTTGAATAGGGAATACCCCCTAGGTTTTGCAGAGCCTGAAGAAGAAGAGGAGATAAAAATAGAGTCTATCTCCTACACTATTGGCCCCTGGCCCAGAGATCCTATTGATCACTGATGGCTACCTTGTAGGGAAATCTGGGAATGAACATCCAATCAGGGAAAAAACCAACATATTCCATCAAAGATTCCCTCTTGTATATAGGGGTTTGTATGTTGTTGTTGTATATTCGGATATACAATGGGTTTATACAAGTGATGGATGTCAAAAAGATTCAGATCAGGCTAAGTGGTGGTTCGGTCTGCAGGTATGTGCAAAGAATTACAAGTGTGTTTTGTTTGTATGTTTGAATATACATTCACAATATGCAATGTCAATATACAATGGAAAACATGCAAAGAAAAGATACAATTGGTGGGGCCCGTGGATATGTAAAGCACGATGTACATCGAGACAGATGTAAAGGTGAATGTATGTATGACATACATTGGGAATGTACATTACAAATATACAAGAGGTTGACATGCATTCGTTACAGTGAAAGGGGTTTGTATGTGCAAGATGGAAGTGCAATATACATTTGCCACATACAATGGAAAGATGCATCGGCCAATGCATATACAAGAACAAACATGTACATTGCAAAGATACAAGAGGTCTTGTATATTTGGCAACATACAAAGCAGGAGATACATTTGGTGGGGTCTACCTCACATACAAAGGGCTTTGTATCTCGTATACAAAGCAGAAAGTATATGCGATATCCATTTTCCGCATACAAATGAAATGTGCAAGCAAAGAGATGCAACCTAGACGTGAAGGAGAATATGTTTTGGTAGATTCAAGTTGAAGTCCACGGGTTGCATGTTATGCATCGTATATGTGATATACAATGAAAAGATACAACACGGATTCAAAAGAATGTTCCGATGTAGCAGATAAAGTGTTGAAGTCCGCAGCTTGTATGTATGTGTGCATTGTATATCACGGATATACAAAGGAGGGGAAGATGCAAGGCCCAGACCCGATTGTAGTTTCAAAATGTTTTATGAAGATTTGGGGTCCGCCTTGTATGTAAGCAGTTGTATATGCATGTTCTTTTACATATACAAGGTGAAAAAGAGAAAATCAAAGGGAGAAAAGTCAACGATAGGAAGAAGACACCTGTGTGGCAAGTTTTAATTGGTTGTTGACTTTTCAAGTGATCTGAAGTCATGTATCTTAGCGATAGGAAGGAATCGACGGCCACCCTTCAAATTTCCAAGCGCAGGGGGTTTTGTATATCTGCAGTTGCGTTTTGGGCAGGAAGGAGCTTCAGGGGCATGCGAACTAGTGGGTTATGGGTAGTTGGCATTGATGGAAGATGTGTAGAGGGGTATGGATTGAGATGATTAGCCAGCTACCACATTCAAGGATGAAAACCTCTAGATGGTGGTACATTCCCCAATTTCACCTACTCATTCCTCTCCTTCTCTCAGTCGTATTAAATATTTTGAGCGCCAATCGGAAGATGCAATGCTTCTAGTGAAAATTTGAAAATGCCATGTAATTATTGGTGAGTACACAGTCTTGCTATAAAATGTAAACTGTGTTAATCATTTGGTTGTTGAAAATTGGACAAAGTTTGGTGTTGTAATAAGATACAACTTCGTTGGTGGCTTTGTTTTATGCCTTGTGAGTTTATGAGTTGTATGTCGAATGTTTATACATAGAATTCATAAGTTTCATGTTGATTTAAATGAGCAATGCTTCATTGCATGTATTCTGTTATTTGTCTCCAAGTTGAATGTGTTCTTCCTCTGGATCTAAAAAACTAAGGGGTGTTTGAGATTCTAGAATATGGGTTTACTATGTTGAATGCTTGATCTTTTACTTCTACTCAAGGAGTAGATTAAATGTTTTGGTTTAAGTGTTGGGAAGAATATTTTGTAGTGAGGATGTTTGTGAGCAGAAATAACTGAATACTTAGTCTTGGGTAGTGTCTATAAGGCAGACATTACAAAACCCCCTTGAAATCAGATTATTGTTTTTAAGTCTATGGTAAACATTCACACACACACACACACACACACACACACACACACACACACACACACACACACACACACACACACACACACACACACACACACACACACACATATTGACTCTGAGCCCTGGATAGGCACCAGTCTAGTCTTGTATTGATGTTACAACCCAAAGTCCCAGTCTTGCATCCAAATACAAATATAAACTCAAACTTCAAATACAAACCATTAGGACAGTAGAAGTAGTTTAGGACTGAAATCCTCTGATTCACAACTGGGTATAGGCCCAAAGCTAGCCCCTTTGCACTTATTTTATAGTTTTGGTCCACATAAGAGAGGATTTATCTGCATTATGTCAACATCCCAGTGAGTTCATAGACACATTTTATTGATGTTGAATAGGGAATAGCCCCCTTGGTTCTACAGAGCCTAAAGAAGAAGAGGAGATATTTATAGAGTCTATCTCCTGTACTGTTGGCCCCTGGCCCAGAAATCCTATTGATCAATGATGGCTACCTTGTAGGGATAACTGGGAAGTATCCAGTTTGGGAAAAAATCCAATAGATTTGGCGACTCTGCTAGGGAAGAGTCAAGTGATTTGAAGATTGAAAAATCTAGTTTCCAGTGAAGTTGTTGTAGCAATACCAAAAAACCATGTGGTGCTCTACTGGCATGGTGAATCTAGAAAACAAAAGTGCCTTGTTGATATTCTATCCTCTCTATGAGAGGTGGCGACTCTGTTGATTGAACCTATCCAAAGTTGCAACATATTTCTAGGTATTCATCTTTTGATTCAAAGAATGATGAGTTTAGAGCAACAATCCTGGTTGTTCTCTCAAAGAAGACCATTTGTTATTGAAATATATAAAGCCCTAAATTTCAAAGGAATATATGGTTACCCAAATGTTATTCCCAATAAGATTGGAAAATATTTGCCAAAATATAGTAGATTAAATTTTGAATCTACATACAAACATCTGCAAAATTTTTGTAATTTGATAGAAGATTATGAGATAGAGGCTGAAGATATAGTAATGAGACTCTTTGTTCAGTCATTAGAGGATGATGCTAGGGTCTGGTTTTCAGACCTACCTATGTGTTCAGTTTCTTCATGGGTAGATTTAGAAATTGCATTCCTAGAGCAGTTTGGTGAAAGATTTGATGTGGCCTCATTGATCATACATTTCATGAATATTCAAAAGGAGGATGAGGAACTAGTTCCAAACTTTAATCTTAGATTTATTAAGTTGCTCAAGTAGATCCCTGAATATATGAGACCAAATGATGCATTGTGTTTGACAATTTATTTGGTTGCATTTGATAAGAAAATGAGTTATAGATTGAGAGATAAAGAACTAGTTACACTTCACCAGGCTTACCAATTTTCTATGGACATTAAAAACAATGAGAATTATGGAATGCCAATAGGCTTCATGGATGCAAGCCTTCAAAACATTTTCAAAGTGAATGTATTTCTACTTTCCCAGTGTGTTCATTGAGAGATGATTCTGCAAAGGGAAATATATTTTAGAACAGTGTGTACAGTCATGGTGTGATACATAAACATGAAGAAGATGTAGAAAATGTGGGCACATCTTATAATGGTGAAGACAAAGATTGTTTTCAGCCTCTTGAAATAAAGCCTGCAGATGCAAAATGCTCTTCATATGATGAAATGAAAGATATACATGAGGTTGTTTCTTACAACAATAGGCATATCCCAGTTATTCCTGAATATTTATATGATGTGGATATGTAGAGCTTCACTCTGAAATTAGAAGAGGTTGTTTCAAGGGATGACAGTGAATATGTTAGTGATTGTCAGCATTCAGATGCATGTGTGAGCCTTTTAGATGATGAAATATACATGGATGCTGAGTATGAGTGTTTCCTTGAAGATTATGACCACCTCTATAGTGCAGAGGTTGAAAATTTTGTTTTTGGTCATCAAGGCATTGGTGAAGAGGAAAATCAGGGTCACTATTCCGGTGTGAATGGACAAGTTGCAGATGTGTTTGCTCATACAGTTGGGGATAATGTCGGTTGCATGGTTGACTATGAAGCTTTTGATGAAGGGTTGCACTTTAAGCCTTTCATGCCTTCTCTTGAGGCATTCCAGGTGGACCTTAATGACAAAATTGCTGAGCACAATGATGATGGGTATCTAAATGTTTATAAAGATAAATCTGATTATGAGATGTTGCTTGTGCCTAAATATTGTATGTTTGATTTAGAGGAGCTTTTACCTTTTGATGAAAGGCAAAATTTTGATGCGGATTCATTTGTTTCATGTGAGTCTGATATTTTCCCAAGTGACATTAGTGACTCATATGATGGTGACATTATACAACTGATGATAATGTATACTAATCAAGCTTGTTGTAGATTTGTCAAAGAAAGAGAATTGGGTTGCAGCACAATCAATTGCAAAGTAGGGTCCTACAAACAACATAATGTTTTTAGGGTTAATTTGAAGAAATCAAAAGAAAATAGGGTATTTGATAAAGGGAAATTCTAGTTTTTCCTTTTTGGTGGCCCTGGGTGACCAAGTAAAATTTAAAAAGTGTGATTTACGATGCAAGTTGGTGCAATGTTTGACTCTGTTGCCCAATGGATAAGGACTGGTCTGCATCCCAGAGATCTAAAGTTCTCACCATGCCTACAAGAGGCATGCATCCCCAGATAGAGCCAGTGTTGGTGCTTGCATAAACATTCAGGTTTCAAGTTTTCATCTGCAGGTCCCTTCACAAAAAACTCAGAAGTTTCTAAGTCCCTCAGCCTCATTTTATGCATATCGGGCTTGTATATGCATTCTAGACATACAAGGGTCGAATACACATTAAAGATTCCTAGAATATTCTGTGGATGTATCGAAATGTTTGCATTTATATTGTGTTGTATGTTTGACATACAACACATAATACATTGGCGGGATTGAAAAAAGAGTTAAATCACCTTCAAAAGGCACAAAAGGCAGTTGTATGCATTTTGTATGCATATCAGGTCATACATTGTAGGTATATTCCATCAAAGATTCCCACTTGTATATAGGGGTTTGTATGTTGTTGTATATTTGGATATACAACAGGTTTATACAAGCGGCGGACGTCAAAAAGATTCAGATCGGGCTAAGTGGTGGTTGGGTCCACACGTATGTGCAAAGGATTGTGTGTTTTGTTTGTATGTTCAAATATACATTCTCAATATGCAATGTCAATATACAATGGAAAACATGCAAAGAAAAGATGCAATTGGTGGGGCCCGCGGATATGCAAAGCACAATGTACATTGAGACAGATGCAAAGGTGAATGTATGTCTGACATACATTGGGAATGTACATTGCAAATATACAAGAGGCCGATATGCATTCACTACAGTGAAAGGGGTTTGTATGTGCGAGATGCAAGTGCAATATACATTCGCCACATACAACAGAAAGATGCATCGGCCAATGCATATACAAGAAGAAACATGTATATTGCAAAGATACAAGGGGTCTTGTATATTCGACAACATACTGTTCATAACTGAGAGGGGGGGTGAATCAGTTATCCTGATTATTTTCTTTTTGAACTTTCTTATTAATTAATGCAGCATTGAATCAAACATAAAAACATTACCATGAAATAAGAAAACACATGACACAGTATTTTTGACGTGGAAACCCTACTAAGGGAGAAAACCACGGGGTGATTAACCCAAAGATTATTCTCTGTTAGAAGAATAAGGAATTACAAAAATGGCACTTGCCAATTAGGGCTCACTGCCCGAGCACACTGCTCACAAAGAGGCCCACTGCCTACAAGGAGACACACTGTCTACAAAGTGATAAGAATCACAGTCTTGAACTGTTTGAAAGCATCTACATATGCTGGAGTTCAGTTCCGGTTAGGCTCAATACACTGATCTGCTGCACTTCATCTTTCCTCTGTTCTTTATTCTGCTATCCTTTCACATACCGGATCTTTCTTACTACTTCTGCTCTGTTCTGCACTTATTCGCATACACCATCACACAATCACACATTTCACAACTAAATCCATCCTCTATATATATCCGCATAAGTAATTTCATCACCTTTCTAGTCGGCATCTGGAACAGTCTAGTTTCTTACAAACTCTGTTCTGTCGGCTGAATCCTTGCTCACCAAGCAATGCGGATCAAGCATATACTTGTAGATATCATTAATCATGTTAGCCAAACATGATTCATGCCTTCACAACCTTTACCATCAACAGTAACACATCCGGAAAATAGTCTGATACTCTGTCAGTCAGTTCTTCCTCTGTTCTCACTGTCTCTCAGGAATCCGGTACTCAACTATTCATATCTTTTTCTTTGTCCATCACCGGAGGCTAAATCCTTGGAATATACCACTCAAGGTAGTCCTCTTGACTTCCCCAAATCCGCACTACACCAAGACACTTCCTCTGAGAGATCCGGACCAATCTGTCAAACCTTGCCATATGCTCTGTTCTTGTTCACCGGACCACAACAATCTTCATTCTGACTTCCGGTAGAGACACACCATGACTTGCGGATATGTGGGATGACCTTTGTTGCCATCAATGACAACAACCACGAATCCATATAGTGTCTCTTGCCAACAATCTCCCCCTTTGGCATTGATGGCAACACTTAGTGAAAAATGACTAAGTGTTTACACTATGCTCCCCCTTGGCTGATGCTCTATCTTTATATACAATTTCCGGAACTCCCCCTTAGTTGGATTCCCCATTTTTCACTGCTCCTCACTCCCCCTTTGACATCAATGGCAAAGGGTAGGGTCTGCACACCAAAATTTTCAAAAATTTTCTATACATAGCTGCATATTTACATACTCACATATACTGAAGAATGTCTGCAAAGGATGTCTTCAATTGGATCAGTTCTGTAGCCCAACTTTGCTTCATTCTATCCAAAATTGAAATGTGACCACTCAACAAAAATGCAAAAGCTTCTGCCCTCTTGAGATCTATCGGATCATTTGTTTGGGCGGTGGTCTGAGCATCACTGATGGCCTCATGCATAGTTTCCAACTTAGGGATTATAATCCTTCTAAGTTCTCCCATCCGGTTAGTGATATTCTTCCTTTCCTTCTCAAGGTTCTTTATTTCATTCAAGACTGCAATAGTCTGACATTCTTGATTTACTATGGAGGAAGAGAGAGGATCAAAACTTTGAGATAAACTTTGTAGTTTGTCCTGTTCCTCTTTTATTTTCTTATCAATTTCTGCTGTTGCCTTTGACCAGGAGATACAAAATTTATAAATATCACCGCCATCCTTAAGAGCATTTTCTAAGCTCTTTATTCCAATACTCATATTTCTCCTATCGTTAGAGATTAATCCTAATACTTCTGAAAGTCTTTTATCCAAAAATTCCTTCCGGACCTTTTCTTCAGCTGATTTTTCTAGAGAATCAAAATGTGTATCAACACTGCTGACTAAGGTTTTTAGATTACCGGAAGAGGAGGCTGCCGGATCTATCTGGACTGATGGCATAATCTTCTCAAGCACTCCGGAGGCAGCCTCTATCAACTCACAGTCTTCCATATGAGACTTTAGGAGCTTTTCATTTGCCTTAGCATTTGCAAATGAGGCTATCTTCATTGTCTGCACCGGAGAGAGGGAATCAAAGTTGAATGGGCCTTGTAGTAGCTCCGGTTCATCGATCTCTATTGTTTCTTTGCTCAAAAATTGTTGAACAGTTTGTGCAGTGTCTCTTGCCGGAGACAGATGTTTCTTTTCTTCTGTAGTCTTGGAACTGTCCTTTGGGATTTTCTCTGATGGAGTCTTCTCTTTCTTTGCACCCTTGGTACTGTCAACCTCTTTATCTTTCACCACTGCTTCCTTCTCCTGTAATTTCTCTTCTTCTTTAGATCCAGAGACTGTAGGGGAAACCGGAGGAGAGATGCTAGCCTGTTCATAGGCCACTTCTTCTGGAGCAGAGGGTTCCAAGTCCACAGCTGTTTCTGCACCTAAGTCCTCTACAACAGGAAGATTGAACCTTTTGAAGGCCTTCCGGAGGATCTCTTCTGTCTCTTTGGCCACCTTGTCAGTCTCACCAAGCATGAGTTGATTCATCCTGGCTTTACTTCTGAACTCATCTTTGCAGTCTTTGAATATTATGTTCATTGTCTTGGGATCAATTTGAGGATATAGCTGAATAGCTATCTGCTCCCGGATCTCAAGATCTTTTGCATGAGCATTATTCTTTCTTATTTCTAATTCCTTTTCTAGGCTTTTAGGAATTTTAGAAATAATCTCAATAAAAGCTTTATTGTAGATGTTCAAATACCTTATTATGGCCTCTTGCAGGATCTTTTGATCTGCCTCATTGTAGTCATCATAGAATTCAGCCACCGGTTGAAGGTTCCCATCCACAGTGACTGATTTGACTACACTGTCTAGAGACAAGGTGGGCTTTTCAGAAGGTTCTTCTGTCATTTCTTCCTTGTCTCGGTCAGAAGAGGATTTACCGGATTCTTTCTTTTTCTGTTTCTTTATTTCTTTCACTCCCTTATCTAACTCAGTTTCTTCTTCATCCTTTTGGCTTTGATAAGCTCTTGAGGCTTTTGTCTTGGATCGCTTACCGGATCCCTAGACTTCCGGTTTTGAGCTTTTGGTTTTGATAGGTGTGGATCCTTTAGATGATCTGGTCTGGGTTGAGGATTCCACCGGAGCACTTTTCTTGCTTTTCTTTTCTACCTCTTTCTTTTCTTCCTCAGATTTTCTTCTCTTTTCCCGGCTGGCATGAAGTGCCTCTTTTGAGATGCCTAGGCCTTGAGCAATATGCTCAACTTCTTTTCTTACCTTCCTCTTTATCTCCGGTTCCCTGAGTTCTACATGTATCTTTACACTCAGCTCCTCAAAGGTTCCAAACCTTTCTGCCTTTGGATCTTTGGGCTGACTTAGCATGTGTTGAACATGCAGCTCCACTATTTGTTCATCCACTTCATACCCCATGGGCATGATCCATACAGTTCTTGGTTCTACTGTCTCCATTAGACACTGATCTGTTTCTACCATGAAGCATACTGTATCTTTGTATTTTTCAACGAGGGATAGGGGTATTCTTTCTCTTGCATGCATCATGCTTTGGAAGTTCTTGAAGTATCCCCATAGAGCTGTGTTTCTTGCTTTAGCATCCCCAAGTCCATGCAAATAGTCTCTGATTTGGATGGCAACTGGTCTGTCATTCTGCCATATCCATCCACTGGATCTGGGAAGCTCGTTCATGTAGTAAAAGAAGAGACAAAGGATCAGATTGCCATACTTGAAGGAGTTTTTCTTGTCCTTCTTAATCTTCTGCAGATTTTCAAAGAGTTGGTTTACAAGAAGCTCACACAAGTCATAGTCTGCATTCTCCTTTAACATTTGATAAGCTGTGTAGATTGCAGTTCCTGGTACTGAATTTTCCCTACTGGAGTGATAGATTTTGTAACCAATTATCATAGATGCAAATTTGACATCTGGTTCAGTGATGTCATCAACTGTCATAGCTCTCTTGTCAAACTTGGATCCGGTTGCATCACTAATTGTCTGATTTTTGACAGACTTGAGAACAGGTAATCCACCGGATGAGTGCAGACCAGTTACAACCCTAATTGCATCTTTGGTGATCTTGAAGGGCTTGTTCAACCATAGGAAGTTGTCATGTACTCTACTTAGTACATACCGGACCCATTCATCTTCTTCAAAACAGGGGAAATGAATGCACTGTGCAAAGTGTTTGTCCCGAATGGCTTTGTACTGAGGTTTGATCTCAAAGGAGTCATCTATCAATTGTTTGTGATAGATATCCATCAGTTTTGATTCTCCAAAGTCTTCAAGATTTGCATGGATGTAAACCCTAATATCTTCCGTGTGCAATACACCATGAGGAACACTAGAGAAGGCTCCTAGTGGATCTACCTCCAAGGATTTGTAAGGATGTTTCTTGAATGTGGGGTGAGGTCTATCAGAGATCTTAACTATATTCAGAGTAGCCATTCTTCAAAGATTTGCAGTGAGATAATGAAAACAGAGAATACCTTATGCACCTTCGGTTTGCATGGAGTGGTTGGATTGATTTCTTTATGCAATGACTTCGGCAGGAGATCTTTGGTGTGCTTGATGAATCTTGTTGCAGAGCTCCGCTTTTCGCTTCTTCTTGGATGTGGAATGATCAAATGATTGTTGAGAAATCCCTTATATCATTTCGCAAACCCTAATATCTGTTTGCAATAAATGCTTCACCTATATTATTCTGGTTTGCCTTGTTCGGATAGCTTGGAGTATCCCGGATCAGTCCTGATCTATGAACATCATGCGGATCTTTCAATCATGAATAAATCAAGATAACACATCACAAGGACATCCCAAACACTCTGTCCAATCCGCAGAATAAGACAATGCACTTCCGGATCTCTCCGGACCTTTTTGTAATCCTCTGTCATTCCGGAGCATCTCCCGGAACAGGTCTTACTTGATCGATCACAGCTTCTTCACATTTTCATGTGGACCTCTGAAATCTTATCTGGATCATCTCAAGACTTATATCTTTAAACCCTTTACTCTGCATCTTGTGCCACATCCGGCACCACTTGATTGGCTGGGGGAACAGGATTTTCTTTGAGTCTCCCCCTGAGCCAGAGCTCACTTTTTAATTTCTGGAAGAAATATCAGCACCAGAGTCTGGTGCGGATCCAACCTCTACATTCTCTGAACTTTTCTTCACCCAAATCTTGCTCATCTGATTCCTAACTTCATCCGCATTCATCTTTTGTTTACCCTTGTCTTGATTCTGATTATACACCGGACCTCTTTTGTCCTGATTCTTGCTTCTGCAGACTTTAGCATTATGATCGGACCTATTACAGATTTGGCAAATAACATTTCTTTGCATATTTGACTGATAACCTCTTGATCTGCATTGATTAGCCATATGACCTACTCTATTGCATGTAAAGCATCTACCTTTGAATGATTTGTTTACTTGCATATTTCTGCATTCATGGGATTTGTGTCCATACCTTTTGCAGTTAAAGCACTGTCCGGAGAAGGATGAATTAATCTGATTCATTCTCTTTCTGCACTGATTAGCTTTGTGACCAAAGTGGTTGTAGCTGTGGCAGTATCCATTGAAAGATGGATATCTTTGAGCATTGGGCTGTCTTACTAGAGGTCTTCTAGGCCTATTCCTTGGATTTTCTGATCCAAAATTCTTTTGACCGGAACCGGAGCTTTCTCCTTTCTCATATCCCAAACCATACTTGTCATCTATCCTCTTTTGACTTCCAAGAAGTACTTCAAGTTGGGCAGAACTTATCTTGAATTTTTCTTTATATTCATTTGCTGTTTGAAGATCTCTTTTGAGAGAGGCAATTTGATCCTCAAGTTTTTCTTCATTATCTTTGGCATCTCCAAGATCAGATTCAAGATGTCTGATAATCCTGTCCATCTGGTGGCATTCTTTTGATTTTTCTTTAAGAGATTGTCTCAGATTGTCTTCAACTTTTCTTTTTTCTTCAATCTCTTGAGTAAACTTTATAGTTCCTGATTCCATTTCATGTCTTAATATAATGACTTCTTTTGATAACTTTTCACATAACTTGGTTTGCTCAGTCAATTCTTCATTTGTATTGCTTTCTTCACTTTGTCTTGCCAATTGTTGGAGCAGCTCCTTTCTCTTTTTCATAGAGAGACTTAATTTGTCTTTTAATTCTCTCATGAATTCATCAGCCTGTTTGAGTCTTTCCTTTAATTCATTGACTTCAGAATTTGACTGTTCAAGATCCTCAAGGGCAGTCTTGAGTTGCTCCCTTAAACCATATGCATCCATTTGAACTCCCAGATCTTCCTCAAGCTGTTAGGCTCTATTAGGAGGAACTTAGCTCTGATACCAATTGTTGATAACTGAGAGGGGGGGTGAATCAGTTATCCTAATTATTTTCTTTTTGAACTTTCTTATTAATTAATGCAGCATTGAATCAAACATAAAAACATTACCATGAAATAAGAAAACACATGACATAGTATTTTTGACGTGGAAACCCTGTTAAGGGAGAAAACCACGGGGTGATTAACCCAAAGATTATTCTCTGTTAGAAGAATAAGGAATTACAAAAATGGCACTTGCCAATTAGGGCTCACTGCCCGAGCACACTGCTCACAAAGAGGCCCACTGCCTACAAGGAGACACACTGTCTACAAAGTGATAAGAATCACAGTCTTGAACTGATTGAAAGCATCTACATATGCTGGAGTTCAGTTCCGGTTAGGCTCAGTACACTGATCTGCTGCACTTCATCTTTCCTCTGTTCTTTATTCTGCTATCCTTTCACATACCGGATCTTTCTTACTACTTCTGCTCTGTTCTGCACTTATTCACATACACCATCACACAATCACACATTTCACAACTAAATCCATCCTCTATATATATCCGTATAAGTAATTTCATCACCTTTCTAGTCAGCATCCGGAATAGTCTAGTTTCTTACAAACTCTGTTCTATCGGCTGAATCCTTGCTCACCAAGCAATGCGGATCAAGCATATACTTGTAGATATCATTAATCATGTCAGCCAAACATGATTCATGCCTTCACAACCTTTACCATCAACAGTAACACATCCGGAAAATAGTCTGATACTCTGTCAGTCAGTTCTTCCTCTGTTCTCACTGTCTCTCAGGAATCCGGTACTCAACTATTCATATCTTTTTCTTTGTCCATCACCGGAGGCTAAATCCTTGGAATATAGCACTCAAGGTAGTCCTCTTGACTTCCCCAAATCTGCACTACACCAAGACACTTCCTCTGAGATCCGGACCAATCTGTCGGACCTTGCCATATGCTCTGTTCTTGTTCACAATCTTCATTCTGACTTCCGGTAGAGACACACCATGACTTGCGGATATGTGGGATGACCTTTGTTGCCATTAATGACAACAACCATGAATCCATATAGTGTCTCTTGCCAACACATACAAAGTAGGAGATACATTTGGTGGGGTCTACCTCACATACAAAGGGCTTTGTATCTCATATAGAAAGAAGAATGTATATGTGATATGCATTCACCGCATAAAAATGAAATGTGCAAGCAAAGAGATGCAACCTGGACGTGAAGGAGAATATGTTTTGGTGGATTTCAAGTTGAAGTTTGCAGGTTGCATGTTATGCATTGTATATGTGATATACAATGAAAAGATACAATGCAGATTCTAAAGAATGTTCCAATCTAGCAGATAAAGTGTTGAAGTCCGCAGCTTGTATGTATGTGTGCATTGTATATCGTGGATATACAAAGGAGGGGAAGATGTAAGGCCTAGACTCAATTGCAGTTTCAAATTCTTTTATGAAGATTTGGGGTCCGCCTTGTATGTAAGCAGTTTTATATCCATGTTCTTTTGCATATACAAGGTGAAAAAGGAAAAATTGAACAGAGAAAAGTCAACGATAGGAAGAAGACACTTGCGTGGCAAGTTTTAATTGGTTGTTGACTTTTCAAGCGATCTGAGGCCATGTATCTCAGTGATAGGAAGGAATCAATGGCCACCCTTCAAATTTTTAGGCACAGGGGGTTTTGTATATCTGCAGTTGCGTTTTGGGCGGGAAGGAGCTTCAGGGGCATGCAAACTAGTGGGCTGCGGGTAGTTGGCATTGATGGCAGATGTGTAGAGGGGTATGGGTGGAGATGATCAGGCAGCTACCACATTCAAGGATGAAAATCTCTAGACGGTGGCACATTCCCCAATTTCACCTGCTCATTCATCTCCTTCTCTCAACTGCATTGAATATTTTGAGCGCCAATCTGAAGGTGCAATGCTTCTGGCAAAATTTTGAAAATTCCATGTAATTATTACTGAGTACACAGTCTTTCTATAAAATGCAAACTATGTTACTCATTTGGTTGTTGAAAATTGGACAAATTTTGGTGCTGTAATAAGATACAACTTCGTTGGTGGCTCTATTTTATGCCTTGTGAGTTTATGAGTTGTATGTTGAATATTTATACATAGAATTCATCAGTTTCATGGTCATTTAAATGAGTAATGCTTCATTGCATGTATTATGTTATTTGTCTCCAAGTTGAATGTGTTCTTCCTCTGGATCTAAACAGCTAAGTGCTGTTTGATACTCTAGAATATGGGTTTACTATGTTGAATGCTTGATCTTTTACTTCTACTCAAGGAGTAGATTAAATGTTTTGGGTTAAGTGTTGGGAAGAATATTTTGTAGTGAGGATGTTTGTAAGCAAAAAATATTGAATACTTAGTCTTGGGTAGTGTCTGTAAGGCAGACATTACAAAACCCCCTTGAAATCTGATTATTGTTTTTAAGTCTATGGTAAACATTCACATATATATATATATCTATTGACTCCGATCCCTGGATAGGCACTAGTCTTGTCTTGTATTGAGGTTACAACCTAAAGTCCCAGTCTTGTATCCAAATACAAATATAAACTCAGACTTCAAATACAAACCATTAGGATATTAGAAGTAGTTTAGGACTGAAATCCTCTAATTCACAATTGGGTATAGGCCCAAATCTAGCCACTTTGCACTTATTTTATAGTTTTGGTCCACATAAGAGAGGATTTATCTGCATTATGTCAACATCCTAGTGAGTTCATAGACACATTTTATTGATGTTGAATAGGGAATACCCCCCTTGGTTCTACAGAGCATAAAGAAGAAGAGGAGATATTTATAGAGTCTATCTCCTATACTGTTGGACCCTGGCCCAAAAATCCTATTGATCAATGATGGCTACCTTG
Source organism: Cunninghamia lanceolata (assembly GCA_027924645.1). Lineage (NCBI taxonomy): Eukaryota > Viridiplantae > Streptophyta > Pinopsida > Cupressales > Cupressaceae > Cunninghamia > Cunninghamia lanceolata. Next base: position 23,164,441 of record BSBN01000078.1, read on the forward strand.
TAGGGATAACTGGGAAGTATCTACTTTGGGAAAAAAATCCAACACAATATTCAATGCATTTATAGGTCCATAAATCAAGTTTAAAATGTATTGGCTCAAGCACCAGGTTCTTTAGAACCATTATCAATGGAAGGGTTGAAGAAATTTGAGGTTGAATTGACATCAGTTCCTTCAGTTCTAGATAATATTACAAACTTCCAGTTTTTTGAGGATGACAAGCATATACTGGACTTTTTAACAAATGCTGGCATATTCATAGCTCAAGTCATTGATGAAGGAGAAGTTGGAGAAGCAGAGTTTGATCCTGACAAGATAATGAATTTGAAGAACAATACCATCCCAAAAGGAATGATAGAACTAGAGAGACTTTTGGATATAGACAAACTAAGTGCTCTTCAATCTTACAGAGAAGAAGGGAATAATTGTGATACAGTAAACCTAGGGATAGATGAAGATGTTAAGAATGTTTTTATAGGGAAAGTCTATACACCTAAAGAACGAGAAAGCATAATTAAAGCTATGAAGGAGTTTCAAGAGATAATTGCATGGGGATATGAAGACCTCAATACATATGACACCTCTATTATCATGCATACAATTCCTCTCAATCCCAGAAGTAAGCATTTTCGACAATGCCAAAGGCCTATCCATCCTTTGTTAGAACCATTATCAAGAAGTGAAAAATCTATTGCAAGCAAGAATAATTTTCCTGGTAAGGTACTCCTCATGGGTCTCCAATTTAGTCCATGTCAGAAAGAAGAATGGTGATATAAGATTGTGTGTGGATTATAGGAATCTTAATAGAGCATCAGAGAAAGATAATTATCTGCTACCATCAGTTGATGAAGTTTTGCAAATTATGAACAGTTCTCAAATGATGTCCTTCTTGGATGGATATTCAGGGTACAACTAGGTTATGGTTAAAGAAGAAGACCGGTTGAAAATAGCTTTTACCATGAAATAGGGAATTTACACATAGAGGAGAATTCCCTTTGGTCTAATTAATGCCGGTGCTACTTTTCAGAGCGCCATGGATGTTCCTTTTAGCGACATTGTTGGAAAATACATAGTGATTTATATGGATGATCTTACAATCTTTTCAAAGAAGAGAGAAGATCATGTTGAACATTTAAGGAAAATATTTGAAAGATGCAAACGGTATGGTATTTCCCCTCAATCTGAAGAAATGCATTTTTAGAATCACAGAAGGTAAATTATTGGGGCAAGTAATATTAGAAGAAGGTATTTTAATTGATCTAGACAAAGTGGAAGCAATACAAAAGGTTAGCCAACCTGCAAGTAAAAAGGATTTGAAGTCTTTCTTCAGGAAGATTAACTTTGTGAGAAAGTTCATCACCAGATTTGCAAAGATTGTCAAACCACTTAATGAGATGTTAAAGAAAGATGCAAAGATGGTGTGGACTCTACAAGATAGAAGGGCATTTGAAGAAGTCAAACAAGCAATTGCTACTGCTCTAGTTCTTATCAGTCCTGATTATACGAAGCCATTCTACTTATATTCTCTTGCATCAGATTACATTTGTGTGGGAATTTTGACACAAAGGACGGATGAAAGGGATGAACATCCCATTGCTTTGATGAGTAGTCCATTCAAAGAGGCTGAGTTAAGATATCCATGTGTAGAGAACCATGCTTATGCCCTAGTGAAAGCCATCAGAAAATTTAGATATTATTTTCTCAGAAGCAAGGTCTACGCCATAGTTCCAGATGCGGCAATCAAAATGTTGTTAATGTAGAATGAGTTGGGTGAGAGATGAGGCAAGTGTGTTGCCATCATACAATAATATGACATAGAAATACAACCCATGAAAGTAGTAGGAGGACAAGAACTCACACAGACAATAGCAGTTCAAGGGCCGAGTCTGGTACAACAAGTATATGTGCTAGAAGATGTGTCACTGGACGAGTGGTATGATGATATTTCACTCAAAACTACTTGCCACACATAAATCCAATGCAAAGAAGAGCATTAAGGTATAGGAGTCAACATTTTATGTTGCAAGGAATATTCTTGTTTTGGCACAACCATGAAGGAGTTTATCTAAGATGTGTCATATTTTCCAAGTAGCTGCTTCGTGAGAGAAGAATCATACAATGTTGCTTCAGCCCATGATCAAAGTAAGACCTTTTTCTCAATGGGGTTTGGACTTTATTGGTATGGTTAATCCACCTTACTCAGTACAAAATAGGTATATTCTAACCACTACTGACTATTGTACCTGATGGTTTGAAGCTCATGCATTAAAACTTTGCACTTCTGATGTTGTGACTAAATTTCTGGAAGAAAACATTATCACTAGGTTTGGATGTCCACATGCACTAGTTTGTGATATTAGGCCTAGTTTTACTTCTTCAAAATTTTCAAATTGGGCTTTTAAGTATGGTATCATGTTTAAGTTTTCATCCAATTACTACCCGCAAGGAAATGGCCTAGCAGAGTCCACAAATAATAATCTGTTAAATGCAATCAAGAAACTGTTGGACAAGAACCCAAGAGATTGGTACACCTAGCTAAAGTTTGCCCTTTGGGCAGACATAACCTATGTTAAGTCTTCATTAGGTACTTCTTCTTACCACTTAGTTTATGGCCAAGACCCCATCTTCCTAATGTAATTAAGGATCCCAACTTTGCAATTCATGCAAGACTATATGGAAGAAGATGAGAGAGTGCAAACTCAACTTTCACAGTTATTGCATTTGGAAGAGAAACGAGACACAACCTTAGACAAATTCATGAGACATCAAGTTGTTGTGAAATGTAGGTTTGATCGTCAAGCAACAATAAAGTCATTCAGGATTTCTAATCTAGTTTTGTATTGGGACAAAGCACATTAATGATGAGGGGATAATGATAAATTTGATTATATTTGGAAAGGTCCATATCAAATTGTAGAAATTTTGGGAGAAAATGCTTTCAAGATAAAAACATTAACTGGAGAAGATATCCCATTTCCTGTTAATGGGCAATTCCTAAAACACTATTTCCAACCATGAGTTCCTTGTGGGACTTACTTGTACATAGGTTAGAGTAGGTTTTCCTTTTATTTTTCTTAGAGTAGTTTTGCTTGCCTTGACATCATTTGACTCGAGCCTTTCTTGTTTTGGGTAGTTTAGTTTGGTTTGGTTGTTGGTTTGCTTTAGATTTTCTTTTCTTAGGGTAGTTTCCTTTCGAGATTCTCAATCTATAGTGGAGCATTGCTTTTTCACGCAGACATTTGGTATGATTTCGCTAAGTTATGTTAGTTCATTTCTTAATTATTCATTCAAGAAAATCTTAGAGTTGGAAAATCATTTTCTTTTAGTTTATCAACAAGTTATGTTTCGTACTTGACTTGGAAACTAATCATATATTGTGTCTTGACACAACTATCTTTTCGTTATAATGTTTTAAAATGTTGAATCTAAATCTTATGAATTCTTATGTATTTCTTTGAGAAATATGGGTCATGATTGATGGATTTCCTGTGGATTCCATTGCTAGTGTCAAATAGTATGACTGCTCGCTCCTGAGAGATGAATCAATTATTTAGTATTGTTTGCAGTATTACAAGATCTTATCTCTTTACATATTTTAATGATCTCGAAGTTCCTAAGAAAGTCTCTGTGAGCTTGGATTAAGTGAAAATCTTAAGGTGGTTCATGGTTTTAGTCCACTCCATTATAAGCATTTCTCCATACCTACTTTCCATCACAATTCATGTACATAATAAAAGCCTCCATCCATTTCACCCATTCCATCAAATAATAAACTCAAGTCTAATGTCCAAATTATCCATATAGTCCTACTTTTCATAGCAAACTCCAAATAATGAGTCATCAGGATAAAGGTTTGAGTGCTCTATGAACAAGGTATTTGAAGTCCATCTTTATCAATGTCAATTCATATAACCTTGGCCACTCCAAGGTAAGTAGGGTCAAGATGTTGGTATTTTCATCTGTTCCGCATAAATCCATCGATTTCAATTTTCTATCCATTACATATGTATCCACTTCACCTTCCTCAATATGTAATTACAAAATCATATGACCACATATTCCCCACCATCTGTCATATCTCCTTTCTCAACTCCCACTGCCATACTCCTCTATCCATTCACCCATTTCCTAATCATGATCAACGAATGTAAGTATTGTCTAAGTGAGAAGCTTGCAATCCCTCCATCCCATAGTTCCATGAAATAAATATTTGGATGCCCTTACCCATGAGAAAGGAAATCTTGAGAATCTTTTCACTTAAAGCACAAATTCTAGAAATCAAAGCAAAGCATGGCTAAACCAAAAGGCTCAGGTATTTAAGTCTAAGAAGTTGAATCCAAAGAGGCTTCCACATCCAAAGAATCCACTTTCATCCACTCCATTCCATTCACATTCCATCCAAAGTTTCAAGTTACTTCATCCCACAAAGTAAAATCAAAAGGAAAATTCTAAGTTTGTGTGGGTCATGAAGTTACTTCTTCATACATTTATTAGCCATCACTCCCATTCCTAAACACACCTCCCTTCCCCTTGCAAGCTTGGAAGTTTAGTTCAGTACGTGAAATGTTGATTATGGTTTCATTTCATTCACTCCACTATATACCATTTGTTTCACTACATTTCCCACTATCCTGATCCCATCACTTGTCTGGTCTATGTTTTGGATGCACTTTCCATCTACCTAGTTTTGCATAATCCACATCATAGTCCACTGTCTCCGTCCACTTTTCTATCCATTTGTATCATGTCCGTCATTCCTTACCAACATCAGTAAGTATAATAACTTGACATGGTTTCTATATGGACTATCATTTTTGATGGAATTAGACACTTGAGTCCCTTGCATTTATACCCATTATTCTATGATATATATATACAAGAAAATAGTAAAGAGAAATCCTTTTGTCCACAGGTGAAAACCACCTCTGGTGGTGCCTTGGATAAGTACCATGATGAAAACTTGGCAAACAGGCGTCATGAGTAGAGACACTTTGTCTTATTCCTTTTCATGCCATTTTTGTATACTTCATACTAGCATCATTGCCCATCTCACTTATATATATCCCTGTTATTCATCCGCCGTCTATGAACTCACCTAGCTTAAGACAAGGGAGCTTAGACGATCTTGGTTTCTAAGGGATGGAAATGAATGCAAATGCACACACTTGGATCCTTGGAATATGAATGGTCATGTTGGCAATTGGTTTTGATCCTTTGATCATGTATTTATATTTATTCGGTCTAATATGGGGGTGTACATGGAAATGTTGAAACTTGACTTTTATTTATCTTTGGAATGCTTAAGAACACCATTTTAATTGAAATCAATCTATAATCACATGGAAAAAGATGAAGTGTCTTGATCCAATAAATGACTCTTTTCCTTTTCGACTATGTCTTGTAACTGGTTTTATAAGTTGAGGAGAATTATCTAAAGGTTCTAAGTTGAGATTGGGTCCTTGATTTTGAAATGTTCAAGAACATTTCTCACATGGAGTCGCCAGATGTTGTGACCTAATCACAACTCGCCCCATCAGAAAGGGGGACCGCCAATTTTTTTTTGCTTCAGGGTTTTGGTAGTCCATGATGGTCTTGATAGTGAATCTTGTATGATCTCAATGCAAGTACAAGTTGTCTACCAAACAAGTCTTTAAAAGTAGATTTCCAAGACAACTTGAGGCAATTGTGTTAAGGAAATTTAACCAAGTGTCAAGTGTCGAAGTTGTAAAATGTTCATCAATAGGGAAAATGCACTCCAAAATGTGGAAAATGTTCTACAAGGTGCATTATGTGCCCAGGGTAATGAGGCATCTAGAGATGAGGTTGTCAAAAAGTTTGAACAAAATTGTAATTTTGAGAAAACTTAGAAATTTTTGAGATGACAACGGTGGAAAACGTTCATCCATGAACATTTTGTGCCCATCTGGAGTATAATCTCATCATGAGGAAACATCCCATCTTGATGCCATTCTAGGAGGAAGAAGAATTTGAAATGGATTCACCGAGTTTGCAAGTATGCTTGGATTGAAAATCAACATGGTGGAAATTGTTCACCTATTAACAATATGCACCGTAGAAGATGAGTTGGAAATGAGGAAAATGTTCTCCACCATGCAATTTGTGCCCTAGTTGGAGGTCTTCTTTTCGAATGAACATGATGAATCATTAATTGCCTTAGACAAATTCTTGGGAATACTTGTAAAGAACATGACAAATTGCTTAAGGGGGTTTGAAGAAAAGTTGAAGTTTGATGAAATGTTAAAATGCCAAAATGGAGGAAAATGTTCTGGAGCTTGCAGAATCTGCCCTAGGAGAACGCAAAATGTTCCTACCCATGTAAAAGATGACCAGGATAAATTTGCTTCCAGTGATAACTCCTCAAGGAACAACCTTTAAGTAAAGTTTTATCTCAAGCGCTTAAAGATAAAGTTTAAATTTTGAGAGGTTTCAAGGATAAAATGTTTGAGTAAGAAGAGCCCAAAGTGGGGAAAACATTCCGTACCTTTCAAAATCTGTCCTCCCAAGTTGTAAAATGTTCTTAAGCCAACAATATCCACCCAAGACCTCCATGAGGAAGTTTGAAGTTTGAAGGAGTGAATGACTAAATGACGATCCAAGATAAAGGTGAAAATGTTTATCAAGAGCAAGGGTGCATAATGCTCCTAATCTTGCAAAATCTGCCCTTCCCTCTAGTGCAATCTGAGAACCTTGGAGAAGACTTAAAACTTGATAATGAGACAAGGAAATCAAGGAAAATGTTCATTAAGGAGGAAAATGCGTCATTCTCAAAACCTTCTAATCTGAACAAAATTCAATAATCTTTGAAGGAAAATGATTTTACTTTCCTTCCAATCAAGAATCAATATGAAAGGTTTGAAGTTTGCCAATATGAAATGAAGTTGAAAGGTAAAGTGGGGAAAATGTTCACCAAGGAACATTATGCACCCTCCAACAAGTAAAAATCCATTTAAGTCAAGGAATTATAATCAACAAGTTTGGAAATCATCTTCAACTTTAGGACAGCTTAAGGCAAATATCCATTTAAAAATCTTGAAGAATTCACTAAGGTAAGAAGGAATATGAAAATAAACAACATAGGTTTATATGTAAAAGGAAGGAAAATGTTCATGGGCAAACAAAATCGACCCTTCCTTTTAGTGCAATGCAAAGAGACAAGAAAAATGTTCATGGGCACGTAGAATGCGCCTAGGGTGAAATGCATTTCAACAAACACCCTTCCCTTAATTTCATACACCAAAGTGATGAAGTTTGAAATTTCAAGAAAAAATGTTCAAGTTGATTGAAGTCTAAAAAAGGGAAAATGTTCATAGAGAGGAAAAATCTGCCCTACAAGGGCGCATAATGCTCATAGGCATGCAAAAGCTGCACAATTTGTCACAAAGAAAATTTGCTTCAAGAGGACCAAAATCGGCCTAGAAGGAAAGGAGATTGAGTTTTTTATTGACTAATTATAGGTTGACCTGCACTAGGCCAACCTAGTGTGAGGAAGAATGATTGGAATGCTATTTAAGAAGGCTCTAATTCTCATTTTTCACAATCATTTCAAAAGCAAATAAGCACACCTGAGCGAAAAGTAGAGCAGAACTTCATTAAGGAGACAAATTTCATCCAAAAGAGAGGGGAAAATTCACAAAGAAAAGAGATTGGAGGGTGAGCGCTTCAAAAATAGAAGGCAATTTCTACATTTTTCACTAAAATTTCAATTTGAAAAAGTAGACCTACAGAAATTTAAAAATCAGATCTGCAAATTAAAAAATCAGACTTAGCATTATTTTTATTGAATTTGTCAACATGCAGCCAATGTATTTCATGCTCTCCTTGTTTCAAATTTAAATAAGTTTTGGATAAGTATTGGAAAATGGTTTAAATTTTAATCTCATTTATCCCACATTCATTAGGAGAATGAAATTAGTAATTAAATCCCCTTTATATCCAATATCACTTTAATATTCTAATTTAATCAATTTCGTTCTTTTAGGTAGATGATGAGTTCGAAGGATCGCCAAGCATTATTCAAGAATGATATGAAAGGAGTGTTGCCTGAAACCAAGATTATGTCAAGATGGAGGAACTTGAGTGACACCAACTTGGGACACGTCAACATGGATGAAATCAAGAAGGAGTTGCACAAGCCCACTCATTCCAAGGTTATTCATATGATGCTAAGGAACAAAATCACCCAAGAAGCATGCTTTCCACCTGCATTGTTGAGTGCTGAGTTGATGTTGGAATGTGCTCTTCATTATGACTGACAAAATAGATGCATTGTGACTAATGATGGGAAAGTGTTGGCTTATTTGAGGAAGGAAGCAATTGTGGACATGTTCAACATTCCAAAGTATAAGAAGACTACACTTTGCACTCAGGAGCATGTGCAATAAGCATATGATGTTGGATCAAAGGATTTCTTGCAAGAGATCAATGCTAAGTGGATATCACAACTAAGGAATCATTATAGTAGGTTGCCCAAGAAGCTTCATAAGGAATATTTTCTTCCCGAATATGGATATATGGTGATATTTTTAAGTAGAATAATTGGTTGTCCACAGTCTTCAACATTTGAAACATGGATGTTCTATTACATGAATGAGATTGTGAAAGGCCATAAGATGATTGGTTGGGTGGAGATGATAAGTAACAATATCCATGATCCACTGACAAAGTTGGAAGAAACAAAGTCATTCTACATGAGCTCATACGTCATCTACCTATTGGCAAGGTGTGAAAGATATGTTGGATTGACTTGTAAAGGTAATATTGGATATAGTACCAGATAATTCCTTGAGTATGATTGCTATCCACAGTTGCAGTTGAAAGCCATCGCCCATTACATAAGAGTTAACAATGCCTTCTTCATGTTCATTGTGCATAAATTGCAAGGAAATATTCATAAAAAGGTTATCCAAGGAGGCTATGAATTTCGTGAAGAAGTGTGGAGATGTTACATTCAATTACCGAAGTTCACCTACCTAAGGATTCAAGGGTTTACATCTTATCCTTACTGCTTTCCAAGATATCCCATTGACAAGATGATATTTCTAGAGGTGAAAAGGCAATAGGTAGCATATGAAAAGATTCAAAATAACAAAAAGAAAGCTAGAATCCACTTCCCAATAGGAGTTGGAAGGTTAGAAATTTCTTCATCACCACAAGCTACACTGAATTAAGAAATTGAATTGCAAGCATACAACATGATACTTCATGATTCAAGCAGAGATGATTTTGATCCATTCAACAACATCTGGAAGGCATTTGATAAGAGGTATAAGCACAAGGAGCATCTCAAAGACTATTGGGTTGATGTGGTTGATGAAGAGGACATGAAAACTAGAAGATGTTCAAGGTTGACATGAAATTTGGTGAGAACTTGCAATGTATTTAGCATTCCTAGTGAACTGGAGGAAACTGATAGATTTATGTCACAAAGTTTATATGGTGCTGAGAGGCCATTCACATCAATTGGGCTGAAAAGTAAATTACACATGATGATTGTTGGATGCAAACGATCATAGAATTCACTAGAAGGTATGTGGATTGACAAATACAGAAGCTCATTCAAATTCATCACAACTTAACCTACAATTTGATGGGAGATACAAATTCGCAACAGTCTTAGGAAGTAAGTGATGATGAGTCTAGCAGTGAGCATAATAGTGAATCTAGTGGGTACAGAGATAGTTCAAGACAAGAAGCCAAGCCAAGGAAAAGAAAACAACTAGTTAGCTCACAAGGTAAATGTAGTAGGAAAAAGAGAAAATCAGGTTTAGCTCATGAATCTAGCACTTCTTCCAAACAAGGAGAAGACCTTTCAGGAACCGCTAACATGACATCTACTATGTAGGAACAAGAAAGAGATGAAGTTCCCATAGCTCCAAATGTGCAAGATCAAGGAAATGTACATGAATCTTCGAAGTCAGTTTTGCATGAGAATCATTTTGAGGAACATCATCCTAGTCTGGAAGAAGGTCATGAGATAGTTATGGGTGAAAGTGATGAAGAAAATTAGGAAATGCAAGTATCCTAGGATGACTTTGATGAAGAAGCATTCCCATTAACACCAAGAAATGAGATTCAAGAAGAGGCTAATAAGGATTTGTCCACTTTACTAGAATGGTTAAGAGAAAGAGTGAAAGAGACTACCATTGTTGAGAGAGAAATAGAACTCAATGTAGAAGAATTGCTGAACAAGGTAGGAAATGATAAAGAAAGGAAGAAAGCAACCAGGCTCTCTAAAATTACAAGGGACAATTTTGGTTCGAGGAAAGTGCACATTGCAGTACCAAGAGTTGATAAGACAATTGATGACATAGTTCCAGAAGAGTATGATGAGACCACTTTTGACTTGGGTCTGCCAACAGAAGAACAAGATGTGGAAGAGTTAGAAGATTTTGTCATAGCTATCAAGGAAAGGTTAAGGCAAGAGAAAGAAAATAGGGATCAGTTGGATCAAGAAAAATTGGCATTCAAAAGTTATATTCAACAGTTGATAAATCCAATTTGTTAGCATGAGGGAACATCTATACCACCGACTATGCTTTCACAGGAGTCCATTGAACAATTAGAAGGAATGAGATCATCATCCCTAGTGATGAAATGATGGGTAGACATAATAAAAATTAAGATTGATGGATTCATTGGAGAAATTGCTCAATAATCTGAAAGAGTTTAAATTTTTTTTGATAGAATTAAAGTCATTTCAGATAGGTGTTTTGAGTTTGAAACAATCAAGTAGAATCTCATGCTACAATTAAAGGATATGATAGATTTTCCAAGGACAACTTTAGTGGATGGGAATGTGATTGAACAAGATTCGTCATGTGATTTTTGTTTTTGGTACTTGTTGTGACCTAATCACACATTGCGCCATTGCAAATGGGGACCCCCTCTTTTTTCCTGCTTTCTGTCTTTGTTTTGCTTTAGGTTTTTTTTTTTTGTAGGGTTTGGTAATGTTGTTTTGGCCAAGTCTCGACATATTCTGGCTAAGGAGTCTGTATGTTCTCATCCTGGTGCGTGTCTTGAAGCCATGGAATTGACTAAGTCTAATGTCCTAAAATCTAATGTTTTGAGATCCTAAAATTGACTAAGTCTAAAATTTGGTGGATCCTTAGAAATCTAGATTCTACATGTTAAATCCCATGGATCTAGGACCTATCTCAAACATCCTGGAAGTATATTTCAAAATATTTAAAGTATAGGAGCATATACTTAAATATATTTTTAAATATACTTCCACTCAGGGCACTTCAAAATTGGGTGAAAATATTTAAGTGTTGGACCTTGGGCAGAAAATCCATGCCTATGAGCACAATGTGCCCATGATGAGTAGAAAATCCATTCTTATGAGCATAATATGCCTTGGGAGTGGTGTTATCTAGACATGAAACTTGCATAAGTGATGAAGATTTGATCCCTAAAAACTGTTGGAAATTCATTGCAAAGAAGATCACACTTAGAAAATTTTCATGACCAAGTTGGAGCAGAAATTCCTCATGCATGAAGAACATGTGCTCCAATAGAAGGGAAACTCCTTGTTCATGAGAACAATGTGCCCTTGTAAAGATAGGTAATTTCATGGAGATCCAATGCCTACAACTTGAAATTTAACTAAGGAACAAGTAAATGACCAAAGGAATGCAAATAAGAAATCAAGTTGTAAAATGAAGGAAATTGTTCACCTATGAACAATATGTGCTCAAGATGAAGATTTGAAAATTTGACTAAGTATGGTGGATCCAAAGTGGGGAAATTGCACCCTAGAAGATGAGTTTGAAATGAGGAAAATGTTCCTACAAGTGCAATATGCGCCCTTATTGGAGGTCTTCCTTTGGAGTAAATGTGATGAAACATATGATTGCCTTAGACAAATTCATGAGAATACTTGTAAGAACATGGAAAATTGCTTGAGGGAGTTTGAAGAAATGTTAAAGTTTGATGAAGTGTTAAGGTGCAAAAAGATGGAAAATGTTCTTGATCTTGTAGAATCCACCCTAGAAGGGTACAAAATGCTTCTGCCCTTGGAAAATCTACATGAGATAAATTGCCTTCCAATGAATCCCCTTAACAAACAACCTTCAAGGAGAGTTTATTCCAAGCACCTAATGACAAAGTTTAAAGTTTTTAAGTAAGAGAAATGCAAAAAAGTGGAAAATGTTCTTAGGCCTGCAAAACCCACCCTACAAGGGCATGAAATGTTTTTTAGCTTGCAATATGCGCCCAAGGTGAAAACTTCAAATTTTGGCTAAGTTTGGGAAATGTAAAAGTTGGGAAATTGTTCAGTCATGAAAAATTTGAGCTCCAGGATGATTAGATCCAAGAAATGCAAAATCATTCACACAAATGAGATGAAGTTCACCTGAGAGAGAAAGATGTCGAAAGTGGAAAATTTTTCTAAGTCTAAGAAATGCAAATGGTGGAAATTGTTCATCAATGAACAATTTACACCCAAGAAAAGAGGGAAATTGTTCATCAATGAACAATTTGCGCTCTAGAAGGAAAGGGAAATTTGACAAGGAAAATCATTATTAAGGATTGTTATCTTGCAACTTCATTGGCCAAAGTTCTAAGTGATGATTGTTTGAGAAGACTTGGGAAGTTTTGCAAAATTTGAAAAATAGGGAAATTGTTCATGCTTTAACAATTTGCACCCTAATTAGGACCTCATTTTTGTGGAGTCAAGATGATCAAATTCTACTATCATTTGTCAAATTTGTGGAATTGCATGAGTAAATTGTGTCAAATTGCTTAAGAGAGTTGATTGAAATAAGAAAATCTTTTCAAAATTTGACTAACTGTGAGAAATTCAAAATGAAGGAAAATGTTCATCCATGAACATTATGCACCCTAAGAGATGAGGCCTTTGGAAGTAAAGATTTTCATGCAATGGAGATTTGAATGATGAAAACTCCTAGAAATCCTTTGAAGAAATCATTTTAATACTTAGAAAATTTGTGGTTTGAAAAAGTGGAAAATGTTTACCCATATACAATTCGTGCCCAAGAAATGGAGAAAAATGTTCATGTAGGAACATTATGCACCCATGCAAGGAGAAAGAAAATTTTCCCAAAGCAAAACTTGTTCAAACCTCAATAGTTTTAAAATTGATTCCATTTTCAACAACATCCAACACCACAATTTGAAGTTCACCAAGGGAAAATACAAGAAAAAATTCTAAGTGTAAAAATTGACAAGTGAGGAAAATGTTCATACATGAACATTTTAAACCCTTTGTAGGGCACATATTGCATAGTCATCAACAATTTCCTCCTTTGGAAATTTTCATTAAAAAAAAAATTGAATTCATTTTGTGCAAGGAGAGGTCGGCCAAAGGACAGGAAATTTGAGGTTTTTTTATAACATACAGGCCAACCTGCTTAGAGGAGAGGGTGAATGCTATAAAAGGAGGTGTAAAAGCTTCATTTTCAACATTCACTCCAAAACAAATAAGAAGAGGTAAAAAGTCTAGACCTAATGAAGCAGGTAAATCATAAACAAGCAAAAACATAAATTCCACATAAAAAAATAGAACTTTCTATTATTGATTTGGAAAACTTATTACATTACAGAAGCTCAAATACAATCAGAGGAATCAACCCTCCATAGGCTACAACACATTACAGCTTCCTCTCACAAGACTCTAGAATCATTTGCCTTCTGTAACCCCAAATTAGCAAGGGTTTCTGTTTTCCCAGCTATTCTTGACTCCACACTTACCCCCTTAACTCCACTACTCCCCAGGGTTCCAAAAATAGTCATAAATAGCACTTTTGGCAGCCTCCAGCTAAATTTTGAAATTTGCAACTCCCTCTGAAAGTAGGTCAACTTCCGGGAAGCATAACTTTTGATCCGGGTGTTTGACTGACAAACTGTTTTAAGAGCCGGAAAGCTCACAATGTGAAATATCACACTGGAAATGTATAAACATAATTTAGTCAACTTTTTGGGATTTTATGGGATGTTTTAGTGCCTCATATCGCGTTTCAAAAATTTTCAGGGGCTTTTCAGAAAACAAAAACTTTAATATCTTTCAGCTCACAAATGATCTTTGTCTAATTCCTTTGCCAAAGGTCTTATATTTCCATTATGAAGCTTTTTGTAAGTTTTCACTTCAGTCTGTGTCCAAATGCAAACTTTCCTAAAATGGCAGGTAAACTTTCCAAAACTGGCAGTTTGCTATTTTTAGTAGTTATGAAAAAATTAAAAGTCCTACATAAGAAATTATGGAACTAGAAATACTAATTATGGAAAGAAATGAAACCAACTATAATGATTTTGAAGCAACATCTTTTTGGATGATGCAAGATTGCCCTTACACCATTGGATGCTCTTGCATCAAACACCTAGGGTAATTTGAGAAGTGACCCTGTCACATCTCAGGTGTGTGTTTGAGGAAAACCCAAATGGTTAACCATTTCCTTAGACAACCAAGAAGAATCTTCAATAGGCCTTCCTTTCCATTTCACTAGATATTCTTCATATTTCCTGTTCTGAGTACTTCTTCCCACATGGCTATCCAAGATCTCTTCTATCTCCTTCGTTGAAGTAGATGCCAGAATACTCCACTGTTCTTCTGTTGGTCCATCCTCTATGCCACCCTCATGATATTCTATTAAATCAGCAATGTTGAACACAAGGGAAATATTGATCCCACTCGGCAGCTCTACCTCATATTCATTTCCTAAATCATGCTTCTTCAGGATTCTACATAGTCCAAATTTCTTCATTTTTAGCTTATTGTATGTTCCAATTGGGAACCTTTCTTTTCTCAAGTGAACCATGACTTCATCCCCCACTTGGAACTCCTTATGTCTCCTCTTCTGATCTACCTCAGCCTTGTATTGAATATTCATCTTATTAATATGCTTTCTCACCTCTTCATGCAAATTCTTCAGGTGTTCTACAAAGTCTTCGTCCTTGGCACTCATATTTTCTCCTTTATCTAGCGTCCTTAACATTGAAGCATTTCTTGGACTATTGCCATATACAATTTGGAAAGGTCATTTACTAGTACTCCTATTGATAGAATTGTTGTAAGCAAATTTTGCCTGTGGTAAAATCAAATCCCATCCCTTGGGCTTATCTCCTACTAAGCATTGTAGCAAGTTACCCAAACTCCTATTCACCACTTCTGTCTATCCATCAGTTTGTGGATGGTGTGCATAACTAAACTTCAAATTTGTCTTCAACTTCTTCCACAATGTCCTCCAGAAATAACCAACAAACTTGGTATCTCGATCTGAAACTATTCTCTTTGGTAGACTGTGTAATCTCACCACCTCCCTGAAAAATAACTTTGCAATATGGATAGCATCACTAGTCTTCGTGCAAGGAATAAAATGTGCCATTTTTGAGAATCTATCCACCACCACAAAAATGGAATCACATCATCTCTGTGTCCTTGGTAAACCAAGAACAAAATC
Source organism: Cunninghamia lanceolata (assembly GCA_027924645.1). Classification (NCBI taxonomy): domain Eukaryota; kingdom Viridiplantae; phylum Streptophyta; class Pinopsida; order Cupressales; family Cupressaceae; genus Cunninghamia; species Cunninghamia lanceolata. The sequence continues at coordinate 23,179,875 of BSBN01000078.1, forward strand.
CATACAGATATCATCCCATGGCTTCTCTGGTATAGGTAATGGCTGATATAGACTTGTATTTTGACTTGCTCCTTTTGCCATCTGACATACTCTGCAACTCTGCACAAATTTCCTCACTCCTGCTACAACTATGGCCAATAATAATTTTTACCAACAATAGCAATGGCCTTATCTCGACCAAAGTGTCTGGGCAATCTTCCACTATGCTTCTCTTTAATCAGGTTCTCTCTCATGGAACTCCTCAGAATGCACAACTGGCTTCCTTTAAATAACATGCCATCTTGAATTATGAAATCCAACCATTTTGTCCTATCCAAAGTAACAGGTTCCAGACAAGCTTTCCAAGCCTCTACAAAATCTGGATCTTCAGGATATAAAATTTTGAGTTCATTGAACCCAACAACCTCTATCGTCATTTCTACCAACAAATTTGGCCTTCTGCCCAAGGCATCTGCAACTCTCTTGGACTTCCCACTCCTGTGCTTCAAAACAAAAGTATAGCTCTGCAAAAACTCAACCCATTTTAAGTGCGTTTGATTTAACATTCCTTGACTATTAAGATACTATAAAGCCTGATAATCAATATATAAAACAAAATCCTTTGGTAATAAATAATATCTCCATTTCTTCAAAGCTCGAACTATTACATAAAACTCCTGATCATAAATAGAATACTTTTTATTTGCATCATTAAGATTCTCACTAAAATAGGTAATGGGCTTACCTTCTTGGCTCAAAACAGCTCCTATAGCACTGCCACTAGCATCACAATCTACCTAAAATACCTTATTGAAATCTGGAAGTTCCAAAATAGGTTACTTTGTGACTTTTTGCTTCAATGTATCAAATCTTTTATCTGCTCCTTTAGTCCATCTAAACTCTTTTCTATCCCCTCTCATTGTCTCAGTTAGGGGTGCACAAATGCTACTAAAATTCTTGATAAACTTTCTATAAAAACTTGCCAAACCATGAAAAGATCTTACCTTAGAAGCACTCCTTGGTGTAGGCCATTCAATGATAGATCTCACCTTCTCTAGGTCCATCTTAAGACCTTCCTCTGAGACAACAAATCCCAGGTCTACCAACTCTTTCTTTGAAAACTAAAAATCAAAATATCATCCAAATAAACAATAACAAAACTTCCCAAAAAGTCTTTCAATACCTCATTAATGAGACGCATGAATGTGCTCAGTGCATTGGTTAGCCCAAATGGCATGACTAACCACTCATACAAACCTTCTTTGGTTTTGAAGGCTGTCTTCCACTTGTCTCCTTCTCTGATATAGATCTGGTGATACCCACTCTTCAGGTCAATCTTTGTGAAGTACTTGGCTTCACTCAAATAGTCTATTATGTCATCTATTCTGGGCAATGGAAATCTGTACTTGATCATGATCTTATTGATGGCTTGAGAGTCTGTACACATTCTCCTCTCTCCATCTTTATTTGGTGCTAGTACTATAGGTACGGCACAGGGACTTAGGCTCTCTCTTATCAATCCCTTCCTCAACAACTCCTGAACTTGTCTATTCAACTCTTCACTCTTGGTTGGAGTCATTCTATGGGCTACCTTATTTGGCAAGCTAGCTCCTGGTATCAAATCTATTTGATGACTTATCTTCCTTACTGATGGTAAACATTCTGGTACATTATTAGAGATAATATCATAAAATTCTTCCAACATTTTTGAGACTTTTGCTCGTACATCTTCACATTTCTCTTGACTAATCTTAGGAATCAATGCAAAGCAATGACACTCATGCTTCATTTCCTCCAAAACATTTCTACCATCTACCAAGTAAATTTTGGTAGTACTACATACCTTTTCTTCCACCTCCTTCAAGGGCTTCAACTTATGATGAACTCCATCCTTTGTTAGGGAATATGTGTTTGCATGACCATCATGGACAACCCTCCTATCATACTTCCACAGCCTCCTCAACAGCATATGACATGCATGCATTGGTATGATATCACACAGCACCTCATCATGGTAGTCACCAATCTTGAACTTCACTAAACACTGCTCATTGAACAAAGCTCTATGGCCCTTCTACAACAATGCAATCTAATATGGATGTGGATGCTTTCTTCTTGTCAACTTCAACTTGTCAACCATCTCCTTTGAAACAAGATTGTTAGTACTTCCACTGTCAATAATAATATCACAACACTTACCTTCACATTTGCACCTTGTGTGGAATAAACTCTTCCTCTGATTGGGTTCTTTCTCCTCATTCAGTAAAGTTCTTCTGACAACTAGGGTTTCTCCCCTTTTAACATCTTCAAAACACTCAGATTGTGCATCTTCATCTACATGTGCAACTTGTGCATTACCTTCAATTCTTCTATTTGTCCTTCCTTGATGTTGCAGACACTTGTATGCTTGATGCCCTTCTCCACATTGGAAACAGGTTCCTCTGAAACCTCCTCTTCCAGGTCCTTGCCTAGGTCTGCCTCTTCCTTTTCCTCTTTGCTCACCATTGTTCTGGTCTCGAGGGTGGTAGGCATTATCCCCTCTTTGATTTTGAATGGTGCCAGCTTCTTCACTTTTCTTTTGATTTTTATTACAGCCTCCATAGGGTCTTCCACTAGTCCTTCCGCCTTGACCTCTTCCCCTTTGCTTGCTATCAAATCTTTTATTCAGCTTCTCTTCCACCTTTAGGGAAAGTTGGTATGCATCTTCTATGGTGGTCATTCTAACCAGGCTCAACTCCTCTTGAATACTCAGCCTCAACCCATTAATGTAATGGGCTACCTTCTCCTTGTTAGGCTCTGTATGGCCTGTCCTGATAGTAATTTTGTAAAACTCTTTTGCATACTCCTTAACAGACTTGTTACCTTGCTTGAGTCCTTGCAGCTTCTTCAGCAGCTCCATCTTATAGTCCATAGGAATGAACTACTTCTTTAGTTTCTCCACCATTTGATCCCATATGTTGATCTTTCCTTTTCCTCTTTGGTTCCTCTCTAATTGGACCTCCTTCCACTAAATACTGGTGTGGCCCTTCAACTTTGTTTTTGCAAACTTGACCTGATTTGGATCCTCCACATCTTTGTGCTCAAAATACTCCTCCATGTCATTGATCCAATCAATAAGCTATTCCGGATTCAAATCTTTAGAATATGTAGAAACTTCAATCCCGCATCTCTTTCTGATCTTTGATATGGTCCTCAATAACCTAACTTCTACAGGATCTCCTACAGCTTCTTGTTCTTCCTCAGATAGCTCTTCTTCAGCTCCATCTTTCCTTTCTTCTCTTGTTCTCAGCTCAAACCTTCTTCGTAGTTCCTCTTCCAATGCATCAATTTGCCTTTGTAGGGCTCTAAAACCCTCTTCCATCAAATAATTCCTCTCAATACAATTTGTTCGTGGAGGCATGATGTAGAGGCACTTAGATAGGTAGAAGGATTTGACAAGATGACAAGGTTTTCTTATGTCCCTAAAGCCCAAATTCAAGGTTCTTCATGCAAAAGTGGGAACAAAAGTTAGAGGCTTTTAAATCTTCATGGAAAAGTTGATTAGACATGCATTGGGACCCATTCCAATCATTGGCAAAGGTAGATCAGACTCAGAACTAGTATTTCCTTCACAAACCCAAGATATTGCTTGTAGCCCTAGAAAAGAGAATAGTCATCAATAACTTTTGATGTAAACCTTCAAAATGAGATCTGAGACAATCAAGAGATACCCATTTGGACTCCCTATCACATATCCAAAACTGGGTATAGGTTCTTTTGGACGGTATGGCTCAACCTATAACTCCTCCTAGTGACCTAGAGCCCCAATAGGCTAAATTTGTGAAGCAACTACCCTTGCAGAGACTCATAGAACCCAACCAATCAATTGGACACATCAACTCCATTCCCAAACAAATAATTTTCTAGGTTTTGCACTCCTATGATCAAATGTTCCCCAAAATGCTTCTACGGCTCCTCAAATTGGCTTAATACATGGTCATATCAAGCCTCCTCTAGAAAATCTTACAAATACCAACTATTTCTCCCCTAAAAACACCCAAATCAATAGAAATACAAATGAGCACATCCATCCCACTAGTCTTATGGCCTTGAAAGATAGTGGGATCATCACCTTTCCATTGTTTGAGGCAAACCCTAGATTAGGTTTTGTTAGGACTATTTTGAAAGAAAACCTTATACCTCCCTACAATACAAATGTCAAAACTTCTAAACCACTTCAAATGATAGAAAAATCCATTATTCAATGAGTTAGATCATGAATATTTGCATACAATACGGTACCTAGAAGATGTACGGCCTGTAACAACTATATTCTTCAGAAAACAAAGTTTTCTTAGTGTGCAGTCCCAAAAGAATGGCTATAAAACACTCCTTACTTAATTTCAAAACACTAAAATGGATTTGATTGAAATTTAATCCTTCACCCTACTCATCCCACACATTTGGGGTTCATGACTATTCCATACAGGTGAATAGTACAAACTGTTTTCTCAGAAAATGCATAAAAAAGGCAACAACAGTAGAGAATTGGTATTTTATTGCATAGAAACTTCTTGCACTTCTTACAATGATCTTGTTCAAGGTGATTTAAACTTTCACACACCTTGACAAATACTTGGAGGTAGTTTGGTCAATGGGAAGATCCATAACCACTTCTTCCACCATCAAACTTCCTTGTATAGTTTGAAACTACAACTAATTACAACTGATTACCAGTTTTGTCACTGCCTTGTTTAGGACTGTTTAGGCTTAACAAATGCCTTGAAACACTTGGCAATGTAATTCAACCTTTGACAAACATTTATACTTCTATATGCCTTAGCACTATATGCCTTAACAAGGCTTACAACATGAAATTTGTGTGACTGCCCCTTATGACTCTTAAGACTGTCTCTATTAAAATGTGATTGCATGAGTGCCTATTACAACATGGCATCATAATCCTTATTACAACATGAAAAAATGGTCTTTATGACCTTATGGAATCAACAAAACAAAATGAACAACAAAAATAAGACATGAGTCTTTTCGTCTCCTTGGTGCTCATGCACCATACTCCCTGGGTAGAAAGAGAACTCAAGTCTCTTGAGGAAGTAGATCAGCAACTGTGACACCATGCTTCAAGATGTCTTCTTCACTCATCTGAGTGTTATCTTCAATGGGTAAGCCACTCCATTTGACAAGGAACTATTTGTATGCCTACTTTCTAGTCTTCTTCAAGACCTTGGTGTCCAAGATACATTCCAGCTTCAAGGGTTGAGTGGGTGGAAGACCCTTAACCCATTCTTCATCTCTTGCTGCTATCATATCTGCCTTTGAATCTGCATTATGATCACCTATGAAAGGAAACAAGTCTGAAACATTAAAGAGAGGAGATATGGCCAAGCCTTGAGGAAGTTCAATCTCATAGGCCTTGGTCCCAAACTTATGCACAATCTGGCATGGTCCTATCTTCTTCATGAGGAGTTTGGTTGGATGCCCCTTTGGAAGTCTCTCCTTCAAATGTGCCATGACCAAATCCCCAACTTTGTATTGTACATCTCTCATTCTCTCATTGGCTTTCTCCTTGTACTTATCATTGTTCCTTTGAAGAGTTTCTCTTACATTATCATGGATGTCCCTCATGGTAAATGCAAAGTCCTCACCTTGAGCACTTTTCCTCTCCAATCCATGGAGATCTCTCAATTCAAGAATACCTCTTGGGTGAACACTATAAACAATCTCAAATGGACTCCTTCCTATGCTTCTATTGGTGTAATCATTGTAAGAAAACTCAACTTGAGGGATGCTTGTATCCCATGCCTCTCCATGTTGTTTGGTAAGACACCTGAGAAGATTTCCCAAGGACCTATTCACCACCACAGTTTGGCCATCAGTCTAAGGGTGATAGGCTAAAGTATATGACAACTGAGTACCCAACTTCTTCCACAAAGTGCACCAAAAGTGGCCTACAAACTTTAGGTCCCTGTCAGTCACAATGTTAAGAGGAAAACCATGGATTCTAACAATTTCTTTGAAGAGCAAACTAACAATATGTGAAGCATCATTAGTGCATTTACATGGAAAGAAATGAGCCATCTTACTGAATCTATCCACCACAGCAAATATGCTATCAAAGCCTCTTTGAGTCATAGGAAGACCCAAGACAAAATCCATGCTAATACTTTCCCATGGCCTATTAGGAATAGGAAGTGGCTGATATAGACCAACATTAGATGAAGTACCCTTTGCCCTTTGATAAATACTACAACATTCAACAAATTTTCTAATATCTAATTGCATTTTAGGCCAAAAATAAAACCTCTTCACCTAATCTAGTGTTTTATCCATCCCAAAGTGACCTCCTAGACCACTACAATGTTTTTCGTTTATGATGTTCTCCCTCATGGAACACCTAGGAACACATAGTTGGCTGCTTTTGAACAACAACCCCTACTGTAATAAAAAATTGGAAAAATCAGAATGATAACAGTCTGAAAACTGTGAACAAACTTCATATACCTCCTTGAAATCTTCATCATCCTGATACATATGTTTGAGAGCATCAACCCCTACACTTTGTAACTAAATTTCTTGAACCATACACACCCTTCTACTCAATGCATCTGCCACTTTGTTGGCCTGTCCCTTCTTGTCTTTGATTGAAAAAGTATATGCTTGGAGTTGTTCAACCCATTTCATATGCCTATGATTGAGTTTCTCCTATGAATTTAGAAAGCTAAGTGCATGGTTGTTAGTATAGACATTAAATTCTTTAGGCAAAAGATAGTGCCTCCATTTTTTCAAAGCTTGCACCGTAGCATACAAGTCCAAGTCATAAGTAGAGTACTTTCTCATAGCATCATTCAATTTTTCACTAAAGAAAGCAACAAGCCTACCTTCTTGACTCAGGACAGCCCCTATAGCAAGGTTACTAGCACCACATTCCACCATAAACAACTTGTTAAAGTTGGGCAAAACAAGAATGGGCTGTTTTGCTACTTTTTTCTTAAAAATTTCAAAAGAATCATTGGCTTCCTTTGTCCAAAAAAACTTAAATTTCTGCCCCCCTTTGATGGTATCCAAAATTGGTGCACAAATATGACTAAAACCCCTTATGAATTTCCTATAAAATGTTGCCAAACCATGAAAACTTTTCACATCACCTGTTGTTTTTGGAGTTGGCCATGACAAAATGGCCTCTACCTTTGTTGGATCCATCTTCAAACTACCTTGGGAAATGACAAAGCCAAGATAGGTGAGTTCTTCCTTCATGAAGACACTTTTTTCCATGTTGATCATCAAGTTTCCATCATGTAACTTCTTCAAAACTTGATCCAAATGTTGCAAATGCTCTTCTTTAGTCCTGCTTAAAACAAGAATGTCATCCAAGTATATCACAACAAATTTGCCAATGAAATCCTTGAACACTTCATTCATGAGACGCATAAAAGTACTTGGGGCATTAGATAGACCAAAAGGCATCACCAACCACTCATAAAGACCCTCATTTTTTTTTAATGTTGTCTTCCATTCATCTCCTTACTTTATCCTAATTTGATGATACCCACTCTTAAGATCAATCTTAGAAAAGTATCTAGCCCGTCCCAAATGATCCATTAGGTCCTCAATCCTTGGCATAGGGAACCTATATCTTATGGTAATCTTGTTAATGGCTCTAGAATCTGTACTCAACCTCCATTTACCATCTTTTTTAGGGGCTAGGACTATTTGGACGGCACATGGGCTAAGGCTCTTTCTTACCAATCCCTTATCCAACAATTCTTGCAATTGCTTGGCAATCTCTTCATTTTGAGGTGTCATCTTGTAGGTTGCTTTGTTTGGCAAAGTAGATCCTGGTATGAAGTCAATTTGATGACTTATGTCCCTAATAGGTGGTAACTCATTAGGCATTTCTTCTACCATTATCCCCTTATACTTCTCTAACAATTGTTGCACCTCCTTAGGAACCTCTTCCTCTCTAGGATCATGCAAACTAGGACTATTTTTAGGCTTCAAAATCATAGCATACCCTTGGGTTCCTTTCTCCTTAAGGGTGTCTAGAAACCCTTTACCACTTATAATCATGACACTTGACCCAACACTCTTCTCTACATTCTCATCAGGGAATGGATCCATTCTATACTTCCTACCATTCTTGGTTATAATGAAAGAATTAGTTTTACCATCATGTTGTGATTGAACATCATATTGCCATGGATGTCCTAACAACAAATGACAAGCATCCATGGGAATTATATCGCACAAAATCTTGTCCTTTTATTCTCCCATCTCAAATTCTACCCATGATTATTCATCTACCAAAACTTGTTGCCTCTTATTCAACCATGATACTTTATAAGGACTAACATGAGGAATTCTTTTCAATTTCAACTTGTCTACCATTTCAATGGAAACCAAATTTTTAGTTGAGCCTCAATCAACAATTACCTTGCAAATCTTACCATAGGCCTTGCATGTTGTCTTGAACAATGTCTTCCTTTGAGGGGATTCTTGTGTTTGAGGCACCTTCAACAGGGTTCTTCTCATCATCAAATTTTCTCCTTCATGGACTGGGGCTGCACTTCCAATTGGTGAGTTAACACTTTGGCAATCTTCCTCTTGGATCAATTGGTTCCTTCTCTCTCCTCCATGAGAGCTTGAGGCTTTCTTTTCAGGACATTTGAAGGCTGGATGTCCCACTTGGTTGCATTTGTAGCGCCTTCCTGTGAAGACATTAGGACCTCTTCCTAGTCCACCAAATCTACCCCTTCCACTGGGCCTCCTTCCTCTAAAGCCTCCTCTAGAACCTGATTCTCCACTTTTCTCTTGGGAACTAGATTCCCCTTGACTTCTTTGGGACTGATTTCTACCTCCAAAACTGCCCTTACCTCTAAATTTTCTGCCACCTCTTTCCCTATTTTGCTACTCACCTTTCCTCTTCAACTTCTCTTCAGCCCTTAATGCCACTTGAAAGAATTTATCCACGGTTTTAGGGGTTAATAAACTAATTTTATCTTGAATATTAAACCTCAAACCATTTAGATACCTTGCCACTTTACCTTTTTCATCCTCCATGTATCCACAACGAAGAGAGAACTTGTGAAACTCCTCGGTGTAAGTGGCCACATCCAAATCTCTTTGCTTGAGATTTTGCATCTTCTTGTAGATCTACACCTCATAGTCTAATGGAAGGAATTGGGACTTTATTCTATCCAACATTCTGCTCCATGAAGAGATCATGCTCTTCCCATTCTTTACCCTCTCACCTTGGGTGTAATTCCACCATGTAAGGGCAGCACCTTTGAGTTTAGTTTTTGCAAACTTCACCCTCTTGTTCTTAGGAACTTCTCTGTATTCAAAGTAGTTGTTTAGGGCCTCAATCCATTCCATGACTTCATCGGCATTCATCTTGCCACTGAACATGGGAATCTCCATCCGAGCCTCTGAAGAATCCTTGCCAATTGCCTTGATGGCTTCAAGGAAATGTTTTTGATCTGCAGGTACCTCTACCTCCTCTTGATCTTCTTCTTCCTCCTATTTTTCTTCTTCTTCATCAAAATCTTCTTCTATCCTTTTCCCTAACCTCAATGCCTTCAACTCTTCTTGGAGTGCTTCCTTGAATCCACTTTTGATCTTTTCTTCCATCTCCTTCAACTTCTTAACCACCTTAGTGGTCATCCCTTTTGGATGCATATTGCTAGCCTCTCCTTCACTCTCTTCTGCTGACATATACTAGGCCTTAAACAACCAACAATAGAACCTTTTATGGCTCTGATACCACTATGATGTAGAGGCACTTAGATAGGTAGAAGGATTTGACAAGATGACAAGGTTTTCTTATGTCCCTAAAGCCCAAATTCAAGGTTCTTCATGAAAAAGTGGGAAAAATAGTTAGAGGCTCTAAAATCTTCATGGAAAAGTTGATTAGACATGCACTGGGAACCATTCCAATCATGGGCAAAGGTAGATCAGACTCAAAACTAGTACTTCCTTCACAAACCCAAGATATTGCTTGTAGCCCTAGAAAAGAGAACAGTCATCAATAACTTTTGATGAAGACCTTCAAACCTGGATCTGAGAGAATCAGGAGATACCCATGTGGACTCCCTATCACATATCCAAAACTAGGTATAGGTTGTTTTGGACGGTATGGCTCAACCTATAACTCCTCCTAGTGACCTAGAGCCCCAATTAGGCCAAATTTGTGAAGCAACTACCCTTCCAGAGACTCACAAAACCCAACCAATCAATTGGAAACTTCAATTCTATTCCCAAACCAAGACTTTTCCAAGTTTTGCACTCCTATGATCAAATGTTCTCCAAAATGCTTCTATGGTTCCTCAAATTGGCTTAATACATGGTCATATCAAGCCTACTCTAGCAAATCTTGCAAATACCAACTCTTTCTCCCCTACAAACACCCAAATCAATATAAATGCAAATGAACACATCCATCCAACTTGTCTTATGGCCTTGAAAGCTAGTGGGATGGTCACCTTTCCATCATTTGAGGCAAACCCTAGATTAGTTTTTGTTAGGACTGTTTTGAAAGAAAACCTTATATCTCCCTACAATACAAATGTCAAAACTCCTAAACCACTTCAAATGATAGAAAAATCCATTATTCAACAAGTTATATCATGAATATTTGCAATCAGTACGGTACCTAGAAGATGTACAGTCTGTAGCAGTGATATTATTTAGAAAATAGAGTTTTCTTAGTGTGCAGTCCTAGAAGAATGGCTATAAAACACTCCTTACTTAATGTAAAGACACTAAAATGGATTTGATTAAAATTTAATCCTTCACCCTACTCATCCCACACATTTGGGGCTCATGACTATTTCATATAGGTGAATAGTACAGACTGTTTTCTCAAAAAATGCAGAAAAAAGGCAATAGCAGCAGAGAATTGGTATTTTATTGCATAGAAACTTCTTGCACTTCTTACAATGATCTTGTTGAAGGTGATTTAAAATTGCACACACCTTGAAAAACTCCTTGGAGGTAGTTTTGTCAATGGGAAGATCTATAACCACTTCTTCTACCATCGAACTTCCTTGTGCAGTTTGAAACTACAACTAATTAGAACTGATTACCAGTTTTGTCACTGCCTTGTTTAGGACTGTTTGGGCTTAACAAATGCCTTCAAACACTTGGCAATGTAAGTCAACCTTTGACAAACATTTAGACTTCTATATGCCTTAGCACTATATGCCTTAACAAGGCTTACAACATGAAATTTGTGTGACTGCCCCTTATGACTCTTAAGACTGCCTCTATTACAATGTGATTGCATGAGTTCTTATTACAACATGGCACCATAATCCTTATTACAACATGAAAAAATGGTCTTTAGGACATTATGGAATCAACAAAAAAAATGAACAACAAAAACAAGAGATGAGTCTTTTAGTCTCCTTGGTGCTCCTGCACCAAGGCATCTTGATCTCCGTAGCAAACCCACAACCTCAGGTCCTAGTGCAAACTGCCTCATGGTTGATGATCTGTCTACATAGTTAGGAACCATTGCTCTGATACAACTTGATGAAGGGGGTAAATCATAAAGCAAGAAACAACAGAAATTACACAAAGAAAATAGAACTTTATTTTATTGATTTGGACAACTTATTACATTACAAAAGCTCAAATACAATTAAAGGAATCAACCCTCCATAGGCTACAACACATTATAGCTTCCTCTCACAAGACTTTGGAATCATCTACCTTCTATAACCCTAAATCAGCTAGGGTTTCTATTTTCCCACCTATTCTTGACTTCACACTTTCCCCCTTAACTCCACTACTGCCTAGGGTTTCCAAAATAGGCATAAATAGCACTTTTGGTGGCCTCCAGCTAAATTTTGAAATTTGCTACTCCCTCCAAAGGTAGGTCAAGTTTCGGGAAGCATAACTTTTGATTCGGGTGTCTAATTGACAAACTGTTTTAAGAGCCAGAAATCTTGCGATGTGCATTATTAGGCCAAAAATCTGTAAATGGATTTCCATCAACTTTTCAGGATGTTATGGGATCTTTTAGTGCCTCATATCTTGTTTTAGAAATTTTTAGGGGCTTTTCAGAAAACAAAAACTTTAATACCTTTCATCTCACGAATGATCTTTGCCTGATTCCTTCACCAAAGGTCTTATATTTCAGTTATGAAGCTTTCTATAAGTTTTCTCTTCAATCCGTGGCCAAATGCAAACTTTCCTAAAATGGCAGGTAAACTTTCCAAAACTAGCAGTTTGTTATTTTTAGTAGTTTTGGAAAAACTAAAAGTCCTACATCATTATTCAACAAATTATGGAACCAAAAATACTAATTATGGAAAGAAATGAAAACAACTGTAATGATTTTGAAGCAACATCTTTTTGGGTGATGCAAGATTGCCCTTACACCATTGGATGCTCCTACATCAAGACCAAGGAGCAGAAATTCAGAACAAGAAGGCATATTTTATACAAGAAAGAAGGTAAATTTGGAAGGATAAAGCCAAAGAAGGCTAAATGCCACAAGGGAGAAGATAATTTTACCATTTTATCAAGTTTAAATCCATTCCAAAATTAGATTTGCAGAAATAAAAATTAGACTTAGCATTATTTTCATTGAATTTAGTCAATTAGCAATCAAGGTATTCTATGTTCTCCTTATTTCAAACTTGAGTAAGGGTTTGAAAATGGTTTTAAATTAAATCCCATGTATCCCACATTCACTAGAGTTTTGAAACTATCATCATCTTGTTCATTTATTAAGCACTAAGCTAAGGTACTAATTTAAGGTGTTTTGTAGGTGATGAAGAAGAACTACAAGAGATAGTACATGAGGAAGTTCAAAGAATGGAGGAAGGTGTCCCAAGGGATCAAGATCCGAGCATTGCTCTTCATCAAGAGTATACCAAGAACACCACACTTCTAAGAAGGCTTCATTTCCAGATGAAGAACACCACTTCACCTTGCACTCTTCATGATTTGGGAAGTTCAAGAGTCAAGTTCCACATCCAAGCTCTAGGATCATTCATCATCTATTTGATGTGTCATAAGGACAAATAATTCCTTATAAAGTCTACTCTAAGGATGCACATACATGATATCTTCCTACATCATCCAGCGTTGAAGCCTACACAAGAATAAGAATTTTGCAAGATGAAAAATGAGCATGTACGTCAAGCAATTCCATGAATTACATCAAGACAACAAGAAGAAATCTAAAATCCACAAAATTTGCAAGTTTGAAAGATGTAAAGTTCTAGAGGAGAAAATTGAAGTTCAAACACTATTCCATGAAGATGATACAATTTTGGAAGTTATTCCAAGTAGTGTGAACACCGAAAAGACTAAACTAGTTTGCAAGTTGATGAGGTGGCATGTGCATGTCATTAGTCCAATCATATTTTGCCCCATCATTTGTCCAAGATTCTAATTCATTCTTATCACATTGGGAAATGTGCCTTCATTGCCTCCCTCATGTTCTAAAAATAGTAATTTTCATAACAAATTGCTTTGTTGTCTCAATCTTGGCCATTGATTCTCAAATCAATCCTGACCCTTCATGTAATTTTTGGAGTCTGTAAAAGGCTCACTGCTCTCATTTGTAAAGGAGGATACATTAGAGATATTAGGAGTAGGAGAATAGGATAACGAGTAGAGTAGAGGAGACTTCTTAAAGTCATTGAAGAGACATTGAAATTGTTGTAAAAATACTTCCAAGATCAATACAAGCTCATTGTTGGTTGTTTCATGGTGATTTTGTGTGGTTGCAAAATGTTAACATGGTTTCTAATTTATTGGATGTGATGGAGAGATGTTTCCAAGTAGAGTATAATTAGATTAGAAAGTTCATTGATATAATGTTAAATGTTAAGATATTTGATAAATTCCGTAATGGTTCATACTTTTTGTGGATTGTCGAAGGTAACTCACTTTGCAAAGCTAGTCTGAACCTTCATATGCTTTAGTTTGGTTGTGGATGCTAGTTCAAGCTGCACCAGTTGTGGGTGTTTGGATGAAAGTTCACAATAGGAAAATCCTTGATTAACCTTAGAAGATTACACCAACTTCATGTAATTGTTGGTTCGCATGGTGAAGCGAAGTCTGATTTCATGAGGAATTTGTCCATCTTGGCATGTTTCATTATACCATTGTCCTTAGAATAGCTTTCTCAACCCTTGCCTTTTGCATTTTCTTTTGTAGTCAATTAGGAGAAGTTCCATTTCATAAGGAAGGAATAACATACTTGATTCGAGTAAGGAGTCAATTCAGTATAAGTCCCTTTGTGAGTTTTCAGCAATATCACCTCAATACTACCGAGTTTATCCAATTTGCAAGTCAAGAACTAACATTAAGGAACCTTGGAGTTGTCTCAGTTGATCACATTGTTAAGCATTCAAGAGAGAATAGAATACTTAGTATTTTATACTGAGTTTGCATGTGCTTAAAAAACACATCAATAGTATTACAATTTGCATATAAGGGAGCAAGTTCTGAAAAAGTGGAAAGTGAAAGGGTTCACATAAGTAGTGCACTACAAAGAGTTTGAAGCAAGATACTTAGTTCAATCAATGGTATGTGTGATCTTTCGGGAGAGATTGATATCAAAAATTTGAAAAATCACATACATGCATCTTACTTCAACAATATTCACAACATTACTAGAGAACAGATGGACAACATTTCCTTGCTTTGTACATTCATGGGTGCACATCAGGCTTGGACGATAGAATGGGGGAAGACACTTGTCACATACATAGCAGATTTGACAAATGCAGAGAGAACCATTCAATATGCACCAAATGTACCAATTAGAGACATTTCTAACATTGTGTCCAAGTTCATTGCATTTAGAAGAAGAGATAAGCATAAAGGGGATGTGCCATGTTGACAATCTATTGCAAATATGTGCCTAAGTGGGTCATTATTGATGTCAACATATCCTTGTTTCCATTGGTGTCAACTGTATCCTATTTTACTGTCTACATAGAAGATTAGACTGTTGAGGATATTGAGAAAATTAATCAATGCATGCGAATCATGTGGCTGTGTAGAGGATTGTCAGAGACTACTCCAGTTGAGATTTGAGAAATCCGCATGAATATTTGAAGGCGTTATGGCCATCCAAGTAGAACTGGTTCCTATAATACTCAAGAAAGATAGAGTGACAGGAAAGAGGTCTAGATTGCTCTGGTAATATAAAATTGTGATCTACGGATCTAAAGGCATGTTTGGGAAGTCAATGTATATCATCAACACAAGTGGTTCATGGTTTGGAGGTCCACAAGCTATCCTTCTAGTTTGACAATCATGGCAGAGAGCGTTCTTGAGGTTCCAGAGGAAGATTCAAATGCTTTTGATAATTTGGTTTAGAATGGATGTTATTGGTAAATTCAATGTGCTTGTGGAGGTCTCTGGATTGTATGGCTACTGTGTTAGAGGTCTGCATTGAAGTTTGAGCTTGTTGATTGAAGATTTTGTCTTTGAGGTTGATGTTCTTCCCAGTCTTGGCTGACCAGATGATCCTAGCCTATTGTGGATCCCTTAGAGTATTTTTATGAAGCGTGGAGTGGTTGTAAAAGAAGATTCAAGTCTTAATTTTGTTTGGTCAACAGTGTGATGATCTGCGTCAAGGTTAGTTGACCTTGTTGATCATTCCAAGGTTGATGAAGTATATAAGTATTTGTTGAAGAGGTATTGAAATCATCCTTGTGAAAAATAGATCAATCTAAAGAAAGGATTAGGAGTACAGCAGAGAAGAAAAGGAGCGAGAGCAATATAGAGTGTGGAGAAGAATTTGGGGCACAGCGAAAGTTCTTGAGCATTTATTGAAACTAAATCAGACATGAAGTAGATGCTATTTCTCGGTTAATTCTTTCTAAATAAATTTTGTAGGCAGTGAGCCTCTCTTTTGAGTAGCGAGCTCTGGGTAGTGTGCTTGAAGGCACGTACCTTCTATTTTACAAAGTACTATTAATAGGGTACACATTTTGTGGGTTAACCCCCACTGTGGTTTTTCCCTTAACCAGGTTTCCATGTCAAAATCTTGGTGTCAAAAGTGTTGATTATGTTTATGCTTTGATGTTGTTGATCTATGCTTTAATGTTTACATCACTAATCTGATAGTAAGATAATAAAGAAGGTTAAAAGCAGAAAAGTTTTTATTGTGGGACAACTAATTCACCTCCCCTCTCAGTTGTCTAGTTCAAACAATTGGTATCAGAGCCAGATCCTCTCTAAAAGCCTAACCACTTGAGGAGATCCAAGATGTCAACCTACAAGAAGGATAGTCCAAGATTTGATGGAATAAATTATTTTGTTTGTAAAAACTACATGGAGTGTCATTTACAATGCATGGGTGATGCTTATTGGGCAATAACCAGTGTTGAGTATAAACCTCCGGAGAAAGGTCCTTCAACTCCTGATCAAATCAAAGATGCTGAAAATAATCTTCGAGATAAAGAAGCCTTGTTGAGTGCCCTAACTAATTCAGAGATGATAAATGTCTTTGGTCTAAAAACTGCTTATGAAATCTGGAAAAAGTTGGAGTATCTGTATGAGGGTGATAAATATGTCAAATGTGCAAAGCTACAAAGTCTGAGAATAAAATTTGAAACTATGGGGATGAGTGAAGATGAGAACATCACAATCTACATGCAAAAGATAAATGAACTTGTGTGTGGCATCAGGTGTGCTGGTGGAACTTTGGAAGAATCAGAAATTGTATCAAAAGTACTTAGATCTTAACCGGATTCATATGAACATAAGGTCGTTGTTACCATTTTTTCACCACAGCTCAAAATTGGCAGAGGCGATGCAACAAATTTAGTTTTAGAGTGAAGGTTAACATTCTTCTGTTAGAAGTTATTTTCATAGTTATTGTGTTTCAATGATAATTCCAGTGTTGTTTAGGGTAAGAAAGAGAAGGTCATAGCCATCATTGTCTTGAAGATCTTCAATCTTTGAAGTTGTCTTCTATTCCTGCTCTTGATCTCAACATGAACCTACAAAAATGTGGGAAGTTCCTATTTGATCTCTTGTTATGAGATATTTATATCCTATTAGAAGAGGCATAACACTTTATTTATAATGCATTGATCAATGAACATCATCCACATGCAAGAAGAGATGAGAATGAAACAATCATGGAATTTTAATGTTTTATTCTAAACTGTTTGTTTCATGTGCAGGTATAGGATAAGTCATGTAGTTGATTGAAGAAAAATTAGCATGTGGAGTAAAATGGGCTCACACAAGGGTTTAGCCCAGCATGCTACCCCCAAGTTTTAAGAGGATTGTGGAAAGAGTCTGAAAGAGAAGCAGTGTCACATAGAGACCCTCCAAGATAAAGACAATTGTCATGTGTTTTGATCATATTGCAAAAACTATGATATTAGTTCCTGAGATTTTTGAATATGAATTAGACAAAAGTAAGATGCAAAAATCCTTTCAATTTCTCACCAACCCAATTTGTAGTTTACGAGGAACCGTCAAAAGCATAATACATAGCAAAATGAAGATATAGTCGCGTGTTTTAATCATATCTCACAAAATATGATCTGGGTTTTTGAGATTTAAAGAAATAAATGAGAAGAGAATAAAGTACAAAAACTCTTTAAATTTATCACCAACCCCATTTGTCATTTTCAAGTAATCTTCACAGTGGAGGACCCTCTTTTTTTGCAAATATGAAGCTACAAAAAATTATTGTAAAATGATATTTCAAGCAATATCTTATAAATTGCTTATAAATATTCATTATTTATGTAGTTAAAACAAATTAAAGCAAACCATATCTTTCTTTTTTTCATTTTCTTTCTTTTGGGAAGATATGGAAAAAAATAAGCCTTTATTATTGTTTTGTAAAAGAAAATTAAAAGAGGTAAGATTAGGCAAATTAGAAGGAAAAGCTGTAGGACCTATTGTAAGACAAATATTAAAGCAATGTTATTTATAAATTGCTTTTAATATTTTGTCATTTTATACTATTAAAACTATTAAAGAAAATCAAATATTTTTTTGGATTTGCTTTATTTTCAGGCAGATGAGGACAATAAAAAAAACTAAGCTTTTATTGAGCAAATAAAGTTTGTTTTAAAGTAGATTTTGGGGAGGTCTACCTTGAGGAAGATTTTGGCAGCTTTCATATACAGATTGGAGGTGATTTGAAGGATTTATTTTTGGCTTTTCAGTGGAGCTCGAAAATGGATCAAACTTTCTATTCTAGGCAGATTTCTCATCTTTTTCCTTGGGAGATCTTTGGAGTTATAAATAGGGGAGAAAGACTTAGTTTTTTGGGAGTTGATATCTTTGTTTCTTCCTCTCTTGTTCATTTGCAAAGAGATTTGTAAACATTCTTTGTACTCAGATACTTAGTTTCTACTCCTTTCAGTTTTAATAAAGCAGTAGAGTTCTCCTCTTTCATACTTTCTAATTCATTTTGTAATCAATGATCTGATGTCCCATTGTGATTCAACCTTAGAATCCTTTTTATGTCTCATTGTTGCAGGATTGAGTGCGAAAGTTTCATGCAATATAGGTTGCATGTCATGTTTAGCCTTGGTTAGTGGGTTGAAGTTGTGATAAAACTTGTGTTTTTCTTTCATGCAAACCTCTAGCTTTCAAGCTTTCTTGTGAATTACTTATGTATTGCATTGTTTTTGTAAAATTGTGAGGATAAAAGGCTTTGTGAGGCTGATTGTGAGTCAATAGATAAAATTCTGGTAAAATATCCTCAGGTTTTAGAATTTAATTTTTAGTTATCTTCTTACCCTTTCCTCAAGAAGTCTTTTAGATTAGGTGATTTATCAATGGAACCAGCCCACTCTGGAGGTTCACTCCAAGTTTTAGCCAACCCATAGGCCTAGGAGTGTTCCCATGTGTCAACAGGTAGCTAAGTTGATAGATTAGCATTGGGTATATATCTGATTGATAACAGTTTTTGGCACGCCTGGTGGGATTGATTGGACTATCTCAGTCCAATTGCATGTTCATATATCACTGATATCTAGTGTGTGTATCAGTGATCTCAGCCTTTGGAGGTAGAAAATCAAACACATCTGGTGACTCTGAGTTTAGATCTACTGATTTTAGTAAGATCTAGTGCTCGTATGTTATAAAAATCACCTTTCATTCTACTTTCTATCTTACATATGAGTAGAAATGACATATTTTCATAGGCAGTATGAATACCCACCACCATACTATGAAAATACTACCCATAAGGTACCTTATCAACCATATTAGACCAATCAAGCTATTGTTTCTAATCCCATGGCCCTTGAAAATTAGCATACAAAGTATGATTACCACCCACCCATCCTTGCTCAGCTTCCTCACCACCCATATATAAGGAGTCATAATGTTAGTTTTAGTCCAAATACTCAGGATGCTTACTGCATGCCCATTCATGCCCAAGCTCCTAGTCATCCTTCTTACAAAATAAAACAATCTAAAATGATAGAGATTAAAGGCATGATGAGGGACACTATGTCAGATCTCAACAAGCAAGTGGAGGAGATTAAGAGGGAGCTTGAGTATAAACAACACCAGGAGGAACTAGCTTATCAAGCCTATCTTCATGAGCAAAGGTTGTGTTGGTGATTGTTTTGATGCAATCATAACAATTAGTTAAAATTCACATAAAATGAACCAAAACTAACTTGAAAGATATGAAGGAATCAGGTAAGATTCGCTTAATCCCAAGTTTAATATGGTCAAGTCTTTACCTATTGGGCAAATTTAGTTGGTCAATGTGAAGCTATAATGTTCAAGGGGCCTTACGGAGTTTAGGGTTTCCCATTGGTTAACTAGACTCAAACTATGCAAAAGATCAATAAATATCAATATGTTGTTCATCCCTTTTACATAAAAGTGTTACTGTACTGCAAAGCTTTAAATGGTCTTCCTGAATTATTGTAGGTTTCTCCTCTTAAATATTTATGAAAACTGTCTACTTTCAACTTTGTTATGCATGCTCTTTCAAATGTGAAACAAATTTCCTTCAAATTTCTACGTTTTTAGCTAAGTACTTTAAGATGGGTTGGGAAAAGTTAGAAAGATCTAATCTAAACATCATTCATTCTACCAAAGGATCTAATTGTTCTGTTATCCACCATATAAGTATTGCAGCAAATTAATCAAATCCATAGACAAAAACCTTAAATGTAAGTTCTGAGCACTTTCACAAACATACACCTAAAATTGCAAGCTCTAAGAGAAAATGTTTCAAACACAATGAAGAGTAAGAAAACACTCAGAAGATAGATGCAGAATTCCAGATTCAATTGTATTAGAAACAGATAGTCATATAAAATTTACAATGTCTGAATGACTCTTAGATTCATTGATCAAATTGTAGAAAACTTACAAGCTTTACAGATACAGCAAGGAGGTAGGATGTTCCACACGCTCCTTGTTGCAGACACAGGCAACCTCCTTCTTCTACTTCTAAACTAAAAGGTCCCTCTATTCTAAATGTTAAAACTAGTTACAAGTGCTGGCTATTTTCTAAAAAAAATCCCTGTGTAACCTTATTACAGTGTACCAAGGCACCATATATAGACTTCCACTATCCTCAATACAGCCCAAAACCCTAGTTAAACAATGGTTCAAACCTCTGGTTACAGCAATAAATTCTAGAGAACAAGTCTCCCAAAATATCTCTAAGCATACATCAAATCTAGGCGAAACATGCCCTTCTGGAAACCCTAGCAGCTCAATAATAACTTCTGTGGTCTGCTGCAATAATGTTTTCAGCTACATTTTGTCTTTATCAATGAAGGCCTTTGACTTCCTCACCCTTCATCCTTATCTTCCTCTGCTCCTGAGATCGGATCTCTTCTCTACGACGCCATCATCATCAAGTTTCAGCTCTTTCCTCAACTGCAAACCTGCAAAAAATGGATAAGCAATAAGTATCATCATTTAATAAACCTGCAGGAAGAAAAATAGCTGCCAAATCTAGTTGTGACTATGTGAACGCAGAAATTGGGCCCTAAATCTGTGAAAAAATGTGGGTCAAATGCATATACATCGTCCAAAACAATCGGGTCAACCATCGTTGACCTAAGACATGCATTTGGGCCCTAAATCGTCCTCAAATTCCTATCGCTTTGTCTTTTCCCACTCATTCTTCTGTTTAATCTTTGTATACCCAATATACAAGCTAGGCGTTATACATCCATTTAATCAGATTTAAATTCATTTGGATTCTGACTTGTATGCGTGCAATGTATATTCAGAAATATACAAGTCTGAATTTTATACAATGATTTAACCTTATTCCATAATACCTTCAATTCTGACAGTTGTATAAACTGTTGTATATCGCAATGTATGTGTAAATATACAAGTCGGATTTATACAATGAATTAACCTTGTTTCAAAAACCTTTTAAGTCCGCGTTGTATATAGTGCTTGTATCTTCGCTTGTATGTTTATTATATACAAGCTGGACACATACATCAATTTAACTTTTCTTAACCTTCCTTTGCATCCGTGCAATGTATAAGTGCATGGTATCTTTTGATGTACATTTGGGTTTGATACAACAATTAAATCAATTTTGATTTTCTCTTTGATTCCACCTTGTATAAGCGTAATGTATATCGGTTTGTATATAAGAATATACAAGCACAAAATATACATTGAATTAACTTTGCTTCAAAACTTTCCAAATCCGCACTTGCATGTATATTATTCTTGTGTGTGCCAATATGCAAGCCGGAACATATACAAGGACCTTTCGTTGTTTCATAAGTCCGTCGGGTCCGGCCAATGTATATTTGTATTGTATGTTACTCAAACATACAAACCCGCAGATATACAATGAATTAACATTGTTTGATAATATTTGGATTCCGCGCCATGTATAAAGTGTTTGTATATTTTACCTTGTATGTTTCAACCTGCCAAAATATACAACGTGAGATACATGCGACAGAATTCAAACCTTCATTCACTTTAACCCTAAAACTATTTCGAATCAAACTTGCATGTATAAATAAAGCTTTTATTTAAAATACATACAAGTAAAAAAGAATATACAAGCACTATTGTACATGAACCCGATTGCAAAAGCGACTAAGTACAAAACAACATTGCACATACAAAGGACTTTGTATATGCAAAGCGATATACAAACCTGAATGTACATTTTACCAAAATGATCATAACTTGCAAAATATGGTAAATTTTAAGATGGTTCAAAAAGCAACCCTAGCTTATTTTTCACAAGGAATCCAACCATATCATGCCCCGATACTGAAAATGCATTTTTCTCTATTTTTTAAACAAAGCTTGAAAATTTTGACTCTCTTTTCCCTTTACCACCAAGCAAAACAAAACACACACAAGCAAAAGTAACAGCCATAGCAGGGGTCCTCATTTTGCTAGGGTGTAAAATGGGGCGTGTTGTGAACATCACAACAACTAGCAACCAAACAAAACAATTAAATTCAAAGTGTTCAAGAAAACTAGATGAAATAAATGTAGAATTTCTGACTATCTTTCTTGCAAATTATTATCCAACTTGAGACCTAAGGTATTCAATAAGGGTGCATGAATTTTTATTTTCAGTTTAAGTATGTGCACGTGATTAATTATCCTCATCTTGAAGATTAGTTGAACAAACCAATGACTGATATTAGCCTACGTAGGTGAGGATATTCCCTCATAGCTGACCGGATAGAGCCTTGCTGCCAGCGAGCGTCTATAGCCCCAGCAAGGTTATCGTTACAATTCTCTTAAGTAGAGCCCCACTGCCAGTGAGTGTCTATAGCCCTGGTAGAGTTACTTAGATGGCTTAATCCAGATTTTCAGTATAATCCACTTTATTATTTATTTATTTATTTTTATTTTATATTTTACTGATTTTGATATTTGATAGAAATTTCACAAGATATAGCAATTTGTAACTTTATGATGCAAGGAATGAGTACTTGCTGAAATTAAGCTGAGAATTGTAATGGTAGCAAGGGTTACCTCTGATTTTTCACCTAATATCTACACTGGTAGGTTCAACAAACCCAGGGATTTTAGGTGTGTCATCGTGAGAAACCTCCTTTGAATTCTCAATCACTATTATTGAATACAAACTTTTAGAAGCTAAACAACTCTCCACATTCATGACAGTCACAACAAATTATGCATAAATTGCAAATGATTAACCTAAATATTCTGAATTTTATACTATTTTCAATGGTTGTTAGCTTGCTCCCTAATACTCTAAAGGAAACTAAAGATCCCTGCTGAGGAGACAACAAACAAACCAAACAACAAACTGTACAAGGAAAACAAAAAAACCAAAAGAGACTGTACAATCAGCAAAAACAAAACAAAAACAACAAAACAAAAACAACAAAATAGAAAGAAACAAAACAAACTGTACAAACAACTAACCTAAAAGAAAACAACAAAAGAAAATAGTAGAAAGAGAAAAACTATACACTACTTACACTATATTACACACAAAAAAAATGGACTACCCCCTTTACCTCAAGCCTGGAAATAGTGTTTCAAATGTTGGCCATTAACTGGTAATGGCACATCTTCCCCTATCAAGGTCTTAAGTCTAAATGTGTTGTCTCCTATTATTTCTGAGACTTGCAATGGGCCTAACCATAGTTTATCGAATTTTCCATGACTCCTCTTCTTTTCATGTGCTTTATCCCAGCACAGCACTAAATCTGATATCCTAAATGTTTTGACTCTTACCCTCTTATCAAACCACCTCTTAACTATTGCTTGGTGTTTGGAAAATTTTTTGATGGCTTGACCTCTTTTTTCATCTAATTGTAGCATTTGTACTACCCTGGCTTCTCTTTGGTTATCAAAGCCTAAATACTCATTTTCAAACTTCCAAATTGGTATTCTTAGATTTACTGGAAGTATGGGATCAGTCCAATAAACTAAATGATAAGGTGCACTGCCTAAGGCTATTTTGAACTTGGTCCTATCTACCCATAATGCATATTTTAACAAGCTATTCCACTCTCTAGGACTCTTTGCAATCAACTTCTTGATTATATCTAATAAAATTTTGTTTGTAGACTCAGCTAATCCATTACCTTGAGGGTAATAATTAGAAGAAAACTTTAAAACAATCCCGTATTCAAATGCCCATTTAGAAAACTTTAAAGAAGAGAAAGCAGGGTCGTTATCACATACCAATGAATAGGGAGTTCCAAACCTGGTTATGATGTTCTCTTCAAGAAACTTGATAACT
This sequence comes from Cunninghamia lanceolata, assembly GCA_027924645.1. Taxonomy (NCBI): domain Eukaryota; kingdom Viridiplantae; phylum Streptophyta; class Pinopsida; order Cupressales; family Cupressaceae; genus Cunninghamia; species Cunninghamia lanceolata. Next base: position 23,204,050 of record BSBN01000078.1, read on the forward strand.
ACCTTGGTTGTGGAGAATTTGCAACATGTAGCCTCAGTCCACCTTGTACAGTAGTCAGTCACCATTGGTATGAACTTGTGTCCTACAGAAGAAGGAGGATTGATGACTCCAATGAAATCTAGGCCCCATTGTGCAAATGGTCTTGATTCAATCACAGGTTGTAGTGGGTTGGCCTAATTCCTTTCCTTATTTGCTGCAGTCTGACAGGTGTGGCAACTCTTGATGTGACTCTCCGTATCTTTGAACATTGTGGGCCAATAATAGCCCACCCTCAATATTTTGTGTGTTGTAGCTAGATGGGAACCATGACCAGTTCCGTATTTGTCATGCAGTTCTGTCAACACCTTATCCGCCTCAACTCTATTTAGACATCTCAAATAAATTCCATCATGGTTCTTCCTGAATAGAAGACCTCTTTGCACCATATGTTTTTCTGCTTTAATCCTCAAAGCTCTCCTCTGAGAAGCTTTCATCCTGCTTGGGTACTTTCTAGATATTAGAAAAGTATATAAATCACCATACCAGTCTGATATGTCATGGTAATTCAGTACATATTGTTGTTTTATCAAATCTAGGTCTGTGTTTGCTAATGTTTGTACCAATGCCTGTCCTTTGACCAGCTTCATGGGAATGATTTCCATGTCAAACTCTTGCAGCGTGGTGATCCATTTGGCTCTCTTTTCTCCAAGTTTGCTCTGCATCAGCAGCATCTTTACGGTTGCGTTTGGCACTATGGCTTTGACCTAGCTATGCAAAACATAATGTCTAATTTTTTTCACGGCCCTCATTAGTGCAAATGCATGTCTTTTGGTATCCAGATATCTTAATTGTGCACCCTTTAGAGGTGCGCTCATAAATGCAATGGGTCTTTCTTCATTGTTTTCACCCTTTTGTGTCAAGGCAGCCGCAACTGAATGGGAGGATGTGAAGGAGTAGATATAAAACAGCTTTGTGTAGTCTAGGCTTTCCAGAATAGGGGCGTCAGAAATGGCCCACTTAATATCTTCGAATGCAGCCCTAGCCATAGGCATCCACTCCATCTATACATCCTTCTTCAACATGGTGTTTAATGGCTGTACGATCTCTATAAAACCCGTAATAAACTTCCGAACAAAGTTAATCTTGCCAAAAAATGATTTTAACTCTTTCCTATTGTTTGGTATTTGCAAATTTTTTATTGATTCTATTCTATCTGGGTCAATTGATATTCCATCTTCAGAAATGACATGCCCTAGTAATTTGCCTTCAGTTACTCCAAATGAACACTTTTTAGGATTAAGGGAAATTTTGTACCTCTCACATCGCTTAAGTATTTTCCTGAGATCTTCAGCTTGAGTGGATGTATCCTTGGAATACACAGTCAGATCATCCATATACACAACAATGCACTTACTTGATAATCTATAGAATGCAATGTCCATGGCTCTTTGAAAAGTGGCACTTGCATTATTCAGACCAAAAGGCATTCTCCTATATGCATAATTACCCCATTTACAATTGAAGGTGGTTTTTAATTTGTCATCTCTATCTATTAAAACTTGGTTATAGCCCGAGAACCCATCTAAGAAAGACATCATCCTTGCCCTGTTTATTGCTTGCAACACTTCGTCTATTAGAGGCAGAGGATAATTATCATTTTCAGATGCTTTGTTCAAGTTCCTAAAATCTACGCATAACCAGATGTCTTCATTTTTCTTCCTTACTGGTACTAAGTTAGCTACCCTGAGTGAATGTCTGACTGGGAAAATTATTCCAGCAGACATCAATTTTTTTACTTCTTCGAAGATTAGAGGCTCTAGAATGGCGTTCACAGGCCTTTGTTTCTGCCTGAATGGTTTGACCTCTAGTCTCAAAGGTATTACGTGAGTTATGATGGATGTATCATAGGTTTTCAAATCTTCATATGTCCATGCTATTATGTGTTTGTAATCTTTCAGAACATCTAAATTTTCTTTTCTAATTTTCTCAGAGCAAGCCTTTCCAATCGGCACATTTTGTGGATTTTGCTCTATCCCTAAGTTGTGTAAATCACACTTACCCCTTTCTGTTTTGGATAAGTCTTTCTGTCTCATCGCTCCATCAAAATCAAAAATATGTTCTAATTCAATTACTCCTTTGGGTAAGAAGTTGTTCTTCAAGTTGATTATATCCTCTTTGTCCCATGTTGTTTCAAGCCTTTCTTGTTCGTCAATGATCTAAGCCTCAAATACCTCATTACAAGTCAAAAAATCAATAATTTGTTGATCCCCTCCAAATACCTGAAAATGTGTAACATTGTCTGGGATACTAGGAACATTACCTAATTCTACAACAAATCGTCTCAAACCTGACAGTGTTAAGGGCTCTAATGTGCTAGCAGCAACTGCTAGTGCATCTGGCCTGTGGTTTAATTCTCTAGGGATATGCTCTATGTTGAAAGCATCAAATGAATCTATTAAACCCCATACTCTATGTCTGTAACAAATCATTTTCTTGTAATTGCAAGCATATAGTTTCCTTACTTGTCTGACTACTAGTTCAGAGTCTAAAATACCCTGATCATTTTCACTTTCTTCTTGATGGCCATGACAAGTCCCAAAATTAAGGCTTCATATTCAGCGGTATTGTTAGTACAGGAAAATTGCAGTCTATATGCTGCTAGGTATGACTTACCCTGAGGATCTATAAGTTCAACACCTGTACCCGCGCCATGTTTTGATTTGGACTCGTCACATTTTAGGGTCCACATGCCATTTTTACTTTTCTTACGTTTTACCTTGGCATGCTTTGTCTCTCCTACTACTTGTGAGGTGCTGGTATATTTATTCATGGGTATTTCTATTTGGTCAACTTGCATATGTGTATTTTCAACTTGCAAATCAGAAAGACAACTACCCTTGTCCTTTACTCTTTCTCCTAAATTTGAAATTAGAGCATATACATCACTCTGAAAGTATCTCTATGGTTGATCAGGATTCACATTTTCCTCTCGTAATTCTTCCCTCTTCATGCATTTTTTGCATTCATATTCAATGATGTCTTTGCACATTTCACAACTCTCCTTAGAATGTGGCCTATCATGGACTCTACACCTGTTCTTATACAGTTTACATTGGACTGGCAGATTTTGTTTAATGCATTCTTTCACCTCTTGTCTAATGACATGACCAAATTTCTCCATTGCACTATTTTCTTCATCCGAAGAATTTCCATCAGACTCAATGAATAATGTTGTCTCCTTGCTTACATATTTTTCTCTAATGTTTAACAACATGATCTCTTCAATTTGCAACCCATTGTTAGTAATTCTATAAACACCAGGTTCAATAGTAGCATATAATATTTCATTTGTTCGATTATACTCTGTTATCATGTGTTTCATCCTGGGTTCTACCTCTATTCTAATCTGGTTTGGGACACCTCTCCAAGGTAGCCACATATGTGAAAAATTAGTGGCCATATATCCGTTTAATGTCTTGGACCAATCCCTACTTAGCAACATTCCATAATTCATGGGTATGTCCACTATTTGAATGTCAATGAATTGGCTTACCCTAGGGTCCGAAGCTAATTGCATCTGGATGTTCATCAATTCTCCTATCAAACTAACCTTAGTTTTATCTAACTGTGTGACAACCCTAGCAGATCTGGTTGGGGTCAGCTCGAGAGTTTTACATATCCCTAAGAGCATTACGTTGGCTGAGGCACCAGAGTCCACCATGCAATTGTGTATGTTCTTCCCACACAATCTAACAGTTAATAAGAAAGGAGGAGCATCCTTTTTATCGGCATACATTACTACATTTGTATTAGAAGGCTGCTCAACTTTCTTACTTTTCTCTTTAGGCAGTGAATCTCTACTAGGAACAGCTATATCAGTAGCAACCTCATCTGTCATGGATGTATCCAGAGATTTGATAAAAGCATTTCTAATCCCTGGGGTTTTCAATAATTCATTCAGAGGTATACTGACCTTAATTTTCTTTATTTCTTCTGACAACTAACTCATTAATCTTGTTGTCTCTACTATTTCCACTTTACTTGTTTGGGTCTTTTGTACTGTTGTTCCACTGTTTGCATGATGATTAGCTTTAAGTATGGCAGGATTGTTGCTAGCATTCTGATCTGGGGGTGTATTGAAGTTGTTAGGAGAAGTGGAAGTGGTGAAAGGTCCTCCTAGCCTAGTATTGTTCCTTAAATTGTAGATGTGGTTTTTATTTGTCTGTTGAAAAGCCTGCACCTCTTCCGTCTCAGTCAATATTTCATTTTCTATTTCAAAAGGAAACTGAAAAGCATTTAACACAAAGGCTAATTCAGGATAAAGATTTTCACAAAAGTATGGTTCATTCTCTAACAATTCATCTTCTTTCTCTTCTGTAGTTGCAAAGGTAAAGGTTTCTAAAACTAAAGTTGTATCATACCCGGAGGGTACTACCTCACTACCCTTGGGAATGAGAAACTTAGAAGTAGGAGGCTGCACCTCTATATTAAATATGCTAGCTGCTAAATGGAACTGTGGACAGTCATGCTCAGCATGGGCATTGGTATTGTGAAATCTGCACCAATTTTTTAGTGATGTATTCATCATTTGGATGCCAGCCATTTGTTTTGCATCATGATTATCTATATACTCAAAAGGAGAAGCTAGAGTACCATTGTTTGGTTCAGTGTTCCATGTTTTGGGTGGCTTAGGCTGATTCTGATTTCTGTTACTATTACCCCAGGCCCTATTTTCTATCACTGGCCCTCTATTTTGCATTGGTTGCCCTTGGTTATGACTTTGATGCTGATTATAGTTTTGGCTCTGATTTGAACATTGGCCTTAGCTGTTATTTTGGTTATGGCTCTAATTATAGTTTTGATTGTAATGCTAATTTTGATTTGAACTATAGTTCTGATTTTGGCCTTGGTTATAATTCTGGTTTTGATTGTATCCTTGGTTGCCTCTTCCATAAAGATTCTCATTTCTTAATTGTGTCACTTCGGTGGTCAATCTTTTCAAATGTGCAGTGATCTCTTTGATTTCTTCCCTTTCCTCTTGTGCTTTTGCTTCAGTTGTATCTCTAGGAGGTTAAAAGAAAGGCTAACCATTATTTCGACTGTTATCAGCAGTGTTATTTGTGTAAGGAGCTATGACTTGGATCGAGGTAGGACTATACATAGGTGTATAAGTAGGAACCGGGTTTAATAATGGAGTGTGATGCATGGGTACTTCATTCAAAAGTTGTACCTGATTTGACATCCCAAAATTTCTCCATTAACAAATGGGCTACAAGTTGTGTGCCTCATCTCTTGGTTTACTGAGGCTACCTCTTTATAGGCTTTGGATATTGAATCTATGTTATGTTTTCTTTTGACAAACATGGCAGTTAAAGGATCCAAGGTAGCATAGTACACAGCCAGCAAGGTATCATCATCTACTGTGTAAGGGGTTACTAACCTAGAGTACGCCTTTTGAAATTTGTCATTGAAATTATCAATCAACTCTCCCTCACCTCATTTTATAGTAGCCAATTTATGATACAAGATGCAAGGGTCAATGGGCCCTCTAAATCTAGACAGAAATGCTTCTTCCATAAGTGACTAGGAAGAAATATAGCCATTGGGTAAGTTTACATACCAGTTAGATGCTTGTTCATTGAAAGTGTAGGGAAACAATCTACACACAATGTCCTCGTGTTCTAATCTAGCCCTAAAGCATGCTTCCTTGAATATTCTAATGTGATCTTCCAGATCTTGGTGCAACTGGTATCTGGGACATATCTTTTCTAGATTTTTGGGCATCTCATTGTAATCATTGAAGTGTATGGGAGACTGGACATTGAAATAAGCCATGGCAGGTATCTGAGCTTGACCTGAACTTGTAGGAATACCTAGATTCACTAGTAGGATAGGATCTTTAGGAGGACTAGGACCTCTAGGAGTACCTGAACCAAGATTTAAAGATCTAAATAAAGATCTGTCAGGACTCACAATGTTGCAGATGTTAAAAGGTGACCCAGGAGGTGTTCTAGATGAACTCCCCACTTGTGATATTTTAGGATTCCAAATCAAAGGGCTCTTACTTCGCCTTATATTAGGTAATTGCACAAAAATATCCCCTAAACTAGATCTAGATCTAGTCACTCTATCACTGTTATTAGCTGGTTTGAAACAAACCCTAACTCAAGTCACCCCTCTCTCTAGCGCCAAAGAACTGTTGGTGATTGTTTTGATGCAATCATAACAATTAGTTAAAATTCACATAAAATGAACCAAAACTAACTTGAAAGATATGAAGGAATCAGGTAAGATTCGCTTAAGCCCAACTTTAATATGGTCAAGTCTTAACCTGTTGGGCAAATTCAGTTGGTCAATGTGAAGCTATAATGTTCAAGGGGCCTTACGTAGTTTAGGGTTTCCCATTGGTTAACTAGACTCAAACTATGCAAAAGATCAATAAATATCAATATGTTGTTCATCCATTTTGCATAAAAGTGTTACTGTGTTGCAAAGCTTTAAATGGTCTTCTTGAATTATTGCAACTTTCTCCTCTTAAATATTTATGAAAACTATCTACTTTCAACTTTGTTATGCATGCTCTTTCAAATGTGAGACAAATTTCCTTCAAATTTCTACGTTTTTAGCTAAGTACTTTAAGATGGGTTGGGAAAAGTTAGAAAGATCTAATCTAAACATCATTCATTCTACCAAAGGATCTAATTGTTCTGTTACCCACTATATAAGTATTGCTGCAAAGTAATCAAATCCATAGACAAAAACCTTAAATGTAAGTTCTGAGCACTTTCACAAACATACACTTAAAATTGCAAGCTCTAAGAGAAAATGTTTCAAACACAATGAAGAGCAAGAAAACACTCAAAAGATAGATTCAATTGTATTAGAAATAGACAGTCATATATGATTTACAATGTCTGAATGACTCTTAGCTTCATTGATCAAATTGCATAAAACTTACAAGCTTTATAGATATAGCAAGGAGGCAGGATGTTCCGCATGCTCCTTGTTGCAGACATAGGCAACCTCCTTCTTCTACTTCTAATCTAAAAGGTCCCTCTATTCTAAATGCTAAAACTAGTTACAAGTGCTGGCTATTTTCTAAAAAAAATTCATGTGTAACCTTATTACAGTGTACCAAGGCACCATATATAGACTTCCACTATCCTCAATACAGCCCAAAACCCAAGTTAAACAACGGTTCAAACCTCTAGTTACAACAATAAATGTTGGAGAACAAGTCTTCCAAAATATCTCTGAGCATACATCAAATCTGGGTGAAACATACCCTTCTAGAAACCCTAGCAGCTTAATAATAACTTCTGTGGTCTACTGCAATAATGTTTTCAGCTGCATTTTGTCTCCATCAATGAAGGCCTTTGACTTCCTCGCCCTTCATCCTTATCTTGCTCTGCTCCTGAGATCGGATCTCTTCTCTATGACACCATCATCATCAAGTTTCAGCTCTTTCCTCAACTGCAAACCTACAAAAAATGGATAAGCAATAAGTACCATCAATTAATAAACTTGCAGGAAGAAAAATAGCTACCAAATCTAGTGATGACTATGTGAACATAGAAATCAGGCCCTAAATCTATGAAAAAATGTGGGTCAAATGCATATACATCATCCAAAACAATCGGGTCAACCATCATTGACCTAAAACATGCATTTGGCCCTAAATCGGCCTCAAATTCCTATCGCTGTCTTTTCCTGCTTATTCCTCTGTTTAAATCTTTGTATACCCGATATACAAGCTGGGCATTATACATCCATTTAATTGGATTTAAATTCATTTGGAGTCTGGCTTGTATGTGTGCAATGTATATTACGAAATATACAAGTCCAGATTTTATACAATGATTTAACCTTATTCCATAATACCTTCAATTCTAGCGATTGTATAAACTGTTGTATATCGTAATGTATGTGTAAATATACAAGCTAGATTTATACAACGAATTAACCTTGTTTCAAAAACCTTTTAACTCTGCGTTATATATAGTGCTTGTATCTTTGCTTGTATGTTTTATATATACAAGCTGGATGCATACATCGATTTAACTTTTCTTAACCTTCCTTTGCGTCCGCGCAATGTATAAGTGCATTGTATCTTTTGATATACATTTGGGTTTGATACAAGCATTAAATCGGTTTTGATTTTCTCTTTGATTCCACCTTATATAAGTGCAATGTATATCAGTTTGTATATAAGAATATACAAGCACAAAATATACATTGAATTAACTCTGCTTCAAAACTTTCCAAATCCGCGCTTGCATGTATATTATTCTTGTGTGCGCCAATATGCAAGCCGGAACATATACAAGGACCTTTTGTTATTTCATAAGTCCGTCGGGTCTGCCCAATGTATATTTGTATTGTATGTTACTCAAACATACAAACCCGTGAATATACAATGAATTAACATTGTTTGATAATATTAGGATTCCGCGCCATGTATAAAGTGTTTGTATATTTTACCTTGTATGTTTTGACCTGCCAAAATATACAACGTGAGATACATGCGACGGAATTCAAACCTTCATTCACTTTAACCCTAAAACTATTTCGGATCCAACTTGCATGTATAAATAAAGCTTTTATTTAAATTGTATACAAGTAAAAAAGAATATACGAGTGCTATTGTACATGAACCCGATTGCAAAAGCGACTAAGTACAAAACAACTTTGCACATACAAAGGACTTTATATATGCAAAGTGATATACAAACTGGAATGTACATTTTACCAAAATGATCATAACTTGCAAAATATGGCAAATTTTAAGATGGTTCAAAAAACAACCCTAGCTTATTTTTCACAAGGAATCCAACCATATCATGCCCTGGTACTGAAAATGCATTTTTCTCTATTTTTTAAACAAATTTTGTGAATTTTGACTCTCTTTTCCCTTTACCACCAAGCAAAACAAAACACACACAAGCAAAAGCAACAACCACAATAGGGGTCCTCATTTTGCTAGGGAGTAAAATGGGGCATGTTGTGAACATCACAATAGGTTGGAGGCAAAAAAAACATAGTATGAGTAGAAGATTGCAAGCATGAAGGGTTATCAATACCAACAAGGAGCGGGATTTCAAGAAAGACAGTATGAAGAGTTTGATTTGCAACTACAAGAGTTGAATCACCAAGTTTACCTTCAATAACCAAAGTAGCCACCCTATGAGACATTTATTTTTTATCAGGAGTGGGAGACACAAAAGAGACAGTTCGAAGAGAATCTTGAGAGAGAGGCATCTGTACAAACAAAGCTTTTGCTTGCTCGAGCTCAAGCAGACATTTTTGTTCAAGAACAACCGACTCAAGAAGAGGTTCGTAAGTATAAATTTCTAAGTTTTAGACTAGATAAGCCTCTTAATGCCTCTAAGGTCAAAATCCCAAGTTTTAGAGGTTCTAATTTTGTTGAGGAGCCTGTTAGCATTCGAGACCAGTCCATCAACCAACAGAAGGGAGCGAGGTACGTAAATTTACTGCATATAGCTATGGAGCAGTAACGATTAGAGAAAAAGATGATCAAACAAGGAAAAACTCATCCTAATGAACCTTCTGATGTTTGCATTGATGATCCTCCTTGTTTTGTAAAAGATAATAATTTTTTTTCAGAAAGCCATGTAGTGCAATAGGCTGATTCACGTGAAAAGGTTGTTGCTCTTTGTGTAGAGCAAGTTGATTCAAATATGACCCTGAACCCTTGCATTTTGATTCCTTTGAAAACTTTTCTAATGCAGCTCATAAGATGCATGAAAGCAAGATGTAGAGATTGGAGGGTGAAATCTGAAACTGCAAAGACTGAAAACCAAAGCCTCATCCAAGAAGACACCAGATAATGAGGAAGAATCTGTAACCTTGTTCGATCAGTTACCTAGTTTTGTAGAATCAGATGAAGAGAACATGCCCATACCAAAGGAAGAAGTTTCAGAGCCGCAAAAGGATCCTCAACCATCTGGTGAGTTGCTGATTGAAGCTAAGCAATATAACAAAGAGTTATTGGATCAAATAGAAAAGTGTAAAGGTAAGTCTTCCATGGAGGATACACAGCTAATTGAAGACTGTCATGAGGTAAAATACAACCCTCTTTTATTAGAAAATCAAGAGGATCATCATGAAATTGTGTTTTGGGATGACCTTGATGATTATGTTGCAAATTTAGACAATGTGGAAAAGGTTTTAGTTAGTCTACATGATAAGATTTGTAGATCTAATGTTGGAGATGAAATTAGCATGTCCATGTCGAGTTTTGATCATCAATGTATTGAAGAATATTTGGATAACATGTTGATTCATGGACATGTATGTGAAAGCAATCTTGTTTCCACTGAGGAGGATGATGCATTACTCAAAGAGGAGGAAGCCACATGGTGGGGTATCATATAAAGTATAGATCATGTAATTGTTCCCAATCCAAAATCTTTGAGAGAATGTCCTATTAGATATCTAGCTGGTTTAGAAATCAACAAGTAGGGACAACCTCATAGTGACACTAATTTGGATCATCAAGGAGGGTATCAGGTGGATCAGTTAGGAAAGGAAGTCAAGTGGGTAAGTGACTATACTTTCTTTCTCGGAAAGGTGTCACAGCAATTTACTGAAGTTTTGACTGTTCTCCACCTTTTTGGGCTGATTAACAACCTTATGGACTATTACAAACTGCAGAGGAAAGGCAGTTATTTTATTGAGCTAGTGAATTTGTTTGTTTGATTAGTGTATTTGGTTGGTTAGAGTAGGTTAGGGTAGTGTTTTCAATTAATAAGTGCTTCTTGCACATTTGTTTTCAGTATTTTGTTCCCTAAGTGCTTCTGCACAAGATTTTTTTCCGGCCACCAGGGCCTTCTAGTTTGTCTTTCAATTTGGTTTTGTTTAGTTTTCTGCTGCTATTTGGAGTAGTTTGTAGTGTTGAGTTTCAATGTTTATTTGTGTCTGAGATGAGAAGAGTATGACTCCATGCCCAATGGATATTCAAGGCAACTGATCTAATGGTTAGCAAGCAAGTATATAGTAGAAGCCACCAGAAATGTTACCATTTTTTCACCATAGGTCAAAATTGGCAGAGCTGATGCAACAAATTCATTTTTAGAGTGAAGGTTAACATTCTTCTGTTATAAGTTATTTGCATAGTTATTGTGTTTCAATGATAATTCTAGTGTTGTTGAGGGTTAGAAAGAGAAGGTCATAGCCATCATTGTCTTGAAGGTCTTCAATCTTTGAAGTTGTCTTCTGTTCTTGCTCTTGATCTCGACATGAACCTAGAAAAATGTGGGAAGGTCCTATTAGATCTCTAGTTATGAGATTTTTATATCCTATTAGAAGAGGCATAACACTTTTTTTATAATTCATTGATCAATGAACATCATCCATATGCAAGAAGAGCTGAGAAAGAAACAATCATGGAATTTCAATGTTTTATTCTAATCTATCTGTATCATGTGCAGGTATAGGATAAGTCATGTAGCTAATTAAAGACAAATTATCATATGGAGTAAAGTGGGCTCCCACAAGGGTTGATCCCAGCATGCTACCCCCAAGTTTTAAGAGGATTATGGAAAGAGTCTGAAAGAGAAGTAGTGTCACATAAAGACCCTGCAAGATAAAGATAGCTGTCACGTGTTTTGATAATATTGTGAAAACTATGATATGGGTTCTTGAGATGTTTTAATATGAATTAGAGGACAATAAGATGCAAACACCCTTTAAATTTCTCACCAACCCAGTTTGTAGTTTTCAAGGAACTGTCAGAAGCATAATACACAACAAAATGAAGATATAGACACATGTTTTAATCATATCTCACAAAATATGATCTGGGTTTTTGAGATTTAGAGACATAAATGAGAAGTGAATAAGGCATAAAGACCTTTTAAATTTCTCACCAACCGTAGTTTTAATTTTCAAGTAACATTCACAATGGCGGACCCTCTTTTTTTTTGCAAATTTGAAGCTGCAAAAAATTATTGTAAAATGATATTTAAAACAATATCTTATAAATTGCTTATAAATATTTATTCTTTATACAGTTAAAACAAAGTAAATAAAAAAATATCTTTCTTTTTTTAGTCTTCTTTCTTTTGGGAAGATATGGACAAAAATAAGCCTTTATTATTGTTTTGTAAAAGAAAATCAAAAGAGGTAAGATTAGGCAAATCAGAAGGAAAAGCTGCAGGACCTATTGTAAGACAAATATTAAAGCAATGTTATTTATAAATTGCTTTTAATATTTTGTCATTTTATGTAGTTAAAACTATTAAAGCAAATCAAATATTTTTTTTGGATTTGCTTTATTTTGAGGCAGATGAGGACAATAAAAAAAACTGATCTTTTATTGAGCAAACAAAGCTTGTTTTAAAGTAGATTTTGGGGAGGTCTACCTTGAGGAAGATTTTGGTAGCTTTCATATACAGATTGGAGGTGATTTGAAATCTTTGTTTTTATCTTTTCAGTGGAGCTTGAAAATGGATCGAATTTGCTATTCTAGGAAGATTTCTCAGTTTTTTCCTTGGGAGATCTTTGGAGTTATAAATAGGGGAGAAAGACTTAGTTTTTTGGGAGTTGATATCTTTGTTTCTTCTTCTCTTGTTCATTTGTAGAGATATTTGTAAACATTCTTTGTACTCAGATACTCAGTTTCTACTCTTTTAAGTTTTAATAAAGTAGCAGAGTTCTCCTCTTTCATACTTTCTAATTCATTTTGTAATCAATGATTTGATGTCCCATTGTGATTCAACCTTAGAATCCTTTTCATATGTCTCATTTGAGTGCGAAAGTTTCATGTAATATAGGTTGTATGTTATGTTTAGCCTTGGTTAATGGGTTGAAGTTGTGATAAAACTTGTGTTTTTCTTCATGCAAACCTCTAGCTTTCAAGGTTTCATGTGAATTACTTATGTATTGCATTATTTTTGTAAAATTGTGAGGATAAAAGGCTTTGTGAGGCTGATTGTGAGTCAATAGATAAAATTCTAGTAAAATATCCTTAGGTTTTAGAATTTAATTTTTAGTTATCTTCTTACCCTTTCCTCAAGAAGTCTTCTAGATTAGGTGATTTATCAAGGGAACCAGCCCACTCTGGAGGTTCACTCCAAGTTTTAGGCAACCCACAGGGCTAGGAGTGTTCCCATGTGTCAACAGGTAGCTAAGCTGATAGGTTAACATTGGGTGCATATCTGATTGATAACAGTTACAACTATAGAAGAGATCAGGATAGTCTCAAAAGTTACAAGAGATGATTTGGTTGGCATGATTTCAACTTTCAAATTAAGTGAATTTGGTGATTCTCTTCCCAAGTCTGAATCTACATTTAAGGCCAGTGTGTATGGAAAACAAAGATATGATCTAGGTGAAAGCTCCTCTACAAGATCAAATAGATTTATGAAGATAAGAAAGGATCTTGAAGAGGTTGAAATAGAAACAACAGATCTTGAAGCTCTTATTACTAGAAGAATGCCAAGAGGATCCAGTAAGTATGAAGGAAAATTACCACTCAAATGTTTTGCTTGTAATAGGATTGGGTATTTTACCTCAAGATGTCTGGAAATATTTTCAAAACCAAACCCGAATAGGTATAAAGGTGAGAAAAAATGTTACTATGTCCAAGAAAATGGAGAAGAAGGGGTAACAGATGATGAATCTGATCATGGAGGCTCCTTTGAAAATGATTGGGTGTTTATTGCTATCAAAGAAGAAGATCCGGTGTCTATTGAATCTACTAGCTATGAAAATGTGGAAAGTGCCTTGGCTTCCCAAGTTATTGAAAAGGATAAATGGGTGATTGATAGTGGATGTTCTCATCATATGACTGGTGACAAGAGTAAGTTTGTGAATTTTAAAAACTATGAAGGAGGACTTGTGAAATTTGGAAACAACTTACTTAGTAGAATGCATGGCAGAGGATCCATCTCTTTTGATAGCAAGAACAACACCAATGTGGAAGGACTAAAACATAATATTCTCAGTGTTGGACAGCTAGTTGAAAAGGGTTATGATCTTCGGTTCAAGGATGGTAAATGTAGAATCTTGGAAAGCTCTGAAACTGAAATTGCATCTGGTACTCAAACCAGAGGTAACATCTTTACCTTGAGAAGTTTTGGGAAAAGTTATTTGATTTCTCAGACAGATCAAAGTTGGCTATGGCATAGGAGGATGTGTCATGTGAATTTTGACAACATTATAAGTTCCACTCAAGTTGCAAGAGATCTTTCGAGACTTGTGAAACCTAATAACATATGTAGAGAGTGTCAATTGGGAAAATAGAACAAAATTTCATTCAAGAGTAAGGAATAAGGTTCAAGTGAGAGATTGGAATTGGTACATACTGATTTCTTTGGTACTGCTAGAATTAGGAGTGTGCAAGGAAATAGATATTTTATGTTATTAATTAATGATTACTCCCGAATGATGTGGGTAACTTTTCTAAAAGAAAAATCAGAAGCCCTTGACAAGTTTAAGGTGTTCAAGATGATGGTTGAAACTAAGATTGATGGGAAATTAAAATGTCTGAGATCTGATAGAGGTGGAGAATTTACCTCCGGTGAGTTTGATGCTTTTTGTGAAAAACATGGAATAAAAAGATAGTTATCTGCTCCTAGGACTCCTCAGCAAAATGGAGTTGTGGAAAGAAAGATCCAAACCATTCAAGAAGCTTCTAGAACCATGATGATGGAAGCAAATGTTCCTCAAGTTTATTGGAGAGAAGTTGTTAGTATTGTTGTCTACACTCTTAACTGGGTGCAGATCAAAGGAAATTTTGGTAAGACTCCTTATGAACTTTGGTTTGGTCATTCTCCTACTATAAGATACTTCAGAGTCTTTACTAGTAAATGTTATATCAAAGGAGATAATGATTTGGGTAAGTTTGAGGCAAGAAGTGATGAAGGAATATTTTTGGGATACTCAACTCAAAGTAAAGCCTACCAGTGCTTCAATAAAACACTAAAGAAGATTGTTCAAAGTGTGAATGTTAAAGTTGATGAAAGCAAAGAAGGACATTCTAGGCACTCTAGATATGATTCAAATGATCAATATGAAAGTCAAAATCAAGGAAGGCAAGTTCAAGTTCAGACTCAGATTTAGTTTGAATCGGTAACTCTAGAGGTTAACACAAATGATGAGGAACAAGTTCAAGAAATAGAAGCTCAAACAATCTCCAAAACTCCCAGGTATGTACGGTTAAATCATCCTAAAGATCAGATCATAGGAGATAAGAGTAAAGGTATTCAAACTAGGAGAAAAATGTCTGAAGATCAAGAAGAGATTTGTTTGAGTTCAAGGATTGAACCTAAATCAGTAAGTGATTCATGCAATGATGAAAACTAGGTCAAAGAAATGGAAGAGGAATTGATGCAAATTGAAAAGAATCACACATGGGATCAAGTTCCTAGACCTGAAGACAAAAATGTGATTGGAACCAAATGGGTCTTCCAAAATAAATTGAATGAAAATGGCGAGGTAGTAAGGAATAAGGCAAGGTTGGTATGTAAAGGCTACTCTCAAGTGGAAGGAATAGATTTTGAAGAAACTTTTGTTCTGGTGGCAAGGATAGAGGAAGTTAGATTATTTCTTGCATTTGTTAACTTCAAAGATTTTAAAGTATATCAAATAGATGTAAAATTAACATTTTTGAATGGAAATTTGGAGGAAGAAGTCTACATTGAGCAACCAAAAGGATTTTAGTTGTTTGATCAAGGAGATATGGTTTCTAGATTGAGAAAAGCCTTGTATGGACTCAAGCAAGATCCAAGAGCCTAGTATGCCAGATTGGAGAAGCATTTGCTTAAGCTAGGATTTAACAAAGCATTTCTTGATCAAAAGAAAAGTGAGTTTGAGATGTCAATGTTTGATGAGATGAATTTCTTCTTAGGTCTGCAAAATTTTCAATCAGATAAAGGTATCTTCATATCTCAGTCCAAGTATGTAAAAGAATTGCTAAAGAAATTTGGAATGGAAGACTCAAAGCCAGTAGGTACACCTATGGTAACTGGATGCAAGCTAAGAAAAGATAATGACTCTCCCAAGGCAAATCAGAAAAGATATAGATCAATGATTCAAGGACTACTTTATCTGATTTAGACCAGACTTGACATCATGAATGCAGTTGGACTTGTTTCCAAATTTCAAACTAATCCAAAAGAATCTCATGTTATGGCAGTCAAAAGAATTTTTAGATATCTCAAAGGGACAATTGATTATGGACTGTGGTATCCAAAGGACAATAACTTCACTCTTCATGCATATACAGATGCTAATTGGGTAGGAGATGTGGATGACATAAAAAGTACTAGTGGTGGTGCATTCTTCTTGTTTAGAAGATTGGTCTCTTGGATAAGCAAAAAGTAAGAGGCAATATCTTTGTCTATAGTAGAAGCAGAGTACATAGCAGCAACAAATAATTGAACTCAGGTTTTTTGGATGAAGCAAATGTTGAAGGGCATTAGAATTGTGTTTGAGGAGCCAGTCACAATTTTCTGTGATAATTCTATTGCAATAAGCATCTCAAAGAATCTCATATTGCATTCAGAGACAAAGCATATATCTATCAAGTTTCATTTCTTGAGAGAGAAAGTAAATGAAAATGAAATCAAGTTGGAGTTTATTCCTTCCAAAGATCAGATTGTAGACATCTTCACTAAGCCTCTTTACAAGGATACTTTTGAGTATCTTAGAGAGAAGTTAGGGGTTATTACCCCTCCTGAGTAGAACTAAGATGCACTAAGGTGCATCAATCCGATGGAATTCACATTCATATCTTGTGATCCAGATTGATGTTAAGAAGGTACTACTCAAATGGGTTGTAGTCAATATGCAAATTTTTGGATCAGTCTAAAGAAAAAAGTGAGAAAAGATAGCAAATATGTGCCCTTTGCCATTGATGTCAAAGGGGGAGAGAAGTCATGTAAAAAACTAGTTGCTGGTGTAAGGGGGAGCAGTAAAGAAAGTAGTTGCAGAAGTGAGAAGAGAAAGGGGGAGAAGTTCTTGTCTTGATGGTTAGATTCAATTTTTCACATCATATGTTGCCATCAATGACAAAGGGGGATATTGTTGCAAATATGTGCCTAAGTGGGTTGTCATTGATGTCAACATATCCTTGTTGCCATTGGTGTCAATTGTATCCTATTTTTTTGTTTGCATAGAAGACTGGACTGTTGAGGATATTGAGCAAATTAATCAATGCATGTGGATGTGTAGAGGATTGTTAGAGACTGCTCCAGTTAAGATTTAAGAAATCCACATGAAGATTTGAAGGAGTTATGGCCATCTACGTAGAACTAGTTCCTACAATACTCAAAAAGACAGAGTGACAGGAAAGAGGTCTAGATTGCTTTGGTAATATAAAATTGTGATCTACGGATATGAAGGCATGTTTGGTAAGTCAATGTGTATCATCAACACCAGTGGTTCATGGTTTGGAGGTCTGTAAGCTATCCTTCTAGTTTGATACTCATGATAAAGAGTGTTCTTGAGGTTTCGGAGGAAGATTCAAATACTTCTGATAATTTGGTTTAGAATGGATGTTATTGGTGAATTCAATGTGCTTATCGAGGTCTCTGGATCGTATGGCTACTATGTTAGAGGTATGCATTGAAGTTTGAGCTTGTTGATTGAAGATTTTCTCTTTGAGGTTGATGTTCTTCCCAGTCTTGGCTAACCGGATGTTCCCAGCCTGTTGTGGATGCCTTAGATTATTTTTATGAAGCATGGAGTGGTTGTAAAAGAAGATTCAATTCTCAATTATGTTTCACTGACAATGTGATGATCCTGGTCAAGGTTAGCCAACATTGTTGATCATTCCAAGGTTGATGAAGTATATAAATACTTGTTGGAGAGGTATTGAAATCATCATTGTGAAAATCAGATCAATCTAAAGAAAGGATCAAGAGTAGAGAAGAGAAGAAAAGGAGCGAGAGAAGTATAGAGTGTGAAGAAGAATTTGGGGAAAAGCAAAAGTTCTTGAGCATTCATTGAAACTAAATCAGGCATGAAGTGGATGCTAATTTTCTGTGAATTCTTTCTAAATAAATTTTGTAGACAATGAGCCTCTCTTTTGAGCAGTGATCTTTGGGTAGTGTGCCCGAAGACATGTGCCTTCTATTTTACTAAGTACTTTTAACAAGGTACGCATTTTGTGGGTTAACCCCCACCATGGTTTTTCCCTTAACTGGGTTTCTATGTCAAAAACTTGGTTTCAAATGCATTGATTATGTTTCTGCTCTTATGTTGTTGATCTATGCTTTAATATTTACATCACTAATCTGATAGTAAGATAAGAAAGAAGGTTAAAAGTAGAAAAGTTTTTATTGTGGGACAACTGATTCACCCCTCCTCTCAGTTGTCTAGTTCCAACACAATCCTCATAGGCTCTAACATGTCATCACCTTGGAAAATGTGCCTTTGTTCCTTCTTTTATGTCTAAAAATAGAAAGTTGTTGTAACAAACTCATTATGTGGCAGAAACTTGGCCCTTCATTGTATTTGGAGGCTATAAAAGGGCCTCATTGCTCCTTCATTGATATATGAGAGAAGTCTTGGATAAATTGTTGCAAAAAATCTATTGAGATTAATACAAATTCATTGTTGAGTTCTTCTTGGTGATATTGTATTGTTCTACAAAGTTGCATAGTTTCTAAATACTTACTCGATTAAAAAAAAATAGTAGTTTAGCTTAGTTAATCTTATTGAGTTTGTTTCAAGTTCATGGAAGTTATTGTTCTTGATTCATAAGCGAAATCATTTGTATGTTCATATCATTTATGATTTGTCGTGGGCAAGTTGTAATGTATGGTTGTTCTAAACTCATCTGAGCTTCACTTCAATTGCTTTGTGTTCATCTATTCTCACATTTTTGAAGGTTCATGTGCATAAGTGATTTGAAAACTTTTCATCTTTCCTTAGAAGATTGCATCACCTTTGCATAGTTGTTGTCTTTTGGTGAAGCAAAGTGTGGCTGGATTTCATAGAATTGATGATAATAGCTTGCATTTAGATTAAAACCCCTAAACCCATCTTTTTGCACTTTTTTCATAGACATTGTTAGAAATAAGTTTCAAGAGCCCTCATTGTTATATCATACGTTGATCAAGTTGTGTGACCTTTGAATGAGAGTTACTTCTTGTGTGAGTGAAAACAATATTTTCCTATTATTGAACATCAAAGTGTAAGTCCCTTTATATGAAACAGCATATCAGATCTTTCACAAACAAGCTATCCCACATCAAGAATTGAAGATAAGGAACCTTGGAATCTACTCATTTCATCAGGAAGTTCAACATTTGAGTGACTTTGTTCAAAAGAGGATAAAATATGCGAGTATTTTATGCTGCGTTGTCTGTGCAGGGAAAACACATCAACACTACCTTTTTTAATAAAGGATAAGTAATAGAATGATTGACATATTCATTTACAGTGCTAACTTGCTTCTCACATTGTGTAGACTTTATGATAATGGACAATCTTAACGCCAACATTTCTGATGCTCAAGTTAAAGATCAGTCTAGTACTACTTCTGTGATAGTAGATCCTAATGCTGAGGTGAGGCTTAGTGGAAAAAAAAGGAAAGCTCACAAGGAGAATTCTTGTGAATTGAATGATATTGGACACACAACAAGGATTCTAATTAATCTCAGGAGAGGGAGGGTTGATCAAGACATAGTTGTAGGAAGTGGTGGTAATAATGACATGGAAAACCCTAACCCTCATACTTCTCATGGAAAGCCTAACATCAATGATAATGGTAGGAGCAGTAGGGGTAGAAAAAGTAGCTGATTCATTGGAGTCACTGATGTCCATGGCCATTGGCAAGCTAGTATATGGTATTTTATTATTTCTCTTCTATTATTCTTTTGTTTGATGCTTAACTATTAATTAAAAAATAATACACTGAACACTATATCTTTCTTCAAGAAAAATGTCTGCAAAAGATTTTTATATGAATTTTTCAGGTCATTTTGTATGTCTCATATTTAGGGTGATTCCATATCTCTGTGCAGTTAATTATTTATGACTCAAAAGGTTGATTTGAAAAACTTTTGGGTGTTATTAAGATGTTTTGAGTTCAATAATAATGAAATGCTAAATTGTCTAAGTTACAATATGTTTCACTACATAGAACTCTTTAATAATGTTGGAATGCCATTTCTCTGCAGGCTTAAGGATGATAAATGCCAAGTAAGTCTGGGTGAGTTTATAAGGTTTTCTCTTTTCTATTTTTGGGTTAATTTACTTGAATGTTGAGGAGTTTTTTATTAAAAAGGTAAGAAGCAGAAATATTTTTGTTGTTTTGAGAATAATATAGATTATTACTAATATTTTTAAAGATTTGAAGATAAAAATTATCAAAAAAATCCTAATCCAGCCATGTTATTTGTGACTGAATGCGAAGTCCTATTGAATTCAAAAAAAATCTAAAATCTTTTAATCCTAAATCCTTTGAAAAAGTTAATAGATTACAGGGGTCTGAATTTTTTTATATTACTAATGCAATCCAACTAAATCTTTTTCTTTGCAAACTCTAATCCAAATCTTTCAAACATTTATTATAAATCAAGAATCTTAAATTCTATTGTATTTTATTTGATATTATTCACTTTTGTTTTAATTTTAGGTCGATATTTTATTCCTGAGGCTGCAGCAAGGTCAGTGTTCTAAAATCTCTCCTTCATATTTTACCATTAGTATTGGTGCCATGTAGTTTACTGTATACCTAATATAAATAATTACTGCTAATATAAATAATTGCAGTGCAGGTCCTTGGACAAAGCTATGCTAGTCACATGCAGGAGGTTAAACTATCCTGAAAGAGACTATGACATGAGATTGATAGAAGAAGTAAGTTACCACAAGTTGAAAATAATAAATAAGTATGATAGTTCTTTACATAGTCGACCTTATGCATTTTCATTGCTTTTGTAGTGGATAAAGTTGTCTAATGTAGATGTGAACAAGTTTGTAGATGAGATCCAACAACAATCGAGCAACTATTCAGAAGGTTGCATTAAAGGATTAAGTGATGAAGATGGACATGAAATTCTAAAATTGATAGATGAAAATAAAACATTGGAGATGGAGGGGACATTGACATTGCAAGAATACATCTCATGTTGTGTATAGGTATTTGAGTACATGGATTTTACTTAACATTTGTGGGTTGGTAATCACCTGCTCCCAAAAAGTCTTTCAATTGTTTTGAAAGTGATAAATTATAGTTATCTACTATTAAAAAAAGATTGTCATTAACAAATTAAAATAGTTTAAGATAGTTGTTTGAATGTGCTTTGGCTAATTTGATTATATGAACATTTGCACTTTACTTAAACAATTAGTAAATATTTGTCCTATTTTAATTGGCTTAAATTGACTTTTAACTACTAATTTATTGGTGAATGAAATTTATTACATGGAATCTACAACTGAATCATATTTGATTGGTTTCAACTTTTCTTTTATTTTGGATCTGAAATTTTTCTATAAGAACATGAAGATTGCAATACCTTTTTTTTTTCCCTTTTTCAATCAACGTTGTAACTACATTTCCGTGCTCTAGTATGGTTTCATGTGAATAGGTAGTATATTGTTGTGCCTGCTATACTAAAAAATCAAGTGTTTTCTATTCAAAGACACTACCAACTAGGTTATACCTGCACATGTTAATATTACTAATGTTATTGATGTTAATGGAGGTCTCAATCGTACGAATATGAAAAGCCCCCTAGCCAAAGGTACCACCCCCTCTATTAGGAAAAGCTCCAGACAGAAGCAGAAGAAAAAGAATAGAGATCTTTCAAGTGTCCAGAATCGTCAGGCCAATCACAGTCCAAGCAAGAGGAGAGTGAACTACTCTCCTCGGAAAACATGAAGATACTTACGTGGAATGTTAGGGGTCTTAATGCCCCTAACAAAAGAAAACTCATTAGTTATCAAATTGATGAGGAAAAATTAGATATAATAATGTTTAAGGAAACAAAATTGTCGGTCGATTCGTTTGATCATAATTTCAAAAGTTGGAAAGGTTGGTCCTTCGAGAAGGTGGCTGCTTGAGGTGCTTCTAGTGGCATGGCTATAGGTTGGAGGAAGCACATTCAACCTATGGAGGTGATGGAAAAGAATGACAACTTCCTAATAGGTAAGTTCCCATTGTTCATGTATGGTTCAGATCTGTGGCTAGTTAATATCTATGCACCAATTGATTTAAATTAGAAAAGACAAGATTGGGATTGTCTATCTATGTGGCTAGGGAGGTTGAAATGGAATCTATATATATTAGGGGGGGATTTTAACTCCATCCTAGAGGATTCTGAAAAATTGGGGGCTATCTCACATTTGCCTAGATCTTAGAAGGATTTTAAGGAGTTTATTAATAGAAATCTTCTACTAGATTGTATCCCCAAAAATGGTATTTTTACTTGGACGAACAGAAGGAAAGGCTTCTTAAAAATAGAAGAAAGATTGGATAGATTTCTCTTGTCTTCAAAATGTTTCAATCTACTAGCTAGATTTGAGTAAGAAATTTAGCCTCTGATGGGTTCTGATCACTTCCCAGTTAGCTTAAGAATAGGAGGTAATAGCTTCCCTAGCAAGAAGAAGTTCAGGTTCCAAACAATGTGGTTTAGAGATGCGTCCTTTATTGAAAATGTCAAGAATTGGTGGACACACATCCCATTTGTGGAAGGATCCCGCATGTTTCAACTAGTAAGTAAACTAAAATTCCTAAGGCATAAGATTATGGAATGGATCAAGAATTAGTTCCATAACATTTTTGTAGAAAAATCTAGATTACAGAAAGAAATGAGGGTTCTAGCAGAACTCATAATCAAAAATGACATGGACCTCTCCTCCTTTCAGCAGGAGAAGCAACTAAAAGCCAAAATGGAAGAGACTCTGAAGAGGGAAGAAATCTTCTGGAGGCAAAGATCGAAGGAATTATGGTTGAAAGGAGACAAGAATACCTCCTTTTTTCATCTTTCAACCAAGGTACGAGAGGGCACTAATTATATCAAATCACTCCAACTGGGAAATGGGCAAGTTTGTACTGAGCCAACAAAAATTCTTTCTACAGCCCAAGTCTTTTTTGGAGATCTCCTTTCCAGATTGATTCCTAAAGGGGATATGGGTCAAAAGGTCTATAAACTTATTCCCAAATTAGTCAAAGAAAACCACAATATGGATTTACTAAGAGAATTCTCTTTAGAGGAAGTAAGGGAAGCAGTGTTTTCTTTGGTGGGGGGAGAAAGCTTTTGGGCCGGATGAATGGATAGATATCTTCTTTCAAAAATGCTGGGACACGGTTGGTAGAGATGTCTTCTTGGTAGTAGAAGAATCTAGAAATTATAAGAATGTGCTTAAGGAAATCAAGTCGACTTGCATAATGCTTATTCCAAAATCAAGCTCTCCTCAAACTTTTGAAGACTTCAGGCTAATTTCACTATGCAACTTTATCTACAAAATAATTTTGAAGGCCCTGGCACTGAGGTTATCTTTCTTCATGATGGAGTTGATCTCTATTAAGCAGGGGGGCTTTGTTATAAGAAAAGAAACCTTGGAGGGTGCCATTTTAACACATGAAATCCTGCACTCTATGGATAAAGATAAAGAGACAGCTATGGTGGTTAAACTAGATATGTCCAATGCATATGACAGAGTTGAATGGAGCTTCCTTCTATATATCCTACTACAAATAGGTTTCTCCAAAGAAGTGGTAAAAAGGATTGCTTCTTGTATATCAAGTTTTCGAGTATCAGTTCTAATAAACGGCAGGGAATCTGGGCCTTTCAAACCTTCGCGAGGGTTGAGGCAAGGGGATCGTCTATCCCCTTATCTCTTCATCCTCATGACAGAGGCACTCACATGGGCAATAAAGGAAGTGAAGAGAAGGTAATGGAAAGGCATCAAGCTCAAAGGCATTCAAGAATCTTTCGCTCATGCACTCTTTGTAGACGACATAATTCTATTTGGTCATGCCTCAGTTCAGGAAGCCAAATCTATGATGAACACAATTAAATCCTATTGCCACGCATCGGGACAACTACTGAACTTTAATAAGTCTATGGTCTTTTTTCAAAATGTACCACTTCATCTCCAAAATGAGATTTGCGGCATCCTTAATCTTGATATTCAAGCATTACCAGGAAGCTACCTTGGTCTCCCTCTGTTTAATGGTAGATATAGAAATAACCTACGGAGCAAAGTCCTAAGAAATTTGAATGCAAAGCTATCTAAATGGAAAGGTCATAGTTTGTCTTTGGCAGGCCATATAGTGATGATAAAAGTAGTTTTGTCTGCTCTGCCAGTCTACATGATGTCATCTTTTCATGTTCCAAAATGTATTATTGCTAAAATAGATGGGGTTTGTAGGAAATTTCTATGGCAAGGTTCTCTTAAAGAAAAGAAAATCCATCTATTGGCCTGGGATAAAGTGTGTAAGCCTAAAGAGGAAGGAGGGATTAGAATCCTAAACATTGAAATCCAAAACCAAGTGCTTGGGTCCAAATTGGCATGGAACATGTATGCGAAACCTAATTCCATATGGGTAAGACTACTGAAGGCTAAGTATCTTGACTCCCTCAATAATGAGAGAATTTTCACTATGCAAAACCCTCCCAAAGGATCAGCAATTTGGAACTTCCTAACAAGAAGTAGAGACATCCTCGAGCCCAATCTGACATGGATAATCCATAATGGTGAAAAGGTGGATTTCTGGTATGACTCTTGGGGAGGGGGGCCGTCTTTGGCAGCAAGAAAAGAGCTCACAGATGCAAGAATTTTTCTCCAAGCAAGTTGGGGGCACAAAGTAAAAGATTATTGGCTAGTGACAAGGGTTGGGGTTTCAGTTTTAGTAGCCTCGAAGAGCTTTCGAGACTGCAATTTTCCAAGGAAACAAAAAGTGCTCCTTAGGCATCTACTGAGTAAGAAGTTGGTTATTATCTCTAGCATGGAGGACGATGTGGCCTGGACGGATACAAAATCGGGCCTCTATTCAGTGAGAGAAGGCTATAGAATCTGCATGCAAAAAGTTACTTCAGAATGGCCCTCAAAATTGTGTTGGGGAAATGCATTACTTCCCAAAGCAGGAGCATTCACTTGGTGTGCGCTCCATAACAAAATCCTCACTGGCAACTGAATTAAAAGGCTAGGCCTTAGGTCCAATTTTCCCTGTGTGCTATGTGGAAGTGAGGATGAATCTACAGATCATATTCTACTCTTATGCCCCTTTAGCAAAGAATGTTGGCTCTGGTTCTTTAGAAAGATAAAGTGGGCCAGCCCTATATCTAAATCCTTGTTCCTAATATTCAAGAATTGGCCTCAACCATTTGTAAATTCATCTTTAGCTTGTTTATGGGATATAGGCCCCTCGATGATCATCTGGTAGTTATGGTGGGAAGGAAATCTTCGTATTTTTAGGAAGGAAGCAAGATCTATGTTCTAGGTCAATGTTAATGGAGGTCTAGACGATGTTTTCAATTGGTTAACTATGACACCCTACTTTTTTTTTACCAGAAAAAGGTGTTGAGGCACCCATATATCAAAATAAAAGATTTTACAGAGAGACTATAAGTTCAGAGCTAAAATATTAAATTATTACAAAAACAAGGTCCTTAAACAACCTGATAAAATAGATACAAGCAAGGTGGTAGATTGATCAAATACAATCCAAATCAAAAAACCTGCCATGCCCTCCAATGAAGAAGACAAATAGGTGTTGTGACACCCTATTTTTGGACAACTTTATTATGTTATTTTTAATTAATTATTAGTTAGATATTTTGATTATGCATTTTGAATTACGATTATCATGATGTGTTTAGTAGATGAATTTGATGAGAGAAATTTACTTTGATTTATGATATACAAAAATGGATATATATTTCTTCATGATTATTGCTGTTAAAATATGTATTTCATGTTATACATAATGTTGTTAATGGACGATGTGTTGTGATTGTTAATGAGGTGGACAGAGGAAAATTATTTTTCCTCTTTGCAGATGAGGAGGGAGAGTATCACCAAAGAGAGGGAATTGGATCAAGTAAAATAGATGAGAAAACATGCCTTGAGAACTCACATGCAAGTATTGTGTCATTGCCTTTATATTTGGGTACTTTCTGATGTCGTAGTATGTCAGTAATTTGCATGGTAGCATTGTCATCATATAATGATGTAGTTAATTTTTTGTTTTGGCTTAGTGTGATCCACATCATAGTTGATCCATTACTTTGGTTCATCTCTAAGTCAGTGTGGTTGATCTCATTCAGGTTGTGGCAATGAGACTTTGATTGTTTCCTTTTAGTAACAGTTCAACTATTATTTTATTACATATGAATTATCAAAATAAATAGATAATATTCACCTTGCAAGTGATTTATCTCTATTCAAAAAAGTATATATATGTAAATTTTATATGTATATATATGCCAGTAATTTGCATGGTAGCATTGTCATCATATAATGATGTAGTTAGTTTTTTGTTTTCGCTTAGTGTGATCCACATCATAGTTGATCCATTACTTTGGTTCATCTCTAAGTCAGTGTGGTTGATCTCATTCAGGTTGTGGCAATGAGACTTTGATTGTTTCCTTTTAGTAACAGTTCAACTATTATTTTATCACATATGAATTATCAAAATAAATAGATATAATTCACCTTGCAAGTGATTTATCTCTTTTCAAAAAAGTATATATATATAAATTTTATATGTATATATATATGATAATTTAAAACTGGTAAGGGCTAGCTCCTGATATATTATGTCAAAAAAAGAGAATACAGATTTCATGTCCAAGCTTTTAGACCAGACCCATACAAAGAACCAGCATGCTGATAACCAACTTCCCCCTTGCCCCTAACTACACAACATAAGCTATTACTACTATCAGCTCCCTAACCCCTAAATATAACTACAACAAAAAATTGAGAGACCCTCTTTACAAGTATGAACATCTGCAAAAAACCAAATTGATAACTACCGCCTACCACCTAGCTTGACAGTCAAAGAGTGAAACAAACACAAAGGGCCTAGCTTGCCCTTAACAGTTTAGCAACCCTGACCATGACCACGACCACGCACCTCACCGTGCCCCACAGAAGAGTACGAGCTTCCAAAAGCCATCCCAAGAGCTAGTTCTGGGCTCAAATCTGCTGCCTCCTTCCTCATCTGCCTTGCGTGAGTAGCACAAACCTTGACCGGGAAATCCATTCTGTATTTCCTATGGGCTGGGCCTTAAGCAATTTCCTCGACATCCCTTCCATCTTCTTTTATCCAGTCTTCCCCGCAATTCGGAAGTAGTGGTAACTCCATATCCCCTTTCTCCCCTTCACTATCATTGTCATTGGGCACCTAAAAATCTTCTCTTGCCAAGAAGTCACCCATCTAGTCTATCGATGGTAGTGGGAGAATTTCTGCAATTCTCTGAAGGAATTCCAAATTTCGGTCCAATACCCCCACCCTTTACTCCAACTCATCCACATCCACTGAGAAGATTAGTGGGAACCTCTAAACCTCTTATGACCCTCGGCCTTTCCTCAAATAGTATTGATGTGGCAATGAGATCTTTCCATCAGTGCCTACATTGTCCAGCACTGCATCTATCTCCCCCAAAATTACATGTTTAAATAGCATCTAGCACAAGTTTTTTACCTTAGTCTGAGGCACGCCTCTACTTAGAGCAAGCGCCAAGAACATCGCTGGGATATTTGTGTTAACCCGGTGCCTATGGTAAGACCACAGGAATTCTTGCCCCAACACCTCCTTTATCACATGCAGCACTAACTCATGCTTGACAGAAAGGAGCCGTCAGAGCCTCTTGTCTGTAACTACTATAAGGAAAGCTAAGATAGTCACCAAGGATTTGAGGCATATCAGAGTATCCATATCTTCTATGCTTACAAGTTCTGCTACACTAACAATTGCTTTATGCCTTGCTTCTCATGGCTAAATAAGCCGATAAACACCACTTCCAATAATGCCTCATTAAAACGCCACACGAGCTACCACTACTAGTCTATACTTTCCCCACCAAATTCTCACTATGAGAAGTCAAGCAAAACACCTTGGAATAACTACTTTCCAATTTTTGAGAGAATTACTTGTCATTACCACACTCAAAGATCTGCCATACAATCCACCCTTGAGCCTTGAGCTCCTCACACTAACGCTGGTTTGCAAGTTACTGTCACAGGTGTACCTTCTAACACCAGGCCATCTCACCTCCAAATCAACACCCAACACCGCTGTCATTCCACACCATGTTGGATTTCCCCTTTGCTAGCTATCCCAATCATCCTTCTGCCTCCCAATGCCCCTTCTTTTGTCAACTCATCGGCCAAGGTGTTACCCTCTCTGTACATGTGGTTGATGTGGAAATCTAAAAAGGAATCAACGAGTCTTCTGATTGGAGTGAGCCAATGGCAAAGAGTCTAACTCAGAGTAAAGTTGGTATGGATTGCATTTACCGTTAGCAGCGAATCTCCCTCCAAATGCAATTTCACCACCCCCAAAGCTTTTCCCATCTCCAACCCACACAAAGACGCTCTAAATTCAACAATATTATTTGTGGCCTACCTGATGAAGAATGTCTTCTGGTCCAAAAATTTACCATTAGAGTCCCTAGACACACACCCTATACCAGTCCAAACTAGATTTCCCAAACTGGCTCCATCAAAGTTCACTTTTAACCACCCCTCTTCTAGCTTCTGCCACACTGTTTGCCTTTGGATTGCCAGCTTCTTTGGTGCACAGTTGTCACCTATAGCTGGGGGGATACTCAATCCTGCAAAGTTATTAGTTAGCTCAATATCCCTATTACTGAAATTCTTTTTCGCCAAAGGTCTATTTTTGGCCGGTGAATTTACCAATTCTACAATAGCCCTTTCAATTTTTCCTGCTAGAATTTCCCTTCCCATGGCCTGTTCCTTGAAGGTTCTTTAGCTCCTTTCTTTCCAAACCTCCCACTAAATTGTTGAGGGTACGATTTGCCAGATGCTACTTAGAGCACCCTCGCTATTTTTTTGGGGCCATGTCATAATCCATTCTGGTAGATTTTGAGAGAAAGGGGTCTGAAACCCTAGTTTCCTTACTACTTCTTTCTAACAATACTCTACAGAAGGGCACCTTAGCAATAGGTGATCCACATTCTCCCTATCCCTCTTACACAAAATGCACCGATTAGGATCCCTGAACCCCAACTTCTCTAGCCTATCCTAAGTCAAAATTCTATTTTGAGTTGCAAGCCATAGGAAGACACATGCCTTCAACAAGACATCCTTTCCCCAGAAGAGAGGTCTCAACCAATGCTGAACTAGTTCCAAACCTTCTTTGATGAAGTATCTGATTTTAACTTTGTATTCACCATCTTCTAAGGTTGTCCACCTTAAAACATCCTCCCCTGCCATGTCTGGAATATTTCTTTTGCCTAGCATTGTTCTGAGAGCCTCTTTCTGATCTTCTGGGGCATTATGCTCACTAGGGTCCTTCCACTCCCACTAGTCCCCTTCCCTTCTGAAGTCACTCACCTTAGTACCCCAAACTCCACTTGTTTCCTCCCTTATTTCTTCCAAGTGGGGAATGTCACTCAACTTTGGATGTCCATCCCACGAATCTTGCTAGAAAGAAGCCTTCATTCCATTGTGCACTTCCCAGGTGACATGATTTGCAATAATATCCCTACTATCACAAATAAAATTCTAGACTGCAGAGCCCCTTGGGGGATTTACTATTTTCACTATGTTCTCTAGGTCCTCCGAGTTCAAGCATTTCCTTCTCAAAATGATAATCTACTTCTGGTTTCTAGAACACATCGACCAAGCTAACTTCGCCCCCATCACCAAGTTCATGATCCTTAGTTGCCTTACTCCTACTCCTCTCACCTACAGTGGTTTACAGATCTTTTCCCAAGATAACAAAGGGATTTTATTTGTATCATTAGTACCATTCCAAAAAAACTTACACATAATTTTGTTTAGTTGATCTTCTATACTCGTAGAGAATTTCAAACAAGGCATTGAATAAACAGGAATTGCAGCCAAAACCATCCTTATCATAAGAAGCCTACCTGCTAAGGTGAGTCATTTTCCCTTCCACAACTCCATTTTCTTCTTACAGCTAGCTACTAGTTTTTCCCCGTAGTCCTTATTTGCACTTGCAAACAAGGGCATACCCAAAAATCTCCCTGAGAAGCTGGCCAGCCTTACCCCTAAGATTCTTGTTAAATCCCTCTGTAAGCTCAGCTGCAGATTCAGGAAGTAGACTTATGATTTTCTCCAATTGTCTACTTGACCCGAAGCATTACTGTACCCATCAAGCATCTCCTTTATCATGCTGGCATCTATCCTCGTGGCTTGCCCAAATAATATGGTATCATCAACAAACTGTTGATGAGTGCAAGGCTCCACTCCTAGGGCAACTTCAATTCCTTTCCACACTTCCTCCCTTCTAGCCTGACAAATTCTCCTTCCTAGAGCTTCTACCATTATGATAAAAAGAAAGGGAGACAAGGGGTCCCCCTATCTAATACCTCATGAAGAGCTGAAAAAACCTTGTGCCACCCTATTCACTAATACTGAGAACCTTAGGGCATCTATACAACTTTTAATCCATTCTACCCATCTATTGTCAAAACCAAATTTCTTCAGGACTTCAAGCAAAAACTGTCTATCTACTAGATCATAGGCCTTTAGGATGTCCAGCTTTAAAACCATACTTGGAAATCTGATTTTCCTA
This sequence comes from Cunninghamia lanceolata, assembly GCA_027924645.1. Taxonomy (NCBI): domain Eukaryota; kingdom Viridiplantae; phylum Streptophyta; class Pinopsida; order Cupressales; family Cupressaceae; genus Cunninghamia; species Cunninghamia lanceolata. The sequence goes on from BSBN01000078.1 coordinate 23,234,744, forward strand.
GCGATGTGAATTGTTTCATTTGCAACTATTATTCCTTCCACTATAGACCTACCTAGGATGAAGCTACTTTGTTCGTCATATATGATTCTATCAATTACTGTCTTCAGCCTATTTGAGATTACCTTTGTCACTATCTTGTAAAAGGTATTGTATAATGAGATAGGTCTATAGTCCCCCATGTTTATGGCTTCCTTTTTCTTGGGTATGAGTGCAATGAACGTGTGATTGAATAATCCCAACATTGTTGTTTTCCTCCTTGACTTTGTCGGAGCCTAGCTGAAAGGTGGCCTTCTTAACCTCTTCCACACTGATTTTCTTAAACAATTCCTTATTCTCTTCTTCTGAGACAATCGCTGGAATACCTTCCAAAAAATCCTCTCTCACTCCCCCTAGCCTTGATCCCTCCTAGTAAACAGAGCCTCAAAATATGTAATAGCCTCTTGACTAATCTCTTCCTCACTATGCACTGCCGACCCATCCTCCTTTTCCAGCTCATTAATCCTATTCTTGCTTCTATTGGCTATGGCCGCATTACGGAAGAATTTTGTGTTCCTAGCTCCCTCCTTAAGCCATAACTCCCATGACTTCTATCTCCAATGGCACTCTATTCTGGCTAAAATCTCATCTTGTTTGTTCTTAAGTTCTTTTTCTTTCAGAAACTCTTCCTGCCGCATACTCTTATCTATTACTCTCTCATTGAGCTCTCTTAATTCCTCTTCCACTTTGTCTCTCTCCTCAAAAATATTCTTGAAATGTTCCTTAAACAAGATTTTCAATTTTTCTTTTACCCCAGGTAACTTTTTGTGAAGAGTAAGTAAGTGTGTTTGATTACCTCGCCAAATTTCTCTCCACCATTTGGCAATTAAGTTTAGTAGCTCTGGATCTCGAAACCACATTTTTTCAAATCTAAATGGTGAGCCTCCTTTATGTTCATCCTCTTCGACCAATAGCTGAATCAGGAAGTGATCCGAACCACTTAAGGGTAAAATCATTGCTTCCACCAAGCTGGCTATTCGGGATCAGTTCCTGAATATTAGAAATCTATCCAGCTTTTCTGAGATACTGGTATGACCCAGTCTTCTGTTAGTCCAAGTATATACCCATTTTTAGTTTGTATCTCTCTTAACTCATTATCAACAAACTCCTAAAAATCCTATTGCACCCTATGTAGAATTCTCATTCCTCGTTTCTTCTCTAAGTTATTCAATGTAGCATTAAAATCACCCCCAATCAAGATGCAATCCTCCTTATATTGATTTAAAAAGTTTGAGATCATCCCCATACATTTCTTTTTGCTATTGTATCTGTGGGTCCATACACATTGACTATCTTAAATTCCTTATTACTATGCTAAATCCTTACTGCTACCAACATCCAGTTTTGGTTTGATTCTATCAGCGTGCAGCTTACTTTATCAGGATTCCAAACTACCAAAGCCTCCTGAAGCTCCCTCCAATTCCTTAAACACTCCTTCCCATCCCTTCCACCATCTCATTTTATTACTTCGATCTTCCCTACTCTATTTTGTTTCCTAAATCAAAAGTATTATTGGTTTATTTGGGCACCACTTGCTAGGGGAATTTAAGCTCCTAGCATTCTAGCTTATTATCTTCATGGCTCCCTAGGAAGGGGCAGCTCCTTCCCATTTCTTAGAATAGTTTGACTGATTTTGGTTTGTCCTTTGGTGGTCCCCACCAAGGCTATTCTCTCCTTGTTGGTTTTTCACCCTCTCTGACTGGCTGTCCTGACCCTTGGAGTCCTTCTATCCAACTGTATTTGCTCCAAATCCCTTCCCTCTAAGATACCCACTTGAAAATCTTCATAACTTCCCTTCTCGTTTGACTCTGTATCAGAACTTCCTAGCTCTACATAGTCTCTATTGTCGATGATTTCTGGGCAGGTTTCCACCTCTTACTCAACTTCCCTTAGTCCAATCACTCCCCCCTCTTCCTTCCTTCCTTCTTTTTGACACTTCTAAGCATGAATATTCCTCCACTTCACGTCCCTCCCTTACTGGAAGATTATCCATAGCCTAACCCCAGGATCCAAATTGAATCCACCAATTCGTTTTCTAGATCTACATAAGGCACCTCCTTCCTACTCTCCCCACAATCTTCTAGCATGATTTCTCTCACCTCCTCATACAGACTAAGCCCCTTTTCTTTAATTCAAGATACACACTTGTCTTGTCCATGCTCCACTAGTTTACAGGTAGGGTATAACCTCAGACAATCTTCCCTTACAACTTCTTGTCTCTAGACTCCTCCAAACTACAGGTTTATTACCTCTAGAATTCCTATCCCTTGCTCAGTTGCAATGCAAAGTCTAAAATATGTGCCCCTAGCCCAATCTTCCTTCATTTCATCCAAGAACTTGAATTGCGCTAACTTTCTTCCAATCATTTTGAGTACCTCTATATCCCAATATTCTGTGGGGAGATTGTATAGTCGCACCCAGATGGAGCTTATTCCTAAACCCTATTTCCCTGAATCAAAGTTTGGCTCCCACTCCACAATATGCATTTGTGATCCCTTAAAAAAATATGGCCCTGCCCTCAGGGCCAAACTCCTTTCCTCTTTGGAGGGGAAGAAATTACTACATGAAATCCATTTCGCAATGCCCTAACAACAACTGAAACCCCCCATGTATCCTTACACCATTTTACAATCTCTTCTCGTCTCAAATCCTGCTCTCCTCCCCATTTAAAAAAAAAGCCTTTCTCTAACAATAAATCCCTAGTTTGATTATTGGAATCAATCTTAACAGAAATCGTGCTATGCTCTGGGGGCATACCTTTTTCCTTTGCTCCTTTGTCTTTCTTCTCTCTTCCATGCACTTCATCCTCCACTGACTTTTTGCTTCCCCCTTCTTGAGGGTCAACTACTCACCAGTACTTGATTTCATCGAGATCTCTCTTTTTCCTGAACCACCCATTCGATCCTTCCCCATGGCTTGTTCGCGGCTCTTAGTTCCTTCTTCCACAGTTTGCCCTAATCCACGGAGGTTCCCGTCCAATCCTCCTTTCTTGATGTGAGCTAAACTCTTTTCTTTTTCTTCCCCAATTCTAAAAGACATGTCAGTGAAATTCTTTTTCGTTTCTCCCTGCAAAAAATAGATGGCACTTGTCCACCCAAGCCCCATTTTCCCATACCCATTGTGGTCTGTAGGGATTGTTCCACATTCTTGGACCTAAATCGCAATATGTGCTCTTCTCGTTATTGAATTTCACCCTAAATTCTTCTAGAGGTTCCACTCGATCCATTTCCTTGCCCCAGCTACTCCGATTCCTGAATCCTTGACCATTCTAGATGTCCTTGCCGCTGTCATTGTTGGGCTTCCACCCATTGCCCCTCTGTCCTTCTCCAACCTGCTCCTCAACCCTCTACCTTTCGATCCTCTAGGTTTTGCACTCCATTTCGCTCGCCATTTTATTTTCAAGGATTAATATACATATATATATAATCATAATATTTATATTTTCTTATTTTTAAAGATTTGAATTTTCAAATCTTTGAGCTCAACTAAGCTCCACAAAGTGGAGTTAGTCAGGTCTTGCAATGCATTTAATGCATTTATTGCGACTAGGGAGTGGGAACGACATCCCATCACATATCCCTTAATGTGAACATTACTCCAGTTCATGGAGAAAGGAGAGGGCAGAGTGGAAGGGATTCAAGCAGAAATCTAGTGACTTGGAGAGATTTCGGTTAGTTACCGAAATAGAACCAATAATGAGTAGTGGAGAACAGTTGGAAGGGGAACAACTCAAGGAAAAAGAGGAGGTGACAATAAGGAGGAGGCAGAGACACTTCAAATTTGAAGGAAAACCATCTGTGTATCGGTATGTTTTCACAATGTTCTTATTAAAGATATATTTGATTTGGTTTATATGCCAAAGCAATGATGTTGCTACGAATGCTTTATCTTAAAGAAGATATTTGAATGTTTATTTGTTTTCTTTGTTTAGATATATCAGGGGTTCTGTATATAAACTAATGTTGTCATATATAGACAAAACAATGGTTATCAATTGTGAATCGCTGTGAAAACTATGAACCTCGTCTATATGATAAACTCTTTACAACCAATGAGAAGTATTGAGCCTCAAATTGAGATTTAATTCTTTCCTAGTCAACATGTATTATATTGTGCACCTACTGTGTTTTATTTTAGCCACTAATGGCTCAACTGTGTTTTGTATTTTATATCCATTGTGATTTCTTTATGGCACAACTGTGTTATATATTTCATAGCCAAAAGTGATATTTTTGTGGCTTAGCTATGGTATCTACTTCATAGCCAAATGTGTTATTATTGTGGCATGATTGTGTCAGTATTTTCATAGTCATTCTATTGTTATTATGACTAGACTGTATTAAATCCTATACATATCATTATAACTAAAATGTGTGCTGGATGTGTTGAATTAAACAATAGTCATAGGGTTAATATCATATATGGTTTGCGTTTATTCTCACTTCCGTCTAAAAAATAAACAGTGTAGTTTGTGAGGAATTTGGGCCTCGACTATGTAAGTTCTGTGTCTTTAAATGTGTTGAATTTCATCATAGACCATAATGTGTCATTGTGGTTCGACTGTTGTAACTTTTTTGACTTCGGCAATTGTAAACCTTGAGTCATAACTATGTATAATTTTGTCACTAAATTCATTGTTTTAGTTTTATCCTTTGAGCCGGAGAAATTTTCTGTATCCTCTTGAGTTCATTATTTTTACGATTTGAACTCAGGCTTTAGATTTCTAGCAGCCAATTTAGGGGGGGATTAAAGTTCATTTGAATATGACCTACAAGTTGTTGTATGTTATAAATCTTATTCTATCAATTACTATTATTTGGTAATGTCTAACTCATGAGAGTCACACTGAGTATAACAGTGAACTTCACAGTTGTGTTGAATTAATCTCTTGGTGCTCCATTAAAGTTATTCTAAGATTCATTATATTCTTGAAGATAAACATAATTGTTTATTCTTCCTTGAGATTCAATTTTATATATTTGTGCTTGTAGATATGTGTGAAGTATAAAAATTTGTTCTAATTAATCCACACATAATTAGATCAATCTTTTACTTAATATTAGGATACAAATAATTGAAGATGTCTACCTTGTCGGTGTCCCAAAAGGAAGAGAAAGGTTGTTTGGATTCTATTCCTTTGTCTCTATTGGAATGGAAAAGATTGTACTAAACTAACTAATTAAAGAAAACACAGAAACTGAAGAATTATTTTACATAACAGAGTACAGAAATGAAAAATTAGGTCAGAGAGGAACTTGACACCGAAGTACAAAAGACGCTATCAAGGATGCAAGTGCATAGTGTCAACGTTTGTATAATGTAGTAGGACACATATATGAATTGTTTACCTTCATGTTGTTGGCATAATAGTCACAATGGTATTACATTGTTAGTTAAATAAGTGTTAGCAAGTAGATAAATAAATTAGTTTTGGGAAGTTAGGAAGTTAAGTTATACACTGGAATAATAAATCTTTAAAAAGCCAATGTATTGCATTGTAACAATAATCTGAAGACAATAATATATAACTTTATGTTTTAATATTGTTGTACAATAATGGTGTAATTATCTATGTTTGTGCTCACCATATTTCAATATGATATCAGAGAAACTATTTGGCTGAGCCTGTGCATTCTAAAATGGAAGGTTGAAAGCTTGTTTGGAGGAGAGCCAATGGAAGTTAAAATCTGCATGAAAGGCATCTAAGATTTAAAATGGAGGCATATATCATTCTTAGCCTCGCTGTCCAAATGAATTTGTTGTTGTCCAAATGAATTTGCTGATGTTGAGAGAGTATTGTTGTTTGATACTTAGGGTTTGCATGGTTTTTCCTTATTGTGAAGAGATGATGGTGTAAAGTTTTTAAAACATTGCTGTGCTAAAATTGCATCCTTTGCATTCAATTTGCAATAAGTAATCTTTTAGAAGTAATTGATATGGAAATTGTTTGCCGTGAGGAGATGCAAGTTGTTTGATATTAAATTTGCACTCAAAGAAGGAAAAACAGGTGTAAACTGAATACAACAAGGAAATCTCTTCATGGAAAATATATCTAAGCACATGAGAATGGTTGCTAGCACTATTATTGGAGGATAATTGTTTGTTTGATCCATAGAAGGAGTTTCTTGGCCTTCATTTTAGTTGTTGTGGAGACTATGAGGGCTAGAATAAACTTGGTGGTCGTGGAGAGACAAGAAATTCTAAAACCTGCATAGAAGTTTTGGAAATAACAACATAAGGTAAATATTTCTCTTTTAACAAAAACTGTTGAAATCAAATGAGGAAGTGCCAAAGGTGCTGAAAGCTATACAAAACCCACATAAGGCGTTTCAATTTTTACATCTTATCTCAAGTGCTATGCTCATTTCCAGATTTGTTTGCTGCATTGTGTAAGGGTTTTCATAGAAGGCATATCTTACATTGTTATTTTTTTTGGTCAAACATTTTATGTGAGAAAATAAAATTTTGGATAACGAAATGGAGTAAGAGTTTTTTTATTGCATAGAGGCCACAAATTGATGCCTAAGCAAAGAAGTTATTTTGGAGAAACTAGAGTAAAACAATTTTGTTTGGAGAAAGTTAAAAAGTTTTTAAGGAACAAATTTACAATTTCTTTTGGAGAAAAGTTTTTAAAAGGGAGACATAAGTATTAAGGAAAGGATATTTAAAATATTTACTTTTGGGAGAAATAAGGGGAAGTATTTAAAAAGATTAATTTGGAGGTAAATTTGATTTTTGTGGTAAGATAAGGTTTTAACATTTGAAAATGTCCACACATTATGTTTGTGGTTCAATGCCATTCATGCTATCCTTGATAGAAATTTGAGAGGCTTGCATGCTTTGAGAGACTTGCATGCTTGTGCTATTGAAGAGACTAAAGCAAATGGATAGAGTGTAAGCATATCAAATTGGAGGTAGGCGACATCGAAGGATGGAGGATTTTCCATCATCTCAAGTTAGATTCTCGCTTTGAGATGATGCTTTGCATGAGAAACATTTTTTATTTTGGTTGTTTTGTTTTTCCTTATTGATGCTGACGAATCTGGAGAATGTATGTTTTGTGAAGATTTTATTTTGGAGACAGGTTTGGGATTTGTTGTTGAGCTCAATATGGATTGTTGTCCAGTGAGCTTCAAAGAGTATATGATAGAGAATTATACCCTTTTGCGGTCACTAGACAATGGCAGAGATCTATCATATCTCTTAGGGTTCATTGTCAAATAATTCAAGACTCTGTGATTTGAGAGTTCGGGACTAAAGAGCTCAAGAACACAGATCAAAGCTACACCTTTCCAAGGGTAGACGTGAAAGCATGATGGAGCCCCTCTTGGTTCAAGATTTGTTCTTTGGGAGAAGATCTTATATAAAATATGTATACATATTATGTAATCAACTTTGTTGAGTATACTAGCATTCAAGGGGGTCCCTTGATGCTATTGCAGGAACAATGTAATAAGGGGGGGAATGTTGGCATAATAGTCACAATGGTATTACATTGTTAGTTAAATAAATGTTAGTAAGTAGATAAATAAATTAGTTTCGAGAAGTTAGGAAGTTATTTCCTGTAAGAAGTTATACATGGGAATAATAAAGCTTTAAAAAGGCAATGTACTGCATTGTAACAATAATCTGAAGACAATAATATATAATTTTATGTTTTAACATTGTTGTGCAATAATGGTGTAATTATCTATGTTTGTGCTCACCATATTTCAATACATGTCAGCCTTTCTAGTCTTTCCTCAGGTCGTCAAACTTCTAGAAGTGACCTGCAAATGCACAGAATAGGAGAAAAGGGTTGGGCTATATAGGAGTTTACCTTAGTCAAATGTTATTTTTAGTGCTTCCACCTCAACAACATCTATATTGATAAATGATCAAAGTGTGTGCTCTTGTACTCTATGTTTATCTAGAATCTCAATGAGTAATGACAAGTAATAAATACAATATTTAAATATATTATATCCTACTCAATGACTTAAAGAAGACTTATGCAGTATCCCTATGTGCAAGAGATTAAATTAGAGATGTGTGTGTTCAACCCATGAGAGATGTATAATAATATCAAACAAGATTGTAAATGATCAAAGCACAAACACCAAGAACTGTTGAGACTTTATCACCTCACAACAAGGAGATGAAATCTTTTCGGTAGGCAACGCTTTCAATGGGAATACTTGGGAGTTTGTTGAGCTTTGATGGGAAGGGCATGATATATCTTGATACAATAAACTTCAATGGTGCTATAATCTCAATATTTGTAGAGCTTTGTTCAATAAAGTAAAATCAATCTCAATCTTGGCAGAGCTTCACTGCAAAAAAGAATCAATCCTTTGCAATGATAAATCTACTTGCTTATATAGAGAGAAAGGGTGAAAAATCAATGAAAAGAGTCATTTGGGCATGGATAAGAATGATGAAAATCATGGCAAATCATGCAAGTTAAAAGATAACTTCTAAAAATGATATGAAGACTAACAAAGGCTATTGGAACACCTGCACATGGCATAGATGTCCACACTTAACACTGGAGTCTTAACAAATACATTTCTTAAAAGGTTTGATCAACTCAAGACAACACTAGGATTTAGGCATTTTTACTGTTTTTAGATATGGCAAGTGAAAAGAGTCAAAGTAATGCCAAGGTACCTCTCATGGGTTGAGGGTAATGCTAAGGCTGGAAATGATCCTAAAACACACTAGAGGCATGAACACTAAAGTGACTACCAAACATAGCATGAAATTGTGGGCAAACACAATTTACAATATTACATTTAGCTTCCACTTTAGCTGGCATATGACACTACGTGCATATGCATGCTAAAGTATAGGAAATAAAGTACTGAGAGTAAATAAGCATGAGAAGGATACCCAACAGAATACTATAGAGGATACAGATTGTCACCAAGTTAGAGTTTGAATCCCCCAGCTTAGGAATCTACAACACAAAGTGTTAGTTACAGCATCTTACAAAACCACTTGTCAGATAAACAAAATTATCCTGTAGGGTAAGAAGAAAAAAAGTCAATCTAAAAATTTACAAGGGCAATAAGAGGGTAAAGTGATCTAAAGAAAAAAATGAGGGAGAGGAGGAGGAGGAGGAGGGAGAGGTGGAGGAGGAGGAGGGGAGAGAGGAGGCACCATTGCCAGCAACAATAAAGAGGTACTGATGTAGAGAGGAGGGCAGTGACACTGTAGAGGAGAGGCCTAGGCTTCATCCTCAAGTGTCACAACTACCTATGACTATGAGTGGCATGCCTAGATGATCCAAGAGAGGGGATTCAAGCAATACATATGCTATCATGCTCCCATAGGTCCTATCAATGTGGTGGAAACCCCTATCGATCCTGATTGGTAGGATGGAGACCCAGGTAAGAATTGATTTATGTTTTGTGATTTGAGTAGAACACTAGATGTTTACTTTGTATTGATTTGATATATGATGCCTGATGAGATATTTGACATGATTATTGTTTTGATTTTGCAGTCAGCACGCGGGCATGGCTTGAATTTATAGGTCAAGTCTTGGCAAAGATGGTACCTGATGTATACCTCGCACAGCTAGTGTCGGCCAATTACATGCCACTATAGATTAGTGGGAGGCACATAGGTATTTTTGAGCCCATTGCATGGGTTAGAGCTACCTATGAGGAGACCTAGGCAAATAGAGATCTATCTGCTGCATAGATTATTGTTATTACTTCTGAGAGAAACTAGGCTAGGGCTGAGCAAGATCATGCTATGAGGAGAGTGTAGGCTCTACAATCGTGATTAGATATACATAGTATGTGAGCCACAAGGTTAGACCACCCTAGGTCTAGAGCTTACTAGATGAGATGACCAACTGTGAGCTCAGGTTGCCCAACTACAATAGAAGGTTTTGCATTCAAGGATGGAGGTGACCAAGCTCATGGGTGCAGTTTGGGGACTATAGATGTGTAGTCATAGTCACTCACAATCTACAACTTCCTAGTAGGAGTCGTTTATATAGTAGCCATCACCGGGGCTTGAGGGTTCAAGTTTTCATGGAGGATATATGGTTTTATAGATATATTTGTTTATATGCTACACACACACACACATGTGAGATTTTGTCTTTTTGGATCGATATCATCATGTTATGCATTTTTGCAATATGTGTTATGGATTTTTCGATTAGATGCTATTGTGATTTAATTTAAACAACCTGGTTTAATTGTATAAATAAATGCTATAAAGGAGTAATGAAATAATGTGATTTAAGAAGTATGTACCTAATTAAATGCAATTGTGATTTAAGTAAACAACCTTATAAGATTGTCAAATTCATTATTGATCGTAAGTCATTTTTCACTCTCTTACATCCCCCTTTTTTATCCCTATTACTTAGAGGAGGACCCCATTGTTGTAGAGGAGGAGATAGTTGTTATAAGACCTCTGAGGATATATCCTAGCATTGGTGCCCATTATTATAAGTTCTTTATTGCTTTTTTTAGTGATTAGCTCACATTTTTCTCTTGAGGAAGTAAAATATTGCCTTGTCTTTCTTTTGATAGGATAAAGTTAGAGTAGAGTTATTTAATTTTTAGAATAAATTTTCTATTTTCCTTAGCTCATAGTTACAAATTTATATTAGAATCTTAAAAACTTGAAAAACATAAAAAACTAGTTATATTCCATTATGAAAAGCCATATAACTTTCATAAATTCTTCCTTTGAATAGTAATTATATCATCAAAATCAAAATTGGGAAAAAAAGTGTATGCATTCATTTAGGATTAATTGTAGTAGAAATTCATTTTAACTTTCAAATGTTTCAAACATTCAAGCCTTCAATTTTACCATGAGGCATACAACATTCAACTTTTGTTCAAAAATATACATTGAGAAAGCCCCCAATTTCGTTAGGGGCATAGAGATAATATTTTCAAACTAAACAAAAAACATAGGAAAACATTAAGGAAATCCTCTGTCTCATCATGAGATACTCAAACTCAACAATTCAACAAATGTTCAAACATACAACACAACAATTCCACTCACCTAGGATGCTCTTCTTCCACACAAAGAGAGTAACTAGTCCAAATCACCCTCACTTAGCTAGCTTTCCCTAGAATATAGGAGTGATTCGATTGATGCCTTTAGCAGGGTGCAGGGGTAAAATTTCGGAATTGTTTCACACTTTTATAAAGGAAACAACCAACAAAAACATATTTTTACAACATAAATGTCAAAAAAGTCAAATGTATGTTTTAAATTTTAAAATGACATAAACTAATGAAATGTCAAATTTTTAATGTAGTTTATGCTTATAATTCTTAAATTTTTTAAAAATAGGTGGATATTTTTATATAAATTTAATTGATGAAATTTAAATGCTGATATTTTCTGAGAAAAGTGACATCGATGGGACATCAAGAAAAATATAGAAAAATTAATTTTTTTTCTTTAATTTTTTTCCCCAATTGGCCAACTCAAATATCTAGTGATTTGAAAAAAATAATTTTTGATAAATAATTGATTTTTTATAATTTTTTAAAGTCAAATTTATTTAGAACATTGTAGCTTCCATGGGATGTCAATTTATATATATATATATCCTCTTGGAGAGGATTCTCTCCTCTAGTGTGCCATATATTTTTCAAAATTTTTGAATATGTTTATTCTGATCACTATAAAAGGGTATTCAATTTTTTTTAAATGTATTTTGATGGAAAAAATTTATAGGACAAGATGAAAATTTTAGGGAAGAGGGGTGGACTGTGACATAGACAATTCTACCCAGAACCTTACCTGGTAGTACTGTTTGACTCGGTAAGGTTTTGGACATAAATATCTAGGCAGATTGAATGGGGGCAAAACTTTATTAGTGATCAAATTCTGCCTAGAACCATATAATATAATATAATTAATTTTTTTAAAAGTAGTTTATTTTTGGTACAGTGAATGATAGGATAGTACAATATAATAGTATCACAAATTATAGTCCAATAGTACAGTAAAACAAATTTTTTAAGAATTAATAGGTAATTCTAGATTTTTTTTAACAATAATATGAATGAATTTAATCTTATTTTTGTAATTTTTGTATTAATTGATATTTGTTAATGTTGTCAATCAAGATTGTGCCACTAGTCAAGTCAAGCTTGACTGACCTATTGAAACATGGAAACCCTCCTCAGATGTGGGTGATCTAAGTGAAGAGGGAATCTCTAGAGTGAGTTGGTTCTCCTACTCTAAGAATTTTCCCAGAAAAGGGATAGAAGGGTATGATTGAAATGTAAAATTGGACATTGATAACTAATCTAGATGAATTTCTATCACTCACAAAACAACTCCTCAAACTTAAATCTTCACAATTCCACTGATAGTTTGTCCCTAAAGTGATTTGCAACAAGGTTTTGTTGTGATGTAATCACACATCGCCCCATTGCAAATGGGGACCCCCTCTTTTTTCTTGCTTTTTGTCTTTGTTTTGCCTTAGGTTTAGTTTTCCTCTGAGCTTGTAGGGTTTTGATAGTGTTGTTTTCCTCATGTCTCAATAGTTTCTTGCTAAAGGTCTATATGCCTTCATCTTGATGCATGTCTCTGAGACCCTGAAAAAGATAGTCTAATATCCTGAATATCCTGAAAAAATGACTAAGTCTAAAATATGGTGGATCCTCAAAATTTGAGAATCTGCATGTTAAATCCTATGGATCCAAGACCTATCTCAAACATCCTAGAAGTATATTGAAAAATATTTAGAGCAAATATATTTCTCAATATACTTCCATTTAGGAAAATCCAAAATTTGACTAAAGCAAGAAATTCCATGCACAACTACCAAACTAGCCCTACCCGGGTGACCTCACAAGGTATTCATGGACAAGGTCTTCACCAGGACAATCTCTCCACACATAGTTTCCAAATGTGCCTAGGGAAAGTTAGGATATTTTCACGAGCATTTGCCAATTGAAGAGAGTAAAGAAGTGATGATAGAGTCTAGAATTAAGTTCAACTTGCAAATTCCATGTAGCACCTCTAAATCCCCCTAGACTAGGCAGCCTTGGTATGGGTTCATGGACTTCATGTCCAGGACATGCATTTATCTAGACACTACTGTCAAATTTGTCCAAGGAAGAAAGTTGTCAAATTTACAAGGTTTTATGCACAAAAGACAGGGAAATGATGAAACTCCAAGGAAATTTCATGAGTTTGAACGAATCTAAGGCATCACAAGGTAAATTCCATGCATCACTTCCCAAGCTGCCCTACCTAGGCAGCCTCATAAGGGCATGATGGACAATGTCATCATTAGGAGAACTTCTCTAGACACTACTCAAGGAAAAGAGTTTTCAAGTTGTAAGGTTTTGAGGACAAAGAGATGATAAAATTCTAAGGAAACTCATGAGTTGAATGAATCTAATGCATTTCTAGAAAGAATCCAAGGGTTGTCTCCAAACCCACCCTACTTGGATGGCCTCAAGAGGTGTTCATGGATTCTATCTTATCGCACATCAAACACTCCACATACTACTTCCAATACCACCCAGGGTGAAAACAACATAATTTACAAGTATACTCAATGAAGATGACACTAGGAAGTTGAGATGATCAAGTTGAAAAGAGTGAAAAGCTTTTAAGTATAAAAATCCAAGGGTCACTCTCAACCCTGCCTGACCTGGATGGCCTAGGGAGGTGAGCATGGAATCAAGTGTTCAAGCACTCATGCCACTCATCATTTGCCTACCAACTCCACCCATCTACTTCCACACACATGCAAGTCCAATAAGGAGGTGAAAAACATTGAAAATCATAAGTAATGAGAGTCAAATCCACACATCACCTTCAAGGCTACGCATCATAGGCAGTCTCCACCATTGCACATGGAGAAGTCGTCAACATGCACGTCACTATAGGACATTACTCAAATGAAGGTGATCATTCAAGAAGAGGAAAACATGAAAAATTACTAAGTCTTGAAAATGGAGGAGAGAAGAGTGTCAAGGTCTAGTTGTAAAGTGTTCACATTGAATAATCCTCACAACACCTCCAAAGCTGTCCTTCTTAGGTAGATTTCACCAAGGCAGATGGAGAAGGTCACCTAACATCCCCAGTGTGCCTTCCAAATTCACATTAACACCTCAAAAATCATTAAGTCTTGATGAAGTTGGAGAGGAAGGTCATAAAAAGGAGGAAATGAACATTGAATGAAGTATAGTTAAAAATCCATACACCACCTCCAAAACCGCCCTTGCTAAGTGGCCTTCAACACCTTGCATGGACTCCACATCCTTGACAAGACACTCTTCACCTAACACCTTCAAACCCTCCCAACATGGGCGCTCCAAGTATGTGAGTGTGGAAACCTTCAAAAACATTAAATTTTCTTTGGCCTAGATCATGACCCTTGGAATTCACATCACACATTCCTCACTACCCCTCTAAACTCACCTAGGCACTTAGGCATGGATTTCACGTGAAAAGGTATGTTTTGAAATGTCATTTTTTTTATCCCACATGCATAAGATGAATGTAATTTGTTATTTAAAATCCTTTATATAATGTCTTAATTTGATGTGTTTCTTCTTATAGGTGATGGAGGATCCAAGGAGGTGAATGGTGAGAGCTCATACATGAGAAGTTTGAAAGGTGGAGGAGAGATCTTACATCAATTTTATCTTACTTCAAAGAATTCGTATGTCTAGATGAGGAAGACATAAACGCTACGCATGAGAGGGAGTCATCTCCCAGTGATTCATTCCATGCCCCAAAAGGAAAATAATCATTTAATCTACTCCAAGGACTCGTGCACAACATATCTTCTACTTCATACAACTGTCCAAAGGCATAATCCTACATAACCATAAGGATGTCACAAGATGAGAGATGAGCATGATCATCAAAGTGATCCATGAGTTACATCAAGAAAACAAGAAGAAAATATTCTAAGTAAAGTGAACATGAGGTAAACCAGACTAGTTCATTTGAAGATGTTGAGGTGGCACATACATATCATCAAGCTAATCGCATTCTGCCATGTCATTTATTTAAGAGGGCCCACCATAAAGATGCTCCAAATATGCTCATCACATTCATAAATGTGCCTTTATTACCTCTTTCATGTTCTAAAAATAGAAAATTTTGTAATAAAATGCCTTGTTGTCTCAATCTTGGCCGTTGATCGCTATATCAATCTTGGCCCTTCATGTAATTTTTGGAGTCTATAAAAGGCTCATTCTTCTCATTTGTAAGAGATACATGAGGGATTAGATGATACAGTAGATGATATACATTAGATTAGAAAGGAGTACAGTAGAGGAGGCTCTTCGAAGTCATTAAAGAGATATTAACAGATTGTTGTAAAGATACACTTCAAGATTAATGCAAGCTCATTATTGAATGTTTCATGGGGATTTTGTGATTTTGGAATGTTAGCATGGTCTTCATTGTCTCCAAGATGGTTAAGAATTGTTTCGAAAGTAGCTTAGTTGATAGATTAGAAGTTTATTGATGTAATGCATGTATGTATTGAATATTTGATCAACTCCTAGCTCATGCTTTTGACATCCATCGCTAGTGGAGTGTTGTCTAAAGATAGTATGAGCTTCATCATAATTTTTTGAAGTTTGGTTGTGGATGCTTGTCTAAGCTACTCCATCCAATGGGTGCTTATATGAGCTTTCATGATTTGAAAACCATTCGCTAACCTTAGGAGACTGCACCTACTCCATGTAGTTGTAGGCATTCTTGGTGAAGTGGAGTTAGGTTTATTGAGGAGTTTGTCTATTCATACAACATCATTGCCTCATTGACCTTAGATTAGTTTCTCTAAACCCTTGCCTTTTACCTTTTCTTTTTGTAGTTGATTAGAAGAAGTTCCATTTCATAAAGAAAGAGTACATATTTGAATGGAGTGATCAATAAATTTTGCATAAGTCCCTTTATGTAAACAACATTATCACATCATACCACCGAGGTTGTCTATTGCAAATCATGTACAAGGAACCTTGGAGCATTCTTGTTTGGTCACGTAGTTCATCATTCGAGATGCTTTTTTCAAGAGAGGATAAAGCACTTGGTGTTTTATTCTAATGTTGTTGTTGTCAAGAAAACATCATCAACAGGTTTGAATTAGACACAAACTACAACTAGGAAAAACTAAGTTTTTTAATAGCATTGAGACATAATAAATGACACAAAAGTCACAATATAACATCAGATAAAGTCTGTAAAATATGTGAAACAGGATGATTTTCTATTAGAATTGGAAGGAGTACAATGCCTGTAAAACCAAGTGAGCCAGCTGCCTGTATACAACTATCTTGTGAACAAGAGAGAAAAAACTGGTATCAAATGATAGCCCTCTCTAAAAATGAATCTCTAATATCTAGCCTATCCAATGATCCCTTAGAAAAAGATCCTAAAAATAGGAAAACACATCCATTTTCGAGCTTAAAAAAAAAGATGCCAAAAATAGCACCAAATCCCCTCCAATCTGTTAAATCAAAGTGCCAAACTGTAAGTTTAGGTGGCCCCACCACAAATATGCTTTCTTCTGTCCATGAAATCTCCAAATTTGTCCTATATGACTCAAAATAAAACAAATTGAAAGGAAATATCTGATTTGTTCTATTGGACTATTAACTACCTAAAATAGCTAAGTTTTAAAAGCAATTTATAATTGATTGCTTTAAACTAACCTTACAATGCACTAGTAGTTTTAATCCTATTTCCTATCCAATTTGATTTTGGCAAAAAATAATTAATACTTGGCTCATAATTTCGCCAACTATTTTACAATGCACTACAATTGATTTTTCTATAAAAAATCAAAAAAATGATGAAAGCTCTATATCACTTTTGTAAAAATTAAATAAAAATAAGGCCTATGGGATGTGGTATATCTTCTATTGCCAAAGGATCTATAAAGAATAGTAAGGCAATTTTTATTTACCTTCACAAAGGTCAAAAAGATACATAGCACAAGGCATTTGTAATTTTAAAGGCATAAGGTTTAACATATAAAAATAGCAATAAGCCTTCCACGATCCCTCTTAGGCAAAAAAGGTGGTTGACCTAGTGTTGGTCATGATGTTAGTCACAAACAGACATAGAATAAAAGTACACATTAACCTTTATTCATCTCGAAAGATACAGTTAATTCAGAGAATTCATGATCCCAAGTCTCCGGTGATTAGGTCTTAATCGACTGACGTTACTCAGTAGTTAATGTGAATTGCTGTTTCCATTTTGGGGCCTTACGTGAAAACGTACTATCATCATGACGTTCCTGCAGAAATTCTTTACAGAGAAGTCAAATTATGCGGTTATTTGATGAAAAGAAGTAAAATACCTAGATCTTTGCATGATATTTTCGATTGTGCACGCTTAGAGTTCAAATATTCTAAATATTTGCGATTATCTATGAGATGTCTGCATATTTTGGGTTGTTTGCTTAAGATTAGCAGTTATTTGCAATTATGACATTGAAATGTTCTGAAATTAAAAGAATTCAAAAGAAATACTTCTAATTAAGTTGAACCTTTAGCTTTTGATCCACATACATGCTTGATACTGTCATGAGGAGAAGAAATCAAACCATATGTTCACCAGGACATTCCACAGCTAGATACAGTTGATGCAAACTTCAGAGGATAATGAATGAAAACAATACATGCAACATGATGAGCACTCCAAGGGATGCAGCAAATCAAAGCACATATCCAGAATTCAGACACAGATTACTCAAGATTTACGAAGATTTGTAATCAAAATACTCTTCCCTTTCATTAAGTATGCAAAAGACATATACATATATAGCAGCTTTGAAATGAGCCCTGAATACTTCAGCAAACAGATTTCAATTAAGTTTCGAATGAATATAACAAGACATTCCACCACCTTTTATAGAATAAGGTGAGGAATCCGTTACAAAAGATCTACAGATCTGATATGTCAATACAAATCAATGGTCACCATTTCATGACTTGTCAATTTTGCAAAAAGGCACAAGTTGCCAGCTGGCAACTATCTATATTGCATATGCAAAATATTCCCCTTCATGATGTATCTTCATCATGCTCTTCATCTGATGCATGCGGATCATCATCATGTGCATCACTTCCTGACTCTTCGCTATCCTGATGATGATGCTGCTGCATATGGGGCTGCATGCTGCTCTGGATTTGTTCATATGACCGCACAACCTGATCTATTCCTCCGCCATCTTGAGTTTTTGCCTTGATAATGGCGTGCTTGTGTGCCTCATACTTATCCTTGCTATTATCCAGCTTATTTTCTCTATCCTGCAATGTCTCATTATAGGTCTCCATCTTGACCTTGATCCTCATCATTTTATTTATCACTTCTTCTGTCAAGTGGACGAGCGGACCATCATCTTCCATTTGGAAGTTATTATGCAGAGCCTTAAGGGCAGAATCTTCATCTTGATTCTCTATCTTCCCTTCCACTTTGCCCTCTAATGTTTCTAGCATGTCTGCCTCAATGCCCATTAAATCGCGTAGTCTCATGCTGATCTCCCTCAGCTTATTATTGCATCTCTTGAGGACTCCGCATTCAAACTGTACATCTTTGTACCATATATCCACTAACAATGCAGTATTATTATTCAATACCTGCTTACTGATAAGTAGTTGTGGATTTATCTTCCTTATTTCTTCCAATAGGCTAAGGACTTTCTCCAGTTTATAAGACCTTTTTCCGGTCTGCATCTGCAACCTGTCCATCTTGGTTTTGGAGTCACTCAATATGCTCCATCTTTTCAAAGAACCCTTCATTATTTCTATAGCATCATCCAATGTGGATGACATCCATTTCCTTATTACGGAAGCCTCATGTTTCATGAGGTCCAGTTTATTTACTTCTTCCTGAGAAATGACAGTCAATGGGACAGCTTCACTTGTAGTATCTTCAGGGTTGGTTAAACCCTTAATGTATGCATGCAACTGAGCAATGTGCTCTTTATGTTGCTTATTTTTCTCCTTCTCTCTTTTCACTTTCTGAATTAGAGAGTCTATGATGTCCTTTCCCTCCTGACCTTCCTGCTCTTCGTTGGCAAAACCCAAATCAACTGTGCTTATCTAGAACTCATCCACAGTGATTTTGCCTTTCTCTTTCTCTACGGTAGGTACAGCAATTTGTGCGGTCCTTCTCCCTGTCGCCGGATCTCTTTTGATGGCCAAAGTCATTTTGGCCTTTCTCCTGGGCTTCATTATATCCGCGGAGAACAGGGTAGAGACGTCGAACTCTTGGATTTCAAGTTCCTCCTCAATATTTACCTCCTTTTCTAACCATGGAGGCACCTGATCATGCTTTTCAGCATCATGATACTGTTCACCCCTATCTCCCATTTCTATCAATACGCGTTGTGGAGATGGTGATTTTTCCTTTTCTTTCTCTTGATGCTCACCTTGTTGCTGTTGATCCTGACATGCCTCCTCCTATTGAGGAACTTCCTTTTCTGGGGGAGCATCTTCTTTGTGTGGGGAACCCTGCGGTGTACCTGTATGTAGATCATGATGACCATGATCTTTCTCCATGATTACTTCACCTGTCCCCAGTTCTTCCCCTTGCAGAGGTTGATCATCCTCCTTCTGTTTCTCAATTTCTGGTGGCGTGTCCACCATACCGGCTATCATAGGATCCACCTGAGGTGGTGGCATGGACTGTTCTGCAGCTGCTACCTGTTCTGTGCCTGCACTATCCACCTCTTGTGCCTTAGCAGCTGGATCCTCTATTTCTTCTTTTTTCTCTTCATTAGCCCTTATTTCTTGGACCTCTACTATAGCAGGTCCTGCTGATGTATCTTGTGGGCTTTGCTGGCCTGATTCAAGAGTATGGCCCTCTGCTTCGGCCATCTCTATCTCCTCTGTTATGTGGCCCTTATCAGGTGATCCTACTGGTTTCTCAGGACTTGCATCCTGTTTCTCTGTTAAGTCTACTACTGCAGGACTTGTCACTTTGGCGATCAGTGTGTCCAGCCCTATGTCCTGTGCTACCTGCTCCGGGCTCTTCTATGGTTCTGGGCTCTTTTCTCACTCCGCTTCTGCTTGTTTCATCTCCTCAAGCATTGATTGGACAGATGGAGGCTTGTGAGGAGTCACACTGATGCCAGTAGCCGCAAGTGTTTCCATTGCTTGTGCAGCCACATCCTGCACTACCTCATCATCAGACAAGTTTATTGTCTCGTCTAGCGAGACATGCCTTTTTGCTTGTGCCTGAGATGTTTCCTTTTGTTGCTCTTCTGCCAGTTCAGTTTTGAACTTGACAATGGTAGGAAGTGGAACGTTATGCTGAAGTTCCTTCTGCACTTCACTACGTACCCCTTGTACTTCTGCTGGTGGGTGACTTATTTCACCTCTCATAGAGGTTCTTGGTTTCTTAGGTGTGGTAGGAAACAACATCTACGGAGCTCTCCTCTTTCTTCTGATTACCAGTGGAGCTTCCTCCTCTTCTTCAGGCTCCTCCTCCATGAGGATATCTTTGCCTGGTTGCTTGGATGACTGACCCACTTCTTGGGTCTCCGTGATTCCAGCCTCTCCTGTCTTAGTTTTCTTGGGCTTTGGAGGAGAATCTAATTCTGATCCTGATTTAGCTGCCTCCTCCGCTGTGAATACTGCCCGGTCAATTATGACCCCTTTGGGTCCTTTCTCCACCTTCTTGCCCCTTGGGGCCCTTTTGCTAGGCTGCTGTGGTGGAGGGATTCTCTCTCCCTTAGTCTTCCTCTTCTCCAGCAGGAAGTCATCATATTCATCTGCAGGGATGTCCTGCCCCTTCTTTTTGTTGTCCACCATGATGGCAACACCTTTCTTCTTCAGTGCCTCTACCTGTGCATCTACCCAAGCTTGGGTCAAGTGTATGGTTCTGGCAAAGAATGGGTCCAAGGACATATCCTCCTGCATGGTGAGGTCAGGTGCAGAGATGGTATCATTGTAAATCTTCTTCTGCTCGTATTCATCTGCCATTATCCTACCATCATCACTCTTCAGCTGCTGAGGGAGGGGCACGCAATCAAATGTCCTGATCTGGTTCAGAGTCAACCTCTGATACCTCCTCCACCTGTCTTCTGCCTCATCTTCGCAGTCAGCCCAAAAATCTTCTAGGTGCCTCTGGTGAATAGGCTTTCCTAGGATCTTCTGCATTCGGCCGTAAGGATCATATGGTCTCGTTACTGGGAAGGGTAGTAAATTCATCTTGTTCAGAGTGACCATCACCTTCTTTATATTATCCGAGTCAGGGCACATATAGTTGCCAATGCTGACTGGGAACAAAATTGGTGGCAGCTTCTTGGCATCCTTATACATTTGTATGATGGTGGAGCCCTGCCTAATAAATTCCATTAAAACTACTGCATCAGTAGGATACCTCGGCAGCATCAAGGGATGTCCTTCAAAACCTTTTATCCTGATGTAGGAAAAGGTGGCAAATTGTATGTACCATGTTCCATGCCTGTATACCGCCTCCTGAGCTTCCATGCTCAGTCTTTTTGTCCTGTCATCTTCCATGGTCCTTACCAGATGCATAGAGAATGCATCATTGACCAGTTTGTAATCCTTGATATACTTGGTTCTTTGCAGCTGGGGATGATGATCCCATATGTATGCTGCATTTGTGCCCGTCAGTTTTCCATCTGTCACCAGGGCATCAAAAGTGCCTCTATAAGCACAGGAATAAACAATATAAGAGGTCATGTAGAAGGCACAATCTAAACCTCCCAGGTTCAGCAGCTGCTCATGCAGAGCATCGCTAATTATTTGGCCCCACAGTGGCTTGATGTTTGCATACAGGCACATCATTATCACGCCATACATCCAATCTCTGAATTCACCAGTATCAGGCTAGCCAGTCACCCTGTTTAGTAGGGCAATCACATACTGATATTCCTCATTAAAATCAAACTTGAACATGTGCACAGGGAGCTTGGCTGCCGTATTGTATGTACTGTTCTCGGCCCGCCAAGCATACATATTCTTTCTGGCCGTCTTCTTGTTGGCCTCATATTCTCTTTCAGACTTCTTTTAGTCTACACTCTTTACCTTACTGCCCATTGGCAGTCCAAATGTCCGGGAGAGACCTTTGATGGATAGGTCTGCATATACCCTCCCATGCTTCACCACTTGCCTCGTCTGAGGGTTATAATTCTGGGCGCATTCAATGACTAGCTCCGGAGACTCCATGGAGTATGGGAAGCCAGCAGTGTTCCACATACCTGATACAAACACTGCGTCCAACACCGGAGTCTTGTCCTGCCCATCATTCAACTTGGCTGACCAAGCCTCTAGGTTGGTAATCCCCTGATGGGTATCTATAATTGCCCCATATTTGAAAAGGACCCCTCTCTGAGAAGAGAACATAGGCCTGCTGAATTCTTTCTGATTCTTGACTAAGCATTTTTCAGCCATTGGTACCTGCAATTAACAACATTTCTTCTCACAACGGGATATGCATGCATACATATTGCAAATATCATGCTTATTGCATCAATTCCACATTACTTACTTACATGGATACATAACCAGAACTTTCAACATTATTTAGAAACAACATGATGAGGGTTTCAGTTCACTTACCTGGTTATACAGATTTTTCTTTATACCAGTATATCGTCAAGACGCTCTTGATTCAACTGCTGATCACTTCCTTCCTTCTAGCTGTGAGCTCGAATTGCGCAACAGTAGCTATTATGCGGATATGGAGGCTAGTGCTCTGTAAGACAATTTTAACGCAGGTAAACGTAACAATGGCAGTTGAATTACCTTTTAACCTCACAGTTAGGGTAAATTTAGGGCAACTCTGACAAGTTAGATTGCAATCTTTGATCATTCGTGCGAAAACTCAGGATCTCGCCAGGTAATTCATTGGGTTCTGGGATCGGCGGGAATCACCTACCATGTCTGCGCACATTTAATGATAATGGCGGCAAAGGGAGCGGGGGAATATCCATATGACAAGATATCATGAGGGCAGGATGATATTTCACAAATATCAGGTTGAGTTTCGATATCATCCTCCCCAGCATTGAAATTATTATCGTTACAAGATTCGGGTGATAACGCACCCTTCGTTTACGTTTTAGCACATCAGGAGGATATTTCGGTTTATCGGGTGATGTTTCGAAATAAAATGATGATGATGAGCCAAGCTTTCTCATCTTCCTTTCAGAATATTAGGATGATGTCATCATGATATTCGCTCTTTGTATCGAAAATGCTTCATGACGTCATCGTCATATTGGGCGAACATGCTCATGTTTACAAAATATCCTGTCGAAATGTAAATATGATGATGATGTCATCAGGATGTTTGTTTCTTCATTTATCGTATTCAGATGATGTCATCAGGATGTTTGCTAAGGGTGATATTTCGCGTCAGGAGGATATTAACGAATATCGGGTTACTTTCAAAACATGATGTTCGCGATATAAAAGACCGCTTGACGGGAAAGACTTACTACCACTTAACGTTGACGTCCAGATATTTGAGCCGCAGGATATATCAGGGGATGTCTCAAATATGATGATGTTGTTCTGAAACATGACTAAGGTTATAAAATATAAACCCCCCCCTTACGAATATCAGGTTTGACCAAGACTTTTACTATTCATAATTCTCACATCTTGATGAATATCAGGGTGATGTAAAAGGCAAACCTGCATGAAATTTAATGTTCTTTTAGAAAATGAGGTCACAGATACGAAATGCGAATTTTGACAAACTGACCTCATATTGACGACCTACCTCATCCTGACTCAACGTGATGATGCACTTGACTGATTTTTACCAAACCGCCAGAAAGCAAGAAACACAAACCAAGCAAAAAGAAGTTGGGTCCCTGTTTTACCAAGTCAAAATGGGGCGTGTTGTGTAACCACACAACAACTTGCCACTAAAGAAAAATGAACAAATTCCAATGATTCAAGTGATGTGATCACATTTATCTATAGTATTCTAATTCCGTCTAAGCGTAAGCATCATGATCCTCTGAATGATAAAATTTCATCATGGTGATAATGCTAACAAAGGATCAGGTGTGTGTATATGATTAATTATCCTCATCTTGAAAGTAAGTTGAAAACGTAAGTAACTGGTGTTAAACTACATAGTTGGAGATCATCCCTCATAGCCAACCTGGATAGAGCCTTGCTGCCAGCAGGCGTCTATAGCCTCAGCAAGGTTATCTATACAATCTCCCTAAGTAGAGCCCCACTGCCAGCAGGCGTCCATAGCCTCGGTAGAGTTACTTAGATGGCCTAATTTTATTTCTTTTGTACTGCCAGCAGGCGTCCATAGCTCATTCGTACAAGGTACCATTATTTGCAGCTTTAGGTTGGAGATTGCACTGGTAGCAAGGGAGTCCCTTTAGATTTTTCACTTAACACCTATACTAGTGTGTTCAACAAACCCAAGGCTGTTAGGTGTTTCATTGTGATGGATTCACTTTGACCAAGAAAAAGCACCCTGATGAAAAGACATCATAAACCTGATCACGAACACTTCTTAGAATGAATCATAACCTATGTTTAAATGTGATCTCATCATCTGAATCTCAACAACTTAATTATTTTCTAGGGTGATGATGTGCATCATCCTGACTTACCAGAACAAAGGTCCAACCAGCAAAACAAAACAAGCACAACAAAAAAAACTATACAAACAACTATACAAATATACATTATGATACACATGACTGTGACGAAGTCATTCAGGCCTAGAAATAATGTTTGAGGAATTGTCCATTGACTGGCAATGGAACATCCTCGCCTGTCAGGTTCTTAAGCCTATAAGTGCTGTCTCCTAAGATCTCAGAAATCTGAAAGGGACCTATCCATAATCTATCAAACTTACCATGATCACCTTTCTTTTCATGAGCTTTATCCCGCATCAGGACCAAATCGGATATCCTGAAAGCTTTAACTCTGGCTCTCTTGTCAAACCAGCATTTGACAACAGCCTGATGTTTTGCAAATTGGTCAATCACTTGACTCCATTTTTCTTCCAGGTGCATCAACTGAAGCAACCGGACTTCCTGCTTATTATTTATGCCTAGATATTCTTGGGCAAACTGTAGAGTAGGAATTTTCAAGTATACAGGGAGGATAGGATCTACCCCATATACTAGTTGGAAGGGTGAGTTTCCTAATGCAATTTTCATTCTAGTTCTGTCTACCCATAAGGCATATTTTAGAAATGAGTTCCATTCCTTGGGATTTTTCTCTATCAGTTTTCTTATGATACTCAGTAAATTCTTGTTGGTGGATTCTGCTAATCCATTTCCCTGGGGATAGTAGTTGGATGAAAACTTAAGTATGATCCCATGATCAAAAGCCCAACTTGACAATTTGGTGGAAATGAAGGCAGAACCATTATCACTTACCAATGCATAAGGAGTTCCATACCTGGTGACAATGTTGCTTTCCAGAAACTTAATGACATCATCTGCACTGCAAGTTTTGCTGCTGCTAGCCTCAGTCCATCTAGTACAATAGTCAGTAATCGTTAGGACATACCTATGGCCTGAGGAAGACAGAGGAGTGATTGGTCCTATGAAATCCATGCCCCACTGTGCGAATGGGCGTTCTTCCACCACTGGCTGCAATGGTTGCGCAACATATTTCTCTTTGTTGGCAGCAACCTGGCAAACATGACAACATTTAACATGATCAGCTGTGTCCTTAAAAATTGTAGGCTAGTAATATCCTGCTCTGAGGATTGCATGTGTTGTGGCCAACGCTGATCCGTGTACCGTTCCAAATTTGTCATGTAACTCTGTCAAAACTTTATTTGCTTCTGGTTTCTCTGAGCATCTTAGGTATATTCCTTCATAATTCTTCTTAAACAAGGTTCCCCCCTTCATCATATACTTCTGGGATCTTATCTTCAAGGCTCTTCTCTGTGAAGCCTGCATTCTTGAAGGACATCTTCTAGTGATCAGGATGTGCCTGATGTTTGAATACCATTCTCTATTGTCTTTCTCATTGATCACATACTGCTGACTGATGATGTTTGGATCAGTTTCAGATATCATCTGGCTCAGAGCTTGTCCTCTCACCAGCTTCATTGGTGTGATCTCCATGTCGTATTCTTGTAATACAGTAATCCATTTGGCTCTTTTTTCACCAGGTTCACTCTGCATCAGCAGCATCTTCACCGCTGCATCTAGTACCACAGCGATCACTTTACTTCTTAGTATATAGTGTCTGAATTTCTTTACTGCTCTGACTAATGCAAGTGCCTGTCTTTGAACATCTACATATCTCAACTCAGCATCCCTGAAAGGACAGCTCATGAAGGCAATTGGTTTCTCTTCTTTCTCTTCATTTCTCTAAGTTAACACTGCTGCAGAAGTATGTTCTGAGGCAAATGAGTAGATGTAGAAATCTCTTGTATAATCAGGACTAATGAGGACAGGAGCATCTGAAATGGCTTTCTTTATATCTTCGAAGGCAGCCTTGGCTTCTGGTGTCCACTCAATTTGTGCATCCTTTTTCAACATGGCATTTAGTGGTCTGACAATTTCAGCAAAGCCGGTGATGAACTTCCTCACAAAATTTATCTTACCAAAGTAAGACTTAAGTTCCTTTTTGCTTCCTGGAAGTTGTAACTTCATAATAGACTCCACCCTGTTAGGATCAATGATAATTCCATCTTCTGTGATCAGGTGGCCTAGTAACTTTCCTGTTGTGACTCCAAATATGCACTTCTTAGGATTCAAAGATATTCCGTATTCTTCACATTTCTTCAGTACACTTCTAAGATCGGCAACATGATTTCCCCTTTCCTTGGAGAATACTGTCAAGTCATCCATATAGATGACTATACACTTTCCTATTAAGCCTCTGAAGGCTATGTCCATTGCTCGCTGGAATGTAGCTCCAGCATTTATAAGTCCAAATGGCATACGTCTATATGCAAATATACCCCACTTTGTGGTGAAGGCAGTTTTCAATCTGTCAATTTTATCTACCATCACTTGGTTGTATCCTGAAAAACCATCTAAGAAGGACATCATTTTGGCTCCATTTACAATCTGTAGAACTTCATCCAAAGAGGGCAAAGGATAATTATCCTTTTCTGATGCTCTGTTCAGGTTCCTAAAATCTACACATAACCTGATCTCTCCATTCTTCTTTCTAACTGGCACAAGATTTGCCACCCAAGTGGAGTGCCTTATAGGAAATATTATCTGGGCATTTAACAATTTCTTAACCTCTTCAAGGATGATTGGTTCAAGCAGAGCATTAACTGGCCTCTGCTTTTGTCTGAAAGGTTTTGCATCGGGCTTGAGAGGTATAGTATGAGTTATGATAGAAGTGTCGTATGTCTTTAGCTCATCATAAGTCCATGCAATTACATGTATGTAATCTTTAAGGGCCTGAGTTATTCCTTCTAACTCTTCTGGTGTACAAACCTTAGCCAATAAGACGTTTCTCTTGTCATCAGCTTGTCCAATATTCACTTGTGAATATTGACCTCCATCTGCCTTAGGTAGATCCTTATGTTTAAGCATATTATCTAGATCAAAGGCTCTTTCTAATTCAATCATACCTTTGGGAATTCTGTTGCTAGGCAACTCTAATATCTCATCTTCTTCCCAGACATGATCTTCCATACCATTCTCATCTATAATCTGAGTTTCAAATATGTCTCTGTTTGATATGAAGTCCAGAATGTGCTGATCATCATCAAACACCTGGAGATTAGTCACATTGTCGGGTACTGAAGGTACTGACACCAATTCTACTAAAAATCTCTTTAGACCAGATATAGACAGCAGTTCCAACGTACTGGCGGCCTAGGCGAGTGCATCTGCCCTCTGGTTCTATTCTCTTGGTACGTGAATGATATTAAAGGCATCAAAGTCTTCAATCAGGTCCCACACTCGATGCCTGTAATTTGATAACTTTCTGTAGTTACAGGAGTAAATTCCTCTTACTTGCCTCACAACTAGTTCTGAATCCCTAAAGACATGCAGGATCCTTACCTTCTTCTTATGAGCAAATAACATTCCATGAATCAAAGCTTCATACTCTGCTACATTATTGGTACAGGGGAACTGTAATCTGTAAGCTGCTAAATAGGATTTTCCTGATGGATCAATAAGGTCAATTCCTACCCCAGCACCTTGCTTGGATTTGGATCCATCAAACCTCAGGATCCAAGGTTTACTCTCAGTAGGAGACTTAACTAAACTTTCTTGTCTCCTAGCAGCTCTGGCTGTTGCTCCGCCTGATATCCACTTTAATTTGGGGATGTCATCATCCTCAAGTTTCTTCTTTCTTTTATTTTGTGAGCCTGACGGCTTTTCTGTTTTCTCTTCCATATCAGCAAGAGGATGATGTTCAGGATCTACAGCTGCATGCTTCTTCAAAATATGTAAGCATAGTGAGCAAGTTGTTTCTGAGTGAGGTGCCTCATGCAGCCTACACCAACCTTTAATCAACACCTCGTGGGGAGATTTATGCTGTCGTGTCATCTTCTCTATTTCTTTTATCAGAAATTCTTCAAACTTCGTCAGGTCACTACCTTTGTCTTCATCAGACAACTCATAATCTGGTTCCATGAAGCAATCGCTACCAGGAGTAATCTTTTCTTTGTCTGCATCATTTATCTGATCGGACAGCAGAATCTCTTCTGTCTTTAGGATATGATCTTCATCATGATCTGTCGACTCTTCTGTTCCTGCAGAAGACAAATAAGAATTAGTATCATCATCATCATCAAATGTAGCACTCACCTCGGAATATGATGATGCTGATGCTTCACTATACGCCTGCTCCAGTATCATCATGTCTAAGCATGGTTCACAAGTCTTTTTTGAGTGTGCTTCGCCGTGTAATCTGCACCATCCATCAATCAAAATGTCATTAGCAGGTATATTCAATAATTGGCAACGTTTTACCTGAGTAGATAGATGCATCTCAAAATCTCTGAAGCGATCTATTTTGTTCTCATTATCTGGATCATTATCAAATTCCATACTTGACAAGTCCTCATGATAATCATCATCATGATGATGATGAACATCAAGCATCAGGATCTCCTCTATTTTAACAGTCTGCAGCATGATGCAATAAACTCCAGGTTCTACGTTTACGTACATGATCTCATTTGTTTTGTTATATTCCGTGATCATATGTTTCATCCTAGGTTCAGCATCAATCCTGATCTGATTAAGTATACCTTTCCATGGCAACCACATGTGACTGAAATCTATGGACATATATCCGTTAAGCGTTTTAGACCAATCTCGGCTAAGTAACATCCCATAAGTATCAGGTATGTCAACTACCTGAATGTCAATGTAATACTGTATCCTAGGATCAGACGCTAGCTGCATGTGGATGTGAGTCAGTTCTCCCACTACACTTACTTCTGTCTTGTCCAGCTGAGTAACCTTCTTTAAGGATTTAGCAGGATACAGTCCTAATGCGTTACATATTGACAAAGGCATAACATTCGTTGAGGCTCCTGAATCAACCAAACAGTTGTGCAAGTTCTTGCTGAACATTCTTATGGTGAGGAGAAACAGAGGTGATTCAGTTTTATCTCTATACAAGGTCATGTGGGAGGTTTCGGTGGCTTGGACCGTAGCTGACACTTTAGGCTTGATAATATCATCTTTAGCAGCATGATCTTTGCCATTGGATTGACTTGAAAGATGATTATCCTCTTTAGGAGCAGGATCATCTAGTGACTTCATGAATGCCCTTTTGATGGCAAGAGTTTTCAGTAACTCCGATAAGGATAGGCTGATCTTGATTTTCTTCATTTCATCAGCCAAATAACTGACTAACTTGTCAAACTCCTGAGGTGCATTTACAACTTTTGTTACTGTGTTTTGGGGAGACAAGTATTGAGCATTCACCTTAGGGAACCCAGGGTTATTGCTAGCCTTAGGATCAGGAGGTGTGTTGAAGTTGTTTGGAGGTAGAGATGATGTCAATGGACCAGTAGGTCTGTTGGCATTGCTCCTCAGGTTATAATTGTGCTTACCAGGATATTGCTGCTGATATGCATGTACTTCCTCATGCTCTCTTGCAGGTTCATTTTCATCCTCAAAGGGAAAAACATAGTTTGTTTCAAAGGTTAAGGCAGATTCTTCACAAGTCTGATCATAACTCGGATGAGGCTGATTAGTGTATGTTTCTAGCACAAAAGCTGAGTCATATCCACAAGGAACTATCTCATTTCCTTCTGCCTGAGGTGGATTTCCAGAAGTGTTAGACACTTCAGTCTGAAAGATGCTGGCAGCAATCCTAAATTGTGGGCAATCTAATTCTACATGTGCATTTGTATTGTGGATCCTACACCAATTGGTAAGGGCTGCCTCAGCAAGATTGACTCTAGTAGTTTGTTTAGCTTCACCTGGAGGCTGATTATCCAGGGGTGATGGTAATGAACCGTTATTTGGCCTGGAATTCCATATTCTAGGCTGTCTAGGAGGATTATTGTTATTTCCACCATTATTGTTGAAGTTATTGTTGTTATATCCCCTGTCAGGGTAATTTGGTCTGTCATTGGAATAATTCCTGTTCTGACCTGACTGGGAATAAAAGCCCTGATTTCTCAAATGTGTTACTTCTGTGGTGAGTTTTCTCAACTGAGCAGAAATTTCTTTGATTTCTTCCTTTTCCTCTTGAGCTTTGGCAACTACATTTTCGGTCTGAGGCTTGAAAAAAGAAGATCCATGGTTATTGTTGGATAGATCAGTACCCTGAGGTGTCTGGGCATGTGCAGGATATTGTGGTAGTTGGCCATTTCCATTAGGAGGAGGCATGATGCTCAATGGCGGTACTTGCAAAGGTGCAGGCATGACTACTGGAGGTATCACTGCTCCATTTGGATATTGTGCAGGATACTGTGGTGAATACGGTGCAGGATACTGTGTAGGATATTGTGACTGCATGCCAGGCAAAGTAGGGAATACTATATTCGGAGTAGGGGCAGGTATCAACTGCTGATTTACCTTGATAGCTTCTTGAAAAGCTCCTGTCAATGTAGTGATCTCAGGATGTGTTCTCCTGATGAACATGGAAGTTAATGGATCCAGGGCTGAATAATAGATACTCCTAGCAGCAGCATTAGCTACTACATATGGGGCAACTAGTTTGGACAACATTTTCTGGAACCTAGCATTGAAATTAGCAATAAGCTCATTCTCAAATCTTTTGATTGTAGCAAACATGTGATAATTCATGGATGGATCAATAGGGACCTTGAACCTGTCAAGAAAAGCTTTCTCTAAGATAGCCCATGAACCAACAGAGGCTTGGCCAAGACTGATGAACCAATTATAAGCCTCTTCCCCTAAGGAAAAAGGAAATAATTTGCACACCACGTCCTGATGTTCTATTCTGGCTCTGCAGCAAGCTTCTTTAAATGTCCTGATATGATCATCAGCATCTTGATAAGGATGATATTTCAGACAAATTTTGTCTAAATTCTTTGGTAACTCGTGATATGCATTAAAGGTCAAGGGTGACTCTGCTGCAAAGAAAGACATTGCAACCTGAGGGGGCTGAACTGGTGGTGTAGTTGGCTGAGGTTGAACTAAAGGTATACCCTGAGGTTGAACAGGAGGTGTCGCGGATATACTGGAAGGTATTTGCAAACCAACAGGAGTTACAGGAGGAGGTCCCGGTGAAGCTCTAGATGCACTAGACCCTGGAGTATGATGAATGAATACAGTCCTAGGTCTAAAACCTCTAACAGGCAATTCTTCAAAAATTTCACTAGGTCTGGACCTGGTATTTATCCTTTGAGCCAGGATTTCTCGATTTGGGGGCAAATTGGCTGAAATTTTGTAAATATTGGCTGGATTCCACCGGATGAGGTGATATTTGTGGTCAAATGACAAATCAGACTGGATATTTACGACGTATTTGCGAAGATACTGTAAATATGACAGGATATTGGGGTATATTGATCGTAGCACAAGATCTCAAGTGTCTAAGGTTTAAATTCTGCGAGACTTGAACAAATTTGAGTATCTTTGGTCAATATTTAGTGAATTCAAGAAGATCTACTGTAAAGCTTGCAATATTTATGTGAGATCTGGAAATCTTTACATAGAATGAACACATACAAACTTCTCACAGCAAATATTTACGTAATTTACTGAAATTCATAGGCGATCTGAGGTTACCTTACTCTATGCGTCATCAAACCTAAAAATAATGATGATGAGCGTGGTTTTCTGGACTGGCCCTCCTTCTAGCGCCAATTTATGTTGGTCATGATGTTAGTCACAAACAGACATAGAATAAAAGTACACATTAACCTTTATTCATCTTGAAAGATACAGTGAATTCAGAGAATTCATGATCCCAAGTCTCCAGTGATTAGGTCTTAATCGACTGACGTTACTCAATAGTTAATGTGAATTGCTGTTTCCATTTTGGGGCCTTACGTGAAAACGTATTATCATCATGACGTTCCTGCAGAAATTCTTTACAGAGAAGTCAAATTATGCGGTTATTTGATGAAAAGAAGTAAAATACCTAGATCTTTGCATGATATTTTTGATTGTGCACACTTAGAGTTCAAATATGCTAAATATTTGCGATTATCTACGAGATGTCTGCATATTTTAGTTTGTTTGCTTAAGATTAGCAGTTATTTGCAATTATGACATTGAAATGTTCTGAAATTAAAAGAATTCAAAAGAAATACTTCTAATTAAGTTGAACCTTTAGCTTTTGATCCACATACATGCTTGATACTGTCATGAGGAGAAGAAATCAAACCATATGTTCACCAGGACATTCCACAGCTAGATACAGTTGATGCAAACTTCAGAGGATAATGAATGAAAACAATACATGCAACATGATGAGCACTCCAAGGGACGCAGCAAATCAAAGCACATATCCAGAATTCAGACACAAATTACTCAAGATTTATGAAGATTTGTAATCAAAATACTCTTCCCTTTCATTAAGTATGCAAAAGACATATACATATACAGCAGCTTTGAAATGAGCCCTGAATACTTCAGCAAACAGAATTCAATTAAGTTTTGAATGAATATAACAAGACATTCCACCACCTTTTATAGAATAAG
Organism: Cunninghamia lanceolata; assembly: GCA_027924645.1. NCBI lineage: Eukaryota > Viridiplantae > Streptophyta > Pinopsida > Cupressales > Cupressaceae > Cunninghamia > Cunninghamia lanceolata. The sequence continues at coordinate 23,267,826 of BSBN01000078.1, forward strand.
GTGAGGAATCCGTTACAAAAGATCTACGGATCTGATATGTCAATACAAATCAATGGTCACCATTTCATGACTTGTCAATTTTACAAAAAGGCACAAGTTGCCAGCTGGCAACTATCTATATTGCATATGCAAAATATTCCCCTTCATGATGTATCTTCATCATGCTCTTCATCTGATGCATGCGGATCATCATCATGTGCATCACTTCCTGACTCTTCGCTATCTTGATGATGATGCTGCTGCATATGGGGCTGCATGCTGCTCTGGATTTGTTCATATGACCGCACAACCTGGTCTATTCCTCTGCCATCTTGAGTTTTTGCCTTGATAATGGCATGCTTGTGTGCCTCATACTTATCCTTGCTGTTATCCAGCTTATTTTCTCTATCCTGCAATGTCTCATTATAGGTCTCCATCTTGACCTTGATCCTCACCATTTTATTTATCACTTCTTCTGTCAAGTGGACGAGCGGACCATCATCTTCCATTTGGAAGTTATTACGCAGAGCCTTAAGGGCAGAATCTTCATCTTGATTCTCTATCTTCCCTTCCACTTTGCCCTCTAATGTTTCCAGCATGTCTGCCTCAATGCCTATTAAATCGCATAGTCTCATGCTGATCTCCCTCAGGTTATTATTGCATCTCTTGAGGACTCCGCATTCAAACTATACATCTTTGTAGCAGATATCCACTAACAATGCAGTATTATTATTCAATACCTGCTTACTGATAAGCAGTTGTGGATTTATCTTCCTTATTTCTTCCAACAGGCTGAGGACTTTCTCCAGTTTATAAGACCTTTTTCCGGTCTGCATCTGTAACCTGTCCACCTTGGTTTTGGAGTCACTCAATATGCTCCATCTTTTCAAGAACCCTTCATTATTTCTATAGCATCATCCAATGTGGATGACATCCATTTCCTTATTACGGAAGCCTCATGTTTCATGAGGTCCAGTTTATTTACTTCTTCCTGAGAAATGGCAGTCAATGGGACTGCAGCTTCACTTGTAGTATCTTCAGGGTTGGTTAAAACCTTAATGTATGCATGCAACTGAGCAATGTGCTCTTTATGTTGCTTATTTTTCTCCTTCTCTCTTTTCACTTTCTGAATTAGAGAGTCTATGATGTCCTTTCCCTCCTGACCTTCCTGTTCTTCGTTGGCAAAACCCAAATCAACTGTGCTTATCTGGAACTCATCCACAGTGATTTTGCCTTTCTCTTTCTCTATGGCAGGTACAGCAATTTGTGCAGTCCTTCTCCTTGTCACCGGATCTCTTTTGATGGCCGAAGTCATTCTGGCCTTTCTCCTGGGCTTCATTATATCCGCAGAGAACAGGGTGGACATGTCAAACTCTTGGATTTCGAGTTCCTCCTCAATATTTACCTCCTTTTCTAACCATGGAGGCACCTGATCATGCTTTTCAGCATCATGATGCTGTTCACCCCTATCTCCCGTTTCTATCAATACGCGTTGTGGAGATGGTGATTTTTCCTTTTCTTTCTCTTGATGCTCGCCTTGTTGCTGTTGATCCTGAGGTGCCTCCTCCTGTTGAGGAACTTCCTTTTCTGGGGGAGCATCTTCTTTGTGTGGGGAACCCTGCGGTGTACCTGTATGTAGATCATGATGACCATGATCTTTCTCCATGATTACTTCACCTGTCCCCAGTTCTTCCCCTTGCGGAGGTTGATCATCCTCCTTCTGTTTCTCAATTTCTGGTGGTGTGTCCACCATACCGGCTATCGTAGGATCCGCCTGAGGTGGTGGCATGGACTGTTCTGCAGCTGCTACCTGTTCTGTGCCTGCACTATCCACCTCTTGTGCCTTAGCAGCTGGATCCTCTATTTCTTCTTTTTTCTCTTCATTAGCCCTTATTTCTTAGACCTCTACTATAGCAGGTCCTGCTGATGTATCTTGTGGGCTTTGCTGGCCTGATTCAAGAGTATGGCCCTCTACTTCGGCCATCTCTATCTCCTCTATTATGTGGCCCTTATCAGGTGATCCTACTGGTTTCTCAGGACTTGCATCCTATTTCTCTGTTAAGTCTACTACTGCAGGACTTGTCACTTCGGCGATCAGTGTGTCCAGCCCTATGTCCTGTGCTACCTGCTCCGGGCTCTTCTATGGTTCCGGGCTCTTTTCTCGCTCCGCTTCTGCTTGTTTCATCTCCTCAAGCATTGATTGGACAGATGGAGGCTTGTGAGGAGTCACACTAATGCCAGTAGCTACAAGTGTTTCCATTGCTTGTGCAGCCACATCCTGCACTACCTCATCATCAGACAAGTTTATTGTCTTGTCTAGCGAGACATGCCTTTCTGCTTGTGCCTGAGATGTTTCCTTTTGTTGCTCTTCTGCCAGTTCAGTTTTGAACTTGACAATGGTAGGAAGTGGAACGTTATGCTGAAGTTCCTTCTGCACTTCACTACCTGCCCCTTGTACTTGTGCTGGGGGGTGACTTATTTCACCTCTCATAGAGGTTCTTGGTTTGTTAGGTGTGGTAGGAACCAATACCTGCGGAGCTCTCCTCTTTCTTCTGATTACCAGTGGAGCTTCCTCCTCTTCTTCAGGCTCCTCCTCCATGAGGATATCTTTGCTTGGTTGCTTGGATGACTGACCCACTTCTTGGGTCTCCGTGATTCCAGCCTCTCCTGTCTTGGTTTTCTTGGGCTTTGGAGGAGAATCTGATTCTGATCCTGATTTAGCTGCCTCCTCCGCTGTGAATACTGCCCGGTCAATTATGACCCCTTTGGGTCCTTTCTCCACCTTCTTGCCCCTTGGGGCCCTTTTGCTAGGCTGCTGTGGTGGAGGGATTCTCTCTCCCTTAGTCTTCCTCTTCTCCAGCAGGAAGTCATCATATTCATCTGCAGGGATGTCCTGCCCCTTCTTTTTGTTGTCCACCGTGATGGCAACACCTTTCTTCTTCAGTGCCTCTACCTGTGCATCTTCCCAAGCTTGGGTCAAGTGTATGGTTCTGGCAAAGAATGGGTCCAAGGACATATCCTCCTGCATGGTGAGGTCAGGTGCAGAGATGGTATCATTGTAAATCTTCTTCTGCTCGTATTCATCTGCCATTATCCTGCTGTCATCACTCTTTAGCTGCTGAGGGAGGGGCACGCAATCAAATGTCTTGATCTGGTTCAGAGTCAACCTCTGATACCTCCTCCACCTAGCTTCTGCGTCATCTTCACAGTCAGCCCAAAAATCTTCTAGGTGCCTCTGGTGAATAGGCTTTCCTAGGATCTTCTACATTCGGCCGTAAGGATCATATGGTCTCGTTACTGGGAAGGGTAGTAAATTCATCTTGTTCAGAGTGACCATCACCTTCTTTATATTATCCGAGTCAGGGCACATATAGTTGCCAATGCTGACTGGGAACAAAATTGGTGGCAGCTTCTTGGCATCCTTATACATTTGTATGATGGTGGAGCCCTGCCTGATAAATTCCATTAAAACTACTGCATCAGTAGGATACCTCGGCAACATCAAGGGATGTCCTTCAAAACCTTCTATCCTGATGTAGGAAAAGGTGGCAAATTGTATGTACCATGCCCCATGCCTGTATACTGCCTCCTGAGCTTCCATGCTCAGTCTTTTTGTCCTGTCATCTTCCATGGTCCTTACCAGATGCATAGAGAATGCATCATTGACCATTTTGTAATCCTTGATATACTTGGTTCTTTGCAGCTGGGGATGATGATCCCATATGTATGTTGCATTTGTGCCCGTCAGTTTTCCATCTGTCACCAGGGCATCAAAAGTGCCTCTATAAGCACAGGAATAAACAATATAAGAGGTGATGTAGAAGGCACAATCTGAACCTCCCAGGTTCAGCAGCTGCTCATGCAGAGCATCGCTAATTATTTGGCCCCACAGTGGCTTGATGTCTGCATACAGGCACATCATTATCACGCCATACATCCAATCTCTGAATTCACTAGTATCAGGCTGGCCAGTCACCCTGTTTAGTAGGGCAATCACATACTGATATTCCTCATTAAAATCAAACTTGAACATGTGCACAGGGAGCTTGGCCGCCACATTGTATGTACTGTTCTCGGCCCGCCAAGCATACATATTCTTTCTGGCCGTCTTCTTGTTGGCCTCATATTCTCTTTCAGACTTCTTTAAGTCTACACTCTTTACCTTACTGCCCATTGGCAGTCCAAATGTCCGGGAGAGACCTTCGATGGATAGGTCTGCATATACCCTCCCATGCTTCACCACTTGCCTCGTCTGAGGGTTATAATTCTGGGCGCATTCAATGACTAGCTCCGGAGACTCCATGGAGTATGGGAAGCCAGCAGCGTTCCACATACCTGATACAAACACTACGTCCAACACCGGAGTCTTGTCCTACCCATCATTCAGCTTGGCTGACCAAGCCTCCAGGTTGGTAATCCCCTGATGGGTATCTGTAATTGCCCCATATTTGAACAGGACCCCTCTCTGAGAAGAGAACATAGGCCTGCTGAATTCTTCCTAATTCTTGACTAAGCGTTTTTCAGCCATGGGTACCTGCAATTAACAACATTTCTTCTCACAACGGGATATGCATGCATACATATTGCAAATATCATGCTTATTGCATCAATTCCACATTACTTACTTACATGGATACATAACCAGAACTTTCAACATTATTTAGAAACAACATGATGAGGGTTTCAGTTCACTTACCTGGTTATGCAGATTTTTCTTTATACCAGTATATCGTCAAGACGCTCTTGATTCAACTGCTGATCACTTCCTTCCTTCTAGCTGTGAGCTCGAATTGCGCAACAGTAGCTATTATGCGGATATGGAGGCTAGTGCTCTGTAAGACAATTTTAATGCAGGTAAACGTAACAATGGCGGTTGAATTACCTTTTAACCTCGTAGTTAGGGTAAATTTAGGGCAACTCTGACAAGTTAGATTGCAATCTTTGATCATTCGTGCGAAAACTCAGGATCTCACCAGGTAATTCATTGGGTTCTGGGATCGGCGGGAATCACCTACCATGTCTGCGCGCATTTAATGATAATGGCGGCAAAGGGAGCAGGGGAATATCCATATGACAAGATATCATGAGGGCAGGATGATATTTCACAAATATCAGGTTGAGTTTCGATATCATCCTCCCCAGCATTGAAATTATTATCATTACAAGATTCAGGTGATAACGCACCCTTCGTTTACGTTTTAGTACATCAGGAGGATATTTCAGTTTATCGGGTGACGTTTCGAAATAAAATGATGATGATGAGCCAAGCTTGCTCATCTTCCTTTCGGAATATTAGGATGACGTCATCATGATATTCGCTCTTTGTATCAGAAATGCTTCATGACGTCATTGTCATATTGGGCGAACATGATCATGTTTACAAAATATCTTGTCGAAATGTGAATATGATGATGATGTCATCAGGATGTTTGTTTCTTCGTTTATCGTATTCAGATGATGTCATCAGGATGTTTGCTAAGGGTGATATTTCGCGTCAGGAGGATATTAACGAATATCAGGTTACTTTCAAAACATGATGTTCGTGATATAAAAGACCGCTTGACAGGAAAGACTTACTACCACTTAAAGTTGACGTCCAGATATTTGAGCCGCAGGATATATCAGGGGATGTCTCAAATATGATGATGTTGTTCTGAAACATGACTGAGGTTATAAAATATAAACCCCCCCTTGCGAATATCAGGTTTGACCAAGACTTTGACTATTCATAATTCTCACATCCTGATGAATATCAGGGTGATGTAAAAGGCAAACCTGCATGAAATTTAATGTTCTTTCAGAAAATGAGGTCACAGATACGAAATACAAATTTTGACAAACTGACCTCATATTGACAACCTACCTCATCCTGACTCAACGTGATGATGCACTTGACTGATTTTTACCAAACCGCCAGAAAGCAAGAAACACAAACCAAGCAAAAAGAAGTTGGGTCCCTATTTTGCCAAGTCAAAATGGGGCGTGTTGTGTAACCACACAACACCTAGTCATTTGATGACCCCTCATGGTATTTATTTTAGAAAATAAAATGTCTTCAAATGTGATCAAAATTCATATCAAATTTAGGGCTCCATTGGAAACCCTAACACAAAATATCTTCGCCCTAGTTTTATGGGCTCACTTTCACATGCAATTTTGAGAAGACCTGCTCTGCATAACCACTGCCCATGCTGTTAGGGTTTTGGACATGACAAAAATAAATTTTCTTTGCCATCTGAGTGAAACTCCCATGGATTCCAGGTAGATCATGAAGGTAAAGTGCTATCTGATGCATACACATTCTTTATTCTTTGATTTCCTCTATTTCTTGAGTAGAAAACAACCTTTCTAGCCATGGCCTTTGGCATTTTCCAATGATTTTATTTGCTTGTGTATTTCTAATGAATTTGTTTCCATTGTCCTCTGTGACTTCTCTGAATTCGGAGCCACCATGGTCAACTGTATGGATTCAAACACAAAGGAACAAACAGTTTGTCTTTGATATGGTCAAGGTAAGACTTTTAGAGGCTTAAACTTCGAACATACTCTCAGTTGCTCCATGGTTTTAATGACCTTCTACATATTTAGAAGTTGAAACCCGTGGCCCTGCTAGCTAAGTTATTCAATGACAGTGAAATGTTTTTTTTCAAATCTCCTCATGGCATGATGGTATCTCTGTATTTTTATTCCTATACTATATGCATTTCCATATATTGAGGAGTCTTTGTATCTATAGCTGTATCTATGAAGAGAAATGTATGGCATTCTATCATCTCTATGACCCTTTGAAGAGGCCATGACTGCATACATAACACCTATAGTTCTTCATTTTTTCCTCTATTCGTTGTTCACAGCCATACTTGTTATTGTCTAGTAAGAAACAACCTCATTATTGTAAACTATGAGCTCAAAAACTTCCTTTCTTTTGTATCTGCATACTGTGTTACCATATTGTGCATTCTAGCCGCCAATAAGTATCCTCTAAGGACAAAAGAATAAATAAAAACCCTCAGCATCATGCATCTATTTTTTCTAACAAAGGTAGCTCTTTCCTTCGATTCCTGCATTACACTCTTTTGTTTCTCTACTGCATTTGGGTTCCTTGTGTGGGCTATCATAAATCACTTTCATTCTCTTTTGGCACATAAGAGTCTGACAGGGTTTTAGAGGTCACAGCTACTCTTGTTCTTTGAGTTTTCTTTCAAGTTCTGCTCCATTGTTATATCTCTGGCTGCCATGGATGATATTTGGAGTTCATCTTGGCTATGGATTTCGAAACCATAACTGACTTTTCCATTTTCTATAGAAGAACCTAAATCAAAAAGAAAATTTAAACCTTGGGAAAATATGTGCTGTAGTTTTACACCTGTAGTTATTCCTTTTTGTAAATGTGCATTGCATTTTCATACTCAATGTATGGATACTAAAAAGTTATCATCTTTAACAAGCACATGCCTAAAAGAGTAAATATTGATAAGCCCACTGTATTTGATGGCATACTCACATGCTATGATTGCATATAGGATATCTTCACATATAAGAATGCCTTACCTTTTAACATCATTGCCAGTCATTTGCAAGAGAAAGGAATGGCACCATGTACTCCATGTATATGCTTCCTTTAATGAACATTCTATTTCATTTATGAGCTATTCCAGTTTACTGTTCAAGGTGACATGTTCTGTGTATAGTATTTCCCTCCATAACATTGGTGAAATAAGGCATCATTCATATGGATGCACTTAGCATGGTTGTTTAATCCACTGTATTACATCAAATGTATTTGCATTTGAATCATATTGAATGGTGAGACTCTGTTCATTTCACTTGAACTGTTTTACCAATATCATGATTAAAAAATGATCAATATGTGACACTGTAACTTAGACATTTCAGTTTCATACCTCATTTGCAGCCATATGAAAAAAAAACTCATTGTTCATTGATTATTATGACTTCAGCACCTTTTGGACTGGTAGTCATAGGTGAACATTGAGCCCAAAGCCCAATAGGCTGAGTTGATGTATGGAATCTTTTACTTTATCATATTATGATCTTATTCCCCTCAAGATTCAAGGGTAAGCATGTTGGGTTCAACCCTTATGGGATCCCGTTTTCACCACATGCTGACTCACCTTCTAAACAGCAACACGACTTGTCCAATACATGCACATGAAACAAATAGATTAGAATAAAAAAATGAAGTTCAATGGTTTTTCCCTTCTCAGTTCCTTCTGCATATGGATGATGTCATTTGATCAATGCACTATAATCAAAATATTATGCATATTCTGATGGATAAAAGATATTCATAACTGGAGCTTCTAATGAGACCCTTCCCACATTTTTGTAGGTACATGTAGTGATTAGGAAGGATAGGAGGCTACTTCAAAGATCATTAAAACAAGACAATGATGGCTATGTCTCTCCTTTTCTATTCATTAGATGCATAGTATTTTCTTTATATCTGCATATGTTCAGCTATAACCCACGACTTGTGCGGGACATCTAATATATCATCATTTCTTTCAATGTAATGCTTATTCTTTTATGTATTTCAACTTGTAAATGAATAACCACTGTGATGAATGAAATACTTATCTCACTTGACTATTCTACAATGCAATGAATAATCTAAAATTTTTGTAATATCCAAGTTCTAAAAACATAGTAAAATCAGAAAATTTGCCATAAAGTAACTTAACAAGGTAAAAATGAGATAGAGAAATTTTTTCTTTTATTCAACATATAATCAAGTAACTACAATTACAAGATTTCTCATTACGAAATACAATGTTTACAAAAGTATATCAATTACAAATATTTGCATTAGATAATGTTTTACATAATCTTTATAAACACAAGTCTCAGAGATATACTACATCCAGAAATCTAACATCTTTATCACAAGCCTCAGCATGTCTTCTTCTAGAGAGAGAGTATCTTTCCAATGATTTACCTCCATCCACAGACCGACGCTGTCCCACACATCTTCCACATAGGAAATGGCCCTACCCTTCATGAGGAATATAGACCAAAGGTGACCAATGGTAATTTGCCTTTCCAAGTACATAGTGTTGTATCCTACACAACTTTATCAATCATTAAACCCTGGATACCCTATAACTAAGTATGATTTCTGATAGGTTGTACAATCCAGATATAGTGAACTGACAATGAATGCAGAGACATATGCATTACCATGGCCATAGTTTCAATATAAATTGATGTTCACAATGAACATTGTCAAAATGTTCACCCACCCCAACTCGACTTGGATACTATCATAAACCTACAGTTTGACTTGGTCAACTACGTTTAACTTATGAAGTCCTGACAATTTCAATATTTTAGTCTTCCTAACCTACTAGACATGTTTTCTTTCACTGTCTATAATCTATAGACCTAATCAACTACCTTTCTTTATGAGGATTCTCATTGCATCATTACAATACCCGAGATTCAAGACTTTTCAATTCATAAGAATTTTAAACTAATTAATAACAACCAAGATGGTTACCTTACCCAGGATAAGAATTGTAGTCTAGGAAATCATTTCCTTTCTTACAAGTAAGAATAAATATAAATAGTTAGGGTACTTGTCCCTTCAATCACGATCTATATAATAATCACAACGATTTAATATATCTTATTTGGTCAAGTTAAGGTTTAACTAAACAGTTTTATCTAACTCAAACCTACTCCTTTTTGACTTAGATAGATTCACATGACACTATCATTGCTCCATAGACCTTATGGAATGACTATCCATTCTTAGGTATCTCTATGCATCTTTGCAACATTTGAGATTCATCACTTATCGACAAGTAAGAGAAATTGTGACCAATAAGGTATAAATAAACTTTGTGTTTAACTAACCATTTAATAGTACTTATTGCATGCTTGCAAAACCTAGGGCTTATGACTTATATCACAAGTTGACTTGTATCTAGACAAATAGGTTCCTCTACCTAAGGTTTAAAGATTATCGACTAAAAACAAATCGCTTTTCCATAAGATAAATATGAACATTTATTATTTAGGGTTCTTGACCCTTTAATCTCTACCCCCATAAAATAACTAAAATGAGTTATACCATAAAAGTGTCATCATATAATCTTTAACCCTTTTAGGTTAAACTTGGGTTTTATTTTACCCTTGAATAATCAAAATAACCCTATCTCATGACTTCAGGACTAAGGTTTATAAATGATCTTTACTTTAACTCATCCAACTTTAAGAATATTATGGTTAGATAATAACTCCTATTCAAAAGAGATATGAATACTTTCAATTACCCTCACGTGATGTCATTCAGCATCACTTCTTATATACTCTTATATAAATCTATACAAAGTCATTTCTAGATAGACTTAGTCTATTCAATTGTAATGGTTTACTTCAATGTGACTCTCATTTATAGAATACGTAGTAAGGATGGTCCTATGGACCTTGTTTTCTCTATCATAACATTCCCCATGATCTATCACTTGATTTGAATTAAAGGTGGATTTCTAAAGCTTAATAAGAATCTAGGAATTTGTTTCCCTTATTCCAACATAGTAGAATTACCCATTAACAGCGCCATATGGATAGAATAAAATAACATTAGAAGAGAAAGATTGACCTTGAGTATTCATCCAAATATGTGGTCGTATAAATCTCTGAGACCAAGACTACAAGCAAGTATATCTATGTTATGATAAGTCAAAGGTTCAAATGTAAATATAAACTTTTTCTAAGTTTAGTTTAGCTCCTTAAGATGGTGGACTCATTTCATTGATATCAATTAGAATCCTACATCTAGATTTTTCTCATTTAGACATATTTGAGCTAAGATGAAACTAACATTCAAGTGTTATTGCCTACTTAGATACAAAGAGATCATCACACTCGTTGTGCCTTTTAAAGAATAGAAAACTACATAAGACAATGCTTACTGTTAAGAACCTAGTTGTTCTTCACAAAGATGGGAATACTAATATCCTAGTTTACTCATTACCATCTAAGTCTGCCTTACTTTAATATATATGCATTGTATAATACTATAGCATGTGGTGAGGAAGTGGCTTAAGACATAAAGATACAAAGCTCTCTTAGCAACTCATAGACTATTTCACTATGGAACTAAGACAAATTTGAGCATGGAGATAAAAGAATTCAGTCTAACAGTTACCAATGTTAAATATATAATCTGTTCAGACTATCATGACCAAAACTAAGGAGAATGTCACTGTAATCCATCGACTCTCTCTAGTTTATACTAAGTTAACATAATAGTCTTATAATGACTCTATATCTTTTTAAACACAGTCATCTTAGTTAGTCAAGTTAAATTGATGACATACAATTTGAAAGTTGGCTCATCTCATTTTTAACAGTTTACACAATAATCTTAAAGGATAACCAAACTGAGATTGACGTTTGGCCAAGACAAAGCAATCATTCAAACTTTCATTGTCTTTTTAAAGCATATATTACAGCAGTATTTACCTGTAAGTGGTGGTCCCTATAGATATGGATTTGCATATGAAAAAGCTTCTATGTTGGCCCTAGACAAACCATGTTTTTTCCTGCACATCCTAGACTCCCTCCTCATAGTGTATCCCCCATTCCCAAAAGATACTCCAATGACTTCACTCAGTTCAACTATAAGGACTCGACAAGACTCATAATGAGTCACCCTCACTTTCCACATCCCTTACTTGCAGTTGGAGACTAATTGAATGTATAAACAACCACAACCAATTCAGTTTCAACTGAAGACAAATATTATGCAAAGTTACCACATGTCGAAGGAAAATAAATGACCCATGGAGCTCGTTGAATGTGGTAGTTAATACCACGGACTTCCTCTTTGGAGGACAACACATCATTAAACCACTGCTGATCATTTAATAATCACAAAAAGTGGTTCGATCCACTATTCATTTACAATGAAAGCACTTCCAAAATACATGCCTACGGATGCTCAAGTGAATAAGTTCTATTAAAAACCATGAGGTGTTATCCTCTATTGATAACTACATGTATATATTTGCTTATACACATAAATATGGTTCAACATGGCACCTATCTTAAGTGATAGTTTATGCCTTGATAAAAAAATATGATAATAACAATTAAATTTAAAGACTTATGAATACTGCGGAAGGGTCGAGCTTGTCCCCCCTACACAGTCTCTCGATAAATCATGCCAGCTTATCATGAAGAGATCATTATCTAACATTAAACATCGACCATAAAACCTTAAGTGACTCAAAAGTAATAACACAATCTTTTTATGACAGTGATGTTGTAACATTTACGTTTAACGTAAACAATCACAGTTCTACTCAAATGACGTCATTTACTTCACAAACGACTATGACGTCACACTACGACATGAAAAGATTTGAAAGATATTGACTACCTATTGATTGGGTTCAAAAGTAAATTGACAAGACAAGACTTACCTCCTACGACACTAGTTCACGTTTTTGTTAAACGCTAATACTTGTTTGGCTAATAAACCACTCATAACCCAAGGTTTATATCTCTCTCCTCAAAAGATACTCTCTCTCTATCTTCTCTGAGAGTCATTTGAGAGCCTAAATCTTTTATCAAGCTTGTAACCAAACAATATATGATCAGTGCATCATTATTCAAATAAATCAAATCTCATATTGTAAATATTAAATTGATAATAACATAATCATTTCCATAATTTTACATATGACATTCAATATAATCCATGTCTTTCCTTGATATTAATCTAAACATTAGAATAGATTTACTTATGTCCAAGTGAAAGTAAAAAGTAATAACAAGACAAAATTAGGGATGTAACATATCCTTCCTCTAAAGGTTCATCATCCTCGATGACATAAAGTATCAAAATGCAACTAAAAAGAAAGGTCATTGTTTTCACCTGGTAACAACATTAAATAAATGAGGAAACTTTTGGTAAAATTCATGGTAATCCTCCCATGTAGCATTTTCCTTAGCATGTTGATCCTATTGGTCTTTGCACTGCAAGACCTCTACATTACACAAGTAGTGTTTGCAAACCTCAAGCATTTAAGAAGCTCAATCATAACCATTCCTAGGTTCTGTACTTGTAAAACATTCATAGAATATAATATTCATATATTACATAAATATATATTTTCATATATGAATCACAAAAAGCATTATGCCTCTTGACAATAACTAGTAATAGATTGATTCTTGAAACCAATAGAATTTATAACCTTGAATATTTAGAAGAGTCCTTTATACTTAGGAACTAGTTTGGAATACATTCCATACTTTATGAAACTTTTTCTAGGGTTTCACCCTCAAAATAACTTTTCTTCTCTAACCGAGAATTGTCTTAGTGTATGCTTAACATCAACGTAACTTTTCTATTTATTATCATTTTCCACTAATCCTTTCTAATTAGCTTATTATGTTTATCCATTTCTAACAACATTACTGGACTAATGCTAATCCTATCTTCTAGCTTACTCGGCTTATAGGAATTTAGCATCCTTTCTATCCAATGTTTCAATTTAAGCCATCTTAATAGGAAAACGCTTAAAAATTTCACAAATGAAAAGTAGTCTCCCCACTTATATTGCTGATCCATGCAATACATTGGCAACAAGTCTTCCAAAACCTGGTTAACTCTCCTAGTTTACCCATCGGTTACAAGATGATAAGGTATAATTCACATTGAGTTTAGCCCTTAGTGCAGAAAACAATGTTTGCCAAAACCTTGATGTTACACGATCATTTCTATCCGAGATAACCTTCTCAGGAAAACCATGCAATCTAAACACCTCTTGCACAAAATTGTGAGCTAACACAAGTGCTCCATCAGTCAAATTCCCTAGTATAATATGTACTACTTTTGAGAGTTTATCAACCACAAAATGGCATCGTGCCTATTCCTAGACATAGGAATTCTTTGTACAAAATCCATACTAATAAATTGCCATTTCCACTCTAGCATATCATGTGGGTGCAACAAACCTACAGGTGTTGATGTTCTACTTTTTTTTAACCCTTTGGCACTCCAAACAACTTGCTACAAATCTCACAGTATCGTTCTTCATTCTTTTCATGAAATTAAGAGGTTTTACATCTGCTAGAAGTTTAGTTACTTTTGGATATCCTAAGTATGGTGTAGTGTGTACTTCTCTCCAAAAAAAATTCTTAATTGGCTATATTAGTAACATGTATTCTTCCTCTATATCTCAATAGTCTGTCAGTCTTAAAATGAAATCTATCATACCTTGAATCTTTAATATTTACCATAAGAGCTTTCTTAACTTGCTCATCGTGTATAGGTACACCCCTTTATCCCCTCTTGAGGCATTAGTTTTTCCCTCAAGCTGTCCTTCAGAATAGGAATTCACAGAATTGGTGTTGTTGTAATTTCTCTTAACCATTGTAGAATCACTTGCACGTAAAGATAATGTTCTCCTTCATTCTTAAAATAAATAAGTATATATTCCAGAAAGGCTAGAACAAACCTATCTAAACAATCCCTAATCAACTATTTGTGAGATTTATGAATACGATATAGGTATCTGTAAGTCTAAAGGGCAACACTACAAAAGCTTAGTGCCCATTTCTTGTCCAAAAGTTGTTTTATGGTTATCCTCATCGTTCAATCTTGATTGATGATATATTGATTGCTAATAAATCTTTGAAATCACTTCAGCTCCTTGTATATAATCAAAGAGTTCATGAATACATGGTGAAAGATAATGGTTCCTTATCATTATTTTAATGAGCATACAATACTAAATACACAATTGTAGAGTTATGTCCTTTTTCTTGACAATGATAACTAGTGCACCCATAGTGAAATTTTGGATCTAAACAAACCTTTAGCCAATAATTCTTATTATGGGGCTTTTGATTTCATTCATTTTGTAGTTACCATATTGCAAGGTACGTTTCTAGGTAACTCATCCAAAAATTAAATTCTTCCAAACAATTAAATAATTCTTAATTATTTAATTAAATCAAATCATTCTTCCAAATTTAAATAAATAAATCAAATTTATTTAAATCCTCTCAATCTCTAAAAATAAAATATAATCAAATATTTTATTTATTCTTCCAAATCATGCACAAACAATTAAATAAATTTATTTATTTAATTTGCTTTCTTATCTTCTAATTCTTCCAAAATCATTCTAAATTAAATAATACCAATTATTTAATTGGTTCTTCCAAATTCATTCTAAATTAAATAATATCAATTATTTAATTGTTTCTTTCAATAATATCTTCTCTAAATTTAAATAAATCAAATATTTATTTAAGTTGTCTATTTCTTCTAAATTAAGTTATCTCTAAATATAATTCAATCCTTGTGCACATGCAATTGAATATTCTAAATATTTAATTGAGCTAAGATATCTTCTCATCCTCATGCAATTTCCATTCTCTAGTTCTATTCTCTTAACTAATTGACCTATTCTTTTAATTGATTTATCTCTCCAGTTAACTCATTCTTCTATTTTATTAATTCCTCTCATGCAAAATAGAGAAAGACAAATGTCTTCTTCTTATTCGCACACGTTCCTCAATTGTTCCATACTGTTGATCTTCTCATTCTTTCTATACCATTGATCATCTCTGTCACAAGTCTATAAATTGGACCCTATTCTTTCATTTCAATCATCCAAGATTTAAGTGAACTTAATCTACATGAATTATAGTGCGCCTTTGGCACCAATTCCTTCATTGCTTACGATCAAACTTGTTACCACACTACTATCATCTTTGTTGTGAAGCTCATCTTCATGGCTAAAATATCATAGCTGTTCCCATTTGAACATCTTGGAATCATAGCAAGGAAGTGTACCTTCTGAGGGCCATATTCATAGACAAGATCATTTGTGATAGGCGATCAATGGAATCTGCAAATTAAAGGAGGTTTTCTTTGTATTGTTCATTGTTTGATTGATCTCTTTTATTCATTATTTCATTGAGTTTTGGGTTTCATTGATATAATATTTTGATTATTCATTTAGATCCAATTTTCCCATAACATTTTTTGGCTCCCACCATGGGGCCTTGCCCCAATTTAACTTCAAAATTGAGTATTTGTGTGTTAGAATCCATACACAGGATGTTTATGTGCATCCATTACGTTTCTACACATTTACTCCATTCTGTTGCGCATATACACTGTTCTACTACGCATATACACCATTTTGCTACACATATACCCCATTCTACTGCGCATTTGATTTTACCAGAGTTGTGCATTTAATCCATTCTTCTGCACATATACACCATTCTGTTGCACATATACACCATTCTGCTATGCATATACACCATTCTGTTCTGCATATACACCATTCTGCTGCACATATACCCCATTCTGTTGCGCATTTGATTTTACCAGAGTTGCACATTTATCCCATTTTGTTGCGTATATACACCATTCTATTGTGCATATACACCATTCTATTGTGCATATACATCATTCTGTTGTACATTTACTCCATTTTGTTGCGCATCCATTTTGCTAGGTTTTTGTGTTGTTTCTTGAGAAATCTCTAACGCTAACACCATTGGCAAGAATATTCTCATATCTACTTGCAGGCTAGGTACTGGTTTAGTCATATAGCTACATTTGTTAACTCAACTCTTGATTTCTTAAGGAAATTAAAAGGATGTTCATGCAAATCTGACATAGTTCTAACTAGGAAAGGAGTAACTTGAATCATGTTGCATCAACAACTTGAATCTAGTCCCAATGCTAGGAGGATAAAATTGAACCATTGCTATCTTGTTATCACTTCAAAGTTAACAACTCATTGCTATGTGAAAGGAAGCCATACACAAGAGGAATCAGCGCATCTGACACATCCTAACACGCATCTGCGGTATGTTTTGGCGCATACAGTCTATGTTCCAGTGCATATACCCTCTTATATGGTGCATCTGCTAGTTCAGCGCATATATAGTATTTTCCTGCGCTTTTGACCTCTGTCTTAGTGCATATGTACTGCTATGGTTCTGAGCTCTGTTTCTGTGCATCCAAGCTCTAAAGCTACACATCTAATCTAGGCAGTGATTTTTAGGGTTTCCTTGAAGTTTTTGCTAATGCTAACACCTTTTTCTAGGAACACTCTTGATCTATTTGAAGGTTAGGTCCTGGTTTAGAATCATATAGTTACACTTCTTAACTCACACTTTGATTTCTAATGGGAAAGTAAATGGATGCTCATACAAATCTCACATAGTCTTAACTAGGAAGGTGGTAATTGAATCATTGCTATCTTTCAAAATTAGACAAATCGCTATCTTGGTAAAACTGAACCATTGCTATCTTGTTATCACTTCAAAGTTAATAACTCATTGCTATCTGGGTAAAATTGAACCATTGCTATCTTGTTATCACTTCAAAGTTAACACATTTCTATGCTTACCCAAGTAGATAGCTCATCTAGTTTTTCTCATTTTAACTAGGGGAAAAGAACCACTGTCTTATGTGTTTTGGGAATGATACCAGGCCTATGCTCTCCCCTATCTTGGGTGACTAAAATGCCAGGCATATCATTTTTGCATGTATTTTTCCTTTAGTGGTGCCTACTCTTAGATATCATTCATGTTGATAACTGAGAGGGGGCGAGAATCAATTATCTTAATTAATTTAACTTTCTATTCTTCTTTAACAACTAATGCAGCATTAAAGCAAATAAGCATTCATAATCATGAAAGTAGAAACAAAGTTAAGATACATAACACAATGATTTTGACGTGGAAAAACCTGTTAAGGGAAAAACTACGGGGTGACTAACCCAATAATGTATTCTCTGTTAGAAGAATAGAAATACAAAATGGCACTTGCCAATTAGGGCTCACTGCCTGAGCACACTGCTCACAAGAGGCTCATTGCCTACAATAGTTTATAGGAAGAAACTAGATACTTGAACTGATCAGAAGCGTCCACATGTGCTTAGATTCAGTTCTAGTTAAGCTCAATACACTAATTCACTACACTTCATTCTTCCTCTTTCTTAGTGTTGTTGTTCTATCACATACCAGACCTCTATCTCTATTTCACGTTGATCTTTGCTCTTCTTCACACTTGTCAACACACCACACACACCTTCACATCCAAATCCATCTTGTATATATATCTGCACCAATGATTTCAACACCTTTCTAGTCAGCAACCAAAATAGTCCATATTTTCCCAAACTCTAATTTGTCAACTAAATCCTTGCTTATCAAGTGATGTGTATCAAGGAGATGCTTATAGAAGTCATCAATCATGTCGGACAATCATGAATGATACCTCAGGAAGCTTGATCACAATCATTGTCTCATCCGGATTAAGATCTGATGCTCTACCGGTTAGTTCTTCCTCTATTTACTCTGCCAAACAGGAACCCAATACTTAGGTACTTATATCTCTTCATTCTTTCATTATTGGAGGCTCAATCCCTAGAATCTATCAGTCAAGGTACTCCTCTTGACTTTCACAAATCCATACTTTACATAGATACTTCCTCTGAGAGATCCAGACCTGATTGTCAGACCATGTTGCATACTCTGTTCTTGGTCACCGGACCACAACACTCTTCAATCTGACTTCCGGTATAAGCACACCATGTCCTGCAAATGGGTGGAATGAACTTTGTTGCAATCAATGACAACACTCATGAAGTTACAATGTGTCTATTGCCAACAATTTCCCCCTTTAGCATTGATGGCAACACTTAGTGAAAAATGACGAAGTGTCACACTACACTCCCACTTAGCTGATGCTCCGTTCTAATATACACTTTACCGGAGCTCCCCCTTAGCTAGATTCCACATTTTTCACTGCTCCTCACTTCCCCTTTGACATCAATGGCAAAGGGTAGGGTCCGCACACCAAAATTTCCCAAAAACAATCTATACTTGGCCACAAAAACATATATACATGTTTTACTTACATATACTTAATTATATCTGCAAAAGTGGTTTTCAACTGTACCACTTCTGTCGCCCACCTCTTCTTCATCCTATCCAAAATTGAGATGTGACCACTCAACAAGAATGCAAAAGCTTCTGCCCTCTCTAGATCTGTCAAATCATTGGTCTAGGCTGTGGTCTGTTCATTAGATAGGGCCTCATGCATGGCCTCTAACTTAGGGATACTGATCCCTCTAAGTTCACTTAACTTGTTTATTCTATTTTTCTTCTCCTTCTCAAGCTTCTTTATTTCATTTATGACAGCAATAGTCTGACACTCTTGATTTACTATGGAAGAGGAGAGAGGATCAAAACTTTGAGATAAACTTAGTAGTTTATCCTCTTGCTCTTTTACTTTCTTCTCAATATCCTTTGTCACTTTAGGCTAGGATAAACAAAATTTATATATATCTCCACCATCTTTAAGAGCATTTTCTAAGCTATTTATCCCAATATCCATAACTCTACTATCAATTTTTATTAGACTCTGCACCTCAGAGAGTCTCTTTTCCAAAAATTCCTTCTAAACCTTTTGTTCTGCTGACTTTTCTAAGGAATTAAAATGTGTATGGATAGAATTTACTAGAGACTTTAGATTACCGGATGTGGAGGCTGAAGGATCCTTTTGGAAGGATGGCACGATCTTCTCTAATACACCGGATGTAGTTTCTATGAGCTCACAGTCTTCCATGTGAGACTTCAGAAGTTTTTCTTTTGCCTTTGCTTGAGTAAAGGATGCTAGCTTCATGGTTTGAACCAGGGAGAGGGAATCAAAACTATATGGACCTTGAATCAATTCGGGTTCATCAAATTCTATCATCTCTTTGGTCAAGAAATCTTTGATAGTTTCTGCAGTGTCTCTTGCTAGAGATAGAGTCTTCTTTCCTTCTGCAGTCTCAAAATTGTCTCCTGGGGTCTTCTCTGTTTGGTCTTTTTCTTTTTCCTTTACTTCTTCTTGACTTGTTTTCTCCTTTAATCTTTCTTCTCCTTTAGATCCAGAGTTTTCTAGAGAAACCAGAGGAGAGATGTGTGCTTCTTCATGGACTTCCTCTTCTAGAGTGTTGGTGCCTACATGAGCAGTCAGTTTTCAAGCATTCGAACATGTAAGCACCCTCCCAAAAAATCCAAAAAGGTTCTAAGTCTTTGGGCCTCCTCAGCCTGTTTCAACTGCAACATCATATTTTCTTAGGAGGAGGTCGTCATCATCATGTTTCCGGTCATCACCCTATTGTTTCTCATGGGGGTCATCATCATATTTTCTGTCAACCCTATCTGTCACTCCAGGGTGATATCTTAACATCAGGTGATCTTGGTTAAGATCATCCTGATGATGTTGCTGCAAAGTCCTAAGTATGATCCGATCTTCTGCGGGGTCATCATATTTGAACATTAGGTGATCTTAGTTAACATCATCCTGATGTTATTTTATCACTTCATGTTTGTTATTTTCTCATCTTGATGATGCTAACATCATTATTATGTCAGGGTGATATCCACTTTTCTGCCTGTCTGCATCATGATATTTCTGAAGGGAGATATCCACCTGTCGGCTTCATGCATTGTCTAGTGGGGGGTGATCATTTCAAATATCCATCATATTCATATATCACCCTGATCTTATAGTGGAGCTACAGTGTAGCATGATTTTTGTGCATCAGGGTGATATTTCCAAATATCTGGTTATCTTCTGAATATCATCCTGATGCCGATATGGTGGTGACATCATCA
This sequence comes from Cunninghamia lanceolata, assembly GCA_027924645.1. NCBI lineage: Eukaryota > Viridiplantae > Streptophyta > Pinopsida > Cupressales > Cupressaceae > Cunninghamia > Cunninghamia lanceolata. The sequence goes on from BSBN01000078.1 coordinate 23,288,487, forward strand.
AGGTCCGGGGGTCATATTTCTAACACTAGTCATTTTGTGGAGATCCCCTGATATTTGCAAATTTGACGATGACATCATTTGGATATGAGTGGGTGCACAATAGGCAGATATGATAATGACATCAGCAGGATATGACGGTGATGTCATCAGGATGTTCGTCGGCTAGACATTTGGTATCGATTAAGTAGGAGGATCTTCCTCTGATGCATCAGGTTGTGCCGATGAGGGTGAATATCAGGTTGATGTTTCACCTAAAGGTAAGGTTATCATGTAGTATGATGATGACATCAGGGTGATATTTTATATCTGGATATCATGCTGGAAGATGATGATGATGAAGGCTTATACTAGTGTCGTCAGGAGCAAAAGCACCGACATAATATATGCTTGTGGCCTAGTATATAAAGTGATGAGGAGGTTACCGCGAGGTGCATGTGGGATAATTAGATCCTGCATGATTTGAAATATCAGGATGATAAATCTTGGTGGGAAACAGTTGCGATGCACAGTATGATGTTTTTCCCAAGGCCGCGAGTTGGTGCGCCATTAATAGAAGTTGTTGCAGAGGTATGGGTGATGGCGTAGATGGATCTAGTACCCGATTGAAGTTGTACATCCACGGGAAGCGGTACAAGGCTTGAGAACCTTCCCTTGTCTCCTCTCCCACCTGCTGTATTGAATATTTGAGTGCCATTTCCTCAGAATGTACTGTATCTGGCAAATTTTGAGTTTGCCTAGTGGTTAAGGCTGAGCACCTCCTTGCTGTATAAGTAGGGCTGTGTTGCTCATTTGTAGGTTGTTGAAGGCCTGAGGCATTTTTGTGTAAATAATGAAGAACAGGGCATGATCTTGGCTATTTTATCCCATTTTAGAGTTTATGTGTTGCAACATGAGTGTATTTTGCACATATTTTCAGTCTAGTGTTAATGTTATATGAAAAATGCTTACTGCATGTGTTTATGTGTCTGTCTCCTTTGTTGCATGCCTTTCCTTCTTTTGAATCTAGTTGCTAAGGGTTTCATAGATTCTAGGATATAGGGTTCTGTATGACATGCCTGATCTTTAACTTTCATTCAAGGAGTGGATTAAACTATTTTAGGTTGAGCATGGAGAAGGTTGTATGTCTGCAGGGATATCTATAAGTAGAGGCAGTTAGATACCCATTCTTGGGTGATGTTTGTAAGGCAAGCATCAGTCCAACCCCCTGAAACTTGAGTGAGGGTTGCAAACCATCTGTTGTATACGTCTAGTTGACTCCTTACCCAATGGATAGGCACCAGTCTGCTCCTGGGTCAGTAGTTATGAGCCAAAACCCCTTGTCTTACATCCAAGACATTATGTCCACCCATTTCATCACCTCCATCTGTTAGCTGTAGGAGTAGGATCAGGACCCCTGCATACTCTCATACCCAACCAAACAGATACGTCCAAGAATCTTGCCAACCTTGTGATCTGTCATGCAAATCTTGGTCTATACATGAGAGTATTCTGCCTGTTGTTGTCAAGTTAAATCTATCAGTCATTGAGCTAGTCAAGGTTACATCTTGAGTTATAGGGATACCCCCCTTGGTGCGGCAGAACCAGAAGTGAAGGGGAGGCAGCTCACGCAACCTCCTATATTAGTTGGCTGAATCTGCCTGTGCATTAGAACTGGCAAACCCCATCTGATTCAGAAAAAAACCAACAAAATGGCGACTCTGCTGGGGAAGGATTGATGAAAAAAGAATGTACTTGTGGCCCATCTGAGTCACCAACAAAATGATGCTCTGCTGGTGGAATGAACCTGGAAAAGTAGCTTTCAACTATTGAAATTTTTGTCCTCTCTGGAGAGGTGGCCACTCTGCAAAAGATCTGAGTGCACATGAAACGTAGATGTATGTTGTGTGATAAAAGATGTTCAGATTTCTGCATCTGGATGAGAAAAGGTACTTAGCTTCTTCCCCTTTATATTTGTTGTCTACTGCATAAGTTAGATACAAGGGGGAAGCCTTAGGTCTTAGGCAGACAAGGGATGTCTAAGAGTAGGATTTTTGTGAATCCAAGTATGTGTTATCCCATACTCAGTCAAGAAGGGGGTGAAATGTTGAATAAAAGAATAGAAGAGCTAAAAAATAGGTTGATATTCTTAGAGGCTAGGCAGGCCCAGTTAAAAAGTAGTAACCCTGTTGTGTCTGTGAGTCAGAAGGCTAAACCTCTTCTCAGCCCTTTTGATTCTCAGTTTGACCTTGAGATCATGGCATCATGTGAAGATAAGAGTGAAAATGAAAAGATATCAGTTGAGGATACCAGTGAAAGGACTAATGAGGACTCCCATTGCAAGGTTGAGGTGTCTGACCATGAAAGAAATCATGAGGTTGTGGATAGCAATGAGTAACTTTTTGAATGGATTTGTGGAGATAATTGTGAGTATTGTGCTCAGGATTGAGAAGAAATAAGCAAACAGGTTGATACTCCCCCACAAAATGAATCCATTGGTGATGAAGATGCATGTTCTGCTATCCATGAACCAATGGCATACCATGATGAGGCTGAGACACCTAGATCACCCATTTTTGACATATATGGTGATGAGTATCTGTCTGAGTATGGTGAAGATTTAAGCCCTATTTTCTATTTGGATTCTGTTTCTCATCCTGATGAAAGGGAGGCCACCATACATCAGGTAAGTGATTGTAAAAATGTGCCTGATTGTAAAGAGGTGCCAGAGCCTAATCTTTTCCAACATGATGTACCTGATGATTGTGTGCATGATGTGCACAACTATGATTTTGAAAGCTTTTCTTTTGATGAGCCAACATATGATACAATGAGCCGTGATCTTCCTAGTTAAATGATGGACTTTGAATGTTTTCATTTTTCAATCTAGCTAGGAGATCATTTTGCAATGCATATTGCTGATGCAGATGATGATAAGTGTTACATACCATTTGAATATGCATTGCTTGATGGACACTGCATCCACTTGTTACAGGATGCTGAAGGTTGTCTGCATAAGGGTGACAATGACAAGCTAAATAAGAGGGCTGAATATGCAGATGACAAGATTTGTTTGTGGATAGGTGATGATAGTATCTCCAGGCTTGACCCAGTGCATGCAAATGACAACAAGATATTTGACAAGGGGAGATACAGGTTTTCCTTTTCTTGGTGGCCTTAGGCCATCAAGTGTGTTTGGTGATGCAGATCATTGTGACTTCATGACTCTATTTCCCAATGGATAGGGGACTGGTCTGCATCCTAGAGTTCTGTGGTTCTCGCCATGCCTGCAAGAGGCATGCGTCCCCAGACAGAGCCACTGTTGGTGCCTGCATGAGCAGTCAGTTTTCAAGCATTCGAACATGCAGGCACCCTCCCAAAAAATCCAAAAAGGTTCTAAGTCTTTGGGCCTCCTCAGCATGTTTGAACTACAGCATCATATTTTCTTAGGAGGAGGTTGTCATCATCATGTTTCCGGTCATCACCCTATTGTTTGTTGTGGGGGTCATCATCATATTTTCTGTTGGCCTGATCTTTCGCTCCGGGGTGATAGCTTAACATCGAGTGATCTTGGTTAAGATCATCCTGATGATGTTGCTGCAAAGTCCTAAGTATGACCCGATCTTCTATGGGGTCATCATATTTGAACATTGGGTGATCTTAGTTAAGATCATCCTGATGTTATTTTATCACTTCATGTTCATTGTTTTCTCACCCCAATGATGCTGATGTCATTCTTATGTCAGGGTGATATCCACTTTTTTGCCTGTCTGCATCATGATATTTCTGAAGGGAGATATCCGCCTGTCGACTTCATGCATTATCTAGTGGGGGGTGATCATTTCAAATATCTGTCATAGTCATATATCACCCCGATCTTATAGTGGAGCTATAGTGCAACATGATTTTTGTGCATCAGGGTGATATTTCCAAATATCCGGTTATCTTCCGAATATCATCCTGATGCCGATATGGTGGTGATGTCATCAAGGTCCGGGGGTCATATTTCTTACACTAGTCATTTTGTGGAGATCCCCCGATATTTACAAATATGATGATGACGTCATCTGGATATGAGGGGGTGTGCGATAGGCAGATATGCTGATGACGTCAGTAGGATATGACGATGACATCATCACGATGTTCGTCGGCCAGACATTTGGTATCGGTTAAGCAGGAGGATCTTCCTCTGATGCATTAGGTTGTGCCATGAGGGTGAATATCAGGTTGATGTTTCACATAAAGGTAAGGTTCTCGTGCAGTATGATGATGACGTCAGGGTGATATTTTATATCCAAATATCATGCTAGAGGATGATGATGATGAAGGCTTATACTAGTGTCATCAGGAGCAAAAGCACCGACATCATATATGCTCGTAGCCTAGTATATAAAGTGATGAGGAGGTTGCTGCGGGGTGGATGTGGGATAATTAGATCCTACATGATTTAAAATATTAGGATGATAAATCTTGGTAGGAAATGGTTGTGATGCACAGTATGATGTTTTTCCCAAGGCCGCGAGTTGGTGCGCCATTAATGGTGGTTGTTGCAGAGGTATGGGCGATGGCGTGGATGGATCTAGTACCCGATTGAAGTTGTACATCCACGGGTGGCGGTGCAAGGCTTGAGAACCTTCCCATGTTTCCTCTTTGACCTGCTACATTGAATATTTGAGCGCCATTTCCTCAGAATGTACTGTATCTGGTGAATTTTGAGTTTGCCTGGTGGTTAAGGCTGAGCACCTCCTTGCTGTATAAGTAGGGCTGTGTTGCTCATTTGTAGGTTGTTGAAGGCCTGAGGCATTTTTGTGTAAATAATGAGGAACAGGGCATGATCTTGGTTGTTTTATCCCATTTTGGAGTTTATGTGTTGCAGCATAAGTGTATTTTGCACATATTTTTAGTTTCAGTGTTAATGTTAAATGAAAAATGCTTACTGCATGTGTTTATCTGTCTGTCTCCTTTGTTGCATGTCTTTCCTTCTTTTGAATCTGGTTGCTAAGGGTTTCATACATTCTATGATACAGGGTTCTGTATCACATGCCTGATCTCTAACTTCCATTCAAGGAGTGGATTAAACTATTTTAGGTTGAGCATGGAGAAAGTTGTATGTCTGTAGGGATATCTGTAAGTAGAGGTAGTTAGATACCCATTCTTGGGTGATGTTTGTAAGGCAAGCATCTGTCTAACCCCCTAAAACTTGAGTGAAGGTTGCAAACCATCTGTTGTATACGTCTAGTTGACTCCTTACGTAATGGATAGGCACTAGTTTCCTCCTCGGTCAGTGAGCTAAAACCCCTTGTCTTACATCCAAGACATTATGTCCACCCATTTCATCACCTCCATCTGTTAGCTATAGGAGTAGGATCAGGACCCCTGCATACTCTCATACCCAACCAAACACATATGTCCAAGAATGTTGCCAACCTTGTGATCTGTCATGCAGATCTTGGTCCATACATGATAGTATTCTTCCTGTTGTTGTCAAGTTAAATCTATCAATCATTGAGCTAGTCAAGGTTACATCTTGAGTTATAGGGATACCCCCCTTGGTGTGGCAGAACCAGAAGTGAAGGGGAGGTAGCTCTCGCAACCTCCTATATTAGTTGGCTGAATCTGCCTATGCATTAGAACTGGCAAACCCCATCTGATTCAAAAAAAACCAACACAGAGCAGAGGAATCTAAGTCCTTAGCTTTCTCTTCACTTGTCTCCTTTGCCTCTTCTACTACTATCTTAGTAGATTCTCCTTTGTCATCCATGACAGAGGGTTCATCACCTAAGTCCTCTATAATAGGAAGGTTGAATCTTTTGAAGGCATTCCGGAGGATATCTTCTGTTTCCTTTGCAACTTTGTCAGTTTCTCCAAGCATAAGCTGATTCATTCTAGCTTTGCTCTAGAACTCATCCTTGCAGTCCTTGAAGATGATGGTCATTTGTTTAGGGGTAATGGATGGATAGAGCTGAATAATAATCTACTCCTAGATTTCTAGATCTTTTGCTTGGGCATTATTCTTCCTTATTTCAAGTTCCTTCTCTAAGATTTTGGGAATCGGAGATATAATTTCAATGAATGCTTTGTTGTAGATGTTTAGATACCTGACTATGGCATCTTGCAATATCTTCTGATCAGTTTCATTATATTCATCGTAAAATTCAACCATTGGTTGTAAGTTCCCATCCACAATAACTGATTTGATGATATCATCAATGCGGAGAGTAGGTTTTTCAACAAACTCCTCTACCTTCTCTTCTTTGTCTTGACCGATGGAGGGTTCACCGATTGTTTTCTTCTTCTTCTTCTTCATTTTCTTTACTTCCTCATCTATCTCTGTTTGTTCATCATCTTTAAGGCTTGTGTATGAACTTGTAGCCTTTTTATTTGTTCTCTTTTAACCTTTACCGAATGATTTTGCTTCCAGTTTTGATGCCTTTGAGCTTTAGCAGTGGCAGGTGCAGAGCTCTTAGATGATCTGGTCTGGGAGGGGGCTTCTACTAGAGTGCTTTCTTTTTTTGCTTCTTCCTTCTCTTTCTCTACCCTTTCCATCTTCTCTCTATTAGCATCAAGTGCCTCCTTTGATATTCCATATTTCTTGGCAACTTCTTCCACTTCCCTTCTTACTTTTCTTTTGATTTTAGGCTGTCTAAGTTCAACATGAACTTTTACACTTAGCTCTTGGTATGTTCCAAACCTTTCTACCTTAGGCTCTTTGGGCTGGCTCAGCAAATGTTGGATATGGAGTTCTAGGATTTTCTCATCAACCTCATACCCCATTGGCATGATCCATACTATTCTTGGTTCTACTGCCTCCATCAGACATTGATTAGTGTCTACCATAAAGCACATTGTATCCTTGTATTTTTCAACTAGGGATTGGGGGATTCTCTCTCTAGCTTGTATCATGCTTTGGAAGTTTTTGAAGTAGCCCCATAGAGCCGTGTTTTGTGCCTTGGCATCACCAAGCCCATGCAAGTAATCTCTGATTTAAATTGCAACCGATCTGTTATTTTGCCATACCCATCCATTGGATCCGGGTAGCTCATTCATGTAATAGAAAAATAAACACAGTATCAAGCCACCATAATTGAAGGAATTCTTCTTATCCTTCTTTATCTTCTACAGATTCTCCAAAAGGAGCTCACAAAGGTCATAGTTAGCATTCTTTCTTAACATTTCATAAGTAGTGTAAATTGCTATTCCAAATATAGAATTCTCTCTACTGGAGTGATATATCTTGTATCCTATTATCATGGTGGCAAACATGATATCCAGATTTGTGATATCCTCAATTGTCATTGCTCTTTTATCAAATTTGGATCCGGTGGCCTCACTCATAGTTTGGTTTTTGACTAATTTGAGAGTAGGTAACTCACCGGATGAGTGCAATCCAATCACTGCCCTAATGGCATCCTTTATGATCTTAAACGGTTTATTCAACCACATGAAGTTGTCATGCACTTTGCTCAAAACATACCGGACCCATTCATCTTCTACAAAATAGGGGAAATGGATGCAATGTTCAAAGTATTTGTCCTAGATAGCCTTGTACTGTAGTTTGAGTTCAAAAGCATCATCTATTAACTGATTATGATAGATATCCCTTAACTTGGATTCCCCAAATTCTTCAATATTCACATGAATGTAAACCCTAACATCTTCTACATGCAAAATACCATGCGAAATGTTGGAAAATGCACCTGAGGATCCACTTATAGAGATTTGTAGGGATGCTTCTTAAATTTAGGGCGCGGCCTATCAGTAATCTTCACAACATTCAGAGTAGCCATTTTCAAGAAGATTTACAGAGAGATGTTCAAGAACGGAAAATACCTTTTACACTTCTAGGTTTCACGGTATGAGCTGAATCAGATTGTTGGAAAAATTGACTTCTACGGTTGATCTTCAAGAGGCTTGAGGCAATTTGTTTATAGAGCTCCTTTTCTCTTCTTCTCGAATGCAAATGTACAAATGATGAATAAAAGAACCCTTTTATTTCTCCGCAAACCCTAATTTCATTTACATTAAATGCATACCTTAAGTTATTCTGGTTGCTCTGTTCTCCTTGTCCTGAGAGATTTTTCTGGATCACTAAGATGCACTTAAAGTTATTCTCAGTGGATATTAGCAATCTATCTACCTTTCACAATCATTCCATTTATCCACAGATCAAGATACCTCAAATTTGAATCATACCAGATCTAACTATGAAAATCCTATTCTTACCGGATGACTATTGAACTGGATGAATCTTGGAAGATTAATTTTTTCAAAACTTCTTGTGGATCTTCAATATCTTTACCATGGCTTATTTAGATATTTCTCTGAGAACCCTTTGATCCACAACCTTTCGTGTGCCACTTTCAGGCACCTATTGACTGGCTCGGGGAAAATGTTTTTCTTTTGTTACTCCCCTTGAGCCAGAGCTCATCTATTTAGTTTCTGGAAGGAATATCAGCACCAGATTCTGGTGCAGATCCATCCCCATCATTTTTTGTACTTCTCTTCACCCATATCTTGTTCATCTCTTTTCAAATTTCATCCACATTCACTTTTCCCCTTTTCCTTTGTCTTAGTTTTGGTTATGATGCACTGGACCCTTTTTGTCCCGATTCTTACTTCTGCAGAATTTGGCAATATGACCGGATCTATTGCAATTGTAGCAAACAACATTTCTTTGCATATTTGACTGATATCCTCTTGATCTACATTGATTAGCCATATGTCCCATTCTATTGCATGCAAAACATCTACCATTGAATGAATTCTTCATTTGCATATTTCTGCATTCATGAGTTTTGTGACCATACCTTTTACAATTAAAGCACTATCCAGAGAAGGATGAATTAGTCTGATTCATTCTCCTTTTGCACTGATTTGCTTTATAACCAAAGTTATTGCAATTCTGGCAGTATCCATTGAAGGAAGGATATCTTTGAACATTTGGTTGCCTTACCGGAGGTCTTCTAGGCCTGTTTCTTGGATTTTTAGATCTAGAGTTCTTCTGACTAGATCCAAAACATTCACCTTTTTCATACCCCAAGCCTTTCTTGTCATCTACCCCTTTTTGGCTTTGAAGAACTTCAAGTTGAGAAGAGATTATCTTGAATTTCTCTTTGTATTCATTTGTTGTTTGAAGATCCCTTTTAAGAGTGTCAATCTGATTCTCAAGTTGTTCTTCATTATCTCTAGCTTCTTCAAGATCAGATTCTAGATGCCTAAATATTCTAGCCATTTTATGGTAGTCTTCTGATTTCTCCTTGAGATATTGTCTTAGATCATCTTCATTTTTTCTTTTCTCTTCAATTTCTTGGGTGAATTTCATAACTCCTAATTTCCATTTCATATCTTACCATAATGACCTCTTTTGATAACTTTTCACATAACTTGGTTTTCTCCTTTAGATCTTCATTTGTATCATTGGCTTCACCTTGACTTGCCAATTGCTGAAGTAGATCCTTTCTCTTTTTCATAGAGATACTCAGTTTCCCTTTTAGTTCATTTATAAAATCATTAGCCTGTTTGAGTCTTTCCTTTAATTCAAGATCATCTAGGGCAGACTAAAGTTGTTCCCTCATACCATACACATCCATTTGAATTCCCAGATCTTCCTCAAGCTGTTAGGCTCTATTTGGAGGAACTTAACTCTGATACCAATTGTTGATAACTGAGAGGGGGGGTCAATTAGTTATCTTAATTAATTTAACTTTCTATTCTTCTTTAACAAATAGTGCAGCATTAAAGCAAATAAGCATTCATAATCATGAAAGTAGAAACAAAGTCAAGATACATAACATAGTGATTTTGATGTGAAAAACCTTGTTAAGGGAAAAACCATGGGGTGACTAACCCAAGAATGTATTCTCTATTAGAAGAATAGAAATACAAAATGGCACTTGCCAATTAGGGCTCACTGCCCGAGCACACTGCTCACAAGAGGCTCACTACCTACAATAGTTTATAGGAAGAAACTAGATACTTGAAATGATGAGAAGCATCCACATGTGCTTAGATTTAGTTCTGGTTAAGCTCAATACACTGATTACTGCACTTCATTCTTCCTCTTTCTTAGTGCTACTATTCTATCACATTCTGGACCTCTATCTCTATTTCACGTTGTTCTTTGCTCTTCTTCACACTTGTCAACACACCAAACACACCTTCGCATCAAAATCCATCTTGTATATATATCCACACCAATGATTTCAACACCTTTCTAGTCGGCAACCAGAATAGTCCATATATTCCCAAACTCTGGTCTGTCAGCTGAATCCTTGCTTATCAAGTGATGTGTATCAAGGAGATGCTTATAGAAGTCATCAATCCTGTTGGCCAGTCATGAATGATACCTTAGGAAGCTCGATCACCATCAATGTCTCATCCAGATTAAGATCTGATGCTTTGTCGGTCAGTTCTTCCTCTGTCTACTCTGCCAAACAGGAACCCAATACTTAGGTGCTTATATCTCTTCACTCTTTCATCACCAGAGGCTCAATCCCTAGAATCAATAAGTCAAGGTACTCCTCTTGACTTCCCCAAGTCTGCACTTTACATAGATACTTCCTCTGAGAGATCCGGACTTGATTGTCGGACCTTGCTGCATACTCTGTTCTTGGTCACCGGACCACAACACTCTTCAATCTAACTTCCGGTATAAGCACACCATGTCCTGCAGATGGGTGGGATGAACTTTGTTGCCATCAATGACAACACTCATGAAGCTACAATGTGTAGCTTGCCAACAATTCATCGAAGTAGGAATGACCCTAAGTGGTAACAGGCTAAAGCCAAGCCTACCAAACCACTATAAATAAATTGTGTTTGGAGCGAAAGCTTCAAACAATGAGTGAAGTTGTGTTATACTGACAACCAACGTTCACCAAAACCCTCCAAGGTGCAACCCTTGCAGTTGGGGAGACTCCATAATTGAGAGTATTGATGCCACATGTATAACCACTCAAACGGTTGCCTTTATTAAATACCTTTGTCTTAGTGGCCAAAAACCCCTAGAAGCCGGTGTAGGGAAGGGCGATTATCACCTCCCAAAGATGCTTCACTGGAGATAGTGAGAATTCGGTTTATATTGTCCTTTGAAACCTAGGATTGTACTTGCTTTATTTTAGTCCAAAAAAAGTCAAAAAAAGGTAAAAAATTAAAAATTGAAAGAGTAAAAAAAAATCCCTTCATCCAATGCTAAAAATCTAGCAAATAGGCACCTTGGATAAGTACCATGATGAAAACCTAGCAAACAGACATTGTGTGTAAGTTGATCTTCTACATCACCTACACTTGGGGGCATCTTGTCTCATCAATATATCACTCTTCTCCTATCAGTTCCCTTCCATACCATTCCCTATCCTATCCTTCTATTCATTACATACCTATACTGTCCAGTCTATCTATCATAGTTTTCCATTCCTCTATTTTCTTTGGTCTTGATAAAGATTGGGGGCACAATGTTGATAAATGTTTTAGGTGTCTCTTGACATACCGTACCCCACCCAAACCAAGCAAATCCTTCATTATCCTCTTATCCTCCTATCGTCATAAGTGTTGCCATGAAAAGTCTTAAGTATTTACCTATAATGGGGCACGTTATTCCTATGCGACATAGTCCTTGGAGATCACATCCTTAAATTCCTTCTACCTGACCATCCATATCTACTGTCACCCATACATCTACCTATCCATGGTGTTTTCTTGTCATTGGTATCATCTAATCTATATTTGTTCCATATCATGTCTTGTCTGATCCATATCCGTTCCATATCATGTCTTGTCTAATCCATGTCTATTCCATATCATGTCTTATCTGATCCATATCTGTTCCATGTCTGATCCATGTCTATTCCATATCATGTCTCATCTAATCCATATCTTAGGTCCATTGAAGTCACCCCAAACTATGTTGCCTCTACGTCGTCACGTAGGCAAGGCCATTTACCAATACACCCACGAGGCACTAGGTCAATCCCTTAGGGTCCACATCACCAATAAGGATTGTGCAATCTTTCACAATATGCAAGCGCGTGCAAGTAAAACCCGCTTTCAAGCAAAATTTTTGATGCAAAACATTAACCTATCCAAAGCAAAGAAAACAAGTACCTAAAGCACTTTAAATGATTATATCTAAATTATGGCAAGAAAAACACATCTAAATGCAAGAATGTTTTGTGGTTGTGATCAAGTTAGGTTACGGCATCTTGATTTTGTTATCATGTCTTTCTATGCTACTCGATATTGCCAAAAGCTAGAGATGTTATGATGGGGGCATGATTATTTTCTTTGTTTTCTATTTGTGGATTAATCTTTAGTAATGTGACACCTTCTCTAAAGACATCATCGGCAAAAAGATCATCGAGGACATCAAAGGTATGAACATGAATGGGGGCAATCCTTCTCTGTTGATACACAAAAAATACTTAGGTCATCTCAGTTCAATTATACCTAGATGCTTGTATTAATTTACAACATTTTAGAAAAGTACAAAAAAAAATCACCTGATGATAAAATAAGCACTTCAAAATACTTGCAGCATCAAGATGAAAAATATCCGCATCCATATTGTATCCATTCGCATCCATTTACATCAATATTCATCAATAAAGATCCTATACACAGTATCAATGTTTACAAAAGATTGGGAATCCTTTTATCAAGTCTTTCTTCTATCAATCAGATTTCTATATATCATCATATCTTTCATCCTTGTCTAATCAATCTAAGCAATGATCCACATGCAGGTTCATCCCTAATCCATACCAATCAAGTCAAGTCAATCTTGTCAAATGATCCAATCACAAACAGTGGTCTTGATCCTTGTCTGGTTGTAAGCCAACTCAATAAGTTATAGTCAATCCATTATCTTATACAAAATGTTGCATTGTTGAAATCAGACCAACACATGCGTCTTACACGACATATTTAATTTCCTAAAAACCAGACATTATCCTTCATGTTTGTTCTAGGGATCTATCGTTCCTTGCCATGACAACATGCCTGCCGTGTTGGTCTAGGGATATATCGTTCCTAGCCATGACAACACTATCGTATATCTTTATCAGTATATTGTTGCTTTACCTCTCGACAGGGGCAATACCTTGTTTATTCTTGTATCATTTGTGCATACTTACTTACTTGCTTGTTTGTGTTTTCATTCTATCTTGCATAGCATATCATTCAGCTCTTTCTTCATCCTTCTTCTTCATGAACTTCTCCATCTCACGCCTTCTGCCTTCTTCCCATCCAATCTCCCAAGGGGGCATCTTATCATCATTAAACCTGTACCAGGGGCAAACTGGGACATGTATCATTATCAGAAAAAAATTATTCTTTGAAACAACATGATAAAAACATATTGCATCAAAGAGGGGCAAAATGTATATGCCTAAAACTGACATGACTCGGTCTAAATAAATATTCTTAATATTTATTTCATTCTAATTCTTCTATCAATAAATAAATAAACAAATTTATTTATTCGATTCACATTCGTCTAAATTAAATAAATATCAAAATATTTAATTACCTCTTCTAAAGTCAAAATTAAATAAAATCCTTTATTCCAAACAATTAAATAATTCTTAATTATTTAATTAAATCAAATCATTCTTCCAAATTTAAATAAATCAATCAAATTTATTTAAATCCTCTCAATCTCTAAAAATAGAGTATAATCAAATATTTTATTTATTCTTTCAAATCATGCACAAACAATTAAATAAATTTATTTATTTAATTTGCTTTCTTATCTTCTAATTCTTCCAAAATCATTCTAAATTAAATAATACCAATTATTTAATTAGTTCTTCCAAATTCATTCTAAATTAAATAATATCAATTATTTAATTGTTTCTTCCAATAATATCTTCTCTAAATTTAAATAAATCAAATATTTATTTAAGTTGTATATTTCTTCTAAATTGAGTTATCTCTAAATATAATTCAATCCTTATGCACATGCAATTGAATATTCTAAATATTTAATTGAGCTAAAATATCTTCTCATCCTTATGCAATTTCCATTCTCTAGTTCTATTCTCTTAACTGATTAATCTATTCTTTTAATTGATTTATCTCTTCAGTTAACCCATTCTTCTATTTTATTAATTTCTCTCATGCAAAATAGAGAAAGACACATGTCTTCTTCTTATTTGCAGACATCCCTGAAATGTTCCATATCGTTGATCTTCTCATTCTTTCTATCCATTGATCTTCTCTCTCACAAGTCAATAAATTGAACCATATTCTTCCATTTCAATCATCCAAGCTTTAAGTAAACTTACTCTGTAGGAATTATAGTGCGCCTTTGGCACCAATTCCTTCATTGCTTGTGATCAAACTTGTTACCACACTACTATCATTTTTCTTGTGAAGCTCATCTTCATGGCGAAACTATCATAGCCATTCTGATTTGAACATCTTGGAATCATAGCAAGGAAGTGCACCTTCTAAGAGCCATATTCATAGACAAGATCATTTGTGATAGGCAAACAATGGAAGTTGCAAATTGAAGGAGGTTTGCTTTGTATTGTTCATTGTTTGATTGATCTCTTTTGTTCATTATTTCATTGAGTTTTGGGTATCATTGATGTATTATTTTGATTATTCATTTAGATCCAATTTTCCCATAACACTACTAACTCAGGCAACTGCTAGGAACTAGACTTCCTAGCAGTTTTCTTGGTGCTTCTCCACGCCATTTTGGCACAAGAAATTCAAACATTAGCTAACCGCATAATGTTGACTACAAGTAAGCATAGTGGACTCATAAGCTCTAGTGTTGAACCTGGTAGCTCTGATACCATATGTAACATCCAATTTCTAAAAACATAGTAAAATCAAAAAATTTAGCATAAAGTAACTTAACAAGGTAAAAATGAGATAGAGAAATTTTTTCTTTAATTCAACATATAATCAAGTAACTATAATTACAAGATTTCTCATTAAGAAATACAATGTTTACATTAGTATATCAATTACAAATATCTGCATTAGATAATGTTTTACATAATCTCAATAATTACAAGTCTCGGAGATATACCGCATCTAGAAATCTGACATCTTTATCACAAGCCTCAGCATGTCTTTTACTAGAGAGAGAGTATCTTTCTAGTGATTTACCTCCATCCATAGACCGGCGGTCTCCCACACATCTTCCACATAGGAAGTGGCCCTATCCTTCACAAGGAATATAGACCAAAGGTGACCAATGGTAATTTGCCTTTTCGAGTACATAGTATTGTATTCTACACAACTCTATCAATCATACAACCCTAAATATCCTCTAGCTAAGTATGATTTCTGATAGGCTGTGCAATCCAAATACAGTGAACCGACAATGCATGTAAAGACATATACATTACTATGGCCATAGTTTCAATATAAATTGATGTTTGCAATGAATATTTTTGTAATGTTCACCCACCCCAACTCAACTTGGATACTATCATAATCCTATAGTTCAACTTGGTCAACTACGTTTAACTTATGAAGTCCTAACAATTTCAATATTTTAGTCTTTCCGACCTACTAGACATGTTTTCTTTCACTATCTATAATCCATAGACCTAATCAACTACCTTTCTTTATGAGGATTCTCATTGCATCATTACAATACCCGAGATCCAAGACTTTTCAATTGATAAGAATTTTACATTTGATTAATAATGACCAAGATGGTTACCTTACCTAGAATAAGCATCGTAGTCTAGGAAATCATTTCCTTTCTTACAAGTAAGAATAAATATACATAGTTATGGTACTTGTCCCTTCAATCTTGACCTATATAATAATCACAATGATTTAATATATCTTATTTGGTCAGGTTAAGGTTTAACTAAAGAGTTTTATCTAACTCAAACCTAGTCCTTTTTGACTTAGGTAGATTCACATGACACTGTCATTGCTCCATAGACCTTATGGAATGACTATCCATTCTTAGGTATCTCTTTGTATCTTTGCAACATTTGAGATTCATCACTTATCGACAAGTAAGAGAAATTGTGACCAATAACATATAAATAAACTTTATGTTTAACTAACCATTTAATAGTACCTATTGTTAGAAACACGGTAGATAACTGAGAGGGGGGGTGAATCAGTTATCTCAAAATTTCCTTTATTTTTTTTTCTTTTTGTATCTTAATAATCAATGTTACATGAAAACATGAAAGCATATGTAATCATAAGAACAGAAATAAAATCAACATACATAACACAAGGATTTTTATGTGGAAACCCTGTTAAGGGAAAAACCATGGGGTGACTAACCCAAGATTGTATTCTCTGTTAAAAGAATAAATGATTACAAAATGGCACTTGCCAATTAGGGCTCACTACCCAAGCACACTGCTCACAAGAGGCACACTGCCTACAAGAGACTCACTGTCTACAGAACTTGCAGAAGGTAATCAGGTGTTTGAACTAATGAGAAGCATCTACAAATGTAAGAGTTCAGTTTTGGTTAGGCACAATACACTGATCTGATACACTTCATTCTTCTACTATTTTAATGTTGTTGCTCTATCACATACCGGACTTGAATTGCAACTCTCACACTTATCCCTTCTTTTCTTTGCACTTTATTTCATCACTTGTTCTCCACACACACATACATACTGGAATCCATCTGGTACATATATCCGCATCAAGGATTTCATCAATTTTCTAGTCGGCAACAAGAACACTCAAGATATTTGCAAGTTGCTGATCTGTCGGTTGAATCCATGCTTGATTTGTGATGCGTATCAAAAACATAGGCATAGAAGTCATTAATCATTTTGGCCATCAATGTATAATCCCACATATAGCTTGATCAACACCTTTTACTCATCCGGATTGAAGTTTGATATTATGCCGGTCAGTTCTTCCTTTGTCTGCTCTACCTAACTAGAACCCAACACTCAGATGCTCATATCTTTTCCTTGATTTATCACCAGAGGCTAAATCTCTAGAGTACAGTAGTCATGGTACCCCTCTTGAATTTTCAAAGTCCAGAACATACTAAGTTACACCATCTGAGAGATCCGGCCCTGATTGTCAGACCTTGTTACATACTCTGTTCTTGTTCACCGGACTAAAACAATCTTCAATCTGATTTCTGATATAGACATATTATGTACTACGAATATGTGGGATAGACTTTGTTGCCATCAATGACAACACTTATGAAGCCACACACTATCTCTTGCCAACAATCTCCCCCTTTGGCATTGATGGCAACACTTGGTGAAAAATAGATAATTGTTGCAGTAACTCCCCCTTGGCTGATGCTCTGGCTTTTGCACTATTTTATTGGAGCTGCCCCTTAGCTAGATTCCATATTTTTCACTACTCCTTACTCCCCCTTTGACATCAATAGCAAAGGGCGGAATATGTATACCAAAATTTGCAAAAATTATCTTAATATGGCCACATAAGTATATATATATATATGTTATTCTTACATATACTTAAGTATATCTACCAAAGTGGCCTTCAATTGTACATACTCTATGGCCCAGCTCTGCTTCATTGTATCCATGATGGAGATGCGAACACTCAACAAAAATGCATATGGTTCTACCCTTCTTAAATCTACCAAATCACTAGTTCGGGCTGTGGTCTGAGCATCTGTCAAGGACTCATGCATTGCCTCTAACTTAGGGATTATTATCCCTCTGAGTTCCCCCATTATGTTTATTACATTCTTCTTTTCTTTGTCCAGCCTCTTTATTTCATTGTTATATATATGTGTGTGTGTGTGTGTGTGTGTTATTCCTACATATACTTAAGTATATCTACAAAAGTGGCCTTCAATTGTACATACTCTGTGGCCCAGCTTTGCTTCATCCTATCCATGACGGAGATGTGACCACTCAACAAAAATGCATATGGTTCTGCCCTTCTTAAATCTACTGGATCATTGGTTCAGGCTATGGTCTCCGCATTTGTCAAGGCCTCATGCATTGCCTCTAACTTAGGGATTATTATCCCTCTGAGTTCACCCATTATGTTTATTATGTTCTTCTTTTCTTTGTCCAGCCTCTTTATTTCATTGATGATAACAATGGCCTGACATTCTTGATTCATTAGAGAGGAAGTGAGGGGATCAAAGTTCTAAGATAAACTTGATAGTTTACCTTATTGTTCTTTCACTTTCTTCTCAATGTCCTCTATTACTTTGGGCTAAGATAAACAAAATTTGTATATGTCCCCACCCTCTTTAAGAGAATTTTCAAGGCTATTTATTCCAATGTCTAGGGTCCTCCTATCATTAGTAATCAATCTTGCACTTCAGTGAATCTTTTTCCTAAAACATCCTTCCGGACCTTTGCTTCTTTCGATTTCTCTAAGGATTCAAAATGAGTGCTAATAGAATTTACCAAAGATTTCTGGTTACTGGATGGTGAGGCTGAAGGATCCTTTTGGAAGGATGGCATGATCTTCTCCAACATCCTGGATGCAATCTCCAACAGTTCACTGTCTTCCATGTGAGATTTTAGGAGTTTTTCTTTTGCTTTGGCTTGAGCAAAAGATGCTATTTTCATTGTCTGAACCGAAGAGAGAGAGTCAAAATTTAGTGGCCCTTGAAATAGCTCAGGTTCATCTATCTCCATCATTTCTCTATATAGGAAGTTCTTCACTACCTCTACAGTGTCTCTTGCCAGTGATTGAGTCTTCTTTTCTTTTGGGTTATCAGAATAGTCATCATTTATCTTTTCTACTTGTTCTTCTTCTTTTCCCTTAACCTTCTCTTCTTGGCTCACTTTCTCTTCTTTTCTTCCTTCTTCTTTAGCTTTAGAATCTGGAATGTTTGCAATGGGATCTAGAGGAGAGATGTCACCAGTGTTTATTGCTTCATGAACTTCCTCTTCCAGAATAGAGGAATCCAAGTCCTTAGACTTCTCTTTATCTATCTCTTTTGATCCTTCTACATCAGAAGATTCTTCATTGGTTACATTTAATCCTTCAACATCCATGGTAGAAGGTTCTTCATCTATTTCCTCTACAATAGGAAGATTGAATCTTTTGAAAGCATTCCAAAGGATGTCTTTTGTTTCTCTTGCTACTTGGTCAGTTTCTCCAAGCATAAGTTTATTCATTCTTGCTTTAGTCTGGCATTCATCCTTACAATCCTTAAAGATCATGTCCGTTTGATTTGGAGTGATAGAAGGATAAAGTTGAATTGCTATCTGTTGCCGAATCTCTAAGTCTTTTTCCTTTGCATTCTCTTTTCTTAGTTCAAGTACTTTTTCTAGACTCTTAGGAATCAAGGATATAATTTCAATGAAAGCTTTATTGTAGATGTTTAGGTACCTGACAGTAGCTTCTTCCAAAATTCTCTTGTCAGTATCATTGTATTCATCATAGAATTCTATAACTGGCTATAGGTTCCCATCCACAGTAACTACCTTGATGATGTCATCAATGGAAAGAGTGGGCTTTTCAACAAATTCCTCTGCTTTTTCTTCCTCATTTTTACTAGTAGAGATTTTTCTGGATGTTTTCTTCTTCTTCTTCATTTTCTTGATTTCCTCATCAGATTTTGTTTCTTCATCATCTTTTAGGCTTGTATATGACCTTGTGGCTTTGGTATTTGTCCTCTTTTCTCCTTTTCTAGATGTCTTGACTTCTAGTTTGCTGGTCATTGTGCTTTTAGGAATGGCAGGTACAGAGCTCTTGGAAGATCTAGTCTGAGAGGAGGCTTGTACCGAAACATCTCCTTTCTTCGCTTCTTGTTTTTCTTTCTCAGCCCTATCCATTTTCTCTCTATTTACATCTACTACCTCTTTTGATAAGCAAAGTCTTTTGGAAATTTCTTCAACTTCCCTTCTTACTTTTCTCTTTATCTCTGGTTGTCTTAATGCAACATGTATTTTTACACTTAGTTCTTGAAAGGTGCCAAACCTTTCTACTTCAGGGTCCTTAGGTTGGCTCAATAGGTGTTGAATATGTCCATCCAAGATTTTTTCATTGACCTCATATCCCATAGGCATTATCCACATTATCCTTGGCTTGACTGCCTCCATTAGGCATTAGTCAGTGTCAACGATGAAGCACACTGTGTCCTTGTATTTCTCAACTATGGACTAAGGAATTCTTTCTCTGGCTTGCATCATACTCTGAAAATTCTTGAAGTAACCCCAGAGAGCTATGTTTTGGGCTTGAGCATCGCCAAGTCCATACATATAATCTCTAATCTGAATTTCAACCGGTTTGTCATTTTGCCAAACCCAACCACTTGATCTGGGTAGCTCATTCATGTTATAAAAGAATAGACACAATATTAGACAACCATATTTGAAGGAATTCTTCTATTCCTTTTTTATCTTCTACAAGTTTTCTAACAGTTGATTTAGGAGAAGTTCACATAGGTCATAATCTGCATCTTCCCTTAGCATCTGATATGCTGCATAGATTGTTGTCCGAGACACAGAATTCTCCCTGCTAGAATGATAGATCTTCTACCCAATTATCATTGAGGCAAACTTGACATCCATATCTATCATGTCATCTATGGTCATGGATCTTTTGTCAAATTTAGATTTGATGGCTTCAGTTACCCAGCTGGTTCTTGACAAATTTAAGCGCAGGTAACCCACCAGATGCATGCAGTCTAGTCACTGCCCTGATGGCATCTTTAGTTATCTTAAAGGGCCTCATTAGCCACATGAAATTATCATACATCCTACTTAGGAAATACCAGACCCAATCATTTTCTACAAAATAAGGAAAGTGTATGCAATGTCCGAAGTGTTTATCCTGGAGGGCCTTGAATTGATGTTTGAGTTCAAAACTCTCATCTATTAGTTGTTTGTGATAGATGTCCATCAATTTTGAGTCTCAAAATTCCTCAATGTTGGCATGGATATAGACCCTAACATCTTCTACATGCAATACCCCATGCAGAGTGCTAGAAAATGCGCCTAAAGGATCAACTTCTAGAGATTTATAAGGGTGTTTCTTGAATTTAGGACGTAGCCTATCAGTGATCTTGACAACCATTGGAGTACCCATTTTGCAAAATATTTAAAGAGAGATTTTCAGAATGGAAGTACCTTTTAAAACTTTAGGGTTCAAAATAGGAGCCAAAAGAAATCGCTAGTTGAATTCAATTTTCCTATTGATCTTGAGTGAATTATAGAGACTTTGTTGCAGAGTTCTTCTTTTCTTCTTCGTGAATACAAATGTGCAAACAATGAGTGAAAGAACCCTTTTATCCTTGCGCAAACCCTAATTTCCTTTTGTAATAAATGCACAACTTAAGTTATCTGGTTGCCCTATTTTGAGAGAGATCTTCTCGAATCACTGTGCTAAACTTAGAATCATTGTTAGTGAGGATTGGTAATGTATCTTATTTTCTTCAATTATGCCATGGGTCCGCAAATCAAAGTGTTTCAATTTTGAATCATACCAGATCTGTCTGTGAAAATCCTACTTTATTGGAGTGCTGTCAGAACTAGATTAACTTGAGTGGTTAAACTCTTGCAAAACTCCATGCAGAACTTTCATATTTTTACTGATGGTTATGTAGATGTTTTTCTAAGAACCCTTTAATCCACAGCATTCCATGTGCTGAAATTAAGTACTAGTTGACTGGCTGGGGGAATTTGTTTTTCTTTGTGATTCCCCTTGAGCCAGAGCTCACCCTTTTAGTTTCTGGAAGGAATATCAGCACCAGATTCCAGTGTGGATTCATCCCCAATATTTTATATACTCTTCTTCACCCAAATCTTGCTCATCTCCTTTTGAACTTCATCTGCATTCACTTTACCTTTGCCCTTATCTTGTTTTTTATTATGTTGCACTGAACCTTTTCTATTCTAATTTCTACTTTTACAGAATTTGACAATATGACTGGATCTATTGCAATTGTAACTGACAACATTTTTTTGCTTATTTGATTGATATCCTTTTGATCTACATTGATTAGCCATATGTCCCATTCTATTTCATGCAAAGCATCTACCATTGAATGAATTGTTTATTTGTATATTTCTGCATTCATGAGATTTGTGACCATACCTTTTGCAATTGAAACATTGTCCAGAGAAGGATGGATTAGTCTGATTCATTCTCCTTCTGTACTGAGTTGCTTTATGACCAAAGTTGTTGCAATTGAAGCAGTATCCATTGAAGGATGGATATATTTGAGCATTTGGTTGCCTTGCCAGAGGTCTTCTAGGCCCATTCTTTGATTTCCTGATCCAAAGTTCTTTTGACCGGATCTAGAGCTTTCACGTTTCTCATATCCCAAGTGACACTTATCATCTACTCTCTTTTGGCTTTCAAGAAGAACTTCAAGTTGGGCTGAGATTATCTTGAATTTCTCTTTGTATTCATTTACTATTTGAAGATATTGTTTAAGAGTGTCTACCTGATTCTCAAGTTGTTCTTCATTATCTCTAACTTCTTCAAGATCAGATTCAAGATGCCTAATTATTCTATCCATTTTGTGGTAGTCCTATGTCTTCTCCTTGAGGGATTGTTTTAGATTATCTTTAATTTTCTTTTTTTTTTCAATTTCTTATGTGAATCTCATAACCCCTGATTCCATTTCAT
This sequence comes from Cunninghamia lanceolata, assembly GCA_027924645.1. Lineage (NCBI taxonomy): Eukaryota > Viridiplantae > Streptophyta > Pinopsida > Cupressales > Cupressaceae > Cunninghamia > Cunninghamia lanceolata. The sequence continues at coordinate 23,311,005 of BSBN01000078.1, forward strand.
GCCTTACCATAATGACCACTTTTGACAACCTCTCACATAGCTTATTTTTCTCATTCAAATCTTCATTAGTATCGTTGTCTTCACTCTGATTAGCTAATTTTTGAAGTAGTTCCTTTCTCTTTTTCACAGAGATACTAAGTTTTTCTTTTAGCTCATTTATTAAATCATCATCTTGTTTGAGTCTTTCTCTCAAATTATTGACTTTGGAATGGGATTGTTCAAGATCATCTAGGGTAGACTGAAGTTGTTCCTTCATACCATATATATCCATCGAGATTCTTAGATCTTTCTCAAGCTATTAAGCTTTGTCCAGAGGAACTTAGTTCTGATACCAATTGTTCGAAACAAGGTATATAACTGAGAGGGGGGGTGAATTAGTTATCTCAAATTTTCCTTTATTTTCTTTTCTTTTTGTATCTTAATAATCAGTGTTGCATCAAAATATGAAAGCATATGTAATCATAAGAACATAAATAAAATCAACACCCATAACATAAGGATTTTTACGTGGAAACCCTGTTAAGGGAAAAACCATGGGGTGACTAACCCAAGATTGAATTATCTATTAAAAGAATAAAGGAGTACAAAATGACACTTGCCAATTAGGGATCACTGCCTGAGCACACTGCTCACAAGAGGCACACTACCTACAAGAGAATCACTATCTACAAAACTTACATAAGGTAATCAGGTGATTGAACTAATGAGAAGCATCTACAAATGCAAGAGTTCACTTCCAGTTAGGCACAATACATTGATCTGATACACTTCATTCTTCTTTTGTTTTAATGTTGTTTCTCTATCACATACCAGACTTGAATTGCAGCTCTCTCACTTATCCCTATTTTCCTTTGTACTTTATTTCATCACTTGTTCTCCACACACACCTACATACTGGAATCCATCTGGTATATATATCTGCATCAAGGATTCCATCAATTTTCTAGTCGACAACAAGAACACTCAAGATATTTGCAAGTTGCTGATCTGTCGGTTGAATCCATGCTTGATTTATGATGCATATCAAAAACATAGCCACAGAAGTCATTAATCATGTCGGCCAATAATGTATAATTACACATATATCTTGATCAACACCTTTCACTCATCTGGATTGAAGTCTGATATTCTGCCGATCAGTTCTTCCTCTGTCTGCTCTGCCTGACTGGAACCCAACACTCAGATGCTCATATCTTTTCCTTGATTTATCACCAGAGGCTAAATCTCTAGAGTACAGTAGTCATGGTACCCCTCTTGATTTTCCCAAGTCTACAACTTACTGAGTTAAACCATCTGAGAGTTCTAGCCCTGATTGTCGGACCTTGTTACATACTCTATTCTTGTTCACTGGACCAAAACAATCTTCAATCTGACTTTCGGTATAGACATATTATGTACTGCGGATGTGTGGGATAGACTTTGTTACCATTAATGACAACACTTATGAATCCACATAATGTCTCTTACCAACACCTATTGCATGCTTGCAAAACACGAGACTTATGACTTATATCTCAAGTTGACTTGTATCCAGACAAATAGGTTCCTCTACCTAAGGTTTAAACATTATTGACTAAAAACAAATCTCTTTTCCATAAGATAAATATGAACATTTATTATTTAGGGTTCTCGACCCTTTAATGTCTACCCCCATAAAAGAACTAAAATGAGCTATACCATAAAGGTGTCATCATATAATCTTTAGCCCTTTTAGGTTAAACATGGGTTTTATTTTACCCTTGAATAATCAAAATAACCCTATCTCATAACTTCAAGACTAAGGTTTATAAATGACCTTTGGTTTAACTCATCCAAGGTTAAGAGTATTATGGTTAGATAATAACTCCTATTCAAAAGGGATATGAATACTTTCAATTACCCTCATGTGATGTTATTGACCATCACTTCTTATATACTCTTATATAATTCTATAAAAAGTCATTTCTAGATAGCCTCATTCTATTCCATCATAATGGTTTACTTCAATGTGATTCTCATTTATAGAATATGTAGTAAGGATGGTTCTATGGACCTTTTTTTCTCTATCATAACATTCCCCATGATCTATCACTCGATTTGAATAAAAGGTGGCTTTGTAAAGCTTAATAAGAATCTAGGAATTGTTTCCCTTATTCCAACATAGTAGAATTACCCATTAATATGGCCATATGGATAGAACAAAATAACACTAGAAGAGAGAGATTGACCTTGAGTATTCATCCAAATACGTGGTTGTATAAATCTCTCAGACCAAGACTACAAGCAAGTATATCTTTGTTACGATAATTTAAATGTTCAAATGTAAATATAAACTTTTTCTAAGTTTAGTTTATCTCCATAAGATGGTGGACTCATTTCATTGATATCCATTAGAATCCTATGTCTATATTTCTCTCATTTAGACATATTTGAGCTTAGATGAAACTAACATTTAAGTGTTATTGCCTACTTAGATACAAAGAGATCATCACACTCATTGTGCCTTTTAAACAATAGAAAACTAAATAAGACAATGCTTACTGTCAAGAACCCATTTGTTCTTCACAAAGATGGGAATACTAATATCCTAGTTTACTCATTACCATCTAAGTTTGCCTTACCTTAACATATATGCATTGTATAATACTATATCATGTGGTGAGGAAGTGGCTTAAGACATAAAGATACAAAGCTCTCTTAGAAACTCATAGAATGTTTCGCTATGGAAACTAAGACAAATTTGAGCATGGAGATAAAAGCATTTGGTCTAACAATGACCAATGTTCAATATATAATCTATTCAGACTATCATGAGAAAAACTTAGGAGAATGTCACTGTAATCCATTGACTCTCTCTCTTTGATTTATACTAAGTTAACATACCAGTCTTATAATGACTATATATCCTTTTAAACATAGTCAACTCAGTCAATCAAGTTAAATCGATGACATACAATGTGACACGGTCAGCTCATCTCATTTTTAACAGTTTACACAATAATCTTAAAGGATAACCAAACTGAGATTTATGTCTTCCCAAGAAAAGGAAATCATTCAAACTTTTATTGTCTTTTTAAAGCATATATTACAGGAGTATTTACCTGTAAGCTGCGGTCCCTACATATATGGATTTGCAGATCAAAAAGCTTCTGTGTTGGCCCTAGACAAACCACATTCTTTCCTTCTCACTGCAGACTCCCTCCTCATAGCATATCCTCCATGATAATGTTTTGCAAATAACCTCCCACTCCAAAAAGATACTCCAACGACTTCACTCAGTACGGCTATAAAGACTCGAGAAGACTCATAATGAGTTGCCCTCACTTTGTACATCCCTTACTTGCAGTTGAAGACTAATTGAATGTATAAACAACCACAACCAATTTGGTTTCACCCTAAGCCAAATATTATGCAAATTTTCCACATGTTGAAGGAAAATAGACTACCCATGGAGCTTGTCAAATGTGGTAGTTAATACCACGGACTTCCTCTTTGGAGAAGGCCGACACATCATTAAACCACTGCTGATCATTAATAATCACAAAAAGTGGTTTGATCCACTATTCATTTACAATGAAAGAACTTCAAAAATATATGCCTATGGCTACTCAAGTGAATAAGTTCTATTAACAACCATGAGGTATTATCCTCTATTGATAACTACATGTATATATTTGCTTATACACATGAATATGGTTCAACATGGCACCTATCTTAAGTGATAGTTTATGCCTTGATCAAAAATATGATAATAACAATTAAATCAAAAGACTTATGAATACTGTGGAAGGGTTGATCAAAAATATGATAATAACAATTAAATCAAAAGACTTATGAATATTGTGGAAGGGTTGATCTTGTCTCCCCTATACAGTCTCTCGTTAAATCATGCCAACTTATCATGACAAGATCATTATCTAATGTTAAATGTCGACCATAAAACCTTAAGTAACTCAAAAGTAATAACACAACCTTTTTACGACAATGACATCGTAACATTTACGTTTAACATAAATGATCACAGTTCTACTGAGATGACGTCGTTTACTTCACAAACAACTATGACATCACACTATGACATGAAAAGATTCAAAAGATTTTGACTACCTGTCGATTGGGTTCAAAAGTAAATTGACAAGACAAGACTTACCTCCTACGACACTAGTTCATGTTTTCATTAAACACTATTACTCGTTTGGCAAATAAACCACTCATAACCCAAGATCTCTCTCTCTCTCTCTCTCTCTCTCTCTCTCTCTCCCCCTGAGAGTCATCTGAAAGCATGCAATCTTGTATCAAACTTGTAACCAAACAATATATGATCAATGCATCATTATTCAAATAAATCAAATCTCATATTGCAAATATTAAATCAATAATAACATAATCATTTCCATAATTTCACAAATGACATTAAGTATAATCCATGTCTTTCCTTGATATTAATCTAAACATCAGAATAGATTTACTTATGTCCAAGTAAAAGTAAAAAGTAAGAACAGGATAAAATTAGGGATGTAACAAATTTCCTTCTTTCATGAACATCTAAACTACATTTAACATTGAAACATAATAACCATGCGACTAACTCATAATAGAAGTAAAATCAAACCTCACTCAAAAATGGTAATGTCACATCTACTCAGCCAATTTTTAGCTGTGGTAAAAATGATAACATTTCTAGTGACTTCTGCTATATGCTTGCCTTCTAAGCATTTGATCAATTTTCTTGATCATCCATTGGGCATAAAGTCATACTCTATCCTTATCTAACTCAGAAAACACTGCAACTCAGCTCTCCAACAGTCCAAACAACAACAAAAAACTAAAAACAAACTCAACTGAAAGTAAACTAACATGCCCTGATGGCCAAAACAAAATGCTAAAAACAAATGTGCATGAGCACTTATTGACTGAAAATACTAACTCTAACCTACTCTAACTAGCTAACATGCTAATCAAACATATCCATTCACTGTTTGAGTGAAATAACTCCCCTTCCTAGCCAACTGAGGATTTTTCTCATGCTTACACACTCGCAATGAGGGGTAAAGGGTAAGAATACACCTTACAAAATGTTGTAATGCATCTTGAAGATTACGACCAAAGGTTTGAACCCCTTGATTCTGCTCAAGTGTACCTCCGATTTGCCATGAATGAGCAAGCTGGTTCTATTGCTCCAAAACTGCAATCCCATTTCTAGGGGAATAGAAAATGCCTTGAACATTGCTAGTTACTCCATTGGCCAAACCCCTAATGGGGCATCCTCTTGAAAGGATGCACCCTGATCTTTTAAGACTGGCTCCTTCCTGGTTATCCACTATTTAAAACTCAGCGTTCTGAGTGAGATCATTTGAAAACATGTCACTCAATCTTGCACAAAACTCATGAATTATATTAGTACACAAGATATCATCAAATCCATAATCAGCCTCCTGATCCATAATAGGCTCTAAGGTACCTTCCCGACTGATTTTTTAAGAAATTGGAGGAATGTTAAGGATGATACCTTGTAATGCAGCTTCATTCTTCTCCTCAATTTGGACAATGCTTGCAAGTACACCAGTTTCTCGACTATCCAAATTAATGATGTTCTCATCTATCTGCTTGCTAGTCAGCCCCTCACCATCATTTTTCTCCTTAGAACTTGATAACTTTATTAGTTCACATGGATTTTCCTCATTCATACTAACAAAGAAATGATGTTCTTCAAAGGATTCAATCAAAACCTATGTTTCAACACCCTCTTTTGTGTCTACAACTTGTTGTTCTATAGATTCTCCTTCAAAGGATGACTCTTTGACATCTAAAGTTGAAACAAAATTTTCAAGGTCATCCCAAAACACGTCCTCTTCATTAGCATTTTGACTTTCTGATGAAAGGGGACTAGTTTTTACCTCATGGTAGCACTCAATCAGCTGTGTAAGTTGAATGATAGGCTCTCTTTCAAGTTCCTCTACATGATCCAAAACCTCATCAACAGAATGATCAGCTTCAATCAATAGCTCACCAAATTGTTGAGGATCTTCATGTTGCTCTAAAACTGATGTCCTTAATATGAGCATATCACCATCAGCTGGCTAGACAAAATCAGGTAACTAATCGAATAAAGAAGTTGATTCTTTCTCCTCATGCTGAATTTTATGTACCTTGTCATCATGCATCTTTTGAATAGCATTAGACATTTTTTTAAATGAGTCAAAATGTAGGGTGTTTGGTACTAGATTTGAATCTACTTTCCCTACACAAACATTAGCAGCCTTTTCATGTTAAGCAACCTCTTGCACTACACAACTTTCTAAAAAAATTTGAACATCTTTTTCAACACAAGGAAGCTCTTTGGTGCGAACATCACCAGATTCATTGGAAGGAATCTTCTCTTGCTCGATCCTTTTCTGCTCTAACCGGTATTGCTCTAAAGCTACATGTAGTAAATTCATCAGCCTAGCTTCCTTCTGATGGTTAATGGACTAGCCTCGAATGCTGATAGGTTCCTCAGCAAAATCAGAACCTCTAAAACTTGGGATTTTGACTTTCTGAGGAGTCTATTTGCATTCAAGACTAACTTCTTGGGAGGAAGAGGATTCTTCAGGTGGATTCTAACTCAGAATTTTAGCTTTAGGAGCATCAAGAGGTTTATCTTGTCTGAAACTTGGAAAATTATACTTACATAACTCTTCTCAAGCAAGCTATTTTGAAATTGTTGGGGCTACTTGGGCTTGACCAAGAAAGAGCTTGGTTTGTGCAACTGCTTCTCTCTTGAGATTCTCTTCAAATTGTCTCTTTTTTGTCCCCCATTCCTGATCAGAAATAAAGACCTCACAGGGTGGCTGCTCTAGCTGTTGAAGGTAAACTTGATGATTCAGATCTTGCAGCTACAAATTGGGCTCTTGAAATCTCCCTCCTTGTTGGTACTGATAACCCTTTATATTTGCAATTTACTGCTCATACTGTGCTCTTTTTACCTCCAACTCCTGCTCATGCAGATAGGCTTGGTAAGACAGTTCCTCCTGGTGCTGTTTATACTCCTGTTCCCTTTTGATCTCCTCCATCTACCTATTAAAGTCTGATAGAACATCTCTCGCCATGTCATTAAGCCCTTTAATTTTAGACTAGTAAGAAGGCTAACTAGGAGATTGGGCAGGAATGGGTATGCGGCAAGCATCCTGAGTATTTAGGTTAAAACCAACATTATGAATGCTTGTATATGACTGGTAAAGAAGATGAACAGGGGTGGGCAAGTGGTAATTATACTATGCATGTTGGCTTTGTAGGACTATGGAATTGGAAACAACATCTTGATTGGTTTGATATGGCTGATATGGGGCCCTATGGACAACATCTTCATAGTATGGTGGTGGATATTTATATAGTCTATGAAAATCTAACATTTTTATTCATATAAAGGTTGGAAAATAGATGAATTTTATAACATACTAGCACTTGATCATCCTGAAACTAGTAAATTTGAACTCAAAGTTGCCAGATATACTCGTAAGAAGCCTCCGAAGACTAGAACATTGCTACGTATACTAGAACAATAGCTTGAAGATTGAAAAAATTCTTTGAAAAAGCTTTCAGAGTCCCACCAGGCATGCCAAAAGCTATTGTCAATCGAGATTGTACCACTAGTCAAGTCAAGCTTGACTGTCCCATTGAAACATGGAAACCATCCTCAGATGTGGGTGATCTAAACGAAGAGGGAATCTCCACAGTGAGTTGATTCTCCTACTCTAACAATTTGCTAGGAAAAGGGATAGAAGGGTATGATTGAAACGTAAAATTAAACATTGATAACTAATCTAGATGAATTTCTATCACTCACAAATCAACTCCTCAAACTTAAATCTTCACAATTCCACTAATAGTTTGTCCCTAAAGTGATTTACAATAAGGTTTGAATTAAACACAAATTGTAACCAAGAAAAACTAAGTTTTTTAATAGATTGAGACATAATAAAGGATGCAAAAGTCACAATATAACATCAGATCAAGACTGTAAAATATGTGAAACAAGATGATTTTCTATTAGAACTGGAAGGAGTACAATTACTGTAAAACCAAGTCAGCCAACTACCTGTACACAACTATCCTATGAACAAGAGAGAAGAAACTAGTATCAATCAACTACCCTCTTTGAAACTGAATCTTTGATATATAGCCTGTCCAATGATCCCTTAGAAAAAGATCCTAAAAATAGGAAAAAACATCCATTTTCGAGCTTTAGAAAAAAAAAAATAGCCAAAAATAGCACCAAATCCCCTCCAATCTATGAAAGCAAAGTGCCAAATTGCAACTTTAGGTGGCCCCACCACAAATATGCTTTCTTCTTCCCATGAAATCTCCAAATTTGTCCTATATGACTCAAAATAAAACAAATCAAAAGGGAATATCTGATTTGTTCTATTAGACTATTAATTGCCTAAAATAGCTAAGTTTTAAAAGCAATTTATAATTGATTGCTTTAAAACTAACCTTACAATGCACTGGCATTTTTAATCCTATTTCCTATTCGATTTGATTTTTGCAAAAACTAATTAATACTTGGCTCATAATTTTGCCAAATATTTTATAATGCACTACAATTGATTTTTCTATAAAAATCATAAAAATGATGAAATCTCTATATCCCTTTTGCAAAAAATAAATAAAAATAAGGCCTATGGGATGTGGTATATCTTCTATTCCCAAAGGATCTGTAAGGAATATTAAGGCAATTTTTATTTACCTTCACAAAGGTCAAAGAGATCCGTAGCACAAGGCATTTGCAATTTTAAAGGCATAAGGTTTAACATATAAAAATGGCAGTAAGCCTTCCATGACCCATCATGGTATCTGTTTTAGCAAATAAAATGTCTTCAAATGTGATCAAACTTCATATCAAATTTAGGGCTCCATTGGAAACTCTAACACAAAATATCTTCACCCTACTTTTACGGGCTCACTTTCACTTGCAATTTTGAGAAGACCTGCTCTACACAGCTGCCCATGCTATTAGGGTTTTGGACATGACAAAAACCAATTTTCTCTACCATCTGAGCGAAACACGCATGGATTCTAGGCATATCATGATGGTAAGGTGCTATCTGATGCATACACATTCTTTATTCTTTGATTTCCTCCTTTTCTTGAGTAGAAAATGGCCTTTCTAGCCATGCCCTCTGGTATTTTCTAATGATTTTATTTTCTTGCAAATTTCTTGTTAGAAATGAAAGCAACACTACTTCAATGGAAATTTTATTTGAGATAAATTTCAGCAATCTTTAACTATGTGCTATTAACAATGGAGATTGTAACAAGACATAAACCCACAATATAGAAATATACTAGAAGCAGAATGAAGCACATAACACAAGTGTTTAACATGGAGAAAACCCTTTTGGGTAAAAAAATCCACCAAGAAAAGAGGTCAAGTTGTATTATCTTCACAAAAGGAGATTATAAATACATTCACTTCCTCTTTCCTCCAACCTTCACTCCGACAGAACCTTGGTACGTGTAAACTGTTATTGTGCCTCTCATCTACTATGCTATGGTTTATATAGAAATTACACAACCTCAACACATTAAATGACTTCTTACAAGCTCATAACACTTGTCAAGAGTTAATAATACAACCTTGGGCATCCATGGCCAAGAATAGGCTCTTACATGGTCATAAATGTTGTCATACATGCATCCTACACTTAAGAAAATGTGCCCATGCAAGCTTGAATGCCTTGGGGATAAAAATAGCCACTTACGGTATCTTATGACACATCATATGCTATTATAAGTGTCATAGATTTTTACAACAACTTAGACCAATATTCCTCCACATGTGAACCCCACTTTGACCAATTTGTAACCAACTCTCGAACAACATGATACTGAACATCAACATGCTTAGTCTGAGCATTATACATGGGATTTTTAGCCAAACAAATAGCACTTTGGCTATCACAACCAATCTAAATGATCCTGCAATCAAAACTTATACCTGTACACAATCTCCTCAACCAAACCACCTCCTTAAAGACATGAGTAGTACCTATATACTCTACTTCTATGGTGGAAAAAGCAACTATGGGCTACCTCTTACTCATCCAACTCATTGCACCTTCAAATAGAGTAAACACATAGCCACTAGTGGACCTTCAACTATCCAAGTCATCTGCCAAATCTGCATCAACAAAACCCTGTATGTCCAAAGATTTATCAGCACTATCAGTACTAGAATAAACCAAACTATTATGGTTAGCTGGTAAAAGATATCAATTAAATACAAATAAAGATTAAACAGAGGAATGGAAATACATAGAAATAATAATAGTGGGAGACAAGTTTTAATGTGGTTCACCCAAACTTGGGCTACATCCACCAACAGAGAGTCCAATATTATTATCTAGTAAATCAAACTGATTACAACCAGCAATCCCTGCAACTCAATACCGTTGCAAATGCTACAATACAATATCAATATAAGCCCTAACCCTTAGCCATTTTTATCACGACTTTTTGTTGGTTACAAAATCGGGTTTTTATGTCGGCCAATGAAAAATAACTCCTAGCCCCTGGACCCCGCAAGGGGCGCTGCCCCTTAACCCCATCTTGGAGGCACTACCCCCAAACCCCTGCAAGGGGCACTACCCCTTGACCCCGTAGGAATTGTTGGAAACAAGGCAAATAACTAAGAGGGGGGGGGGGTGAATTAGTTATCTCAAATATCTTAACTTTGTTTTCTTCTTTAATAATTAGTGTAGCATCAAAACATATAAGCATATATGATCATAAGAACAAAAATAAAATCATCACACATAACACAAGGATTTTTACGTGGAAAACCCTGTTAAGGGAAAAACCACGGGGTGACTAACCCAAGATTGTATTCTCTGTTAAAAGAATAAGAAGTACAAAATGGCACTTGCCAATTAGGGCTCACTGCCTGAGCACACTGCTCACAAGAGGCACACTGCCTACAAGAGACTCAATGTCTACAAAACGTACAGATGGTAATCAGGTGTTTGAACTGATGAGAAGCATCTACAAATGCTAGAGTTTAGTTTTAGTTAGGCACAATATACTTATATGATGCACTTCATTCTTCCTCTGCTCTAGTGTTGCTACTCTATCACATACCGAACATGTATTACTTCTTCCACACTTATCTCTACCTTTCTTCACACTTTATTTTATGACATATGTACACACAATCTTCTACGTACTTGAATTCATCTGGTATATATATCTGCATCAAGGATTTTAACAACTTTTTAGTTGGCAATCAGAATACTCAAGATATTTACAAGTTACTACTATGTTAGCTAAATTAATGCATGATTTGTGATGTGTATCAAAACATAGACATAGAAGTCATCAATCATGTTGTCCAACCATGTATGATCCCTCAAATAGCTTGATCAACATTAATTACTCATCTGGATTGAAGTATAATACTCTGCCAGTCAGTTCTTCATCTGTCTGCTCTGCCTATCTGGAACCCAACACTTAGATGCTCATATATTTTCCATGTTTTATCATTAGAGGCTCAATCTCTAGAATATAGTAGCCATGATACTCCTCTTGACTTGTCCAAGTCCATAATGTGCCGATTTACAACATCTGAGAGATCCAGACCTGATTGTCGAACCTTGCTACATGCTCTATTCTTGTTCACCGGACCAAAACAATCTTCAATCTGACTTTCGGTATAGGCATACTATGTGCTGCGGATGTGTGGGATAGACTGTGTTGCCATCAATGACAACATTCATGAAGCCACACAGTGTCTATTGCCAACAATCTCCCCCTTTGGCATTGATGACAACACTTAGTGAAAAATGACTAAATGTTGCATCAAACTCCCTCTTGGATGATGCTCTGTCTTATGTATTATTTTATCAGAGCTCCCCCTTACCTGGATTCTACATTTTTCACTACTCTTCACTCCCTCTTTGACATCAATGGCAAAAGGTGGAATCTGCACACCAAAATTTGCAAAAATTAACTTATACATAGCTGCATAAGTATGCATATACATGTTATACTTACATATACTTCAGTATATCTGCAAACGTGGCCTTCAACTATACAAACTCTATGGCCCAGCTCTGCTTCATCCTGTCCAAAATGGAGTTGTGACCACTCAACAAAAATGCATATGCTTCTGCCCTTCTTAAGTTTGCCAGATCACTGGTCCGAGCTGTGGTCTGAGCATCTGTTAAGGCCTCATGCATTTCCTCTAACTTAGGGATAATTATCCCTCTGAGTGCACTCATCTTGTTTATTATATTCTTCTTTTCTTTGTCCAACCTCTTTATTTAATTTATAATGACAATAGCCTGGCATTCTTGATTCATTATGGATGTAGTGAGGGGATCAAAATTCTGAGATAAACTTGATAGTTTACGTTCTTGTTCTTTCACCTTCTTTTCAATATCCTCTGTCACTTTAGACCAAGATAGACAAAATTTGTACATGTCCCCACCATATTTAAGAGCATTTTCAAGGCTCTTTATCCCAATATCTAGGGTCCTCCTATCATTAGCAATGAGTCCTTGTACTTCAATGAATCTTTTTCCCAAAAACTCTTTCCAGACCTTTTCTTCTGTCGATTTCTCTAAAGAATCAAAATGAGTGCTAACAGAGTTTACCAGAGATTTCAATTTACCAGATGGAGAGGCCGAAGGATCCTTTTGAAAGGATGGCATGATCTTCTTTAGCATCCTAGATGCAATCTGTAACAGCTCATAGTGTTCCATGTGAGACTTCAGAAGTTTTTCTTTTACTTTAGCTCAGGCAAAAGATGCTATTTTCATTGTCTGGACCAGAGAGAGGGAATCAAAATTTAGTGGTCCTTGGAATAGTTCTGGTTCATCTATCTCCATCATTTCTTTGTTGAAGAAGTTCTTTACTGCCTCTGTAGTGTCTCTTGCTAGTGACTGAGTCTTTTTTTTTGGGGGATCTCATAACTGTCATAAGAGATCTTCTCTGTTTGTTCTTCTTCTTTTCCCTTTACCTCCTCTTCTTGACTCACTTTCTCCTCTTTTCTTCCTTCTCCTTTAGTTCCTAGATCTGGAATGTCTATAGTGGGATTTGGAGGAGAGATGTTAACTGCTTCATGAACTTCCTCTTCTAGAATAGAGGAATCCAAGTCCTTAGACTTCTCTTCATCTACCTCTTTTGACCCTTCTACATTTTTGTGAGAAGATTCTTCATTAGATGCATTTAATCCTTCAACATCCATGGTAGAGGGTTCTTCTTCTATTTCCTTTATAATAGGAAGATTGAATCTTTTGAAGGCATTCCAGAGGATGTCTTCTATTTCTCTTGCTACTTGATCAGTTTCTCCAAGCATAAGTTTGTTCATTCTTGTTTTTCTCTAAAATTCATCCTTACAGTCCTTAAAGATCATGTCCATTTACTTTGGAGTAATAGAAGGATATAGCTAAATTGCAATTTGTTATCAGATCTCTAAGTCTTTTGCCTTTGCATTCTTTTTTCTAAGTTTAAGTACCTTCTCTAGACTTTTGGGAATTAATGAAATAATTTCAATGAATGCTTTATTATAAATATTCAGATACCTGACCGTAGCTTCTTCCAAGATCCTCTTGTCAGTATCACTATATTCATCATAGAATTCTGTGACTGGTTGCAGATTCCCATCCATAGTAACTGCCTTAATGATATCATCATTGGAAAGAGTGGGTTTTTCAACAAATTCTTCTACCTTTTCTTCTTTGTTTTTACTGGCAGAGGATTCCCCGGATGTTTTCTTCTTCTTCTTCATTTTCTTAATTTCCTCATCAAACTCTATTTCTTCATCATCCTTGTGACTTGTGTAAGACCTTGCGGTTTTTGTTTTCATTCTCTTTTCTTCCTTTCCAGATGTCTTGACTTCCAGTTTGGTGACTCTTAAGCTCTTCGAAGTGGCAGATGCATAGCCCTTAGAGGATCTAGTCCGGGAGGAGGCTTGAACCAAAACACTTCCTTTTTCTGCTTCTTGTTTCTCTTTCTCAGCTCTTTCAACTCTCTCTCTATTTCCGTCTACTACCTCTTTTGATATGCCATATCTTTTGGTGATTTCCTCAACTTCCCTTGTAACTTTCCTCTTTATCTTTGGTTGTCTTAGCTCAACATGTATTTTTACACTTAGTTCTTGAAAGGTTCCAAACCTTTCTGCCTCAAGGTCCTTAGGCTGGCTCAACAGGTGTTGAATATGCAGCTCCAAGATTTTTTCATCGATCTCATATCCCATTGGCATTATCCAAACTATTCTGGACTCAACTATCTCCATTAGGCATTGATCAATATCTACCATAAAACACACTGTATCCTTGTATTTTTCTACTATGGATTGAGGTATCCTTTGTCTGGCTTGCATCATACTTTAGAAGTTCTTAAGGTAACCCCAGAGTGCTATGCTTTGAGCCTTAGCATCACCAAGTCCATACATATAGTCTCTAATATGTATTGCAATTGGTTTGTCATTTTACCAAACCCAACCACTTGATTCAGGTAGCTCATTCATGTAGTAGAAGAATAGACACAATATTAAACAACCATACTTGAAGGAGTTCTTCTTATCCTTCTTGATCTTATGTAAGTTTTCTAATAGTTGGTTTAAAATAAGATCACATAGGTCATAGTCTGCATTTTCCCTCAACATCTGATATGATGTATATATTGTATTCCCAGACACAGAATTCTCCCTGCTAGAATGATAGATCTTATACCCAATTATCGTTGAAGCAAATTTGACATCTAGATCTTTGATGTCATCTATGGTCATTGCTCTCTTGTGAAACTTAGATCTGGTAACTTCAGTAATTGTCTAGTTCTTGACAGATTTGAGTGTAGGTAACCCACTAGATGAGTGCAGTCTAGTTACTGCCCTAATGGCATCTTTTGTTATCTTGAAGGGCTTCATTAACCACATGAAATTGTCATGTATTCTGTTAAGGACATACCGGACCCAATCATCTTTTGCAAAATAGGGAAAGTGGATGCAATGTCTGAAGTGCTTATCTCGGAGGGCCTTGTATTGAGGTTTGAGTTCAAAACTTTCATCCATTAACTGTTTATGATAGATGTCCATCAACTTAGATTTGCCAAATTCCTCAATGTTGGCATGGATGTAGGTCCTAACATCTTCTATGTGCAATACCCCATGCGGAATGCTAGAAAAAGTGCCTAAAGGATCAACTTCTAGGGATTTGTAGGGGTGTTTCTTGAATTTTGGGCACAACCTATCAGTGATGTTAACAACCATTAGAGTAGCCATTTTTGCAAAAGATTTAGAGAGAGATATTCAGAATGGAAGTACCTTTTTGCACTTTAGGGTTTGAAATAAGACCCAGAACAAATCGTTGGTTGAATTAGATGTTGGAGTTGATCTTTGAGAGAGTTGTATAAACTTGATGCATAGCTCTTCTTTTCTTCTTCTTGAATGCAAATGTGCAAATGATGACTGAAACAACCCTTTTATTCTTTCGCAAACCCTAATTTCCTTTTGCAATAAATGGACAACTTAAGTTATCTGATTGCCTTGTTCTGAGAGAGATCTTTTCTAATCACTATGTTGCATTTAGAATTATTTTTAGTGATAATTGACAATGTTTCTTCTTTCCTCCAATCATACCATGGATCCACAGATTAAGATATTTCAATTTTGAATCATATTGGATATGTCTATGAAAATCCTACTTTACCGGATGGTTGTCAAACCGGATCAATCTTGGATGATTAAGCTCTTACAAAACTCCATGCGGATCTTTCATATTTTTACCAAGGGTTATTTGGATATTTTTCTGAGAACCCTTTAATTCACAACATTCCATGTGCCAAATTTAGGTACCAATTGACTGGCTGGGGGAATTTATTTTTCTTTGTGACTCCCCCTGAGCCAGAGCTCATCTGTTTAGTTTCCGGAAGGAATATCAGCACCGAATTTTGATGTGGATCCATCCCCAACATTTTCTATACTCCTCTTTACCCAAATCTTGTTCATCTCCCTTTGAACTTCATCTGCATTCACTTTGCCTTTTCCATTATCTTGTTTTTGATTATGATGCACCGGACCCCTTTTATTCTAACTTTTACTTCTGTAGAATTTGGCAATATGACTGGATGTATTGCAATTGTAACAAATAACATTTCTTTGCATATTTGACTGATATCCTCTTGATCTACATTGATTAGCCACATGTCCCATTCTATATCATGTAAAGCATCTACCATTGAATGACTTGTTTATTTACATATTTTTGTAGTCATGAGATTTGTGACCATACCTTTTGTAGTTAAAACATTATCCAGAGAAGGATGGATTGGTCTGATTCACTCTCCTTCTGCACTGAGTTGCTTTATGACTAAAGTTATTGCAATTGACACAATATCCATTGAAGGATGGATATCTTTGAGCATTTGGTTTCCTTACCAGAGGTTTTCTAGGCCTATTTCTTTGATTTTCTAATTCAAAGTTCTTCTGACCAGATCTGGAGCTTTCACCTTTCTCAAATCCCAGGTCACACTTGTCATCTACCCTCTTCTGACTTTCAAGAAGAACTTCAAGTTGAGCTAAGCTTAGCTTGAATTTCTCTTTGTATACATTTGTTGTTTGTAGATCTTGTTTAAGAGTGTCTAACTAATTCTCAAGTTGTTATTCATTATATCTAGCTTCTTCAAGATCATATTCAAGATGCCTGATTATTCTGTCAATTTTGTGGCAGTCCTCTGTCTTCTCCTTGAGGGATTGTTTTAGATTATCTTCAATTTTCCTTCTCTCTTAAATTTTTTGGGTGAATCTCATAACCCCTGATTCCATCTCATGCCTTATCATAATGACCTCTTTTGATAGCTTCTCACATAGCTTATTTTTCTCATCCAGATCTTCATTAGTATCATTGGCTTCACTCTGACTTGCTAATTTTTTAAGTAGTTCATTTCTCTTTTTCACAGAGATACTCAGTTTTTCTTTTAGCTCATTTATGAAATCACCAGCTTATTTGAGTCTTTCTCTCTAGTTATTGACTTTAGTGTGGGACTGTTCAAGACCATCTAGGACAAACTGAAGTTGTTCCTTCATACCATACATATCCATTAAGATTCCCAGATCTTCCTCAAGATGTTAGGCTCTATTTAGAGGAACTTAGCTTTGATACCAATTGTTGGAAACAAGGCAGATCACTGAGAGGGGGGGTGAATCAGTTATCTCAAATATCTTAACTTTCTTTTCTTCTTTAATAATTAGTACAGCATCAAAACATATAAGCATATATGATCATAAGAAAAAAAATAAAATCATCACACATAACACAAGGATTTTTATGTGGAAAACCTTGTTAAGGAAAAAACCATGAGATGACTAACCCAAGATTGTATTCTCTATTAAAAAAATAAGAAGTAAAAAATGGCACTTGCCAATTAGAGCTCACTACTCACAAGAGGCACACTGCCTACAAGAGACTCACTATCTACAAAACATACATATGGTAATCAGGTGTTTGAACTGATGAGAGGCATCTACAAATGCTAGAGTTCAGTTCTAGTTAGGTACAATATACTGATCTGATGCACTTCATTCTTCCTCTGCTCTAGTGTTGCTACTCTGTCACATACCAAACTTGTATTGCTGCTTCCACACTTATCTCTACCTTTCTTCGCACTTTATTTTATCATATATGTACACACACTCTTCTACATACTGGAATTCATCTACTATATATATCCACATCAAGGAGTTCAACAACTTTCTAGTTGGCAACTAGAATATTCAAGATATTTACAAGTTACTACTCAGTCGGCTGAATTCATGCATAATTTGTGATGCGTATCAAAACATAGACATAGAAGTCATCAATCATGTCTTCTAACCATGTATGATCCCTCAAATAACTTGATCAACATCAATTACTCATTCGGATTGATGTCTGATACTCTACCAGTCAGTTCTTCCTCAGTCTGCTCTACCTATCTGGAACCCAACACTCAGTTGCTCATATCTTTTCCATGCTTTATCACCGGAGGCTCAATCTCTCGAATATAGTAGTCATGATACTCCTCTTGACTTGTCCAAGTCTACAACTTGCAAAGTTACACCATCTGAGAGATCTGGACTTGATTGTCAGACCTTGATGCATGCTCTGTTCTTGTTCACCGGACCAAAACAATCTTCAATCTAACTTCTGGTATAGGCATACTATGTGTTGCAGATGTGTGGGATAGACTTTGTTGCCATCAGTGACAACACTCATGAAGCCACACAGTGACTCCTGCCAACATGAATTTGGGGGGAAATTGCGCTAATAAAAGCGGGGAAAATTTAACCTCTGATTTTGATTAGGCTCCATTTAACAACACTAACAATGATCAGGAGTACCTGCAAGATATTTAAACATCCTCTTCACATAATTCCAATGTTGTCTACTAGGGTTAGACATAAATCTACTCAAAACACCCACTGCTTGGGCAATATCTAGTCTAGTGCAAACCATTACATACATCAAACTCCCTACAACACTAACATATGACACATTAGACATATCCTTAAAATCATCCTCAGTCTTTGGACACATATCTAATGAAATCTTAGTACCAATGGGTAAAGGAACTCTAACTCGGTTATAGTCCTGCAAACTAAATGTCTACAAAATAGTATTCACATACTTACTTTGTGACAACCAAAGCTTTCTATCAACTTTATCCCTCCTAATCTCCATTCCAAAATTTACCTTACAACACCAAAATCCTTCATCTCAAATGCACCTAAAAGTTGGACTTTAAGATCACTGACCATACCCTTAGTATTGCTAAAAAACATGTAATCAACATACAAAGCAATAACCAGTATAGAATCATCAACACAATGAGTGTAAACACAGTGATCCTTCTCACTTCTAACAAAATGCAATTTCAAAACAAATGAGTCAAACTTTTGATACCACATTCTAGGGGATTGTTTCAGACCATAAAGAGACCTCTTTAACCTGCAAACCGAATGTTCTTTTCCTTTTACTTCAAAACCTGTAGGTTGTTGTATCTAAATTTCTTCTTCAAAATCTCCATGCAAGAACGCAGTCTTAACATCTATTTGCTCAATCTCCCAATCATAAGCTACAATAATGGATAAGAGAAATCTAATAGAAGTCAATTTAGCAACAGGAGTGAATATCTCAATAGAATCAACTCCCTCTCTTTGGGAGTAGCCCTTGGCTACCAGTCTAGCCTTGTACTTCTCCAATGACCTGTCTACTCCAAACTTCTTCTTGAAAACCCATTTACATCCTGTGGCCTTTCTTCGTTTGGGCAAATGAACAAGATCCTAGTTATTACAAGAGTATGAAGCCATCATCTCCTCCTACATGGCTAACTGCCAAGACTCACTATCATCTGTAGAAATAACTTCCCTATAGGATCTAGGTTCATTGTTAGTACTCAATAAAGTATATACACAATGTAAATCTGGTGGGTTATACATATCAACTGGATCCTATTATCTTGTGGATCTCCTCAAGGGTCAAGTAAGAGACTCTATGCATTCTTCTACATTATCAGATCTACAACAAATTCTTCTATAACTATAGACTCATCTTCATCAAAACTACTCAAATCTTCTTCTTCTTCTTCACCCCCCAATCCATCATTTTGTTCTTCCTGAGGTGCATCTTGCTACTTTAAATCAATGTGCACCTTCTTTATCTTTTCTTCTTTCTCTTTTGGCTACTCAGGTTTAGAAATAGCTCTAAGTTTCCTAAAAATAACATCTCTATAAAAGATAATCTTGTGGGTTAGTGGATTCCAAAGCTTATAACCTTTCACATTATCAACATATCCAATGAATGTACACTTTTCAGCCTTTGGATCCAACTTAGCTCTCTTTTCCTTAGGCACATGAACAAAAGCCTCATAGCTAAAAACCCTTAAATGTGAAGCAGAAGGTTTCTTACTTGTCCACACTTCATAGGGTGTTGAATCAAGAGCCTCACAACGAGATCTGTTTATCAAGTAGCAAGCAGTACACATAGCCTCTACCCAAAAGCATTTATCCAACTGTGCATCACTAAGCATACTTCTAGCCCTTTCCATAATTGTTTGGTTCATCTTTCTGTAACACCATATTGTTGTGCTATATATAGAGTTGTCTTTTGTCTGATTATACCTACATGCTTGCAAAACTCATCAAATTCCTTAGAACAATATTCCCCTCCATTGTCAAATCTTAATATTGTTATCTTTAAACCTGATTGGTTCTCTAATAAGACTTTGAATTCCTTAAACTTAGTGAAAACTTTAGATTTATGCTTCATAAAATAAATCCATGTAAATATGGACACATCATCAATGAAGGTGAAAAAATAATGAGATTTTCCAATAGATTCATTATCCACAAGTCCAAACACATCCGTATGAATACTTTATAATATCTCTTTTGCTCTATTACTTCTTGAAGGAAATCATTTTCTATTTTGTTTACCAAACACACAATGCTCACAGAAATCAACGTGCTCAGCAGAATAAGACAAACTATCCAACAATTCTTTATTCTTAATAGTTTTTAATACATTATTGCTTGTGTGGAACAATCTATGATGCCACAACATACAAGTGTTTTCAAAAGCCTTAGAAACATAAGAGGCATTATAAACTGTAGTGGCTTCAAGCTTGAACAGGCTTCTGAATCTCTTCCCCTTTGCTACCACCAAGTTCCCTATCACTAATCTGCAGCCATGCTTATCAAATGTCACATGCATTCCCAAATCATTCAACTTTGTAACTTAAATCAGATCTATAGCTAATCCAGGAACATGCAAAATATCAGGGGGTTTTTAATCCTCCCGTCACTGAAACACAACAATACCTTTCCTTTCCTAGCAATCAGATATGAAGAGTTGTCCCCAAGGTAGATATTACCTCCATCATATTCTTCATATGTGGAGAACCATTCCTTATGCGGGGTCATATGAATGAGCATCCTGAATCAACCAACCAGTGATCATTAGAAACAAGATTACATGTAGAAAGTAAAACTTCATCACCTACATTTGAGGACTTATCTGAAGCACTTTCCCACTATTTCTTAGGGTTTTTACACTCATTCTTCACATGTCCCCTGTTACCGTAGTTCGAACACTTAACTCTGTTCTTTTTACCAAGAGTCTTAGACCAACCCTTGGACTTGTCCTTAGCCACTTTCTGATCTCCTTTAGGTCGTCTATCCTTAGACCTTCCCCTAACACTGAGAGCATCCCCTGAACTATCTAAACTCTTCTTCCTCAATTCCTATAACAATAGTACTAAAACAAGAGCATCCAACTTCAGATCCACAAGGTTAGCAGTGATAGCAAGGATAACATTCTCCCAAGACTCAGGTAAAGAACAAAGAAGTAAGATACATTTATCTTCCTCACTAACCTCAACATCTATTGACTCAAGCTGACTCACTAATAAATAAAAAGAATTTAAATGCTCTGAAACTGATTCACCTTCTCATATTTTCATGGAAAATAATTTTCTTTTTAAATAAAGTTTATTTACCATACTCTTGGATTGATAGATCTCACCCAACCATTTCCAAAACTTGTATGCATTCTCTTCCTTTGTGACATTCAATAGGACAGAGTCTGAAAGACACAACTAGATGGTTCCCCATGCCTTCTTATCTAGTTTGTCCCACTCATCTTGGGAGACATCATTGGGTTTCCTCTCTTTTTAAACAGTCAACCATTGGTTTCTTGCTTCTAACAAATCTTCCATTTTCAGCTTCCACAACTCATACCCCATTCTGTTGAACTTCTGAATGTCCAATCGAGAGGTTGATGCAACAGTGGATGTAACCATAATAACAACTCAAGATTTGCAAAACAAACACAACCAAATCTCCCACTACAACTATAGCTCCCACACTACCACCCAAGAGTCAAAGCTAGCTAGGCTCTGATACCAAATGTTATAAATGAAAACAACACTACTTCAATAAAAATCTGATTCGAGATAAATTTCAGCAAGATTTAACTGTGTGCTATTAATAATGGAGATTGTAACAAAACATAAACCCACAATACAAAAATGTACTAGAAGTAGAATAAAGCACATAACACAAGTGTTTAACGTGGAGAAAACCCTTTTAGGTAAAAAACTCCAACGAGAAAATAGGTCAAGTTGTATTATCTTCACAAAAGGAGATTACAAATACATTCACTTCCACTGTCCTCCAACCTTCACTCTGGTAGAACTTAGGTACCTGTAAACTATTATTATGCCTCTCATCTACTATGCTATGGTTTATATAGAATTTACACAACCTCAAGACATTAAATGACTTCTTACAAGCTCATAACACTTGTCAAGAGTCAACAATACAACCATGGGCGTCCATGGCCAAGAATAGGCTCTTACAGGGTCATAAATGTTGTCATACATGCATCCTACATTTGGGAAAATGTGCCCATGCAGGCTTGAACACCTTGGGGCTAAAAATAGACACTTACAACATCTTATGATGTGTCATATACTATTATAAGTGTCATAGATTTTTATGACAACTTACAATTGTCATAGAATCTCTTAAACCCTCTTACAACATCTATGACGTGCTTCATAACACTAAAAATAGATTATTCTTCCACATGTGAACCCCACTTTGACCAATTACCATTTACCATAGTAAATGACATCTTGTAACTACTGCTGGTAACTCTGGGACTTACCGTGCACTAACTCTGTAATTATCGTGGATGATAAAAAAAAATTTTCTACCGGTGAAACTTGTACATCCCTTATGGGTAATTACAAATAATAAATGGAATAATACAATAATGGGATTTACAAGGTTAATGGCACCTTATCCCAACATTTATGATGAATTTGTTTCTATTGTCCTCTGTGATTTCTTCTCTAAATTTGGAGCCACCATGGTCGACTATATCGATTCAAACACAAATGAACAAAATAGAAACCTTTGGCTTTGATATGCTCAAGGTAAGACTTTTAGAGGCTTAAACTTTGAACATACTCTTAGTTGCTCCATTGTTTTAATGACCTTCTACAGATTTAGAAGTTAAAACCCATGACCCTGCTAGCTGGGTTATTCAATGAAAGTGAAATGGTTTTTTCAAATCTCCTCATGGCATGATGGTATCTCTATTTTTTTATTCCTATACTGTATGCATTTCCATATATTGAGGAATCTTTGTATCTATAGTTGTATCTATGAAGAGAAATGTATGGAGTTCTATCATCTGTATGACCCTTTGAAGAGGCCACGACTACATACATAACACCTGTAGTTCTTAATTTTTTCCTCTATTCACTATTCAAGGCCATACTTCTTATTGTCTGGTGAAAAACAACCTCATTATTGTAAACTATGAGCTCAAAAACATCATTTCTTCTATATCTGCATACTGTACATTACCATATTGTGCATTCTAGCCACCAATAAGTATCCTCTGAGGACAAAAGAAAAAAAAAACCCTCAGCATCGTGCATATGTTTCTACTAACAAAGGTATCTCTTTCCTTTGATTCTTGCATTACACTCTTTTATTTCTCTACTACATTTGGGCTCCTTGTGTGGGCTGTCATAAATTACTTTCATTCTCTTTTGGCACATAAGAGTCTAATAGGGTTTTAAAGGTCGTAGCTACTCTTGTTCTTTGAGTTTTCTTTTGTTCTACTCCATTGTCATCTTTCTGGCTGCCATGGATGATATTTGGAGTTCATCTTGGCTGTGGATTTCAAAACCATAACTGACATTTCCATTTTCTGTAGTAGAAGCTAAAGAAAAAAGAAACTTTAAACCTTGGGAAAATATGTGCTGTGAATTTACACCTATAGTTATTCATTTTTTTTAAATATGCACTACATGTTCACACTCAATGTATGGATACTGAAAGGTCATCATCTTTAACAAGCACATGCCTGAAAGAGTAAATATCGACTAACCCACTATATTTGATGGCATAATCACATGCTATGATTACATATAGGATCTCTTCACATATAAGAATGCCTTACCTTTTACATCATTGCTAGTCATTTACAAGAGAAAGGACTATCACCATGCAGTCCATGTATATGCTTCCTTTAATAAGCATTCTATTTCATTTAGGAGTTGTTCCAGTTTACTATTCAAGGTGGCATGTTCTGTGTATAGCATTTCCCTCTGTAGCATTGGTGAAATAAGGCGTCATCCATATGGACGCACTTAGCATGCTTGCTTAATCCACTGTATTACATCAAATGTATTTGCATTTGAATCATATTGAATGGTGAGACTCTATTCATTTCACTCGAACTATTTTGCCAATATCATGATTAAAAAATGATCAATATGTGACACTATAACTTAGACATTTTAGTTTCATACCTCATTAGCATGCATATGAAAAAAATCACTGTTCATTGATGATTATCACTTCAGCACCTTTTGGACTGTTAGTCATAGGTGAACATTGAGCCCAAAGCCCAATAGGCTGAGTTGATGTATGGAATCTTTTACTTTATCATGCTACTCTTTGCATAGTTTAAATGAATATTGTGATCTTATTCCCTCAAGATTCAGGGGTAAGCATGCTAGGCTCAACCCTTATGGGATCCCGTTTTCACCACATGCTGACTCACCTTCTAAACAACAACATGACTTGTCACATACTTGCACATGAAACAAACAGATTAGAATACAACAATGAAGTTCAATGCTTATTCCTTTCTCAGTTCCTTCTGCATATGGATGATGTTCATTTGATCAATGCACTATAATCAAAGTATTATGCTTCTTCTGATGGATAAAGGATTTTCATAACTGGAGCTTCTAATGGGACCCTTCCCACATTTTTGTAGGTACATGTCGATATCAAGAGCAGGACAAGAGGCTACTTCAAAGATCATCAAAACAAGGCAATGATGGTTATGTATCTCCTTTTCTATTCATTAGATGCATAGTATTTTCTTTATATCTGCATATGTTCAGCTATAACCCACGGCTTGTGTGGGACATCTAATATATCATCATTTTTTTCAATGCAATGCTTATTCCTTCATGTATTTGAACTTGTAAATGAATAACCACTGTGATGAATGAAATACTTATCTCACTTGACTATTCTGCAATGCAATGAATGATTTGATATTTTTTCTTCTTTCCTAAACAACTAAACTGCATTTAACATTGAAACATAATAACCATGCAACTAACTCATAATATAAGTAAAATCAAACCTCACTCAAAAATGATAATGTCACATCTACTCAGCCAATTTTGAGCTGTGGTAAAAAATGGTAATAGTTAATTCTAGGTTTGATTGATTTTTTAATTAGGGTTTGATTGATTTTTAAATTGGGGTTTGGTTGATTTTTTTAAATTAGGGTTTATAATATTGATTTTTTAATTAGGGTTTGATATTTTTTAATTAGGGTTTGATTGATTTTTGTTAATTAGGGTTATTAAAAAATAATATTCTATAGAAAAAGACTCCTAGGTTAATAATAAAAAATAAAATACAAAGGTTTTGATAAGAAAGGAACATATACACAACTAAATCAATCAGAATAAATAAGATCCAACAGATTAGAAGATTTATGACATCTAGAATAAAACTAAACATGATTTTAGTTTCTATAAATATAAATCTCACAAAAGATAAAATTAAGAGAACAATTAACAATCATATCTACAAGATTTTTATATGAGAATATGCATCAAAATGATATAGATAACAAAATTGAACCCCCATCGCAAGAAATATAGCTCATCAAACCATCTTACAAAATCTATTACAAACTTGACTACGTTCATACCTATGTAATTAATTTTACTTATATTTAATAGGTTTTGTGCCAACCAAGGATGTCGAGAAAACTATACTAATGAAATCTTTATTATCTCTTAGCAACCTATGTTGAGACATGTGTTATCACATAGAGGTATAAGTGCCTTCCCACCATTGTATTTCACATAATCTAAAACTCAACCATAATGGGGAGTCATCTTGAAATAAGCTCTCAATTCTAGCTCATCCATGTACCTTCACACAAATGTGTTTCCAAGTATATGCCAAAGGCATGTCATGCATGCTCTTAAAAAGACTTATCAAAATCATAAAATTTAACATTTTTCTTCTTTTTCTCATCCTTGTAGTCCATCTTGCTAGTGTTTCAATATTATTCATATATGTACTTTTTTTGAAATCAACAAAAACCACACATCTTAATGAGGAAACACCAGTTACAAAACAACAACTACAAAATTGATCAAGTAATCAAGAAACAAGGAGAAGCATTTATTTATCAATTTCATTTAGAAAATTAGCAAGTTGTATTTTTGTAAATTATTTTATGAATTTATGTATTTTTCAAGCCAATGAAAGTTGAAAATTCAAATTAATCAGAATTTATTCATTTACATGATAGAAATTTCATTACATGTCAAGTTTCAATTAGAAAATTAGCTCAAGTTGTATTTTTAAAAGTTAGAGTTGTATTTTTGTATGTTATATGTTGTAAATTATTTTTTAAATTAAGTCACAATATTAATTTATTGATGTTTCTTTTATGTGAACTTCCCAAGTCTATATCTATGTATGTTGTTTCTTCATGTCATAAGATCATATTAGAAATAAAAAATGGTGTGGATTATTTTTAGGGGTTTAAGGACTTAGATTTCATAACCAAGCACTTGGTCAAAGCTCATATTTTGGTGGGCTATATAAATTCCTAGGAGTATCTTTAATTCTTTGGCTAAGTGGTTGTGTTTTTTAAGCACACCATGAAGTGAGGTGGTTTCATCCTAGCAATACCCAGGCCTCAGACAACAACCTTGTATCTTGGATTTGGGCCTCATGTACTATAAGGTATATTGATGAGTCTCTTAGTTGAGCCTTGTTTAAACCTAGATTAGGAAGCCATCAATTGTTTGTAACCTTTGATACACCAATAAGCTCAGTTAGCCCTGAGAAGTTACTCACCCTGTGCATTCTTGAAGACGGTATAGAAGGCTATGGGTACAGTCCCAATCCTCCATAGTTAATACTCTTATGCATTGCACTGACACTATATACGAGTAGGATTAGCATATTAGTGAGCTCACAGACCAAACAATTCCACCTGAGTAGTATAGGCTATTTTTCTTATCTCTCTCTTTGTGTAAAAGAGTTATATATACAAAATTAAAAAACCAAAACCTAAGTCTAATACATATTCCTCATCCAATCCTATCATTTGTTAGTAAACAGATTTGTTACCACCTTTTGATATCTGCCTTAGCCAATTTGTGGTGGCAAATTTCACCAACAATTGAACAATTATCATGAATTGTTCTCTAAAGGTTTTAGAAGGTACAACTCCATTAACATGATGGGTTTAATAATTTTTAATGATTTTAAATTGAAAGAGAGAAAGGGATTTTCTATGAATGTAAACTTGTAACAAAAACCACAACACTCACTGCATTGCAGGCGAGACTAAATTTAACTCACAATAACCAAATCATTACTATTTTCTAGGAATACAGAAAGATAAAAAACCAATGATTGGACCAAACCAACTAAACCACTAGTTTTGCATCAAATTGTTACATATGAAAGAAGATACTCCATTGGAAAGATAAATATCTGAAGACAGGTTATCAATATTTTTATACAAAAACAAATGAAGATGATCATACATTTACCATACCATATATTCAACATATGAAGAACAAATGGTAACAAAAAAATTCCATGGACATACCAACCATTTTCCTTTTATTAATGAATGAGGTAGAATAGACTACTCTGTTATCCCCATAATGGCATTACATTTGCTATGCAAAAATACCCCCTTTCCTCCATATATCAAATAATTGATTTTAGAATTATTTTTCTCTTCGCCCCCAAAAAAATACTTTTTTGCGGAGGGAGCCAGAGCCCTTTTACCAAAGAAAATTCACATTTTAAAGATTTTGCCCCTCATGGGTAGTTAGATAACTCATGTAACTACCTTTTCACCCAACCTTTCTTTTGAATTATTTTCCCATTTCTCATTCATGGGAAATTTTTCAACCTAAAATAACCCCCTCACACTTTGCACATAAATTAATTCTAAAAAGAATTAATTAATTTCTTACTCACTTTAACTATTTCCACTATCACATGGAAATATTAATAATGTTACTCCCCTTACATCATTAAAAAATTCTAAAAAGAGTTAATTTAGCCAACTTGATACTCATGTCTACCCACTTTACCAGTTGCAGAATTTAATTACTTTTGCACATCAAAGAGATATTATTTAATCCTTAAATGATTTGATGCTGGCTTGGGAGTAGCCTTTAATTGTTCACAAAAAGTAAATGAGGAAATTCTCAATGATTTTCAAACTTGGGGTTAACAGTGGCTCTAACTTGGGGACTGCATTCCCTAACAGAATGCAGAGAACTCCAACATCTTTGGTGTAGCAGATGAGTGCCTTATTCATTGGGATGGGACTTTCCCACTACATCAAGGTTTTCCAAATCTAAACTATTAGCTTCTTCCATGGAATCTTCTTCACTCTGTGAAATCTCTTCTTGTAAACTCATCCAAACCACTTCTCTTTCCAACTTGTTATAATAGCTATCTCCAGATATTCCCCATCATTTTAAATTGGTCATAATGTTTAATAGGGTATCCTTTCTTCGTTCAAGTCATGTAAAATGATCCTGGTGACTGATGTCACATCTTTTCTATTGTTATATTGGCTTCATTACAACAAACAACGACCTCACAAATTTGGTTCTTCTCCAAAAATTGAAGATCCAATTTTGTTTTAAATTATTTAACTAAAAGAGGGGTAAAAATTTATTTAAACCAAAAAAGGGCAATACAAAGCAAGGGCATTACACACCCCTATCAATCTCCACTAATTGGTCCAACTTATGTGACAAATCTAGAGGTAATTGACCCCTTTCCACAATATTCCAATCTTGCAAATCATCAAAAGCCCATTTAGCCAAACAATCTGCAACCCCATTCCATTCTCTAGGAATATGACAGAAAGAAACATAATCTAGAGAAGAACACAGATTAAGAATCTATTCTATAATAACAGTCAAATGCTAACCACCACCTAAGAATCAAATTCACAAATGATCCATCTCCACCCAAGAGCACAACCGCACTCCACATCCCATAAAATGGAAAGAGCCTCCATCACATTGAATATTAGTATACCTACCATTGTAAACAAAAAAGATCAACTCAACAGTCCCTGAACTAGTCTGCCCAACACCTCCAATACCAACATGACCAGGATTTCCGCAAGATGAACCATCTGTGTTGATTTTCAGCACACCTTGAGGAGGACGACACCAATGCCCCTCCCTATTTATCTTCATAAGAGGATGTCAACATCTATTTCTCATGATCTGACCAACACTTAGATCAACACCCCTTTGAAGAGGAAGATTGAGATGAATGCAACAAGCAACCTCTCCAGGATCCACCCCCTCAGCCAAGTCACACTTAACCAAAATAGTTTCTCCCAAAGAATGAAGAATCTTCCACCACAATTGTTGGACAACCAACTGCACATCTTTATAAATCATGTGATTCCTCTCCAGCCAGATATGCTAAATAATAAAAGTCAGTCCAAGAGCCCAAGTAACTTTAAGAAAAGAGGTCTTAATAGGGGCCTTCCCCCACCGGGTAGAGAACTCCACCAAAGAAGAGACATGCCAGCAAGGCTAGTTCCACACAGCCCACCAAAGGTGCCAAAGCCTCCTAGAAGAGGAACATTGGAAGAAGAGATAAGAGACACTCTCCTCACTTTTACAGCACAAACCACACATCAAGGGACCCTAGAACCTTCTCTTGCACAAGTTATCCCAAGTAAGACACCGGTTCTAGACCACCAATCACATAAAAAAATTTGGGCCATGAAAATTTTCCACACTTGCTTCCACCTAGGAACCTCAATGTCCCCAAACACCTACCTAACCAACTCACCATAACCCGCTGAAACAGAGTACTTACTAGATAAATCACTATTACTATAGGCCAACACATCCTGCCCCAGCATGGAATTGCATTCATGACATGCAAGAATATAAGCCAACTCTTGCCTATCCTCCTTAGACCCTCCTAGCAGCCAATTCGAGGAGTGCTTCCATCTAAGGCTAACAACCAGTCCAATATTCCAAACAGACTTATAATGCTCAATCGTATTCCAACCCACATCAGTAAAATGATCACAAAGAGACTAGAGGTGAGGGTAAGCAAAAAGAATAGGAGGATGACCATCCAAAGAATCCCACAAAAAAAGAGATTGAGAACCCACATGACATATCCAAAAAGCCCCTTCTTAACCAAATGAGCCCCTAATTTGAGGGAATTCCAAATCATAGATCCCCTTCCTTCTAAAGGGAAACGAGGAACATCAAAAGTGTTAACATCCTTAAGATGCTTGTGGGTACTTGAATACGGGCCTAGAGCTAATGCTGACTAGTACACAAATGCCAATATAACTTGGTAGCAAGAGCTTGCCCATTCAAAATAGTAGAATGCAAATGAAGGGCCCCCTTTTTCTATGACCTGCACATTGTTTCTCACTTAACAAGACTCCACTTATCCAACTGCAAGTTACCACTCCAAAGAAATTTTCGTGAGAGAGCATCAAATTCCCTCAAGAAATACACCTGAGCTGCCTAAACAAAACCTTTGTAAATAGGAAGAGCCTGGATAACAAATTTTAGAAGAGTTACTCTTGTAGCAGTAGAAAGCCAATGATGATTCCAATGATTGACTTTACTACACAACTTATCAAGCAAATTTTGCCAAGAAGACCTAGGCTTCCTACTAATAGCAAGATGTATTCCCAGATAGACAAAGGGGAGAGACCCAATCTGAAACCTCAAAATATTAGTAATTCGTCATTGAATTGCTTGATGAGTATTAAAAAAGAAGATAGAAGACTTGTGCTCATTGACTTTCTGACCCGAAGCAGCAAGATAAATATCCAAAGCCCGCCTAAAAGAACCAGCCTCCTAAAAGCAAGTCCTCCGCATAAGAGAAGTGTCATCCACAAACTAAAGATGAGATATCTATAGAAGCCCAAAACCCCAAAACCAACCTTGAATCTTGTCCCAGGAGTCCCACGACTTAAGATATCTGCCTAGACCCTTAGCCATAATAATAAATAGATAAGGAGAGAGAATATATCCTTGACGAAGCCCCCTGGAAACCTCAAAAAGCTTAGAAAGTTCCCCATTCATAAAAGCAGAAAAAGAGGAAGAAGTAACACAACTCATAGTCCAGCTAACCCAATCTAGACTAAAACCAAAGACTAAGAGAATTCTTTGCAAAAAACACCACTTAACTCTATCATAGGCTTTGGCCATATCCAACTTGATGAACATAAATTTCTCCTTAGAAGTCACCATAGAGTGAATGACTTCAGAGGCAACCACCACCCCATCTAGAATCTATCTACCATCCACAAATCCTCCTTGCTCCTCAAAGATTACAGAAGGAAGACAAACTTTGAGCCTCTCTACAATCAATTTAGTAATAATTTTGTACACCACATTACTGAGAGCAATAGGTCAAAAGAATTCAAGCTTATTTGTACCTTCCTTTTTAGGAATGAGAACTAGAAAAGTAGAGTTCAAGGCACGAAGCATCTACTTACTGCATAGAGATTCCCAAACAACCTCCACCTAATCCAAACTTATAATATCCCAAAATTCCTAAAAAAATCAACAGGAAAACTATCTGGACCAAGAACTTTACCTTTATTCATCCCAAAAACAACCCCTTCCAATTTAGGCAAATAAATCAAGTGGGTGAAGAAATCATTCATCTCCCTAGAGATCAGGGAGGGAATGCAATCAAGGATCAAGTTCTTCTCATCTTCAGTAGGGGAGAATTCTTAGAAAATGAGAAGAATAAAACTATCTAGCCTCACGAGACAAAGCCTGCACAGAAGAAATATAGATCCCATCCACATTGACCAAAGAGTAGATACAACCTCTATTGTGATGAGCCTATACAGAATGATGGAAGAAATTAGTATTCCTGTCCCCTACTTGAAGCCAATCAATCTAAGTCTTTTGCTTCTAGAAAATCTCCTCCCGGAGCTCCCAATCCTCCACTACTCTCATAGCCTGCGATTTTGCTTAACCTAAAGCATTCGAGAAACCAACATCCCAAATTTGGCAAGTAATCACATCAAGGCATACCTGAGCATTCCTCTTTATTACCTTAAGATTGCCAAAACTCATCCTATTCCATCTCTTAAGGTGAAATTTAACATACTGAAGTTTCTTAACAAAGGTGTACATAGTTGTACCATAAGCAGGGCTACCATCACGCCACCATTGGGCCACAAGATCATGCAAATAAGACTCCCAAAGCCACATAAGCTGAAACTTAAAGGGAGGATTCTTGGGAGCAGTAAAAGAGTTAACCAAAAGTTTAATTGGCCAACGATCAGATCCCCTCAAATCAAGAATCTCAAAACTAGCAACCAATCTACCACCCACCCAAAAACATGAGACAAGAAATCTACCCAACCTTTCAGAGATTGCTTCCTCTCCACTCCATCTATTATTCCAAGTGAAAAGCCCATTGGAAGGGTTAACATCAATTAAAGCTAGAAAATTCACATTCTCCCAAAAAAGATCAGAAGCAGGCCCAAGCCGAGGCAACCCACCTCTTTTCTCCTCCAAGCTCAACACAAATTAAAATTACCAGCTAAGATCCAAGGAAGATATGGAGCACAAGATCTAACATACCTTAATTTTGTTCGAAATTATGAAATTACCACATCCATTCTAATTTTAACCCTTCCTGTGTAATCAGTCCTTTCAATTCCACTGAGAAGTAAAACTAAAATTTTCCTATTGTCTGAGATATTTAGTGCAAATCCTCCATCATCTCCAACATTGCATGCATCTTATCTATTACTTTATAATGCCCCTTGAAATCTGATATACATACTTGCCTATGCACATAACTCCCCAAAAAATGACTTAACTCCTACAAAATTTTCCAAAATCTATGACATTTTCCTTCCAAGTATCATTTT
Organism: Cunninghamia lanceolata; assembly: GCA_027924645.1. Lineage (NCBI taxonomy): Eukaryota > Viridiplantae > Streptophyta > Pinopsida > Cupressales > Cupressaceae > Cunninghamia > Cunninghamia lanceolata. The sequence goes on from BSBN01000078.1 coordinate 23,344,001, forward strand.
GTCATCCAAAAATACACAATTTTAGACTCTTCTAATTCTAATGCCATTTGAAATCTTCCATAGTATTTATAATCATATCATGAGCTTACAAAACTAGTCTTTGAGTCATTATAACTCACAAGGGGTTTTAGCATCAAAGATTCCTTTAATTCAATTTGTTGGCATTACTAATTTGATAAGAATAAGCTAACCAGATACTCAGCTTCATTGGTTTAAAATATTATTTGGAATTTACTATTTGAGCCAAGACCTTAGTTGCATAAGATTCTTTTCTAGTTCTATGCTTTGTCCTTTTTGTGCCATGCATTTGTAGAAGCTTCCCAAACCATTTCCTGCATACAGCTCAAACTTGTTCTCATGGCATCTAGTGAATTACCAATGACACAACTTCTAACTAGTATTGATTGCACCACTGTTTTGTTATTGATATTCCAAAAAAATTGTTAAGAGGTATCTTTGTAACATAACTAGAGCTAGATTTCTAGGGAAAATCTTTATAATCTTCAGAGAGATAACCCTTATATGATGACAACCCATTACTCAAGTGTTCGAAACAGTGCCTCAAATTACTAGCTTGAAGATCTTCCTATAGTCTGTGAGCTCATCTTTTATTAGCTAGACTGATCATTTCAGTGGGAGTCTCTAAGGAGTCCTTTCGACAGCCTGATACAAAGCATATTTGTGTGACCTAGTGTTGTTGGTAGGACTTTACCTTGGGTCTCTTTGATATATCCGATACAAGCAATGTCAGTAGGAACCACATGGCGAGTTATGAACTTCATTGAAGGGACAACCTTATATTGGTGGGAGACGATATGTTGTCCCATCAATATTGCCGATATATATTGATCTGTGTGCTGGCCTACAGGTGCTTTGATGGGACCCGACCGGTGTTAAGAAGGACAGGTGGATTGGTTGATATTGTTGGAGGTTATATGACTCGGTGACATGGAGTATGGTGTGGCTGCAGCCTAAGCAGTAAGGACCATGGTTAAAGCCTAGCCAGTATATCCATATCAGAGTGATGTTGAGATTTTGGCGAGACTCTGTTTCTAGTCTCCTTGATAGTCTAACAAAGTGTTTGGCAAAGCTTGGACTCTTGTCAAGGTGACACAAGGACTTCGAAGGGAGACTATTTGGAGTCTCTTCAAAAGGGCAGTGATGGTTATGCTTTGATAGGTGTTGATAGTTAGACTATTTGAGAACCGTTTGCTACAGGAATTGAATTGATAGTTTCTGGTATGGCATGGAATGCAGAACGAAGAGTTTTCTATGTTATAACCAAATGTAATAAAGTCTACATTGTAACTATGAAATGCAATCATTGATTTATTCAGTGTAGTGTGAGAGGTTGATCAGAGAACTGTAACAAGAGAGGAGATAGGGTTGCAGATGGGTTATGCTATCAAGTTTCTCCAGATAGGGACAAGATGTAAAACTCCGTATAAAGGCTTAGAGCTTGTATTGTATTGTAATTGTATTTTTTGGTTGAACTTGAATAATACAATGGGTCTATGCTTTTGGAGTGTGGGGTTTTTTACCCAAAATGGTTTTGCCCATGTAAATCTATGTTCATGTTTTTTTATTTTGTCTTTACTATTTAATGATTCTGCTCAATGAATCTAGTTAATGCCTTTTGTTGAAGTTGGTTAAAAATTGCATGAACTTTTCTTAGTAGGATTAATTGTGGGAAATGAACTACGATTGATTCTTCTTTGTCGCATAGTTGTGAGTGTTTTTGAGGCAATTTAAAGAAATATAAATCTACATAAGACACTAATTTTGTCATATGTTCGTTCGGAGATGATCAAATTTCCCTAGAAATAGTATCAGAGCTTTCTTCTGGGATTTGATTGTTCCTAGTGTTTTTTGGTTCTGGGTATGCCTTCTGTGAAGATTTCTTATGTTGGCAAACTTGAGAAAATCAAAAGGAATCATTTGATGATTGATCCTTCGGTGAGTGCAAGGTAATGGCTTATTTGTTTCAGTTTCATAAGATAACATGCAGCTTGAAGGATGGTGAAGATGAAGAAACTAGAGTTGGTCATATTGAAATAATGTGGTCTGACGCTCCTAGTTGACAGCAGAATAATCCTGATGCATGGAGTGGGATTTATTTTTTCTTTGTGGTTGTGTTGTAGTAGAGATTTCATATTGGGTGTCTATGTGAGAGACTCCCTAGTGATATGGAGAAGCTTGTGTTGTTGTTCAGCCATGGAGTAATGTGCTTATCTTGGGTATTTATACTCGGTATTGGAAGGCATTGTTTTTAGTTACCCCGATTGCATATAGGCTATGGAGTTGATCATTGGTTGATCTGGAAGCTTCTATAATAGCATGTCTCCCTCGAATGCATGTGCATATTGGTGGTTGTGGAGGTGGCCTACAAGTGGGCTTGAAGTCCCTGAACTGTTGTTTCCTTTTAAGGATGTTTTGTACTTGCATACCTCATATTCATGTTACTTGGATTTGAGGAGTTTTGTAGTTTTTCCTAAAATCTATGGTTATGCATATTCATGATAATCCATTATTCTAGTTCAATAGTTATGATGGTTTTGTTTCAAACCTTTGGGTAAAAGCACAAAGCTGTGTCACACTTTCAGCTGACTTATCAGCACAAGCAAATTTAAGTATTTCTAACTAAAAATCAATTTTGGTCAAACATATGATCTTGTAAGATTCATTCTAGCTAAGTTAGATATGTGCACAACTTTTAGAACTAAAATTGTTGGCTAAATGCATATGTAGCACCATGATGAGGCCAATTTACCAAAAAAATAAAACTATTTGAAAAACTTGATATTTCAACAACTTCTACTCATGTAAATAATATTTTTTTAAAAATAAAAAAATACCCTTTTGTAGATCTATAAGTTTAGTTTTCAAATATATATATATTTTAATAGTTTAATTATTATTTATATTTTACTTTTTATTTTTACTAAAAGTAGGTCATAAGCACAAAACATTAAGTCAATTACCACATCAAGGAAAAATAGTAAAACTTATTTAAAAAAATTGGAAAAAATATGATGCCCTAAATAAAAGAATCTATATCAAGATGGTATAATTTTTTTTCTATTTTAGATAAATAGTTAATATGAAAATTGACATTGACTGGAAACAATTATGTTTTAATACACACATTTTAATATTTGTTTAAAAATATATGTTTATCAAAATTGAAAAAAAAAAATCCATGCCCTAAAGTTTCAAGTTATAAATACAGACAAAAAAATTGAAGAAAAAGAAATAAAATTTACTGTATAAAGATTGACGTCTCATGTAACTTCATTTTTCAGCATTTTATCAGCAACTAAATTATAGTGTCAATTTATTAAAAACTATATTCAAATAATTTTTTAATTTTTTCAAAAAAATAAAAACATAAAATATACTAAAAAATAAATATTTTATTAATTTACATCATTTCAAAAATTAAAACATATATCTAACTTTTTAGTGATTCAAATTTAAAAATTGGATCAGCGTTGGCCATTTCCTGTATAAAAGTGTGACATCCATTGTGACATTCTCTCCTTTGTGTCATCCAGGTGTGAAGTGGATATGGGTTTGCATGGGTGCTATGAGACACAGTGGTTTTGTAGGTTTTACATGGTCAAAAGAAAAACTTATGGTTTTGTGGAGCTAAAGTTAAGCTATTTTCTAGACCCTGGATTTTGGGGTGTTGCTGGATGAGATAGTTTTAGTATTGCATTCATGCTCTATACGTGGTGTGAGGAGATGAGATGCTTTCTTTGCATAGGAGTGCTGGTACGTGATTTGTCACTTAGCATTTCTTTGGTGATGCTTGGTGGATTCTTAGGCTATGGTGCTAGGGTTGTGGACCTAATTGGCGAATCAGATTTGAACATGATCTGGTGTTTGAGTCATGTAGTCTACATGGTAATTCTCCTTTTAATCTTAGTTTGCTGATTACTAGTGCAATGATAGGTTTGCATATTTCAGTGTATTGGATCTATGAGTTATGCAGTTTTGTAGGTGTGTACAACCTATTGATTGTAGTAGAATAACTCAGAAGTGGACTGTCTATATCGACGAGATTAATTCAGTCTTGGTGTGAACAATATCAGCCGGCCTTGTCTATAGTCACTTGTGCATTAGTGTGGTTTCTCTGAGATGAGAGGGTGGATGATGTTGAGTACCTGAATAGTTAGTTATGGGGGCTGGTACCATGTGTGTCACAATGTCAGGAATAGCCTACTTACACAGTTTTGTGTAAGCTTTTGATAGTGATAGTGTATTTCCTTGGTTTGGAGATCTTGGTGCCACTTGGTTTTAGTTTCACATAGATATGTTAATGTGTGGACTTGGAGGATTTGTAGATTAGCAGATGTTTTGGTCACGGTGCTTGTAGAGTTCAGTTATCATAGTTCAGTGGGAGCTTTAGCATTGACTGTGAGTTCATCACTTAGTTGTGAATTATCTTCCTTAGTGTTGTAGATGTTACTAGGACGGACTCTTTGATCTTGTTGTTGTAGAAAGGTTTTTTCGTATTTGCGTTGACACTATGTGAGGATGTGTAACATCGTGGAGCCATGGAGGGCTCATGAAGTCTTTGGTTGAGATGTCAGTGGTGCTTGACAAGTGATGTTGGTTCAGAGTTTGTTTGTTTTATGTCATGATATACTATTAATTATGCATTAAAAGTTTTGGCATGATACATTGCTCTTGAGACAATGTTGTGATCACTTGGAGCATGGAATATCCTAAGGGGGATGATAAGATCATGATATCATGACAAGTTCTTGATTCAAATGATTGGAGCTTTGACAGTGGTCTAGTGATTCTCTGTGTTTTGGGTGCATTGGTCATTTGTTTGAGAACTTCATGATAGTGCAGCCATGCATTTGGAGTTTAGCATGAGATGATTGTTTGCAGGTGCTCATGGATACATGGAGAATGAGGGGTAAATGCAAGAAGTTGTGTCCACTTAAGGTGGAAGTTTCAGAGTTAGAAAAAAATCTGAAATTGGGTTAACCAAAACGGGATCCCGCTTTTTATAAAACGGGATCCCGCTTTTTAAAAACGGGATCCCGTTTTGCTTCGAAATCCCGAACCAAAAGCAGGATCCCATTTTCAAGAAACGGGATCCCGTTTTGAGTTTCATAAAAGGTTAATATTTTAACCTTTATAAAACGGGATCCCGTTTTCAAAACGGGATCCCGTTTCATAAAGGTTAAAATATTAACCTTTTATGAAACGGGATCCCGTTTTAAAACAGGATCCCGTTATTTAAAATTTAAATTTTAAGCTCAGGTTTTGCTTTGTAACCTGGTTCGGGAAATGCTTTGGGGACCCGAACCTGACCTCTGGACTAGGTTTGACCTGCAACTTGAAGGCCCTGTCAATGTCACAACAAAATAGTGACTTTGGGCATATATCTGAAGGTCTATTTTGTAGAATATTTTGACGAAATTAAAACCCATTATAGATGAGATAGTGTAGATTCTAAATATGTAATTTTTTTTACAATTGGATTATTTTTTCTATTTTTTAATCAATTTCTGATGAAATAGGTCCATAAACTTGAATTATTAGGGTTTTTTAGTATTTTAATAACTTTTTATTAACATATTTTTTTGTAAAAAAAATTGTAGGAAAACGTACTTTAGACAATTCTTTTCAATTTAAAAAAAAAATTTCAAAAAATGTTAAGTTTAGGTCATCTTATGCGTGATGTACATGATGATTTTTTAAAAGACCAAAAATGGCCAATAAAAAATTAATGAAAAAAAATATATTCAATAAAAAATTAGAAAAAAATATGGAAAACGTGCTTCAGTGAGTTACAAATCTTTTTCCAAAAGGATTTTGAAAAATATGATTATTTAGGTCAAAATATGGATGACGTACACGTACATGGTATAGTAAAAAAAAGTGACTTTTAAACAGTGGTTTTTAGAAACACCTATTCAAAATCACTTTCTATCATCTGGGTATTGAAAAAAATTACATATTTGGAAACTAGATTCTGAGTACTACATTTCATATTTAGTAATTTTTTCCAAGATTCCACCGTTAAGTGCTTCAAATTTTTAGGTCAAATGTGACAAATTCTGAAAATCAGGAAAAACACTTCCACTTTTTGGCCAATAAGTGGACACAACTTCTTGCACACACCCTGAGGTGAGCTTGTATTCATCCTAACATGAGAGAAGTGTTGTTGACATAGTTACCTTTAATGAGTTTTCAACAGAAAGTTCGAGGATCCTTCACCTTGGTTGGACGTGAGCTCAATAGAGACCTATGAGAAGTTTTCTTTTGGAGGAGTCATGATGGCTTGAATATCTTGGAGGAGCATTTTCATTCCCACTCTTGGTCTATTAATTTATTATTTCGTGCTTTGGTTCTCATAGGATTGAGTTAATTCATGGTCATTGATTATGGAGACTCATTTGAAGATGGTTTAGCATGAGTCTATATGGTTTATCTTGAGCTATGTAGTTAGTTCTGGAGGATTCATTTGAGGGATGTTTGCAATGGCTATATTCTTGTGCAATCGAGTTTAGGATATCATTCTTTGATGAGGATTGTTAGGAGATGGTTTATGGGCTAATTTCCTAAAATGGGAAATGGAGTAGTTTGATCTTCTTTGAGAGGCTTACATCCATGTAGTTTACATATGTTGTGTTTGATCTCTTGAGATTGAATGATTTTGGGTGTTGTTATGTTGTTCTCTTTTGAGTTTTGTGGAGGAGATCTTACCTGACATAGTTGGCATTAGAGGTGTATGTAGAAGGATTTTCTATAGGTATATGATGTGTAATGATTCTCCCTTTTGTCTTGATTGTCTTCCTAGATGTTTGTTTCACATTCCATTGGTTTGAGGTTTGATTGGAGCTATTGTGATAACTAGTTTGTGCTCATGTGTTTTCACTTATGTTCTTGGGTGATGACATAAAGGTTATGTTATCTCTTTCCTTTGTTAGGTGTGGAGAATGTGGAAAAGTTCTGGACTGGTGGTGAGAATTATTCTTGCAGATTATTTGTTTACAGGTTTTGCATATCATTGTGGATGATTCCTTGGTGGTACATGATCTTGTTTACACTTTCTATATGATGCTATTGGTAGAATTGGTATGCCTTTATCATTTTCAGTGGGAGCTCTTCGATGTGTATATCATTCTTTGGTAGGATTGCACATGGAGTTTATGGCTACAATTTATGGGTGTATATGTCTATGGCATGAGTTTACTATGTTCTTCGAATACCTTGGAGGTATGGATTCGCTGGATGTTTTAGCACTTGTTGTGTGAGCTATTTTTCAGTCAAGTGGGTTGGTCAGTTGGATGGAAGCACTTAGATTTCTGGTTGTTTGTTCTAACTGATGTTTTATCTTTTTTTTTGGAGGATGTCTTCACAATTGTGTTTAGGTTGAGGGTTTTGCTTGTGTATAGCTTATGGGCATAGTGGAGTGGTGGCAGTGATTTGTAATCGTTGCTAGTTGGGTCTAGTGATTGGTGTCCTTTAGATTGGTGCTTCTACACTATGGCTTGTTCCTTTCATCTTGAGGATGGCTGGAACTATTGCTGGAGAGGTGACTTTGACCATTTATTGGAAGTAGCCAGTTAGTTCTTCATCAAGTGGGAGCATGTTAGAAACGGTGCCTCCAATTACTAGCTTGAAGATCTTGCTGCAGTCTGTGAGCTCATCCTTTATCGACCTGATTGATCATTTTGGTGGGAGTCTCTAAGGAGTCCTTTCAACAGCCCGATACAAAGCATATTGGTGTGACATAGTGTTGTCGGTGGGACTATGTCTTGGGTCTCTTCGATATATCTGATACAAGCAGTGGCAGTGGGAACCACACAGCAAGTTATGAACTTCATCGAAGGGACAACCTTATATTGATTGGAGACGATATGTTATGACATCGATATTGTCGATATCTATTGATCCGTGTGCTGGCCCGCCGCTACCTTGGTGGGACCCTACTGGTGTCAAGAAGGAGAGCAGGGATTGGTTGATATTATTGGAGATTATATGACTTGGCAACATGGAGTATGGTATGGCTGCCACTTAAGCAGTAAGGACCATGGTCAAACCCTGGCCAGTATATCCATATCGAAGTGATGTTGAGATTTTGGTGAGATTCTGTTTCGAGTCTCCTCAATAGTCTGACGAAGTGTTTGGTGAAGCTTGGACTCTTTTTGAGGTGACACAAGGGCTTCGAAGGGAGACTGTTTGGAGTCTCTTCAAAAGGGTAGTGATGGTTACACTTTGACAGGTGTTGACAGTTAGAATGTTTGAGAATTGTTTGCTATAGGAATTGAATCGACAGTTTCTGGTATGGTATGGAATGCAGAACGAAGAGTTTTATGTGTTGTAACCGAATGTAATGAAGTCTACATTGTAACTATGAAATGCAATCATCAAGTTGTTTAGTGCAGTGTGTGAGAGGCTGATCAGAGAAATGTAACGAGAGAGGAGACAGGGTTGCATATGGGTTACGCTGTCATGTTTCTCTAGATAGGGACAAGATGTAAAACTTTGTGTAAAGGCTTAGAGCTTGTATTGTATTGTAACTATTTTTGCTGGTTACTGAATAATACAATGGATCTACGCTTTTGGAGTGGGGTTTTTTAACTGAAAGGGTTTTCCCCACATAACTCTATGTTCATGTTTTTCTATTTTGTCTTTCTTGTTTAATGATTCTGCTCAATGAATCTGGTTAATACTTTTTGTTAAAATTGGTTAAAACTTGCATGAACTTTTCTCAGTAGGATTAATTGTGGGAAATGAACTATGTCTGATTCCACTTTGTGGTATAGTTGTGAGTGTTTTTTAGGCAATTTAAAGAAATTTAAAGCTACAGAAGACACTACTATTCTCAGATGTTCATTCTGAGATGATCAAATTTCCCTACATCAAGAGAGTAAATGACGGTTATTCTGGGAAATCTTTTACCAAAGCAACTGATATCTTTAGATCTGAAGCTCCCAAAAGATCATTTCAATTGCATTCTATAACATGCAGACCCAAGGCTTTTGCAACCTTTCTAATGATGGTGCATTTTCCACACACTGCTGGGCCGCGTGATCGAGGAAAAAGAATCGTAAAAGGGTATGAATTGGAGGCTGCAATTAATATACTGTGCTTCTGACTGTCTATCCCTTGTGTCGTTTGAGCCAGAGTCTGAAAGCCACTATTGGAAAATATCGAAACCCTTTGTCCACGCACCCCATTATACTGAATAAACACTGCAAGTGCCATCGAACGTTTGGCCCAGAACGTTTTTTCACTACCCCGCTCATTTCTAGAGAAAGACCTAATAATCTTATTAATGTATCTGGAACGTAGCAGAGATCAGTATGGGTCGAGGAATGCGGTTCCTTTGATTACTAACATTAATTGCTGAAGATTTGAGTTTCCTTTGCGAGCGTACTTATAAACTGTTTCAGCATTCCTCGTATCTTCACCTATTAGTCGGTTAATCAGCTCATAAGATAACTTTTGAACCCTGTAGGATATGCTGATCGGAAATAAGTGTGATTTACGAACCCTAAAATATATTAGATGGGAATACGCCGATAGAAGGAGTTATCAGTTAAAATAAAGTTAGATAGGATTCTGCATCGCTTTGGTCCTCCTATGCATAAATTCTATGGATAAGTTTCCTGATAACTTAATATCGAAAGACCTCTCATATACTCGACTATTATCATCCGCAAGAATGAATATATCTGGCCGCTCATAGAATATTTTCGATAGGGTATACAGGGATAATTATGAGTTGGCCGAGCCTTTCTCCGCGTTTTATCAAAATCCTTTCATGATTATTCTGCCCCCCTAAAACAGTCGAAGACACGGGGTGCCACTCCAAGAAGATGGTGAATGTGATCGAACTGTCCACATCTACCAGTCTCCACATTACATGCTAACTGATGATTCATCTTCTTGAGCTTGAGAGATTCATCAAAGGAACTCTGATCTTAATCTGTGCGTAGCTTTGGATGTTTGTATGGCACATCAGTTGAGACGATCTGATCAAGGATGACGACCAAACCCATTGCAAAAGATCGACCATACCTAGGTCATATAATCACACCGAACAATCTCCTGCAAGTATTATTTCTGATGTCAGTAGCTTCTTTTTTATTTCCGCAATGATGTCCTGGGAATTGTTGTAAGCAATGCAGGGTTTATTGTCATTAACACCTTCAATTTGGCAATCGTGGTGCCTCTTCTCCGTTGCTGAGCCCACGTATATCGATGTTAAAGCCTTGGTAGGAAAAAAAAAATTCCTTCTGACTATAAACAATGGCTTTTGACCATTCTGTTTATCTTTCAAGAACACATGCCATTTACAGTACATTCTAAGCTTCTTTGGTTTAGTATGAAGCTGTCTATTTCAAGACTATCGGAAACCTTAACTGTTAGCAAAACTACCAAATCCGTAATAAGAAGAAATTCACATGTTTGAGTAACTTACAAACTTCAACGATCAAAAAACCTATATAACTTCTAACTTCCAAAATTTGAGACTTTGCCAATATTGGTTAATTGAAACTGTCGAGATTTATGATGTTATGGGTATCATATCGGCAAATCGGCGATTTTCACAACTTCAAAACTTGAAAGTTTCACCGATATCAAACCGGCTAATCGGCTTATTCCCTCGAATCTTCACCAGGCAAAAGCAATGGTTTGACAAATTCAAATTTCACTGATAAAATTTTAAATTGCAATCCTCTAAACTTTGAAATATAAACCTTTGCTCGATGAATCGGCTTTATTTATAACTTCGAATCCTATAGAGCTTGCCGATTATTGTTTCGGTTAACCGGCAATTTATACAACTTTAAAACTTGTCTGGTTTCCCGATACTTATGAGCACAGAGGTAGTGGAATCTGACACTATAAGATAGCCACAAGTTCCAAAGAATACACACTCGTATGTATCAATGCCTAAGATCTCGGCTCCATTCAACGTTTCCAATACTTTCAATTTCCAGGACATCAATGTTCTTTACCACGCACTCTGAACAATACCATGCACCTTCAAGTATATAAGCTCTTGAAACACCAATCAAGCCGAATGCTATAATCCACCTCCTCCTGGATCAATCTGTTAGAAAGATGTCAGTGTTGGCAGGGGAAAGGCTGTCCAAGAGATTTCTACAGAAATATGGACAGCATAAAAACAATGCTCTGATACCAAAAGTTTGGCAAACAGGGGAAGAGCAGGGGAGGCAAACTGCTAACCACTTAAAAAAAAAAAAAACAATGCTACAGCATACAATGGACAGCAAGAACAAATACACAGAAGAGAGAGAGAGACCACACACAAATGACAGCAATATATTTTATATATATTTTCCTCATCTTGAATACATTCAAACTTCTTACAAAGTACAATGCAGAGTTGCTGCTCTGTTTTCCTATTCTGCCCCAATCTCTGGAGCTGCACACTATTTGTCTAGAGCTGCCTATAGGAACTCCGTAGCTGTCTATGCTTCACTATTGCTGCTGCACACAAAATCTTCTATCCTCTGCTATATTCTCCTTCTGTTATTTTCTCTGTTATTCTTCACCTTCACATTCCTTTGCTACTGCAGGCTTTCACTCTTGCATTCTACATGCTCATCAGCTAACTCACATTCCCTCCTTTTGGTCTCTTTCCAGCCTTGCCAGAAAATTGGGGCTCAACACAATTCAAAATTCAAACTCACCTACTGAAATGAATGTGGGCATGTGCAAATGGTGCTGAGGATGAGATTTGGAAATCTCCAAGTTCTGACATGGGGGCAGGTGCATTAAATTGTCTGACGGAAGATTAATTCTTCCAACACTCCCCCTTAATCTGAAGTTAGATGTCATTGAAAAAAAAAATTTCCAGAACTGATCTCCGGAGTTCTGCATCTCCGGAGTTGCACATTTTTTCCAGGGTTGAACCTTTGGAGGTCTCCTGCTATCTTTCCGAATCTGAACCTCCAGAGTTGTCTTCTCTATAGGACTACATACCTCTAGAGCTGTCCCCTTTCCGAGGCTGCACACCTCCAGAGCTGTCCTCTTTTGGAGGCTGCACACCTCCGGAGCTGTCAATTTTTCAGGGCTGCACACCTCCGAAGCTATCAATAATGCCTAGCCTATCCCTTAGGCATTCAAAAGAATCTTTTGGCAATGCCTTTGTAAAAATGTCAGCGAGTTGCTACTCGAATCTACAATACTGTAACTCAATCTATCCTCATTCTACCAACTCCCTTATGAAGTGATAACGGATCTCAACATGCTTGCTTCATCTGTGAAAGACTAGATTCTTTGTTAGGGCTATTGAAGAAACATTGTCACAATGAATAGTTGTACCATCTTCTTGCTGCTCATACAAGTCTGTAAGGATCCTTCTCAACCAAATAGCATGACAAGCTGCTACATTATACTCAGCTTCTGCTATAGAGAGAGAAACAATGGACTGCTTCTTAGATGCCCATGATATCACGCCTGAACCCATGTGAAATACATAGCCGGATGTACTCTTCCGGTCATCTATATTTCCTGCCCAATCACTATCCATGAAACCAACCAACTTAAACTCATTAGAAACACCATACAGGATGCCATAACCTATTATGCCATTCGCATACCTTAGGATCCTCTTTCTTGCTTGCCAATGTGTGTCCTTAAGCTTCTCCATGAACCTAGAAATTAGGCTTATAGCATACATCGAATCAGGTCTAGTGGCTGTCAAGTACATGAGGCTTCCAACTATGCTCTTGTAGAGGGTTGGGTTTACTTCCTTGTTGCTGTCCTCTTTACTCAATTTCAGACCTGTAGCTATTGGTGTAGGGGCAGGTTTACTATTCTCCATTTTAAATCTCTTCACAATCTATTTGACATAGTTAGTTTGCAAAATAAATATGCCATGTTTAGTTTGCTTGACCTCAATGCTAAGGAAAAACTTTAGTAGACCTAAGTTTGTCATCTCAAACTCATTCTTTATTGCCTCTTTGAAATCAACAATGAAAAGATCACTATTGCTAGTAAAAATCAGATCATCTACATACAAAACAGTAATCAAAATTTTACCTTCAGCTACTTTGATGTAGAGAGTGGGCTCATTGATGCTTTTGCTAAAGCTATTTCTCACTAAATATGAGTTAATTCTACTGTACCATGCCCTAGGTGCTTGTTTCAGCCCATAGAGGGCTTTCCAGAGCCTATACACTTTGTCTTCTTGCCCTCAGACTTCATATCCAGGTGGCTGTTCCACATACACTTCCTCTTTTAGCACTCTATTCAAGAAGATTGAATTAACATCCATTTGAAACACCTTCCACTTGTGTTGGACTGCTATTGCTATGACTGTCTAAACTGTTTCCAGCCTTGCGACTGGTCCATATGTCTCATCATAATATCTTCCAGGCTGTTGTTTGTACCCTATGACAACTAGCCTTGCCTTATGTCTTTCAATCTTTCCTTTAGCAATAGACTTGGTCTTATAGACCCACTTAACTCCAATCACTTGTTTACCCTTGGGTAAATTTGTTAGCTGCCATGTGTCATTCCTCTCTATGGCATCCAACTCTTCATCCATGGCCTTACACCATTTCTCTTCTTTCATAGCTTCTTCAAAGTGTATTGGATCACTACAAGAAAATAATGCAAAATTCAAATTCTCATCATCATCAGCATACCTTGTGCTGTCATAAATCTCCTTCACACTTTTTGTCCTTCGTGGAATCATTGATGCGAGTGTTGGGTCTGAATTACCTTCGAAGCTGCTACTGTTCTGACCTCCGAAGCTATAGTTCTAACGACCTCTGGAGCTGCTGCATAGCTGACCTTCGGAGCTATTGTTCTTTCAACCTCCAAAGCTGCAAATCTCTGGAGTTGCAGACCTCCGGAGCTACTGATCTCCGGAGCTGCTGTGCTGCTATCCACCTCCAGAGATATTTTGCTGAACACCTCTGGAGCTACTGCTGTTGTTCTCCAATGCTCTACGGTAGTTTCTCCCTGAGCTGCCGCCTTCCATAGTTCCTCCGGAGTTGCTGTCCTTTGGAGCTTCTTCATCTTCAAGGGGTACTGTGACTGAAATACCCAAGGTGCTATCCACTGTTCCATCCCATGCTTCATTCTCTATGAACACAATATCCCTACTGATCACAACCTTTTTGGTGATGGGATTGTATAGTCTATAGGCTTTTGACTCTTCACTATAGCTTGTGAAGATACATTTTTCACCTCTATCATCAAATTTTTGCCTCTTCTCTTTAGGTACAAATGCATATGCCACACACCCAAAAATTCTTAGGTGTTCAACACTCCATTTACAGTTTGTCCACACCTCTTGTGGAATCCTATCACGAACAACCTTTGTAGGACACCTATTCAATAGGTAAACTATTGTTGCTACAGCTTCACCCCAATAATCATTTGACAGTCCCTTGGCCTTTAGCATGCTTGATGCTATCTCTGTGATGGTTCTATTTTTCCTTTCAGCTACTCCATTTTGCTGTGGAGTATACCTTGTTGTAAACTATTTATGTATGCCTTCATTCCTGCAGAAATTTAGAAATTGTTTGGAGATATACTCTCCTCCTCTATCTGTTCTTAGGGCCTTGATATAGTGGCCACTTTACTTTTCAGCTGATGCCTTAAACTCTTTAAACTTCTCAAAGGCTTCTAATTTGTTCTTCAGAAAATAAATCTAGATTTTTTTGCTGTAATCATGTATAAAGGTCATGAAAAAAATATTCCCAACTAGTGTGGGGGTCTTCATAGGGCCACATAAATCTGAATGCACCAACTCCAATGGTGCTCTTGCCCTCCTAGAATATCTTGATTGAAAGGGTTGTCTATGCTGCTTTCTGAAAATACAGGCTTCACATTTTCCATCGGCCTCTATAATGTTTGGTAGCCCTCTAACCATGCCTTTCTTGGACAATAAACTCAAACCAGAAAAATTTAAGTGTCCATACCTCAAAAGCCACAATTTGGATGGGTCTTTGATGACTATCCTAAAGGCTGTTTGTTGTCCCACTACTGTGAGCACCGAAGATAGTGCAGGAAACTGCACCAGAGATAGTGCCGGAGATAGTGCCAGAGACTCTATGTGTATCCTAAGAGGAAACATTTTGTTCCTCATCATTTGCACTGCTGCAATCACTTCTTACTGCCTCCTTTGTCAAATATTGTGCACTCTCTATTTTCTATCAGGATTCTATAACTGTTTTGGACCATCTGCCCAATGCTCAATAGGTTATGTTTTATGCCTGGGGCATAATAGACATCCTGGATCTACATTTTCTCACCTTGCTTGCTAAGGACTGTGATGATGCCTTTTCCTATGACAGAAACCTTTTCACTGTTCCCCATTATGATCTCAAACTTGACATTTCGATCAATGGAGGCAAAAAAAATTTCATTACCACTCATGTGGTTACTGCACCCACTGTCCAAATACCAGACTTTAGGGCTACTCTTCTTAGCAAGGTTGCACACAATAAACACCTTAGACTGATTTTAATTTTTAGCCTTGTTCTCATTTGCTACATTAGCATTTTGGCGTCCATGATCACGTTGTTTCTTTCTACACTCACTAGCATAATGACCAAACTTATGACAGTAATAACATTGATCATTACTTTTGTCATACCTCTGATTAGAACTGATGTTCTTCTTCTTTTCTTGATAGCTTGGCTATGAGCTGCTTGCCTCTTCTTGGCTATTTGAAACTCCTCTTCTGAAGTTGCTTCTTCCTCTACCTCTTTGACCTCTACCTCTGCTATTTCTTCCTCTTCCCCTACCTCTTGCATTGGTTTGAGCTTTGAAGGCTTGCTCAAGGGAAGGAGCATATCTATTCAACCACTACTCATGGCTTTGTAAAGATCCCATTAACTCATCCACTGTCATTTTGGACAGGTCCTTTGTCTCTTCAATGGTTATGACAATAGGGTCAAATCTAGAAGGTAGACTCCTTAGGATTTTCTCAACAATCCTTTGTTCATCCATGGTTTCTCCATTTATCCTCAGCTGATTTAGCATGATAGAAACTCTAGTGTGAAAGTATGAAATAGACTCACTCTCCTTCATTTGAAGCATCTCAAAATCTCTTCTAAACAGCTGGAGCTTGACTAATATTAACTTGTCAGTTCCCTTATAGCTATTCTGTAATATTTCCCATGCCTGTTTTGAGCAGTTTGATGCTGCAATGTGGGGGAAAATATCCTTTGTCAAGGCTGCCTCAATTAGACTAAAGGATTTTACATACTTCATTCTTATTTCTTTCAACTGGTTTCTTTGAGCATTAGTTAGGGCTGCATAGGATGTTGGGTCTATGGTGTCTATGAACAGATTGGTGACCAAATCCCATAGGTCATTTGCAACCAGTATTGTCTTCATCTTCTTAGCCCAGATATCATAGTTCTACCCATCAAATGTAGGTGGCTGATGCCATCCTTTGCTATCACCACCTGCCATGCTTCTCAAATCTGAGAAGGCTGATAATGACTAGACAAACTAGGGCTTATATGAAACACCCACTTGAATCTAACTCCCCAAAAAAATAGGGCTCTGATACCACTTGTTGGTAGGGGAAAGGCTGTCCAAGAGATTTCTACATAAATATTGACAGCATAAAAACAATGCTTTGATACCAAAAGTTTGGCAAACAGGGGAAGAGTAGGGAAGGCAAACTGCTAACCACTTAAAAAAAAAAAAAACCAATGCTACAGTATACAATGGATAGCAAGAACAAATACACAGAAGAGAGAGAGAGCACACACAAATGATAGCAATATATTTTATATATATTATTCCTCTTCTTGAATACATTCAAACTTCTTACAAAGTACAATGCAGATCTGCTGCTCTGTTTTCCTATTATGCCCCAATCTCTAGAGCTGTACACTATTTGTCTAGAGCCGCCTATAGGAACTCCATAGCTATCTATGCTTCACTATTGCTATTGCACATAGAAACTTCTATCCTTTGCTATATTCTCCTTCTGTTGTTCTCTATATTATTCTTCACCTTCACATTCCTCTGCTACTGTAGGATTTCACTCTTGCATTCTACATGCTCATCGGTCAACTCACATTCCCTTCTTTTTTTCTCTTTCCAGCCTTGCCAAAAAACTGGCATTCAACACAATTCAAAATTCAAACTCACCTACCGGAATGAATGTGGGCAGGTGCAAACGGTGTTGAGGATGAGATTTGGAAATCTCCAAGTTCTGACGCGGGGCAAGTGCATTAAATTGTCTGACGGAAGATTAATTCTTCCAACAGTCAGCAACTACACCTAGTGCATTAATACTAATGACAACTAATGACAACAATAATGTCATCTTATGAGCAGCAAATCTAGTGAACTCCATTATAGATGGACTCATCTTCTTTGTGCCTAGTATATCACCAGTGCTTATATGTTTTGAACTCCATCACCATAAGATCCATTCTCTGTAAGTCATTCCCCAGCATCGTTGGAATCAGCACTAAGGATACTGTTGTGATGTTCACAACACGCCCCATTATGCTCCTTAGCAAAATGGGGACCCCTGCTGGTGTTTTGCTTTTTGCTTCTGCTTGTGTTTTTCTGCTTTCTGGCGGTCTGGTAAAAATGAAGGTCAGGTGCATCATCATCATGATATTGGATAAGGTAGGTCATCATCATGAGGTTAGTTTGTCAAAAGTCCATATTTTGTTTCTGTGACCTCATATTTAGAAAGAGCTTGAAATTCCATGCAGGTTTGCCTTTTACTTCACTCGAAAATTCTTCCATATGTGAAAGTTATGCACGGTCAAAGTTTTGGTCAAACCTGATATTCGCAGGAGGATCATCATATTTTTATATCCTAAGTCATGTTGTCAACATCATCATGATCTTAGTCTATCACCCGATAAAAATCATGCAGTCGCAACATCCGGACGTCAATCTTAGGTGGTAGTGCCCTTTACCTGTCAAATGGCCTTACGCGCATTGTCAGCATCATGATTTCTTTTAGGAGGGTCATATGTTATAAACTCGGTTTTGGTTACATGAAGATGATCATCATCATCATATTTGCCCCCCCCCCCTTATAATATCCTGAGGTTCAAATATCATGATGATATCAACTTTAAGTCAAGGTAAGTTCCCCGTTGAGCGGTCTTTGTATCGCGAGCATCATCATGATATCTTTGCATCGCCTAAAATTTAAACATCATGCTAATAATGTCGGATCACCCTGACTTAGAAAATCCCCCTTCAGCATATTTGCATGCGCATGTTATAATCCTATCGCAAGGTCATCATCATGATATTTGCTGAAGTTCGAATTATGATGATGACAACTTCATATCCTCCTGATCTCCTTTTGCATAATCATGATCATCATCCTGATCTTTCACGAGGGTCATTCGCTGAAATTCGCTAAGTGATGGAGACATCATCATCATAAATCGATAAAGGGGATCATCATCTTTATATCCTCCTGATCGCCTTTTTTTGCAATATCATGATGATCACCCTATCTATTCGCTAGGGCGATATTTCATTCCTTAAACAGCATGATCATTTTTTAACAATATCACCCTAGCGAATTATCATGATGACGTCATCATGATAAATCGATGAGGGTCATCATCATCATATTGTTTTATCCTGTCCTGTTGTCAAGATCATCATGATCTTGTTTGTTCACCCGATATTTTGTAAAGTCCTCCTGCCGATGAAATACAACCTTTTGAAATATCCTGATGATCATCATCGTCACATTTTCCCTTCGGCAGGATATTTCCCAAACATGATCCGGTTGGCGAAATATCATGATGACGTCATCCCGATCTAATAAACGAAGAAGCAAATATCTTGATGATCATCATCATCACTTTTTTTCCTTCAACAGGATATTTTTTCAAGCACGATCTGGTTCGCGAAATATGATGATGATGTCTTATTCTATGTTCGACAGAAGCCCCAAATATGATGATGATCCTCATCATCCTGATCTTTCGAGAAGGTTACCTTGGCCGCAAGAGGATCATATTACATTCATCATCCTGATCATGCTCCTTAGGTGACCTGATATTGCATTTATCCCCTGATCTTAACGAATATGACGATGACGTCATCCTTAGCATTTCAGTGAAGCCCGAATATCATGATGACATCACCATCATTTTCCTTTCCTCGGCAGCATGATCAACTTCATATCCTCCTTTTCTTCTTCAACATGATGATGATGATGATGTTGTTCTTTTCCCCAATATGCAGAAGCGAAGTATCATGATTATGAAGTAAATATCGACCAACACGTTTTTTTTGACGCACCGATAGCGATAGTCATGCCGATGGGCGGGAAATGAAGCGGTGGAGTTTTAAAGTGTTTTTTTTGGCACCTCTGGCATTTTTCGGTCAGCGATGGTTGACCCGTGAGCTTTGAGCAGTCTGAACGCATTTTTGACGCGTTTTGAGAGGATTTCTGATCCGATTTCCACAATCTTGCGCAGTCACCTAGATTTAAACGCTTATTTTAATTTCCTGCTGTTTTTATGATAAATGTAAAACTTATTGCTTGTCTTGTCTTGCAGGCTTGCAGTTGAGGAAGCAGCTGGAAAGTCAACACAGTGACCTCATGGAGGAAAGAAATCCAATCTCAGGAGCAAGAAGATAAGGATAAAGTGCGAAAAGTCAAGGCCATTCAAGTGAAAGACAGAGTTGCAGCTGGAGGTATTACTACAATAGACAAATAGAAGTTATTGCCCAGCTGCCGGAACTTCTCAGAAGGGGCAATATTTCACCCAGATTTGACACGGCTCAGAGATATTTTTTGAGAGCTGGTTCACCTGCATTTATTGCTGTAACCAAGGGTTTGAACCAGGGGTTCAGTTAGGTTTTTGCTGTAGTGAGGACAATCAGAATGTTATATATTGTGCCTCTCTATACTGTAATACTTCACAATAGGGATTCTAGGAAAACACAGTAAGTTAGCTTAGCATAGTTTAGAGTAGAAGAAGGAGGTCACCTGTTTGTCTGCAGTAAGGTGCGCGTGGAATGTCTGGCTGCCTTACTGTATCTGTAAAGCTTGTAAGTTCTCTGTAGTATGATCAATGAAACTAAGAGTCATTCCTACATTGTAAATCATGTATGACTATTCGTTTCTAATACAATAGAATCTGGAGTTCTGCATCTATCTTCTGAGTGTTCTCCTGCCCTTCTTTGTGTTTTGAAATTTTTTCTTTGAGAGCTTGCAATTTTAAATGTATGTTTGTGAAAATGCTCAGAACTTACATTTAGGGTTTTTACTGTGGATTTGATCAAATTACTGTGGTATTTACATAGTGCATAACAGAAACAATTAGATCCTTCGGTAGATTAAATGAGGTATAGAGTAGATCTTTCTAACTTTTCCCAACCCATCTGAAATATTTAGCTGAAAACGTAGAAATCCAAAGGAAATTGTCTCAAATTTGAAGAAGCATGTATAACAGAGCTATAAGTAGACAGTCTTCATAAACAGATAAAAAAAGAAAGCTCCAAAAAAAATCCAAGAAAACCCTCTGAAACTTGCAGCACAGTATCACCTTTATGCAAATGAACAGAATACTTGTTGAAATCTATGACCTTTTTGCATATTCTTAGGCCAGTAAACCACAAAACAAACCTAAACTACGTAAGGCCCCTTGAACATTACAGCTTCACATTGACCAACTGAACTTGACCAACCGAACCATTGTAGACTTGGGATTAGTTGAATCTCAAATGATTCCTTCTTATCTTTCAAGTATAGTTTCAGTTCATTGTATGTGAATTTTAACTTATTGTTATGATTGCATCAAAACAGTCATCAACAGTTTTTTTGGCGCTAGAAGGAGGGCCAGAAGGGTGTATATTGTAATCATCAACAGACACCAGTTTTAGAAACATTATTGGTATCGAGATGAGTGGATTTTAACCTTTTAGACTTCCAATCTAAGAGTATCTTTAATCACTTTATGAATCTTCCCTTTAGGATCCTGGAGAAACTCTTCAATATAGATTTCTTCAACCCTATTCAAGTTTAGCACCTCAACAATCACACAAGAGCCACTCAAGTAATGGTTCATTCTTCCATCAGACGCTGTTCCCCTAATAAAGTTAAGACCATTTTCCTATGAACATGACCAAGATATGCTAGGAACAAGTCGGCTACCTGGAGAGGTAGTGCCACCGACACCTCCACCATCATTGCTCTCAAACAAAGGGACAACAACCAAAGCAAAAGCTTCTATGTATAACTTTCTCTACGAATGCAATTGAAATGTCAACAAGGTTACCCATACCTCCAAGGGCTTTGTTCAATGGCTATTCATGTGGCTCTTCAACTATATTAAGCTAAACCAAATCTTCCTTGGATACCTCCAATGACAAACTTGGGGCCAAAACTTCAAGAGGCTGAAAAATTTCTGGCTTTTCTTCTTATTGATCACTATTTGTTTTGATGTCAAGTTCTTCTTCATTATCATTTTTAGTGCTACTGATTTCTTCTTCTTTATGTATAAGCTCTTCTTTATTTAGGTCTTCAAGTGATTTTTTTTTTTTGATTGGCACTACCCCATAGAAATTTCATAGGAACTACACCTCCTTCACTTGGTCACCCACTACCTCCATGATTTGATTCGTCTTGAAGGAGGCGATAAATAGAAAGAGACCTTCTTTGTTTTCATCACTTGCAGGAATCCATTATTTCAATATTTCTAGATATTTTGCAAGTATTTTTTGATATTCATCTTCAATAGAGTAGTGAACCTCCATCCTAGGAGAGGTACTTCTAGATTTCTGAGGAAATAAAATGCACTGGTACTTCGTTTTGAAATTCTCCAGCAAAGTCACCAAAAATCTATTAGTAAACAAATTTGTCACCACTTTTTTATATCTGCTTTGCCCAATTTCTGGTGGAAAATTTCACCAATAGTTGAACAATTATCATAAATTGTTCTCTGAATGTTTTAGAAGATACAACTCCCTTTGTATGATGAGTTTAATAGTTTTTAACACTTTTAATCTAAAAGTGAGAAAGGGATTTTCTATGAATGTAGACTTGTAACAAAAACCACAGCACTCACTGCACTATAGGAAAGACTAAATTTAACTCATAATAACCAAATCATTAGACTCTTTACTAGGCATATGGAAAGAAAAGAAACCAATGAATGGACCAAAACAACCGTATCGGATTACACTTCATTGGCAAGATAAATATTTGAAGATAGGTTATCAATATTTTTATACAAAAACAAATGAAGATGATCATACATTCTATTGGAGTACAATACCACTGAGAGTGGGGGTGAATCAATGGTATACAAATTTTTACAAGACTTAGTGACCTTAAAATCTATATTTCAAAACTTTGATACAAAAATAATTCCCATTTATTGTAGATGACATCATGAAAGATTTGGACAACTAAAACAAATTGATCAAAGTCAAGAATGCATCAACTCAATGTAGGGACTGAAAATAATGACTCATTATCATAAATCTTAACACATAGAGACTAACTATGAAATATGATTGTTCATAAAGTGGACATGCACAATATCATTGTTTCAGATAGTGATATAAGACAAGTATGTGTTCATATAGACCAAAGTAAATTAAATGACTTTAAAACAAATGACACATGATAAGCAAATAAACATCAGAATCAAACTCATCAATGATAATTCATAACACAGATATTGTCCTGAGTGGAAAACCCTCCAGCGCACAAAAACCACTTGAAAAAGTGCCTCACTAACTTAACAAAAGAATCTCACTTATTACAGGCCTCATTGGCTATAGTTGCCTCACTGGCAAAGGTCATTTTTTTTGTCTCATTGACCTGACCTTTCAATACATGTTTCAATCATGAAGAAAAACAAATACAGAGGGACACTCTATTTTGCTTTGATCCAGACTAATATAACATCAATAATGCATGTACAATTTTTGCACACTCTACATCATTCACATTATATCAGTAATATATTTATAACATAACTTTTTCATTTACATATTTTCTCTATTTTATAGGTATAACCATTTTGGTGGTTCCATAACTGTCATATAGTTTTTTGGTCAAATGCCCAATTCATTTTCAGTTATTAACCATAACAGGTAAGATATGTCAAAAAAAACCCTAACTGGGGTCACAAATTCTTATTG
The DNA here is from genome assembly GCA_027924645.1 of Cunninghamia lanceolata. Taxonomy (NCBI): domain Eukaryota; kingdom Viridiplantae; phylum Streptophyta; class Pinopsida; order Cupressales; family Cupressaceae; genus Cunninghamia; species Cunninghamia lanceolata. The sequence continues at coordinate 23,367,134 of BSBN01000078.1, forward strand.
ATATCAGCACACCAAATGCAAAGATTGAACATAATAGAATATCCATGGTGTATCTTTGTCAAAACCCTAACTAGGGTCATAACCCCAATTCACATCATTAAACCAAAGATTTATGGCTGTGAAAACAATTTGCATTTTAACTAAAAAATATCTTAATAAAAACATATTTCCTTTGAATCATTCATGGACGACTATAACTGTCACCGAAATGTAAAACTCTATGCAAAAGAACACACAATCATAACAATCGCTGAAGAAAAAAGAAAATCATAACAATGTCACCTGTTACCAAAAGTCAAACTGACGAAGTCACAAAAGCCCATGTTCATTCCAGAACCTTCCATGATTACCAGCGGAGATAGATCCATGAAACCTCATGATTATTTTTCCATGTGAAACCCTATTCTCTGCCATCGAAGACCAAATAGGAAAGAAAATGCAAAATGATGCTTAACCCTAACTTTTTGCCTGAATATATTTGATTAACCAGTGCCCTCGTTAAGTTTCAAAGATCTAGTGACTTGAGACAACCAAATAATCACTTTTACCTTCATTCAACCATCAGTGACCCAGCTAGCAAGAACTTCAATAATATGCCAAGATTTGATTTGATTTTATTTGCTAGGAAATAGACCGTGGTCACCACTAAATGCCTCTTGAAAAAATTAAACATTTAAAAACCTTTATAACTTGTGAGATCCTCATGAGTGAATAACAAACAATGGAACTGAATTGTGAATATGAATAAGATGCCAAATGCCACCTTAGGAACCAATCAAATGCGAAGCCAAAATAATGATTCAGAAAAATAATATTGCTTTACCTCATTTGACATGTAAGTATCAAACTACCACAGATCATGTGATTTATGCCATTATGAAAGGAGCTCACAACTAAGACAAGTGATGCCATCATGTGACCAAAAAACCAATATCATGATAACTGAACTGAACTAATCATGCCAATCAATGATATGATCAAGGATGCCAATCAAAGGTACCAAACTAAACATGATCATCAAAGTGTGTATGACCATCAAAGATGTTTTGAACATGATCAATGCCAAACCATGTCAACATAATCAAGAGGGCCAATGCCAGATTACCAAAGGTGCCATACTGAACATGAGGTACCAAAAATACATGGTTGCAAGGTTGTATCAATCAAATGCTATCCAACTATCATCATCGCAAGAGAGCATAAGAAAAGAGAAGATCAAGTGCATAGACAATATGAACTATGAGAACATATAGGAACTACCATGTGTCAAACCAACAATAGTGTGATGTTGTATCATGAGCATGATACACAATATGAACTATGAGAACATATAGGAACTACCATGTGTCAAACAAACAATAGTTTGATATTGTGTCATGAGCATGATACCATAACAACCATGTGTCAATACCACTAACTATGAAGCATATGCCAACATGTACCAAACAACTGTATCAAACATGATCGAGTTGTGGATTGTCATCAGGGACAAACAACTAAGGGTGAAGTCAACACATTCACCATACCATATATTCAACATATGAAGAACAAATAGTAACACAAATAGTCCATGGACATACAATCCATTTTCCTTTTATTAATGAATAAGGTAGAACAAACTAATCTGTTATCCCTTTCCTCCATATATGAAATGATTGATTTCAAAATTATTTTCCCTTACCAAAAAAAAAACTTTTTGGGAGAGAGAGTCGGAGCCCTTTTACCAAAGAAAATTCACCTTTTAAATATTTCACTCTTCATGGGTAGTTAGGTAACTCTTGTAACTTCCTTTTCACCCAACCTTTCATTTGAATTATTTTCCCATTTCTTATTCACATGAAAATTTTCAATTGAAACTAACCCCTTCACACTTCGCACATAAATTAATTCTAAAAAGAATTAATTCATTTTTTACTAGCTTTAACTATTTCCCCTATCACATGGAAATATTAATGATGTTACTCCCTTTACACCATTAATTAATTCTAAGAAGAATTAATTTACCCAACTTGATACTCATGTCTACCAACTTTACGGTTTGCAGGATTTAGTTATTTTTGCACATCAAAGGGATATTATTTAATCCTTAAAGGATTAAATAAGTAAATTACAATCATTTATTTTAATAATCTTTCTTGTTGCCAGCTTGGGAATTAGCCTTTAACTATTCATAAAAAAGCAAATGAGGAAATTGTCCATGATTTTCAAACTTGCGGTTAACATCATTTATCCTTATTCTAGACATCTTTCATCCATTTGTCACCCATAATCCACATAAAAATACACTATCCTAATCCAATCCTAATCATCTCTCATCAATTTATCCTCCATTTAATCCACATCATAATCCATCCTCCATCCATTTGCCATCCATAATCCACATCATAATCCACTATTCCAATCCAATTTCATGGACATCATCCTATAGATAAATTAAACTCCATCCACATCCACTCAAATTCCCCATCCAAGACATCACCTAATCCTAGATCGAACACCCACATATAGACATCAAAGCTAGTTTGATAAATTCATTATGGAACCTAGAACATCTATGTCCCCTCATTTGTGTGAACTTCATCCCAAATCTAAATTTATAATCAAAGGATCTCTTCAAATTGACAATCCCAATCTCAATATTAGACACCTCTAGATTAAGTTTAATTTGTCATTACACGTGAGTACAACATTCAAGAAGTTTAATAGTAAAATTTAGATAAAGGCCATTCATTTTATTTAAGTCCATATTTTAAATCCCAAGCTACCTCTTTCCCATATCATAAAATCAAGCAACGTTTCAACCAAAAATGACTATTTATTCATCTCATTTAGACTTACCTTGTGAAGTTATTGTAGAACCATTCCACCTAAATTCAAGAATCGTGTAGGAACATTAGAATTCTCCTAACTTTAATTTGTCCTTACACATGAGTGTGTAAAATTGAAATAGTTTATTGAAACTCTTAGATAAAAACCATTCATTGTATTAGTTAAACCATAATATACAAGCTATGATTTTACCACTTGGACACTAGTTGACCTTTCCCTTACATATACATATTTGTGTAAGTGAATTAAAAGATAATTTGTGATGGGGTAAAAAAGGAGTAGGTCAAGGTTGTTTGATCGAAGCAGGTCTAATGAAGATAGAAATGTAAGAAGAAGAAATTAGAGAAATTCAACCTTAGAAGGATTGGTTTAACATAGTCAAGAAGAAAAAGTTCAAATTACTAATGAACAAGAGGAAGAACATGTTGGGTTTGAACAAATTCAAGATGAACTTGAACAAGGTGCATAAAAGATTGTGACTAAGAAGGAAATTCATGATACAACTTATTTTAACAATATGGAAACTCTAATGGATTTATATGAAGATGTTTTTCCAATGAGATTTCACCTGAGGGCATGTTACCTGAAAGTACAATAAAATTGCATTCTAAAATAATTTGGGATGAGGTTTTTGAAGACAAATCTCTAATTGGAAGAGCACAATTATGTTCTAAGTTATTTAGGTGAAAAGAAATGACCCCTTTTTAGAGTTGCTAGAGGTTGATAATAGGGAGATTTTTTCTTCAGAAAAATAGATAATAGTTGGAAACTTGCAAGAAGCTTTGAACTCTATTCAAAGTACAATTCAAACAAGTGATTTTAGTGTGACACGCAGGGCATTAATGACTATGATTTTAAGTAAAAAATTATCGCATATGAGATAGGTGAAAGCAATTGGAAAGTTACTACATGTATCTCAAAAAACTATTCAAAGATATATTTCAAAGAGAAATAAGCTTGATGAAAACATAGAAAATAATTGGGTAAATATTTGTAGGGCTCCCAAAGGAGATAGAATTTTAGAAGATGTGAAGAAAAAAGCCATTGAATATTGGATCAACCACTCTCGTGTTTCCTCTAATAGAAGGGATACTATACAAGTAATAGGTGAAGATGATAAAAAGTATCCTCATGCAAACCATTTTGTAGATACAACATAAAGTGAATGTTTTGAATTATTCAAACAAGAATTTTCATAGGTAAAGATATCTCAAATGGTGTTTGAAAAGTTGTGTCCATGTTTTGTATGCATAAATAAAGTATGTGAAACTTGTTGTTGTCAGAATCATGTTGAATTCCATCTACAACTTCGATCATATAAAAAAATTATAACAATGGCTCATCCAAATATTATCATCCATGCAAGTACAACACAATTTATGAAGTCCATTTTACGTGAAAAATAGAAGTTTCTGATGAATTCAATGTTAAGTGTATCAAAAATAATTGTGTAAATTGTGGAGATTTGAAGAAGCTTCATCTGATTGAAAATATTGATCATTCAATGGAAACTGTGTGGAAAACATTTGAATATGATAAATACATAACCAGGTTAGGATTTGAATCCAAAAAAAATATTCTCAAATAAAGTGAATTGCCCTACAATGAGTTTTTGAACAAATTTTATAGTATCATATATCTGTATATCAAGCATTGTCATGGTGTAAGATGGAATGGAAATCAATTTCATGAGTCAAATAATTGTTTTCCACAAGGTTGTATTCTTCAAGTTGTGGATTTTTTCAAGACTATACATTAGTCCTTGAAGAGAGATTTAGAGTCAATATTCTCATTCAAAGTAGGTCACAATCTTCGTACATGTTTTTTATAGACATGCTAATTTTCAAGTTTATGGTGTACAAAGTAGCCCACATGAACGAAATATCATCAAAGAAGTTTATTTTTATATTAGTGATGATATTGGTCATGACAGAAGCTATGTAGCCCATTTTTTTTGAATATTTGTTGATAATTTAAGACAATGTGGCATACATGCTTCAACTCACTAGATTTGGTCAGATGGATGTGCTGGTTAGTGTTGAATTTTTTTTCTTTCAAATTTTATAAATTATTTCTAAATTTTAAACAATTTAATTTGTATATTCATAATCTTTATTTAATCTAATGGTTGTAATGCTCATTTGTTTACTTTATAGGACAATTCAAATCTACAAAATCATTTAGCTGGTTAAGCCAACAACATGTGAGACATAGTATAAAATTTGTGTGGAATTTTTTGAAAGTGGACATGGAAAATGAGAGCATGATGGAGGTTGTGCATGTGTGAAGTTTGCACTTCACCAAGATGAGCTTTTTAGTAACACCATATGTAGTGCCAATAAAATGTTTGAATGGTGCAATCTACTTATTTTCGAGACCGTGAAGGAAAAAGTGGCTCAATAAGTACCAAACGTTGTTTTCAGGAAATCAAAACTCTTTATAATATATTGAGAAAATTACGATTTGTAGAGAACATGAATCTTGTATTTTTTGCATCTGTATTTATTTATGTTTAGTACATGTACATGTTTTGAATTTAAATTTAAATTTCCATGATTGTAGATATTGATTTCTCAAATCCTTATATTTGTCAAAAAATTATTGGTATTAGAAGACTTCATCAAGTGATGACTACTGGACATAGAAAACCACATGCAATCCAAATGAGAGAAAAATCATGTTTTTGTGTAGACTCTATTGAGAACAATGCAAATGCTCTACAATGTCAACATGTTATTGATGTATATGTTTCAGAATGGGAAATGAAACAATTAGCTTCAATGCCTCCTTGTGAGGATAATGATAATATAGATCTCCATGATCCTTTATGTTCAGCTGATTTTGAACATGTATATGATCTAGTTGTTGTAGGTAAATGTTATTTACAAGTATGTTGATTATTTTAGTGAAATTGTCTTTCTCTAACTAAGTATTTGAATTGAATTTCAAATTTGTGTATTTTTTGTAGGAGATATCTTTGCTATGTTTGCAAATCTTGACAATACTAAAGGTGTAGATTACTATATACTCGGATGCGCACAACCAAAATACAATTTGACAGAATCTATGATAGATGGTGATGGACAAGAGTATCCCACCAAATTAGTTGTTGTTAAAGGTACTTATTATCAACAAATGAAGATAGATAAAAGTAGTATTATATTTGTTGATTATTTTCCAAGACAAAAGGTTCTACATTAAAATCACTTAGTTATAGAAACACAATTAATTTTGGAAACTTTATGAAAAATAGGATGTATCCAACAAAATATGAAGTTGAGTACTAAAGGCCATGAAAATATTTTAGAGATAATAAAGGATAGAGATGATCTAGATTATGTGTGCCAAGACCTAAGTTTTTGATAAAAGAGGTAAAATGGGTTTTGGAGGGACCCCAAAACCCTTACATCAAAATGTTGTCCCAAAATTTAAACATGAGTAGATAGAAGGCAACACACAAAAAACACAAACAAAAAAAACACGGTCCTAAAGATCAAATACTCCACAACTATTGCCAAGAAATAGTAAGCAAAAAACAAACAACAAACCAATAGAGAACCACCAACAAGGTCACATGTTCTTGAGAGTCTCGGTTGCTACCAACTCCTACTTGTAGAAATCCTCATGTAGCTTAGTGAACCCCAAGAGCTCAACTTTCTTTGCTTCAAAATATTTCTTTTTTCTTCCCTGAATCAATGAGCTCGAACCTCCCTACTCACTAGTCTTCCCCTGTTTACCACTTCTACCAGTCTCTTTATGCTTTCTTTATGCTCTTTATGCTACCAAGAGCTAAGTTAAATGTATTTAAATTACATGTGTCTCTCATCATCAAGAACATATTTCTATTTATAGATGAAATATATTTATTCTCTCATTTTTTGGTCTCTTTATGCTTTCATTGAAGCTCTTTGATCCTAGACTAGTTGTATTAATTAGTAAGTCCTTGTAAGGATTTACATGTCAAGCAAGACATCATTTCTATTTTATCAATGTATTAAATATGTTCACAATAGTGAAGAGGTTAAATTTTCTAGAGATTAGTACATGCTTTTATTATAATTAAGTTATTTTACTATAAATACTTTTATATATACTACAAGCATAATGGCAAGAAAATTAAGAACATATACAACAATTTATAATTCCTAAAGGGCTTACAATGATTAGCACCAAAATGAATTATATGTAGATTTGTATTACAAAGTAGTTCAAGAATCTACAAGGCCAAATGAAGTACAAGTGGCACAAACTACAATTCATAAATTGAAGAGATTGGATCAATTTGGGAAGGATTGTTCCAACATCATTTGTAGATACTTTATGCTTTTGTTTTCTTAATGTATGTTGTTTTTTGTGTTCTTATTTTAAATGTGGATTTATGCTATTATTGATATTATCAACCAAATTGGGAGTAACTAGTTTTATATTAGAAAAACATAGAAATTATATAAGCACAAACATGTAATTAGATAAGAAAATTTTGAAAATTACAATTTAAACTTTGTCAAATTTCAATTTAGATTCATGCATTACTTTCATTTTTTAATGTATCTTACACTTGTAATTATAGAATGTTGTTGTATCCCATATTTATAATAAATATAAAGGTGGGTTTATATTGATTAAACTAACCACTTAAAATATTTAGTTCACATCTCTCAATTGTATACTAATTGTTTGGTGAAGTTATAAGTTATGTAAGGAGGAGTATTTAAGTTACAAATTTTATTTTGACTTGGACTATTAATATTGTAGTTAATAAAGTAATTTAACTCTTATAATTAATAATGTCCAACTAATTCATAAACAATGAATTTGACAATGTTTCTCATCTTATAATCTTTGGAAGTCCTAAATCTGTTCTTATTCCAAAATAAAAAAAGATAAAAACCTTTATTCAACTTCATTTCAATGTATTTGTTATAGGTTATGGGGGAAACAAAAGCTCTAATACATTATGATCCTTCATTGTAATTCAAAATGTTCACATATTAGAATTTAAAAATAATCATAATTCTTCTTCTTCTCATCTCAAAATACCTCACTAGGCTTAGTCCTTGATTCGAGACTCTAATTTGGAGACTTATTTTCTTACTAAATTGACTAGAAGTCAACACATTTTTCAATAAGGACATTAATGAAGAGATATTTAATTTTTAACTATGTCAATTTAAATATGATTTTTGGCAAAAATGAAAAAAATCCTTGAAAGATATATTAAAAGAAATTGAAAGAAACTAAAAGATCTATATTACAAGATACTAAAAGATATATATTACAAGAACAATGTATATATATACATGCTAATAGATAATATTGAAATAAATTGATTAATATTTAAACTTGATTTTTGGAATAAATGAAAAATTTAAATTTGAAATATCTATAAATTACTTTCTTAAATTGTAAATGTCAAATTAATTTTGAAATATCATAAATTTATATTGGAACATACATAAACAACATATATATATCAAATATAAATGTACAACATATATATAAATTATCCAATAAAAACTCAATTGCAGTAGCATAACTCTATAACAAAACATCTAAATGTGCATATGTATCATATATAAAGAAATGCTAGACATGCTACATATAGTGTATAGATCACATGTGACAAATAACAAACAAAACATAATGAGCTATAACAAAACATGTAAATGCAAGTAGGTATGATATAAAGGCATGCCACATGCTACATAATATAAATAAGTCTAGTTCAAACATAATTGTATAGATGTGATCTAAATAACAAAAAAATAGTCTAACAACATCATGAGAACCTCCTATTGGTGGAATGAGCCTCACTCAACCAAGGACTAAAATCATGTGTTGAGGCATGTCCTGAGCCCTATCCTGAACCCTGTGTAGATCCCATCCATCTATGAATATCTGACTCATGTGTAGATCCCTGCACATAAAAATTATCTCTATTATTATATGTTAAAAAATATGAAATCTAGTACTTGTACAAATTTTATCTAAAATATTTTACCTCACATCCCTCAACCACATCTTGTGTCTACTGCAAAGTGTCAGGTCCCACCACTCTAGTCGATCCCTGATGTAAGATTGATTTTAAGAGTCAACACACACACAATGTAAAACTAAATTTTATAATTTAAATATATAGTTTATAACAAATTTACACTAGATTAAATGAAAAAATTAATATACACCTCATCATCAACAACCTGTGTAGCTCCCTGAATGACTCTCTCAATCCCACTAAGGTTAGATGAATTGAAGGTCGTCACAACAACATCAAACATAAGTCCACATAATGATCCTGGTGGAAAATGTAGACTAACAGTAGTAGGCTGTGGTGAAATCTGTTATGAAGGCACTGTAGAGTGACCTCCTAGAGTGACTTGACCTCCCCCTATGCCTTGTGTGGCTATGTGACTATGTGTATTAGTATGGTGTCTGACATATGCAGCCACAACATCAAGAGGGATCTCGTAATCTACACTGATAAACTCATACACATCTAATAGATCCTATTTGAGACATGTACTCAATCTACAAAGTGCATCCTCTCTAGTAGTCTGTGCCAAATCATGTGGTGAAACTATGTAAGTGCAGATGAAAGGATCATAACTTGTGGAAGTGGCATCAAATGAAGATATGTTGGTGCATGGGTGTAAGATGTATCTACTAACATGATCATATGCCAAGTGGTCAATCTCACTAGCAATAGTACCTAAACTCTAAAAAATGACCTATCTAGACGATGCAAGTGTCAGCTCTACTATTCATCATAGATTCAACCTTTTGGGAAGTACTAAAAGGTTGGGACCAAATAATTCCCTCTTATCAATGGGTGGTGGTATCTCAAGACATCTGAATTGATGTTTTTTAGAAAGCCTCCCTCTTCCCTATCTAGCATGTGTAGGGATAGATGTGTAATCAAAATCAAAATCTAAATGAACATGTACATATAATTGTTTACAACAATATAATGGCAACTCATCATTATGTGGCCATCGATGATGTCCTGCCAATCACTTAGGGTATATAAGTGGTCAAACAACGAGATCTATGCACTTGGTCATGGGATAGCCTCAAACTCTATCTTGTCCAATATTGTGTGGAAACATCATATGAACCATATCTAATGAAACAACCCTATTAATTGCTGGTTATTTCATAGTCCCAGTAACACTACTAGCGAGTGACACATAAAAATCCTCAATACTGACATCAACATATGGGTTATATGATTTGACATTCTCTACCATATGGCTATGCTGATCTTGAATAGCCATCAACCTATCTCTATTAGACAAGTTTGGTGTATTAAAGATGGTATTGTCCAAATGTGTCAAAGCATTATTAAGCCTATCAATAGTACTTGCTGATGCAGAGGTATTGGTAGTATTAGATGGTACTCACATAATCAATCTAGACTTCTAGGTTTCCTCCTTAGTGCTTCCAAAGGTAATGTGACACAAGCCTATACTAGGCTGTTCAAGAGACTGACCTAGCCTAGGACCTCACCCTGGTGTCCAACAACATAGGCTACTCAATTCTCTTTTGGGGAGTCTCTACTCAACCCAACTAACAAACACATACACCTTCCTAATCACACAACCAACTACCAATAGCTCTACCAACAGGATCTTCACACTACAACCAGCATATAGTTGTCAAAGACATGACCAATACAAGGTCTCTGACCCAATAACTAAGTTCTGTACCTGCAAGGACAGAGAACAACAAACAATAGCATGACTATCCTATGATAGTGTCTCAAGAGGCTTATTCCTTGTAGCCCTTGGAACTGACTAATCCAAGGATAACTTTCCAAACCTCCAAAGGACAATCAGAACACATTACACATTCCAATACCCATTAAGGACTTAAAACCGCCCACCAATGTGCAGGGCCATACTTTGCCACAGGCGTCCAATAACAACAAACTGTTCTTTTTAGGGAATAGGCCTAGTTTGAAGCCTTTACAAAGGAAGTGTGTCACATCCACGTGCTCAGGACTAGACAAGCATCTGTACAGCCATGCTTTCATCTACAAATACCATTCACAACCTACCTTTGGTCATTCTATTGACTGTGCATCGAAAACACAATAATTTCCACCAATTGCATATTAACTAGTGACCATGCAGACTAGTTAAATTCATGCCAAGGGCCCTGGAGTGAGGAGTGCAGCCATTGTTAATACCAAAAACATGAGATGTACACTATCTCCCTCCATCCTACTAAAAATGGTTGGTGCCTTTCAGAGGACAGAGGAGAAATGGCCCATTTTAACACAAAACCCTAGTTTTGGAGGGTTTCAAACTAGTTTGCACAAAATGATTCAAAGCTAATAGCACAAGGGGTTTCAAAAGCTCTAACTACACTTAAATGAAAGGTATTTCACAATGTTAACACATTTTCTAGGTTTCAGACTCCTTTCTATCCATACAGAGCCATACTATACGACTGTCTCCAAGGAAACATAGAAAAAACAGTCTTTTGCACTCCAAAAACTTCAGAATTTCATTATTCTTAGTATGTTATTACATTGTCCTGCCTATAGAAGGCTTGAAGGATGTTTCTCTTCCTCCACCAACCGTACAACTGCTGGCCAAGAGTAGTTAGTCATTGTAAACTACTTCCTTCACAAGAAACCACATGTTTCTTAAGTGAAGTTACATTCTACTTGACCATATCAAGGTCTATATTAGACAAATCGACCAAATGGACCAAGTCCTTATTACAACCTAGGAAAATGGCTTGCAAAGCCTTAGGGAGAACAATATAACATGATAACAAAACATGACAATTCACAAAAATGCCTAGAATTGGGAGCTCCTGCACCACTTGCATACAAGTCGCTCATAGAAATATGTATATCGGTAGGCTTAGGATTAGTGACGTAGGGGAATTCTACCCTCTTGCAAAAAACAAATCTTTCACAAACACACAACACAGGCAATGGTCTACCCAAATCCAATACAAGATTGCAACAAAACTCTCTTCCATTTTATTGAAATTCAAAATAAAATTCACAATCATCAAATAGTATTACATTATCTGCAATACAATATTTTTATTCTTATCCATTTTTGGCCTCTTTATCTCTTTCCTTCCTTATCCTACTATCCTTGGTACTGTCTACTCTTTTCTTTTCAACCTTGACATTGTGTTTTGTTCTTTGTATTCAAGGATGTTGCATATGTGCTGTCATTGATGTCGATTGTGGTATGGAGTGCTACATTGTAAGTGATATCACCAGATATGTCAAATGCAAATTGCAGGAGTATGGTGATTAGTGAACATAGTAGAATAAGTGATTAGAAGTGTAGTGAGATAGAGAAGTAAAGTGATGAATATATCCCGAGGTGATAAGAGGAGAAGACAAAGAAGAGATTGATCACAAAAGTTGTGAAGTAAAGGAGATGGATTAGTATCATCTATACAGAGCCTTACATTATCTTCTGAAGTTCATGTGTAAGTCCATTTCTTTGATATGTTGATTGTATTTAAATTGTTTGATGAGTTTGAGTTGTATTCATGCTACATGTTGGTGTTATGAACTCATGGTGTCTACAACTTGATTAAGAAAGTTATAAAAAGATTCAAGGAAATTGTGTAAGTTTAATACAAGTCAGGAAAGATGTTACAAGCTCACAAGATGGTACTACATTCTACCACTATTGAAGGTAAGGAACTACGGATTGGATTAATGGCTAGATATTACATGAGCAGGAATCCATGTTTCAAGTTTAAAACCATAAAGTTCACCGCAAGGAGTTTGAGAGATAGAAGAATGAAGATACTATTGAAACAGAGTAAGTGTAATCACAGAGAGATAGGAGAATGCTCTGCACTTCTCCATAGATGAAGATATGATGTTGCAATTTGGAGAACATGTATATATAATTATTAGGTGTGCAAGTGTCAAGTTTCAAGTGATAATTTGTACTACAAATTCTTCTCTAGAGTTAGCTCTATGAAGATAGGTTTTTTTGATGATAATGATAAGTAGAGGAAGAAAGAAGAAGACACTGCAGTTCACCAGACATTGGTAATTAGCCTTTTTGATTGAACACCAAGCTCATATCGTTGGTTGGTATGTGCTTTTCAAGTTTCAAAGGTTTATGTTCACTGCAAGTATGCTTTTCATTGTTCTATCTTAATACTATGTGAGAAGAGTTCTTAAGGATACCAGAATTAGATTTTATGGGTTTACACCAATATGTGATGATTTAAAATGGCAGGGGTGTACATGGATGATTTACAGATCATATAATTCTCTTTGTGTGGTCCGCATGATGTACCATTGTCTCCTCCAGTACTACTTTTGGTGTGGACCTTAATATAAGGAAGGGTAAGTGTTTGTTGTGCCAACTTGATGTATTTTGGTGATTATGTCGCGTGTTTTGGAATCTACACCAGTGTAGAAGAGTGTCCTAAGGTAAGATAGGACTTGATTATGTCTTTCTCTTGAAGTGCATTGAAATTTTATTTACCACATATATTTGAGAGCTAACTATTATGACCATTACATGTTTCATGCTACACGTTTCATCTTGGCCGACCAAGGAGAAAGATTTTGAAGCTTGTGGAGGATATATATAAAAGATCAAAGTTGTTGAGGGTTTTATGAGTGATCTATGGTGTGACAATGTAGTGCCCCTCCATTTTCACTTTGGATATGTCAGATCAAGGGGGGGTTTGTAAACAGGAAAAGGAGAACTGGGGAAAGGGACCATGGATTGAAGATATTGTTTTCAATTGATCCAACATTATTCAAGGATATCCTTTAGGTATGATTACAGATTTGTGTTCCAGTCCTCTTGATTCAAATCTGGTATGATCCTTATCGATGGCTCTTGTAGGGTTTTTGGTTAAGATATTAAAAAAAAATTAATGTATGTTGTTTGAGAGGAGATCTTTATTGCGCTATACATGTCTCTAACATCAATTCATTACTAAGATGTTTCAGGTTTATGTTCTAGTTTGATCGATAGGGGTTTTTGTATTGGAAAGGTTTCTTGAAGGTTCAATATGAGTAGCCTGTGGTTGTCTATATTAATATAATATGACTGATATTTATATCATTGCATAAAGACAATGTTTTTAGTTAAAGTTGTTTGATTTTAGTTGGGAATTAGACTACATGAATATTTGCCTTATTTGAGAGTTTGCTTGCATCTTGAGAATTTATGAGTTAGCCATAGTGGCCTATTTGTCATTACGTATACCATGCTTCATAATGAGTAAATTTACCAAATTTAGTCTTCCAGAGATATTGGCATATTGGTATTTTATTTATTGGTAACTGAAGTATTACAAATGTAACTGTGATCATGCATTGTGCATTGCTAAATATGGCATTTGGAGAGAAAATGCCAACTGTTACATTTGTTTTGCGAGTTCTTTTCCACAACCATTTTATCTATTTTGAGACAGTCGACGTTAATTTCTGCCACACACAAATAATAAGTTAGTAAATATATTCCTAGCATGGGAATGGAGGGAGGCAGGAGAGCATTTGGGGAAAATGCATTTCTTTTATAGACAGATCGAGGCTTCGAGATAGGGGGAGGATTCTTTCAGGGGAGAAAATCTATAGACAAAGAATCAAAAGAGAGTTACACTCTGCATAAGGAAGACCAAGTGTAGGATCTTGTGGCAAGATGTATGTGTTAAGGGGAGAATGGAGCCTCTCGCAAACTCAAGAAAATTCTGGTATGCAATTGTAGATGTTATATATGAAATTTAAATGGAATTAGACTATGTGTTTCCACCATTGTTACGATTTCTTAAGAATTCGGTATTTCCACATTTTCCTTTTGGCATGCATGTCAATGAACACATTTTAGCTATATTGTACATTGAGATCTAGCTTCTTTCACCCTGCTCCAACTCCTAGTTAGCACGGGCGAGGTGGATGTTGGAAAAGGTAGAGGAATCGGGTTTTATTTCACCTGCCGAATGCATTTGATTAAAAGTTCTTAGCCTTGTTCAACAAATCCATTCCATAGATTTAAACAATTAATCTTCTTTGACTGGGTACTGGTTTCATGCTTCCACATTCTTCTAGATATCTACTAGAGCATTTCAAGCTATGAAATATAACTGGCTCCTACCTGCAATAATTGTATTTGTTGGGAAGTTTCTTCAATAAATCCATTTCGAGTGTAATCTGAGATCATTGTGAATCATTGCATTCCGAGATATGACATCATCTCATTGTGGCATTTCTGTGAAAACCCTTAGCGCCTCGTCCAGATTCCCATATTGTGCACATCCTGTAAATCATTGCTTTCCATGAAATGATATCTCTTTGAGGAATTTTGTCATACAGACCGCGCACCTTCTCTCTACTTTCTCAGTTTGCGTACATGGCTTCTAGGGCTGTTACAACTTCTATTTTTATCCAAGAGTTCCCTTCCGTTACGTTTTGATGGATGTCCCTTCCTTATTACTGGAGATCTTTTTTTATTACTAGAGATATGTGACAGGGCATAAGAGAATAGTATAAGCTGATTTAATTCATTTAATCTCCATAAGGGTATTACCCCTGTTTAAATGATGAAATGATTCACGCCTTTCTCACAACACTTCCTCTTGTAATTTTTCTTTTTGGATATTAATGTTTCCTTGCATGCAGACTAACGTGAGGGCACTCTAAAGTATGTTACTGGTATTATTATCTAACCGTATGTGTGTCTTGTCTGCATGAGATGTTGGCTTTATCTCTGCAAATTTTACTACTTAGGTTCCCAAACCAGTTATCATTTCATTATATTTGTCTTGAAATACTCTACAACCATAATGACTGATTTTAATAAATTTAAAGGTGCTTTGATCTTGCGGTAGGGTTGTGGAATTGATTGAGAATTTGTCATTCCTTCTAACTCGATCCCTAACCTTGTGCCATTAGACTGTTTTTCCTTGTTGTGATTATTTCATACCTGAATTAGTATCCTACCATCTTAGCATGAGCATGCCATTATCTTAGCCGAGTGATGCTCTTAATGCTAAATTTAAGAAAATATTTTCATAATTACGTAGAATTCATTAACTTGAATTCTCGTTATAGAAGATCGTAGTTGCAGAAAATAACAATAATGAAGAGGAAACATTGCATTTTATCACAACTCTTAGTCAAATCTTTCCACATTTACCATCATATGATGGATGTTCATACTCTTTTCTAACGCTCTAGATGAGCATAGTACACAGGTTACTCGTAAAGGCTGCAAAGTCTAGATTATTTGTCGATAGCTCTTGCTTTTATATATATATACGTTAACCTCCATTTGATGTTTCTAAATTTTGAACTAATTAAGGTTCTCTTTCTAGTAAGGAAATTGCTTAAATGATTATGTATTGGATACCGATACAAATTGTAGATTTCCAAGTTTGGCGTCAGCTCTCTCTATTTATTTATTTAAGTTTCCATAAGTCATACGGAATGAAAATAAAGAAAAAAAAATTCTTATATCCTTGAGTATAGTCATTTCAATAAACTCTTAAGGCTTTTTTGTTCTAATATTAAAGCCTCATCAATTCTGGTTAGTAATCGGTCCTTTTTAATGAATTAGTTTAAGTAAATGGTCTTAAGCATTACATGAATTTCTAATTTAATCTTCTACGTTTTCATTTGATTTTATCATGGAGTATAGGGTGAAGATAAGTAAGGATAGAATAAGGGGTTTAGATTTGATTTTATGTATGTGCTTAGTTCAAATTATGTGTATACCTTTTCGCTAAAAGAATAGAGGATTAAAGTTTAGTTGGAAAACCTATTTGATAGATAAATGTTTTTATTCTTTTTCATATATTTATTTTCTTTAATTTTTATTTTATTATTTTATTAGAGCTTGGCAAGGTTGGGTTAAGATAAGAGTATATCAACATAATCATTAAGTAAATTGTGAATTTTATGATTTGGTTGGAGCTATTAAACTTTTGGTATGATATTAGTTTTTGGTTAAATTAAGATTGTTCTTTTAAAATAAGTTCTTGGTTGATTATCTTCTTAGACTCTTAATTGATACTAAAGTATCATTGCTAATGCATTTCATATCAAGGCAAGGTCTTAAGAATGAGAGATTTTTCTTGTTTAATTAATGTTTTTTATTTATATGATCTAATTGTTATGTAGTAGTCCTTTAAGTCTTTAGATAGAAAAATTAAAATCTAATGTATTTGTGATTTTGTAATATGTTTGCCCATTTGTTGATGTGATATTATGTTGGTCTAAAACCTATATTTGTGGTATGGTGGTTTTATAGACCCATACATTCAATAGCAATATTGTATTATGAAGTATACTATGTCTTTGGAATCATATGAAGTTGCATGGTATTTACTATGTGAAGAGATAATAGTTCATGAGAAAATAATGGTGCCTTACTATCCACTGGTCTCTTAAATTGTACTTTAGATTATAATCTCTTTAATTACATTGAGATTTATTTGAATTCTTGATTTGATAGGCTTAAATTTAACTATTGTATCTAACCATATTGCATAGTTAATAGTTATAAATTGGGCTCTTTATAATGCTTTCATTGAAATATATATACTATATCCTTAGATTATTTTTATAGATAGAAAATCAACTCTAATAAATATGTTTTTTTTTGTTATTTTATTATTAAGTTCACTATGGTAATGATGTTAGGAAATAAGTAGTCTCCTTTTATTTTCAAACTATCAATGAGATTATTTAGTCATGTTCAAATTATTAGAAATAGTAGTATACCAAAAAGGACAATTAGATTGAATTACCCAGGTTGGTAGAGATAATTGTAAAAAAATGAAATACCTTTCTATTCTCTTCCTCACTTAAAGATTATACTATATTGGATTATGAATTTAGCATAGAACTTATCTTAAGAATGGAGAAGTAGGTAGTTGTTTTCATTGAAAGAGGATATAATTTTATTTTTTATCTGCATGATCAAGATAAGCATAGTAGTGGTATATATACTTGTTTCCAAGAAGACTATTTATCTTTTGAAATTTTATGACAATGGTGTGAAGAAGGTAGGTCTTATACCTTTTTGTCCTCAAGTATGGATTGAAATGTGAATGTGTATCTAAGGTTGTGAGGAGGTCAATTTCATGACAATAAAATCCTAGAAGTTTTAAATTGTTGCTAGTATCTTGTGGTTGAAAGTCCAAGTCCCCAAACTACGAAGTCTCTATGCTACGCATATGTAGGAAAGGCCATTATGAGCCCCCGAGACATTAGGTCGGCCCCTCAAGGCCTTAGGCTTGTATTTTATGCAATGGATATTTGTTTTGAAATTAATCACGTAGGACTAATGTCTCTTTAGATGTGCAGTTTGAGATCTATTGACATGCAGGATTCAGGAGCTAAGGACGCACCTTTCCTTTTGGTGAATAGATGACTATCTGATAGTATAGGTAACTATGTATAAATGTGTATGAATTTAATTGAAAATTTGTACCTTACATTTCCTATTCGATGAATATTGATATACACCATTATGTAACATGAAATTTACTAAGTTTAATCTTGTAAATTGTTTCTATTATTTCATTAATTTCATTATGGTTAATACTAAGATTTTCTAGGGTAGACATTACAACTTGTGCGTGAGTGTATCCATCTTGTGCATTCAGATTTAGAACAAACAATGGCCATTAGTTAGATCATGTAATATAATCATGTTTTGAATGAGTTATGTATGTTGTTGGTTATTGCTTAATTTCAATAATGCAGTCATGTTATCCCTAGAGATGTAGTTAACTTGTTGTGTCAGACTATGTTAAATTGGTTAATGCTATTACCAAATAAAAAAAATTCTGCATTTTTATTGCGTTAATTGACTTATCTCTAGGGTTGAATGGCAGGGCATTACATTTGGTATCAGAGCCAGGTTCTTAGCACTGGGATCTTTGGTTAAGGTTGGCGTCCATGATTAGTTATAGTGAATCTTTTTATGCATGTGATAAGAACTCTTGTGTTGGATAACATGCTTTAATCTAAGCACCTAGATTGATGTGATACATAGAAAGGAAGAGTGGACAAAAACTGGAAAAGGGAAGAGGATATTAAGTAATGTTATAATTTTGCCAAGGGAACCACATTGGTTATGAGAATAAATGTACTTATGGTAGTAATGAAAATCATGTATGAAAATGTAAGTCTTCCCCTATAAATGTAAGAAACCAGTAACTATGCATTGGTTGAGTGTTGTGAATACCTCGTACGTGCTTTGTGTGCCCATAGGATGGTGATACTAAGTACCCATCCATGGGGAAAATGTGTATTTTAGGTGTGGGATCAACCATACCATCATGTGTGTTTGTATGTTTGTTACCTGATTGAGCACCAACCCTTGTGTGGTTGAAAATATATATGTAAAAGAGTAGCCAAAAGTTAGATGCATAGATTCTCCTCTTTTGGTTCTCTAGTCCCTAAGTCTATGAAGGGGTAGTAGTAGCCACAAAGTTCCTTGGGTGGAGTGTGCAGCGTATGCTTATGATGGCGCAGAGTGGTCCCTCGCTTAACCGAACCTGAGGAAACATACTCACTACTTCCCCTTATGATGGATCAGGGTACTTGAACAATAAGTGTTAGCCTAATCCTCACAGTTCT
The DNA here is from genome assembly GCA_027924645.1 of Cunninghamia lanceolata. Taxonomy (NCBI): domain Eukaryota; kingdom Viridiplantae; phylum Streptophyta; class Pinopsida; order Cupressales; family Cupressaceae; genus Cunninghamia; species Cunninghamia lanceolata. The sequence goes on from BSBN01000078.1 coordinate 23,386,563, forward strand.
TGAGCTTCTGGATGGTATTTCTTGGACGATCATTTACCTTGTCTTCACGAAAGGTATGATATATCACGAGTTGTCAGTTGGGGGACGGGGTCTAAGACCTACATGGACAACCCAACTGGAACTATGTGATGACATGAGTCGTCACTTAGGGGCTGGGGTCTAGGACCTGCATGGATAACCCAAGTAAGGCCATGTACCCCATGTATATTTTGAGGTCCGGCATGTGGAGGGAGATTTGCGACCCATACTAAGACCAATCCCATATCTGCACATGTTCCGACATGATGCAATAGGTACAATGCCACACCCCACTAATGTTCTGACACAGTGCTAGTCATGATGTCGTGTTGCTGATGGTAGCGAGTTGGGCTTGAGGACACAATGCCACGTGCTTAGACAAATGAAGGTGCACTATGAGATTGTGTTATAGCCTACTTGTGTGATGAGCGTAATGGGGCCTCGCACACTTGTAGAGGGATACTCATGTTTGGTTTCAACAGTGTTAGGTTGGTTAGCATATGGGTAGGTCCTATCTCTAAGGCCCCTCTTTGATATTGTCGATATGACAGGGTAGTTGTACATTTTGATTTGCTGCAGACTCTTGGCATGGCGAATTATGTGGTTGGCCAACTTGGTTATTTAAGTTTGATGTAGACCCATAGATGTTATATTTATATGTGTATGCACTTGGATGTTACATACTTATTTAATTTTATGTGATGATGTCAGATCTTTCTCTATATATGTAAGTAGTATGTTGTTTTTGACTTAAGGTTGTATATATGTAATCATTGACTTTCTTGGCAAAAGTTACTTACTTTTTGTAAATGGCGTCATTTACTGATTATATGTATCTAGTTGTAGCTAGAATTGTGATATTTAGAGTTAGTGATAATGAAAAATGTATGTGGATTCTTTTATGTGATCTAGCATTAAATTATTTATACTGATATATGATGTAGCTGTGGTTAATTTTATATTTTTGTTTTGGCTATTTATTGTTAATTATATTGACAGTGTAACATTAAGTGTGTAGGAAGCCAATGGAAATGGGGAAAACATGTGGAGTTCCATTGGGTGCATTCATTTAATAAAAGTATGTGGTTCAACTCCATTTAATTAGACATCAATGGTTAAGATCAAATGAATAGTTAAGAAATATTTTAGTGAAATTAGGTTATTTATGTGTAGAACCCTAAAGTATAGTTATAAAACAAATTTAAACCCTAATAATTTTTTTTATAAAATAGCTGTGAAAATAAATCAATAAATAAAAATATGCATGCTTTGTAAAGAAAAAATTTAGTGTTATTTTATTTTACGAAATTAGGTTATTTTTGAGATTTTAATTTTTTTTACTCAAAAATCTAGTCTCATGAAAAATACTTTTATTTTGGGGATTTCAATTTTATTTACTCAACAGTGAAAAATCTAGTGTGATGGAAAATATTTAAATGAAGTGATGCCATGTTCCTAAATATAGTTAGTAAAATCTTAAAAATATAATGCGCTTATCATATACTTTTCCCTTTTTATTTGATTTCATAAAACCCTAATAAAATATAGTTATAAAAAGTATTAAACATAAATAAAATAATAAATTAACTGCCACTCCCTTTTCATAAGGCAATATTACGACCATTATTGTAATGGATGTGCATTAATCACCCTTTTACCAATTAGATTAAAGAAAAATATTTTTTTAATTTGTTATAATATTTGCTTAAAAATATAATGCACTTCCTTATCGTATACTTCTCCCTTTTTATTTGATTTGATAAAACCCTAATAAAATATAGTTATAAAACATTATTAAACATAAATAAAATAATATATTAACTACCACTCCCTTTTCATAAGGCAATATTACGGCCATTATTGTAATATGTGCATTAATCACCCTTCTGCCAATTAGATTAAAGAAAAATAATTTTTTAATTTGTTATAATATTTGCATCTATACAATAGCAATAGCTAAATATGTTTTAAATAGAAAAACTATTTCATTTCTCATTGGCTACAAAAAGAATTATTAATAACTAATTAAGAACATGCCTCTACTTATAGTTTACTTGACACAAGCTCATTACCTAGAGTGATTTTGTTTTATGGCATGAGAAAATTTTAAAGCACTATAATGTTCACATACAAAAGACCCTAAAGATTTAAATGCCAACATTACCAAAAAAAAATCAAAGTAACAACCCTTAAGATTTAATGATCAAAAAATTGTTGAGCCAATGAAGTAAATAACAACTATTGCACACACCTATAGATAATCACAACACATGAACTCTGCTTTCCATGGTTGTTTAGGGTTTTCTAGGTTTTTTTGCTTTGACTGCTTTCGGTGCCAATGGAGGCGGTTGCCTTTGGCAGTACCTCTAGGGCTGTGATGGCAGACACTCCATCTAACGGATGGAAACAAGCGGTAACAGGGGAACCGTTGGGGTCTTCTAAATGCATGGCGGATATGCCTGTCCAGAAAGTTTCTGCAGATGGCACGGCTCTGGTTATTCCGGATGGTCTGGTTGAAGAAATCATGGCAAACATGGATCTTGCTCTGGTAGGTAAATTCTTTTCCTTCCGTCCCAATATTGAGATGGTCCGTAAATGGGTTTCCTCTCGGTGGAGAGTTAAGGGTAGTGTTTTGGTCATTGCTATGGCAAGAGGAGTATTCCTGTTTAAATTTACCAGTAGGGAGGATATGATTGCTACTCCTGCTAGGGGACCCTGGCTTTATGGGTCGCACTCACTTGCTTTATGCCAATGGAAACCTGGGTTTGACCCTAGCTCGGATCTCAATAAATCTGCTCCTGTTTGGGTTCATTTACCTGGGTTTCCCTTAGAATTCTGGGATGAAAATTTTTTTCTACTATTGGTAACTCTTTTGGCCAGTTTGTTACTATGGACCATACTACCCGCACTCAATCCCGCTATGTTTTTGCTTGTTTTTGTGTCAATGTGGAGATAAACCAAACCCTTCCTATGTCCATTGAGTTAAACTCTAAATATGGGGTACGGACTCAACCAATCCTTTATGAAAATGCCACCACCTTCTGTCAAATATGCCAGAAGAAGGGCCACATAATGACTCAATGTAAAACTAAGCAAACGAGTTGGTAGACTGAATCCCATAATGAGGTTGAGGACCACTTACAAACAACTATTACCTCTGACCATCAGGGAATGGGGGGTAATGTGGAAAATGCTTTCCCAGAAGACCATCCTGAACAAACTAAGGATAGGACAAGCCTGACAACTGCGACTCATAAGGATACTGCTTTGCTGGAGGAGAATACTGAACAGCTTCTGGAAATAAGTTGTCAGAATGAGGCTTTTGACACCATTAGTCAGACGGTCCGACAGAATTCTTCTAGATATGAGGAGGGTGAAATACAAGATCGTTTGATCAATGAGGTTGTTGAAGATGATAAAGCCCTTGATCTACAGGATTCCTCTGCTATTCCCTTAGATGCTATTGACCTTGAGTCAACCAAGAACCCTGTGACGGAAGTAGATGATCATATTGCTGATCCTTCCCTGACAGTTGACATTGGCCCAAGTGGCAGTGGAAATGATCCTGAAGGCTGGATTACCCCTAAGAGGAAGACTCGTAAAGGTAAGAAGACTGCTGATGTTGGCACTAACTCAAAACAAGGGAGACCAACCCTTTGGGAAACTCAGCAAAGAGAGATTGCTAAGGAAATTGCCAGTGGTAAGTAGAAAACTTTGGAGGTCTCCTCCCTCAAACCTTTAAAATGAGGATCTTATCCTGGAATCTGAGGGGTTTCAATAGCCCTTCAAAATAGTTCGAGGTCAAAAACTGTATTTTGGATAATAAGTTAGACATTTTGCTCCTACAGGAGGTCAAGATGACTAAGGAAAACTTTAAGAAAATTGCTGATTACATATGACCTAAGGCCAAGTTTTGTATTAGTTCTGCTATTGGGGCTTCTGGCAGGATTGTTACTATGTGGAACAGTATGAAATTTCAGGGCTCCCTTGTGGCTTCTGACAAGCATTTTCTGGTTACCAATTTCTCCTTACCCTCCTTCAACTGGTATCTCATCAATATTTATGCTCCTAATACCAGAGCTCAGAGACAGTCTTTATGGACTGATTTGAGTAGTACCCTGACCAAGTCTCTGCGTTCCAAATGGATTTTGGCTAGTGACTTCAATACTCCTTTGTATCCCTCTGAGAAATATGGTGGGAACCTTGATTACTCTGACAGCATGTTTGATTTTGCTAAGTTTATTAATGATTGGGGACTGCTTGATGTGGAGCTTCAAAATTAGATTTTTACCTGGTCCAACAGGAGACGTGGGGACCATTTGATCTAGGTTAAATTAGACAGGGTTCTTATATCGAGTAACTGGGACAATCATCATAATATGCAATTGCAGGCTTTTCTGTGAACCATATCTGATCACTGCCCTATTTTCCTCCATTGGCATGATTCATGTCATCGGGGTCCTTTCCCTTTTAGATTTGAAGCTATGTGGATTAAGCATAAGGATTTCAGGCAACTGGTGACCCAATGGTGGCAAATTCCTAACCAGGGTATTCCTATGTTCAGATTAGTTAAGAAGCTGCTGCATATTAAACAGGAGGTTCGTGGATGGAATAGACTCAGTTTTGGTCATGTGTTTAGGTAGAAGAAATTTTTAGCTGGAAAACTTGAGGATATTTAGCAGCGGATTGCTCAAGGTGATGTTTTTGAGGATACTTCTAAGCAAGAACATGATCTAATTTTGGAATGGAAGAATCTTATGGGTCGTGAAGAGGTCTTTTGGAAGCAAAAATCCTAGGTTCAGTGGCTTAAGGAGGGAGATCGCAATACTATTTTTTTCCATATTTCTACCATGAAACATAGGAAGGCTAATTCCATTACAAAACTATGTTTGGACAATGGGGATGTTATCACTGAGGACAATGAGATTGGGGAACAAGCTGTGTTATTTTTTTAGAACTTGTTGACTGAACAAGCCACTGGTGTTGATAATGACAGGGCTACTAAGTAGTTTATTGACAATATACCCTCTCTCATAACTGAGGATGACAATCTGGAAATGCTGAGGCCTATTTCTGAGGAGGAGGTTTGTGCTATTTTATTCCCTATGGGTTCTTTCAAAGCTCCGGGTCCGGATGGCTTCCCTCCTATCTTTTTTCAAGAGTAATGGGATATTGTGGGGGCTGATCTCACTACTACAGTTCAGGATTTTTTAAAAACTGGTAAGCTCTTAAAGCAGCTCAACAACACCTTTATTGTCCTTGTCCCTAAAGAGTTGAAACCTACCAATCTTTCTGATTTTTGACCTATCAGCTTGTGTAATACTGTCTATAAGCTTTGTACCAAAGTCCTTGTCATGAGACTTCAACCTTTTCTTGACAAAATCATCTCTCCTTCTCAAAAAGGTTTCGTTCCTAGGTGCCAAATTTTGGATACTGTGATCTCCACCCATGAAACTATTCATTCCATGGAGAAGAGCAGAATTCTGGGTATGGCCCTTAAGCTGGATATCTCTAAAGCCTATGATAGGGTCTCATGGGATTTTTTGTTTCAAGTCCTTAGAAAATTTGGGTTTAATGACAAAATTCATCTCCTCATCTAGATGGCTATCTCTTCCGCCAAATTTTCTATATTGGTTAATGGGATTCCTCAGGGTTTTTTCTCCTCCTCGCGTGAACTCCGGCAGGGGGATCCCCTTTCTCCTTACTTGTTTATCATAATGGCTGAGGCTCTTGGGAGATTCATTCAAGCTAACGTGGTCTCTAAACACCTTGTGGGCATTAAACCTGCTTCTTCCCTTGCCCCTATGTCTGTGCAGCAATTTGTTGATGATACCCTTCTTTTTGGCATCTCTTCGGTGATTGAAGCTCGGAGATGGAAGAATATTTTAAACCTTTATGCCCTCGCTTCTAGGCAAAGCATTAATTTCCAAAAGAGTAATGTGTATTTTTTTAATACTCCCACTTCTCTCCATCAAAAAATCATCCATATCCTTGATTGTGCTAAAGATGTTCTTCCTGCTATCTATCTGGGTCTTCCCTTTACGGTTAAAGAAGTTTCCCCAAATTTCTGGAATAGCCTTTTGGAAAGAACCCAACGAAAATTGATTGGTTGGAAGGGCAAAGTCCTCAGCAGTGCTGGTAAATTGCAGCTTCTTCGGGCTTCCTTGCAAGGTATTCCCACTTATTTCCTTTCTTTTTTCAAAATTCCTACTTCTTTTGCTGCTAAGTTGGAACATATTCAAAGAAAATTTTTATGGACGGGAGCTGAAGATAAACAGCGGATGTCCCTGGTAAGCTGGGATAAAGTATGTCTTCCTAAATCCCATGGAGGTCTCAATATCCATAACATACAGAATATGAACAAAGCCCTGCTCTCTAAAATTAATTGGAATTTGATCCATCATCAGAAAGATTGGGCAGAAATCATGCAAGCCAAATATTTACATGTCACTGATTGGTCTAACTTCCTCCAACAAGAAGGTCTTCCTAAGGGATCGGTCATTTGGAACAAAATGTTGAATTCTAGAAATCTACTCATGCAAGGGATCAGATGGAAGTCGGGAAATGGCATGGGTATCAAGTTTTGGACTAATATTTGGCTAAAAGACAAGGCTCTCATCTCTTAGAGGGATATGGGTGAGATTGCTGGCATTGGTACTCAGTTTTTTGGCCATAAGGTCAGTGATTATATATCAAACAATAATGGTCACAGGAGCTAGAGGAATTTTTTGGATTGCTGCCCCCATTGCCCTGATCTTGCTTCTAAAGCTCAGATGGTTCAAAAGTTGATTCAGGAAGTTAGAATTCCCCTCTTCCCTCGTGAAGATGAGCAATTTTGGTGGCCGGATAAGAATGGTCAATTCTCTGTTAAGTCTGCCTATCACTTATTGGTCCCTGAGCTTCATAGAAAGGAGATATGGAGAAAAGTTTGGAACCAAAAATTGATCCTGAAAATTAACATGTTCTGGTGGGCCTCTGTTCATAACAAAATTCTGACCCAAGATAATTTGCAGAAGAGAGGTTTCACTTTAGTCAACAGATGTTGTCTATGCTGTGAAAAGGAGGAAATGGTTTCTCATTTATTTTTTCACTGTAACTTTGCTAAGGACATTTGGAGCCTTATCCTCAGCAATTTTGGTATTCAGTGGGCTTGCAACTCTGATATCCTGGAAGTTATTAACAATTGGTATCCTCCCTTCTCCCATCCCTAGCTTGTTGAGTTATGGAATCAGACTTTGCCTTGTTTGAGTTGGACTTTGTGGAAAGAGCGCAACCATTGGATTTTTAGGGATACTGCTCGAGAGGTCTCTCAGGTCTCTCATACTTTCATTAAGACTCTTTTGGAGAGTGTTACTTCGGCCCATATCCGCACTGCAGAGAAACCTCTGACTCAGGAGGAAGAACAAATTGTGGTAAACTGGAAGGTTCTCAACCATATTCCGGCTTATAACAATACTAAACTGTTGTAGAGGCTTAACACTAAATGGCAGCCTCCGATTTCTAACTAGATGAAGCTCAATTTTGATGGGGCCTCTAAGCTTGCTGGTACAGCTAGTGGGGGAGGGATTATCCGTGATGATAAAGGGTGGATGTTTGTTGTCTATGCTAGAGGTCTGGGCTGTCATAGCAATAACTATGTTGAGGCTATGGCTCTTCTTTGGGGGCTTAAATTGGCCATATCCCTTCATATTCGACATTTGGAGATTCAGGGAGATTCTAAAATGGTCATTGATGCCATAACTAATAAGTTGAATGTTGGTATTCAGTTGAAAGACATTATCAGAGATATTCAGTTTCTCTTGCAGAGGTTTATTAATGTGCATATCTTACATATTTACCATGAGGGCAATGGCATGGCAGATGCTTGTGCTGAACTCGGACAGTGATATTCAAATTGGAGGGTTTGGTGCCAATTTGATCACCTTCCTTTGAATATTAAGAATCTTATTCTTAAAGACGTGGCCGGGTCTTGATGTGGCTGATGTGTTTGAAAGATAGCTCATACTATCAGTTCCTTGGGAAGGGGCTGATGTGTCCCTTGAAGTACGTGTCCTCTTGTACTTTTTCTACTGTCAAATCCGCTCCTCTTTCTCATAAGGTGAGTAGATGGCCGGATCATCATGGCTTGTGCCGAGTAATTATGGTTAAGCATGGGATTGGTGTCTGTAAGGCCTCCCATTATTATGAGATTGTGTGTGATGTTATTACCCACATTATCTGCCTTGTTAATGATAGTAATTCTCCTCTTAAGACAACTGAGGAGTCTGGGGGTCTCTGTGGAATGCACTGTAATACTGCTATGGGGGACGACAGAATTACAACTGAACCCGTCTCGTGCTGTGAATATAGGACAATTTGGTTGCTTGGCATTACTGCAAGGAGACTAGAATTAGCCCCTATTTGGAGAAGCTTAATGGTTACAATGAAGCTCTTTCTGAACAATTTGTGTGGTCATGGCAGAATTGATGGGTTTCGGTGGGTGGCATCAGATTTGAAGTTTCTGAACGCGTAATAGCTATGGCCACCGGTATGTCTACCCAGGGCTTGAAGCTGCAACGCAAAACTAAAATTGCGGACCTCTCCAGCCAGCAGCTTTTCCTCGGAGATGGTGAAGAATTGGTCCCTTACCAGGGTGGTTTTGACAGAGCCAAGTTGCTGGAGCCATGGGATGCTGTTTGTTTTATCCTCATGAAATATTTTACCCTGGAGGGGTGCTTTACGAGGTTTTATAACTACCATCTCCCCCTGTTAAATCATTTCCATCGCAATGCTAAAATTAGTTTTCTATTTTATTTGCTTTCTTCCCTGTAGCATTCTGTCCTTAGGGTTCAGGTGAAACTGGCTAAAAACCTTGCTCTAAAGCCTATCCCTCTCCACAGGGCCTTATTCTCTGTTTGTATAATCATCATCTTGCCCTCGAGCCCTCTAAATCCATTCTAGCCACTAGTGGGGATGGCGAGCCCTCCTCTAACCCTAAGGATATTCCTGATGTTGATGAACCCAGGCCCTCCCCTGTTCCTATCAAAACTACTGAAGTCTGCACTCTTATGGCAAATCCTGTCGATACCCCGAGCCCGACTGCCTCTAAGAAGGGTAAAAAGCAGAAGGTTACTGGTGAAATGGGTACTAGGAAGGTAGTGGTTGGGACCCCTAAAACCCTTGGTAGGACCCTGGTGGGATAGCAAAGGGATTCCTCTGTGAAGGCTTGTGGGGAGGGGTTTTCTTCTGGAGTTCGGTGGTCTGGGCGTATTGCTGGCAAGCCGGCTCCCTCTGCCAAGTTCATTGACTATTCTGAGAGTGGCTCGGATGAATCCACCTGGGGGGAGGACGACAGGGATGTGGAGATTCAGGACATTTCAGGTGATGATGAAGACAAGCAGGAAACACATGATACAGGGGAGGAAATTGCTGACTCTGCTGGAAATGCTGACAAAGCGGGTGATATGTTTGTGGAACAAGCCAAGGATGCTATGGAGACTGATGATGGTCTGGGGGCTGATCTTGCAAGTCTGCAGGTCCGCATTGCGAAGTTAGAACGGTTTTTCTCCATTGTGCTCAAGACCTCTATTCTCCTCAACCTCTCTATGCTGAAGAATTTGGGGGTTACTGTCAATACTGATAGTGATGATTTGGCTGAAAAAGTGGATGCTATTATTAACTCTATGGTCTAGTAAGGAGAGCTGTTGTCTCCTCTGTCTTTGTTATTTTACTGCTGATACTCTATTACTTTATTTTTTGGCTTTAGTTTTAGTGGCTAGTTTTGCTAGTTTTGCTGGCATTATGTATTGGTGGTATATGTTGTTTCTGGTTTAAGGCCCTGTTGTCTTCGGGCCTTTCTATTTTGTTAAGGGTTCAGCCCCTTGTTTAGCTGCCTTATATAATCAAAAACAACTATTGCACCAACCCAAATCAATTGAAAAACCTGCACGAGAACAAGAAAAAGTAAATAACAACCACTGCACCAAGCCAAACCAATTGAAAAACCTACACGAGGAGCACAAGGGAATAGATAAAATCTAATTTAATATACTATGAACTCTAAATGAGTTATAGCAAAGAAAAATGATACTATTGGATAAAGGGGCTAAAAGCCCCTAAACTAAAAAACAATTTTAAAAAAAATCAAATTTTTTTGCAATAGAGATATCGCCATAAATGTACCGAAACCTGCTCATCATAATTTTGATTTGGGAAATGTAGGGTATTTATAAAATTTTGGAGTAAAAGCGGTTTGGGTAGTTGAACGGTAATAGTTAGTTTAACTGCACTAGTTCTTAATATTTTCAATTTGTTATGGATAGGTTTTGATTTAGGTTTTTAGGTTTGTAAATAATAAATTAAATTTGTTAATTTCAATTTAATATTTAACTAGAAAGATTTAATTAAATACAAGCAAAGTAACAAAATAGTCTTTAAAGTTTTGTTATTAGGATGTATATTTAATATAATAGGAAGTTGTTTCCTATGTATTAAATATTCAATATTCATATTTTCACTTAAAATTTAAATATAAATTTTCAAAATTAAATATTAAATATTTAAATAATATAATAATAATGATTATAATGATTAAAGAATTAATTAATGTAATAATACTAATAGTTTTATAATTTAAAATGCATTAAAATATTGTAAGTTTGAAGAATAAAATAAAAAATGTAATTAAATTCATGATACTGTAGATTTTAAAGTTTTGACTAAATAAAACTAAAATCCAAGATTTTTAACTTTTGAGTAAATAAAATTGAAATCTCTAAAATAATCTAATTACATAAAATAAAATGTGTAGAACCTAAAAACTAAATTAAAATTAAATTACTTTTACCTAATGAAGCAAAAAATTAATTGCCATCATCTGTAGAACCTAAAAACTAAATTAAAATTAAATTACTTTTACCTAATGAAGCAAAAAATTAATCGCCATCCATTTAGACATGACTTAACTAATGGGAGACAAAATTTGTATTCATAATTTGTTTACTTGCCATGTGCTCTCCTCAAACCAAAATTCTCTCTGCATTTATAGTTTTTTTGTTGCACTCTCCCGACAATCTGACAATCCACAGAGAAGAGGTCATTTTTTTTCAGCCAATGACAATACAGATAAATCATTTCTAAATATTTTTTTGTTAAAAATTTATCATGTTGACATAGGAAAAGTACAAATTTAAATCAAATTTGTTCGACAAGGAAAGTAATCCTATCTTTTCATTGGTTTGCAATCAATAGATTAATAACTAGATAAGTGTGAACTCATTGCAATACTACTAGCCGAAGGAGGTACTAAAAATAAATAAAAATGAAACTCTTTAAAACAGCCCTAAACTTATGGATGGGAATACATTTTTAATTTTGGGGGAAATTTGGCTCACGGGAGAGCACTTGTTACCCACCCATTATGACAGCATGATGCCCTAATTTGGATACATGCTATCCCTTTGGAGAGACACATGTTGCCTATAGGGACAGCTATAAATAGAGGTAGAAAGAAGGTAAATAGAAGGGGAGAGTATTTCGGTTTAAATTTTTACTTTTCCTTCTTATTTTTTTACTTACGGGGGTTGGAGAGGAACGGGACTGAATTGGAGAAGGAAGAAGGAACTAGAAGTAGTAAATTTGGAGGACCTAGAGCTCTTTGGGGAGCTAAATCAACCTGTAGAAAATTCCAGGTCAGAGACATTAACTGAATTACTCTAAAATTTATATGGGATAAGTGATGTTGAGTCCTTTCTTGTTTGTTATGACAATTGTTCCTATCATAATTTTTGCTAGTAAAAATGTTATTGCTGTCTCCATGTTGTGTTATTGCTGAAAGTGTTAAGTATAAGTGGTTGATGTTGCTTGTAAGTCTGTGGTAAGTTGTATGTGGGGATAGAAGAAGAGGTTCTAAAGGTGAATAATGGGTATGAGTACCCCAAATTTAGTATTGTTGGAATCTAAACAATGGGTAAGAGTACCCCATCCTCATATTCTATCTATATATATACATATATGTTGAGTGGGTATGAGTACCCAAAACATTAATTTGAAATGAGCTCAAAACAAATGGGTAAGAGTACCCAATAGCAGAATAAATGGGTAAGAGTACCCTCGACAAAGAAAAATGTAGGTACTTTTCTGTGATGGCAAAATTATTCCTTCAGAATGCTAACTTCTATCATCCGCTTGTGAAGGCCTTCTATGAAGTCTTCTTGTGCCTGTGTTGTGGATACCCAGTGAATGTGTAATTACCTGTGTGAAATTGGTGGAATTTGAAGTATGATTATGGTTGTTGTATGTTAGTAAGGGTAAGGGGGTTGTGGTGAGATGTACCTGGAACTTCCATGTCTTCCCCTAGCTCGGGGGTGGGCAGCCACTGCCCTAGGCTGGGAGGTGAGCTCCCACTGGCTATATCTGAAGATTTCTTTTCTTGTGATCCTACCCTGTTACAGGACTCTACAAGTGCTAGAAGAATAATGCACTAAATGCTACAGCTATTAGAACATGCAGCCATGGAGAAATGTGTGGAAATAAAATTCTCCGTTAAAAATCCATATGTGCTAAGTCCAGGGAAGAGACATTAATTTTCTGAGTTTTATTTGAGTGTTGTGCCCAACTTGTAAAGTGTAAATTTATCATTTTCTGATGAAAATCTGTAAATTACTAATAACTAAAAGAACCTATTTGTGAGATTTTATGCATTTGTAAAAAAATAAAAAAATAAACAGAAGAGAAAGATTTGCATATCCATGAAAAGAATCTATCTCGTACATCATTCAGATCTTGCATTACTTAGATATTCCATAGAACAAATTTCTTTTCATAATGGCAACAAGGTCACTGGTTATTTATAGGAACTAAGCATAACATCTTGTGTATGTTTAGATTAGCATGCTTAAATCTAAACCAAACCCCTCTCTCCTCTATAGCCGTACTTGTAGCACTCCATCACTCCTTTCATACCATTGTTTCTTGCTCAATGCATCAAAGAAGTCTGAGGCACAGTGCTTTCCCTATCCTCTATCCTTCATCTAGAGTCCTGCATACAGCAAACAGATAAAAAGAATTATCTAGAAGGGCAATGGATTTGAGGAATTTACACCCCTACTCACACCGAGTGTATAGCTATTTGGTGGAGGATGGCACTGGCAGCCAGCGTATGAAAGAAAAACTTCTGTGGCGGCTATGAAACTATGGAAGTCTCTAGAAGATGAATCTTTCTTTAGTGTTTAACTTTTAGGGCTTCTTGCTAATGTTAGAGCTATTAGGGCAAAGATTAACTCTCTCTCCTCACGTGAAATAAGGAGGAATATATATATATATATATATATATATATATATATATATATATATATATATATATATATATATATATATATATATATATATATATATATATATATATATATATATATATATTTGTAAGAAACATATTATCCGTGCTGCGCTTAGGAACTACAGATTTTCTTCTTTTCATTTAATTAAGGTTTCGTTTAGAGGGGCGATGGGAATACTAGGTGGGGCCATGGTAAAAGAGTGGGGGATACCTATTTTTTTTATACTGCTCCATTAACAATGCAATTATTTACTCTTTTCCTATAAAATGAAATTTGATGATTCTAATATTTTCAAATCGTTCTGGTCCCTATTGATTTAAAAATATGTTTGGATATCTTTTTTTTTCATTTAAGAAAAGAAGTGTAGAAAGTTTGTTCTCTCATAATTGAATTATATTTTTTTAAAAATTTGAGGAAAGCTTTAATAAATATAAAATAATAGGTTATGTTGAAAAATAAATATAAATAAGTTTTAAATGCTCATAAGTCTATATTTTTCTTTACTTAGAATATATATAAATATACATAACTAAATTTTCAATTATTTAATATTCCTTGTAAAATAAGAGAGTTATTTTAACTAGTGAACTATTATTATGTTGATACCAAAATTAATAAAATGAAAAAATAATTAGTTAAAGAGTTGCTACGGGTGTTTATATGCTTAGTTTATAATGACTTGGCATTATCTTCTTTTAAGAATATATTGTTTATAATGAGTATTATTATTTCACAATGTGCAGCATATTGTTTTATTTCTATTACTTAAAAATTATGTTATTTATTTACTTAAGAGTAATTTGATTTTATGTGTAAGAATGATTTTATTTACTCTTATTTCATTTACCGTAGAGTTAATTTATTTATTTAAGAATAATCTTATTTTACTTTAGAAGTAATATAATCTCCTTCTATCTAGCTCAGTGAATAGTAAGAATATTATGACTGTTAAGCTATAATGATTTTTGGGAATACATTATTAGTTTTATGACATTTGAGTTAAAATTTCATGGGCTTGCATTTTATGCATGTTATTAAAAATAAATTATCCTTTGGTTAAGTTAAATTACATTAGAAGACTAAAGTTGAAAAAATGTAGTGTTATATTAAAAGAAGATTTTTTAAAAAATTGGGTGGTTTTCGTGAAGTTAGTGTAAGTTAGTATGGGGCAGTTGCATAGGTATCACTGTAGCACCTTGGTGTTGAGAGGTGAGTTGTTACATAGGTATCAGAGCCAAGTTCCCAACTCTGGGAGCTCTGGGAACAACCATTTAAACTGGTATTTAATATTAATTTATTTTGTTTTTAGGATGTCACATAGAGGGGGGAGAGCTAATTCTCCTATCAGAGGTTTAGGAGGAGCACGACCACCAGAGAGACCTGCAGAATCCCATCACTCTGAGAGTATTAATCAGGTTAGGGGATAGGACTATGGTCCCCAGATTCTTCAGGCCTTGGATTGCCTAATGGGAGTACTCGAGACTAGACTCCCTCTAGTTGTAGATAGACCTTAGGGGGATCGACCTGGGGGCAGAGAGCATATACCAGAGATCCAAGAGCGGAGTAGGAGTCCACCACATATACCACACATGTAGGGGGCGAGGGACATCGTCCTTCATCACCTTGACATACTCAGACTCAGATAGCACTAGATACAACACCAAGAGGTTCTTGAGGCACTGGGGACAGGATTCAGGAGTTGCTTCGATTACAACCTCTCACTTTTTCAGGAGCCACCAATGGGGGGGAGGCAGAGTCTTGGATACTCAGTTTGGAGGGGTGTTTTCGGTTGCAACCTATCACAAGCAACCTAAGGGCTAGATTTGCCATTCATCAGTTGAGGGGACCTGCTTCTACTTGGTGGCGACAGGAGGAATGGAAACGTCACTTATCCATAGACACGTTGACTTGGGAGACATTTTTGGAGCGCTTTAGAGTGCACTACATTTCTGAGCATTTTAGACAGAGATGCATTGATGAGTTCCATGATTTACAGCAGAGGGGCCTCACAGTGGCTCAGTACGAGAACAGATTTTTTGAACTCCAGTAATATGTGGACTATATTCAGGATGAGAAGCTTCTTGTCCACCATTTCATTAGGGTTCTGAACCCCAGCATTGCAGGATCCGTTCGGATGGCCGATCCAGTGGATTTTGGTGATGCTGTGGAAAAGGCCCTTATAGCTGAGGAGATACAGGGGAGGTCCTAGGAGGCACGAGAGTGGTTTCAAAACTACAACCAATGATAGCATGATTCTTCCACTCCTCGAGTTTCACACCCCCCTAAAGGGGATTTCAGGTCTTCTTTTGGACCCCCGAGGGTACCTTAGCGATAGTAACAACAACAACAACAGTAGAGGCATAGGCCTAGGCCACAACAAGGCACCTAGAGCAGTCAGACTAGGCCTTGGTAGCCACATGGACCCTCTATAGATCAGAGGGCACATGGATAGCAGCCAGGGCCACCACGGAGTCAGCAGACGCACAGGGGAGGTTTTAGTAGTGGTTCCAGAGGAGGACCATCACAAGTTGGCAGGGCTCAATCTACACAGGGATATTCTAGAGGAGCTTGTTTCGTATGTGGGGAGTTTGGACACTTGGCTTGAGAGTGCCCACAGGGATTCAGAGTAGGTGGACCCCGCACGGCAGGTTCAGAGCAAACAGTGGGCAATGTGGAGAGTGCCCACAGGGATTCAGAGCAGGGTTTTTGCGGTGGTCGAGAACCGTCAAACCAATCATCAGGCCACTATTAGTGAGGCTTCAGGTATGATTGGTGACACATCTATTAGTGTTTTATTTGATTTTGGAGCATCTGATTCTTTCGTTTCCCCCATTATTGTGGAGTGTTGTAGGCTAGTGGCATATAGGTAAGATGATAGGTGGGAGGTTGAGTTAGCATCAGGGGCTAGAGTGGTTGTGGACTCCATGGTCAGAGATTGTATGATTGCTTTTGGGACCTTCAGCACATCAGTACTTCTTCGGATTACCCCATTGGGGTCGTATGATATAGTTTTGGGCATGGACTGGCTTGATGCACACCATGCTAGGATAGACTACAGGCATAAGAAGATTGAGTGTATTGAAGATTACGGCACGCTAGTGGTGTTATCAGGAGTACAGAGACCCGTATCCCTTCTTATGATATCCGCTATGCAGTTGAAGTAGAGCATGCGTAAGGGGTGCCAGATATTTCCCATTACCATTAGTGACAGATCAGAGGGTCTGCCAGAGATATCCTTAGATGATCACCCTATTCTCAGGGAGTTTGTAGATGTATTTCCATCAGAGTTGATAAGGATGCCACCCCATCGGGAGGTGGATTTTCATATTGATTTGGTTCCAGGGGCTCAGCCAGTCTCTCGGGCACCTTATAGGATGTCCACTCAGGAGCTCAATGAGCTGAAGATTCAGTTGGAGGAGTTATTAAAGAAGGGCCACATCCGTCCTAGTCTCTCACCCTAGGGTGCACCAATTATTTTTGTCAAGAAGGATGGATCCCTTCGCTTATGCATCAACTACCGACAATTGAATAAGTTAATAGTAAAAAATTGCTACCCCTTACTGAGGATTGATGATCTATTTGACTAGATAAGGGGAGCTAGGGTATTCTCCAAGATGGATTTGAAATCTGGTTACCACCAGCTGAGGATTATTGAAGCTGACATTCATAAGATAGCTTTCAGGTCCCGGTATGGTCACTACGAGTTTACAGTGGTACCATTTGGTTTAACGAATGCCCCTGCAATGTTCATGAGTTTGATGAACGAGGTGTTTCACACTTTTCTGGATCATTTTGTATTGATATTTTTGGATGACATTGATTTATTCTCGCTCTGAGGAGGAGCATGAGGATCATTTGAGGCAGGTATTACAATGTTTGAGGAGGCATCAACTTTATGCTAATTTGGCTAAGTGTGCATTCTTCCAGTCTAAGGTACAGTTTCTAGGGCACATCATATCTGGCAATGGTATCTTAGTAGATCCATCAAAAGTTAGGGCGATTATGGAGTGGCCAGCAACCACCAATGTCACAGAGGTCAGAAGTTTCATGGGTTTGGCAGGGTACTACCACAGATTTGTAGAGGGTTTCTCTAGGATAGCACATCCCATTACTTCCCTTGAGTGAAAAGGGAAGAGATTTGAGTGGACAGAGTTGTGCGAGAGGGCATTCCATACCCTCAAGGAGCATCTCACTAGTGCTCCCATTTTAGCAGTACCAGACCCGACTTGAGATTTTGTGGTATGTACAGATGCTTCATTGGATGGTTTAGGTGCAGTGCTTATGCAAGAGGGACGAGTTATCACATATGAGTCACGAAAACTTAAGTCTCATGAGCAAAATTATCCTACACATGATTTAGAGCTTGCAGCTGTAGTACATGCATTCACTAGATGGAGACATTTCCTTCTTGGACATCATTTTGAACTTCATTCTGACCACTATAGTCTTCAATATATATTCACTCAACCGAATCTGAATGCACGACAGAGATGGTGGATGGAATTTTTGTGTGAGTATGACTTCGACATGCACTATATCAGAGGAAAAGAGAATGTAGTGGCAGATGCCTTGAGCAGGTGATGTCATGAGATCATGGCCATTATAGTAGGTACCGATTTGAAGGCATGTATTCTCCAACAGCTGCCAGAGGATGATTGGTATCAGGAGATTCAGAGTTTAATACAGTCATAAAGGGCCCTTGAGGGCAAGCATTTTGGATTTGTTCTTGAGGCAGATGGTTTGTTACGATTCAGGGGGTGTATCTACATACCACAGAGTGGGGATGTACGAAGATTGATCCTTTTAGAGGCTCATAGAGCATCATATGTAGCTCACCCAGGGGTTAGGAAGATGCACTCTGATCTTTGACAACTATATTACTAGCTAGGCATGCGCAGAGATATTGTAGAGTTTGTGGCTCAATGCCTTGAGTGTCAGAGGGTCAAGGCCGAGCATCAGCACCTAGCAGGATTATTATATCCCCATGAGATTCAAGAGTAGAAGTGGGATACTATTTCCATGGATTTTGTAGTTGGTCTACCCATGTCTGCCCGGTGCCATGATGCCATCATGGTAACGGTTGACAAGTTGACAAAAGTAGCCCACTTTTCACCCATATGCACCACGTATACAGCAACATCAGTAGCATGAGTATTCTTGGATGAGATTGTTAGATTGCATTGGGTACCTCGCATGATCATATCAGACAGGGATCCAATGTTTACTTCCACCTTTTGGACAACACTTCAGGGAGCCTTGGGCACCCAGCTTAATTTTAGTACAACCTATCACCCTAAGATAGATGGACAAACAGAGAGGGTTAATCAGGTGCTTGAGGATATGCTAAGGATGTATGTTATGGATCATCAATCTAGGTGGGAGGAGTACTTGTACCTAGTTGAGTTCACCTACAATAATAGTTTTCACAGTTCTTTGGGTATGACACCTTACTAGGCATTATATGGCAGACCGTGTAGGACTCCATTGAGTTGGGATTGCTTGGAGGATAGAATTGCTATTGGGCCAGAGCTGTTACAGGATATGGAGAGACAGGTACTAGTGATTCGTTAGAGGTTACAGGAGGCCCAGGATCGACAGAAGATGTATGCAGACACTAAGAGGATTGATCGATCTTTTTCAGTGGGTGACAGAGTTTTCTTGAGAGTACAGCCACATAAGAGTCCAATCCATTATGGAAAGAGCTCCAAGCTAGCACCTCATTTTGTGGGCCCCTTTGAGATATTAGATCAAATATGACATGTAGCCTATCATTTAGCCTTGCCACCTAGCTTGTCACACATTCATGATGTATTTCATGTTTCTGTTTTGAGACGCTATATTCATGATCCTTCTCATGTTTTGGCTTGGGATGCTCTTTAGGTAGAGGAGGACGGACAGTTGAGATTGGAGCCCATTTGTATCTTAGCTCATCGGACCCTAGGCCTTTGAGGTTGAGAGCTAGATTAGGTCCAGGTCCAGTGGGACAGTTGTGATGAGACTGCAGCCACCTAGGAGGACACTGTTGTTATGAGGACTATCCATCCTCACCTTTTTGAGGACTTCCAGGAGGAAGCCCTAGCCCAGGGGGGCGGATGTAAGGCCCCTCTTTGATATTGTCATTATGACAGGGTAGTTGTACATTTTGATTTGCTTCAGACTCTTGGCATGGCGAATTATGTGGTTGGCCATCTTGGTTATTTAAGTTTGATTTAGACCCATGGATGTTATATTTATATGTGTATGCACTTGGATGTTACATACTTATTTAATTTTATGTGATGATGTCAGATCTTTCTCTATATATGTAAGTAGTATGTTGTTTTTGACTTAAGGTTGTATATATGTAATCCTTGACTTTCTTTGCAAAAGGTACTTACTTTTTATAAATGGCGTTATTTACTGATAATATGTATCTAGTTGTAGCTAGAAATGTGATATTTAGAGTTAGTAATAATGAAAATGTGTGTGGATTCTTTTATGTGATTTAGCATTAAATTATTTATACTAATATATGATGTAGTTGTGGTTAATTTTATATTTTTGTTTCAGGTATTTATTGTTAATTATACTAAAAGTGTAACATTGAGTGTGCAGGAAGCCAGTGGAAATGGGGAAAACATGTGGAGTTCCGTTGTAAGTTCCCAGTGAGCCGGCCTAGCCCGCATAAAGGCATAAGCCTCTTGTTAGTCGTGTGTGTGTGTGTCTTGGGAAGGGAGTTATGTGAGCATCTTGTTAGTATTTATGAGGGAATTTCTATTAGAACCTGTAATGTCCATGTACAATGTTGTTATGTGTCCATGTTATTTGCAGAGTGTTGTGTGATGTTTGTTCAGAGGTGGGAAGTTTAAGTAACCTGTTAAACTTATTATATAGTCCAAACTATGCCTATAAATGGAAGAAAATTAAACATTTTCCTAGACCTAGGTGGACCCCTCAAGGAAATGCAATAAGAATAACAAATAAATAAAAATGAAACACTCTTTAAAACAGCCCTAAACTTATGGATGGGAATACATTTTTTATTTTGGGGGAAATTTGGCTCACGGGAGAGCACTTGTTACCCACCCATTATGACAACATGATGCCCTCATTTGGATACATGCTATCCCTTTAGTGGGACACATGTTGCCTACAGGGACATCTATAAATAGAGGTAGAAAGGAGGTAAATAGAAGGGGAGAGTATTTCAGTTTAAATTTTTACTTTTCCTTCTTATTTTTTTACTTACGGGGGCTAGAGAGGAATGGGACTGAATTGGAGAAGGAAGAAGGAACTAGAAGTAGTAAATCTGGAGGACCTAGAGCTCTTTGTGGAGCTAAATCAACCTGCAGAAAATTCCAGGTTAGAGACATTAACTAAATTACTCTAAAATTTATATGGGATAAGACATGTTGAGTCCTTTCTTGTTTGTTATGACAATTGTTGCTATAATAATTTTTGCTAGTAAAAATGTTATTGTTGTCTCCATGCTGTGTTATTGCTGAAAGTGTTAAGTATAAGTGGTTGCTATTGCTTGTAAGTCTATGGTAAGTTGTATGTGGGGATAGAAGAAGAGGTTTTGAAGGTGAATAATGGGTATGAGTACCCCAAATTTAGTATTGTTGGAATCTGAACAATGGGTAAGAGTACCCCATCCTCATATTCTATGTGTATATATACATATATGTTGAGTGGGTATGAGTACCCAAAACATTAATTTGAAATGAGCTCAAAACAAATGGGTAAGAGTACCCAATAGCAGAATAAATGGGTAAGAGTACCCTCGACAAAGAAAAATGTAGTTACTTTTCTATGATGGCAAAATTATTCCTTCAGGATGCTAACTTCTATCATCCCCTTGTAAAGGCCTTCAATGAAGTCTTCTTGTGCTAGTGTTGTGGATACCCAGTGAATGTGTAATTACCTGTGTGAAATTGGTGGAATTTGAAGTATGAGTATGGTTGTTGTATGTTAGTAAGGGTAAGGGGGTTGTGGTGAGATGTACCTGGAACTTCCATGTCTTCCCCTAGCTCAGGGGTGGGCAGCAACTACCCTAGGATGGGAGGTGAGCTCCCACTGGCTATATCCGAAGATTTCTTTTGTTGTGATCCTACCTTGTTACAAGACTATACAAGTGCTAGAAGAATAATGGACTAAATGCTATTGCTATTAGAACATGTAGCCATGGAGAAATATGTGGAAATAAAACTCTCTATTCAAAATCCATACGTGCTAAGTCTAGGGAAGAGACATTAATTTTCTGAGTTTTGTTTAAGTGCTATGCCCAACTTGTAAATTGTAAATTTATCATTTTTTGATGAAAATCTATAAATTACTAATAACTAAAAGAACCTATATGTGAGATTTTATGCATTTGTAAAAAAATAAATAAATAAACAGAAGAGAAAGATTTGCATATCCGTGAAAAGAATCTATCTCCTGCATCATTCAGATCTTGCATTACTCAGATATTCCATAGAACAAATTTCTTTTCATAATGGCAACAAGGTCACTGGTTATTTATAGGAACTAAGCATAACATCTGGTGTATGTTTAGATTAGCATGCTTAAATCTGAGCCAAACCCCTCTCTCCTCTGTAGCCGTACTTGTAGCACTCCATCACTCCTTTCATACCATTGTTTCCTACTCAATACATCAAAGAAGTCTGAGGCACAGTGCTTTCCATGTCCTCTATCCTTCATCTGGAGTCCTGCATACAGCAAACAGATAAAAAGAAATATCTAGAAGGGTAATGGATTTAAGGAATTTACACCCCTGCTCACACCGAGTGTATAGCTACTTGGTGGAGGATGGCAATGGTAGCCAGCGTATGAAAGAAAAACTTCTGTGGTGGCTATGAAACTATGGAAGTCTTTAGAAGATGAATCTTTCTTTAGTGTTTAACTTTTAGGGCTTCTTGCTAATGTTAGAGCTATTAGGGCAAAGATTAAATCTCTCTCCTCACACGAAATAAGGAGGAATATATATATATATATATATATATATATATATATATATATATATATATATATATATATATATGAAACATATTATCCATGTTGCGCTTAGAAACTATAGATTTTTCTTCTTCTTTTCATTTAATTAAGGTTTTTTTTAGAGGGGCGATGGGAATCCTAGGTGGGGCCATACCTATTTTTTTTATACTGCTCCATTAACAATGCAATTATTTACTCTTTTCCTATAAAATGAAATTTGATGATTCTAATATTTTCAAATCGTTCTAGTCCCTATTGATTTAAAAATATGTTTGGATGTCTTTTTTTTTCATTTAAGAAAAAAAGTGTAGAAAGTTTGTTCTCTTATAATTGAATTATATTTTTTTTTAAATTTGAGGAAAGCTTTAATAATTATAAAATAATAGGTTATGTTGAAAAATAAATATAAATAAGTTTTAAATGCTCATAAGTCTATATTTTTCTTTACTTGGAATATATAGAAATATACATAACTAACTCTTCAATTATTTAATATTCCTTGTAAAATAAGAGAGTTATTTTAACTAGTGAACTATTATTATGTTCATACCAAAATTAATAAAATGAATAAATAATTAGTTAAAGAGTTGCTATGTGTGTTTATATGCTTAGTTTATAATGACTTGGCATTATCTTCTTTAAAGAATATATTGTTTATAATGAGTATTATTATTTCACAATGTGCAGCATATTGTTGCATTTCTATTACTTAAAAATTATGTTATTTGTTTACTTAAGAGTAATTTGATTTTACGTGTAAGAATGATTTTATTTACTCACATATTATTTCATTTACCCTAGAGTTAATTTATTTATTTAAGAATAATCTTATTTTACTTTACAAGTAATATAATCTCCTTCTATCTAGCTCGGTGGATAGTAAGAATATTATGACTGTTAAGCTATAATGATTTTTGGAAATACATTATTAGTTTTATGACATTTGAGTTAAAATTTCATGGGCTTCCATTTTATGCATGTTATTAAAAATAAATTATCCTTTGGTTAAGTTAAATTACATTAGAAAACTAAAGTTGAAAAAATGTAGTGTTATATTAAAAAAAGATTTTTAAAAAAATTTGGTGGTTTTCATCAAGTTAGTGTAAGTTAGTATGGGGCACTTGCATAGGTATCACTCTAGCACCCTGGTGTTGAGTGGTGAGTCGTTACACTATCCATGTATACCTCTAGCTATGGAGAGTACCTTCGTGTGTTTTTTCCATGAGGTGCCGCTATGTGGGGTGTGTTCTACACGTGCCTACTTCCACGGAGCCATAGACACACTACCATGTGGTATATGACCAGTATGTGCCTTCTTTGGCTGGTGTATGACCATGCTACACTGAGACGCGATGTGGGATGTGGCTGAGGTGCACATTCCATGTGGAAAGCCAAGGAGTGTGTGGGCCACTTGGTTAGTCCATGCCGCGTGACAACGCGATGTAGGGTGTAGCCGAGGAGTACACCCTAAGCCGTGTGGATGGCGTGCTCACTCTACACCGCATGAGGGCTAATGCTATAGCCTGATGTTGTTCCTTCCTTCCTCGTTTGGTGGCTAGTATCTAGTCACACAGTGTTGTATAGTGCAATTTTGAAGATTGTGGACTTTCTTTGTGGTTATTGATGATTTTCTAGTGATTGTGAAGGTTGACACTTTGTTTCTATTTGGTTGTGATGGTTAAGCCATGCGTTGTGATCTTATTTGTAAGTAACCCTAATGGTTACCTTTGATTTAGTGATTAAAAATGCACACATTTGTTGCTTTATTGTTGAAATTGAATTTTTATTAAATCTTTCTTTATGGCTTTAGTGGATAGACTAGTTTATCCTTATTGTTTTGATGTCGTCCATGTGTCGTATTGTGATTCCTCTCCAAGGATGTATGAGGCCAACTTGGTGAGTGTATACGAGGAAGCAGATGCAGGGAACCTTGAGGATGGGGGTACATGAGGCTATTGTACAGCTAGGACCCACTACCCACCTATGTGTGATGACTATATCTTAGAGGCTAATTACCTTATACAACAAGAGAGAGGTCGTTATGGCTTGTTTGGATGGTCTCACCCTATGAGTGTGGCCTAACACCAACAAGTCATTGAGTGTGAGGTATGGATTATGTGAGATGGATTTTGGCTCTTGGTTCATGGATTATGTATCATGGAGTAGTATGCTACTTTCTGGTATCTAGATGGACCCTTGTGTAGCCTTGTGATGTGATTTTCGGTGATGTGAATTTGTGTGTATGTGAAGAATGTATGGTAAATCATGAATATAGTGCTTATGAAATGATAAATTGTTGAATATGTTAAGAGATTTATTATTGTAAAATAATTAAAGTAGAATGTTTTGTTCATAAATGATGGATATTTAGTGGAAAATGTGTGTTTTACAAGTAAAAATATGTTGATATTTTATAAAATTGCAGCATTCTGACCTATTGATTGATTAACAGTAAATTGGTAGAGGAATTACAATGGTGGTGTACTTGAAATTGAATACTTTATATGTTTATGCTATGAGAATTCTTGCTAGTTAGGATTAAAAGGGTATAATGTTTTCTTGATCCAAAGAAACTGATGGGTGTCAATCCTATCAAGTAAGGATTTTGAGTGGTTTATATACTAAGGAATCATTTTTGAAATACAAGTCTTGTTTGTGTTACTATTGTGACATTGAAAGTAGAAGGGTAAAGTATGTTTGAAATGGAGTATATAAGATAAATTGCTTTCCATAGGCAAACTAATGTATATTATTTTTATGAGATGAATCAACTTTGATGTTGGTACTAACATGTTATGTTTCCACCCTAGTTGTGACTTCTAGGAGTAAGTCAAGTTTTAGAGGGGGAGGATGTAGTGCCCCTTCGTTTTCACTTTGGATGTGTTAGATCAAGGGGGGTTTCATAAACAGGAAAAGGAGAACTAGGGAATGGGACCATGGACTAAAGATATTGTTTTCAATTGATCCAACATTATTCAAGGATATCCTTTAGGTATGATTACAGATTTGTGTTCCAGTCCTCTTGCTTCAAATCTAGTACGATCCTTATCAATGGCTCTTGTAGGATTTCTGGTTAAAATATTAAAAAAATTAATTAATGTATGTTGTTTGAGAGGAGATGTTTATTGCACTATACATGTCTCTAACATCAATTCATTACTAGGATGTTTCAGGTTTATGTTCAAGTTTGATCGATAGGGGTTTTTGTATTGGAAAGGTTTCTTGAAGGTTCAATATGAAGACCCTGTGGTTGTCTATGTTAATATAATATGACTGATATTTATATCATTGCATAAAGACAATGTTTTTAGTTAAAGTTGTTTGATTTTAGTTGGGAATTAGACTACATGAATATTTGCCTTATTTGAGAGTTTGCTTCCATCCTAAGAATTTGAGTTAGTCGTAGTAGCCTATTTATCTACGTATACCATGCTTCATAATGAGTAAATTTACCAAATTTAGTCTTCTAGAGAGATTGGCATATTGGTATTTTATTTATTAGTAACTGAAGTATTACAAATGTAACTGTGATCATGCATTGTGCATTGCCAATTATGGTATTTGGAGAGAAAATGCCAACTATTACATTTGTTCTGCGGTTCTTTTCCACAACCATTCCATGTATTTTGAGACAGTTGATGTTAATTTTTGCCACACGCTAATAATAAGTTAGTAAATATATTCCTAGCATGGGAAAGGAGGGAGGCAGGAGAGTGTTTGGGGAAAATGCATTTCTTTTATAGACAGGTCAAGGATTCGAGATAGGGGGAGGATTCTTTTAGGGGAGAAAATCTACAGATGAAGAATGAAAAGAGAGTTATACTCTACATAAGGAAGACCAAGTGTAGGATCTTGTGGCAAGATGTATGTGTTAAGGGGAGAATGGATCCTCTGGCAAACTCAAGAAAATTCTGGTATGAAATTGTAGATGTTATTGTTGGTAGAAAATAGGGGGAGAGCAGGGGAGGTAGGCAACAAAACCACCAAGAAAACAAATGCAGAAATAGAGAAGACAAACACAAAAAAAAATAGAAATATATATTTTATATATTTTCCTTTGATTACATTCAAAACTTCAACATTTTACAATGCAGAGCTACTGCTCTATTATCCTACTCTGCTCCAATCTCTAGAGCTATTGTCTAGAATCTTCATAGCTATCTTACTATTGCTGTTGCAACATTCCTCTCTCTACTGTTCTTCTTTGATATTCTTCTGTTGTTCTGTGTTGTTCTCTTCTGGAACATTCACATTCTCCTACTTCCTCTGCTGTTGCAGGTTACACATTCTGTGTATGCTTCTCTTTATCTGTCTACTTACTTTTCCCTCTCATTTGTCTCTTGTCTCATGCCTAGTAAAATGGGTGCTCAACCATTTGATTTTCAAATCCACCTACCACAATAACTTCTGGCAGGCCAACAGTGCTGGGGGAGGATGCGGGAGATCCCTAGGTCTGACGCGGGGCAAGTGTAATAAATTATGTTCTGATGGAAGATTAATTCTTCCAACACTCCCCCTTAATCTAAAGTCAGATGTTAACCAGCAACTTTCATTCCAGAATTGATCTCCAGAGTTATACCCTTACCTTTGCTTTTCCAGAGCAAATCTCCAGAGCTCTTTCTGTCATGCTGCATCATCTTTGGAGATGCCCTCTACATCTCTGAAGCACCTTGTCTGCATCTCTGGAGCTAACTCTCTGCTTCAGCATCTTCGGAGCATCTCCTGAGCTGACTCTCTGCAACTCTACAATTCTATCTCTACATCTCTGGAGCACCTCCGGAGCTACACATACATTCCAGAGTTGAACCTCTGGAGCCCTCCTGCTGTCTTTCTGAATCTAAACCTCTGGAGCTGTCTTCTTTGTAGGATTGCACACCCCCATAACTATCCTCTTTCCGAGGCTGTACACCTCTAGAGCTGTCCACAATGCCTAGCCTATCCCTTAGGTGTTCAAAAGAATCTTTTGGCAATGCCTTTGTAAAAATGTTAGCGAGCTGCTGCTTGGATCTGCAATACTGTAACTGAATCTCTCCTCATTCTACCAACTCCCTTATGAGGTGATAATGGATCTCAATGTACTTGCTTCATCCGTGGAAGACTGGATTCTTTGTTAGGGCTATTGATGAAACATTGTCACAATGAATGGTTGTGCTAACTTCTTGCTGCTCATACAAGTCTGCAAGGATCCTCCTCATCCACATAGCCTGACAAGATGCTACATTTGCTACAATATACTCAGCTTCTGCTATAGAGAGAGAAACAATGGGCTGCTTCTTGGATGCCCATGATATCATGCCTGAGCCCATGTGAAATACATAGCCGAATGTGCTCTTCCAGTCATCTACATTTCTTGCCCAATCACTATCAGTTAAACCAGCCAACATGAACTCATTAGATACATCATACAAGATGCCATAGCCTATTGTGCCATTGACATACCTTAGGATCCTCTTTCCTGCTTGCCAATGTGTGTCCTTAGGCTTCTCCATGAACCTAGAAATCTAGCTTACAACATACATCAAATCAGGCCTAATTGCTGTCAAGTACATGAGGCTTCCAACCATGCTCTTGTAGAGGGTTGGGTTCACTTCCTTGCTGCTGTCCTCTTTACTCAACTTTAGACCTGTAGCTACTGGTGTAGGGGCAGGTTTACTATTCTCCATTTTAAATCTCTTCATAATCTGTTTGGCATAGTTAGTTTGTGAAATAAATATGCCATGCTCTATTTGCTTGACCTCTATGCCAAGAAGTCGATGATGGCATGGTTTGGTGGTTAAGTCACTCAGGATGTAGTGGCGGCCACCAGAGTTCAAACCCCCGCTGGGCCAACGAGCTCGCAAGGCTTTACGCCTTCACTGGGCCAAGGAGCTCACGGGTTTGAAGTGTTCTTCCGAGGGGATGAGGTCCCCCAGTTGTGGCCTCACCGGTTCATTGCTCCGGGCAAAAGCATTCACGTGGAGCCGGAGGGCGTGTCGCACTAGCGTCGCCGGTCACGTTAAAAAGTTTACCAGGCGCATTACCTTAAAAAAAAAAAAACCTCTATGCCAAGAAAAAATGTCAGCAGACCTAGGTCTGTCATCTCAAACTCATTTTTCATTGCCTCTTTGAAATCAACAATGAAAAGATCACTATTTCCAGTAAAAATCAGATCATCTACATACAAAATAGCAATCAAAATTTTACCTTCAGCTGCTTTGATGTATAGAGTGGGCTCACTGCTGCTTTTGCTAAAGCCATTCCTCAATAAATATGAGTCAATCCTGTTGTACCATGCCCTAGGTGCTTGTTTCAGCCTATAGAGGGCTTTCCAGAGCCTGTATACTTTATCCTCTTGCCCTAGGACTTCATAGCTAGGTGGCTGCTCCACATACACTTCCTCTTTCAGCACTTCGTTCAAGAAGGCTGACTTTACATCCATCTAAAACACCTTCCACTTGTGTTGGGATGCAATTGCTATGATTGCCCGAACTATTTCTAGCCTTGCAACTGGTGCATATGTCTCATCATAATCTCTTCCAGGCTGTTGTTTGTATCCTTTGACAACTAGCCTTACCTTGTGTCTTTCAGTCTTTCCTTCAGCAGTAGACTTGGTCTTATAGACCCACTTAACTCCTATCACTTGTTTACCCTTGGGTAAATAAGTTAGCTACCATGTGTCATTCCTCACTATGGTATCTAATTCTTCATCCATGGCCTCACACCATTTCTCTTCTTTCACAGCTTCTTCAAAGTAGATTGGATCACTAGAAGAAAACAATGCAAAATTCAAATCCTCATCATCATCAGCATACCTTGTATTGTCATAAATCTCCTTCACACTCTTTGTCCTTTGTGGAATCAATGATGCGAGTGTGGGGTCTGAATTGCCTCTGGAGCTGCTACTATTCTGACCTCCAGACCTGCTATTCTGATGACCTCCAGAGCTACTGTTCTGATGAACTCTGGAGCTGCTACAAGGACCTCCAGAGCTACCATTTTGTTGACCTCCAGAGCTATTGTTCTAACCTCTGAAGTTGCAGTTATAATGACCTCCGAAGCTGCTGACCTCAGGAGTTTCAGACCTCCGGATCTGCTGATCTCTGGAGTTACAATGCTGTTGTCTATCTCCGGAGCTACAGTACTGAGCATCTCTAGAGCTGCTATTTTCTAAGGCTCTATGGTAGTTTCTCCCTGAGCTGCTACTCTCAATAGCTCCTCTGGAGCTACTGTCTTTCGAAGCTTCTTCATCTTCAAAGGGTATTGTGACTGAAATACCCATGGTGATGTCCACCGTTCCATCCCATGCTTCATTCTCAATGAACTCAACATCCCTATTGATCACAAGTTTTTTGGTGATGGGATTATACAGTCGGTAGGCTTGTGATTCTTCACTATATCCTAGGAAGATACATTTCTCACCTTTATCATCAAATTTCTGCCTCTTCTCTTTAGGCACGAATGCATATGCCACACACCCGAAGATTCTTAGGTGTTCAACACTCCATTTGTGGTTTGTCCATGCCTCTTGTGGAATCCTATCATGAACGGCCTTTGTAGGACACCTGTTCAATAGGTAGACCGTGGTTGCTACAGCTTCACCCCAATAATCATTTGACAGTCCCTTTGCCTTCAGCATGTTTGCTGCCATCTCTGTGATGGTTCTATTTTTTCTTTCAGCAACTCTATTTTGCTGTGGCTGCCTTCATTCCTGCAGAAATTTAGAAATTGCTTGGAGATATACTCTCCCCCTCTATCTATTCTTAGGGCCTTGATATAGCAGCCACTTTATTTTTTAGCTGATGCCTTAAACTCCTTGAACTTCTCAAAGGCTTCTGATTTGTTTTTCAAGAAATAAATCCAAATCTTTCTACTATAATCATCAATGAAGGTCATGAAATATACATTCCCACCTAATGTGGGAGTTTTGATAGGGCCACATAAATCTAAATGCACCAACTCCAATGGTGCTCTTGCCCTTCTAGAATACCCTGATTGAAAGGGTTGTCTATGCTGTTTTCCTAAGATACATGCTTCACATTTGCCATCAGGCTCTACAATGTTTGGGAGCCTTCTAACCATGCCTTTTCTAGATAGTAAACTCAAACTAGAAAAGATTAATTGCCCATACCTCAAGTGCTACAATTTGGAGGGGTCTTTGATGACTGTCTGGAAGGCTATTTGCTATCCTACTATTGTGAGCGCCGGAGATAGTGCAGGAAACTATGCCAAAGATAGTGTCGAAGTTAGTACCAGAGATGGTACCAAAGTCAGTGATAGGGGAAACACTCTGTTTCTCGTCATCT
Source organism: Cunninghamia lanceolata (assembly GCA_027924645.1). Classification (NCBI taxonomy): domain Eukaryota; kingdom Viridiplantae; phylum Streptophyta; class Pinopsida; order Cupressales; family Cupressaceae; genus Cunninghamia; species Cunninghamia lanceolata. The sequence continues at coordinate 23,417,155 of BSBN01000078.1, forward strand.
GCACTACTGCAATGACTTTCTTACTACTTCCTTTATCAAATATAGTGCACCCTCCATTTTCCATCAGGATTCTATAACCGTTTTGGACCATTTGTCCAATGCTCAATAGGTTATGTTTTATGCCAAGGGCATAATATACATCCTGGATCTACATTTTCTCACCTTGCTTGCTAAGGACTATGATAATGCCTCTTCCTATGACAGGAACCTTTTGATTGTTCCCCATTATGATTTCAGACTTGACATTTCTATCAATAGAGGCAAACAAGTTTTCATTTCCACTCATGTGGTTGCTACAACCGCTGTCCAAATACCAGACTTCAGGGCTGCTCTTCTGAGCAAGGTTGCACACAATAAATACCTTAGACTGATTTGCATTTTCAGCCTTGTTCTCATTTGCTACATTAGCATTTTGACCTCCATGGTCTTGCTATTTCTTTCTGCACTCACTAGCATAATGACCAAACTTATGATAGTAATAACATTGAATATTACTTTTGTCATACCTCTGATTAGAACTGATGTTCTTCTTTGCTCCTTGATAGCTTGGCTGTGAGGTGCTTGCCTCTTCTTGGCTGTTTGAAACTCCTCTTTTGGAGTTGCTTCTTCCTCTACCTCTTTGACCTTTACCTCTACTGTTTCTTCCTCTTCCCCTACCTCTTGCATTGGTTTGAGCCTTGAAGGCTTGCTTAAGGGAAGGAGCAGACCTATTCAACCACTGCTCATGGCTTAGTAGAGAGCCCATCAACTCATCCACTATCATCTTGGACAGATCCTTTGTCTCTTCTATGGTTATGACTATAGGGTCAAATCTAGAAGGCAGGCTCCTTAGGATTTTCTCAACAATCCTTTGATCATCCATGGTTTCTCCATTTATCCTCAGTTGATTCAGCATGGTAGAAACCCTAGTGTGAAAGTTTGAAATAGACTCACTCTCCTTCATCTGAAGGGTCTCAAAATCTCTTCTAAACAGTTGGAGCTTAACTAACCTCACCTTGTCAGTTCCCTTGTAGCTGTTCTGCAATATATCCTAGGCTTGTTTTGAGTAGTTTGCTGCTGCAATGCGGGGGAAAATAGCCTCTGTCAAGGCTAGCTCAACTAGACTGAGGGCTTTTACATCCTTCATTCTAGTTTCCTTCAACTGGTTTCTTTGAGCATTCGTTAGGGCTACATGGGCTGCTGGGTTTGTGGTGTCTATGAACCCATCGGTGACCAAATCACATAGGTCATTCGCAACCAGAATGGTCTTCATCTTCTTAGACTAGATATCAAAGTTCTGCCCATCAAAGTTTAGTGGTTGTTGCCATCCTTTGCTGTCCCCACTTGCCATGCTTCTCAAATTTGAGAAGACTGAAAATGCCTAGACTTCCTAGGGCTTATATGAAACACCCACTAAAACTTGACTGCCTAGAAAAATAGGGCTCTGATACCACTTGTTGTCAGAAAATAGGGGGAGAGCAGGGGAGGCAGGCAACAAAACCACCAAGAAAACAAATGAAGAAATAGAGAAGACAAACACAACAAAAAATAGAAATATATATTTTATATATTTTCCTTTGATTACATTCAAAACTTCAACACTTTACAATGTAGAGCTACTGCTCTGTTTTCAAACTTTGCTCCAATCTCTAGAGTTGCACACCAAAACAAGTCTAGAGCTGCTGTCCAGAATCTCCGTCGCCGTCTTACTGTTGCTGTTGCAACATTCCTCTCTCTATTGTTCTTCTCTGATATTCTTCTGCTGTTCTGTGTTATTCTCTTCTGGAACATTCACATTCTCCTACTTCCTCTGCTGCTGTAGGTTAAACATTCTGTGTATGCTTCTCTCTATCTATCTACTTACTTTTCCCTCTCATTTGTCTCTTGTTTCATGCCCAGCATAATGGGTGCTCAACCATTTGATTTTTAAATCCACCTACCACAATAACTTCTGGCAGGCCAACGGTACTGGGGAAGGATGTGGGAGATCACCAGCTCTGACACAGGCAGGTGCAATAAATTCTGTTCTGATGGAAGATTAATTCTTCCACCAGTTATATATGAAATTTAAATGGAATTAGACTGTGTTTCCACCATTGTCAGGATTTCTTAAGAACTCGGTGTTTCCACATTTTCCTTTTGGCATGCATGTCAATCAACACATTTTAGCTATATTGTACATTGAGATCCACCTTCTTTCATGCTGCTCCAACTCCTAGTTAGCACAGGAGGTGGATGATGGAAAAGGTAGAGGAATCGGGTTTTATTTCCCCTCCCGAATGCATTTGATTAAAAGTTCTTAGCCTTGTTCAACAAATCCATTCCATAGATTTAAACAATTAATCTTCTTTGACTGGGTGTTGGTTTCATGCTTCCACATTCTTCTAGATGTCTACCAAAGCATTTCAAGCTATGAAATATAACTGACTCCTACCTGCAATAATTGTATTTGTTGAGAAGTTTCTTCAATAAATCCATTTCGAGTGTAATCCGTGATCATTGTGAATCATTGCATTCCGAGATATGACAACATCTCATTGTGGCATTTCTGTGAAAACCATTAATGCCTTGTCCAAATTCCCATATTGTGCACATCCTGTAAATCATTGCTTTCCATGAAATGATATCTCTTTGAGGCATTTTGTCATACAGACCGGGCACCTTCTCTCTACTTTCTCAATTTGCATACATGTCTTCTAGGGCCGTTACAACTTCTATTTTTATCCAAGAGTTCCCTTCTGTTACGTTTTGATGGATGTCCCTTCTTTATTACTGGAGATCTTTTTTTATTACTGGAGATATGTGACAGGGCATAAGAGAATAGTATAAGCTGATTTAATTCATTTAATCTCCATAAGGGCATTACCCTTGTTTAAATGATGACATGATTCACGCCTTCCTGACAACACTTCCTCTTGTAATTTTTCTTTTTGGATATTAATATTTCCTTGCATGCAGACTAACGTGAGGACACTCTAAACTATGTCACTGGTATTATTATCTAACCATATGTGTGCCTTGTCTGCATGAGATGTTGGCTTTATCTCTGCAAATTTTACTACTTAGGTTCCCAAACCAGTTATCATTTCATTATATTTGTCTTGAAATACTCTACAACCATAATGACTGATTTTAATAAATTTAAAGGTGCTTTGATCTTGCGGTAGGGTTGTGGAATTGATTGAGAATTTGTCATTCCTTCTAAATCGATCCCTAACCTTGTGCCATTAGATTGTTTTTCCTTGTTGTGATTATTTCATACCTAAATTAGTATCCTACCATCTTAGCAAGAGGATGCCATTATCTTAGCCGAGTGATGCTCTTAATGCTAAATTTAAGAAAATATTGTCATAATTATGTAGAATTCATTAACTTGAATTCTCGTTATAGAAGATCGTAGATGCAGAAAATAACAATAATGAAGAGGAAACATTGCATTTTATCACAACTCTTAGTCAGATCTTTCCACATTTACCATCATATGACGGATGTTCATACTCTTTTCTAACGCTCTAGATGAGCATAGTACACAGGTTACTAGTAAAGGCTGCAGAGTCTGGATTATTTGCCAATAGCTCTTGCTTTTATATATATATACGTTAACCTCCATTTGATGTTTCTAAATTTTAAACTAATTAAGGTTCTCTTTCCAGTAAGGAAATTTCTTAAATGATTATGTATTAGATACCGATCCAAATTGTAGATTTCCAACTTTGGCGTCAACTCTCTCTATTTATTTATTTAGGTTTCCATAACTCATTCGGAATTAAAATAAAGAAAAAAAATTCTTATATCCTTGAGTATAGTCATTTCAATAAACTCTTAAGTTTTTTTGTTCTAATATTAAAGCCTCATCAATTCTGGTTAGTAATCAGTCCTTTTTAATGAATTAGTTTAAGTAAATGGTCTTAAGCATTACATGAATTTCTAATTTAATCTTCTACGTTTTCATTTGATTTTATCATGGAGTATAGGGTGAAGATAAGCAAGGATAGAATAAGGGGTTAAGATTTGATTTTATGTATATGCTTAGTTAAAATTATGTGTAAACCTTTTCCCTAAAAGAATAGAGGATTAAAGTTTAGATGGAAAACCTATTTATAGATAAATGTTTTTATTCTTTTTCATATATTTATTTTCTTTCATTTTTATTTTATTACTTTATTAGAGCTTGGCAAGGTTGGGTTAAGATAAGAGTATATCAACATAATCATTAAGTAAATTTTGAATTTTATGATTTGGTTGGAGCTATTAAATTTTTTGTATGATATTAGTTTTTGGTTAAATTAAGATTGTTGTTTTAAAATAAGTACTTGGTTGATTATCTTCTTAAACTCTTAATTGATACTAAAGTATCATTGATAATGCATGTCATATCAAGGTAAGGTTTTAAGAATGAGAGATTTTTCTTGTTGAATTAATGTTTTTTTTTTTATATGATCTAATTGTTAGGTATTAGTCCCTTAAGTCTTTAGATAGAAAAATTAAAATCTAATGTATTTGTGATTTTGTAATATGTTTGCCTATTTGTTGATGTGATATTATGGTGGTTTTATAGACCCATACATTCAGTAGCAATATTGTATTGTGAAGTATACTATGTCTTTGGAATCATATGAAGTTGCATGGTATTTACTACATGTGAAGAGATAATAGTTCAGGAGAAAATAATGGTGCCTTAATATCCACTGGTCTCTTAAGTTGTACTTTAGATTATAATCTCTTTAATTACGTTGAGATTTATTTGAATTCTTGATATGATAGGCTTAAATTTAACTATTGTATCTAACTGTGATCAAGATCAGCATAGTAGTGGTATATATACTTGTTTTCAAGAAGACTATTTCTGATCTTTTGAAATTTTATGACAATCATGTGAGGAAGGTAGGTCTTATTCTTTATTGTCCTCAAGTATGGATTGAAATGTGAATGTGTATCTAAGGTTGTGAAGAGGTCAGTTTCATGTCAATAAAACATTAGAAGTTTTAAATTGTTGCTACTATCTTGTGGTTGAAAGTCCAAGTCTCTGAACTATGAAGTCTCTTTGCTATGCGTACATAGGCAAGGCTATTATGAGCCTCTGAGACATTAGGTCGGCCCCTTAGGGCCTTAGGCTTGTCTTTTGTGCAATGGATATTTGTTTTGAAATTAATCACGTAGGACTAATGTCTCTTTAGATGTGTAGTTTGAGATCTATTGACATGCAGGATTCAGGAGCTAAGGAGGCACCTTCCCTTTTGGTGAATAGATGACTATCTGGTAGTATAGGTAACTATGTATAAATGTGTATAAATTTAATTAAAAAGTTGTACCTTACATTTCATATTCGGTGAATATTGATATACACCGTTATGTAACATGAAATTTACTAAGTTTAATCTTGTAAATTGTTTCTATTATTTCATTGATTTCATTATGGTTAATCACTAAGATTTTCTAGGGTAGACATTACAACTTGTACATGAGTGTATCCATCTTGCGCATTCGGATTTAGAACAAACAATGGCTATTAGTGAGATCATGTAATGTAATCATGTTTTGAATGAGTTATGTATGTTGTTGGTTATTGCTTAATTTCAATAATGCAGTCATGTTATCCCTAGAGATGTAGTTAACTTGTTGTGTTAGACTATGTTAAATTGGTTAATTCTATTACCCAAAAAAAAATTTCTGCCTTTTTATTGCATTAATTGACTTATGTAGTGCCCCTCCATATTCACTATGGTTGTGTAGGTAGGCTGGTTGAGGAATCTAAAATGAAGATGGAACATGAGTTCCGGTAGTACTTTCAATACGGTTGGGAGTCATTCAGTGTTGACTTGAAGTTTTGCTCTTGACCCTAGTTAGAGGTCAAGTAATTGTTTTGGTTTCAGGTTTAAATTTCTAATTTCATATACTTCACTAGAGAATAAATTGTGATTGTCATAATTCTATCTAAACAGAAACAATGGAAACATAACTGAATCTAATAAATATACTAAAGACCATGACAATCAAGCCAATTTGCCTGAACTTAGTTTTGATATAATTCTATCTGATTTACTAGGAGTGAGATGATGATATATTATGTTGTTATGCCAAACTATCGATGATAAGAAAATTATGTCAACTTCCTCAACCTCTACACCTTTTACCAATTTCATGAATAGCTAAACATTAGATTAAGCACCATTTTAAGACTATAAAAGAAACAATACCATATTTATTCATAGTCATTTCAAAAGAAAACTTTCTGGTTACCTCCTCCAGTGCTATGGATTGCCACCTAATGATAGATAAAAGTCACTATGCAATAAGGTCGTAGGAGGGTTACATCTCCATAACATCTGAAAACAAAACACTAATATAATAGAAAGAAGAGAGTATCAAATGCATTCTAAAAAGGCATTCTGATTTAAACTTAGCAAGGTCAATCAATTTATATCTAAAGCCACTTTGTTTCTACAAAGGCCATTCAAAACTAACAAAAGTGATCATTGCGATGAAGGAATTAGTTTTCAAAAGAGCAAATTCCCTTGGAAAGTGATGTAGAAGCTAAGGTACTCAAATGTACGAGAAGACAATGCATAAGGTATCTGAATGAGATCAATAGAATTGCCATAAGTCAAACCTATTTCTATTTAATCTCTCACTATTAGACACATGACAAGAATATTCTTTGAAGTACAAGAAAATATGGACTTAACAACAACTCAAAACCTTATTATAGAAACCATCGTATGGGATTTCTATTCATTCTAGCTACATAATGTAGATGTAAAGTCAATTCAATGTCCATTGCTAGTTTTAGCTACGATCTGAGATGTGGTATAGGGTATAGTCTCCTATCTTAGTTTTAGAATAATTAGCTAGGCATACTCTAATAACCACATAGGCAAAAATGTAAAAGCACAAATCTGGAGCATGAATCTTTTGGCGATTCAACTCAAGCATCGTCATTGCCTTCACTGCTATGATCATAGGGTATGCATTTACAAGGATTTCTTGATTAGACTTTAAAAAAAAAAAATTCAAGAAAAAGGAATTAAGAGGCATACAACTAGATTCCTCGACCTCTTTAGGTGTTCCCATCAACGTGAGTCGGAAAGGAAGCTTGATATCCAAATGTTAAAGTTTGGAAAAGATCTGTTAGAAAGGTATGCAAAAGGCGAATACATATCTGACACATGCAAACTATTTGACAAGCTGTCTCGAAGAGGTATCATCTAAAGGAAGGCAATAATTACAGGATTAAACAAGAAGAATTGTCTAAAGGGGCCAAACGACCCTCTATTGAAACACAATGAAGAAAACTTAGATTCTTTTGATCTTATTCAATAAACCTCTTGGGACTTTAGAACAAGCACACTTTTGTATAAATAGTCGAGAGATGAACTAGAATCATGCAATAATGTTTAGGGGCCAAATCTGAAAGCAGTGAAACTATCATTTCTAACCAAGGAAAGATGAGTAGACAAGGCACTTGATCTGTTTGGTGATTTGCCTCAAGGGATGCTATCTTGACCTTTCTATGGTTATAGACACAGAAGGTAATGATCACAACATATACATTCACTAGATGTTATGCCCAATGGGGTTCGTAGATAGTATCTAAAGACACAATTTCATGCTACCCATACAGATTTAGAAAAATAGATATTCACCAGAAAATTGGTAATGGCTGCAGAGAATGATCACCCTTAAGATTTGCTAAGGTCTTTCTAATGTGCCTCAAGAGCATCATAGAATGAAAATATTGCAAAATATGCAAGGAAACAATGGCATAAAAAAAGTTTATGAGACTTACCTGGTAGAGAAGTCGATCAAATTTAAGCCAACGTGGAGACACCATCACTAGAACCATTCCTTGTGTTCTATCGGCCTCAGAGTCGTCATTCCTTGGAATACAATGCTTACTATAAGAGTGTTGTTCCTCTCCCGAATACCTCTCCCTTCCCATTTCCTCATAATGCCTATCAAATCTCCAGATCACGAGAGAGAATCCCCCTTTAATTTTGGTTTCTTGGTAGTTACCCCCCATAAACCTCTGAAATGCCAGGGATAAATACTGATTTATTATATGCATTTTGGCAAGAGTTAATGTCGCTATCCCAAAATAGACTAAATGGTTGTGGAGGAGAGATGGGCCGATAGGATCAACCGACGAGTTTAGAAATTTTTTTTTATAGTGTGAGACAATACTTAGCATTTTTAACTCTCACCCGAGTTTAACACATTTTCCAACCTGAAAGCCCATTGGCAGGAGTTAACGTCGCTGTCCCAAAATAGACTGAACGGTTGTGGAAGAGAGATGGGCCAATAGGATCAACCAATGAGTTTAGAAATTTTGTTTTACAGTGTGAGATATTACTTAGCATTTTTAATGCTCACCTGAGTTAACACATTTTCCAGCTTGAAAGCCCAGTGCTCTAATGCTCTTATATATATATAGAGCCTAGCGGCTATAAGATATGCGGTTATCATATTGTGTTACTTTGTAACCATTACTACAAGTGAAGGGAATACTGAAATTAAATGCAGGGATGCTAAAAGGATATGCTACAAAGGAATGTAATTAAATTTAAACTACACAATAAAAGTGGGCTCTGGTGAGCTAAATATAACTCATGTCATTAACTAATTAGAAAGATAGGGTACAATTTAGGCATTTAGTTAGAAAATATACCAAAATGTAGAGAGAGAGAGAGAGATTCCCCAGGAACGACATTAGATTAACTAAAATCTAGCAAAATGTGAAATCATTGACAAAGCAAACTAACAACTTGACAAAATCTAGGAAGAGATGAACAAAGTATGGTTATTTAAAACTGAATCTTACCCAATCTACTTGCCCAAAAGATGTTACAACATATCATATTTCTCTATTACCAACTAATGAATTTCCTATTCCATGATCGTATGATGTAGCAAATGAAACGAATAGAAACACTATCAAACAACCAAACAACAAAATAACCTAGGCATAATACCAAACAGAAATTCAAACCAGAAACTAAAACAATTTCCTGACCTCTAACTAGGGTCAAGAGCAAAACTTCAAGTCAACACTGAATGACTCTCGACCGTACTGAAAGTACTACCAGAACTCATGTTCTATCTTCATCTTCAGATTGCTCAGCCAGCCTACCCACACAACCATAGTGAATATGGAGGGGCACTACATCCTCCCCCCATAAAACTTGACTTACTCCTGGAAGTCACAAACTAGAGTGGAAACATAACAGGTTAGTACCAAAATTAAAGCTGAAATTAATATACACTAGTTTTCCTATGGAAAGGATTTATAGAATATAAACTTATATACTCCCTTTCAAACATAATCTATCCTTCTCATTTTCCATTTTACATTAGCAACACAATCAAACTTGCATTTCAAAAATGATTCCATAGTACATAAACCACACAAAGTCCTTACAAGTTAACATCGACACCAAATTAGTTTCTTCAAGACAAAGAAAACATTGCACCCTTTTAATCCTAACTAGTAGAGACTCTCATATTATAAGCATATAAAGTATTCAATTTCAAATACACCACTATTTCCAATTCCTCTTCCACTTTGCTGTTAAGCAATCAATAGATTAGAATGCAACATAGCAACATATTTTTATACGCAAAACATACATTTTCCCTTAAATATCCATCATTTAAAATAAGACATTTCACTATAATTAGTGTCCTGCACTAAATCCAAACACAATATATCATTTTATAAATACCATATTCATGATTATCATTCATTCTTCATATACACACAAATTCACATTACTAGGAATCACATCACAAGGCTACACAAGGGTCCATCTGGATACTGGAAAGCAACATACTAATCCATGATACATAATCCATGAGCCAAGAGCCAAAATCCATCTCACATAATCCATACCTAACTTAGTGACTTGTTGGTGTTAGGCCACACTTAGACGGTGAGACCATCCAAACAAGCCATAATAACCTCTCTCTTGTTGTATAAGTTGGTTAGCCTCCTATAGATAGTCATCACATATAGGTGGGTAGTGGGTCCTAGCTATATAACAGCCTCACATACCCCCATCCTCAAGGTTCCCTGCTTCTACTTCCTCATATACACTTACCAAGTCTATCTCATATGTCCTTGGGGAGAAATCACAATACAACACATGGTCGACATCGAAAACAATAAGAATAAACTAGTTTAGCCACTAAAGTCATAAAGAAAGATTATATAAAAATTTCAATTTCAACAATAAAGTAATAAATGTGCGTAATTTCAACACTAAATCAAATGTAACCATGAGGGCTACAAGAAAATAAGATCACAAGGTGTGGCTAAACCATCACAATCAAATATAAACAAGGTGTCGTCCTTCACAATCAATAGAAAATCATCAATAACCATAAAGAAAGTCCACAATCTTTGATATTACATTGTACAACACTGTGTGACTAGATACTAGCCACCAAATGAGGAAGGAGGGAACAACATTAGGCTATAACAGTAGCCCTCATGTGGTGCGGAGTAAACATGGTATCCACATGGCTAATAGTGTACTCCTCAGCTACACCTTGCATTGCGTCATCACATGGCATGGATTAGCCAAGTGGTCCATGCACTCCTTGGCTGCCCGCATGGAATGTGTACCTCAACCACATCCCGCATTGTATCTCAACACAGCATGGTCATACACCAGCCAGAGAAAGCACGTATTGGTCGTATACCGCATGGCAGTGTGTCTGTGGCTCCGTAGAAGTAGGCATGCATAGAACACACCCTGCATAGCGATACCTTGTGGAAAGGGCACACACAAGTAATCACCATAGCCAGAGGTATACGTGGCTCAAACCTACCCATATGCTAACCAACCCAAACATTGTCAAAAGCAAACATGAGTATCCCTCTATAGGTGTGTGAGGCCCCATTACGCTCATCACACAAGTAGGCTATAACAAAATCTCATAGTACACATTCACATGTCTAAGCACGTGGCATCATGTCCTCGAGCCTAGCTTGCTACCATCAGCAACACGGCATCATCACCAATGCTATGTCGGAACATCAGTGGGGTGTGGCATCATACTAATTGCATGATGTCAGAACATGTACAGATACAGGATCTATCTAAACATGGGTAACAAATCTCTCTCCACATGTTGGACCTCAAAATATACATGGGGCACATGGTCTCACTTGGGTTATCCATGCAAGTCCTAGACCCTGGCCCCCAAGTGACGACTCATGTCATCACATAGTTCCAGTCAGGTTGTCCGTGCAGATCCTAGACCTCGGCCCCCAACTGACAACTCATGTGACATATCATACCTTTCGTGAAGACAAGGTAAATGATCCTCCAAGAAATGCCATCCAGATGCTCAGAAGCTATGGGGATTAGGCTAACACATATGGATCAAGTACCCTGATCCATCATAAGGGAAAGTAGTGAGTACATCTCCTCAAGTTCATTTGAGCGAGGGACCGCTTTGCGCCATCATAAGCATATGTTGTACACTCTGTCCAAGGAACTTTATGGCTGCTACTACTCCTTCATAGACTAAGGGACTAGAGAACCAAAAGAAGAGAATCTATGAATCTAACTTTTGGCTACTCTTTTATATATATATTTTCAACCACACAAGGGTTGGCCCTCAATCGGGTAACAAACACACACATAATGGTATGGTTAATTCGACACCTAAAGTACACATATTCCCCACGGATGGGTATCTAGTATCACCATCCCATGGGCACACAAAGCAAGTATGGGGTATTCACTACAGTCAACCAAAACACAGTTACTGGTTTCTCACATTTACAGGGGAAGATTTACATTTACATACACAATTTCATTACTACCATAAGTACATTTATTTCCATAACTAATGTGATTCCCTTTGCAAAATCATAACATTACTTGCTATCCACTTTTCTTATCAAATTTTTTTTCCACTCTAGTTTTCTACGTATCACATGATGCTGGAACTCAATAACATGATCATCTATCTAATACTAGCTAGGTGTTTAGATTAGGGCATGTATTCAACACAAGAGTCCCTATCACATGCATAAGAAGAATTACTACCATCAGACATGGGCAACAATATTAACCAGAGATCCCAGTATTGCTAATCTGGCTCTAATACCAAATGTAATGCCCCACCATGTAACCCTAGAAATAAGTCAACTAACACAAGAAAAAGGCAGAATTTTTTTTTCTTGGTAATAGAATTAACAAATTATAACATAGTCTGATATAACAAGTTAACTACATCTCTAGGGATAACATGACTGCATTAATGAAATTAAGCAATAACCATCAACATACATAACTCATTCAAAACATGACTACATTACATGATCTAACTAACAGTCGTTGTTTGTTCTAAGTCCGAATGCACAATATGGTTACACTCACACACAAGTTGTAATGTCTACCCCAGAAAATCTTAATGATTAACAAGAATGAAATCAATGAAATAATAGAAATAATTTACAAGATTAAACTTAGTAAATATCATATTATATAATGGTGCTTATCAATATTCATCTAATATGAACTGTAAGGTACAACTATTCAATTAAATTGATACACATTTATATATAGTTACTAATACTACCAGATAGTCATTTATTCGCCAACTGGAAAGGGCCCTCCTTAGCTCTAGAATCCTGCATGTCTATAGATCTCAATTGCACATTTAATAAAACATTAGTCCTTATTAATTACATAATTCAAATATTAATTACACCCATGACACGCATAAGGCCCTAAGGGGCCGCCCTAATGTCTCAGGGGCTCATCTTTGATAGCCTTGCCTACGTACGCATAGTGCAGAGACATCGTAGCTTGGACAAGAACTTACAACCTTTAAATGGTACCTTTACATGATATTGACAACCTCGCAAACTAGGATACATATAAGCATTACAATCTATACGTGTGAACAATAATATATTAAGGTTACTCATACCACAACTTTCTCATAAGGCTTCACGATAAATGATTCTAATGTTCAATATATATTGGAAAGAAAGCATTAATTGGCAATTTTCAAATACAACTGTCCAGAAGAGAATTTCATAACTCCAAATAGCCATAAAAACCCATATAAGTGAACCAAGACTCATAATTGAATCACATCCTCTCATGAGTATATATTATTTCTCCCCATTCTAGGAGGAGTCTCCATCATATAGTCTAGCTACTTCATGGGTTTACACATTTCTTCACAACAATATTACCAAAGGCAAACTATCCCTATCTCAAATCACTACGCATGAGCTTATTAAAATCCCCATCTCATTACCATTATCTCATACAAGATTCTCAAAAGATTTCTTATAACATAGTCAAGGGATAAACTACAATATTCAGCTATTATGGCCAAAGTGACTATCATACTAATATTCCAACAATTCTTATAAAACCTCTTTGACCATTCAGTAGTCATTGTTGATAACTGAGAGGGGGAGGAGGTGAATCAGTTATCTTAATTATTTCAGCTTTCTGAACTTTCTTAACAATTAATGCAACATTAATTTAAATAAGAAAATATAACCATGAAATGGAAATACACATGACACAATATTTTTGACGTGGAAACCCTGTTAAGGGAGAAAACCATGGGGTGATTAACCCAAGATTGTATTCTCTGTTAGAAGAATAGAAATACAAAATGGCACTTGCCAATTAGGGCTCACTGCCAGAGCACACTTCTCACAAAAGTCTCACTTCCTACAATAGTTTATACAAGAAAACTAGATACTTGAACTGATGAGAAGCATCCACATATGCTAAGGTTCAGTTCCGATTAAGCTCAATATACTGATCTGCTACACTTCATTCTTGCTCTCTTAGGTCCTACTATCCTGTTACATTCCAGACCTGTCTTACTATCTTCACACTGCACTTCTACTTTTCTTTGCACTTTTCTATCACACCACACACCCCTTCACATCCAAATCCATCTGGTATATATATCTACACAAAGGATTTCATCCTCTTTGTAGTCAGCATCTGGAATAGTCAATATTTTCCCAAACTCTTAGACTGCCGGCTGAATCCTTGCTTGCCAAGTGATGCAAATCAAGGAGATACTTATAGAAGTCATCTAACATGTCGGCCAATCATGGATGATACCTTAAGAACCCTGATCATCATCAATATCTCATCTGAAATAATTCTGATGCTCTGTTAGTCAGTTCTTCCTTTGTCTGTTCTGCCAAACCAGACCTCAATACTTAGATGCTTATATCTCTTCACTCTTTCATCACCGGAGGCTCAATCCCTGGAGTCTATCAGTTAAGGTATTCATCTTGACTTTCCCAAGTCTACACTTTGCAAAGATGCTTCCTCTAACAGATCCGGACCTGACTGTCAGACCTTACTGCATGCTCTGCTCTTGCTTACCGAACCCAAGTATCCTTCAATCTAACTTCCGGTAAAGATACACTATGTCCTATGGATGTGTGGAATGGTCTTTGTTTCTATCAATGACAACACCAACGAAGCCACACAGTGTCTTTTGCCAACAATTTTCCCCTTTGGCATTGATGGCAACACTTAGTGAAAAATGACTAAGTGTTATACAACACTCCCCCTTGGTTGATGCTCTGTTCTGTTGTACACTATACCAAAGCTCCCCCTTAGCTGGAGTCCACATTTTTCACTACTCCTCACTCCCCCTTTGACATCAATGGCAAAGGGTGGGATCCACACACTAAAATTTTCAAAACTAAATCTATACTTAGTCACATAAGTATATTATTCGATTATACTTTACATATACTTTAGTATATCTGCAAAAGTGTTCTTTAATTGTAAAACTTTTGTTACCCAGCACTGCTTCGTCCTGTCCAAAATTGAGATGTGACCACTCAATAGGAATGCAAAAGCTTCTGTCCTCTTCAGATCTGTCAGATCACTGGTCTGGTCTGTAGTTTGAGCATCATTTAGGGCCTCATGCATGGCCTCTAACTTAGGGATAATTATTCTTCTAAGTTCATTCAACCTACTTATTCTATTTTTCTTCTCCTTCTCAAGCTTTTTCATTTCATTTATGACTGCAATATTCTAACACTCTTGATTTTCTATGGAGGAGGATAGAGGATCAAAACTTTGAGATAAACTTAATAGTTTATCCTCTTGCTCTTTTACCTTCTCAATGTCCTTGTTCACTTTAGGCCAGGATAAACAAAATTTGTAAATATCACCGCCATCTTTGAGAGCATTTTCTAAGCTCTTTAACCCAATATTCATAACTCTCCTATCATTGGTTATTAACCCTTGTACTTCTGATAATCTTTTTACAAAAAAATCTTTCCAGACCTTATCTTATGTTGACTTCTTTAATGAATTAAAATGTGTGCTAACACTATTTACTAGAGATTTGAGATTACTGGATGAGGAGGCTGAGGGATCCTTCTGAAAAGATGGCATGATCTTTTCCAGTACACCAGATGCAATGTCTATGATCTTACAATCCTCCATGTGAGACTTTAGGATTTTTTCTTTTGCTTTTGCTGAAGTAAAGGATGCTAGCTTTATGGTTTGAACCGAGGAGAGGGAGTCAAAATTGAGCAGTCCTTGAAGAAGTTCTAGTTCATCAAATTCCATCATCTCCTTGGTTAAGAATTCTTCTACTACTTCTACTGTGTCTCTTGCCGGTGACAGGGTTTTGTCCCCTTCTGCAGCCTTACCACTATCGTCTATGGCCTTTTTTGTTGGAGTTTTCTCTTCCCCTGCAGCCTTAATACTGCCATCTTCTTTTTGCTTCTCCTCTGCTTCTTGACTGATTACTCTTTCTTCTCCTTTAGATCCAGAATCTGTAGGGAAAACCGGATGAGAGATATTTGCTTCTTTTTCTTCACCTATCTCCTTTGCCTCTTCTGACATTTTCTCAGTGAATTCTTCTTTGTTATCTATTCCTGAGGGATCATCACCTAAATCCTCTACAATAGGACTATTGAATCTTTTATAGGCATTACAGAGGATTTCCTCTATTTCTTTTTCCACCTTATCAGTTTCTCCAAGCATGAGTTGATTCATTCTAGCCTTACTTCGAAACTCATCCTTGCAATCTTTGAAGATCATATCCATTTGTTTTGGAGTAATTGAGGGATAGAGCTAGATAGCTATCTGATCTCTAATCTCTAAGTCCTTAGCCTTGGCATTTTCTTTTCTCATATCAAGTTCCTTCTCTAAACTTTTAGGAATTAGAGAAATTATTTCAATAAATGCTTTATTGTATATGTTCAAGTATTTGACTGTGGCTTCCTCCAAGATCTTTTTATCTGCATTATTATATGCATCATAGAATTCTCTTATTGGTTGCAGGTCCCCATCCATAGTAACTACTTTAACCACATCATCTAATGATAGAGTGGGCTTTTCAACAAACACTTATGGCTCTGCCTCCTTGGTTTCACTGGATACTTTCTTCTTTTTCTTCATCTTCTTGATCTCTTCATCAGATTCAGTCTCTCCATCATCCTTCAGACTAATGTAAGACCTTGTTGCCTTTGTCTTTGTTCTCTTTTCACTTATACCGGATGATTTTGCTTCTGGTTTAGATGCCTTTGAGCTCTTTGTAGTGGCAGATGCAGAGCTCTTAGAGGATCTGGTCCAGGAGGAAGCTTCTACCAGAGCACTTTCTTTTTCTGCTTCTTTCTTTCCTTTTTCTACCCTTTCCATCTTTTCTCTACTGGCATCAAGTGCCTCTTTTGAAATCCCATATCTTTTGGCAATGTTCTCAACTTCTTTTCTCACTTTTCTCTTCATTTCCAGTTGACATAGCTCCAAATGGATTTTCACACTCAACTCTTCAAAGCTTCCAAACCTTTCTACCTTAGGATCCTTTGGCTGACTTAGCATGTGCTGAACATGCAACTTTACAATTTTCTCATCCATTTCATACCCCATAGGCATGATCCACAATATTCTTGGTTCCACTGCCTCCATTAGGCACTGATTAGTTTCTACCATAAAGCATATTGTATCTTTATATTTTCCAACTAAAGATTGGGGGATTCTCTCTCTTGCTTGCATCATGCTCTGAAAATTCTTGAAATAGCCCCAAAGAGCTATATTCTGTGCCTTGGCATCACCAAGCCCATGTATATAATTTCTGATTTGAATGGCTACTGGTCTATCATTCTGCCATACCCATCCACTGAATCTGGGAAGCTCATTCATGTAATAAAAGAATAGGTAGAGTATCAAACCACTGTATTTGAAAGAGTTCTTATCCTTCTTTATCTTTTGCAGATTCTCCAAGAGTTGGTTCAGAAGGAGCTCACGAAGATCATAGTCTACATTCTTCCTCAACATTTCATAAGCTGTATATATAATAGTTCCGGATACTGAATTATCCCTGCTGGACTGATATATCTTATACCCAATTATCATTGATGCAAACTTGATATCTAGATCTGTGATATCCTCAATAGTAATTGCTCTTTTATCAAACTTCGATCTGGTAGCCTCACTGACAATTTGGTTTTTGACAGATCTGAGAGTAGGTATTCCACCGGTTGAGTGTAATCCAGTTACTGCCCTAATTGCATCCTTAGTGATCTTAAATGGCCTGCTCAACCACATGAAGTTGTCATGCATTCTACTCAATATATACCGGACCCATTCATCTTCCAGAAAATAGGGGAAATGAATGCATTGTGCAAAATATTTGTCCCGGATAGATTTATACTAGGTTTTGAGTTTGAATGAGTCATCTATCAAATGCTTGTGATAGATATCGACCAGCTTAGATTCCCCAAATTATTCAATACTCAGATGAATATATACCATAACATCTTCTACATGTGAAACCCCATGTGGAATGCTTGAAAAGGTGCCTAGGGGATCAACTTCTAGGGATTTATATGGATGCTTCTTAAATTTAGGGTGTGGCCTATCAGAAATCTTCACCACATTTAGAGTACCCATCTTTCAAAGATTTGCAGAGAGATATTTAAGAATGAAAAATACCTTTTGTGCTTCTAGGTTTTATGGAGTGAGCCGGATCGATTGCTGGAGGAATCGACTTCTACAGATGATCTTTGATGGGCTTGAGGAAATTTGTTGCAGAGCTCCTTTTCGCTTCTTCTTGAATGTAGAATGAACAAATGTTTAATAATGAAAAACCCTTATATTGATCTGCAAACCCTAATACCAAGCTACAATAAATGCTCAACTTAAGTCATTCCGGTTTGCCTTGTTTTCCTTATTTGGATGACTTGATGAATTGAAATGATCTTGTTCTAAACATCCTATGGATCTTCCATAACTTAACCACAGTTTATTTAGATGTTTCTCTAAAAATCCTTTAATCTGCAACTCTCCTTGTGCCAATTCCAACACCAATTAACTGGCTAGGGGAAAATGTTTTTCCTTGTGTCTCCCCCTGAGCCAGAGCTCATTTTTTAATTTTTGGAAGGAATATCAGCACCAGATTCTGGTGTGGATCCATCCTCTACATTTTTTGTACTTCTCTTCACCCAAATTTTGTTCATCTCAGTTTTAACTTCATCCAAATTTACTTTTCCTTTTCCTTTGTCTTGATTCTGATTATGATGCACTGGACCCCTTTTATCCTGGTTCTTGCTTCTACAGAATTTGGCAATATGATCGGATCTATTGCAATTGTGGAAAACAACATTTCTTTGCATATTTGAATGAAATCCTCTTAATCTGCATTGATTAGTCATATGTCCCATTCTATTGCATGCAAAGCATCTACCATTGAATGAATTGTTCATTTGCATATTTCTACATTCTTGAGATTTGTGACCATACCTTTTACAGTTGAAACACTATCTAGAGAACGATGTATTAGTCTGATTTATTTTCTTTCTACACTGATTAGCTTTATGACCAAATTTATTGTAGTTGTGGCAGTATCCATTGAAGGATGGATATCTTTGAGCATTAGGTTGCCTTACCGGAGGTCTTCTAGGCCTGTTCCTTGGATTTTTTGATCCAAAATTTTTTTGACCGGATCTGGAGCTTTCACCTTTCTCATATCCCAAGCCATGCTTGTCATCTACCCTCTTTCGGCTTTCAAGAAGAACTTCAAGTTGAGTAGAACTTATCTTGAATTTCTCTTTGTATTCATTTGTTATTCGAAGATCCTTTTTAAAAGTGTCAATTTGATCCTCAAGTTTTTCTTCATTATCTCTAGCATCTTCAAGATCGGATTCTAGATGCCTGATTATTCTATCCATTTTGTGGCAGTCTTCTGACTTCTCCTTGAGGGATTGTCTTAGATCATCTTTAGTTTTTCTTTTCTCTTCAATTTCTTGGGTGAGTTTCAAACTCCTGATTCCATTTCATGTCTTACCATAATGACCTCTTTTGATAACTTTTCACATAACTTGGTTTTCTCCTTCAGATCTTCATTTGTACTATTGTCTTCACTTTGACTTGCCAATTACTGAAGTAGATCTTTTCTCTTTTTCATAGAGATACTCAGTTTCCCTTTTAGTTCATTTATGAAATCATCAGCATGTTTGAGTCTTTCCTTCAATTCTCTGACTTCAGAGTTTAATTGCTCAAGATCATCTAGGGCAGACTAAAGTTGCTCCCTCATACCATACACATCCATTTTAGTTCCTAGATCTTCCTCAAGCTATTAGGCTCCTTTGGGAGGAACTTAGCTCTGATACCAATTATTGATAATTGAGAGGGGGGGTGAATTAGTTATCTTAATTATTTCAGCTTTCTAAACTTTCTTAACAATTAATGCAGCATTAATTTAAATAAGAAAACATAACCATGAAATGGAAATACACATGACAATATTTTTGACGTGGAAACCCTGTTAAGGGAGAAAACCATGGGGTGATTAACCCAAGATTGTATTCTCTATTAGAAGAATAGAAATACAAAATGGCACTTGCCAATTAGGGCTCACTACCCGAGCACACTGCTCACAAGAGGCTCACTGCCTACAATAGTTTATACAAGAAAACTAGATACTTGAACTGATGAGAAGCATCCACATGTGCTAAGGTTTAGTTTCGATTAAGCTCGATATACTGATCTGCTGCACTTCATTCTTACTCTCTTAGGTCCTACTATCCTATTACATTCTGGACATGTCCTACTATCTTCACACTGCTCTTCTACTTTTCTTCGCACTTTTCTATCACACCACACACCCTTTCACATTCAAATCCATCTGGTATATATATCAGCACAAAGGATTTCATCGTCTTTCTAGTTGGCATCCAGAATAGTCAATATTTTCCCAAACTCTTAGACTATCGGCTGAATCCTTGCTTGCCAAGTGATGCGAATCAAGGAGATACTTATAGAAGTCATCTAACATGCTGGCTAATCATGGATGATACCTTAAGAACCTTGATCATCATCAATATCTCATCCGGAATAATTCTGATGCTCTGTTAGTCAGTTCTTCCTCTGTCTATTCTGCCAAACCAGACCTCAATACTTAGATGCTTATATCTCTTCACTCTTTCATCACTAGAGGCTCAATCCCTGGAGTCTATCAATTAAGGTATTCCTCTTAACTTTCCCAAGTCCGTACTTTGCAAAGATACTTCCTCTAAGAGATCCGGACCCGACTGTCAGACCTTGCTGCATGCTCTGTTCTTGCTTACTGGACCCAAGTATCCTTCAATCTGACTTCTGGTAAAGATACACTATGTCCTACAGATGTGTGGAATGGTCTTTGTTTCCATCAATGACAACACCAATGAAGCCACATAGTGTCTCTTGCCAACAGTCATGATATATCAATAATCAAATAAGACATGTTTACTTCCATTACTACTTAGCTAATTTTGTTTAATAATCAAGTACCATGAAGGAAGGTGTGAAGTAACAAGGCGATCTTACTCTTGATTCTATCATAATTCCTATCTCCAAAATGATATGTTTAAACTTCAATATGAGTTGACATTAGTACTTATTTTATTTTCATATCTAGAATCATGATATATTTATATCTACAAGGAATAATGCCCCCTATTCTATTCTCAAAAAGAGATGTGTTATATATCGACAAACATGCTTAAGACTATATTTTACTTCCAATATATTACGGAGTAGCTAATGAGAGTGCAAGAAAAATATTAATTTTCTAGGAGTAACTAATTAATTATCTATCTAATAAAAGAAGATTCAGATCACTAGAAGATATCAAGATTTAACCGATTAGTTTTCTAGTAATAGACATACTGACCAGTTCCATGATTTAATTTGGGGTATTTCCTTCTCTATGAACAATATGATTCTAAGGAGACTTAATTTCAAAATATCAG
The DNA here is from genome assembly GCA_027924645.1 of Cunninghamia lanceolata. NCBI lineage: Eukaryota > Viridiplantae > Streptophyta > Pinopsida > Cupressales > Cupressaceae > Cunninghamia > Cunninghamia lanceolata. The sequence goes on from BSBN01000078.1 coordinate 23,438,390, forward strand.
AGGTAAAAAATGTTTAAATTTCTAATTTCATATACTTCACTAGAGAATAAATTTCTAATGTCTAGGGTTAATTGACTTTATGTGAATAAACTTACCACAAATGTAAATTTCATGCTGAAATGTAGAAAGCATTAGTTTATGTGATGTGATATTATTGTAGAGGCAATTTTTGGTGATGTGATGATGGAGAAGAGTTTCTAAAGTTGTTTTGTTCTAGAAAAGGTGAGATAGTTGTGCACAAGTTGAAGTGATTAGTAGTTAGTTTTATGAGAAGAATATTTGAGTCAGATAAGTTTTGTTCTATAGAGATTGAAGAATTGTTGTGCAAATATTGTAAGTGTTGTTATTGTTAAAGGAGTTGCAGCTTCCTTTGGGTTGTATCCCATAAATAATATTGTAATCTTGTTTTAATTTGTGATGATAGATTTGGACAATAGATCCAAGTAGCTTGCTGACCGTGGTTTTTCCCTTCTAAGGTTTTCCACGTAAATCTAGTGTTATGGATGTGTACATTTGTGTTCACATGTTTTTCATGTTTTAAAATTCTTATGATAGTTTGAATGTTGTTGAAAGAAAAGAATTTGAATAAGTACTAATTCAACCCCCCTCTCAGTACTTCTGTGTGTTCAACAATTGGTATTAGAGCCGAGTTCCTTGAATGTAGCCTAACAGTTGAGGTAGATCTTGGAGTGGAACATTTGGGAACTAAATTACTAATTAATGGAAAGAATCCTCTAGAAGATGATATAGACATGACACCCTATAGTTGATTAGAAAGGAGAACTCATTTCTTCCCTAGAAGAACTGGATGTAGCAAGAAACAAAAATGAAGAATACAAGATCAAGTTCATAAAATAAAAAGAAGCAATTGCCATGTTGAAAGCTCAATTTGAAAAAGGTAAGAAGATTGCATCTATGGTCTAAATGCCAATCTCAATGACAAATTAGTTGAATGCTCCAAACTTGAAGAAGAAATTGTCTCTTTGAGGAAGGAATTGGAGAAAGAAAAGGATCAAATAAAAAAAGGTCTAAAACTAAATAAAAGAACCAATATCTTTCATGAGATAATAAGTAGTCAAAGAGCTTTAAATAGTAAAGGTGGCATTGGATTTGAGAAAAGCTAGAGTCCTAAAACAGATATACCTGAAGGCATGTTTGAAATGAAAAAGGAAGAGCCTTACACTGAAAATTCTAAGGAGACTGAAAATGAGGAGTAAAAGTTGAATAATGATGACTTCAAATAGGTCAATAATCAGAAGAAGAAAGATCCTAATAGATCTCCTCCCAACAAGCAACCAATTCCAAGTTCTCTCAATTCTTGTATGGTTACTATTATTCTTGCAATAAGTTTGGTCATAAGGCTATTGATTGTAAAACTAAGGTTAGAAGAAATGATAACATGAGGAAGAACTCATATGTGCCTCCAAAGCATGATGCTAAAGTCTCTTATTCCTTTTATGGCTATTTCTTTGCATGCATTAAGTTTGGTCACATGGCTATTGAGTGCAAAACTAAAATAAAGAGAAATGGTGTGACTCTAGAACATAATGTTGTTTGCTACAAATGCAACAAATTGGGACATAGAACAAGATTCTATAAATGTGGTTCTATGTAACCACCTATTCAGCAAAAGAACACAAAGAAAATTGTGACTTGGAAAAAGAATGAAATGAGAAAGATATGGAGAAGACAAAGTGATGAGAAGGAGGAATTTATGTCTTTGCATAGTGCAAAGGACTTCATTGCTAATTAAGACAAGGTATATCGTCAGGGAGAGCTAATAAGTACATATCTATTCTTTCCCCTTAAATGGTTGTGGCTTCGGCTAATAGAAACAAGAACCATAGTTGAGATGGATGAAATTGATAGACAAGATTATTGATAAGACAAGGTTACTTCTTTCCCTAGAATTTATAGAGAAAAATCTCATGAAATAGAGGATTATAGAAGGTTTTCAAGTCTCTATGGATTCAAGAAAGTATTTTGGTAGCATTGTACCCAACCAAATAAAGGTGTATTAAATGACGAATGTTAGGGAAAATTTCAAAGTACTCATGCCTCTTTTGGATAATTAAAACTCCTTCATAATTAAGCATTTACATTTGGAGTTGAGAAGAAAATAATTCTTTTAAAGCATTTGGCAAATTTGAGGAGAATTGACCTAAGGTAAAACCCTAGCAATTGAACAAAGAGGTATTTATCAAAACTGCTACTTCTTAAAACGCTATTTGCTAAATTAATAAAAATTTGTGATGGTGACAATGCAACTAGTTGATGTTAATGAGAAACCTAGACCAAAGTATAAGAAATGTCCTTTCAAGGAAATTGAGGTCAATATGAAAGAAGAATTTTCAAATATACCAGCATATGTTGTTTATATAGAAGATGTTAGGATTTACATTCACTCAAAGATGGATGCAATTAATCATGTAAATTTTGAGGAGGTCAAAAATCAAATTGTGGACAATGATGTTAACTATAAATCAAAATATGCAAATGTGGGAGCCAAGCATCTAAACATTTGGAAAGATTAGCCCAATTTTTGTGATGAGCAGGAATGGGTGAGATACATATTGAGAAGAATTCAGGACCATGGGTGAGATACATTTTAAACACCATCTTGGGACAACTGGTCCCAACCACTAACATTCCAATTCCTCACTTGCTCTAAAGCCCACTAGCCAAGCAATGTGCCACATGGTTCCATTCCTGAGGAACATGGACAAAAGAAACAAATTCCATCGAATGACTCAACTAAAGAATCTATCAAACCACTATTGCCAACTACCATTGCACACCAACCACCACCCACTCATTTAGTAGATTAATCACAATCTGGGAATTAGATTCACAGATAATCCTGCACCATCCCAAAGCATGCCCTTTTTCCAAAGCATAGAGAATAGCTAGAGCCTACATAAAATTATTAGTTTGTTGCCCCTTATCGATAGAGAAGAATAAAAGGATAGCACTAGAGCTATTCCTTCCTAATCCCCCAATCCTAGGATGACCAGGATTCCCCTTAGAAGATCCATCTATATTAATCTTAAAAATACCTAGAGGTGGAGGGGACCATTTTCCAACTCTCTGAATCTTACTCTTAGTATGACCCCTTTTCCTGGGCTAGAAACAACATAAGCCTCCAACCACTAAACTCAAATTTTGTGCCATCTGCAAATTCCCAATGTCCAACTTTGTAGAGATATCACACATAGCTGCTAAGGTCTCTTGAAGTATACTAAGAATCCTTTTCCACAACCTTTGAACCTCCATCTTTTTCCCCTAAAAAATCATCTGATTCCTTCCTAGCCAAAGCTACTGCAAAATAAAAGAAGGACCAATATTCCAAGCCACCTGAAAAAAAAAGCCTTAGCCCAAGACCTACCCAAACTTCTCCAAAAATTAACCAAAGAAGAAGTGTGTACATAGACCTACTTCCAAGAACTCCGCCAGAGATGCCAAATCTTGCAAGCTAGGGAACACTGAAACAACAAATGGGCCTAACACTTATCCCCACAATTGCAAAGGAAGCAAATAGAAGGACTGTGAAAACCCCTTTTTGACAAGTTATCCCAAGTGAGACAATGATTCCAAAAAGCCAACCAAAGGAAGTAATTACATTTTGGCCATCCAAACTTATTCCACACAAACTTCTACAAAAGAGAGTCCATCTCCCATCAATTCTACATGTCCAACTCATGATATCCATAGGCAACTGAATATGCACCTTTCGGATTAGGACTTCGGGCAAGGGGATCTCTCTCCCCAAAGAACTGCAAACTCTACCATCAAGAATCTTAGATAACTCCTCCATTTCCACTAGTAATCCCCCTATCAACCACTCAAACAAAGCTTTCCATCTATAAACCTCCACTTGACCCAAATGCTGAATTAATTGGAAATGCTCCATATGACACCACCCCACATCAAGAAAAATGTTGCACAAGGTTTGTAAGTGTGGGTACATAAACAAGATAGGTGGGTTCCCATCCCAAGAATCATTCTAAAATAGAGCCTCAGATCCCCTATTACAAATCTAAAACAGCCCCTACTTAATTAAATTAGCTCCTCTTCTAAGAGTAATTCATATCATAGATCCATTACTAGAGAGGAAAATTCTTGGAAGACCAATGTTTTTCACTCCCCCCAAATATTTATAGTTGACAATCCTAGCCCAATCCTTCTCTTGACAAGTACACCACCTCCAATACAACTTAGCAGCCAAGGCTTGACAAGTCACATTAGCATGCTGAAGACCTATACCCTCTTCTTGTTTCAGCCTACAAAAACAATCCCACTTAACAAGACTCCACATTACTAACCAATAAGAATTGTTTGGAAAGAGCATCAAATTCTATAATAAAGATAGAGGGAGCCACCTAGAAAAAGCACCGATAAATGGGGAGAGATTGAATCACAAACTATAATAAAGTCACTCTCCCAGCAAAGGATGGCCATATACAAGTCCAATGAGTAACCTGCTTATGAAACTTGTCTAAAATATCCTACCAAATTCTCGTAGACAAGGAACCAACTTTGATGGGGATACCAAGATAAACAAGTGGGAGGTCCCTAATCTAGAATCTAAGAATCCTTGCATTCTTGTTCTGAATAAGTTGACAATTATTATAGAAGAAGATTGAGGACTTGTCTTCATTAATCCTCTAACATAAAGTAGCCATATAAGTATCTAGATCTCTCCTAAAGCTAACTACCTCATTTACCTTAGCTAAACCCATCAATGTTATGTCATCAACAAATCATAAATGAGAGTGAGGAGGTAAACTATTGCCTGAAGTCCAATCATGAATCAATCCCTAACCCTCATGATAATTTATGAGTCTTCCTAATCCCTCAGCCAAAAGGCTAAACAAGTATGGTGATAGAGGGTCCCCCTGCCTAAGGCCCCTAGTAGCACCAAATAGTGTAGAAGGCTCAGTATTGATTAGAACTAAGAAATAAGTCAACGTAACACAACTCATAACCCAATCTACCCAATCATTTCTATAACCAAATTCCAACAAGAATTTATGAAGAAAAGTCCATTTGACTCTATCATAATCTTTGGCCATATCTAGGTTAATAAATATTGCTTTTTCCTTGGAAATCACCATGGAATAAATAGCCTCTATTGCCACAACAACCCTGTCTAGAATTTGCCTTCCAGCAACAAATCCACCTTGCTACTCCAAGATTAGCCTATTAAGCCAAGGGTTAAGCCTTTATGCAATCAACATCATGATAATCTTATAAACAACATTACATAGAGTTATTGGACTAAAGACATTCAACGAGTTATCTCCAACAAGCTTAAGAATAAGAACCAAGAAACTAGCATTCAAAGATTTCAACATTTGCTTGCTCCTTTGAGACTCTCTAACTACCTCAATAAGATCAAATTTGATAATTTCCCAAAATTTTTGAAAGAACTCAATCAGAATGTCATCCCGCCCAAGGGCCTTCTCTTTTTTCATCTGAAACACAATCCCCTCCAACTCCATCATGGATATGGGACTAAAGATAGACTCATTCATCTCATTAGTCACGTAAGAAGGGATACACTCCATAAACTTATTCTCCTCAATAACTATTGAGGGAGAGTCCTTCGTAAACAAAGCCAAGAAGTACTAAGAAGCCTTTGTAGAAATCTCCCAGTCAGAGGACAACAGAACACCTTGGGAAGACAATGTAAGGAAGAAATCACATTCCCATATCCCCTATCTTTGATGGTATTATGGAATAAAGAGGTATTTCTATCTCCTTCTTGGACCCAGTCAATCCTTGCCTTTTCTTCCAAAACATTTCCTCACGTAGTTCCCATTCCACCAACACCTTCAAGGCTTCAGTTTTCTCCTAGATGCTCTCCATAGTGAGACCCAAATCTATAATTTGGTAGGTAATAAGATCTACTGGTAATTTAACATTTGTCTTATCCTGAAAGATATTACCAAAATATTGTCTATTCCACTTCTTAAGCTAAAACTTCACCTACAACAACCTTTTAACTAGTACCAATTTTTCACCTACAACTCAAATTGGCAGAGCTGAAGCAATTGTTTCCATTTAAGATGAAAAGTTCTTAACATATTTCTACTATGTTTGACCTTTCCATAGTTTAAAGTTCTTGAAAAAGAAAGAGTTCAGTTTTATGATGCCATGTGTTATAATTGAAAGGAAAGCATTTAGCTTGTCATTAAATGCTTTACAACATAAAGGAGATTTCATGGACTATAAGAAGTTGTTTCATTTCATAGTGTAATGATTTCATTCATTTTATAAAGGAGGTATACACAAGACTGTATAAGTGTTGTATTTACATTCATTGGAAAGCAAGAATTGATCAAGTGTCCCACACAAGCCGTGGGAATTGCTGAACCAATACAACATAAGAAATATATTATACATCTATAGATAAAGAAAGGAAAAGATCATATAAGAAGAGGCATATCCATCATTGTCTGATTAAGGTCTTGAGTTGGTCTTCATGGCAGCTTGCTCCTCCTCACTCCTGATATTTGAGTGAACCTATATCATGATGAGAGGAGTTGTTAGAGCTTTGGACATGAGTCTTCCTATGTGCCTATCAACAGAAGTATAATACATTGCCTATGTTGCACTGAATCAGTTGACAAACATCAGATATATGCAAGAGGACCTAAAAAGTAAAACATCATCAGGAAGAGCATTGAACTTCATTATTGTTTTATCTAACATATTTGTTCACTGTGCAGGTATAGGAGAAATTATGTTGCTGATCCATTTATGAAGACATCATAGCATGTGGTGCAAAATGGGCTCCCACAAGGATTGAGCCTATTTGAAATAGGGTAGACAACTGAGAGGGGGGGTGAATTAGTTGTCTTAAAACCTTTATACTTGCAGTAGTTAATTCTTCCCTTTTAATCAAACCAGATTAATAATGAAAACATTAAAGCATGAATCAACAACATATGATAAGAAACAAATGAATTACACTTGACACCAACTTTTTGGATGTGAAAACTGGGTAAAGGGAAAAACCACGGTGGGGGTTAACCCACAACTATTATACTCTATTAAAAGTATTACAAAAGGGAATGCACATGCATTCAGGCTCATTGCCCAAAGCTCACTACTCAAAGGAAGGCTCACTGCCTACAGTAGGCTCATTGCCTATAGAAAGAAGATGACAATGTGTTTGAACTAATAATTATCATCTACTAATGTAGGAATTTAGTTCTGGTTAAGCACAAAACATTGATCTTGCACACTTCATCCTTATTCTGCTTTGTATCACTCTTCTGCCATAATCTGGCTTAGATATTTTCCTTCACTCTTCCTCTTCTCTTTTTCACACTTACACACCTCACATACCACAAGAATCAAATCCATCGGCTATATATATCCATATCAAGAAGTTAATCATTTTTTCTATTAGCCTTATGAAGAACTTCACAAACAATACAAGTACTCTTGTTGACTGAATCCATATACCAATATTGATGCATACCAAAAATAACACTTGCAAGTCACCATAAATGTTAGCCACTAATATTATATCCCATACACAACTCACCACAACACTTCTATTGGATCCGCACAAGGATTAACACAAGTCGACATGTTCTTCATTGAACTGTTCTATCATATTAGGACCCGGTACTCAGATGCTCATAACTTTTAATCCATTTGTCACCGAAGGCTAAAATATTGGATTTAGATAGTCCTAACATTCCACTACACTCCCTCAAATTTGCAACACACAATGATTAACTGGAGAGATCTGCTGGCAAAAATACTGAACTCTACCATATACCCTATTCTTGTCTATTCAGACTGGACAAATATTGGAACTGACTTCCGATATGATCTGATACTACACTGTGGATGTGTGGAATGGACTTAGTTGCCATAAATGACAACACATGACATGCCTTACAGTGTCTCTTGCCAATAGAGCCCAGCATGCTGCCCTTAAGCCTTAATAGGGGTATGAGATAAGGAAAATACTTACATAGTTTTAAATAAAAGCATATTCTTATTAAAGATCAATTCATAAGGTGACATTGTCTGTTCATAGTAGCCAATAACCATGATTTCATATGAAGGAATCATCAAACTATATGAGATTGTAAAGTTACAACTATACTGTCATGCATTGTACTATACTAGTCATTCTACATCTCATCAATAAAGTAGGAGAAGTGGATGAATTACAGATGAAGGCAGTAGGAATGAATGTAGATTTCAGTATTGGTGGTGCTTACAATCATAGTCAACACATGAAGGGTAGTCACCACCCTAAACCAATGACTAGGGTGCCACTATGAAAAGAATCCTCTCATTGCCCAGGTGTACTTGTTTCAAGCCTTCAGTGTGCTTAGAATGGCAACTGTGTTCATATAGTGGATGTAACTAATAAGCACCAAAATATGATAGACCATAATGGGTAGTCCATACAGTAAGTGTTTGCATATAAGGGAGAACAAAAGGTACATTGTTCACAAGAGTGCTAAGGTGAAGTAGTTATCCAAACATTCATTACAATGTTCATAATGGTGGGGCAGGAGTCATGTGCTTTTGAAGAATATAGGGAGATAAAGGCATGCTCTTTTATCCATATTTAAGCTCTTCACAAGCACTATGCATTGTTTGGGAAAGTATCATTTCATAAAGTAAGCATCATTGCAAACCAAAGATAGTCTAAAGCATAGTTAGAGTATTGTAAGTATAGGTGCAGTAACAAGAATAAAGTCATCAGCCATCAAGATCAAAGAAGCTGCCATCAGAGGATTCAAGCCAAAGGATAGTCAAGTAAGGTACATATTGAATGAATCAGTGATGGATGACAGTAGCAAAAGTGATGCAGAGTGAATTTATGTGTATGTGAAAGTGCAAAGTACAGTGGCAGCCTTATAGGGCTTCGAAAGATGAATACAGAATGAAGTAAAATGTTTTTCATTTCTATTGGGAAATAAATAATTTTTTTTTCTACCATACAATGAATGAAGCCAAGTATGCTTTCTTGAAGGAAAATAAATAGAACATAATGATAATGCCAAGAGTGTAGAGATTAAAAAAAAAATTGAGTTTCTTCATGCCATACAAGGGGTTTCGAACCCATTTTTTACAAAATAGAAGAGATTGTGGTAAGGCTGGACTAAGGGTTTTGAGCCATGTATGTTAAAGGTACAACAAGTAATAAACCATCAAGCTTAAACAAACACCCAGAAGCAATAAAGCCACTATCTATGATGTTCTTCAGGCACAAAGAAAACTTAGAAATATCAATGAAAAGCCACAACCTGTCACGTTAAACAAAGGGAATGTTGCTGGAACATGAAAATGTCGTAAGGGTTTCTTGTTTTCACCTTTCTTAGGAACAAAATCATGGTTAAGCAATGCCAAATCATGGGCTATAGAAATAAATAATGCATCATGCTGAGTGAAATAGAAAATATACAGTCATGACCTTACATACATAAGTAATCTTTTGGAGCAACATCTATCTCTCTGTTACATTCAGGAAAATGAGAGGAGTTGTCCAGGCACTAAGAAAAATCAAAGATATCTATCAAGCCACAGCCATAGAATATAGCAAGGTTTTAGATGCAAATGCATGGAGAAAACAAGAAAGAGTACTCATCATGTTGTTCACTATTGAGCTCAAATTGAGCTTATTTTTACATAAAATAAAGGATTATGCAAGATAAGAACTTACCCAAGTTTCTACTCTATATAAAATGTACTTGAAACCACAGCATGAAAGCCTCAATGCTCCAGTTGTGGCCTCATATACAGAGTAGAGATTTACTAGAAGAGAAACTAGAGATGAAATGCATTAGAAAAAGGTTATGACTGCGACTAATAGAGCCCAATGATGCTTCAAAATGCAGAACTATGTTGTATTTTGTGACAGAGAATAGCTTACCTTTGCATTTTCCTACAAAGATCTTCAAGAAAACCCTTTGAAATAGTAGAAATGGAGAGATTCGAGCCTTAAAACCCTTGTTCATGGTGGCTATCAAGCAAAGCTTCTTTTCCCAAAAAGATGATGTGCACAATAAGGCTGAAAGTTTAGGGTTTGTGTTTTGTTTTAGGGCTTTCATGTTTGCCCTAATTCGAATGAGGATTTTATCACATGTTTTCAAAACTTAAATGCCACACTAATACCTTTGTGGTATTATTATTTACCTTTGCATATATGATACTTAGGATTATGCCTTAGGTTTATTTTAGAACCTTTGGAGGAAAAACTTAGGCTAGAAAATCAAAATATAGGCCTTGTATATTTTTTTGTAAAATCAAACAAATCAAATCTTTTTTCCCTCCTTTGTGAAAAAATCAGAGTTGAAAATTGCAAGCATTGTAAAACATTATTAAAAGTAATGTTCTTATAAATTGCTTTAATAATTGTTATTAAATTGCAGTTAAAGCGAACCAAGTATGGATAAGCTTTCCTATTTTGAGTTTAAGTCTTTTGGGCGAAATAAGAAAAAGCTAGGTAAACTGACTTTCTATTTTTATTTTTTAGTCAGTTCTAGCTTATTTTGAGTATCCTTTTGGTGGGTCCACTTGATAGGGAAACTTGCCACCTATTTTCACTCAGTTTGGGTCAGTTCTAGGCCCTCTTTTTGAGGCTTGTTTCCTTTATTCGAAAATGGTTTTGGAGTTTCCTTTTGGGGAGATTTTTTCTCAAAATTTTCCATTCTCAATATTGGAAACATTTTGGAGATATAAGTTGGAAAAAGTCTTAGTTTTTCTTAGTTCAGATTTTGCTTCTTTCTCTCTTGACTACTTGTAGAGAGCTCTTTAAGCCTTGATTTGTAACTCAAATTTTAAGAAGTATTATATGCAGCTCCTTTTAGATCAATAAAAGCAACAGTGTTCTCCTCTTTTATGTTTCTACCTCATTTTGCAGTTAATGATTTGATGTTTAATTGTGATTCAACTTTCAAATCCTTTTCTATGTCTCATTGTTGCAAGCTTGAATGTGGAAATTTCATGTAATACAGGTTGTGTGTTATGTTTAATCTAGTTTGTGGGTTGAAGTTATGATAAAACTTATGTTTGTCCTTCATGCAAATGTCTAGCTTTCAAACTTTCATGCAAATTACTTATGTATTGCATTGTTTCAGTGAAATTGTGAGGATAAAGGACTTTGTGAAGTTGATTGTGAGTCAAATTGTTGAATAGATCCATAAAGTTCTTGTGCATCACCCATTAGGTTTTAGGATTTCATTTTAAGAAATCTTTCTAAACCCTTTTCCTCAGAAATTTCTATAGTTTAGGTGATATGCCAAGGGAACTAGCCCTCTCTGTAGATTTGTTCTCATCATAAGTTACCGACAGATTGAGAACATTTCCATGTTTCAACAGGAGAGTTAAGTCTAACTTAGCTAATGGTGCAATCCTGATTGACAACATTTTCTGGCACGCCTGGTGGGACTCTAAAACTTGTTTTGGAAAAGTTTTTCAAGTTTAAACTATTGTTTTGGTATATGCAGTAGTTTTTCCAACCTTTTGAGGTTTTAATATATACCTAGCAACTCCATTTTTCTAGTTTTGAGTGCAAAGCTAGTGTAACCAACGTTTTGAGAAAAGTGCAGACCAGATCAAATCCTACTCCATTTGAGTATTTGTAGTTATATCCACCAAGAAGGAGCAGTAGGATAGAAAGACAAATTTTTGACTCATCAAGGAGGTCAAGATCTACACCTCCAAGCGTCAGCCTTGCAACTCCAGTGCAAAGAAATCCTTTGCTAGTAGTACAAATACCAATTATTCCTAGGTAGTTTGCATTTGCACCTTTTAATGGGGGTAGCCCATTAAACATTTCCCAGCATGATGACATTCTTGTTACATCCCTCAAAAGTCAGCCATACTTTATAGGAGAATATTAGACCACTGCTATTGAGCACATTTGAGATGTGTCAATGTTGTGCTCGGTGCATAATATCACTCAAGAGAATGTAGCACTTAGACTATTGGCTGCCTCATTGAAGGGAAAAGCTTTGCAATGGTTTAGAGGTCTTACAGTGAATTCAATAACATGGGATCAACTGGGTGATGGTTTGAATAGACAATTTGAGACAAATATGATCATTTGTCTCTATTGGAGCAATTAAGTACTATCAAAAGGGCTCCATATGAGCACATGTCTGATTTCAATTACTGGTTCTAGAAGACTTGGGATAAGATTCCAATAATGGTAAAGCCTTCACCTCAACATGCATTTCTATTTTTCCTTAAAGATTTAAAGAGTGAGATATCTGTGATGATTCAGTCTATGGGTGGAGTCACATTACCTAATGCTTATGACATAGCTATTAGAGCAGAAAATTGCCTCAAACAAGTAGGTAGAATAGCACCAAGGCTTCCTATGCCAATTTTTCCTTAGGTACAACCACCTATACTTGTGTCATTACCCCCTATAGATGTTGTTCCACATGTTCCTGTCATAGGATATCAAGCTACAACTCAAGAAACCCTTGTTCCAGTCTAATCTCAAGAATTGTGAGAAATTAAGAATATACTAAAATTGTTTGGAAATGAATTAGTGAGTATTAAGAAGCAAGTTGGCCAAGAGAATAAGCCCTATTAGCCTAACTAGCCAAATAGGCCACCCTTTCAAACTAATTCTCAAGGCCAAAGGAGAAACTTCAATCCTAGACCTTTCCAGTCTTACAATCCTAATGCTGCTAGCTCTTTAAAAGAGCTCGTGCCTGCTTAGAACAATATGGTGCAAGAATGTGACTAGTGTTATCCATACAACCAACTTCATAACCAAGTTGCATGTGTGAATGGTATGAGAAATCAAGCTCTTATGGTGCAAAAGAGTTATGGTGGTTCGAAAAAGTGTCTTGAATGAGAATATAGTTCAGCAAGATAACCTTGATGTTGCCTTGATGAATTGGCAAGGAACTACATTTTGTGGTGTGAACTATCCCCAAGGCCAAAGTCAATCAGATACACCTGTTGCATCCAATACATGGTTGAAAAAGAGGGTTGTTGATTTGGAGCAGCAAGCTAGAAGTGTTCAACAGTAGCCTGCCAAGGAAAAATTTGATGTTTCTTCATCTCAAGCTGTCCCCATAGCACAACAAAAGGTGTAGATTCTACAAAGAGGACAAGTTGTACCTAGGAAGGAGAAACCTAAGGTGCAATCACAGCTTTCACAAAGGCAAAATGATGTTAACATTGCTCTTAAAGGATAGCAAAAGGTGAGTCTGGTTTCATTTTATGTTGTTGAACACCTTAAGAAGGCTACTATTAGCATGTCAATAATGGATGCATTGCACGTTCCTGGTCAAAAAGATCTGCTACAAGATGCTTTGGCTGAACTTTCTATTTCTTATGTTGCTAACCAAGAAAAGACTAAGGTAGTGCTCGCTAATAGCCCAGAAGTAAAAAATGAGCAGCAAGCCCAAGAGGTAAAGCCTCCTCCTTTTTACCTGAGTCTAATCATTGGTGATAAGCTTGTTCACAATTGCATGATTGACTCAGGTGCAAGTAGTTTAGTAATGCCCAAGAGTCTAGCTAATAAGTTAGGACTAGTTTATGAGCCTCTTGCAAAGGGAGTAGTTCAGCCAGATGGATCTGTTGTTAAGACTGCCAGGGTGATTAAAAATTTACCTCTTACCATGCATGCTTGCCCAAATTTTGCAATCCTTCAATATATCCATATTTTTGACCTACCACCTCATTTTACCATATGTCTTTCCCAGGATTTTATTGCCAGGTTGTGTGGGTTTCTATCTTCTAATTGGTCCCATTTATTTTTTAGAACAAGGTATGGTACAAAAATAACCATAAAATCTAAGCCTCTAGCCAAGGATCATATTGAACCATATGTCCCTAGCCCTATAAATTCTAACCTCTACATCACCCATGGGTTGGAGGATCAATCCATGACCCTAGACCCCAGTACACCTACTGAGAATGTAAATTTAGATGAGTGGGCAGTCGAGGATCATGAAGATGACCCTTTCAGTCACACTAATGAGGTAGGATTAGGCATTTATATGATTCATGAGCCTGATGAAGTAATTCCAAATCTAGTCAAGGATCAAAGTCAGCTTGAATAGAAAGATAATCAGCTTTGGAAGCTATATTTTGATGGCTCGAGAAGAAGAATGGGTGCTGGTGGAGGAGCCATGCTGTTTTCACTTGATGGAGATAGGTACTATTTAGCATTAAGGTAAATGCTTATAGCTGTACAAATAATACAACTAAATATGAGGCACTTATCCATGGCCTAGAATGGGCCAAAAAGAAAGGTATCAAGTGCTTACAAGTTTATGGTGATTCTAAGTTAATTGTAAATCAAGTTAGCAACTTAAATGTTACCAAAAATGATTTTCTTCAGAAGTATAAGCATTGAATTTGGGATTTAATTCAGATTTTTGATGCTTTTAATTTGCTTTCAATGACTAGAAGTCAGAATAAACATGCAGATAAACTTGTTGTCATAGGATCTTAGTTTGACATTCCAAATGAAATTCATAATGTAGAGGTACAGCAGTATGCAAAAAATTTTGTTAGACCATCTATACCAGATAATAACATGAGTTGGTAAGTTTTTGATAGTGACGAGTAGATTGTGAGTTTTCTAATCCCAGAAACTGAGTTTACAGCTGAGAATCAACAAAAATGGCATTAGCAATATGACAATCAAATTGTGCAGCTGAAGTCAAACAAGCTACCCAAAGTATTGGTATCATTGGAATCTATTTTCAATTTAGATGATCAAGTCAGAAAGGACAAATGCAACATGACCATTAGGCAAGAACACTATGAGGTAGTTGAGATATTCAAGGGTAAGCTGCTTAAGTTGAGAAAGGTATGTACCAAGGAGGACCAACAAGATTTCATGTTGTTATGTCAAACATTTAGTGATGTTTTCTCTTGGGAGTACAAAGACCTAAAGGGTTTTGATCTTGAACTAGCTCAACACACCATTGAGTTAGAGCCCAATGCAAAATGAGTGAGGCAAAAATAGAGGCCTCTTAACCCCAAGCTTGAGCATCTTATGAAAGATGAATTGAATAAGTTAATTGAGAGTAATATAATCTTTCCTAATAAGCATACATCTTGGGTTTCTAACTTAGTTTGAGTTAGAAAGAAGAATGTGGAGATTAGGCTTTGTGTTGATTTTCATGATTTTAATAAAGCCTCTCTCAAGGACCACTATCCACTCCCTTCAATGGAACAAATTTTGCAAGTTGTTTATGGTTGTGACAGAATTTTTGTGTTGGATGGATATTCAGGCTATAACCAAATTTTGGTGAAGGAGGAGGATCAATATAAAATTGCATTTACAACCAAGTGGGGTACCATGGCATACATAAAAATGTCCTTCAGTTTGTCCAATGCAGGGGTAACATTTCAAAGAGCAATGGACATGGCCTTTCATGGCCTTATGAACAAAATTGTTTTAGTATATCTATATATTACAATTTTCTCAAAAAATGCTAATGAACATCTTGTTCATTTGAGGTAGATTTTTCAAAGATGCAAAGAGTTTGGGGTTTCTCTTAACCCAAAGAAATACATATTTTATGTCCATAAAGGTAAGGTCCTCAGACACATTGTATCTAAACATGGTATCTCTATTGATCCGGAAGGAGTTTCTACTATTCTTGATTTGCCACTACCAGCACACAGAAAGGGATTAAAAAGCTTTCTTGGTAGGATTAACTTCATGAGAATGTTTATACCCAATATTGTAGTGTTATTGTAGCCTCTCACATCCATGCTTAAGATAAATGTACCTTTTAGTTGGACTAAGGAAGGTAAGAGAAGCTTCGAGTAGGTTAAATAAGCCCTCACAGCTGCCCAAACCCTCATTAATTGTAACTATGAAAGAGATTTCATTTTATATGCTTTTGGAGGTGTTGACACCATTTCAGCTATGCTGTGCTAGTAGAACGACAAAAGCTTGGAGTAGCCTGTGGCATTTTTCAGCCAAGTACTGCATGACTATAAGGTAAAGTACTCTTTTGTTGAGAAGCATGTATTTGTTGTTGTTAGAAGTCTTAAAAAATTCAGACATATGCTCTCTAAAATAGAATTCACTTGCTGGTTGCCCACCCAATTGTTAAGGATTTCTTGCTTAATAGGGAGATAAATGACAAAAGAGCTGGTTGGATAACTAAGGTGATGGAATTTAATGTTAACATCAAAGTTACTAAGCTTGATAGAGGCAAAGGTTTGTGTGAACAACTTGCTGCAAATGGAGAAGACAACCAAGAAAAGGAGAAAAATGTTGAAACAATGTTTAACAATGAAGAACAAGCTATTGGTTCAGCTCCTACTGTAAGCTGGGTGCAGTAAATGAGCCACTATTTGCAAATTGGTGAATGCCCCAAAGGTTTGGATAGGGCAAAAAGAAGGTACTATAGGTTACAAGCCATTCCCTATTCTATTATTGATGGTGTTTTGTATAGGAGAGATTTTCATGGTGTTCTGCTAAGGTGCATTGAGCTAGGTCATATTGATACGCTGCTGGAAGAGTTTCACAATGGGCCTTTAGGAGACCATTTTGCAGCAAGAACAATAGCCCTAAAAGTTATGAGAGCTGGTTATTACTGGCCAGATCTACTCAAGGATGCATTTGCTTGGGTTAGAAAGTGTGAAAAGTGTTCATTATTTGTAGGTAAGCAAAGTCTTGTAGCCTTGCCTCTACACCCCATTTAAATAGAGTAGTTTTTTGCTAAATGAGGTCTTGACTTCATTGGACCTATTAACCTGCCTTCGAGTGTAGGCCACAAATGGATTCTAATTGCAACCAATTACTTTACAAAGTGGACTGAGGCTATTGCTTTGAAGGAAGCAAATGAAACTTCTGTTTTGAATTTTTCTCAAGATTTGGTATCTAGATTTGGCACCCATGACTCTATTATTTTTGACAATGGATTGGCTTTTATTGGTTTAAACATTTTTGACTGGTCTGTAAAGAATAATATATTTTTGAATACATCATCTAATTATTACCCCTAGGGTAATGGGTAGGCAAAATCCACCAACAAAAAACTAATTAAGATCATTAAGAAAGCCATTCAAGACAACTAGAGGACTTGGCATGAGAAATTGAAGTCAGCCCTTTGGGCTAACATGATTACTCCTAAGGGAGCTATAGGTTACTCTCCTTATGTGCTCACTTATGGTAAGGAGGCCAACTTACCCATTTTGTGGAATTACCAACTCTAAATTTCATTAAGGAACTTGATCTATTAGAGGAGCAGCTTGATGGAACCCTCAAATTTTGAAAATTTTGAGTGCATATGTCCTTTCAATGAGTCAACAAAGGTTAAGTCGACATACTGCTCAATCTACCATGGGGGCCATATTCGCTGATTAAAATTTTGTAACTCAAGAGTTATCTTGCAAATCCATGTGGAACAATGCTTTTTGGTATATGTGGTAGTGTGCATGTTCAATTTTGCACTTCCAGGATGAGTTTTGATAGGCTATTTAATTATTTTCTAACTGTGACTAGGCTAAATTTGGTGTTTCAAAAAGTTACAAATTTCACAATTCTGAATGCAACCCATTTCTTATTTTGGTCGAAAACATCTCCAATTCCATTTTCATCAGAAATTGACTCCAAATGATGCATTATTTTAATGTGCTTCAGTTGCGGCAAACACGTCCGACATGCCAATTTACAAAGGAGGTATGTAAATTTGGTGGGCTAGGCAAGATCCATTGACAAACCCATCTTTAAAATAATTGATTATGCTTGCTCACAAGTTTTTACAGCTCCAAGTGTTCCGTTTTGTGCACAATAAATTTCTGCCATTTGGCCGATAGGTAAAATTAATTTTTCCCCTATCTTCTAATCTTTCGATATGCAATTTCTTTTAAAACATTTTATTATGTTTAAAATATTTGGTGGAGTTAAAAGAGTAAGGTGAAAACATTTAAATATTTTTCCAAGGGTAAAAATTTAAGTGAAAACTTAAATAAAAACCTTTATTAAATTTTTTTCGCCATTCCGCAGAAGTGAAAAAGTGAACAGTGAAGAGAAGCACAGAACAATGGAAAAAAGATTAAGGTAAAAATTTAAATGTTTCCAAAAATATTTGTTGGACGTTAAAACAGAAAAATCTTTCTAAGTTTTAATAATATTTCATTCACTTTCTGTAATTCCGTGGATAAAATAAGGTAAGCAAAAAATGGATCAGCAGAGTTGCGGAAAGAGTTGGAGAGCAGTGCTAAAAGTAAGTAGTGATCACGTTTTTTGGCTTTCTGAAGTTTTTTGGGGCCTCATATAGACTGGAAATAATGGTTTTTGCCTTCTAATGAGTTCGCAAACCATTTGCCTTGCCTTGGAAGTCATTTTAAGATTGTTATGGGTGATTTTGAAGTGTTGATAAGCCCAAAAATGACCTAGCATTGGCAAAAATGGGACAGCAATCAAATGATGCCTCTACAATTTTTATTTTGAGAATGTTTGTGAGTATTATGCTTGGTACAGATTATTCTTCAATGCTAGTGAGAGCTTGCTTGGGGTTAGAATTTTTTACATAGAGATAAAATGTGCCCCAGAAATTGAAAATTATTTCCTGAGAATGCATAAGTTAATTGTGTGGAAAATGTTTGGTTGCAAGGGTTAAAATGCAAGGTAAATACATTTTCTTTCATTTACCAATTTGTGGGTTTCAACCCAAAAGTGAAAATTTTCACTTTCCATTGAAAAAGGAGGTAGTTAGTGGGTTTTTACACCCAAGTAAACAATTTGCACAGGAATGCAAATCAGTTTTGGGCAAAATCAATTTTGGTTGCAAATGGAAGTGGGCAGATTGAAGAGGGAAAATGAGGAATGAGGAGCATCTTCTAAAAGCAAATTAGTTGCAGAATCAGGGGAGCTGAGATGTGCCATGTGTCATCACTGGATTAATTTTAGGTTTTTCATCTCCTTCTCTCTTTCTCTTTATATTGTAACTTATGTATCATTTTTAGAGGTTGGTTCCAGGTTGTCTTCTCAGACCATGTCTAAAAGTTAAGGATGAATCCAAGGGTTCTATATTTTACTAAAATGGTTAAGAACTATTTTATGATGTAACTAGTCTATTTGTATATAAATTTCTTTACTAGATTTTGAAGTCTTTTCAATAAATCAATATAAGTCCATGCTTTTGTTGTCAATACTATTCTATGTCTCCATCAATGTCTGAGTATTTTAGGGGATCTAAGAGGTTTCTTGGTGTACGTTTGCTACACTCTCCATTTGATTTATGTTAGTCTGTATTTTCAAGGAGATACAGTAACAGTATTTTGCTTATATATTTACTTAAATATCTGAGTGAACAGGCTTTCATGAACAAATAGATCTAGGTTATTTCAGTGCATTGTGGATAGCTAAGAATGGATGAAGTGTTGAGTGCAGAAGGGCTATTGAGGGTTAAATGTTTTTGTAAGGTAGAAACCTAGTTAAATTCATTTGAATGTATGCTTCCCTTTTCATTTATGGATTTTGATCCAAGTGTGAATCTATTGCCCATGGTATTAGGCACTGGTATAGGGCAGTCAAGTATAACCCTACCCCATTTCAAAATTGAAAATCATTTTAGTTATGTTTATTATTATTTCTTAGTTAGTGTTACCAATTTTTAACCTACTGCTCAAATTGGCAGAGCTGAAACATTTATTCTATTTTAAGATGAAAGATTCTTAACATTTTTTTCTATTTTATTTTTGTTGTAAGTATGGGCCTATCCAGTGTTGTCATTGATGTCAACATACTCCTATTGCATTAATGATAAGGATTGGATGAGCTATGTATTGAGGATATTGAGAAAATTAGTCTCAATCAGGAATAGTGAAGAACAGTAAAGATAGTAAGGTAAAATTCCAAGATAAGATGAGGATCAGAGGATGTGGTTTAAAGGGTTTGTAGATATGTGTCTTAAGGTGTTCTAGTAAAGATTTTAGAGGTCCACATGAAGATCTAAAGAAGTTATGGCCGTTCACGTAAAACCGGTTCCGGTAGGTGCTCAATGGTGACAGAGTGATACAGACAGGTCCGGTGAGATCCAGAAATGCATTATCCCATTCTAGGGATTTGAGGGAGTGTTTAGGAAGTCTTTGTGAAGTGTCAAATTGATTGGTTTATGGTTTGAAGGTCCGCAAGCATCTATTCCTTTATGACAGCGATGACAGACTGTGTTCTTGAGTTTCCAGATGAAGGAGAGAAGGATTTCAGTAAGTAGATGAAGTGTGAATGTTATTGGTGATTCAAGAAAGCTTGTGGAGGTCTTTGTATCATGTCCAATTCATGTTAGTGGTCTGCATTGAAGTTGGAGCTGGTAATTGAGGAATAACTTCTAGATGATGGTGTTCTTCCTAAGACTGGCTGACCGAATGAGTTTTACATCTTGCGAATGTTCTTGTAGATGTTTGCTGAATTAGATGATTATTCCTAAATTGATGTCTTGTATAAATAAGAGATTACGAAGTCATTTCAAAGGTGTCCTTGTTGAGATGAGTGTGTGGTAGAAAGGAGGAGAGCAAAAGGCAAAGCAGAAGTATTGGGCTTAAATGGAACTGATTCAAGCATGGTGAAGATGTTATTCTCTAGTTCATGTATGTGATATTTATTTCTTGTAGACAATGTGTCTCTTGTAGGTAGTGAACCTCTTGTGAGCAGTGTGCTTAGGCAGTGAGCCCTAATTGGCATGTGCCATTTTTGTTCTTTCTATTCTTCTAATAGAGAATACATTCTTGGGTTAATCACCCCATGGTTTTTCCCTTAATTGGGTTTTCCACATCAAAATCCTAGTGTCTCATGTGTTGATGTGTTTTTGCTCTTGATTTCTTGAATTGTGTTTCCATGGTTAATTTATTATTATGCTACTAAATTGCTATAAGGAGTTAAGTGTGTAATTGCAAGAAAAGTTTTGCACAACTAATTCATGCCCCCTCTCAGTTGTGTGCCCTAAGTCTAACAATTGGTATCAGAGCAAGGTTCCTCTAAAAGGAGCTTAACTGCTTGAGGAGATCGAGGATGTCATCCTACAAGAAGGATAGTCTGAAGTTTGATGGAACCAATTTTAATCTCTAGAAAGGTCACATGAAATGTCACTTGGAATGTATTGGAATGGCATACTGGACCATGGCTACAACATAGTATGTACCTCCATAGGGTGGTCTAAAAACTCTAAATGAAATCACAGATGCTGAAAATAATCTATGAACTATAGAGGCTCTTCTAAGCACATTATCTGATTCAGAGCTCTCAAATGTTATTGACCTACCAACTGCTTTTGAGATTTCACAAAAACTAGAAATTTTGCATGAAGGAGACAAGTATGTTAAATGTGCAAGGTTACAGAGTCTGAAAGTGAAATTTGAAAATCTGAAGATGAGAGATGATGAAAATATTACTACTTTTATGCCAAGAGTAAATGAGATTGTTTGTGGAATTAGAAATGTTGGTGGAGTCCTAGATGAAAATGAGATTGTTGGAAAAATTCTCAGATCCCTACCTACTTCTTACAAAATCAAGGCTGCTGCCATTGAAGAATTCAGATCCCATACAACTATCACAAGAGATCAATTGGCTAGAAAATTGGTTGCATTTGACATGACAGTGTTTTGAGATGGACCCCCAAGACTGAATCTGCATTCAAAGTGAGTGCCTCTATTAAAGGTAAACAAAGGCTTGATCCAGAAGAGAATTCATCAAGGAAGCTGTCATGGTATGAAAAATTAAGAAAAGATTTGGAAGAAGAAGAAGTAGAAACTGCTCAACTTGAAGCCCTTATTGCAAAGAGGCTACCAAGAGGATCCGGTAAGTATGAAGGAAAATTAATTTTTAAGTGTTTTAACTGCAATAAGATTGGTCATTTTGCCTCAAGGTGTCTGGAAAGGTTTTCAAGGCAAAATCCTAACAAGCCAAGGTTCCAAAAGAACTACTACTATGTACATGAATATGATGATAATGAAAGAGTAACAGATGATGAATCAGAGATAGGAAACAAATCTGGAAATGAATGGGTGTTCATTGCCATCAAGGAAGAAGATCCAATGTCCTCTGTATCTGTCAATCATAAGACTGTGGACAAAGCTCTGGCTGCCCAAGTTGAAGAGAAGGATGATTGGGTCATTGACAGTGGCTACTCTCACCATATGATAGGTGAAAAAACTAAGTTTGTAGATTTGGAAAGGTATGAAGGAGGAGTGGTAATGTTTGGTGATAATTTTTCTAGTAGAATCAGAGGTAAAGGAACTATTTCTCTTGATAGAAGAAACAAAACAGGTAATGTACTATATGTTGAAGGATTGAAGCAAAATCTTCTCAGTGTTGGATAGTTGGTGGACAAAGGCTATGATCTCTGGTTCAAGAGTGGAAAATGCAAGATCTTTGAAAGCTCCAGAATAGAGATTGCATCCCGTACTCAAACTAAAGGTAATATCTTCCACTTGGTTGGTATTGGTAAAAGTTGCTTATTTGTTCAAGTTGATCAGAGTTGGTTGTGGCATAGGAGGATGTGTCATGTAAATTTTGATAATATCATCAAGATAAGCAATACTCAGGCTGTAAGAGATCTTCCAAAATTGGTGAAACCTTCTAACAACTTGTCCAAAGAATGTCAGTTTGGTAAGCTGAGCAGAGTCACATTCAAAAGTAAGGAATTGTCTTCTACCAGATTATTGGACTTAGTTCATACTAATCTTTGTGGTCCAGCAAGAATCAGGAGTATTCAAGGTGATAGATACTTCATGCTACTAATTGATGACTATTCCTGGATGATGTGGGTAACCTTTCTAAAAGAGAAATCAGAAGCTCTTGAGAAATTCAAAATATTCAAGGCTATGGTAGAGAATGAAACTGGATTAAAGTTAAAGTGTCTGAGGTCTGATAGAGGTGGAGAATTCACATCTGGTGAATTCATAGAGTTCTGTGAGAAACATGGAATCAAGAGACAGTTGTCTGCTCCTAGGACCCCACAACAGAATGGAGTAGTTGAGAGAAAGAACCGGACCATCCAAGAAGCATCTAGGACAATGATGATGGAAGCAAATATTCCTTAGATCTATTGGAGAGAAGCTGTTAGCACTGCAGTCTATACTCTCAATCAAGTTCAAATCAGAAGCAATACTAGTAAGACTCCTTATGAACTTTGGTTTGGCATCACTCCTACTGTCAGGCATTTTAGAGTCTTTGGTAGCAAATGTTACATCAAAAGAGATGAAGATCTAGGAAAGTTTGATGCTAGAAGTG
Organism: Cunninghamia lanceolata; assembly: GCA_027924645.1. Taxonomy (NCBI): domain Eukaryota; kingdom Viridiplantae; phylum Streptophyta; class Pinopsida; order Cupressales; family Cupressaceae; genus Cunninghamia; species Cunninghamia lanceolata. Next base: position 23,461,599 of record BSBN01000078.1, read on the forward strand.
ATGAAGGAATATTCTTGGGTTACTCTACTCAAAGCAAAGCATACCAGTGTTATAACAAGAGACTGAGAAAGATGATAGAAAGTACAAATGTGAAGGTTGATGAAGGAATTGAAAAACCCTCAAGATGTTATGAATATGATGAAGATGATCAGAATGGTGTTCGAACTCAAGGAGCCCAAGCCTCTTCTGAGATTCAGATCCAAATTGATTCGATAAATCAGGAAAAAGAGATAAGTTTAAATGAGCCTGACCAAGAAGCAGAAATGCAAGTAACTCCCAAAGTGCCTAGGTATGTAAGACTGAATCACTCTGAAGATCAGATCATAAGTGATAAAAGAAAAGGTGTACAAACAAGAAGGAGAATTGCTCAAAATTTAAATGAGTATTGTCTGATTTCAAAGATTAAACCTAAGACAGTGAATGAAGCTTGCAATGATGAAAACTGGACTAAAGCAATGGAGGAAGAGTTTATGCAAATTGAGAAAAATCACAATTGGGATCTTGTTCCTAGACCTAGAAACAAAAATTTGATTGGAACCAAATGGGTCTTCCGGAACAAACTAAATGAAGTTGGTGAAGTAATCAGAAATAAAGCCAGATTGGTCTGCAAGGGTTACTCTCAAATAGAAGGAATTGATTTTGAAGAAACTTTTGCTACGGTGGCAAGAATTGAAGAAATCAAATTATTTCTTGCTTTTGTTGCTTTGAAAGATTTCAAGGTATATTAAATGGATGTCAAGTCTGCCTTCCTAAATGGTGACTTGGAAGAAGAAGTATACATTGAGAAACCGGATATATTTCAATTGTCTGATCATGATGATATGGTCTGCAAGTTGAAGAAAGCACTGTATGGACTGAAGCAAGCCCTAAGAACCTGGTATGAAAGATTGGATAAGCATCTTTTGAAGATTGGTTTCAACAAAGGTACTGCTGATAGTAATTTGTATTTCAAAGTTGATCATGAAAACATCTTGATTGTTGAAGTATTTTTTGATGATATCATTTTTGGAGGAAGAGATAGTATGTGTAAAACTTTTGCAAATCAAATGAAAAGTGAATTTGAGATGTCCATGCTTGGTGAAATGAATTTCTTCTTGGGTCTGCAAATCACTCAAACAAAGAAAGGAATCTTTATTTCTCAAACCAAATATGTGAAAGAATTGTTGAAGAAATTTGGGATGGAAGATTCAAAACCAATGAATACTCCCATGGCAACCGGATGATGACAAAGTATAGGTGAATGATTGGAGGATTGTTGTATCTTACTCAAACTAGAACAAACATTATGCAGGCCATTGGTCTTGTTGCTAGATTTCAGGATGATCCTAGAGAATCTCATGTCATGGAAATCAAGAGGATTTTTAAATATCTAAAAGGGACAGTTGAGTATGGTCTGTGGTATCCTAGAGATCATGATTTCTCTCTTCATGCATATACTGATGCGGATTGGGCAGGAGATGTGGATGACTAGAAGAGTACCAGTGGTGGAGCATTCTTTTTGGGGAAGAGATTCGTTTCTTGGCTAAGTAATAAAAAAGAGGCAATATCTCTATCTACAACTGAAGCAGAATATATTGTAGTAGCAGATATTTGTACTCAAGTTTTATGATGAAGCAGATCCTAAGAGATATCAAAGTGGAGTATAAAGAATCTATCACAATCTTTTGTAATAATTCAAATGCTATAAATATATCTAAGAATCCGGTGTTGCATTCAAATACTAAACACATATCCATCAAGTTTTACTTTTTGAGAGAGAAAGTGAACAAAAATGAAGTTATATTGGAGTTTATGCCTTCCAAGGATTAGATTGCAGATATCTTTACTAAACCTCTACCTAAGGACTCTTTTGAGTATCTTAGGGAGAAGTTAGGGGTTATTACCCCTCCAGTGATGAACTAAGGTGCACTGATGTGCATCAGTCTGGTGGATATCAAAGTCATATCTTGTGGTCCAGATTGATGACAGGGAGCTGCTAATCAGGGGGAGCAGCAGGTATGATTTTAAAGTGGTGAAATTGCAACTATGTTCCCTTTGCCATTGATTTCAAAGGGGGAGAGAAGACATGTGAAAAACAAGTAGTTACTGATCAAAGGGGGAGCAGTAAAGGGAGAGAAGACATGTGAATGGTTGTTGTTGATAGGGGGAACTGTGATAGTAAGGAGAAATTCTTGTCTTGATGATCAAAATAGTTTTTCACATCATATGTTGCCATCAATGACAAAGGGGGAGATTTTTGCAAGTATGGGCCTAACCGGTGTTTTCATTGATGTCAACATACTTTTATTACATTAATGATAAGGATTGGATGAGCGTGTATTGAGGATATTGAGAAAATTAGTCTCAATCAGGAATAGTGAAGAATAGTGAAGACAGTAAGGTAAAAGTCCAAGATAAAATGAGGATCAGAGGATGCGGTTTAAATGGTTTGTAGATATGTGTCTTAAGGTGATCCATTAAAGATTTTAGAGGTCCACATGAAGATCTAAATAATTTATGGTTGTTCAAGTAAAACTAGTTCCGGTAGGTGCTCAGTGGTGACAGAGTGATACAGACAGGTCCGGTGAGATCCGGAAATACATTATCATGTTCTACATATTTGAGGGAGTGCTAAGGAAGTCTTTGTGGAGTGTCAAATTGATTGGTTTGTGGTTTGAAGGTCCGCAAGCATCTATTCCTTTATGACAGTGATGACAGACTATGTTCTTGAGTTTCTGGATGAAGGAGAGAAGGATTTCAGTAAGTAGATGAAGTGTGGATGTTATTGGTGATTCAAGAAATCTTGTGGAGGTCTTTGTATCATGTACAGTTTGTGTTGGTGGTCCATATTGAAGTTGGAGCTCACAATTGAGGAATAACTTCTGGATGATGGTGTTGTTCCTGAGACTGGCCGACCAGATGAGTTTTACATCTTGCGGATGTTCTTGTAGATGTTTGCTGACTTAGATGATTATTCCTAAGTTGATGTCTTGTATAAATAAGGGATTGCAAAGTCATTTCAAAGGAGTCCTTATTCAGATGAGTGTGTGGTAGCAAGGAGAGAGAAAGGCAGAGAAGAAGTATTGGGCTTAAATGGAACTGATTCATGCATGGTGAAGATGCTATTCTCTAGTTTATGTATGTGATATTTATTTCTTGTAGACAGTGTGTCTTTTGTAGGCAATGAGCCTCTTGTGAGTAGTGTGCTCAGGCAGTGACCCCTAATTGGCATGTGCCATTTTTGTTCTTTCTATTCTTCTAACAAAGAATACATTCTTGGGTTAATCAGCTCATGGTTTTTCCCTTAATCACATTTTCCACATCAAAATCTTGGTGTCTCATGTGTTGATGTGTTTCTTCTCTTGATTTGTTGCATTGTGTTTCCATGGTTAATTTATTATTATGCTATTGAATTGCTATAAGGATTTAAGTCTGTAATTGCAAGAAAAGTTTTGCACAATTGATTCACCCCCCCCTCTTAGTTGTGTGCCCTAAGTGTAACAGTTTTTGCATAGTTTAAGATGCTTGAAAATAGAAGGTTTAGTTTTATCATGCTTTTGTTATGACAAAAGAGAGAAATTTAATTCATCATTCATTGCTTTGCAGAGTTTTCATCAGGGATATAAGTTATTTCATTTCACATTATAATATTCATTTATTTTACAAATGAGACATACCAAATTGAATAAACATTGCATTGAATGAAAGCAAGAAAGATCAAATGTCCCACACAAGCCATGGGAGTAGCTGAACCAATACATCAGAAAGAATATATTATGCATCTAAGGAAAACTAAAGTAATGAAGTAGATAAGATAATGTATATCTATCATTGCCTATTGAAATCTTGGATTGATCTTCATTTGTAGTTTGCTCCTTGCTCCTGAACTTTTAATGAACCTGCAAGTGATGAAGAGAGATATGTTGCAGCTCAAGATATGATTTATTCTATGTACTTGATGAAACAGAGACATAATTTACATTCTTTATGATGGACTAAATTAGATAGTCAGATCATCCATATCGAAGAGAGCCTGAAGATGAAACATCATTGAGCTTCACTATTTTTTAAACTAACATGTTTGTTTCTTATGCAGGTATAGAATAAGTTATGTTGCTGGTTTGAAGACATTTCAGCATGTGCTGCAAAGTGGGCTTCCATAAGGGTTGAGCCCAGCATGTTGCCCCTGAATCTTCAAGAGGGGATTGAAACAAGAATTGATATTCATGTTGTTCAAGCATAATACATTCAGCTGAAGAAGTGTCACCTCAAGTGAGTGCACGAACTTTAAGGTCACTGCCCATTCATGATCATCAGTTCAAGAGATGAAATGATAACCATACATGAGCAATGAACTTGTCCAAGATAGATCAATAGTGTATGGAAGTGAGTAAGGCATTATCAACATTATGTTTTGTGTTATTTCATTCATTGACTATTTCATTATCATCTGTTTGCATTCAAGACATTCAAGAAAATTCTAGTCTCATCATGCAGCGTTGCAGAGGAGGAAACAGTCATCAAATAAAGGCCATGACATAATGGAGCCTTATTAAATGCTTACATGTTCAGGACATCACTCTTGTGCTAATTAGAATAATCCATGCATCATATGAAGCATAATCACAAATGAAAGATATATCATTCAGATCCTCTTTAGAGAAAAATAAGAGGACATCAATACAAAAATAACAGGTACAGCTATAGTGATTAATAACAAGTGAGTTCAATCACGAACTACATCAACCCCATGATCGATATTGCTTCAGTCATATGTGTAGAAGCAATTGTAAAATGAGTATCATTATCATACATAAATGAATGAACTGATAAGGAATGCAGTTGAAGCTATAAACAGAAATGTCCATACTATACAGGTAGTAAAAGAGCCTACAGTAGGCATATGAAGTTATTGTTCAAATGCATGGAACGACCAAAAAGATCATAAGTTATAGATGGAGCTATAGGAGCTAGCACCTGAAGATTTGCTCAAGAGACATATTGCTTCAGCTAATGAAATAAAGGAGTCATTATCATTAATTATGATGTGTATGTGGGTACATTTGATATAGTATAGTAGACTAGACAACAAGTAAGTATGGCATGTCACAGGTTGAATGTGAGCATACTAAGTGTATACATGTTAGATAAACAAAAGCATCACAAAATGTATAACTGTACATGAGCTTAGAATATAGAGATACACTTTACGATTGTAAAAAGGATGAAGTTTCAAGGATCATATTCATCTAGAGATGGTGCAGAGAGAAGTGGCATGAATGATATCATTACAAAGTTCATATGGAGCAGCAAAGAAATGAACTATAATCTTTCATCTTATCAAGTACTATTTTTGCCAAACCAGAAGGATAAATGAAATGTTGAGAGAAGATATATCTTGTAGCCACAACCAAGTTTTATTTTCTTTGTAACATCATGTAAAATAGTTAGAAGAAAGTAAATTTCAAATACAGAGGAGGGCTTCAAACCATCTCAGAGATATACATGTAAGGAAAAGTACACAGAATAAAACCCATCTTGCTATTAGCAATGAATCTTCAGCCACAAAGGAAGCAATACCCAGAATGAAAGCAAGTATTCATTTTGTAAAGTTTGCATTACTTTGTCGAAATGGATCAAGTTCTCTTCACACATAAAAGAAGAAATAGAAAACATCATATATATATATGGGTTCTCAGGCTGCAACCAAGAATGTATTTTTCTTTACAAAATGTCAAAACCCATATTGTATTTGCATTATGAAAATCATAGATACAAAGGCCATAGAAGGGTTTGTATTTTGCAAATGGAAGAATAGTGTAACTCCATTATCTTTTGCATATAAAAAATGTAGAGAAACCCAGTTCATCCTACTGCCTAAGAGTCATTTATTTTACAAACCCTTATCATTATATATGGAGAGATCACAAATACAGAGAAGATAATGAGTTTCGAGCTCATAAGGGTTTGAAGAATACTTAGAAATAAGAGTAATGATAGGTATATGGCCATGGCCTCTAATAATGAGAAGATATACATAAAATTTCCCATATTGTATTTGCAGAGAGAACAATGCATTTGTTTTAGGCTTGTGATAAGCATATATCAATGGAAGAATCAAAGGAATGATGCAGAGTTCGAATGGTAAAACTTACACAAGTAATGCCGCAGGAAGATGCATTTGAAACCCAGAGAAATGGTTCAGAAGAAATTCACCATAGCCGTAGCCTCAAAGCATAGAGGAATATTGACAAAAAGAAACAAGTGCATCAAAGGAATACAAGCTTAGCCGCGTCCATGAAATCTATGTATACCTCAGAAAATGAAAAATTGATCGAATATGTGATAGAGGGGTGCTTACCTTCCATTTTTCTTCAATAAAATCCATGAAAATCCATCAGACACTGTAGAGAATTGGGTTTTTCCAGTTCAAACCCTAGTTATTCATTGCGGCAGCAGAACGTCATCATCCAAAAAGTTACAAAGTAAAATGAGCCTGATAAGTTAGGGTTGGGGATTGTTTTGTCTTAGGGTTTCACTTTTGCCCTAAGTTCAATTGTGATATTTTTATCACATCAAATTATTTTTTCATTGCCTCAGTTAATACCCCTCATGGTATTGTGGCCTAGGCCTTAAGACCTCGATGGCCCGTTTTCCATTTGAATGTAAGACCATAACATGACTTAAGATGCTTTATGTCTTAGGTCCCTAAACCACATATGCCCATATGCCTTAGATTATTTGCAAACCAAATGGAGGATAGGCCTTAAAGGCTTTTATTTTTCAAACCATTTAATATGCCTTTCACATTTCTATGATTCTTATAGAAAATTAGGATGCCAAATGAGATATATTATACATGGCTAGATAAACCAAAAGCCCTATATTATTATTTTTGTAAATAATCAAATCGAGACAAAATAGGAGATAAAACTACAAAATTCATTGTAAAACATTATTAAAGAAGCAATGATTTTATAAATTTCTTTAATAATTGTTATTTTTATGCAGTTATAGAAAAGGAAATCTAGACTAGATCATATCTTTTAGATTTGCCTTCTTCTGGGTGAGGTTTAGTAAATATGGGCAAATTGGAGTTTTTTCTGATCAGGTAAAGCCTGATTTTGAGGGGATTTCAGTGGGACCACTTGGGATGGCATTTTGGCAGCTTTTATTTTCAGTTTGGAGGCATTTCAGGATTCTTTTTGGTAGCTTTTTAGTGGATCTTCAAAATGACTTGGAGGCTAGCTTTTAGAGTGGTTTTTGTAGTTTTTTTATTTTTCCATCTTGGAAAAAATAGATGCATATATTGAAGAAAAAAATTAGTTTTTTTCTCAGTTGAGATCATTGTTTCTTCTCTGTTGTTCATCTGTAGAGATCTTGTAAACACATTTTTGACGCAGATTTTCATTTTCATGTACTCCTTTCATTTCAATATAGTAGAGCATCCCTACCTCATTTCTTTTGCCTCATAGTGGCAATATTGATTTGATGTTTCATTGTGATAATAAATATTTTGTCCTTTGTCATGTCTCTTTATTGTGAAACTGTATGCAAATATTTCATATGATTCTAGTTGTGTGTTGTGTTTAGATCGAGCCTTCATGCAAATTACTTTTGAGTTCTATGTTCTAGGCAAGGTTGTGAAAGTTTATGTTTAATGAGCTATTTGTGAGAGAATCATTAGAACAAGTTATAGTTTTTTGGAGATTGGATGTTAGAATTTAAATTCCAGTTATCTGCTCCCTCTTTCCTCAGCAAATCCTTTAGATTAGGCAAACTTTTTAAGAGAACCAGCTCACTTTGGAGGTTCACTCCAAGTTTTAGGCAACCCACAAGCATAGGAGTGTTCCCATGTGTCAACAGGTAGCTAAGTTGGTAACTTAGCATTGGGTGCTTACTTTGATTGACAACAGTTTTTGGCACATCCAGTGGGACTCTAAAATTTGCTTTTAGAGAAGTTTTTCAAGTTTTAAAGTTGCTATTCTAGTATATGTAGTAGCGTTTCCAGCCTTTGGAGGCTTTAAGAAGTACCTAGCAACTCCCTTTTCTAGTTTTTGTATGCAGATGTAGTGCAACTAACTTATGAAAAGAATACAAACCAGATCTAGTCTTGCTCTGTTTGATTACCTGCAATTATCTCCACCAGCAAGGAGGGGTAGGACAACAAGTAGAATTTTGGATTCATCAAGGAGGTCAGGATCTACACCTACGAGACTTAGTCCTCCAACTCCAGTACAGAGAAGTAGGACTCCTATGATGGTAGTATAAATACCAATAATGGCCAGACAATTTGTATTCACACCTTTTAACAGGGGCAACCCATTACAACTTGTCCAGCATGATGACATTCATGTTGCATCCCTCAAAAGTTTACTATACTTTACTGGAGAAGAGTAGACCGCTACTACTGAATATATTCGAGATGTGTCAACATTGTGCTCAATGCATAACATCACTCAAGAGAACATAGAAATTAGGGTATTGGATGTATCACTAAAGGGTAAAGCTTTGCAATGGTTTAGAGGTCTTGCAAAGAATACAATAACGACATGGGATTAGCTGGGAGATGGCTTGCATAGGCATTTCCAGGACAAATCTGATCATTTATCTTTCCTGGAGCAGCTAGTACCATTAAAAGAGCTCCTCACGAGCAGATGGCAGATTTTAACTACCATTTCTAGAGGACTTGGGATAGGATTCCCACAATGGTAAAGACTTTACAACAACATGGATTTCTATTTTACCTTAAAGATTTAAATAATGAAATCTATGTAATGATTCAGTCTATGGGAGGGGTTACTCTTCCTAATGCTTTTGAGATAGCTATTAGAGTAGAAATCTGCCTTATTCAAGCCCAAGGCCTCCTTTGCCTATTTTTCCCAAAATCTAGCCACCTGTACCCATGGTTGTACCTCCTTTAGCTACTATGCCACTAGTTCCAACAATAGGATATCAAGCTGCATCCCAAGAAACCGCTATTCCACCCCAATCCCAAGAGTTTCAAGAGATCAAGAACATATTGAAAACTTTTAGGAATGAATTACTAAATATCAAGAAATAGGTTGGTCAAGAGTATAAGCCCCATTAAGCCCCGTATCAGCCTTATCAGCAAAATAGATGACCTTTTCAAGTTGATGGTCAAGTTCAAAGGAGAAATTACAATCCTAGACCTTTCTAGTCTTATAATCCTAATGCTATCAGCTCTTCAAAAGAGCTTGTTCCTACTCAGAACAATATAACACAAGAACATGATTGGTACCATCCATTTCACCAGCCTCATAACCAAGTTGCATGCGCAAATGGTATGAGGAACCAAACTCTCATGGTGCAGAATAGTTATGGTTGTTTGGAAAGTATTGTGAATGAGAATTCAGTTCAGCAAGATAACCCTAAAGTGGCCTTAATGAATTGGCAAGGCACTAAATTTTGTGGTGTAAGTTATCCCCAAGGCCAAAATTAGTTAAATGTACCTATTTTAGCTAATACAAGATAAAAAGAGAGTTGTTGATTTGGAACAACAAACTGGAAATGTTCAACAATAGCCTACAGCTCAACAAAATATGCACATTCTAAAAAGAGGTCAAGCTGTACCTGGGAAGGATCAGCCTAAGGTGCAATTACTGCCTTCATAAAGGCAAAATGATGCTATCGCTAATAAAGGACAACAAAAGGTAAGTCCTTTTACATTCAATGTTGTTGAGCATCTTAAGAACGCTATTATTAGCATGTCAATAATGGATGCATTGCACATTCCTGGTCAAAAAGATTTTCTACAAGATGCTTTGGCTGAGATTTCTATTTCTAATGTTGCTAACTACGAAAAAGCCAAAGTTGTGCTTGCCAACAACTCAAAAATTAATAACAAGCAGTAACAAACTCAAGAGGTAAAGCCTCCTCCCTTTTATCTAAGTTTAATCATTGGGGATAAGCTTCTTCATAATTGCATGATAGATTCTCGATCAAGTAGTTCTGTAATGCCAAAGAGTCTAGCTGATACATTAGGATTAGTTTATGAGCCCCTTTCAAAGGGAGTAGTTCAACTAGATGGATCTGCTATTAAGACTACAGGAATAATAAAAAATTTACCTCTTACATTGCATGCCTGTCCCAATTTTGCAATCTATCAAGATATTCATGTTATCGACCTATCACCTCATTTTTTAATATGCCTTTCTAGGGATTTTACTACCAGGTTGGGTGGGTTTTTATCTTATGATTGGTCCCATCTATATTTTAGAACAAGATATGATACGAAAGTAACCATAAAATCTGAGCCTCTAGCTAAGGATCATGTTGAGCCATATGTCTCTAGCCCTATAAATGCTCTCTACATCACCCATGGGCAGGAGGATCAATCCATGACCGTAGACCCCAACACATTTATAGAGGATGTCAATCTAGATGAGTTGGCAGCTAAGGATCATGAAGAGGACCCTTTCTATCACACTAATGAGGTAGGATTAGGCATCTATATGATTCATGTGCCTGATGTAGTTATTCTAAATCTAGTTAAAGACCAAAGTCAGCCTGAACAACAAGAGAGTTACCTTTGGAAGCTACACTTTGATGGCTTGAGGAGAAAAATGGGTGTTGGTAGAGGAACCATGTTGGTTTCACTTGATGGAGATAAGTACTATTCATCATTAAGGTTTGCTTTCAGCTGCACAAATAATACAGTTGAATATGAGGCACTTATCCACAGCCTAGAATGGGCTAGAAAGAAAGATATCAAGTGCCTACAAGTTTATGGTGATTTTGAGTTAATTGTAAATCAAGTAAGAAAGTGGAATGTTACCAAAAATGATCTACTCAAGAAGTATAAGCATCGGGTTTGGGATCTAATAGAGGGTTTTGATGCTTTAAATCTACTTTCTATTCCTAGAAATTAAAATAAACACGTAGATAAGCTTGCTTCCATAGGATCTCAATTTGACATTATGAGTGATATTCATAATATAGAGGTAAAAAAAATGTAAAATTGTTGTTAAACCATCTCTACTGGATAACAATGTGAGTTGGTAAGTTTTTGATAGTGACAAGCAGATTGTGAGTTTTCTGATTGCAAAAGCTAAATTTGCAGTTGAAAATCAGCAACAGTACTAGCAGCAATATGACAACCAGATTGTACAATTGAAGTCAAATAAGCTGCCCAAAGGATTGGTGACATTGGAATCTATGTTTATTTCAGATGGCCAAGTCAGAAAGGATAAATGCAGCTTGACTGTTAAACAAGAACATTATGAAGCGATCGAGATATTAAATGGTAAACTTCACAAGCTTGGAAAGGTATGCTCTGAAGTATAACAACAATCTTTCATTCAGTTATGTCAAGAGTTTAGTGATGTTTTTTCCTAGTAATATAAAGATTTAAGAGGATTTGATTCTAGTTTAGCCCAACATACTATTGAGTTAGAGCCCAATGCCAAGCCTATTAGGCAGAAGTAAAGGCCTCTTAACCCAAAACTGGAGTACCTGATGAAAGTAGAGTTGAATAAGTTAATTGAAAGAAGAACAAAGAGATTCATCTTTGTGTTGATTTCTGTGATCTGAATAGAGCCTCTTTAAAAGACCACTATCCTCTCCCTTCAATGGAACAAATTTTGCAAATTGTTTCTGGTTCTGATAGATTCCATTTGTTGGATGGATATTCAGGTTATAACCAGATTTTAGTGAAGGAAGAGGACCAATATAAAACTACATTTACAACCAAGTGGGGCACCATGGCATACAGGAAAATGCCTTTTGGTTTGTCCAATGCAGGGGCAACTTTTCATAGGGCAATGGACATGGCCTTTCATGGCCTCATGAATAAGATTGTTTTGGTATATTTAGATGATATAATAGTTTTTTTGAAAGACGCTAACAAAAATTTTGACCATCTGAGGCAGATTTTTTAGAGATGTAGGGAGTTTGGGGTTTCTCTCAACCCAAAGAAGTGCATATTTTCTATTCATGAATGTAAACTTTTGGGACACATTGTCTCAAAACATGGTATTTCCATTCACCCAGAAAGAATATGCAATTCTTTATTTACCACTGTCGGCACACAAGAAAGGCTTAAAAAGTTTTCTTGGTAGAATTAACTTTGTGAGAAGGATTATTCTCAATATTGTAGCTTTATTACAGCCTCTCACAACCATGCTTAAGAAGAATGTGCCTTTTAGTGGACTAATGAAGGTAAGAGAATCTTTGAGCATATTAAAGAAGCTCTTGCAGCTACCCTAACCCTCATTAATCCTAACTATGAAAAATATTTCATTTTATATGCTTTTGGAGGGGATGATACCATTTCAGCAATGCTGTGCCAACAGAATGATGAAAGCCTAAAGCAACCCATGGCATTTTTTAGCTAGGTATTGCATGATTATGAGGTAAAGTATTCATTTGTTGAGAAGCATGTATTTGTTGTTGTTAGGAGCCTCAAAATGTTCAGACATATGCTATCTAATAACATAATTCAGTTGATGGTTGCCCACTCAACTGTTAAGGAGTTCTTACTTAACAGGGAGATAAATGACAAAAGAGCTAGTTGGGTGACAAAAGTGATGGAATTTGATGTCAATATTAAGGTTACTAAGCTGATTAGGGGCAAGGGTTTATGTGAACAAATTGCTAGAAATGGAGAACATGGCCAAGAACAGGAAGAAAATGATGAAACAATGCTCAATAATGCAGAGCTAGTTGCTGTTCCAACTACTACTACAAGTTGGGTGCAGCATATGATACACTATTCACAAACTGGTGAATGTCTTAAAGGTTTAGATAGGGCAAAGAGAAGGTACTATAGGCTACAAGCTATTCCCTATGCTATTGTTGATGGTTTTTTGCATAGGAAGGATTTTCGTGGTGTTCTACTAAGATGCATTGAGCCTGATCAAGTTGACAGACTACTAGAGGATTTCCACAATGGGCCTTCTGGAAGCCATTTTGTAGCAAGGACAATAGCCCTGAAAGCTATGAGAATCAGTTACTACTGGCTGGATTTGTTCAAAGATGCATTTGCTTGGGTAAATAAGTGTGAAAAGTTTTCATTGTTTGCAAGTAAGCAAAGACTTGCAGCCTTACCTCTACACCCTATTCGGTTAGAACAACCATTTGCTAAATGGGGTCTTGAATTTATTGGACCCATCAACCCACCTTCGAGTGCAGGCTACAAATGGATTCTAACTATTATAGACTATTTTAGTAAGTGGACTAAGGTTGTTGCTTTGAAGGAAGCAAATGGATCTGCTATTTTAAACTTTTATCAACATTTGGTGTCTAGATTTGGTACTCCAGTTTCAATTATTTCTGACAATGGTTTAGCTTTTATTGGTTTAAGGATTTCTGATTGGTCTGTAAAGAATAATATATTTTTGAATACATCATCTAACTATTACTCACTAGGTAATGGATAGGTAAAATCCACCAATAAAAACCTGATTGTGATCATCAAGAAGACTATTGAAGACAACCAGAGGACATGGCACAAAAAGCTGAAGTTGGCCCTTTGGGCTGACAGGATAACTTCTAAAAGGGCCATTGGTCACTCTCCCTATGTGCTCACTTATGACAAGGAGGCTAAGTCACCCATTTCAATTGAGTTATCAACTCTAACTTTCATCAAAGAACTTGAGCTTTTAGAGGAGCAACCTTCAGAAGTAAGGCTACCACAACTGATGAAATTAGAAGAAACCAGAAAAGAAGCCCTGACAAAGCTTGAAATCCATCAACCTCAGATGAAGAGCACTTTTGATAAGAGGGCTAGGCCAAGAGATTTCATGGTTGGTAATTTAGTGTTCAAGTGGAATGAAATGAGAAGTAGACTTGGAAAACATTCCAAGTTTGATGCAATTTGGGATGGGCCTTATGTAATTACAAAGTGCAAGGAACACAATGCATTTTAGCTTTCAAAGTTAAATGGAGAGGTGTTGCCTATCCCAATTAATGGGATCCACCTAAAACATTGCCTCTGAAGATAAGTTCTACTTTTGTACCATAGTAAATTAGTGTTTTTGTTAATAAGTGCTCTATGTACATTTCCTTTTAGTCATTTTCTTTCCCTAAGTGTTGTTGCATGTATGTTTTTTGGTGACCAAGGCCTTTTAGTTTTCTTTTAGCTTGGTTTTGTTTGTTTTATGATACTGTTTGGAGTAGTTTTCAGTGTAGTTTCATGTTTTCTAAGTTTTAGATGTGTAGAGTATGACTCTATGTCCAATGGATAGTTAAGGTTGTTGGTCTTGATGCTTAGTAGGCAAAAATTTAGCAAAAGTCACCAGAAATGTTACCAATTTTTCACCTACTGTTCAAATTGGTAGAGCTAAAACATTTATTCCATTTTAAGATGAAAGGTCCTGAACATTTTCTGCTATGTTGTTTTTGCATAGTTTAAGATGGTTGAAAAGAGAAGGTTCAATTTTATCATGCTTTTGTTATGATGGAAGAGAGAAATTCAGTTCATCATTAATTGCTTTGCAGAGTTTTCATGAGGGATATAAGTTATTTCATTTCACATTACAATGTTCATTCATTTTACAAATGAGACATACCAAACTGAATAAACATTGCATTGAATGAAATCAAGAAATATCAAATGTCCTACACAAGCTGTGGGAGTAGCTGATCCAATACAACAGAAAGAATATACTATGAATCTAAGGAAAAATAAAGTAATGAAGCAGATAAGATAAAGCATATCTATCATTGCCTATTGAAATTTTGGATTGATCTCCATTTACAGCTTGCTCCTTACTCCCAAGCTTTGAATGAACCTGCAAGTGATGGAGAGATATATGTTAGAGCTCAAGATATAATTTATCCTATGTACTATGAATGAAATAGAGAAATAATGCATTGTCTATGATGCACCGAATCAAATAGTCAGATCATCCATATGCAAGAGAGCTTGAAGATGAAACATCATTGAGCTTCACTATTTTTAAACTAACATGTTTGTTTCTTGTGCAAGTATAGAAGAAGTCATGTTGCTAGTTTGAAGACATTTTAGCATGTGGTCCAAAGTGGGCTCCCACAAGCATTGAGCCCAGCGTGCTTCCCCTAAATTTTCAAGAGGGGTTTGAAATAGGAATTCATATTCATGTTGTTCAAAAAGAATACATTCAAATGAAGAAGTGTCACCTCAAGTGAGTGCATGAACTTCAAGTTCATTGCCCATCCATGATCATCAGTTCAAGAGATGAAATGATAACCATACATGAGTAGTGAACTTGTCCAAGATAGATCAATAGTGTATGGAACTAAGTAAGGCATTATCAACATTATGTTTTGTGTTATTTCATTCATTAACTATTTCATTATCATATGTTTGCATTCAAGACATTCAAGAACATTCTAGTCTCATCATGCAGCCTTGCAAAGGAGGAAACAATCATCAAATAAAGGTCATGACATAATGCAGCCTTATTAAGTGCTTACAAGTTTAGGAGAACACTCTTGTGCTAATTGGAGTAATCCATGCATCATATGAAGCATAATCACAAATGAAAGATATCGCATTTAGGTCCTCTTTAGAGAAAAGTAAGAGGACAACAGCATAGAAAGAATAGGTACAACTATAGCGATTAATGCCAAGTGAGTTCAATGATGAACTACATCAACCCCATGATACATATTACTTCAGTCATTTATGTAGTAGCAATTGTAAAATGAGTATCATTATAATACATAAATGAATGAACTGATATGTAATGCAGTTGAAGCTATACACAGAAATGTCCATGCTATACAAAAAGTGAAAGAGCCTACAGTAGGCATATGAAGTTATTGTTCAAATGCATGGAAAAACCAAAAAGATCATAAGTTACAGATGCAACTAGAGGTGGTAGTACCTAGAGATTTTCTCAAGAGACATGTTGCTTCAACTAATGAAATAAAGGAGTCGTTATCATTAAGTATGATGTGTATGTGGGTACATTTGATAAATTACAGTAGACTGGACAACAAGTAAGAATGACATGTCACAGGTTGAATGTGTGCATACTAAGTGTATACAGAATAGATAAACAAAAGCATCACCAATTGTATAACTGTATGAGCTTAGAACATCAAGATACACTTTACCATTGTAAAAAGGATGAAGTTTCAATGATCATGTTCTTCTATAGATGGTGCAAAGAGAAGTGGCATGAATGTTATCATTATAGAATTCATATGGAGCAGCAAAGAAATGAACTATAATCTTTGACCTTATCGAGTACTATTTTTGCCAAACAAGAAGGATAAATGAAATGTTGAGAGCAGAGATATCTTGTAGCCACAGCCAAGTTTTATTTTCTTTGTAACATCATGTCAAATTGTTAGAAGAAAGTAAATTCCAGATATAGAGGAGGGCTTCAAACCATCTCAGAGATATACATGAAAGGAAAAGTACACATAATAAAAACCATCTTGATATTAGCAATGAATGCTCAACCACAAAGGACAACAATACCCAAAATGAAAGCGAGTATTAATTTTGTAAATTTTGCATTATTTTGTCAAAATGGATCTGTTGATGACTGTTTTGATGCAATCATAACAATAAGTCAAAATTCACATGATATGAACTGTAACTATACTTGAAAGACAAGAAGGAATCATTTGGTGATTCAACTAATCCCAAGTCTACAATGGTTCGGTTGGTCAAGTTCAGTTGGTCAATGTGAAGCTGTAATGTTCAAGGGGCCTTACGTAGTTTAGGTTTGTTTTGTGGTTTACTGGCCTAAGAATATGCAAAAAGGTCATGAGGTATGTCAATGCTTTTCATTCCTTTGCATAAGAGTGATACTGGGCTGCAAGTTTCAGAGGGTTTTCTTGGATTTTTGCAGCTTTCTTCTTTATCTGTTTATGAAAACTGTCTACTTATAGCTCTGTTATCATGCTTCTTCAAATTTGAGACAATTTCCTTTGGATTTCTACATTTTCAGCTAGATATTTCAGATGGGTTGGGAAAAGGTTAGAGAGATCTAATCTATACTTCATCTAATCTACCGAAGGATCTAATTGTTTCTGTTATCCACTGTGTAAATACCACAGTAATCTGATCAAATCCACAGTAAAAACCTTAAATGTAAGTCCTGAGCATTTTCACAAACATACATTTAAAATTGCAAGCTCTCAAAGAAGATATTTCAAAATACAAAGAAGGGCAGGAGAACACTCAGAAGATAGATGCAGAACTCTAGATTCTATTGTATTAGAAACGAATAGCCATACATGATTTACAATGTAAGAATGACTCTTAGTTTCATTGATCATACTACACAGAACTTACAAGCTGTACAGATACAGTAAGGCAGCCAGACATTCCACGCGCACCTTACTGCAGACAAACAGGCGACCTCCTTCTTCTACTCTAAACTATGCTAAGCTATCTTGCTGTATTTTCCTAGAATCTATGTGTGTAGCCCCTGTTGTAAAGTATTACAGTGCAGAGAGGCACAATATATAACATCATGATTGTCCTCACTATAGCAAAAACCTAACTGAACCCCTGGTTCAAACCTCTAGTTACAGCAATAAATGCAGGTGAACCAGTTCTAAAAAATATCTCAGAGCAGTGGTCAAATCTGGGCAAAATATTGCCCCTTCTGAGGAGTTCCAGCAGCCGGGCAATAACTTCTGTTTGTCTTTTGCAGAAATACCTCTAGCTGCGACCTTCCTCTTCACTTGAATGGCTTTGACTTTTTGCATTTCATCTCCATCTTCTTGCTCCTGAGATCAGATCTTCTGCCTCCATGAGGTCACTGTATTGACTTTCCAGCTGCTTCCTCAACTGCAAGCCTGCAAGACAAGACAAGTAATAAGTATTCCATTTATCACAAAGCAGCATGAAAATTAAAATAAGCATTTAAATCCAGGTGACTGCGCAAGATCGCGGAAATCAGATCCAAAATCCGCTCAAAACGCGTCAAAAATGCGCCCAAGCTGCTCAAAATTGATGGGTCAATCATCGCTGACCGGGAAAATGCCAGAGGCGCCAAAAAAAACACTTTAAAACTCCACCGCTTCATTTCCCGCCCATCGGCATGATCATCCCTGTCGGTGCGTCAAAAAATAGGTTAGTCGATATACCTCATCATCATGATATTCTGGAAATAGCATTCCCTCCTGAAGGTTCAGATGAATGTCATCATGATATTTGACTTCTGCATATGAAGAAACGGACAACATCATCATCATCATGTTGAAGAAGAATAGGAGGATGCGAATATAATCATGCTTCCGAGGAAAGGAAGATGATGGTGACGTCATCATGATATTCGGGCTTCATTGAAATGCTAAGGATGACGTCATCGTCATATTCGGTTAAGATCAGGGGCTAACTGTGATATCGGGTTACCTGAGGAGCATGATCAGGATGATGAAGTGAATATGATCCTTTGCGGTCAAGGCAACCCTGTCGAAAGATCAGCATGATGAAGATCATCATCATATTTGTGGCTTGTGTCGAACTTGGAATAGCACTTCATCATGATAATCGGGAACCGGATCGTGCTTGAAAAATATATCCTGTTTGAAGGAAAAAAGGATGACGATGATGATGATCAGGATATTTGCTTCTGTCGAACATAGAAGAAGACATCATCATCATGTTCGGCAAACGGATCAGGTTTTGGAAAATATCCTGTTTGAAGGAAAAATGATGATGATGATGATCATCAGGATATTAGCTTCTGTCGAACATAGAATGAGACATCATCATCATATTCGGGAAAACGGATCGCTTTTTGGAAAATATCCTGCTCGAAGGAAAAATGATGATGATGACCATCAGGAGGATATTTGTTTTTTCGTTGTTCAGATCGGGATGACGTCATCATCATATTCGGAGCCTTCGTTAAACTTGAATATGACGTCATCATGATATTTCGCCAACCGGATCATGTTTGAGAAAAATCCTGCCGAAGGGAAAATATGATGATGATGAGGATCATCAGGATACTTATATGATGATGATGATCATCAGGATGTTCTCAAAAGGTTGTATTTTCGGCAGGAGGACCTTTGCGAAATATCAGGCGAACAAACAAGATCATGATGATCTTGACAATCAGGACAGGATAAAAAATGATGATGATGATGACCCCCCTCATCGATTTATCATGATGACGTCATCATGATACTTTGTCTTCGAAGCACAAGGTTGAGTTGGTCATCATGATATTCGGGCCAGGGTGATATTACAAAATATGATGATGCTGTTGAGTAATGTAATATCGACCACTTCTTAATAGATAGGCTGATCATCATGATGTTTTGGCAAACGGATATCAGGAGGATATGAAGATGATGATCCTCCTTTGAAATTATCATGATGATGTCTTCATTACTTAGCGAATTTCAGCGAATGTTCTGTGAAAGATCAGGATGATGATCATGATGTTGCGAAAGGAGACCAGCAGGATATGAAGTCATCGTCATCATCTTTCGAATGTCAGCAAATATCATGATGATGACCCTCCAATAGGTTTTGAACGTGCGCATGCAAATATGCCGAAGGCGGATTTGCTAAGTCAGGGTGATCTTATACTATCAGCATGATATTTTAAGATCAGGTGATGCAAGGATATCATGATGATGCTCGCGATGCAAAGATCGCTCGACGGGGAAGCTTATCGTGACCTAAAGTTAATGTCATCATGATATTTCGAACCTCAGGATATTATCGGGGGGGTTCAAATATGATGATGATGATGTTTATACAGCAAAACTGAGTTTGTAAAATATGACGCTCCTAAGGAAATCATGATGCTGCATAATGCGAAGATCATGATGATCCTGTCAACATGACTTAGGATATAAAAATGATGATCCTCCTGCGAATATCAGGTTTGACCAAGACTTTGACCGTGCATAACTTTCACATATGGACGAATTTTCAAGTAAAGTAAAAGGCAAACCTTCATGAAATTTCAAGCTCTTTCAAAATATGAGGTCACAGAAACAAAATATGAACTTTGACAAACAGACCTCATGATGATGACCTACCTTATGCAATATCATGATGGTGATGCACCTGACCTTCATTTTTACCAGACCGCCAGAAAGCAGAAAAAACACAAGCAGAAGCAAAAAAACAAGACATCAGCAGGGGTCCTCGTTTTGCTAAGGAGCAAAATGGGGCGTCTTGTGAATCATCACAACAGGATCAAGTTCTCTTCACACAGAAAAGAAGAAATACAAAACATTATATATATATATATATATATATATATATATATATATTTCAGATATAAAGGAGGGCTTCAAACCATCTCAAAGATATACATGAAAGGAAAAGTACACATAATAAAACCCATCTTGATATTAGCAATGAATGTTCAGCCACAAAGGACAGCAATACCCAAAATGAAAGAAGGTATTCATTTTGTAAATTTTACATTATTTTGTTGAAATGGATCAAGTTCTCTTCACATAGAAAAGAAGAAAAACAAAACATCATATATATATATGGCTTCTCAGGCTGCAGCCAAGAATGTATTTTTCTTCACAAAATGTCAAAACCCATATCGTATTTGCATTATGAAAATCACAGATACAAAGGTCATAGAAGGGTTTTTATTTTGCAAATGAAGAATAGTTTAATTCCATTATCTTTTGCATATATAAAAAGGAGAGAAACCCAGTTCATGCTGCTGCCTGAGAGTCATTTTTTTTACAAACCCTTATCATTATATATGGAGAGATCACAAATACAGAGAAGATAATGATTTTCGAGCTCATATGGGTTTGAAGAATACTTAGAAATAAGAGGACTGGTAGGTATATGGACATGGCCTTTAATAATGAGAAGATATACAGAAAATTTTCCATAGGGTCTTTGTAAAGAAAATAGTGCATTTATTTTGGCCTTGTGATAAGCATATATCAATTGAAGAATCAAAGGAATGATGTAGAGTTTGAATGGTAAAACTCACCCAAGTTATGCAAAGAGAAGATGCATTTGAAACCTAGAGAAAAGCTTCAGAACAACTTCATCATAGCCACAGCCTCAAAGTAGAGATGAATATCGATAGAAAGAAATAAATGCATAAGAGGAATACAAGCTTGTCTGCGGCCATGAAAGCTAAGTATACCTCAGAAAATGAAAAATGGATCGAATATGTAACAGAGGGTTGCTTACCTTCCATTTTTCTTCATTAAAATCCATGAAAATCCATTAGACAATGCAAAGAAATGGGTTTTTCTAGTTCAAACCCTAGTTCTTCATGGTGGCAGCAGAGCCTCATCATCCAAAAATTTGCAAAGTGAAATGAGCTCGAAAAGGTAGGGATGGGGATTCTTTTGTCTTAGGGTTTCACTTTTGCCCTAAGTTCGATTGTGATATTTTTATCACATCGAATTAATTTTCATTGCCTCAGTTAATACCCCTCATGGTATTCTGTTTATGTCACATTGCCTAGGCCTCAAGACCTTGATGAACCCTTTGCTATTTGAAGATAAGACCATAACATGACTTAGGATGGTTTATGTCTTAGGTCCCTAAACCACATATGCCTATATGCCTTAGATTATTTGCAAACCAAATGGAGGGCAGGCCTTAAAAGCTTTTATTTTTCAAACCATTTAATATGCCTTTCACATTTTTATGATTCTTATAGAAAATCAGAATGCCAACTGAGATATATTATACTTAGCTAGATAAACCAAAAGCCTTGTATTATTATTTTTTGTAAAGAATCAAATCGAGACAAAATAGGAGATAAAACTACAAAATTCATTATAAAGCATTATTAAAGCAGTGCTTTTATGAATTGCTTTAATAATTGTTATTTTTATTGAGTTAAAGCAAAGTAAATCTAGACTAGATCATATATTTTAGATTTGCTTTCTTCTAGGTGAGATTGAACAAATATGAGTAAATTGGAGCTTTTTCTGATAAGGTAAAGCCTAATTTTGAGGGATTTCGGTGGGACCACTTGGGATGGCATTTTGGAAGCTTTTTTTTTCAGTTTGGAGGCATTTTAGGAGTCTTTTTGGTGTCTTTTCAGTGGATCTTGAAAATGACTTGGAGACTAGCTTTCAGAGAGATTTTTGTAGTTTTTTCTATTTTTCCATCGTGGAAAAATTAGATGCATATATTGGAGAAAAAATTTAGTTTTTTCTGAATTGAGATCAATGTTTCTTCTCTCTTGTTCATCTGCAGAGAGATTGTAAACACTTTTTTGACTCAAATTTTTGTTTTCATGTACTCCTTTCAGTTCAATATAGCAAAGCATTCCTACCTCATTTCTTTTACCTCATAGTCACAATATTGATTTGATGTTTCATTGTGAAAATAAAGATTTTGTCCTTTGTCATGTCTCTTTATTGTGAAACTGTATGTAAATATTTCATATGATTCTGGTTGTGTTTTGTGTTTAAATTGAGCCTTCATGCAAATTACTTTTGAGTTGTATATCCTAGGCGAGATTGTGAAAGTTTATGTTTAAGGAGCTATTTGTGAGAGAGATCATTGGAACAAGTTATAGTTTTTTGAAGATTAGATTTTAGAATTTAAATTCCAGTTATCTTCTCCCCCTTCTCTCAGCAAATCCTTTAGATTAGGTGAATTTTTCAAGAGAATCAGCTCACTCTGGAGGTTCACTCCAAGTTTTAGGCAACCCACAAGCCTAGGAGTGTTCCCATGTGTCAACAGGTCACTGAGTTGGTAGCTTAGAATTGGGTGCTTACTTTGATTGACAATAGTTAGTTCTATCTTACCATTGTGCATGAAGTCCAGTATTTTGAACCTTGTTAAACCTCATGAGAAACTTGTAACTAATGTAAATCTTCAGAGCACTTGTGCATATTGTATCTCCTAGGTCAATGGTGTTGTAAGAAGCTATCAATGAGTACATTCACAAGGATTTTAATTAATCTTATCATATGTTAACACCATTTGAATCTAATTGACTAAATTTAGAGATCTCCCTTGCTATGTATATGTTTCTTAAATTATTTTGAGATCTCTAGGAACACCCTACTGAGCTTGGAAATTATCAAAGAGTAGAAGGCTATGTTTAACCTTGTTCATTGGCTTTTCTTTTCCTCAATCTATTGTGAGTTTTCCTTAGGATTGAGGGCTACAAGAAAAAACACCAATAGATTGGCGAATCTACTGGAGATGTGAAGTGAAAATACTGTCAAATCTTGCCCAAGAGTTTTTGGCGAAGGTTTACCCATTCGAGTCACCAACAGATTGGTGACTCTACTGGGGAGACTCTATTTTTATCCATTTAAAGAGAATCAATAAGTTTGCTCATCTAAAGTTTTGAGTCAAATGATCCAAGGACCTACATACTTGAAGAAGGAGATTGTTGCAACATTTTTAGTGTATTCTTGAAATTTGGTGCTCTGTTGGTGGAGAGAACTTAGAAATACCTATATATAGGAAGAAGCTTTCTACTGAGCTTGAAAATCTTTTCCTCTTTAAAGAGGTGGCGACTCTACATAATATTCCAAGTCATCAGAAGAGTTGGTTGCAACAATTCTCAAGTTTTTTACTATTGTAACACTTTTGTATGAAGGTTTGCAACAAAGGTTCTAGTAAATATTGTCCCTTATCTACTACTCTAAGGTACTAATAGAAAAGGGAAATGAGAAATTAGGATATTCTAAAAGAAGTATCAAGAAGTAGATAGTTGTAGAAGGGATTAATTCATTTGCAAATATGTATGAATATTCTGGTTCTCCCTCTACAAGCTTTATTGTCATGCCTAAAACACAGTCATGTCATCAAAGAAATTTCTCAATTGAAAGATATAGAGCCATAAATTTTGGTAGTATTAAAGGTTTCCCAAACCCTGTTCCTAATAAAGTTAGGGAACACTTGTCAGAATTCAAAGGGCAAAGCCCATAATCAACATGTAGACATTTGCAAAAGTTCATGGACTTGATGGGAGATTATAAGATAGGTCATGAAGTTCTTTGTTCAATCTCTGAAGGAAGATGCCAGAGATTGGTTTTCATATTTGCCAATATGTTATATCTCTTCATGGAGTGAATTTATAACAACATTCATAGAGTACTTTGGTGAAATAATTGACCCAAGTTTAGTGATTAGAAAATTTATGAGCATTGAGAAAGAAGAAGATGAGTTAGCTCCTGCATTAAATCTTAGATTTTCAAAAGCAATAGAGGATATTCTAGAAAGTATAAGACCAAATGATGCATTATGCTTGTTTGTATACCTAGGTGCATTTGATGAAGAAATGAGTTACCAGTTGAGAAACAAAGAGCCTGCAACACTTCATCAGGCATATCAAATTGCCATGAATATTGAAAACAACTCAAAGTATTCAATGATGAGAGGACATATGTCAGCAAGTGTTGGTTGTCCTAGAACATCTTATGCATACCACCAATCCAAGGAGGAAGATGAAAACTATTGTCAAGATAGTTATATTTTTTCTGTTCCGATTTGTCCATCATTACAGCATGCATATCACAATGAACTCCAAGATGAACATGAACAAAATTTGAGTAGTATTGATCCTATGTTTTTTTCTCAAGAATTGTCTGACATGAAGAGAGGAGAAGATGCTTTTTCTAGCCAACCCATGGAGCAGATATATGAAGATGCAGATTGCAACACTAATAGCTAGGATGTAAGACATGATGAAATAAATGAAACATGTGAAGTCATGCTTTCTATTTACTTTGAAAATACAGAAGTAGAGAACCAACTCTCTATATCATATGAAGGTAAATAGTGATCACATTTTTTGGCTTTGTGCAGTTTTTTGGGCCCCCCCATGAACTAGAAATAATGTTTTACCGTTCCTTCGAAGCCATTTTAACATTGTTATGGGTGATTTTGAAGTCCTGGTAAGCCCAAAAATGACCCAACATTTGCAAAAATGGGACAGCAATCAAATGATGCCTCTGTAATTTTTATTTTGAGAATGTTGGTGGGTATTATGCTTGGTAAAGATTATTCTTCAACGCCAGTGAGAGGGGAAGCTTGCTTGGGGTTAGAAATTTTTACTGGCAAGTGAAATGAAGCCTCTCAGATTATTTTACATAAAGATAAAGTGTGCCTGAGAAATTGAAAATTATTTCCTGAGAATGCAGAAGTTAATTGTGGGGAAAATGTTTGGTTGCAAGGGTTAAAATGTAGGATAAAACATTTGTTTTCATATACCAATTTTTGGGTTTCCACCCAAAAGTGAAAATTTTCACTTTCCAGTGAAAAAGGAGGCAGTTAGTGGGTTTTTACACCCAGGTAAACAATTTGCATGGGAATGTAAATCGGATTTGGGCAGAATCAATTTTAGTTGCAAATGGAAGTGGGCAGATTGAAGAGGAAAAATGAGGAATGAGGAGCATCTTCTAGAAGTAAATCGGTTGCATAATCAGGGGAGCTGAGATGTGTCATGTGTCATCAGTAGATTAATTTTAGGGTTTTCATTTCCTTTTCTCTTTCTCTTTATATTGGAACTTTTGTATCATTTTTAGAGGTTGGTTCTAGATCATCTTCTTAGACTAGGTCTAAAAGATAAATATCAATCCAGGGGTTATATATTTTACTGCAATAGTTAGGTATCTATTTTATGATGTAACTGGTCTATTTGTATATGAATTTATGTACTGGATTTGGAAGTCTTTTCAATAAATCAATATAAGTCCATGCTTTTGTTGTCAATAATATTCTCTGTCTCCATCAATGTCTGAGTATTTTAGGGGATCTAAGAGGTTTCTAGGTGTACATTTGCTGCACTCTCCATTTGATTTATGTTAGTTTGTATTTTCAAGGAGATACAATAATAGTGTTTTTCTTAAATATTTACATAAATATCTAAGTGAACAGGCTTTCATGAACAAATATCTAGGATATTTCACTACATTGTGGATAACTAAGAATGGATGTAGTGTTGAGTGTAGAAGGGCTATTGAGGGTTCAATGTTTCTGTAAGGCATAAATCTAGTTAAATTTATTTGAATGTATGCTTCTCTTTTCATTTATGGATTTTGATCCAAGTGTGACTCTGTTGCCCATGGGATTAGGCACTGGTCTAGGGTAGTCAAGTATAACCCTACCCCATTTCAAAATTGAAAAATCCTTTTAGTTATGTATATTATTGTTTCTAGGTTATTTCTATCCTACCCTTATGCATGAAGTCTAGTATTTTGAACCTTGTTAAACCTCATGAGAAACTTGTAACTGATATAAATCTTTAGAGGACTTGTGCATATTGTATCTCTTAGGTCAATGGTGTTGTAAGAAGCTGTCAATGAGTACATTCACAAGGGTTTTAACTAAGCTTATCATATGTTAACACCATTTGAACCTAATTGCCTAAATTTACAGATCTCCCTTGCTGTGTATCTGTTTCTTAAATTGTTTTGAGGTCTTTGGGAACACCCTCCCAAGCTTGGCAATGCTAAAAGAGTAGAAGGCTATGTTTAGCCTTGTTCATTGGCCTTTCTTGTCCTCAGCCTTGTGAGAATTTTCCTTAGGATTGAGGGCTGCAAGAAAAAACACCAACACAGCCTATAGAGGTAAGGCTGTTGAGACATGGACCAGCTAGGACTCGAACCTAGGACCTTCCATCACTGCTGGAGTGCTCTACCACTGAGCTACTGGCCCCTCTTGGACCAGTCCATCGTCGGTCCGGGTGTGGCTTATTTCCAACACCAACAAAGGCTTGCATAGTTGATGGAGTTAGAGGAAACCAAAAAAGAGACACTGAGAAAGCTTGAAATCCATCAACCTCAGATGAAGAGTTCTTTTGATAAAACGGCAAGGCCAAGGGATTTCATTGTTGGTGATTTAGTCTTCAAGTGGGATGAACTCAGAAGCAAACCTAGAAAACATTACAAGTTTAATGCAATTTGGGATGGATGCTATGTAATCACAGAGTGCAAGGAACATAATGCTTTCCATCTTTCCATGTTAAGTGGAGAGGTCCTGCCTATCCCAGTTAATGGGATCCACCTCAAACATTGCCTCTAAAGGTAAGTTTTGCATTCATACCATAGTAGATTAGTGTTTGCATATAATACGTGCTTAAGGCACATTTATTTTAGTTATTTTCTTTCCCTAAGTACTACTGCACATGGTTTTTGGCCACCAGGGCCTTTTAGTTTGCTTTTAGTTTGGTTTTGTTTGGTTTTCTATTATTGTTTGGAGTAGTTTACAGTTCAGTTTCATGGTTTTTTGAGTGTGAGAAGAGGAGAGTTTGACTCCATACCCAATGGATGGTTAAGGCAACTATTTTATATGCTTAGTAGGCAAGCATTCAATAGAAATTGCAAGAAATGTTACCAATTTTTCACCTACAACTCAAATTGGTGGAGCTAAAGCAATTGTTTCCGTTTAAGATGAAAAGTTCTTAACATATTTCTACTATGTTTGACCTTTGCATAGTTTAAAGTGCTTAAAAAATAAAGAGTTTAGTTTTATGATGCCATGAGTTATAACAGAAAGGAAATCATTCAACTTGTCATTCAATGCTTTATAATATAAGGGAGATTTCATGGACTATAAGAAGTTGTTTCATTTCATAGTGTAATGCTTTCATTCATTTTACAAAGGAGGTATACACAAGACTGCATAAGTGTTGCATTTGTATTCATTGGAAAGAAAGAATTGATCAATTGTCCCACACAAGCCATGGGAATAGCTTAACAAATACAACATAAGAAATATACTATGCATCTGAAGATAAATAAAGGAAAAGAGCATATAAGAAGAGGCATATCCATCGTTGCCTGATTAAGGTCTTGAGTTGGTCTTCTTGCTAGCTTGCTACTCCTCAGTTCCGATCTTTGAGTGAACCTATATCATGATGAGAGGATTTGTTAGAGCTCCAGACATGAGTCTTCCTATGTTCCTATCAACAGAAGTATAATACATTGCCTATGTTGCACTGAATCAATTGATAAACATCAGATATATGCAAGAGGGCCTAAAAAGTACAACATCATCAGGAAGAGCATTGAACTTTATTATTGTTTTATCTAACATGTTTGTTCACTATGCAGGTATAGGAGAAATTATGTTGCTGATCTATTTCTGAAGACATCATAGCATTTAGTGCAAAATGGGCTTCCACAAGGGTTGAGCCTAGCATGCTACGCTTAAGCCTTAATATAGGTATGAGATAAGCAAGAGACTTACAGAGTTTCAAATAAAATCATATTCTTGTTAAAGATCAATTCATAAGGTGACATTGTCCATTCATAGCAGCCAATAGCCATGATTTTATACGAATGAATCATTAAATTGTATGAGATTGCAAAGTTACAACTATACTGTCATGCATTGTACTATACTAGCTATTCTACATCTCATCAGAAAAGTACAAGTAGATGAAGTACATATGAAGGCAATAGGAATCAATGCAACTTTTAGTATTGGTGGTGCTTACAATCATAGTCAACACATGAAGGGCAGTCACCACCCTAAACTAATGACTAGGGTGGAACTGTGAAAAGAATCCTCTCATTGATCAGGTGTACATCCTATTTCAAGCCTTTAGTGTGTGCCTAGAATGGTGACTGCGTTCATATGGTGGATGTAACTAATAAGCACCAAAATATGATAGACCATAATGGGAAGTCCACAGTGTAAGTGCTTTCATATAAGGGACAACAAAAGATACATTGTTCTCAAGAGTGCTAAGGTGAAGTAGTTATCCAAACATTCATTACAATGTTCATAATGGCGGGGCAACAGTCATGTGATTTTCAAGAATGGAGGGAGATAAAGGCATGTTCTTTTATCCATGTTTAAACTCTTCACAGGCACTATGCATTATTTGGGAAAGTATCATTTCATAAAGTAAGCATTATTGCTAACCAAAGACAGTCTAAAGCATAGTTAGAGCATTGTAAGTATAGGTGCAGTCACAAGATTAAAGTCATCAGCCATCAAGATCAAAGAAGCTGCCATCAGAAGATTTAAGCCAAAGGATAGTCAAGTAAGGTACATACTAAATGACTTAGTCATAGATGATAGTAGAAAAAGTGATGCAGAGTGAATGTATGTGTATGTGAAAATGCAAAGTACAGTGGTAGCCTTATAGGGCTTCAAAGGATGAATACATAATGAAGTAAAATGTTTTTCATTTCTGTTGGGAAGTAGACAATATTTATTTCTTTCTACAATACAATGAATGAAACCAAGTATGCTTTCTTGAAGAAAAATAAACAAAACATAATGATATTGCCAAGAGTGTAGAGATTAAACAAATTTTTGAGTTTCTTCATGCCATACAAGGGGTTTCAAACCCATTTTTTGCAAAATAGAAGAGATTGTGGTAAGGCCAGACTAAGGGTTTTGAGCCATGTTTGTTGAAGATACAACAAGAAATAAACCTTCAAGCTTAAACAAAATACCTAGAAGCAATAGAGCCATGATCTGTGATGTTGTTCAGGCAAAAATAAATTCAAAAATATCAATGAAAAGCCACAGCCTGTCACGTTGAACAAAGGGAATACTGCTGGAACAGGAAAAAGCCATAAGGGTTTCTTTTTTTCACCTTTCTTAGGAACAAAATCATGGTTAAGCAAAGCCAAATCATGGGATATAGAAATAACTAATGCATCATGCTGAGTGAAATTTAAAATATACAGCCACAGCCTTACATAAAGAAGTAATCGTTTGGAGAAGCAT
This sequence comes from Cunninghamia lanceolata, assembly GCA_027924645.1. NCBI lineage: Eukaryota > Viridiplantae > Streptophyta > Pinopsida > Cupressales > Cupressaceae > Cunninghamia > Cunninghamia lanceolata. The sequence goes on from BSBN01000078.1 coordinate 23,491,162, forward strand.
CTATCTCTCTATTACATTCAAGAAAATGAGAGTTGTTTAGGCACTAAGAAAACTTAGAGATATCTATCAAGCCATGGTCGTAGAATACACAAAGGTTTTAGATGCAAATTCATGGAGAAAACAAGAAAGAGTTGTTATCATTTTGTTCACTATTGAGCTCGAATCTAGCTTATTTTAATAGAAAATAAAGGAATGTGTAAGATAAGAACATACCCAGGTTTCTACTGTGTATAAAATGCACTCAAAACCACAACATGAAAGCTTCAACTCTCCAGTGGCGGCCTCATATACAAAGTAGAGATTTACCAGAAGAGAAACTAGAGATGAAATGCATCAGAAAAAAGTTATGGCCGCAGCTAATAGAGCCCAATGATGCTTCAAAATGCAGAACTATGTTGTATTTTATGACAGAGAATAGCTTACCTATGTATTTTCTTGTAAAGATCTTCAAGAAAAAACTTTGAAACAAAATAAATGGAGAGATTTGAGCATCAAAATGATAGTTCATGGTGGTGGTTAGGCAGAGCTTCTTTTCCCAAAAAGATGAACTGCAAAATGAGGCCAAAAGTTTAGGGTTTGTGTTTTATTTTAGGGCTTTCGTGTTTTCCCTAATTTGAATGAGGATTTTATCACATGTTTTCAAAAATCAAATGCCCCACTAATACCTTCATGGTATTATTATTTACCTTTGCATATATGATACCTAGGCTTATGCCTTAGGTTTATTTCACAACCTTTGGAGGAAAAAACTTAGGCTAGAAAATCAAAATATAGGCCTTGTATTTTTTTTCCAAAATCAAACAAATCAAATCTTTTTTCCCTCCTTTGTGAAATAATCATAGTTGAAAATTGCAAGCTCTTTACAATATTATTAAAAGAAATGTTCTTATAAATTGATTTAATAATTGTTATTAAAATGTAGTTAAAGTGAAGCAAGTATGGATAAGCTTTCCTATTTTGGGTTTAAGTCTTTTGGATGAAATAGGAAAAAGTTGGGTAAACTAACTTTCTATTTTTATTTTTCAGTCAGTTCTAGCATGTTTTAGTATCCTTTTGGTGGGTCCACTTGATAGAGAAACTTGCCACCTATTTTCATTCAGTTTGGGTTAGTTATAGGCCATCTTTTTGAGCCTTTTTTCCTTTTCTCAAAAATGGCTTTGGAGTTGCCTTTTGGGGAGATTTTTACTCAGATTTTTCCATTCTCAATATTGGAAACATTTTGAAGATATAAGTTGGAGAAAGACTTAGTTTTTCTTAGTTCAGATTTTGCTTCTTTCTCTCTTGACTACTTGCAAAGAGCTCTGTAAGCCTTGATTTGTAACTTAGATTTTAATAAGTATTATGGAACTCTTTTCAAATCAATAAAGTGGAAGTGTTCTCTTCTTTTATGTTTATGCCTCATTTTACAGTTAATGCTTTGATGTTTAATTGTGATTCAACTTTCGAATCCTTTTCTATGTCTTGTTGTTGCAATCTTGAATGCAAAATTTTCATGTAATACAGGTTGTGTGTTATGTTTAATATGGTTAGTGGGTTGAAGTTGTGATAAAACTTTTGTTTGTCCTTCATGCAACCCTCTAGCTTTCAAACTTTCATGCAAATTATTTTTGTATTGCATTGTTTCAGTAAAATTGTGAGGATAAAAGACTTTGTGAAGCTGATTGTGAGTTGAATTAGTGAATAGATCCATAAAGTTATGGTGCATCACCCATTAGGTTTTAGGATTTCATATTAAGTAATCTTTCTAAACTCTTTTACTCAGAAAGTTCTATAGTTTAGGTGATCTTCTAGGGGAACCAACCCTCTCTAGATATTCATTCTCAGTATAAGTTACCCACAGCTTGAGAGCGTTTCCATGTTTCAACAGGAGAGTTAAGTCTAACTTAGCTAAGGGTGCAATCTTAATTGACAACATTAACAAGAGAGTACATAGTAGTACCATCAAATACTGAAGAGAAGGGTCTTTGAGCCACATTCGCTGAAACATAAAGGAAGGATTCTTAACTAGTCCATATAAGGAGATTGAAAGCTTAATAGGCCAATGGTTCTATCCCCACCAATTTGAAATCTCTGAACTCGTAGCCCAATTGCTACCAATCCAGAAACTAGAAACAAAAAACCTCTCTAGTCTTTTGGAGATACAATCTTCACCACATCTTCTATTACTCCAAGTAAATAAACTATTGGAGGGCTTCACATCCACAAGATGAAGGTAAAAAGTATTATCTCTAAACATCTTAGAAGAAGTATCCAATTTGTCTAAACCCCCTTCTCATCCAAACTAACAATCGCATTAAAATCCCTAGTCATAATCCAAGGAAAGAAAGGGTCTAAGGACCTAACATAGCAAATATGAGACTAGAGAGAAGACTTTCCCTAAGTATCAACCAGGGCATAAACATTGGTGAAAAGAATAGCTTCACCTGATTCATAACTAGTCACAACCATTGACATAGAGAACCTACTAGAGAACCACCAAGGAGGAGAAATCTTGTGTGGGTCCCATAAGTGAACAACTCCACCTGCATTGTTTGGGGCCCAATACGCTGCCACTGACCTCTAACCCATAAACTAGCAACTATGTAAGACATACCTTCCACTGACAACTTTGATTCCTAAATGAAGACCAAATAAGGAGAATGAAACACGAATCAACATGTTACTATTAACATCATATAATATTATAATGCTTTTTTAGGAATTAAATTTTATATTAGTTAAACAATATTAATATTTTAAATATTCCAATACAATCTATAAGAGTTTACACTATAATTTTCCTATATATATATATATATATATATATATATATATATATATATATATATATATATATATATATAAGAAAGAATAGTTAAAAAAAAAATTAGATAAAATATGTAGCAAATAGAATAGCTCTAGTAAAATAAATTAACTTTAAAGTAAAATAAAAACCATTTGCTTTGAGTTAGTTTATTTTACATTACAACAATCTATTTTATTTTATAAAACTTTATTAATGTTTGTCATGTTGTGCTTATTATTAACTATTAATATTTTGACATGTAAATGGCTATCAAATTTAAAGTAAAAGGTAAGAGTTTTTGTTAAACACATTCAGCCATTCCATATTAACTACAAAAATTAAATTGGACATTATTAAAGATAAAAATATAACATATAAATATAAAAAACAAATACATATATTTATTTTACCAGCCTTCTTGTGGAAAACTTAGGGTTTACACCATTTTAATCAATTTGGCTTTAAACAACTTTACTTTGGCAAAAGAAATGGTGAATTTTGCATATTAGAATCTGCACCAAAATTAGTTAGCCATGGTAATTGCATTGTTGATCTATATTTAATTTTTCTTCGGATTTGTATTTTTAATTTTTTTTATGGATTTAAGTTTTAGTAAAAATAATTCAAGGAAGCCCTAGATTCATAATCTATGTTTTGTCTACCTTAAATTTCTATTCATTGATTTAAATTACAGTCATAATAATACAAGAAAGCCCTTAATATATGCCTTAGAGTTGTCTTTTTTTTTAATTTTTCTTATCACAAATTTAATGTACTACCTTAGATTTCTATTCATTGATTTAAATCACAGTCAAAATAATACAAGAAAGCCCTTAATATATGCCTTAGAGTTGTATTTTTTTTTTAATTTTTCTTATCACAAATTTAATTTTAATAAAATAACTTAAGTGACTGTATGAAAAAAAATCTTTGTTTAACCTAGTTGATTTGTAGAAAACCCTTGTGTAAAGAAATTTAACTAGAATTTTTTTATTAGTACCTGCCTTCGGCTAGTACTATTGCAATGAGTTCACACTTATCTAGTTATTAATCTATTGATTGCAAACCAATCAAAATATAGGATTATTTTTTTTATCAGGCAAATTTGATTTAAATTTGTACTTTTCCTATGTCAACATGATAAATTTTTACATTGGCTGAAAAAAATGACCTCTTCTCTATGAATTGTCAAATTGTCGGAGAGTGCAACAAAAAATTATAAATGTGGAGAGAATTTTGGTTTGAGGTGAGGATGTGGCAAGTAAATAAATTATGAACACAAATTTTGTCTCCCACTAGTTAAGTCATGCCTAAATAGATGGCGATAATTATGAGAGGGAAGAATCATAATTTTTATGAATTTAATTTTTTGATTCATTAACTAATGATAATTATGAGAGGGAAGAATCATCAATTTTTATAAATTTAATTTTTTGATTCATTAGCTAAATGTAAAAATTACTTTTTGTCCAAGGGACAAAGTTATAATATTAATAATACTATAAAAATATAGGGTTCTACACATTTTATTTTATGAAATTAGATTATTTTTGGGATTTCAATTTTATTTACTCAAGAGTTAAAAATCTAGTATTTCAATTTTATTTATCTAATGTATCATGAAAAATATTTTGCCATGTTATTACATTTTATATTTTATTCTTCAAACATACAATATTTTAATGCATTTTAAATTATCATACTATTAATATTATTACATTATAATATCTTAAGAAGACATTTCAAATCTCCACATTATACAAATATGCAAGCTTTGTAAAGTTTAGTTTTATAGTTAAGGAAATATTTGTGTTATTCAATAGGCTTTGTAAAGTTTAGTTTTATAGCTAAGTAAATATTTTAGAGTTATTTTATTTTTACCAAATTAAATTAGTTTTGAGATTTCAATTTTATTTACTCAAGATATTCAAAACTGAGTTCACATAAATTTTTTCTTATAAATTTAGTTCTCGAAATATAATAGTTACAAATTTGAAATGATAAACAATTCTTTATTTTAGTAAAAATTATTACTAAACCATAATATTAGATTAATTAAAATAATTAAAATCATGTTCTCAAAAAGTATTTACTATTATTACTTAAACAAAAAATTAAGTGACGATCTGTAGTGATCTAAATATGAATATGTTATTGTTATTATATGGTATAATTATTCTTCAAACTTACAATATTATTACATTTTAATATGTTAGGCAGACACTTCAAATCTCTCCACACCCAACTAGGGTTAGGGTTCTACACATTTTATTTTATGAAATTAGATTATTTTTGGGGATTTCAATTTTATTTATTCAATGGTTAAAAATTTAGGATTTCAATTTTATTTAGTCAGAAGTTCTCTAAAAGTACTTCCTATTAGTACTTAAATAAAAAATTAAGTGACTAAGTGTAGTGATCTAAATATGAATATATTATTATTATTATATTGTGTAATTATTCTTGAAACTAACAATATTTTAATGCATTTTAAATTGTAATAGTATTCAATATTATTACATTTTAATATGTGAGGCAGACATTTCAAATCTCTCCACACCCAACTAGGGTTAGGGTTCTACACATTTTATTTTATGAAATTAGATTATTTTGGGGATTTCAATTTTATTTACTAAGAGTTAAAAATCTAGGATTTCAATTTTATTTAGTCAAAAGTTAAAAATCTAGTATCACAAAAAATATTTCGCCATGTTATTACATTTTTTATTTTATTCTTCAAACTTACAATATTTTAATGCATTTAATGCATTTTAAATTATAAAAGTATTAGTACATTTTAAAGAAATATTTGTGTTATTTAATAGGCTTTGTAAAGTTTAGTTTTATAGTTAAGGAAATATTTTAGTCCTAAATTATTTTTTAGATTTCAATTTTATTTACCCAAGACATTTCAATACTCTTCAAAAATTAATTTTTTAATTATTGGAATGCAATTTGTCTATACAACCAATACCTAATCAACAAAAAAATTACAACTAAATAAATACTATATACAACCAATAGCTAATCAACAAAAAAAAAATTACAATTAAACAAATACTATAATAACAACACTACAAGACAAGTTCTGGCCACTACGTGACACTTGTTAAATATGAATTAAATAAATCTATCTAAAATATCTATATTAGTTAATAAAATATAAAACCCACTTTTTTTAAATTAATTAAAATTTTGAAAAACTTTAAATTTAATCTTTTAATGGTTATTGAACCCTTGCCAACCTATACCTATACTTGTCACAGGCTATGCTTCCTACAACCTAAACTTTCATTTGAAGTAGGTATTCAAAACGGTAATAATTTAATAATGATAACGTTAGATGGCTTGGGAGTGTAAATCGTAGGCCCTGCTTATATGTTAGCGAATCTTAAAGCCGACAACTTGTTATGTCTAGCAAAAGAATTTTCAACTTGTGTACTATATCTTTAGGTAAGATCATGTAAACTATGTTGCATAGAGATATTGGCAGAAAATATTCAAAGGTTGTTGTTATTACCTACTTTCTATAAGTGCTAGGAATGTATTGTTTAAATCTTTCACAAAAGTTCCTTTCTTTTTTGATTCTTCTAATACTAACCAAATATTTTTGTCAACAATATTTGTGAAAGATGTTCATTGGAAAGTGATCCAGGCTAGGAGCTCTAGGAATGTAGTTGTGTGAGTATTTGTTTTATTTCCTCCTTAGTAAAAGGATTCATTAAAAATGGTTTTGATCCTTATTTATTTATTTATGTATGTAGAAAATGAAAATCAAATAAGGATCAATGAACCTACTCTATATTTAATATTACTAAAGTAGTCCCTATTACCCTTGATATTTGATAATGATATTTAATGTATAAATGTTGATTGTTCACATTAGAAGCATAAGATTACTATCAATTTGTTTAGATAATGATATCTTGATCATGGTGTAGATAATGGCATCTTGATCATGGTGTGGTCTAGGGGGAAAATGATTTAAAGATGCTTTAATTTATATGATCTAGGACAAATGGATGAATGACCCAGATTAAATTAGACATCAATGACTAAGATTAAATGAGACATGGATCAAGGATGTATGAACAAGATTAAAAGATGATGGATAGACAAGCCTAAGTGAGACAACTTAAAGGAAGGATAAGACCTATCCTCATATGGTCGGCCTATTATTTTTAGATTTTTGTGCCAAGATGAGGATAAGTGGGAAAATATAATTAATTAAATAAAATTATTTAATTAATTATAAGACAAGACAGGGAAAATAATAAATTAAATAACTAAAATAATTTAATTAATTATAGGACAAAGGGGAAAATTAATTAAATAAATTATAGAAATTTATTTAATTAATTTTGGCTAAGAAAACTGGATAAAATTAATTAAATAAAAAAATGCAATTTATTTATTTAATTAATTAGCTAAAGGGGAGTACAGAGCTACATAAGATGACTATGATAGGCAACAAGGTCAAATCTAAATGTCTACATTACCAATTTAGGTATACTTTCCATGATGCTCTTTTGGTGCTTCAAATTTGACCCTTCCTGATTGTTTAGAAGATTTTGAAGTAGAGAACAACTTCTTCCTTGATTTTCTTATCCTCCTTTATTAGTTCACTAGTTTTTAATTTTATCCTTATAAATCTATTATGCATTTTCTGAGCTTTTGTAGAGCTATGGAAAATTTTTGTGTTTTTGTCCCCATCTTTGAGCCATATTTCCCTAATTTTTGTCTCCAATAAATCTCTTCCATTCCCAAAATTTTTAAATATTGATCCATTAAATCTTTTTCTCTTTTATATCTTCCTAATTCATCCCATTATGGATTACCTCTTCACTTAGATTTTCCATTCTTTCTTCTAATGTCTCTTTTTCTTCAAGGATGTTGTTAAAATGATCTCTCTTCCATTTTTTGAGGCATTCTTTCAATATTGTAGTTTCCTAAATAGTATAAATATTTTTTTATCTTTTTTGATATTGTGCCTCAACCCACCATTTTTTCCATACTGGTTGCAAAATTTTGATCTCATCCACATGTTTTCAAATTTGAATGAGCATCTTTTCGGCTTCTATTATTCTCTTAGAAAGATTTGAATTGAAAAAATATTTGATGCAGAAGGCATTCCCTATTGACAAACAACACATAAATTCTCACAACTCACAAACAATCTTAGGCAGATATTCTCTCCTCTCAAAATCATTTTCCGCTACACAAATGAAGCTTGTAATGCAAAACAAAATGGATTAATTTTATTGAATGTATAATTCAAAAACAAAATATATGATACTGCAAACCAAATCTACAACAAGTTTATGATTATGGCCTTCATGGCCTCTCAGCTCTTTCCCTTTGATTCTCTTCACTCTCTATTATACAAACAATCATATCCCATTCACCTCTGTGGAAGCAAAACCCTTTCACTTTCTCTTACTATTCTTCCTCACAACACCTCTCTATCAGCCGCACCTCCTCACAGAGCCTCCCTCATAGATTTTATGATCTCCTTGCTTAATCTATTGTGCCCCCCCTTCTCTCTCTCTTCTATTTCTGATTTTTATATTTGGAAATGATCTTCTTCAGTGTCGTTTACCTTGGCAGAAGCTAAAGAGACTCTTCGAAATGAATTTTCTTTTTTTAAGACTATTAAAGTCTAAATTTTCTTTGTAAGACTATTGGAGTCTATCACAAGTAGCAACCAATTTAAAAATGATAAATTTATACAATTTACGAATATAAAACAATGGATCCAAATTATATCATTGTGGCACTTTTGTCTTACTTGGATAGAGATGACATTACAAGATAGAAACATAATACTAATCTTGTGTTGAATACTGATAAACTCCATCTAGATCCTCCACTCCCAAAAAAAGATTTGGATCTTAAGCATATTTCCTGCTCAACAAAGGACACCATCTAATTTGTTTTTACTTTGCAAGACTTGTTCAGTCCCCCCAATTCACAGGAGTTGAAATAAGTGTCATTTGAGAAGTTTGGAACTCCTATTATTTTGCATAGACCTACAACATTTATTCCTTCTATGCGAACTGCTTTAATCACCTTAGCAAGTAACATTTGGGCCATATAGCCTCTTATCCATCCGTCTATTGCAAAATACACTGACTTTACATTTTGTTCCTTTCCTTTTTTTCAAGTATAGCAACAACAATATCCTCCATTATAGTTACTAATCCCACACAATTCCTAGGGTGTATTTTCCACTACATAAAATGTAATCTAGAACTGATTATGGATCCATCCCTACATCTCACAAAACATAATCCCAAATTGTAATTCTTGCAGGTTGCTTCCTCAAACCTCCAATGAACATTCTACTCCCATTGATGGCATGAGATGTCTCTATTGTTATCCTATGTTCTTCAAACTGACAACAAATTTTATCTCCTTCCTTTATTTTTGTACACCTCCCATTGGCATCTCCTCTCTAGCTATTCATTTCCTTGTTTTTATTAAAATACCCCAATCTAGGCATTGCATATTCTCTCTTCTAATGTAAATTTTGTTTGGACATTGAATGCATAATGTATATGGGTGTAGGTTTATCTTTTCTATGTGGCCTGGAGTCTTCAAACTATCGCCAAAGACATATATTCCCATTTTGAATGTGTTAACATGACTGCATGGTAAAAATCATTGCAAATACTTGTTCACCCCCTCCACATTGGCTTAATTTAAGTTGCTTTCATAGATTTCCTTATACACCCAAATAAAATCTGTACATAGTTGTTTTTAAATCTCCCACGCTGCCCAAAACCACACACAAACTGGAGTATTGAAACAAGTTCAATGCAAGATTGCCCATTCACCTAATGATCCTACATCATGATCATATCCAAAAATAGGAGGAATATTACATTCACATGATAGGGGGAGGGTGACCCAATCACCACTATACATGAATGTATCTATTCTTTTAGCTATATTATTGAAGCCCATTCTTTGATTATTCTATATGTATAACCTATTCTTTGGTTTTATGTCTTGAAGATTTGTGTTCATTGTGAATTAAATGATGCCTAGTTGTGCTTGATTCTTCATTCTCACCCCACTTTTTATCCTCAGCATTTAATATAGTATTGAAATCTCCACCAATTATCATAAATTCTTGGGGTTTGGATTTAATAAAGATTACTATATCTTATCAATTTTTTTTTGTGTGTATTCAACTGGTCCATATACATTAATAAAAAATGAAACTTAGTAAATATACAATTAATTTTACTTACCAATGTTGATCTTGGTTGACGACTTCTATGTTGGTTTTTTAGGGTCTCCGTATGGTAGCCATGCCTCTAGAATTGACAATTGACTCAATGAAGTGTCCTTTCCATTTTTGTCAATTTGTAAGCCATTATTTTAGCTTGCTTCTTGCTTTTTTTTTTCTTGTAGGAGGAATATATCAATATCTAATAAATCCATTTGATGTTTAACCAAACATCTTTTGTTAGGATTTTTTGGCTGCTAATATTCCATGATGTGATCTTCATTGCTCATTGGAAAGGGGTATTCCTTTCCTAGATCTCAACATCATATTTATCTTCATTTGACCTTTTGCCTCCCCTTCTTTGACTAGTAATTCTTTTTTAGATTTCCTTCCTTTCTTTTCTGTTCCCCACAATTAGGCTTGTCAATTTTAGACATTGATTGGATCATTCCTCTATCATCTAAAAAGTTGATCTAAATTTCCATCCTTTCTTCTTCCTCATTTATTTCTTTTATAATCTCCTTTTGAAAATCTAAAAAAATTGTAATGGTCTGAACAAAATATTATTTGGTGTTTGATATATCTCCTCTTTTTTTCTCCAGAAGGATCATAGTTTCTTATCTCATTGGTAATCCCAAAAAGTTCTAACACTAATTTGAAAGTATCCTTTTTAGGAAATACCTTGACTCTCCCTCCTTTGGAAAACTTCATGTTTCTTTATTTTCCCATATTTCTACCTCTGTCTGATATTCTTCTTTATTTTTCTCCTTTTTCCCAATATTAGGTTCTTCAATATGGGAAATGTTTTCTACATTTTTTTTTTCTCTTTCTTTTCTTTGATCATTCATGTTCCATTTTTCTTCTTGTTAGGGATTTTTTCTATTGGCCCCTCCATTTTAATTTTTTGGTTCTAAAACTCTTCCCTTGATTGAATTTTGACTGATGGAGAAAGCTTTTCTGCTAGAATTTAGGTATACACAAATATGTGCATATAGGCCGAATTCTCTCTTTTGTATTCCCATCCATTGATATAATGGACCCTATATGATTTCTTATTTCCTTAAGTATCAGGGGATTCCAATATTTTGAAGGAAAATTATCCAATCTAATCCACATTGGATTTTCTGATATTTTTATGTTTCAGATGGTTGAAATTTAGTTTCGATTCTTTTATGTAAAAACCCACATTGTCCATTAATTTCATGAACCTCCTTTCATTACTTCATTTTATTTTCCCTATGATTCACATTTGATTTGATAAAAACCTCTTGGTTCTAATGCTACCTTTCCCCTTATGTATTAAATTAATTGCAGTAGATTTGTTATGGTTAATATTAAGAATTAAGATAGAATAATATATTCAATGATGTTAAAATAGATGTAATAACAAGTGTAAATTACAATAGGTGATAGTTTAATAAGAACTCTTAAGTAAATCATTTACAAACAAATTAGATAACATAATCACATAATTCTATTAACATCAAAATCCATCAATATCTTTTACTAACAATAAGCTCAGTACTTCATTAATTTCCATCATAGAAAGGAATAGATACATATCTTTTCGATCCTAGAAGTTCTTCCAAATGTCACTCTAGAGAATGGATTGTAGATTCAGCCCCCTTTTAGCAAGTGAGCAATTCTAGGAGGAATATTGTTCTTATGTAGAATCAACCATGTGTTCTCCAAGCATTCAGCTCTTTTTAAGAAAACACACACACACACATAAAAATGCTCCAGAGCCATGTTCAACAAAACATGCTCAACACAAGTGCACACACAAGCCCTCGCCAAGACAATCCCAGTTATACTCTATCCCCTGAGTTAGAAATGCTTTGTGTGCCCCTTCTCTAATGCTCACCACCTGTCACATGTATAATCCTTCTCCTTTGTGATTTCTTGTCTTTCTTTCTTTATCTTCCTTGAGTTTTCTCCATGCCCTTTCCAAGTCTCAAACAAATTCCTTATATAACCTTTTAAGGGGTGATTTCTAAACCATCACACCCTTTCACAAAGGTTGTCATTAATAATGGTTTAATAAATATAACAACTCCTCATTTTTTAAAGGGGTTTTCATAATTATTCTTTATTTATCGCCAGTTTAACTAGAAGGATCATAATATCCCTTATTTTACATCTCCCTTTTAATTATAAAGGGTAAATAAACTTTATCCTCATATAATTTTAGAGGGTTATTTATATGTAGATTTCTTTTTCCATTTTGGGTAAAAAGTCACATAACATTTCCCCCACTATAAATTAGTTGTTGTCCTCAGTAGCTCAAGTTGAATCTACAACATATTTTAGCAAAAATAATTAGTCAACTAACATTATTGATATCACAATGAATCTATTTCATTTATAATCATATTTCTCAAAGTTTAGATCTTCCCAATAACTCTTCTACTTTAATTGAAATCATAATCAAATCCCATAGAAATACTTTGTTAATTAGTAACATGATAAGAACTATAATTTTACATTTTCACATGAAATAGATCATGAATTTATACTTGAGAAACTAATCCAAGTATATACAATAAATCTCCTATCAAATAATATTTTAAATTTGGTCATTAATGTGTAACCTTATCTTTAATACACAAAATTTAATCTTTTAAGTATCACTTCAACATAAATATATACAAAAGTATTATCATGTAATCATATATCACTTGCCTAGTGAATTACATGCATATCCCATACTATGTAGTCATTAATGATTAAGTACAATATAATCAAAATGCATTCCAAGATGATATTCAGGCATTCCAGACTACATGAATCCCATTTTCGATATACCAAATACAATTCAATGGAAACAAGTACACAATTACCCTTAAATAGAGTTCGTATCATTTCACATAGCCACTAAAAAAAAGTTTTGGGACAATTTTTGAATCCAGCAAGGGTGGAATGTAATGTAATCTAGTCAAATTATATTTCAACATATATCTCTCTATCATAGACTTATAAGTAATTAATGATATACCATTCTAAGGATATCACTTTTATACAATACTTATAGAACACATGTACAAGGTTATTGGATTGATCAACTCCAATAACCAAGTACAATAAAACAAAATATGGTACAAAAGAAATCCTACAATTTATCTTAAGAAACAAAATAATAGTTGAAAACAATTACCACCTTCAAAAAGACACTACATAGAAAAATATTAGCTATATTCCTTATAAGGAACTAGGTTAATGGAATTTTATTTTAATGCAAGGAAGGACTTTTTATTCAATTAATTTTAAGTTGATGATTTAGCTAGAACAAAGAGGATACCCTCACATTGATGACCAGAAGTATCATTGGGGATTTCCTTTAAAAGGAAATAACTAGAGGTACATAAGGAGAGGAAATACTATGAATCATTCTTATAAAGTAGGATTCTTGGAAATCTATTGATATTTGATATTGCTAGATTGTGTATGTATTGGAGGAGAATTAGTACAACTTTACAATTTTTGAATTTTTTTATTGAGGTTATTTCTCCCCCTATAAAATTTTACATGTCGCCATGTTTGAACCTAAGGGAAACTAATCAATTTCAGATCTTATAGAAATATTATTTGTTTAGAATAACTCACTCCAACAATAGTATCATAGTGTCCCAACCTTAAAGGTAAAAATGATCCTAAGACCTATGGGTTGTGGGCCCACCATCTACCAATCCATGGACTAACTCAACTAACTAGAGAGTGACATCTCAAAATGTTCACTATCTCATTGCTAACTATAGAATGACTAAGTGACCATTGGTGGATAAATGGTCACATGCAATGATCACCCAACCTAGTAAAAATTAGCTTCATCTTTTTCATATATATAATTACTACTAGAACATGAAACATATATTAATGAACATGAATCTTCCTCCACACGTGCATCACTTTGCCATTTATTCAGAAGACTCTTGAATGTCCTCATTTGATGGAGATACTGCTGAAAAGCTCTTATAAAGCTTGTACCTCCCCTTAATCTTAGACCTATAGCTATAAACACTTTAATGTTAGCTCTTGATGCACTTCTATCTACCTATAATTGTGACTTTAATTGTTATTAATAGTTACTATCATGTTTGCATCTTTAATATCTACATCTAAATTTAGCATTGAAATTTCAATAGTATAGATATCCTAACACCAATGTTATTATTTTTTCTTGCAATCTTAAGATGATATGTGATTTTGATGTAGAAACTAATCCTTAACCTAGTGCCATTAACTATAAACCATGACTAGTAGATATTCTATCTTGCAATTAGCATTTGTCCAACATGGAATCAAACCATACCCTATATCAATTATCATGTTCTTTATTTTAACTTTTCTTAGATGAGTGGTTTTATTATTTTGATTTCATATTTAGAACAAACTGCCATGTCCTCACTAAATTATCTTTTCCAATATTTGGTTCCACGTGTCATTTTATCAAGACCTAGATTCGTATCCTTAAATCCTTCCTCCATAAAAATGTGTAAATAAGACTAGATGAATACAAAAAGGATGTGTAGGATGTGTCTGGTTTTTTTGGGACCATCACTAATTGTTGAAGAATGAAATAGAACACAACAAAGCATGTAAAATAAATATGCTCAAGAAGCCAAACCACCAATGTCTAACCATAAACCATGACTTTGTTAAGAACAACCAATTGTTTGTAGGCCTAATCAGGTTTCCATAAAGAGATAAGACCAGGATATAAGCATTAACACCCACCCATATTGTATAAACAACTTTATGACATCCAATCTCTTTTATCATACTCAAATATAAAGTTTATAATTTGAAGGGTGGGAGAAACGCAACCCCTGAGACTAGCCCATGTTATGATTAACTAAATATCCTATTTTGAAAACTCTAAATATCCAATTTTGAACTAGTTTTCAAAAGTCATCACTCAATTGCTCAAGTGTTACTGAAAATAAATAAATAAAATTACTAAAGCATTTTATATTTAAAAAAGGTTATAACTTATGACTCCTACTTGAAGTGTGTAGCTTTGATTGAGGTATGGCTGAAATGCCTTATAAAAAAGGAGAAGGTAACGTGAATGGAGGAAGAATGGGAAATAGAATCTTTGGAAGACTATTTTATGCCTATTCCAGAGATCTTGAAAGTGGAAGGGTAACAACAACCTATTGTTTGTTAAAGTTTTCAAGGACAAAAGAAAAAATACTAAAAGTGACATAACCCTGCAAAAGGGTTTGCGGTGTCCCCACAACAATTTATTCCTAACTTTAGACTCAATATAATTGGTTTCCGTAATATTCTTACATCTGCCACTTCACATGAGAAAGAAACTGTAACTTGAGAGAGATAATGTAATAAAGGTAGATTGAATAAGTATATCATGTTTAGGCTCCATTGAATGTTGACATAAAATATTCAACAATGTAGATTGAATAATTTTCTAAACTTCACGCTATAACAATCAAGTTTCATACAGTTGTTGGCTTCTCTTCTTAGATTTGTTCATTTTATTTCAGTTGGACTCAAATAGCATTATAAAGCCAAATTTGGTTCAAATACTATAAACTGATAAGTATGTATGAATCCTTTCCTGAAGCATTTATTAAAACATCTACGTTATTAACAAAAGGTTTGAATGTGAAGCAAGACAGACAGAGGAGAAAACACAGAAATTGCAATTTCTATTGCTTGATTAAAATAGATTGCAAATGTCTCTATTTATAGAGGTTTGAGAACAATCTAGTCTCCTCTGCGCATGGTGAAAATGGACTAGAATTACATTCAAAACACATTGTTGAAAATCAATGCACATGGCATGAAAATGGTCTACAGGTCAGTGGGAGGTGGTGGGAGAAGCTTCTGCCTTAAATGTTTATGTTGACAACTTTGTTTGGTGATGTTTTGTTGGTTAGAAATTAATTACATCCAACACTCCCCCTTAATTTCTACCACTAACTGAATATCAACAATGCCTAGATTTTGTCATATATATTCAAATTTGTCCTTTGGTAATGTATTAGTGAAAATGTCTACCAATTGATCTTCAAATTTGCAAAACTCAAGGGAGATTTCTCTATTATTAATCAATTCCTAGATGCAATGTTATTTCATATCAATGTGCTTGCTCCTTTTGTGAAAACATGATTTTGGACAATGCAATTATTGATTTGTTGTCACAAAGGATTGGTGTTGACTCCTCCTATACTTGCGATAAATCTATCAATACTCTCCTCATCCAAATTGCTTGACATGCTGCTGATGCGACTTCTACATACTCTATTTCAGCTGATGAGAATGTCACTATGGGTTGATTTTTTTATGCTCATGAGCCCACACCTGTTCCAAAATGAAAAACATATCGATAAGTACTCTACCTATCATCAATAGTACCTACGAAATCACTGTCAGTATAACCAATCAAACCAACATCATTATTTGTGGAATATAAAATTCCATATTTTGTTGTTCTTGCCACATATCTCAATATCCTCTTTCTAGCTTGATATAGACAACAAACTAGTTTAAGTAAATAAATGATGTAATTAGTTGTCGGTACCAACCAATGGATCGAGTAGTTTAGAGTCAGTACCAATGGTTGGCATCACAACCAACCTTGGCCATGAGTATTTAAAGCTTCAATGCATTGTATTTAGAAGGTGTGTGTACTTTGATGATAGTTGATGCATGGAGATATTGGAGTTATGATACATGTTGTTGTCATGAACATGGTAATGTTTTCTATGAATCAATGAATGAATACAATGGTCCATTCTGATTAATTCTATTTTATTCATGTAATGCACTATACTACTACTTCATTATTTTTGTTTACTTCATATTCTATAAAACACACCACATTGTGGTAAACATTTGACGCCATTGCCTATTCGAAAACGGGTCGAGCATGACAAGTCAATGACAAGTTGAGTCGTCAGAGACCATCGGATGGCAAGTTGGCTATCGATGACAAGTTGAGTCATCAGAGACCATCGAACAAGTGGTATCAGGGAGAGAAAAATCATCAGGTGAACTTAGAGTCAAGAAAAACATGATGAAGATGGAAGTATAATGGGGCAACCCATACAAACTGACGAGGAATTACAAAATAGAAGGAAAGTAGAAGAAATAGCATAAGAAATTCAAGAAGAACATGAGGGAAGTGACAGAGAAAAGAATGAACCAAGAAGCTGAGAAGATGATTTAACGTAGGAATTGGTAATACTATGGTTATTGTCAGTTGGGCAATACGTGAGAAACAAATCCATCCACAGGGAGGTTCTAGAGGAGATCATTGGAGAAAACTTGCATGCCAATAGTGAAGTGGGCAACCTTCTAAACTGCATTCCTTGACTCTTGGTAAGGAATCTGATAACTTTCCAAGACCTCAAAGAAGAAAGAGAGAGGGAATTGTGACGGCAACAAGTACTTAGGAGGTATGAGGAGTGTATGAAACAAGAGGAGGAAGAATGTGACGGCAATCATCACACACCATACAAATGATAGGGGTAAGCATAATTAATGCCCATACAGCTTAATAAGGACAAGAATAAAATATTATTTGGGCAAGAAACACACAGAATAAATATTAAGAAGATCACTAAGACTAAGAGAACAAGAACGCAAAAAAAGATTAAAATAGATTATTGAAAAAGAAAATGAATGACATGAAGAAATAAATCAAGATATTGGCGAGATCTATAGTGAAGGGGTTGATCAACAAAACTTTAGAACACCAATAACAAATAAAGAAAAAGAAAATGGGAAGAAACTGATAGAAGAACTAGAAGATAGCATACGTCGTATTGTGGCATTGTCCATTTCAGACGAAAGGCTGAGGATCAGACGACCTGAGCCCAAGACCCCTATGTAGAAGGAGAACCAGAGAGAACCAGAGGTGACTTGAAGTGTAGAGGATGTAGAGAACAGATGTGGGAAGGAATCCTACATGGCTGTCAGTGTCAGGAGGACACCAGAATGACATGGTAGAACCAGTCTAATTGGGTCAAAGACACAGAAAGGGTACCCTGGGAAAAAGATGGTGACTCCACTAGTGAGTGAAAGGTAGAAGTTGTTGAAGTTCATGGGGAAAGGGTCAAAAGATCCTTTCTAGCACTTTAAAACTTGTGAAACCATATGGGTGGCAAATGGACAAGAAGATGAAGACTACTGGGTAAAAGCATTCCCAGCAACGCTAAGAGGTATAGCTATTGACTGGTATATAGATCTAGAGGCAACACATAAGGCCTCATGGGATGGATTGAGGAAAGCCTTCAAGAGTGATTTTAAGATTCTAAGAGATCATAACAAGATTGTAGAGGAAATCTACAACACCAAACAAGGGAAAAATGAAAATGTAAGAGCATATAATAGGAGGCTCAAAGAACTGCTCAGAAAATTGGAAACCCAGCCAGCTAATGGACTGAAAAAGAGATGGTTCATTGAAGGGTTACTTCCATCGTTAAGGAAGAAGATGAAAGTTGTACCATTGTCATCATACGCTGAAGCGTATAATCAAGCGATGGATATAGAAAGCGAGAACAAAACATCTTCCCAGAGTAAGAGAAGGACCGAGGACAATGAAAGTACAGGTGATGACAGTAGTGATGGTGAGTCGAAAAACATCTAGGCACTAAGAAGATATATGATTCGTATGATAAAAGAACTGAAGGATGATAAAGAAACAACTAAAGAAGGCCAAGAATTATGGTGCACTGATTGCAACGGGGAAGGTCACGTAAAAGAAAAATGTCCAAAGAAGTTATTCTGTGATATCTACCAAGTAATGGGACATTCAATCAAGGAATGCCCATTTAATCTAAAGACAAGAAGTACTCAGGTGTTTTTTACACAAGGAGAATCATCAAATCCACTGACGACACCCACAAAGCCTTAGAATAGTCTAAATGAATCCCTTGGAAGTTACTAGAATAACATAAGAAGTAACAATAATAGTCCCAAAAATAGATTACAGTACAATAGCAAGGGGTGACCCATGATACCGTACCGACAATGCAACGAATGGGGACACTTTGCAAGGGAATGTCTGAACAATAATCAGAACAAATTAAATGCATTAGGCAAGTGGTGTGGGCCTGGAGATCACGAAGAAAATGATTTCCTGAAGTAGACAGGGGCGAACCTCATCAGTGTCAAGGAAAATGATGAAGAGATCCTCGCCATCACCCGAGCACAATGGAAAAAAGTGACATATCCAGATCCTAGAATCGAGAAGGAGAGACTTTGGGAGGCTAGAAAAGAAGTAGAGATGGCAATGGAAACAGAGGGAAAGAATAAAAAAATAACTACTGTATGACCTGAGTCAGACAAGAATATTGTGAATCAGGTGTTACAGACCATTGTATCAGTCAAAATAGTAGATCTTCCATAGAGCATGCCGCAACTGAGGATGGCCATCTCAAAGGCAATGGAAGGGAACCCAAATGGGCAAACAAAATATGAAGATGTCATAGTGGAGCCACCGCTAGAAGGAGAACAAGTCATCGACCCGAGACTATTGGCAGTTAACAATGGCAAAAATCTAGCCATCGTACACATGTCAATCAGTGGATGCTACCTGACAAACACAATAATCAATGGTGGATCAAGAGTGAACGTGTTGAAAGAAGATACATGGAAGTGCTTGGGAAAACCTACATTATGGCCACAAAATTTCTAGTTAGTGGGAGTAGACAAGCACAAAATTAAAGCACTAGGAGTGCTAATGGCTCAAAAAGTGAAGATTGGCACCCAACCCTTTCTGTTAAACTTTGTAGTCATAACAACACAAAATGCATCGTACGATGCATTAATTAGCCAAGGGTGGCTGATAACTGCCAAGGCCAACCACAACTAGAAAAAGAACACATTGTCAATAGAGAACAAAGGTAAGAAGATCATCATAGATCTAAGAACACAGGCTGTAAGTGAAGAATTAGCATCAGATTCTGATTCAGATGGAGGGGAGTCAGTTGGAAGAGGACCAATGGAAATTGATGAGGAAGGAGTATTAAAACTACAAGAATGTTATGAGGATGAAACTTATTCAATTAGTCAACTTTTCCACTGGTAGATGGAGGACTATGAGTTCTTCAAGCCAGAATGTAACATGATCTCGATAAAGGAAATTGGTGAGAACTCTCAGATGAATGTAGACATAGAAGGTGATGGAAGAGAACAAAAAGAAGACAAATTGGAAGGAAATGATGACCAAAACACCTTCCCAACTACCTTTAGGAAATACACAGAAGGGATAGCTAAGATAGATAGTAGACCTGTTCACAACTTTGGAGCTGAGGGAAAGATCAAGTACAAGGAACTATCCATGAAGAAGCTAAATCTGGGGGAAGACAGTAACCCTCGAGTAACACTAGTAGGGGATGATTGGAATCCCGTCGTCAAAACAATGGCATTTAGGATCTTCATGGAGTATAAGGAGGCATTTGCTAGGACATACAAGGATTTGAAAGGAATCCCTCTTGAACTATGTGTTCATAGGATCCCATTGATACCAGGAACATGTCCTATGAGAAAACACCAATACAGAATGAATAGAAACTATGCATCCAAAGTTTAGGGTGAGATAGAGAAGATGTTGGAAGCCAAAATTATATTCAAGCTAGAAACCAGTGAATGGGTCTCACCCATCATCATATTGTTGATGATTGTTTTGATGCAATCATAACAATAAGTTTAAATTCACATATAATGAACTGAAACTATACTTGAAAGATAAGAAGGAATCATTTGAGATTCAACTAATCCCAAGTCTACAATGGTTCGGTTGGTCAAGTTCAGTTGGTCAATGTGAAGCTGTAATGTTCAAGGGGCCTTACGTAGTTTAGGTTTGTTTGGTGGTTTACTAGACTAAGAATATGCGAAAAGATCATGAGATATGTCAATACTTTTCATTCTTTTGCATAAAAGTGCTACTGTGCTGCAAGTTTTAGATGGTTTTCTTGGATTTTTTGCAGCTTTCTTCTTTATCTATTTATGAAAACTATCTACTTATAGCTCTGTTATGCATGCTTCTTCAAATTTGAGACAATTTCCTTTAGATTTCTACGTTTTCAGCTAAATATTTCAGATGGGTTGGGAAAAGTTAGAAAGATCTAATCTATACCTCATTTAATCTACCGAAGGATCTAATTGTTTCTGTTATGCACTATGTAAATACCACAGTAGTTTGATCAAATCCACAGTAGAAACCTTAAATGTAAGTTCTGAGCATTTTCACAAACATACATTTAAAATTGCAAGCTCTCAAAGAAAATATTTCAAAACACAAAGAAGAGCAGGAGAACACTCAGAAGATAGATGCAGAACTCCAGATTCTATTGTATTAGAAACGAATAGTCATACATGATTTACAATGTAGGAATGACTCTTAGTTTCATTGATCATACTACAGAGAACTTACAAGCTTTACAGATACAGTAAGGCAGCCAGACATTCCATGCGCACCTTACTGCAGACAAACAGGCGACCTCCTTCTTCTACCTCTAAACTATGCTAACTTGCTATGTGCTTCTAAAAGAAAATCCTGTTGTAGCCCCTATTGTAAAGTATTACAGTGTAGAGAGGCACAATATAAAGACATTCTGATTGTCCTTACTACAGCAAAAAACCTAACTGAACCCCTGGTTCAAACCCCTGGTTACAATAATAAATACAGGTGAACCAGCTCTTCAAAATATCTCTGAGCAGTGTCAAATCTGGGCGAAATATTGCCCCTTCTAAGAAGTTCCGGCAGCTCAGCAATAACTCTTGTTTATCTGTTGTAGTAATACTCTCAGCTGCAACCTTGTTCTTCACTTGAATGGCCTTGACTTTTTCGCACTTCGTCTTTATCTTCCTGCTCCTGAGATTGGATTTCCTTCCTCCATAAGGTCACTGTGTTGACTTTCTAGCTGCTTCCTCAATTGCAAGCCTACAAGACAAGACAAGCAATAAGTATTACATTTATCACATAATCAGTAGGAAATTAAAATAATCGTTTAAATCTAGGTGACTGTGCAAAATTGTGGAAATCGGGTCCAAAATACTCTTAAAACGCGTTCAAAACGCATACAGACTGCTCAAAACCCATCGGGTCAACCATCACTGACCGGGAAAATGCTACGGGCGCCAAAAAATGGTTTAAAAACTCCACCGCTTCATTTCCCGCCCATCGGCGTGTCAAAAAACCGCTCGGCTGATGTTCGCTGTTTGGCCGATGTTCACTTCATCTGCATGATATTTTGGAAATATGATGCTCCCCCTTCCGAAGGTCCAGATGACGTCATCAGGATGTTTCGCTTCTGTATATCGGGGAAAAGAATAACATCATCATCATCATCATGTCGAAGGAAAATAGGAGGATATGAAATACGATCCTGCTGCTGAAGAAAGGAATATGATGGTGACGTCATCGTCATATTCGGGCTTCATTAAAATGCAAAAGATGACGTCACCGTCATGTTTAGTTAAGATCAGGGGATAAATGTAAAATCGGGTCACCTAAGGAGCATGATCAAGTGGTGAATGTAATATCGGGTCACCTAAACAGCATGATTAGGATGATGATTGTAATATGACCCCTTTGCGGCCAAGGTAACCCTCTCGAAAGATCAGGATGATGATGATCATCAGGATATTTGCTTTTGTCGAACTTAGAATAAGACGTCATCATCATATTTGCGAACCGGATCATGTTTTGGAAAATATCCTGCCGAAGGGAAATGTGATGATGATGATCATCAGGATATTTGCTTCTTCGTTTATCAGATCGGGATGACGTCATCATGATATCCGGGGCCTTTGTTAAACTTAGAACATGACGTCATCATCATATTCGCGAACCAGATCATGTTTTGGAAAATATCCTGCCGAAGGGAAATGTGATGATGATGATCATCAGGATATTTGCAAAAGGTCATATTTCTCGGCAGGAGGACTTCACGAAATATCGGGTAGACAAACAAGATCATGATGATCTTGACAACATGACAGGAAAAAAAAAGAGGATGATCCTCCTCATCGAATATCATGATGACGTAACCATCATATTTCGTTTTCGGAGCATGAGGATGAGTTGAGGATCATCATCAGGTTAGCGCTAGGGTGATATTTAAAATATGATCATGTTGTTGAGGAATGGAATATCACCCTCCCTTAAAAGATAGGGTGATCATCATGATCATATAAAAGGAGATTAGGAGGATATGAAGACGTCATCATCATCTTAGCGAATATCAGCAAATATGACCCTCTTGTGAAAGATCACGATGATGACCCTCCGATAGGATTTTGGCATGCGCATGCAAATTATGCAGATGGTGGATTTTCTAAGTCAGGGTGATATTTAATATCAGCATGATATTATAATATCAGGTGACGTAAAAATATCATGATGCTCGTTGTTATGAAATATCGGGCTACACTCAAAACATGATGCTCACGATGCGCATAAGGTCATTTGACGGGTAAAACACACTATCACCTAAGATTGACGTCCGGATATTGCGATTGCATGATTTTTATCGGGTGATAGATCAAGATCATGATGACCTTGACAACAACTAGCAACCAAAACAAAACAATTAAATTTAGAGTGTTCAAGGAAACTAGATGAAATGAACTCATAACTTCCGACTATCCCTCCTGCAAATTACTATTCAGCTTGAGACTCAAAGTATTCAATAAAGATGCATGAATTTCCATTTTCAGTTTAGTTGTGTGCACGTGATTAATTATCCTCATCTTGAAGATCGGTTGAACAAACCAGTGACTGACATTAGCCTACGTAGGTGAGGATATTCCCTCATAGCCAACCAGATAGAGCCTTGCTGCCAGCGAGCGTCCATAGCCCCAGCAAGGTTATCGTTACAATTCTCCTAAGTAGAGCCCCACTGCCAGCGAGCGTCCATAGCCCCGGTAGAGTTACTTAGATGGCTTAATCTGGATTTTCAGTATAATCTGCTTTATTTATTTATTTATTTATTTTTTGTTTTCTAATTTTGAAAGATTTCATAAGATATAGCAGTTTGTAACTTCATGATGCAAGGAGTGGACACTTGCTGAAATTAAGCTGAGAATTGTAATGGTAGCAAGGGTGACCTCTGATTTTTCACCTAATATCTACACTGGTATGTTCAACAAACCCAAGGATTTTAGGTGTGTCATCGTGAGAAACTTGCTTCGAATTCTCAATCACATTTATTGAATACAAAACTTCAGAAGATGAACAACTCTCTACATTCACGACAGTAACAAGTTATGTGTAAATTGTAAATGATTAACTTGAATACCCTAAATTTTATACTGCTTTGAATGGTTGCTAGTTTTGCTCTTTAATGCTCTAAAGTAAAATAAAGATCCCTGCTGAGGAGACAACAAACAAACCAAACAAACAGGCTGTACAAACAACACAACAAAAGAAAAAACTGTACAAACAGAAAGAAACAAAAAGCAAAAGCAAACAGAAAACAAACTATACAAACAGCCAACAAAAGAAAAAACAAAAGAAGAACTGTACATTATCCACAGCATTTACATTAAGAAAAAAGGACTGCCCCCCCTTTTACCTCAAGCCTGGAAGTAGTGTTTCAAATGCTGGCCATTAACTGGTAATGGCATATCTTCTCCAGTCAAGGTCTTAAGTCTAAAGGTGTTATCTCCTATTATTTCTGAGACTTGTAATGGACCCAGCCATAATTTATCGAATTTTCCATGGCTTCCTTTCTTTTCATGTGCTTTGTCCCAGCACAACACTAAGTCTGATATCCTAAATGTCTTGACTCTTGCTCTTTTGTCAAACCACCTCTTAACAACTGCTTGGTGTTTGGCAAACTTCTCGAGGGCTTGACCTCTTTTCTCCTCTAGTTGTAACATTTGCACTATTCTGGCTTCCCTATGGTTATCAAAGCCTAGATATTCATTGGCAAACTTCCAGGTTGGTATTCTCAGATTAACCGGAAGTATGGGATCAGTCCCATAAACTAAGTGATAAGGTGTGCTACCTAAAGCTATTTTAAACTTGGTCCTGTCTACCCATAATGCATATCTTAACAGAGTATTCCACTCTCTAGAACTTTTGGCAATTAACCTCTTGATTATGTCTAATAAAATTTTGTTTGTTGATTCAGCCAGTCCATTACCTTGAGGGTAAGAATTCGAAGAAAAGCTTAGAATAATCCCATATTCAAATGCCCATTTAGAAAATTTTAAAGAAGAGAAAGCAGGGCCGTTATCACATACCAATGAATAGGGTGTTCCAAACCTGGTGATAATGTTTTCTTCAAGGAACTTGATAACTACCTCAGTTGTGGAAAATTTGCAGCAGGTGGCCTCAGTCCACCTTGTACAATAGTCTGTTACCGTCAATATAAATTTGTGTCCTGCAGAAGATGGGGGACTGATGACTCCGATAAAATCCAAGCCCCACTGTGCGAACGGTCTGGATTCGATCACAGGTTGCAGTGGATTGGCCGGATTTCTCCCTTTGTCTGCTACAGTCTGACAGGTGTGGCAACTTCTGATGTGACTCTTAGTATCTTTGAACATAGTGGGCCAGTAATAGCCCGCCCTCAATATTTTGTGTGTTGTAGCTAAATGGGAACCATGGCCGGTTCCGTACTTGTCATGTAGTTCTGTCAACACTCTATCAGCTTCGGTTCTGTTTATGCATCTCAGATAAATTCCATCATGGTTCTTCCTGAATAGAAGACCCCCTTGCACCATATAATTCTGTGCCTTAATCTTCAAAGCTCTCCTCTGAGAAGCCTTCATCTTGCTTGGGTACTTTCCAGCTATCAGGAAGGTTCTTAAATCATCGTAACAGCCTGATGCGTCTTGGGAATTCAATACATATTGTTGTTTTATCAGATTTGGATCCATGTTTGCTATTGTCTGCACCAGCGCCTGCCCTCTGACCAGCTTTGCGGGAATGATCTCCATGTCAAATTCTTGCAATGTGGTGATCCATTTGGCTCTTTTTTCTCTAGGCTCGTTTTGCATCAGCAACATTTTTACTGCTGCGTCTGGTACTATGGCTTTGATCTGGCTGCGCAGGATGTAGTGTCTAAATTTTTTCATAGCCTTCACTAATGCGAATGTCTGTCTTTCGATATCTAGATATCTCAGCTGTGCATCCTTCAGAGGCGCACTCATAAATGCTATGGGCCTCTCTCCATTATTTTCACCTTTCTGTGTCAAGGCAGCCGCGACAGAATGAGAAGATGTGAAGGAGTAGATGTAAAACAGGCTTGTGTAGTCTGGACTTGCCAATATAGGGGCATCAAAATTTGCCTCCTTGATATCTTCAAACGCGGCCTTGGCCACCGGCGTCCATTCCATCTGTGCATCTTTCTTCAACATGGCATTCAACGGCTGCACGATCTCTGCAAAACCTGTTATAAACTTCTGAACAAACTTAATTTTACCAAAAAATGATTTCAACTCTTTCCTACTGTTTGGTATTTGCAAATTTTTTATGGATTCTATTCTATCCGGATCAATTGAAATTTCATTTTCAGAAATGACATGGCCTAATAATTTACCTTCAGTTACGCCAAATATACATTTCTTAGGATTAAGGGAAATCCCATACCTTTCACATCGCTTAAGTACTTTCCTGAGGTCCTCAGCGTGGGTGGATGCATCCTTGGAATACACAGTTAAATCATCCATATACACAACAATGCATTTACCTGATAATCCACGGAATGCAACGTCCATGGCCCTCTGAAAAGTGGCACCTGCATTGATTAGGCCAAAAGGCATTCTTCTATACGCATAATTTCCCCATTTGCAAGTGAAGGTGGTTTTTAGTCTATCTTCTCTATAAATTAAGACCTGATTATAACCTGAAAAACCATCTAAAAAAGACATCATCTTTGCGCCATTTACTGCTTGCAGTACTTCGTCTATTGGGGGCAAAGGATAATTATCCTTTTTAGATGCCTTGTTTAAATTTCTAAAGTCTACGCACAACCTGATGTCTCTGTTTTTCTTCCTTACTGGTACTAAGTTAGCTACCCAGACAGAATGTCTGACTGGGAAAATTATTCCAGCGGACAGTAATTTTTTAACTTCCTCAAAGATTAAAGGCTCTAGAATGGCATTTACAGGCCTCTGTTTCTGCCTAAATGGTTTGACTTCTTTTCTTAAAGGTATTACGTGAGTTATGATGGACTCATCAAATGTTTTCAAGTCTTCATAAGTCCATGCTATGACATGTTTATATTCTTTCAGAATGTCCAGAACCTCTTTTCTAATTTTCTCAGAGCAAGCCTTCCCAATTAGTACACTTTGTGGATTTAGCTCAGTCCCTAAGTTATGTAAATCACACCTACCCCCTTCTGTTTTGGGTAAGTCTTTCTGTCTTATTACCCCGTCGAAGTCAAAGATGTGTTCTAATTCAATTACTCCTTTTGGCAAGAAGTTGC
Organism: Cunninghamia lanceolata; assembly: GCA_027924645.1. Classification (NCBI taxonomy): domain Eukaryota; kingdom Viridiplantae; phylum Streptophyta; class Pinopsida; order Cupressales; family Cupressaceae; genus Cunninghamia; species Cunninghamia lanceolata. The sequence goes on from BSBN01000078.1 coordinate 23,518,592, forward strand.
TCTTTAAGTTGATCATATCTTCTTCGTCCCATGTTACTTCAGGCCTTTCTTGTTCATCAATGATTTGGGCCTCAAATGCCTCATTACAAGTCAGAAAATTAATAATTTGCTGATCCTCTCCAAATACCTGAAAGTGTGTAACGTTGTCTGGTATACTGGGCATGTTAACTAGCTCAACAGCAAATCGTCTTAATCCTGACAGTGTCAATGGTTCTAATGTACTAGCAGTAACTGCTAACGCATCTGGCCTGTGGTTCAGCTCTCTAGGAATGTGCTCTATGTTAAAAGCATCAAACGAATCCATTAAACCCCATACTCTATGTCTGTAACTAATCATTTTCTTATAATTGCAGGCATATAGTTTCCTCACTTGTCTGACTACTAATTCAGAGTCTGAAAATACTCTGATGGTTTTTACCCCTTTCTTGATGGCCATGACAAGTCCAAAAATTAGGGCCTCATATTCAGCAATATTGTTAGTGCAGGAAAATTGTAATCTATATGCTGCCAAATGTGATTTACCTTGAGGATCTATGAGTTCAATTCCTGCACCTGCGCCCTGTTTTGATTTGGACCCATCACATTTTAACGTCCAGATGCCATCTTTACTTTTCTGATCTTTTACCTTGGCATACTTTGTCCCTTTTATTGCCTGTGGGGTGTTGTCCTGTTTATTCATGGGTTTTTCCGTTTGGCTATCTTGCATATGTGTGTTTTTAGTTTGCAACTCAGAAAGATAACTACCCTTGTCCTCTATTTCTTTTCCTAAATCTGGAATCAAGGCATCTATATTATCCTAAACATATCTCTGTGTTGGATCAGGATTCTCATCTTTCTCTTGTGACTCTACCCTCCCTATGCACTTTTTGTATTCATATTCAATGATGTCTTTGCATATTTCACAATTCTCCTCAGAATGTTGCCTATCATGGACTCTACACCTATTTTTATATAACTTACATTGGACTGGGAGATTGTGTGTAACGCACTCTTCCAGCTCTCGTCTAATGGCGTGACTAAATTTGTCTATTGCATTATTTTCTTCATCTGAAGAATTTCTGTCAGACTCAATGAGTAGTGCCATTCTATTGTTGACACACTTCTTTCTAATGTTTAACATCATAATCTCTTCAATCTGCATCCCATTGTTGGTAATTCTATAGACACCTGGTTCAACAGCAGCATATAATATTTCATTAGTTCGATTATACTCTGTTATCATATGTTTCATTCTGGGCTCTGCCTCTATTCTGATCTGGTTTGGGATGCCTCTCCACGGTAACCACATGTGTGAAAAGTCAGTAGCCATATATCCGTTTAATGTCTTGGACCAATCCCTACTTAACAACATTCCATAATTTATGGGTATATCCACTACTTGAATGTCAATGATTTGGCTTACCCTAGGGTCTGAAGCTAATTGCACTTGAATGTTCATGAGTTCTCCTATCACGCTAACCTCGGTCTTATCTAATTGCGTGACAACCTTGGCAGATTTGGTGGGAGTCAGCCCGAGAGTTTTACATATTCCTAAGGGCATTACGTTGGCTAAAGCACCAGAATCTACCATGCAATTGTGTATATTCTTCCCACACAACCTAACAGTTAACAAGAAAGGTTGAGTATCCCTCTTATCCGCATGTATTACTACATTTGTATTGGAAGGCTGCTCAACTTTCTTACCTTTCTCCTTAGGTGGTGAATCACTATTAGGAATAGTTATATCAGCAGACACCTTGTTTGTTATGGATGTATCCAGGGATTTTAAAAAAGCATTTTTGATCCCTGGGGTCTTCAATAATTCATTTAGAGGTATACTGACCTTAATTTTCTTTATTTCCTCTGATAAGTAATTCACTAATCTTGTTGTCTCTATTGCTTCTGCCTTACTTGTTTGATCCTTTTGCACTATTGTTCCATTATTTGTGTGCTGACTAGCTTTAAGTATGGCAGGATTGTTGCTAGCATTCTGATCTGGGCGTGTATTGATGTTATTCGGAGGAGTGGAAGTGGTGAAAGGTCCTCCCGGCCTAGGGTTGTTCCTCAAATTGTAGGTGTGGCTTTTATTTGTCTGTTGAAAGGCGTGCACCTCTTCTGTTTCATTTAATATCTCATTTTCAGATTCAAAAGGAAACTGAAAAGCATTTAACACAAAGGCTGATTCAGGATAAAGACTTTCACAACAGTATTGTTCATCCTCTAGCAATTCATCCTCTTTCTCTTCTGCAGTTGCAAAGGTAAACATTTCTAAGACTAATGCTGTGTCATATTCTGAGGGTACTACCTCATTACCCTTAGGAATGAGAAATTCAGAGGTAGGAGCTGTACATCTATGTTGAAAATACTAGCTGCCAAGTGGAACTGTGGACAGTCGTGCTCAGCATGGGCATTGGTATTGTGAAATCTGCACCAATTTTTAGGTGCTGTATTGGCCATTTGTATGCTAGTCGTTGGTTTTGTACCATGATTATCTGTATTCTCAAAAGGAGAAGCCAGAGTACTGTTGTTGGGCCCAGTGTTCCATGTCTTGGGTGGCCTAGGTTGATTCTGATTTTTGTTATTATTGCCCCAGGTCCTATTATCTATCACTGGCCCCTTATTTTGTATTGGTTGCCCCTGACTGGGGCCTTGATGCTGATTGTAGTTTTGGTTCTGATTGTACTGCTGATTTTGATTGAGACTATAATTCTGATTTTGGCCTTGGTTGTGATTTTGATGTGGATTGTAGTTTTGGTTGCTTCTTCCATAGAGGTTCTCATTTCTTAGCTGTGTCACTTCGGTTGTTAATCTTTTCAAATGTGCAGTAATCTCTTTGATTTCTTCCCTATCCTCTTGTGCTTTTGCCACAGTTACATCCCTAGGAAGTTGGAAGAAAGGCTGCCCATTATTTTGACTGTTATTGTAAGTACTAGCCATGTAAGGAGTTATATCTTGGATTGGAGTAGGATTATACACAGGTGTGTAAGAAGGAACCAGATTTACTAGTGGAGCGTGCTGCACAGGGACTCCATTCCATGGCTATGCCTGATTCTGCACCCCAAAATTTCCTCCATTGACAAATGGACTATAAGTTGTATGCCTCATTTCTTGGTTCACTGAGGCTGCCTCTTTATAGGCTTTGGATATTGAATCTATGTCAGGTTTTCTTTTGACAAACATGGCGGTTAAAGGATCCAAGGCAGCATAGTACATAGCCAACAAGGGAGCATCATCTATGGTATAAGGGGCTACCAGCCTAGAATAGGCCTTTTGAAATCTATCATTGAAATTATCAATTAGCTCTCCCTCACCTCATTTTATAGCAGCCAATTTATGATACAAAGCCCAAGGATCAATGGGTCCTCTAAATCTTGACAGAAATGCTTCTTCCATAAGTGCCCAGGAAGAAATGTAACCATTGGGTAAGTTTACGTACCAGCTAGAGGCCTGCTCATTAAAGGTGTAAGGAAACAATCTACACACAACATCCTCATGCTCTAACATAGCCCTAAAACATGCTTCCTTAAATATTCTAATATGATCTTCTGGGTCCTGATGCAACTGGTATTTGGGACATATCTTTTCCGGATTTTTTGGCATCTCATGATAATCATTGAAGAGTATGGGAGAATTGACATCGAAATACGCCATTGCAGGTGTTTGAGCTTGACTTGAACTTGCAGGAATACCTGGATTGATTGGTGGATTAGGATTTAGAGGAGGATTGAGACCTCCAGGAGTTCCTGAACCAAGATTTAAAGATCTGAACAGTGATCTATCAGGACTTACAATACTACGGATGTTAAAAGGTGACCCAGGAGGTGTTCCAGATGAACTTCCTGCTTGCGATATTTTTGGATTCCAAATTAAAGGGTTTTTACTTCACCTTGTATCAGGTAGTTGCACAAATATATCTCCTGACCTGGATCTAGACCTAGTCACTCTATTGCTGTCGTTAGCCAGTTTGAAATGAAACCTAACTCAGGAAGGCCCTCCTTCTAGCGCCAGAAAACTGTTGATGATTGTTTTGATGCAATCATAACAATAAGTTTAAATTCACATATAATGAACTAAAACTATACTTGAAAGATAAGAAGGAATCATTTGAGATTCAACTAATCCCAAGTCTACAATGGTTCGGTTGGTCAAGTTCAGTTGGTCAATGTGAAGCTGTAATGTTCAAGGGGCCGTACGTAGTTTAGGTTTGTTTGGTGGTTTACTGGACTAAGAATATGCGAAAAGATCATGAGATATGTCAATACTTTTCATTCTTTTGCATAAAAGTGCTACTGTGCTGCAAGTTTTAGATGGTTTTCTTAGATTTTTTGTAGCTTTCTTCTTTATCTATTTATGAAAACTGTCTACTTATAGCTCTGTTATGCATGCTTCTTCAAATTTGAGACAATTTCCTTTAGATTTCTACGTTTTCAGCTAAATATTTCAGATGGGTTGGGAAAAGTTAGAAAGATCTAATCTATACCTCATTTAATCTACCGAAGGATCTAATTGTTTCTGTTATGCACTATGTAAATACCACAGTAGTTTGATCAAATCCACAGTAGAAACCTTAAATGTAAGTTCTGAGCATTTTCACAAACATACATTTAAAATTGCAAGCTCTCAAAGAAAATATTTCAAAACACAAAGAAGAGCAGGAGAACACTCAGAAGATAGATGCAGAACTCCAGATTCTATTGTATTAGAAACGAATAGTCATACATGATTTACAATGTAGGAATGACTCTTAGTTTCATTGATCATACTACAGAGAACTTACAAGCTTTACAGATACAGTAAGGCAGCCAGACATTCCACGCGCACCTTACTGCAGACAAACAGGCGACCTCCTTCTTCTACCTCTAAACTATGCTAACTTGCTATGTGCTTCTAAAAGAAAATCCTGTTGTAGCCCCTGTTGTAAAGTATTACAGTGTAGAGAGGCACAATATAAAGACATTCTGATTGTCCTCACTACAGCAAAAAACCTAACTGAACCCCTGGTTACAGTAATAAATACAGGTGAACCAGCTCTTCAAAATATCTCTGAGCAGTGTCAAATCTGGGCGAAATATTGCCCCTTCTAAGAAGTTCCGGCAGCTCAGCAATAACTCTTGTTTGTCTATTGTAGTAATACTCTCAGCTGCAACCTTGTTCTTCACTTGAATGGCCTTGACTTTTTCGCACTTCGTCTTTATCTTCCTACTCCTGAGATTGGATTTCCTTCCTCCATGAGGTCACTGTGTTGACTTTCTAGCTGCTTCCTCAACTGCAAGCTTGCAAGACAAGACAAGCAATAAGTATTACATTTATCACATAATCAGCAGGAAATTAAAATAATCGTTTAAATCCAGGTGACTGTGCAAAATTGTGGAAATCGGGTCCAAAATACTCTTAAAACGCGTTCAAAACGCATACAGACTGCTCAAAACCCATCGGGTCAACCATCGCTGACTGGGAAAATGCTACGGGCGCCAAAAAATGGTTTAAAAACTCCACCGCTTCATTTCCCGCCCATCGGCGTGTCAAAAAACCGCTCGGCCGATGTTCGCTGTTTGGCCGATGTTCACTTCATCTGCATGATATTTTGGAAATATGATGCTCCCCCTTCCGAAGGTCCAGATGATGTCATCAGGATGTTTCACTTCTGTATATTGGGGAAAAGAATAACATCATCATCATCATCATGTCGAAGGAAAATAGGAGGATATGAAATACGATCCTGCTGCTGAGGAAAGGAATATGATGGTGACGTCATCGTCATATTCGGGCTTCATTAAAATGCAAAAGATGACGTCACCGTCATGTTTAGTTAAGATCAGGGGATAAATGTAAAATTGGGTCACCTAAGGAGCATGATCAAGTGGTGAATGTAATATCGGGTCACCTAAAGAGCATGATCAGGATGATGATTGTAATATGACCCCTTTGCGGCCAAGGTAGCCCTCTCGAAAGATCAGGATGATGATGATCATCAGGATATTTGCTTTTGTCGAACTTAGAATAAGACGTCATCATCATATTTGCGAACTGGATCATGTTTTGGAAAATATCCTGCCGAAGGGAAATGTGATGATGATGATCATCAGGATATTTGCTTCTTCGTTTATCAGATCGGGATGATGTCATCATGATATCCGGGGCCTTTGTTAAACTTAGAACATGACGTCATCATCATATTCGCGAACTGGATCATGTTTTGGAAAATATCCTGCCGAAGGGAAATGTGATGATGATGATCATCAGGATATTTGCAAAAGGTCATATTTCTCGGTAGGAGGACTTCACGAAATATCGGGTAGACAAACAAGATCATGATGATCTTGACAACATGACAGGAAAAAAAAAGAGGATGATCCTCCTCATCGAATATCATGATGACATAACCATCATATTTCGTTTTCGGAGCATGAGGATGAGTTGAGGATCATCATCAGGTTAGCGCTAGGGTGATATTTAAAATATGATCATGCTGTTGAGGAATGGAATATCACCCTCCCTTAAAAGATAGGGTGATCATCATGATCATATAAAAGGAGATCAGGAGGATATGAAGACGTCATCATCATCTTAGCGAATATCAACAAATATGACCCTCTTGTGAAAGATCAGGATGATGACCCTCCGATAGGATTTTGGCATGCGCATGCAAATTATGCAGATGGTGGATTTTCTAAGTCAGGGTGATATTTAATATCAGCATGATATTATAATATCAGGTGACGTAAAAATATCATGATGCTCGTTGTTATGAAATATCAGGCTACACTCAAAACATGATGCTCACGATGCGCATAAGGTCATTTGACGAGTAAAACACACTATCACCTAAGATTGACGTCTGGATATTGCGACTGCATGATTTTTATCGGGTGATAGATCAAGATCATGATGACCTTGACAACATGAAAAAAATATGATGATCACTTGCGATTATCAGGTTTGACCAAAACTTTGACTGTGCATAACTTCCACATATGGACGAATTTTTGAGTGATGTAAAAGGCAAACCTGCATGGAATTTCAAGCTCTTTCTAAATATGAGGTCACAAAAACAAAAGATGAACTTTGACAAACTGACCTCATGATGATTGACCTACCTCATCCCGACCTTCATGATGATGATGCACCTAACTCATTTTTACCAAACCGCCAGAAAGCAGACAAACACAAGCAGAAGCAACAAGCAAAGCGACAGCAGGGGTCCCCATTTTGCTAAGGAGCAATAATGGGGCGTGTTGTGAACATCACAACACATATCACTTAAGAAAGAGGGTGGGTAGATTAGAATATGTGTAGATTTCATATGCTAGAATGTAGTTACTATCAAGGATCCATTTCCCATTCCGTTTACAGACTCAATTCTGGAAGAAGTAGCTGGTCACAAAATGTATTCATTCATGGATGGATTCTCAAGGTATAACCAAATTAGTATTGCTGAGGAGGATAAACTGAAGATGACATTTGTGGTCAAGGATGGTGTCTATGCATACAATCGAATGTCGTTCAGTCTCTGTAATGCACTAGCAACCTTTCAAAGAATCATTTTGTATATTTTTGATAAAATGTCAGTTGGAAATTTTAAGGCATTTTTGGATGATTGGTTAATCTATAGCGATCAACAAACATATCTGAAGGCACTTGCTGAATGTATCGAGCATTGTAGAGATAGACGATTGGTACTGAATCCGAAGAAGTGTCGATTCATGGTGCCACAAGGGAAGTTGTTGGGTCACATTGTATGCAAAGCGGGACTAAAAGCAAATCCAGATAAGATACGGGTGATTGTGGAGATGGAAGCCCTGAGTGACATCACAGGAATAAAATCATTCCTTGGTCACGTAGGATATTACAAATGATTCATCAAGAATTTGGCCCAGATCTCTTGCCCACTCGATATGTTGACAAGAAAGGGAGTCCAATTCATATGGTTTGATGTACACCAGAAGGCATTCAAGGAGTTAAAGACCAGATTGATAAGTGCACCCATACTGGCATACCTGAACTGGGATAAAGAGTTCCATGCACATGTTGATGCCTCAAATTTTGCAATCAAGGCCACATTAGCACAGGTGGGACCCCATGGTCTAGACCACTGAGTGTATTTTACCAGCAGATTACTTTCAAAGGTAGAAAGAAATTATAGCACAACCGAGAGGGAGGCTCTTGGAATGGTGTATTCAGTGCAAAAATTTTGGCACTACCTTCTGGAAACACCATTTACATTTTATGTCAACCATCAAGCACTCATGTTCTTGGTGAATAAACTGATCATTCAGGGGAGAATCAGTAGATGGCTACTCCTCTTGTAGAAATTTACTCTTACGATCATAGTATGACTTGGGAAGAGTCATATACTAGTAGATCAGTTGTCATGCATTAGGTCGGGGGAACTGGTCGAAGGAGTGAATGAAGACTTTCGCGATGCTCATCTCTTCCAGATTGTAGCACTGCCATCATGGTATGAGAAGATCAGTGAATACTTGTTGATGTCAATATTCCCTTAGGGAATGCCTTCAAATGAGAGGAGAAGGATTACATTGAAAAGCAAGGCGTTCTAGCTCATAAATAGGTTTCTCTATAAGATGGGACCAGATCATATCCTGAAGAGATGTGTCATGGAAGAAGAAATAAAGGGTGTACTAGAAGAAGTACATGAAGGATTGGCAGGAGGGCACATGGGTCTGGATGCCACAGCCAAAAAAATTTTGCTAGCCAGACTATGGTGACCAACATTGTATGTAGATGCGAAAGAATGGGTATTGGAGTGCAACACATGCTAGAGAGTAGGGAAACCATTGAGGAGGGACTACATGCCCTTGTGGCCAACCCAGCCTCAAGAACTCTTCGAGAGGTGGGGACTAGATTTTGTGGGACCATTAAAGGTCAGCCAACTACATCGGTGTTGGTACATAGTGGTAGCCACCGAGTATTTGACAAAATGGGTAGAGGCAAGAACTCTAGAGGATAACATTGCCTTAAGTACTACAAAACTCATCTATGAACAAATAGTAACAAGGTATGGCATACCCATACAACTGATGAGTGATTGTGGGGGACAATTTGTCAACCACATGATCCGACTGATGACAACAGAGTTTAAGATCTTTCATACACTATCAAATCCATACTACCGAAGAGCAAATGGGCAAGAAGAATCAACAAATAAAGTGTTAATTTTGGTGATCCACAAGTCCTGTGGGATAGAAGGGGCAGACTGGGAAGAAAGACTACTAGCTGTACTATGGGCATATCAGACGATGTACAAGGTAACCATGGGACACACACTATTCCAACCCATGTATGGTCAAGAAGCAGTTGTACCAGCAGAATATCTAGTCCCAAGCCTAAGAATAGCAGTAGAAAATAGACTGGGGGACACAGAGAATCTACAAGAATGACTACTCCAGTTGAACAAACTTGATGAAAAATAGATCATGGCTCAGTGGTCCATAGAAATGATGAAAAAGAGGAGGAAATTATGGCATGACAAACACATCTAGTAAATGAACTTCCGACCGGGACAGTTGGTCCTAAAGTATAATGGTCATAACAAGATCAAACCTAGTAAGTTCCAGGTTCGTTGGTTGGGACTGTTCAAGGTATGGGAAATATTGGACAATGGGGCTATAAGACTTGATAACCTTGACGGAACCCCAATCAATGACATAGTGAACGGGTCAAAGCTAAAAAAATATAAGTAGAAAAGGGAAGAGATAGTAGAAATCAACATGTTGGGATACACATTGATGGAAGACACAACAAAGGGGACTGATGGAATATGCTTCTCGAGTGCACCATTTGAACCTAGAACTAGGTTCTTTGGACCGAGATCAATGCAAATTGGCATATGAGAAGGAATGGTCGATAGCGACATCATTGAAAATGGTGATTACACCCAAAATAAGGAAGAATGGGCATGGACCCGGTGGATAGCATAATGCAACAAGGTAAGAGATAAATTTGAATTATTATTACCAAGAGAAATAAAAACCCCAATGAGAAGGTATGTAGCACAGAGTATGTTCATAATTGAAAGGTCACCCTAGGACGATGAGATTCTGTAACTAAGAATAATGAACTAGGGAACCCCACCTATCTAGATTCTGAGGAGTGGATTTGGAAAGCAAAGTTTAGGACCAAGAGTATGAGGATGAACATGTTAGACTTAGGGCACACAACTAAGAGGGGAGTGAATCAATTGTCCAAAACAATCTCCCAATTACACACTTCAATCCTCTTAGTGATTAGCAGTATATTAATCATGAAACATAATGCACTTAAATCAAAAGCAAAAACACATCAACACATAAGACACCAAGATTTTGACGTGGAAAACCTTGCTAAGGGAAAAACCATGGGGTGATTAACCCAAGATTGTATTCTCTGTTAGAAGAATAGAAAGAACAAAATGGCACATGCCAATTAGGGCTCACTGCCTGAGCACATTGCTCACAAGAGGCCCACTGCCTACAAGAGACACCCTGTCTACAAAAGAATAAGTATCACATAATTGAACTGGAAAATATCATCTTTATCATGCTTGAATCAATTCCATTGAAGCCCAATACTTCTGCTCTTCCTTTCGCTCTTCTCCTCACTACCATACTCTCATCACCACAAGAACACATTTGAAATGACTTCGCAATCCCTTATTTATATAAGACATCAACTTAGGAATAATCATCTAAGTCGGCAAACATCTACCAGAACATCTGCAAGATGTAAAACTGATCCGGTCGGCCATTCTTAGGAAGAACACCATCATCTAGAAGTTATTCCTCAATTGCGAGCTCCAACTTCAATGTGGGCCACCAACATGAACTGGACATGATACAAAGACCTCCACAAGCTTTCTTGAATCACCAAGAACATCCACATTTCATCTACTTATTGAAATCCTTCTCTCCATCCAGAAACTCAAGAACAGAGTTTGTCATCACTGTCATAAAGGAATAAATGCTTACGGACCTTAAAACCATGAACCAATCAATTTGACACTCCAAAAAGACTTCCTTAATACTCTCTAAAATCTGTAGAATAGGATAATGCATTTCTGAATCTCACCGGACCTGTTTGTATCACTCTATCACCATTGAGCACTTACCAGAACCAGTTTTACTTGAACGGCCATAACTTCTTCAGATCTTCATACAGACCTCTAAAATCTTTACTAGATTACCTTAAGACACATATCTACAAACCCATTAAACTACATCATATGATCCTTATCTTATCTTGGACTTTTAACTTACTATCTTCACTGTTCTTCATTGTTCCTAATTGAGACTAATTTTCTCAATATCCTCAATACACAGCTCATCCAATCCTTATCATTAATGCAACAGGAGTATGTTGACATCAATGACAACACTAGTTAGGCCCATACTTGCAACAATCTCCCCCTTTGTATTAATGGCAACATATGATGTGAAAAACTATTTTAATCATCAAGATAAGAACTTGTCCTTACTCTCACAACTCCCCCTATCAGCAACAACCATTCGCATGTCTTCTCTCCCTTTACTGCTCCCCCTTCGATCAACAACTACTTTTTTTTCACATGTCTTCTCTCCCCCTTTGACATCAATGGCAAAGGGCACATACTTGCAATTTCACCACTTCAAAATCATACCTGTTGCTCCCTGTCATCAATCCGGACCACAAGATATGACTGTGATATCCACGGGACTGATGCACATCAGTGCACCTTAGTTCATCACCAGAGGGGTAATAACCCCTAACTTCTCCCTGAGATACTCAAAAGAGTCCTTAGGTAGAGGTTTAGTAAAGATATCTACAATCTGATCCTTGGAAGGCACAAACTCCAATTTGACTTCATTTTTGTTCAATTGCTCTCTCAAAAAGTGAAACTTGATGGATATGTGTTTAGTTTGTGAATGCAACACTGGATTCTTAAATATATTTCTAGAACTTGAATTTTTTGCAAGTATGGCCTAACCAGTGTTGTCATTGATGTCAACATACTCTTGTTGCATTAATGATAAGAATTGGATGAGCTGTGTGCTGAGGATATTGAGAAAATTAGTCTCAATCAAGAACAGTGATGACAGTAAGGTAAAATTCCAAGATAGGATGAGTATTAAACGATGTGGTTTAAAGGGTTTGTAGATATGTGTCTTAAGGTAGTCCAGTAGAGATTTCAAAGGTCCGCATGAAGATCTGAAGAAGTTGTGGCTACTCAAGTAAAACTGGTTCTGGCAGATGTTCAGTGGTGATAGAGTGTTACAGATAGGTCCGGTGAGATTCAGAATTGCATTGTCCTATTTTGTGGATTTGAGGGAGTGTTGATGAAGTCCTTGTGGAGTGTCAAATAGATTGGTTCATGGTTTGAAGGTCCGCAAACATCTATTCCTTTGTGAAAGAAATGATAGATTGTGTTCTTGAGGTTTTGGATAAAGGGGAGATGGATTTCAGTAAGTAGATGAAGTATGGATGTTCTTCGTGATTTAGGAAAGCTTGTGGAGGTGTTTGGATCATGTCCAGTTTGAGTTGGTGATCCACATTGGAGTTGGAGCTCACAATTGAAGATTATCTTTTGGATGATAGTGTTCCTCTGGAGATTGACTGACCGGATCAATTACACATCCTGCGGATGTTCTTGTTGATGTTTGCCGACTTAGATGATCATTCATAAGTTGATGTCTTGTATAAATAAGGGATTGCGACAAAGTCATTTCAAATTTGTCCTTATGGAAATGAGAGCGTGGTAGCAGGGAGGGGAGTGAAAGATAGAGTAGAAGTATTGAGCTTCAATGGAACTGATTCAAGCATGATGAAGATGTTATTTTCTAGTTCAAGTATGTGATACTTATTCCTTTGTAGATAGTGTGTCTCTTGTATCCAGTGGGCCTCTTGTGAGTAGTGTGCTCGGGCAGTGAGCCCTAATTGGCATGTGCCATTTTGTTCTTTCTATTCTTCTAATAGAGAATAAAATCTTGGGTTAATCACCTCGTGGTTTTTCCTTTAACCGGGTTTTCCACGTAAAAATCTTGGTGTTTTATGTGTTGATGTGTTTTTTCTTTTGATTTAAGTGCATTATGTTTCATGATTAATATACTGCTAATCACTAAGAGGATTTAAGTGTGTAATTGGGAGAAAGTTCTTGACAACTGATTCACCCCCCCTCTCAGTTGTGTGCCCTAAGTCTAACAATTGGTATCAGAGCCAAGTTCCTCTAAAAGGAGCTTAACCGGTTGAGGAGATCCAGGATGTCATCTTACAAGAAGGATAGTCTAAAGTTTGATGGAACCAATTTTAATCTTTGGAAAGGTCACATGAAGTGTCACTTGCAATGTATGGGAATGGTGTACTGGACCATGGCTACAACATAGTATGTACCTCCACAGGGTGGTCTGAAAATAGTAAATAAAATCACAGATGCTGAAAACAATCTTCAGACTATAGAGGCTCTTCTAAGTGCATTATCTGATTCAGAACTTCTTACAAGAAGGATAGTTTGAAGTTTGATGGAACCAATTTTAATCTTTGGAAAGGTCACATGAAGTGTCACTTGCAATGTATGGGAATGGCATACTGGACCATGGCTACAACACAGTATGTACCTCCACAGGGTGGTCCGAAAATAGTAAATGAAATCACAAATGCTGAAAACAATCTTCAGACTATAGAGGCTCTTCTAAGTGCATTATCTGATTCAGAGCTCTCAAATGTTATTGACCTACCAACTACTTTTGAGATTTGGCAAAAATTGAAACTTTTGCATGAAGGAGACAAGTATGTTAAATGTGCAAGGTTGCAGAGTTTGGAAGGAAAATTTGAAAATCTAAAGATGAGAGATGATGAAAATATTGCTACTTTTATGTCAAGAGTAAATGAGATTGTTTGTGGAATTAGAAATGCTGGTGGAGTCCTAGATGGAAATGAGATTGTTGGAAAAATTCTCAGATCCCTACCTACTTCTTAAAAAATCAAGGTTGTTGCCATTAAAGAATTTAGAGCCCATACAATTGTCACAAGACATCAATTGGCTAGAAAATTGGCTACATTTGAAATGATAGAGTTTGGAGATGACACCCCCAAGACTAAATCTGCATTCAAATCTAGTGCCTCTGTCAAAGGTAAACAAAGGTTTGATCTAGGAGAGAATTCATCAAGGAATCTGTCATGGTATGAAAAAGAAAGAAAAGATCTGGAAGAAGAAGAAGTAGAAACTGCTCAACTTGAAGCCCTTATTGCAAAGAGGCTGCCAAGATGATCCGGTAAGTATAAAGGAAAATTACCTTTTAAGTGTTTTAATTGCAATAAGATTGGTCATTTTGCCTCAAGGTGTCCGGAAAGGTTTTCAAGGCAAAATCCTAACAAGCCAAGGTTCCAAAAGAATTGTTATTATGTACATGAAGATGATGATAATGAAGGAGTAACAGATGATGAATTAGAGATAGGAAACAAATTTGGAAATTAATGGGTGTTCATTGCCATCAAGGAAGAAGATCCAATGTCTTTTGTATCTGTCAATCATAAGACTGTGGAAAGAGCTCTGGCTGTCCAAGTTGAAGAAAAGGATGATTGGGTCAATGACAGTGGTTGCTCTCACCATATGATAGGTGACAAAAATAAGCTCATATATTTGGAAAGGTATGAAAGAGTGGTAAAGTTTGGTGATAATTCTCCTGGTAGAATCACAGGTAGAGGAACTATTTCTCTTGATGGAAGGAAAAAAAATGGTAATGTACTGTATGTTGAAGGTCTGAAGCACAATCTTCTCAGTGTTGGATAGTTGGTGGACAAAGGCTATGATCTCTGGTTCAAGAATGGAAAATGCAAGATCTTTGAAAGTTCCAGAACAGAGATTGCATGCAGTAGTCAAACTAAAGGTAATATCTTTCACTTGGTTGGTACTGGTAAAAGTTACTTATTTGTTCGAATTGATCAGAGTTGGTTGTGGCATAGGAGGATGTGTCATGTTAATTTTGATAATATCATCAAGATAAGCAATACTTGTTGTAAGAGATCTTCCAAAATTTGTGAAACCTTCTAACAGCTTGTGCAAAGAATGTCAGTTGGGTAAGCTGAGCAGAGTCACATTCAAAAGTAAGGAACTGTCTTCTACCAAATTATTGGACTTAGTTCATACTAATCTTTGTGGTCTGACAAGAATTAGGACTATTCAAGGTGATAGATACTTCATGCTACTAATTGATGACTATTCTTGGATGATGTGGGTAACCTTTCTAAAAGAGAAATCAGAAGCTCTTGAGAAATTCAAAATATTCAAGGCTATAGTAGAGAATGAAATTGGATTAAAATTGAAGTGTTTGAGGTCTGATAGAGGTGGAGAATTCACATCTGGTGAGTTCATAGAGTTCTATGAGAAACATCGAATCAAGAGACAGTTGTCTGCTCCTAGGAGCCCACAACAGAATGGAGTAGCTGACAGAAAGAACCAAACCATCCAAGAAGCATCTAGGACAATGATGATGGAAGCAAATGTTCCTCAGATCTATTGGAGAGAATCCGTCAGCACTGCAGTCTATACTCTCAATCGAGTTCAAATCAGAAACAATACTGGTAAGACTCCTTATGAACTTTGGTTTGGCATTACTCCTACTGTGAGGTATTTTAGAGTCTTTGGTAGTAAATGTTACATCAAAAGAGATGAAGATCTAGGAATGTTTGATGCTAGAAGTGATGAAGGAATATTCTTAGGTTACTCTACTCGAAGCAAAGCATACCAGTGTTATAAAAAGAGACTGAGAAAGATGATAGAAAGTACAAATGTGAAGGTTGATGAATGAATTGAAAAACTCTCAAGATTTTATGAATATGATGAAGATGATCAAAATGGTGTTCTGACTCGAGGAGCCCAAGCCTCTTTGGAGTTTCAGATCTAGATTGATTTGGTAAATCAGGAAGAAGAGATAAGTTTGAATGGGCGTGATCAAGAAGTAGAAATGCAAGTAACTCCCAAAGTGCCTAGGTATGTAAGACTAAATCACTCTAAAGATCAGATCATAGGTGATGAAAGCAAAGGTGTACAAACAAGAAGGAAAATTGCTCAAAAATTAGATGAGTATTGTCTGATTTCAAAAATTGAACCTAAGACAGTAAATGAAGATTGCAATGATGAAAACTGGACTAAAGCAATGGAGGAAGAGTTGATGTAAATTGAGAAAAATCACACTTGGGATCTTGTTCCTAGACCTAGAAACAAAAATGTGATTGGAACCAAATGGGTCTTTCGGAACAAACTAAATGAAGTTGGTAAAGTAATAAATAATAAAGCCAGATTGGTCTGCAAGGGTTACTCTCAAATAGAAGGAGTTGATTTTGAAGAAACTTTTGCTCCGGTGGCAAGAATTGAAGCAGTTAGATTATTTCTTTCTTTTGCTGCTTTCAAGGATTTTAAGGTATATCAGATGGATGTCAATTCTGCCTTCCTAAATGGTGACTTGGAAGAAGAAGTATACATTGAGCAACCAGATGGATTTCAATTTTTTGATCATGATGATATGGTCTGCAAGTTGAAGAAAGCACTATATGGACTGAAACAAGCCCTAAGAGCTTGGTATGAAAGATTGGATAAGCATCTTTTGAAGATTGGTTTCAACAAAGGTACTACTGACAGTAATTTATATTTCAAAATTGATAATGAAAACATCCTGATTGTTGAAGTGTTTGTTGATGATATCATTTTTGGAGAAAGAGATAGTATCTGTAAAACTTTTGTAAATCAAATGAAAAATGAATTTGAGATGTCCATGCTTGGTGAAATGAATTTCTTCTTGGGTCTGCAAATTACTCAAACAAAGAAAGGAATCTTCATTTCTCAAACCAAATATGTGAAAGAATTGTTGAATAAATTTGGGATGGAAGACTCAAAACCAATGAATACTCCCATGGCAACCAGATGTAAATTGAGCAAAGATGATAATTCTTCTAAGGCTAATCAAACAAAGTACAGGTTAATGATTGGAGGACTGTTGTATCTTACTCAAACTAGACCAGACATTATGCAGGCTATTGGTCTTGTTGCTAGATTTCATGTTGATCCTAGAGAATCTCATGTCATGGCAATCAAGAGGATTTTTAGATATCTAAAAGGGACAGTTGAGTATGGTATGTGGTATCCTAGAGATCATGATTTCTCTCTTCATGCATATACTGATGCAGATTGGGCATGAGATGTGGATGACCAGAAGAGTACCAATGGTGGAGCATTCTTTTTGGGGAAGAGATTGGTTTCTTGGCTAAGCAAGAAACAAGAGGCAATATCTCTATCTACAACTAAAGCAGAATATATTGCAACAATAGGTAGTTGCACTTAAGTTTTATGGATAAAGCAGATGCTAAGAGATATCAAAGTGGAGTATGAAGAACCTATCACAATCTTCTATGATAATTCAAGTGCTATAAATATATCTAAGAATCTGGTGTTGCATTCAAAGACTAAACACATATCCATCAAGTTTCACTTTTTCAGAGAGCAAGTGAACAAGAATGAAGTCAGATTGGAGTTTGTGCCTTCCAAGGAACAGATTGCAAACATCTTTACTAAACCTCTACCTAAGGACTCTTCTGAGTATCTCAGGTGGAAGTTAGGGGTTATTGCCCCTCTGGTGATGAACTAAGGTACACTGAGGTGCATCAGTCCAGTGGATATCACAGTCATATCTTATGATCTGGATTGATGGGGAGCTGCTACTAAGGGGGAGCAGCAGGTATGATTATGAAGTGTTGGAATTTCAAGTATGTATGAAAAAAAAGTGGTTGCTGATCAAAGGAGGAGCAGTAAAAGGAGAGAAGACATGTGAATGGTTGTTGCTGATAAGGGTAGTTGTGATAGTGAGGAGAAGTTCTTGTCTTGATGGTCAAAACAGTTTTTCACATCATATGTTGCCATCAATGACAAAGGGGGAGATTGTTGCAAGTATGGGCCTAACTAGTATTGTCATTGATGTCAACATACTCCTGTTGCATTAATGATAAGAATTGGATGAGCTGCGTGTTGAGGATATTGAGAAAATTAGTTTCAATCAGGAACAATGAAGATTAGTGATGACAGTAAGGTAAAAGTCTAAGATAGGTTGAGTATCAAAGGATGAGGTTTAAAGGGTTTGTAGATATGTGTCTTAACATGGTCCAGCAGAGACTTTAGAGGTCCACATGAGGATCTAAAGAAGTTGTGGCCACTCAAGTAAAACTAGTTCTGGCAGATGTTCAGTGGTGACAGAGTGTTACAGATAGGTCCGGTGAGATCTAGAATTGCATTGTCCTATTTTGTGGATTTGAGGGAGTGTTGAGGAAGTCTTTGTGGAGTGTCAAATAGATTGGTTCATGGTTTGAAGGTTTGCAAGCATCTATTCCTTTGTGACAGTAATGACAAACTATGTTCTTGAGGTTCTGGATAAAGGGGAGATGGATTTCAGTAAGTAGATGAAGTATGGATGTTCTTGGTGATTTAGGAAAGCTTATGGAGGTCTTTGGATCATGTCCAATTTGAGTTGGTGATCTGCATTGGAGTTGGATCTCGTAATTGAAGATTATCTTTCGGATGATAGTGTTCTTCTGGAGATTGGCCGACCAGATCGGTTACACATCATGCAGATGTTCTTGTTGATGTTTGCTGACTTAGATGATCATTCGTAAGTTGATGTCTTGTATAAATAAGGGATTGTGAAGTCATTTGAAATTTGTCCTTGTGGAGATGAGAGCGTGGTAGCAAGGAGGAGAGCGAAAGGCAGAGCAGAAGTATTGAGCTTCAATGGAACTAATTCAAGCATGATGAAGATGCTATTTTCCAGTTCAAGTATGTGATACTTATTCCTTTGTAGATAGTGTGTCTCTTGTAGGCAGTGGGCCTCTTGTGAGTAGTGTTCTCAGGTAGTGGGCTCTAATTGGCATGTGCCATTTTGTTCTTTCTATTCTTCTAACAAAGAATACAATCTTGGGTTAATCACCCTGTGGTTTTTCCCTTAACTGGGGTTTCCACGTAAAAATCTTGGTGTCTTATGTGTTGATGTGTTTCTGCTTTTGATTTAAGTGTATTATGTTTTGTGATTAATATACTACTAATTACTAAGACTATTTAAGTGTGTTATTCGGAGAAATTTCTGGACAACTGATTCACCCCCCTCTCAGTTGTGTGCCCTAAGTCTAACAGAATTATCACAAAAGATTGTGATAGGTTCTTCATACTCCACTTTGATATCTCTTAGCATCTAATTCATCCATAAAACTTGAGTGCAACTACCTACTGCTGCAATAAATTTTGCTTCAATTGTAGATAGAGATATTGCCTCTTGTTTCTTGCTTAGCCAAGAAACCAATCTCTTCCCCAAAAAGAATGATCCACCACTGGTACTCTTCTGGTCATCCACATCTCCTGCTAAATCCGCATCAATATATGCATGAAGAGAGAAATCATGATCTCTAGGATACCACAAACCATACTCAACTGTCCCTTTTAGATATCTAAAAATCCTCTTGATTGCCATGACATGAGATTCTCTAGGATCAACCTAAAATCTAGCAACAAGACCAACGACCTGCATAATGTTGTGTCTAGTTTGAGTAAGATACAATAGTTCTCCAATCATTGACATGTACTTTGTCTGATCAGCCTTAGGAGAGTCATCATCTTTTCTCAATTTATATCTGGTTGCAATGGGAGTATTCATTGGTTTTGAGTCTTCCATCCCAAATTTCTTCAACAATTCTTTCACATATTTGGTTTGAGAAATGAAGATTCCTTTCTTTGTTTGAGTGATTTGCAGACCCAAGAAGAAATTCATTTCACCAAGAAAGGACATCTCAAATTCATTTTTCATTTGATTTGTAAAAGTTTTACACATACTATCTCTTCCTCTAAAAATGATATCATCAACAAAAACTTCAACAATTAGAATGTTTTCATGATCAATTTTGAAATCCAAATTACTGTCGGTAGTACCTTTGCTGAAATGAATCTTCAAAAGACGCTTATCCAATCTTTCATACCAGTTTCTTGGGGCTTGCTTCAGTCCATATAGTGCTTTCTTCAACTTGCAGACCATATCATCATGATCAGATAGTTGAAATCCATCTGGTTGCTCAATGTATACTTCTTCTTCCAAGTCACCATTTAGGAAGACAGACTTGACATCCATCTAATATACCTTGAAATCCTTGAAAGCAGCAAAAGTAAGAAATAATCTGACTGCTTCAATTTTTGCCACTGGAGCAAAAGTTTCTTTAAAATCAACTCCTTCTATTTGACAGTAACCCTTGCAGACCAATCTGGCTTTATTTTTGATTACTTCACCAACTTCATTTAGTTTGTTCCAGAAGACCCATTTGGTTCCAATCACATTTTTGTTTCTAGGTCTGGGAACAAGATCCCAAGTGTGATTTTTCTCAATTTGCATCAACTCTTCCTCCATTTCTTTAGTCTAGTTTTCATCATTGCAAGCTTCATTCACTATCTTAGGTTTAATCTTTGAAATCAGACAATACCGATCTAAATTTTGAGCAAGTCTCCTTCTTGTTTGTACACCTTTGCTTTTATCACCTATGATCTGATCTTTAGAGTGATTCAATCTTACATACCTAGGTACTTTAGGAGTTACTTGCATTTCTGCTTCTTAATCAGGCTCATTCAAACTTATCTCTTCTTCCTGATTTACCAGATCAATCTAGATCTGAATCTCAGAAGAGGCTTGGGCTTCTTAAGTAAGAACACCATTCTAATCATCTTCATCATATTCATAAAATCTTGAGGGTTTTTCAATTCCTTCATCAACCTTCACATTTGTACTTTCTATCATCTTTCTCAGTCTCTTGTTATAACACTGGTTTTCTTTGCTTTGAGTAGAGTAACCCAAGAATATTTCTTCATCACTTCTAGCATCAAACTTTCCTAGATCTTCATCTCTTTTGATATAAAATTTGCTACCAAAGAATCTAAAATACCTCACAGTAGGAGTGATACCAAACCAAAGTTCATAAGGAGTCTTACCGATATTGCTTCTGATTTGAACTCGATTGAGAGTATAGACTGCAGTGCTGATAGCTTCTCTCCAATAGATCTAAGGAACATTTGCTTCCATCATCATTGTCGTAGATGCTTCTTGGATGGTCCGTTTCTTTCTCTCAAATACTCCATTCTGCTGTGGGGTCCTAGGAGCAGACAACTATCTCTTGATTCCATGTTTCTCACAGAACTCTATGAATTCACCAGATGTGAATTCTCCACCTCTATCAGACCTCGAACACTTCAATTTTAATCCAGTTTCATTCTCTACAATAGCCTTGAATATTTTGAATTTATCAAGAGCTTCTAATTTCTCTTTTAGAAAGGTTACCCACATCATCCGGGAATAGTCATCAATTAGTAGCATGAAGTATCTATCACCTTGAATACTCCTGATTCTTGCCGGACCACAAAGATCAGTATGAACTAAGTCTAATAATCTGGTAGAAGATAGTTCCTTACTTTTGAATGTGACTCTGCTCAGCTTACCCAACTGACATTCTTTGCACAAGCTATTAGAAGGTTTCACCAATTTTGGAAGATCTCTTATAGCCTGAGTATTGCTTATCTTGATGATATTATCAAAATTCACATGACACATCCTCCTATGCCACAACCAACTCTGATCAACTTGAACAAATAAGCAACTTTTACCAATACCAACCAAGTGGAAGATATTACCTTTAGTTTGAGTATCAGATGCAATCTCTATTCTAGAATTTTCAAAGATCTTGTATTTTCCATTCTTGAACCGGAGCTCATAGCCTTTTTCCACCAACTATCCAATACTGAGAAGATTGTGCTTCAAACCTTCAACATATAGTACATTACTAGTTTTGTTCCTTCCATCAAGAGAAATAGTTCCTCTACCTCTGATTCTACCAGGAGAATTATCACCAAACTTTACTACTCCTCCTTCATACCTTTCCAAATCTATGAACTTATTTTTGTCACCTATCATATGGTGAGAGCAACCACTGTCAATGACCCAATCATCCTTTTCTTCAACCTAGGCAGCCAGAGCTCTTTCGACAGTCTTATGATTGACAGATATAGAGGACATTAGATCTTCTTCCTTGATGGCAATGAACACCCATTCATTTCTAGATTTGTTTCCTATCTCTGATTCATCATCTGTTACTCTTTCATTATCATCATATTCATGTACATAGTAGTAGTTCTTTTGGAACCTTGGCTTGTTAGGATTTTGCCTTGAAAACCTTTCCAGACACCTTGAGGCAAAATGACCAATCTTATTGCAGTTAAAACACTTAAAAGGTAATTTTCCTTCATACTTACCGGATCATCTTGGCAGCCTCTTTGCAATAAGGGCTTCAAGTTGAGCAATTTCTACTTCTTCTTCTTCCAAATCTTTTCTTACTTTTTCATACCATGATAGTTTCCTTGATAAATTCTCTCTTGGATCAAGCCTTTGTTTACCTTTAATAGAGGCACTCACTTTGAATGCAGATTCAGTCTTGGGGGGGTCATCTCAAAACACTGTCATGTCAAATGCAACCAATTTTCTAGCCAATTGATCTCTTGTGATAGTTGTATGGGATCTGAATTCTTCAATGGCAGCAGCCTTGATTTTGTAAGAAGCAGGTAGGGATCTGAGAATTTTTCCAACAATCTCATTTTCATCCAGGACTCCACCAGCATTTCTAATTCCACAAACAATCTCATTTACTCTTGGTATAAAAGTGGTAATATTTTCATCATCTCTCATCTTCAGATTTTCAAATTTCCCTTTTAGACTTTGTAACCTTGCACATTTAACATACTTGTCTCCTTCATGTAAAAGCTCCCATTTTTACCCAATCTCAATAGTACTTGGTAGGTCAATAACATTTGAGAGCTCTGAATCAGATAATGTGCTTAGAAGAGCCTCTATAGTCTGCAGATTATTTTCAGCATTTGTGATTTCATTTAGGGTTTTTGGACCACCCTGTGGAGGTACATACTGTGTTGTAGCCATGGTCCAATACGCCATTCCCATACATTGCAAGTGACACTTCATGTGACCTTTCCAAAGATTAAAATTGGTTCCATCAAACTTCGGACTATCCTTCTTGTAAGATGACATCCTGGATCTCCTCAAGCAGTTAAGCTCCTTTTAGAGGAACTTGGCTCTCATACCAATTGTTAGACTTAGGGCACACAACTGAGAGGGGGGTGAATCAGTTGTCCAATACTTTCTCCCAATTACACACTTAAATCCTCTTAGTGATTAGCAGTATTTTAATCATTAAACATAATGCACTTAAATCAAAAGCATAAACACATCAACACATAAGACACCAAGATTTTGACATGGAAAACCTGGTTAAGGGAAAAACCACAGTGTGACTAACCCAAGATTGTATTCTCTGTTAGAAGAATAGAAAGAACAAAATGGCACATGCCAATTAAGGCTCACTGCCTGAGCACACTGCTCACAAGAGGCCTACTACCTACAAGAGACATACTATCTACAAAAGAATAAGTATCACATACTTGAACTGGAAAATAGCATCTTCATGATGCTTGAATCAGTTCTATTGAAGCCCAATACTTCTTCTCTGCCTTTCACTCTTCTCCTCACTACCACACTCTCATCACCATAAGGACACCTTTGAAATGACTTCAAAATCCCTTGTTTATATAAGACATCAACTTAGGAATAATCATCTAAGTCAGCAAACATCTACCAGAACATCTGCAGGATGTAAGACTCATTCGGTTGGCTAGTCTCAGGAAGAACACCATCATATGGAAGTTATTGCTCAATTGCGAGCTCCAACTTAAATGTGGACCACAAACATGAACTTGACATGATACAAAGACTTCCACAAGCTTTCCTGAATCACCAAGAACATCCACACTTCATCTACTTATTGAAATCCTTCTCTCCTTCATCCAGAAACTCAAGAACACAATATGTCATCACTGTCATAAAGGAATAGATGCTTACGGACCTTAAAACCACAAACCAATCAATTTGACACTCCACAAAGACTTTCTTAACACTCCTTAAAATCCACAGAATAGGATAATGCATTTTTGGATCTCACCAGACCTATCTATATCACTCTATCACCATTGAGCACCTACCAGAACTAGTTTTACTTGAACGGCCATAACTTATTCAAATCTTCATGTGGACCTTTGAAATATTTATTAGATTGCCTTAAGACACATATCTACAAACCCTTTAAACTGCATCCTCTGATCCTCATCTTATCTTAGACTTTTACCTTACTGTCTTCACTATTCTTCACTGTTCCTAATTAAGTCTTTCTCAATATCCTCAATACACAGCTCATCCAATCCTTATCATTAATGCAACAAGAGTATGTTGACATTAATGACAACACCGGTTAGGCCCATACTTGTAATAGAACAATGACGGAAGAACATTTCAGTGGGCCCAAGAACCGATGGGGTGGAACCTAAGAATTATGCAAGATGAAAACACAGTAGTCAAGATCAGATATGGGAGCTTGAAGAAGTTGATCAATGTTGCTCCAATGATTGCCTCCAATAGAAAGGGTATATACAATGTATATTTTACCACATGATAGAAATAGAGGTTATAGAAGACAAAGAGACCAAGTCAATCAAGTCAGGGACGATGCAGCAGCCCCGTGAAGGTAAGGAAAAATCAGAATAGGCAAAAAAAATTATAAATTTTAAAAATAAAAATAAAAAATAGGTCATACGACATACAAATAGACTATATGACATATGGATAAGTCATACACCATACCACCCACATCGTCGTCTTGCAATATAAAACAAAAACAAAAACAAACCAGCCATTTCATTTTTTCACTCTTGCTCTACTCACTCAAAAAAAAAAAACGTCATTTTGTTGACACAAGAAAATGCCATACATCAGCTGTACAAGGAAGGAGAAAAATGAAGAAAGCTATACATAGGATTTCAGGGATTGCATAAGGCCGTCAATGAGGTTGCCATATAGTAGATTATTGTTGCTATGAAGATTATTGAGTGCGGTGAAAAAAATGGACAAGGGAAAGAAGATTGCATCCTATAGAGCAAAGATTGCATTAGAGGAGAAGAAAAAACCAAGTGCTAATATGGGAATGAAGGCCATCACCTCAAAAAGCTTGATGGGAAATGAGTGCAAGTAATGGTGGAAAAATGCACCTGAAAATAATGTGTTGAAGATGGCATTATAACATGCCCACGTTGACAAAGCAATGCTGATGCCTTACTTCAATGCCACGAAGTTTGAGCCATACTTGAAGGCCATGGTGGACAACTTTTGCAAGCACTCCAACAAGTCCATTGTTGAGTATCGAGGCCATGCAATCATAGTATCATTCTGGCCACAAGATTTCACCAGAGTGATGGGAGTTCTAGCCATCGACACGAGCGTGGTGAAACCGGGCCGAATGACACAGCAGCACAAAGAGACCCTAAAGCAGAGGGTATGTCGAAGTGACCTCATAGACAAAGAAAAAGATACTATCTAGAATTCAGGTAATCAGGGTTTGATAAAAGATTTATTACCAAATGAAGAATGGAAATGTATCATGGACGTAATGAAATGTAGACTGACAGGTTCCAATAGGGCATCAGACATCATCCTGTGGAAGGTCAACTATATGATTGGAGTGAGTTTTGGCAAGGTTTACAATTGGACGATGTATTTAATGGAGAGGATTAGGGAATTTTTATCTCAACGACACAAGGTATTTTACATGACACAGCATGCCATTGCCCTCTTTCTTGATGTTGTCCATACCTAGGTTCCAGCTGACAAATGGGGTGGGCTGCAACTAATATCATAGATAAAGCTAGGGTCGCCTACAACCTTCTACTGGAAAGGCCTTGATACATTCCATGGGGAAGAGGAAAAGGAAGCAAACAGAAACATCCATGGAAAATGAAGAAGAGGAAGAAGAGGAAGAAGAAGAAGAAGAAGAGGAAGAGGAAGAGGAAGAGGAAGAAGAGGAAGACAGGGGGCAATCACCAATAGTAGAAAGTGATTCATCCATAGATGAAATACCTACACGAAGAATGACATGGAGTATGGTAACAGAGGCCACCAAGAAGGATGCTGAGGAGAAGGAAACTATAGCAGCAGCAAAAGTGGGACAGCCCATGGAGATAGAGAAAACAACAACAAAAGGGGGCAACCTAAAGGAGTTTTGGTACTTCCAATACTCAAATTAGGATCATTCACATTATCGGCACCCTCACATAGTATGGAGGCATAGGGCACAACCACAATCCCAGTCAGGATAAGATTGTCAGCAGGAGCCACACCATCACTGGCTACACCATTGGTGACAACCAACACAGTTAGCTTGACCTCACCAATGGAGTCCTCCACAATAGGGGGATTGGTCACATCTCAGGTAGAGCTACCATCAGCATCAGTAGGAGCTCCCTAGGACAAAATAGATAGTTGGTTAAGTAACATTGGCCTAATAGTCGACATGCCTGAAGTACCCTTGCTGAGCCCACTACACATGGTGGCAGAGGGTCAAGAGGAGGGGAACACACCAAGGCGGACAAAGAGTGTAGAGCAGCTTAGCGTTACTGGCCAGATCACTCAGTAGAGAATTCTACCATAGCTAGTACTAGCTACACAAGAGGTAGGGGGACATTCCTAGGGGTCTCCCATGGACATTATGATCTCCCTAGTGACCACTCCAGTGGCCACTCCACCAGAGGAGGAGGAGGAGAGATTTCCAGAGGGGTTGACCCTCACACTTTCTAGACCTGACCCCTCAGACCCAATAGGTACCATTTAGAGGTACATGGAGGACTTAGAGAACATGGTAGATTACATGGGGGAGATAGCTAAGATCTCCAAATAGCTTAGATTGGGAAGATCACAAGTAGTGACCCAAGAGGCAAGGAGAATCAGGAACTTTGTACAACAGGGCTATGAGGAGGAGTTTTCTTGGCATTTCACAACAAGAGAATGGCCAGAGGTGGACACCAGAGATATGCATGACCGATGGAGAGGGTCATAGCCAGTGGTAGGGGGAAGAGACATAGAGGTCATAGAGTCCCTGTTTACAATAGAGAAGGCATATAGACAAGTATTCTATGAGATGAAGAAAAAGGATGTGATGTTGGAGAAAAAGGAGAAGGAGAGTGAGGCAGCCCTACAAATGAAGAAGAAAGAATTGGCTAAGCATATTCAAAGATCTCACAAGTAGTTAGCACAACAGACAAAGGCCACTGAAGCAGAGAAGGCCAAAACATCAGGTTTAGAGGCCAAGTTGATGGAGATGGAGGTCAAGATGAAGGACATGGGAGTACGAATTGAGGCAAAGGAGGCAAAAGTGGTGAAGGCCAAAGCACAAGTAATGGAAGCAGGTCATATGGTGAAGGTAGCAAGAGAGTGAGTGCTAGTGGCCCAACACCAACTGTGACAAAGGACCGAGGAAGGAAGGAAGCTACAATCACAACAGCAATCAGTCACCCCAACCTCGTTAGTACACCTAGGGACGTCTTCCCAACCTCCCCACTCTCAGTAGGATGTTTGTGAGTTTTGTCATAATTTTGTCATTTTGATGTGAATGTCGTCTGGAAGATGACCAATTTTGAGGGGGGGATAGATGTAGACAGCAAATTAGTTTAAGTAAATAAATGATGTAATTAGTTGTCAGTACCAACCGATAGGTTGGGTAGTTTGGAGTTGGTACCAATGGTTGGCATCACAACCAACCTTGGCCATGAGTATTTAAAGTGTCAATGCATTGTAGTCAGAAGGTGTGTGTACTTTGATGATAGTTGATGCATGGAGATATTGAAGTTATGATACATGTTGTTGTCATGAACATGGTAATGTTTTCTATGAATCAATGAATGAATACAATGGTCCATCCTGATTAATTTTGTTCTGTTCATGTAATGTACTATACTACTACTTCATTATTTATGTTTACTTCATATTCTGTAAAACACACCATATTGTGGTAAACACTTGCCAATATGAATCTTTTGGTAACTCCATGAGTCTTGAGATTAAACTAACCCCATACATGATATCTAGTCTTGTAGCTATAAGATACATCAAGCTTCCAATTAGTCTTTTCAATGTCTTCTTTGCTAATTTGAGTCCCTGTAGCAATAGGTGTAGGTGTTGAATTACAATTCAACATTTTAAACCTTCTTAACACATCCTTTGCATATTTAGTTTAACAAATAAAAACTCTTTTATTAGATTAAACAAATTCAATGCCCAAAAAATACTTCATTAATCCCAAATTTGTCATCTCAAATTCTTTCTTCATTGCTGATTTAAATGTACCCACTAACAAATTTCTAGTGAAAATTAAATCATCAACACATAAACACATAATTAAAATTTGATCTTCTTTGTTGATTTTTGTGTATAATGTGGGCTCATCACTACTTCTGTTGAATCCATTTTTTGTCATGTATGAATCAATCCTACTATACCATGCTTTTGGTGCTTGCTTGAGAGGTGATCTTGAGACCATAGAGGGCCTTCTTTAATCTATAGACTTTGTCTTCATGTCAATGCACTTCATAACCTTGTGGTTGTTTCACATACACTTCTTCATCTAGGAAACCATTCAAGAAAGTTGATTTGACATCTATTTCATATATTTTCCAATTATTTTGAGAATCCATTACTAAAACCATTCTAATAGTATCAAGTCTAACAACTGAAGAAAATATTTCATTATAATCAATTCCATGTTGTTGTGCAAGACCTTTTGCTACTAACCTTGCCTTGTCCTTTTCAATCTTACCTTCTGCATTAAATTTGGTCTTATAGACCCATTTGACTCTATATAATCCTTTCCTTCAGGTAGGTCAGTAAGCTCCCATGTTTGACTTCTCTCAATAGAATCCATCACTTCATCCATAGCTTTTATCCAATGTTCCTCCTTAACTACTTGAAAATACACAGGATCATGAGAGAAAAAGATAAAATTTGAACATAAATCAAAATTTTCTTCTCCTTGATCATAAACCTCATTCAAACATCTCATTTTCTTACCTTTATATTTTTATCTTAATGTGGCAAGAGTAGGATCCAATACATCACTTGTGAATTTGGAGTAGGATGACATGCATGACCATATGATTCACCTTCTACTAAGTTCCTTGGTGTTCTTGTTGGAGTGATTGTTCCTTCTTGTAGATTTGATTGATCTCCTTGAAATTTTTTCCCTCCAGGTTCCTCTATATTCTAAGGTATTGGTGCTCCAATTGTGATTGTTTTATCAATGCTTCCATCCCATGCTTCTTCTTCCTTAAATTCTACATCTCTACTAAAAATCACTATCTTTGAAATAGGGTTATACAACTTATAAGATTTTGATTCTTCACTATACCCAATAAAAATGCATTTCTCACCTCTATCATCAAGCTTTCTTTTCAATTCAAATGGTACAAGAGAATATGCAATAAAACCGAAGATTCTAAAATGATATACACTATGTTTCTTACCACTCCAATCTTCTTGTGGAATTCGGTCCTTGACACTCATTCTTGGGCTTCTATTCAGAATATATACAACACATGCTACTGCCTCTATCCAATATTCATTTGACAAATGATTGGCCTTCAACATACATCTAAACATCTCCATGATTGTTATGTTCTTCATTTCTGCTACACCATTCTTCTGTGTTGTGTACCTTGTAGTCAATTGCCTTTTAATGCCATGATATCTACAAAAATATTGAAATTCATTAGACATATATTCACCTCCTCTATCTGATCTAAGTACCTTGTGTATACACCTAAAAATGGCTAAGTCAAATTAAATAAATATTTTAATATTTATTTTAAATTTTCATTCTCCTATCAATTAAATAAATACTCTAATTTATTTAAATGATTCACATTCCTCCAGTAATTAAATAAAAAATCAATTTATTTAATTAATATTCCCTAATTCTTCTAATGTCTCACATAATTAAATAATTCTAAATTATTTAATTAATCCTACAGTCCTCTATCCTAACTCCAAATTCCATAAATCCACATCACGTTTCCACCTCACCTTTCCACCTTGATCTTGTTACACATGTAATTAAATATTTTAATATTTAATTAGCTAATATACCCTCACCCACATGCCTTATTTCTCCTCTAGTTAGATTAGTTAACTCATCAATCAAAACAACTAACTAATTACTCAATTGAGTTCACTGGTCAATCTATTTTATTGACTCTCCAATCAACCCAATTAACTGATCAATCATCTTAGTTAACCCTTCAATCTATTCTATTAACTCCCATAAACTCATGAAGAAGGCTTGGACACTTATCCTCTTTTGATTCGTGCACATTCTCTCAAGTCTTCGCAACCGTATACCTCACAAGTAATTCCTCCAGTCATGGATCTATTGACACTTGACGTCTTCACACCCATTTGTATACACTCAAGTATTCATAAACTTACTCTGCAGGAATCATTACAGAGTGCCTTTGGCAAAGTTATCATTGCATTTGCATTATCAACCCATTATCATCACAATGTTTTCATTATCAATCACCCATCTCCATTATAGTTGCATTGTAGTTTAGTCTCCATTGCAAATTCCATATCACAGCCATTCCACTCTTGTCATCTTCAACAACAAGGAAGTGCACACTTCTAAGAGCTCCATTACAATCAAGATTAAGAGGAGATAGGTGAACAATGGAAGCATATAGGTAAAATGGTCTTGAAGGTATAATCTTTGATTATATGTATTTACATCACTTTCCATTGAGTTATTGGATGATTAGTTGTTTTAGACTATTGTTCACATTTTTTGATAACATTTCTAGTGCCCACCATCGGGCCTTGCCCTATTTTTAACTTTAATTTGAGTGTTTTGTGAAGGTTCTCTCACGACAGGTCATTCCTATGCATACAACTTCCATTTTTGTGCATTCAACACTTTCTGCACCGCATCTAATCTTTCTATGCATCTGACTTGTTTTTCTATGCATCTAACACATTACTTTGCACTTTTGATCTTCTTGCGTAAATACCATGCAGTCCTGTGCATTTAATCATTATTGTTACACTTTTTGTAAGTCTGCGCATATGACTCGTAGTATTGCACATATGACCTATAGATCTACACATATAGATTTGTCAAAGAAAGTTGTAATGTTTTTATTAGATCTTTCTTACTAACTCTTATTTCTAGGTTTTAGAAGCTGGACTTAGTCATTTTAGCTGCATTATTAAGCCACATAGAACTAATTAGGAGAGGGTAACTTAATATTTTCATACGAATCGTCACATAGACATAACTAGGAGGAAAGTAAATCATTTTGTTGCATTACAACTTGCATCTAGTCCCAACCTAGGGGTTAAAAACTGAACAATTGTTTTATGTTTTTACTATTTAGCACTACAATCTATCACATAGCTTAATAGGGGAAAGTAACACTTGTTTATTTCTTCAAGCAACAATCTATGCCTAGATTTGTTAGAAGGCTAAAATAAACAATCTTTTCCAAGTTATTGCTATCTTGTTACAAATTTTTGTGCTTGGTAGAGTTAACACATTTAGTTATTTTTCTTTTAACTAGGGAGATAAAGAACCAGTGTTCTCTATGTTTTTAGAATGATAATAGGCCTATGCTCTTCCCTTTCTTGCATGACCAGAATGCCAAACTTATCATTTTGCATGTTTAACCTTTAGAGAGGCCTACCCTTGGAATTCCTTCCTTCCAAGTGGGACAACCTTAAGTGATAATGGGCTAAAGCTAAACCACCTCTAAGTCACTATAAATAAATTGTGTTTGTGATGAAAGTTGCAAGCAACTGGTGCTATTGTGTTACACTAACCAATGTTTCCCCCAAAACCCTATGGAACATAACCTCTGCAGGCTGGGAAGCCTCCTTATTGGAGTGAATGGCCACATGTGTAACCACCCAAATGGATTCCTTGACCAAAATCCTTTTGTTCTAGTAAGCCAAAATCCCCTATTTGGTGACACAGGAGGAGGAACCTCTAGAGCTGTCCAATGTCATACACTCATTTAGTGTAGAGACAAAAAAGTTCAACTCTTCGGAGGAACTGTAACTTGGTATTCATGAGAAATGAGTGCTGTGGAGGGGAGCTAGTGCTACCAAGTTATTAGTTCTCCACCTTTATACAAATGGCTGGTGTAAAAATCAAGTTGGAACTCATCAAATACTATCTTTACCAACCTTAGGATTGTGCTTGTTTTTGAAAAAAAAATTATTAAAACAACATGAAAATCTTCTTGTTTGACGTGTTTTCTTGCAACTAATTGATGCAAATCATTAGCAAAAATACAAGACTTGCTTGAAGAAACATTTTGAAAACAAGCCAAGATTGAGAAAATTAAAACAAAAAAACCAACACTACCTGTAGTTTTGCATATTTACAACATTCCACTGCACATATGATAATTTCTACTGTGCATTTAATCCTAGTGCGCAATTGACCCATTCTACTATGCATTTGAGACATTCTATTGTGCATAAAATACTTATGCGCATTTGAAGCACAGAGAGGTGCATGCAAACCACAGTGTTGTACATTCAAAAAATTAGATCATTCCAACCAAACCTACGCATTTGACCTACATAGCTGCGCATTTGATCATTTTTCCTACACATTTGAAGCTGCGCATGCAAAATAGAGAGCTATTCCGTACACTTTTGAGAAAAATTAAAACTAGTTGTAGGTTCCCATTATTGCATATACCTTGTTTATGATCTCAGGAAAACCTTACAAATCCATTTCATATCCTTTTTTTTCAAAAAACATTTCCATTTGCCATACCATCTAAAGCAAAAACAACAAAGAAAACCAAGTTTTCTACTAAGGTGTCATTAAAATCTTCCAAAACTCAAAACAAA
Source organism: Cunninghamia lanceolata (assembly GCA_027924645.1). Lineage (NCBI taxonomy): Eukaryota > Viridiplantae > Streptophyta > Pinopsida > Cupressales > Cupressaceae > Cunninghamia > Cunninghamia lanceolata. The sequence goes on from BSBN01000078.1 coordinate 23,551,402, forward strand.
AATCTAGTTGGTTTCATAATAGGATATACCATCCTTCATCTCAGAACTACACTAGTGTAATCTTGATAGAAGCAGTCCATATCAATTGTGGTGATTAACTCTCCCTACTTTGACTATCTTTTACCTCAAGAGCACAATTTGTTTGAACAAACAATAGATCAAAATTTGAACCTTAGGAAAAATCTTGTCATCTCAAACACACCAAAAATGTCCATTCATAAGCATTTTCATCCAACATTCACCCCATGAAATGGTTTTTATGGTTACAACTAGATCAAAATCCAAAGAAAAAAAAGATATGGACCCTTTGAGCAAAGACATACCATCTCCATCTCACAATGATGGAGAGGAAGAAATCTCGTATGAGGAAGTAATTGGTGCTTCACAAGACTCCAAATTTCAAAAAATAATGGACAAGGTCCTAAACATGGACCCTCAAAAGTATTTCCTTATGCTAGCATAGCAAGGGGCCAAACATTAGTCAAATTTTGACACCTCAACCTTAAAATACACCACCTCTACAAACGACATGTAAATTACCAAGATCACACAAGAGGTTCCCAAAATAGACAAGACTAAGGATACCATAAACCCTCTAGACTTATTGACTCAACAAATCCAAGTCTTGCAGCAACAACTCTTAGACATTCAAACCAGAGCGTCCTCAAAGCACTACTCTCTAGAGAATATTTCACCATATCCTTTTGACAAAGGCTTGATCATGATACCTTTCCCCTCAAAATTTGAGGTACCAAAATTTGACAAATATCGAGGAAAGGGTGATCCAAGAGACCACATTAGATAATTTAGTGTAGCATGTCTTAAAGTCGCCCACAATGACACCTTTCTCATGTGACTATTCCCAAGGAGCTTGGGAGGACAAACTATGGAATGGTTCTCTCGCCTACCTCCCGGCATCCAAACTTTCAATGAGCTAGTGGATAAGTTTGTCACTCATTTCTTCTATAACATTGAGCATGAAATCTTAATGTTAGATCTTTGTAACACAAAACAAAAGGGTGGAGAATCCTTCACCGCTTTCTTACAAAGATGGAGACAACTAGCCATCAAATGTCCATATCATATACCAGAAAAACAAATGCTTGAGATGTTTGTACACAACCTAAATGTTGAACTTAGCTACCAAATACAAATCTAATGTCCTACTTCATTTAGTAAGGTCATTGAAATGGGGTTACTCATTGAAAAAGCTTTGATAGCCAAAGGACAAGTCAAAATCTACAAGGTAACCCCTAGCTCCAACCATAACATGGACAAACTAAGGTTTTGGACCAAGAATAAAAACATTGACAATGATGGTGTTGTGGATCCAAAACAACCAATCTTCAACTTCTCCAATCCACAAAACAACACACCGCAAAACAAGCCCCAAAACAATGCATCATGACCCACTACCTTTCCTCATTGATGAAAATTCACACCTTTGGGAGAATCACTGGAATTAGCCCTATGGAAGCTCATATCAAACAATGTCATAACACTTCCAATGACACATGATTACAAACCTAAATTCAAACCTCCTTGGTGGAAAGACTCATACTTTTGTGCATATCATCAGAGGAAAGGACATAAGACCAATGATTGCCAAAGCCTCAAAAACTTACTTCAAGATTTGGTATCAAAAAGTGGTCAAAGTTAAGGGACAAGGATCCAATGAGGACCATTTGGCATACTAGAATCGACTCCCCAACTATGAAGTGGGAGGTTCTTCAAACCAAAACAATAAGAGGGATAACAACGCAAACTATATGAATGTGTCTCATGATTATGTTGTTAACCACATTTCTGAAAGTGATGCACATATCAATGTCATCACTATAAACAAAAACTCTAATTATAACGTGACCACTCATAGTGGAAAAGTTACTCTTCAAGGGGCTCCACCCAAAACTCCATCCACGTCTAACCAATACAATGTCCTGGATCAACTTCACAAGATACTCGCACACATTTATATTCTGGAACTCTTACATCTATCCTCCTCCCATAAATCCATACTCAAACAATCTCTTTCAGATGCCATCGTCCCAACCAACCTTTCCAAAAAGTAGTTTCAGGCCATGGTGGGTCATATTACCACACCTAATTTCCTATCATTCAATAAAAAGGATGACATGTCAATTACCCAACTAGATAATGCATCTCTCCACATTAAAGAATTTATCCACAAGCATAAAATAAAAAGGGTTCTAATCAATGGAGGAATGGGTTTAAATATTTGCACCTTAAATCTAATCCTTGCATTGGGGTTTTTGGAGAATTCTATCGATCCTAAAAAGAAAATGACCATCAAAGCCTACGATGAAGAGGAAAGAACTTCAAAGGGAATCATTGTTTTTCCTATCAAAGTGGGACTTGTAGTAAAAGATGTGGTGTGTCAAGTGCTTGACATGGAGCTTGCATATAATATTCTCCTAGGAAGACCTTAGATAAACATAATGAAGGCAGTGCCATCAACTTATCACCAATGTATCAAGTTCCCCCATGATGGCCAAGAGATCACCATCTAAGGTGATCGCAATCCATTTCAATATTGCAACTCCATACAATCTAAACCTGATGTTGTAATTCCCAATAACTATGCCTTTGCTTCATCCTCATCCCGTGTTGACCCAACTTCACTCCCTTCTACATCCAAGGCCCCCGAAATCAACCTCAAGCTCAAAGACAAGGGTGTCAGTGAATATACAATCGCACAATCCTTTTGCTTAGAACAACTACCTATATCCCCCAAATCCTATGGAAAGCCATCAATAAGAAAAACCAAGGCATTAGAGACTACTAAATGTCTGTTTGTAAAATGGGGAAGCCTCGAAGATGAGAGTGATGAAAAGGATATCTTGCAGTCGCTATACAAGGATGAAGGTAGTCCAACCAACTCACATGAACTACAAGGCCAAATTCAAACTGAACAGTATGGTCAAGGATTCTCTATCTTGAAAAGAATGGGGTTTGAAGGCTATGGTCCCTTGGGATTCAGAAAAGATGGTATCATTGAGCCTATCCAACCTCCTTCATTAATAGCCTGAGACACTACAGGGCTAGATTACACTATCAAAGCAAAGACCAAGGAAAAAGACAAGAAAAAAGGTAAACAACCAAAAACATTTGCTACTAACCTAGTAGAGCAGATTCACCAACTACAAGGATGGAGTGAGACAGACTCCAATCAGTATGAATGGGATAGTCTCTCTGAGCTATCTTGTGATGAAAAAGATGTTGATGTGGTCCATGAGTATGACCCTACCCATGCAACTCGTGAGAGACAAAGTTCAATGTCTAGACCTCTAGAGTCTGATCTACATATTAATGATAGTGAGATTCGTGAGGAAAGAATAATACCACACTTAATAGATCAACTTGTGGAGAGTACCATCGTAGGCATTATCAATGCTTATAATAATCACCTTAGCTCCTCCATCTTGACCATAAATACCCACAAACTAGACCAATCCAATGACCTATTACCACTATTGCATCTAGAACTCATAGATTGGGACTTGCAATACTCTACCCTTGAGTTAGATACCTTTCAGAACGATGAAGCCATCATTGATTTTATAGAACTTAGAGACCATATACCTGCAAGGGATCACATAGCTGGATATGCCATAGAACTCAATGATAGGGCTTATTTTGGAGAGAATGCCAAGCCTTTTAGTCTCAAAAATGTAAAAATGAAACATAGATCTAATGGTGAAAACCACTCTGCAGTAGTGTTAGATCATGAAAATAGTAAAAATATAAAAGACGTATCCAACAGTGAAAATCTCTTTGAGGCACTGAAGGATGAAAGGGTTTACCCTCTACCCAATCTAATACATCAGGAGAGATCCTCAATCTTGATAGAACCAATAGAACAAATCAACGTTGGCATAGGTGAAAATCCAAGGATGATTCATATGGCACAATCTTTAACTGCACAAGAGAAGCTAGAGTTCTCAGAATTATTCAAAAAAAATCAACTTTTCTTGGTCATACATAGATATGCCGGGTCTAGATCCAAACCTTATAATTCATCACTTATCACTAGCTCCAGTAGCTAAGCCAGTTAAATAAAAACTTAGGAAGATGCACCCGCATATCGTACTCATGGTAAAAGAAGAACTCAAGAAGCTGCTAGATGTTGGGTTCATCAAACCAATAGACTATCTAGAGTGGATTTCAAATATAGTGCCTATCGCCAAACCAGATGGAAGATTTTGACTGTGTAACGACTTCAAGAATCTGAACAAGGCTTGCCCCAAAGACAACTTCCCTCGGCCTAACATCGACATCATTGTAGATCTTATAGCAAGACACACCATGTTGTCTTTACTGGATGGATTCTTTAGATATAACCAAATCAAGATAGCACCAAAGGATCAACATAAAACAATATTCACATATCCATGGGGTACATATTGTTGGTGCATCATGCCATTCAGGCTAAAGAATGCGGGGGAAACATATCAGTGGGCAATGACAACAATCTTTCATGACATGATGCACACCATCATGGAAGATTATGTAGATGACATCCTCACCAAATCAAAAACTAGAGAAGGGCATCTCCAAGTTCTGGGCAAGATCTTCACAAGACTAGAGCAATTTAATATGTGGTTAAATCCCAAAAAGTGTGTTTTCGGAGTCACGTCTAGTAAACTCCTTGGATATATCATATCAGCTAATGGAATAGAGGTGGACCTAGCCAAGGTCAAAGCAATCATGGAAATATTGACACCTAAGAATCTGAGTCAATTGTGCTCTCTATAAGGCAAGTTGCAATCCATCAGAAGGTTCATCTCTCAGCTGGCAGATAAGTGTCACCCATTCATGCATCTCCTACACAAAAACATTCCATTCAAATGGGATGACATGTGTGAGCAAGCATTTCAACATCTAAAGGAGTATTTGATGAACCCACCTGTCTTAATGCCCCCATTTTAGAGCAAGCCATTGTTACTTTACATTTCAGCCACACCAACAGCTCTTGGGGCTCTGCCAGCACAATAGAACCATGAAGGAAAAGAGAAAGCAATCTACTACATTAGATGAACACTAGTAGGTATGAGCTACAATATACACCAATTGAAAGAGCATGTCTCACTGTGGTCTTTGCTTCACAAAAATAGAGACATTACATGCTATCACATTCCATCAAGCTAGTAGCTAAGATCAATCCATTGAAATATTTGCTCAACAAAGCTACCCTAACAAGTAGAATATCAAAATGGGTAATGATACTCAGTGAATTTGACATCAAGTATGTAGATAGATGATCAATAAAGGGGCAAGTGATTGTAGATTAGCTGGCAGATGCTCCTTTAATGGATGACAACCCATTAAGTTTTGAATTTCTAGATGATTCTATCTTTCACATCACAACAACAACCTGGAAACTCTACTTTGACAGATCATATACTCAAAATGGGTCTAGGGCAGGTATCTTGTTGATCACACCTAATAGAGAGACCATTCCCAAGTCATACAGACTACTCTTTCCGTGCACTAACAATGTGGCGGAATATGAAGCCCTAGTCATTGGTATCAAGCTGGCAGTAGAATGGAAAATCATGAAACTTCATGTGTATGGCAACTCGCAACTTGTCATCAACCAAGTGAACGATGACTATAAAACAAAGGATGAGAAGTTAATACCATACAAATGTATGGTAGATGACTTCAAAGACTACTTTGTCATGTTCTCTTTTGAGCAGATACCAAGGTTGGAGAACAAATCAGCAGACGCCATGGCAACAATTACATCTCTCCTTGATATCCCAGAAAACCAATCACGTTATGAGTTCTTGGTAGAGCCAGTCTCCCATCTTGCATACGACACCCCTGAATCCCACATCATTTCCCATATCATAGGATCTGATTCTCCCCTATACAGAAAAGTATTTGCCTATCTAAAATAGAATACCCTACCTCTTGATCTATCAAGTAACCAAAAGTGAACCTTCATCTGCCAAGCATCCCATTATACAATAATCGCCAACACCCTGTATCAACGAGGACTCGATGGTATTCTCCTGAGATGTCTCGATAGTGAGTAATATCAAATAGTCCTAAGTGAAATTCATGATGGTATATACAGGACCCACTCTAGTGGTCCTACCTTAGCTAAGAAACTCATACATATGGGATACTATTGGCCCACTATGGAAAAAGACTCCTACCATTTTGTAAAGAGGTGCAAGAAATGCCAAATCCGTGGGAATCTAATACATGCACAAGCACAAGAACTATAGCCTTTAATGACTCCTTGGCCTTTCTATCAATGGGGACTTGACTTAGTGGGCAAGATACACCCTCCATCATCCAGCAGCCATAAATTCATAATCACCGCCACTGAGTACTTTACGAAGTCGATTGAAGTTGTACACCTCACCAATGTCACAGGAAAACAAATTGCCTCTTGTTGTGATGTTCACAACACGCCCCATTTTGCTCCTCAGCAAAATGAGGACCCCTGCTATTGCTTTGCTTTTTTGCTTCTGCTTGTGTTTGTTCTGTCTGGTGGTAAAGGGAAAAGAGAGTCAGATTTGCAAACCTTGTTAAAAATATAGAAAATTGCATTTTCAGTACCATTGCATAATATGGTTGGATTCCTTGTGAAAAATGAGCCAGGGTTGCTTTTTGAACCATCTTAAAATTCATCATATTTTGCAAGTTATAATCATTTAGGTAAAATGTACTATCAGGTTTTGCATAATAAACAGTCAGTTGTTTGCCCTTTTTCTTGTTGGCATTCGTTTTAAATTTCAAAAAATTTCATACTTAGTGGTTCCGGGTCGTGGGCAATTTTGTCTGGGTTCCACTCTGTATCTTGCATTTAACTGTCTGTTTGAAGAAAAATACATCTAACACTTTGCTCGCCATTATTTATTCATTGAAGTGTTTTTTCGCAGGTTTGAACCTGCGCATTGAACCTTGGTTCGATGGTTCAAAGTTTAGGGTTCAGGTTCAACACAAGGGCTATCGGTATAACAGTTGCCATCAGTGGGGCTTTGGAGTGTTCCACCGAAGTGGAATCTCTCGCCAATAAAGCATAAACGAAAGGGAGATCGGCAGGAGTCATGCCAATAGTGGCAGGGTTCAAAGTTCGGGGTTCAAAGTCTTTTTTTTTCTCTCTTCTAACAAAATCATGTTAATACGGTTGCTCTGCATAAAGGATATATCATTGAACCACACGATTGAACCAGCGTATTGAACCTCTTTTTGGTTCAATGGTTCAATGAACGGAGTAGGCTTCAGCGAGACTGTCGCCGATGGTATGCCATCGGCATAACATTAACTATCGGAGTATTGTTTTTGACTTTCACTGATGGGCGAAGTCACGCACATAAATGAAAGGGGACTTGGCCAGATATAAAACAAATGCCATCGGCATAACATAGAGCATCGGCTGAGTTTGAATTCATCGTGCCGAAGGGTATGGTCTCGCTGATAGCCAAGGGCTATCGGTATAGTGGTAGTCATCGGCCAAGTTTTTCTGGCCTTCACCGATATAAGAGGCTCTCGCCGATAGAGCATGGGGGGGCGATATCGGCAGCACTTACGCCGATAAAGGCCATCGACTGAGGTAATGCCATTGGAAGGAGTTTGTGAGTCACCGATGGGCGATCTCACGCCGATGGAGAACAATGAAAGAGCATTGGTATAAGGTAAGTCATTGGCGGAAGAAGTTTAGTGCCCGTCGATGGTATAATCTCTCTCCGATGGGAGGTCATTAGCCAAGCAATATAGATTGGTGCGAGCGTTTGGACCTTTGCCGATGGGCAAGGTCAGGGTGATGGAAGTAAGGTGGATGATATGAAGGGTTATCGGTAAGAGTCTCACCGACGAATGACATCGATGAAATAGTGAAAATCGGCGAAGAAATTTCTGAGTTCGCCGATGGCGATTCTCATGCCGATAAAAAAGAAATACAAGCCGAAGGGCCGTCAACCAAACAATAGTGATCGGCGAAGGAATTTTGGAGCTCGCTGATAAGTAGGCCTCACGCCGATGAGGGCGATGAGCAGGTAAGCTAGGCCATCGATGAAACAAGAGGCATCGGCGAAAGAAATAAGGAGCTTGCTGATAGGCGAATCTCTCGCTGATGGAACAAAGCAAAGGGGGCCATCGGCCTAACGATGAGGATCGGCGAAGAGGATTTAGAGTTCGCCGATGGTGAACCTCTCACCGATGGAGAGCAAGGAAGAAATAATGAAGCGATGGAAGAGAATGATCAGCGAAAGAATTTTCAGGCTCGCCGATAGTATAAACTTATGCCGATGGAAAGAAATAAGGAGGAAATAATGAGAAAGGCCATCAGCCAAATAACGAATATCGCCCAAGCGATTTTTGGACGCGCCGATGGTAATTATCACGCCGATGGGTGGGAATGGACGAAGCGGTGGGAATTTTAAAACACATTTTTGGTGCCCATGGCATTTTTCTAGTCAACGATGGTTGACCCGTTTGGTTTTGGGCAATCTGTATACATTTTGAGCGCGTTTTGAGGGTTTTTTGAGCCGGATTTCCACATTTTTTTTTGCACAGTCACCCTGATTTAAACAGATATTTTAAGTTTCTTGCTATTCATTTGGTAAATTTGATACTTATTGCTTGTCTTGTCTTGTATGCTTGCAGTTGAGGAAGCAGCTGGAAATTCAACACAGTGACATCATGGAGGAAGGAAATCTAGTTTTAGGAGCAGGAAGATAAAGATGAAGTGCGAAGAAGTCAAGGCCAACCAAATGAAGAACAAGGTTGCAGCTGAGAGTATTACTACAATAGACAAACAGAAGTTATTGTTGAGCTGCCAAAGCTTCTCAGAAGGGGCAATATTTTGCCCAGATTTGACACTACTCAGAGATATTTTTGAAGAACTGGTTCACCTATATTTATTGCTGTAACCAGGGGTTTGAACCAGGGGTTTAGTTAGTTTTTTTTGCTGTAGTGAGGACAATCAGAAAGTCTTTATATTGTGCCTCTCTACACTCTAATATTTTACAATAGGGATTTTTAGAAACACACAGCAAGTTAGCTTAGTTTATGTTTAGAAGTAGAAGAAGGAGGTCGCCTGTTTGTCTGCAGTAAGGTGCACGTGGAATGTCTGGCTTCCTTACTGTATCTGTAAAGCTTGTAAGTTCTTTGTAGTTTGATCAATGAAACTAAGAGTCATTCCTACATTGTAAATCATGTATGACTATTTGTTTCTAATACAATAGAATCTGGAGTTCTGCATCTATCTTCTGAGTGTTCTACTCTTCTTTGTGTTTTGAAATATTATCTTTGAGAGCTTGCAATTTTAAATGTATGTTTGTGAAAATGCTCAGAACTTGCATTTAAGGTTTTTACTGTGGATTTGATCAAATTGCTGTAGTATTTACATAGTGCATAACAGAACAATTAGATCCTTTGGTAGAGTGAATGAGGTGTAGATTAGATCTTTCTAACTTTTCCTAACCCATCTAAAATATTTAGCTAAAAACATAGAAATCTAAAGGAAGTTGTCTCAAATTTGAAGAAGCATGCATAATAGAGTTAAAGGTATACAGTTTTTCATAAATATATGAAGGAGAAAGCTGCAATAATTCAAGAAAACCATCTAAAACTTGCAGCACAGTAACACTTTTATGCAAAGGAATGAAAAGCATTGACACATCTCATGATCTTTTGCATAATCTTAGTCCAATAAACCACAAAGAAACTCTAAACTACGTAAGGACCCTTGAACATTACAACTTCACATTGACCAACTGAACTTGACCAACCGAACCATTTGTAGACTTGGGATTAGTTAGAACTTAAATGATTCCTTCTTATCTTTCAAGTATAGTTTCAGTTCATTATATGTGAATTTTAACTTATTGTTATGATTGCATCAAAACAATCACCAATAGTTTTCTGGCGCTAGAAGGAGGGCCTGATTTGGTTTAGGGATAAAATTCTGAGTTTTAAATGCTATATTCTAAGATATGTTAGATCTCATTAAATTTCAAAAAAAAATAAAAAAATAAAAAAAATAAAATAATAGGTCCCATTTTCAATGGACTCATATAGGGACAGTTTTCAAGTTGACATTCCTTCATTTCAGAAGGCTTTGAATAACCAGCTTTATCCTAAAAACCTATATAGCTATGGCTTATTTGGAAGGTGTAGGATACATAAGTCCACAGGGCATGGTGAGCTTAATTGTCTAGCTTTCCTTACAAGGTTAAATTTATATTTAAAAGGACTAATCTCTCTCTTAGATGTGTATAAGGCTGAAAGTTGGCAAGGAAGTGAGGAGATATTGAGCGATAGGAGGATGCAGCATCAACAGTCAGTAAATGTGTAGAGGATACAAAGATGGAACCAATGCTAGGAATAAAGCATAGTAAGATCTCTTGGCAGGAATCATGTGATGGTAAGAAAAAAAATCTGTCTTTTTGTCAAGGTCCAACTGTGATTAAAGTTAGTGAAAAGTATAAATATTCTAAAAAATGCAGAGAAGAAATCACAGCTCATGTCCCTTTCCTAGATAATAGGCAAAAAGGATTTAATAAAAAAGAAAAGGAAAGTGAGGTTCATCTTGATACATTTGATAAATATATGGAATTACTAAGGAATATTTGTCAAGTAGAAATCTCTGGATCTGACCTGAAAAGTTTTAACGAACATGATTTGGCAAAGAAATGTAAACAAGCATTGGCAGAATTAAAATGCACTAAAATTGATGAGATCCCTACTATAGAAGCTAATGAAGTCATAGAAAAGAAAGTAGATCCTAGTGTTACTACTGACTTCTTTAAATTAAATGATCAAAGTCAAGATTGTTGCAGGTCAATAAGATTAGACTCTTCACTAAATGACAAATGTGAGTCATTTGATGAACAATTCTTGAAAGAAGAGGATATAGAGGATCATAGAGCTGCTGTGCATAATCAGGCATCACCCCAGCATTATGTTGAAAATAAAACAGGGGAGTATTCCTGTCAATCTAAGGATGTTGTCCCACCTTTACTCTCAAGTGATCTAGAAATGATCAAATTCTGTATATCAGATTATGATGATGAAGATACTTACTTAAGTACTGATGTGTAGGAAACTAATGAGAACATTGAGAGGTGTGCTGAATTTGAGGATAGACTGAACATCCAGAATGAAGGAACAAAGCTGGATGAAGATGAAGAAATGATACATCTAGAGTCATTCATCTTTCAACTTGAAAAGGGACCAGACATAGAGCTGGGCAATGAAAATGTAGAGTCAAATGAAGAGCCAGCTATCATTGAACAAGCATGTTCCACAGAGCTAAAGGCACATCAGGTCGTCTCTTTCCTTTCCTTAGTAAACAATGATAAATGCTATTTTGATTATGGAAATTCAAGAGATAGGACATGCATATGGATCAATCATAAACCTGATGAGCTGCCTCAGTTACTAGTTAAGAGCTATTCTGATAAACATAATGAATCTAGAATACCAGAATTTTTTTCAGAATTAAAAGATAAATCTGCTAGGATGAGAACAATAACTAGTACCCTGTTACTCCTGCACAATCTAAAGAAATGTGCAAGTAGGGGTGTTCTTGGGTCTTTTCCTGGGTTACCATTTGCCTTGTAGAGGCTTGTATATAGTTTGGTAGGGTGGTTGTTTTTGTTTTCTTTTCTTCTTTTGATGTTTTCTTTTTTAGGTTAGCTGTTTGTATAGTTCCTTTTTGTTGTTTTGTTTTTGTTTGTACAGTGTTGTTTGCATAGCCTGTTTGTTTGGTTTGTTGGTTGTCTCCTCAGCAGGGATCTTTGTTTTACTTTAGAGTATTAAGGAGCAAAATTAGCAACCATTCAAAATAGTATAAATTCAGGATATTCAAATTAACCATTTGCAATTTACACATAACTTGTCACTGTCATGAATGTAGAGAGTTATTTATCTTCTAAAGTTATGTATTCAATAAATGTGATTGAGAATTCGAAGCAAGTTTCTCACGATGACACACCTAAAATCCTTGGGTTTGTTGAAACTACCAGTGTAGATATTAGGTGAAAAATTAGAGGTTACCCTTGCTACCATTACAATTCTCAGCTTAATTTCAGCAAGTGTCCACTCCTTGCATCATGAAGTTACAAATTGTTATATCTTGTGAAATCTTTCAAAATCAGAAAATTAGAAAATAAAAGACAAAAAAATAAATAAATAAATGGATTATACTGAAAATCTAGATTAATCCATCTAAGTAACTCTACCAGGGCTATAGACGCTCGCTGGCAGTGGGGCTCTACTTAGGAGAATTGTAACGATAACCTTGCCGGGGCTATGGACGCTCGCTGGCAGCAAGGCTCTATCTGGTCGGCTATGAGGGAATATCCTCACCTACGTAGACTAATGTCAGTCACTGGTTTGTTCAACTGATCTTCAAGATGAGGATAATTAATCACGTGCACACAACTAAACTAAAAATAGAAATTCATGCACCCTTATTGAATACCTTAAGTCTCAAGCTGAATAGCAATTTGCAGGAGGGATAGTTGGAGGTTATGAGTTCATTTCATCTAGTTTTCTTCAACACTCTGAATTTAGTTGATTTGTTTGGTTGCTAGTTGTTGTGATGTTCACAACACGCCCCATTTTGTTCCTCAGCAAAATGAGGACCCCCTGCTATTGCTTTGCTTTTTTGCTTCTGCTTGTGTTTGTTCTGTCTGGTGGTAAAGGGAAAAGAGAGTCAGATTTGCAAACCTTGTTAAAAATATAGAAAATTGCATTTTCAGTACCATTGCATAATATGGTTGGATTCCTTGTGAAAAATGAGCCAGGGTTGCTTTTTGAACCATCTTAAAATTCATCATATTTTGCAAGTTATGATCATTTAGGTAAAATGTACTATCAGGTTTTGCATAATAAACAGTTAGTTGTTTGCCCTTTTTCTTGTTGGCATTCATTTTAAATTTCAAAAAATTTCATACTTAGTGGTTCCGGGTCGTGGGCAATTTTGTCTAGGTTCCACTCTGTATCTTGCATTTAACTGTCTGTTTGAAGAAAAATACATCTAACACTTTGCTCGCCATTATTTATTCATTGAAGTGTTTTTTCGAAGGTTTGAACCTACGCATTGAACCTTGGTTCGATGGTTCAAAGTTCAGGGTTCAGGTTCAAGACAAGGGCTATCGGCATAATAGTTGCCATCGGTGGGGCTTTGGAGTGTTCCACCGAAGTGGAATCTCTCACCGATAAAGCATAAACGAAAGGGAGATCGGCAGGAGTCATGCTGATAGTGGCAGGGTTCAAAGTTCAGGGTTCAAAGTCTTGTTTTTTCTCTCTCTTCTAACAAAATCATGTTAATACGGTTTCTCTGCATAAAGGATATATCATTGAACCACATGATTGAACCACCGTATTGAACCCCTTTTTGGTTCAATGGTTCAATGAACGGAGTAGGCTTCGGTGAGACTGTCGCCGATGGTATGCCATCGGCATAACATTAACTATCAGAGTATTGTTTTTGACTTTCGCCGATGGGCGAAGTCACGCAGATAAATGAAAGGGGACTTGGCCAGATATAAAATAGATGCCATTGGCGTAACATAGAGCATCGACCGAGTTTGAATTCATCATGCCGAAGGGTATGGTCTCACCGATAGCCAAGGGCTATCGGTATAGTGGGAGTCATCGACCAAGTTTTTCTGGCCTTCACCGATATAAGAGGCTCTCACCGATAGAGCATGGGGGGGCGATATCGGCAGCACTTACGCCCAAAAAGGCCATCGGCCGAGGTAATGCCATCGAAAGGAGGAGTTTGTGAGTCACCGATGGGCGATCTCACACTGATGGAGAACAACGAAAGAGCATTGGTATAAGGTAAGTCATTGGCGGAAGAAGTTTAGCGCCCGCCGATGGTATAATCTCTCTCCGATGGGAGGTCATCGGCCAAGCAATATAGATTGGTGCGAGCATTTGGACCTTTGCCGATGGGCAAGGTCAGGGCGATGGAAGTAAGGTGGATGATATGAAGGGTTATCGGTAAGAGTCTCACCGACGAATGACATCGATGAAACAGTGAAAATCGGCGAAGAAATTTGTGAGTTCGCTGATGGTGATTCTCATGCCGATAAAAAAGAAATACAAGCCGAAGGGCTGTCAACCAAACAATAGTGATCGGCAAAGGAATTTTGGAGCTCACCGGTAAGTAGGCCTCACGCCGATGAGGGCGATGAGCAGGTAAGCTGGGCCATCAATGAAACAAGAGGCATCGACGAAAGAAATAAGGAGCTTGCTGATAGGCAAATCTCTCACCGATGGAACAAAGCAAAGGGGGCCATCGGCCTAACGATGAGGATCGGTGAAGAGGATTTAGAGTTCGCTGATGGCGAACCTCTCACCGATGGAGAGCAAGGAAGAAATAACAAAGCGATGGAAGAGAATGATCGGCGAAGGAATTTTGAGGCTCACCGATAGTACAGACTTACACCGATGGAAAGAAATAAGGAGGAAATAATGAGAAAGGCCATCGGCCAAATAACGAATATCACCCAAGCGATTTTTGGACGCGCCGATGGTGATTATCACGCCGATGGGTGGGAATGGATGAAGCGGTGGGAATTTTAAAACACATTTTTGGCACCCGTGGCATTTTTCTGGTCAACGATGGTTGACCCGTTTGGTTTTGGGCAATCTGTATACATTTTGAGCGCGTTTTGAAAGTATTTTGAGCTAGATTTCCACATTTTTTTTGCACAGTCACCCTGATTTAAACAGATATTTTAAGTTTCTCGTTGTTCATTTGGTAAATTTGATACTTATTTCTTGTCTTGTCGTGTATGCTTGCAGTTGAGGAAGCAGCTAGAAATTCAACACAGTGACATCATGGAGGAAGGAAATCTGATTTCAGGAGCAGGAAGATAAAGATGAAGTGCGAAGAAGTCAAGGCCAACCAAATGAAGAACAAGGTTGCAGCTGAGAGTATTACTACAACAGACAAATAGAAGTTATTACTGAGCTGCCAAAGCTTCTCAGAAGGGGCAATATTTCACCCAGATTTGACACTACTCAGAGATATTTTTGAAGAACTGGTTCACCTATATTTATTGCTGTAACGAGGGGTTTGAACCAGGGGTTTAGTTAGTTTTTTTTGCTGTAGTGAGGACAATCAGAAAGTCTTTATATTGTGCCTCTCTACACTGTAATATTTTACAACAAGGATTTTTAGAAACACACAGCAAGTTAGCTTAGTTTAAGTTTAGAAGTAGAAGAAGGAGGTCACCTGTTTGTCTGCAGTAAGGTGCGCATGGAATGTCTGGCTTCCTTACTATATCTGTAAAGCTTGTAAGTTCTCTGTAGTTTGATCAATGAAACTAAGAGTCATTCCTACATTGTAAATCATGTATGACTATTTGTTTCTAATACAATAGAATCTGGAGTTCTGCATCTATCTTCTGAGTGTTCTCCTACTCTTCTTTGTGTTTTAAAATATTATCTTTGAGAGCTTGCAATTTTAAATGTATGTTTGTGAAAATGCTCAAAACTTGCATTTAAGGTTTTTACTGTGGATTTGATCAAATTGCTGTAGTATTTACATAGTGCATAACAGAACAATTAGATCCTTCAGTAGAGTGAATGAGGTGTAGATTAGATCTTTCTAACTTTCCCTAACCCATCTGAAATATTTAGCTGAAAATGTAGAAATCTAAAGGAAGTTGTCTCAAATTTGAAGAAGCATGCATAACAGAGTTAAAGGTAGACAATTTTTCATAAATATATGAAGGAGAAAGCTGCAATAATTCAAGAAAACCATCTAAAACTTGCAGCACAGTAACACTTTTATGCAAAGGAATGAAAAGCATTGACACATCTCATGATCTTTTGCATAATCTTAGTCCAGTAAACCACAAAGAAACTCTAAACTACGTAAGGCCCCTTGAACATTACAGCTTCACATTGACCAACTGAACTTGACCAACCGAACCATTTGTAGACTTGGGATTAGTTGAATCTTAAATGATTCCTTCTTATCTTTCAAGTATAGTTTCAGTTCATTATATATGAATTTTAACTTATTGTTATGATTGCATCAAAATAATCACCAACACCTCTTTCATCCTAGATTACATCATTTGCCACTATGGCATCCCTGTATCCATTATCACTTATAATGGAAGACCATTTAAAAACCAAGATTTCAAAGAGCTATGTGACAAATTCCACATCCAACATCATTTTTCCATCCCATAATACCCCCAAGGAAATGGCCAGGCGGAGGCATCAAATAAAACTATCCTCAAAATCCTAAAAAAGACTGTCAATGATGTCAGTTGTGATTGGCACATCTAATTGAATCCTGCATTGTGGGCCTACCGCACAAGTATCTACACACCCATAGGTGCAACACCATATTTCCTCATCTATGGCTCTGAAGCCATCTTGCCTGTTGAAGTCGAGATCCCTTCCTTGTGAGTATCGTTAAAAGGCCTCATATCTGATGAAGAGTATAGAGTTTCTAGACTTCGAGAGTTAGAGTTGCTCGAAGAAAGAAGACAACATGCCTTTAACCATCTCAAGGCTTATCAAAAAAGGATGTCCCGAAGGTACAATCACATAGTCAAACCTTAGGTATTTCAAGTTGGTGATCTAGTCCTCAAAGAGAATCCCAGGAATCAGCAAGACTGAGAGAAGAAAGGTAAGTTCGAATCCAACTCGCTGGGTCCTTATGTCATCATTGCTGCCTATGGATCAGGTGCTTACCAATTGGCTACATCAAAAGGTGAACTATTTGATGATCCCATAAACAACATGCATCTTTAAAAGTTCTACACCTAAACCCCAATGCAAGGGAGTCAAAATGGCAAAAAAATAAAAATAAAATAAAATAATGGCAAAAAAAATTTAAAAAGTGCAAAAAAAAGAAAGAAATAAAAAAATGGAAAAACAACAAAAAAATCATCCTCTGGTGAAAACCAGGTAAACAAGCACCTTGGATAGATACCATGATGAAAACCTGGCAAATAAGCATCATGTGTATTTTAGTTTTTGTACAAATAAAAGCAAGTGGTGAAAACCTGGTAAATAGGCGCTACTTGTGATAAACTGCCTCCTCCATCTTTTCAGACCTTGTTCCTCATCCATCCCTCCTAATCGCATCAGCCAAACACATCGAGATACCTACCATGGCTTGTTGTTTGCTTGTCCGTACTGCCTTCTCCCATCAGGCTATTGATCCAGGCTTGTGTCTGTCTTGTTATCCATCCTCAACCAATCCATTGAACAGTTGTTAAACTACGTAACCTCTAAGCTACCACATAGGCAAGGCTATCATTGATGTGCCCCCAAGGCTCTTTTCCCATCCATTCCATCCCATGTCAACCATCCTATTGTCCTTCCAACCCTACATTTCCCATCACCTAGGTCCTAGGTACACAAAGTCCACACCCCAAACTACGTTGCCTCTGCGTCATCACATAGGCAAGGCCATCATTGATGAGCCACTGAGGCACTAGGTTAGTCCCTTAGGGCCCTTTTCTTCATGTCTATCATTGGTTCTTACACAACAAATCAATCTTTTACTTGACTGGGGCCAAATCCTTGACCTAGCTAGTGAATTAGATTTTTGAATGCTACAACTCAGAGGATAACAAACAAGATCATGGTTTTATCACTATACAACAAGTAGCACAACAAAGCAAGCTTTAAACATCATTTTGACAATGAGACATCAAACTACACTTGACAACACCAACCTACCTAAAACATCAAACATGATCTATCAAGTTATTGCAGGAAAACATATATCTATGGCAAGAAGGTTTAATGATCGTTTTAAGTCTTATATCATGATTTTTTTTATTATTTATTTTCATGCTACTCGAGGATGTCAAAAACTAGAGGAGCTATGATGGGGGCATAATTATCTTATTTGTTTGTTGCTTGTGGATTTATCTTTAGTGATGTTAAAGCCTTGTCTAAAGACATGATCAACAAAATGATCATCGAGGACATTAGAAGCCTAAACATGAAATAGGTGTAATCCTTGTCTTTTTATATGCAAGCAATACTCAGGTCATCTTGGTTCAATTATAATTAGATGCTTGTATTAACTTTCTAAATCAAAATCCATGTAAGCAATACTCAGGTCATCATGGTTTAATTATACCTAGATGCTTGCATTTTCTTACAACATTTTAAAAAGCTCAATGATGAAACAAAGCACTTCAAAAACTTGTATCTAAAGATGACAATCCACACATCCATACATATCAAGTTGCATATCATTCCATTATAAGCATTGCATCCCTGATCAAATTCCAAGTGTCGAAAGATCCAGTTATCCATTTATCTAAGTGATTTCTTCTAAGTTATTCATTTATCCCAGTTAATCAAAGTCCATTCTTATTAGGTATATTATTATTAAGACTGAGTATACTTGGAACATCAAAAACAATTCATTTGCATGCCATGAATAGGTGTGTCATCATATAGTATCATCACATACAATGCATTAATGGTAATAAACATGTCGATCATGTTTTCCATATTATGTCATCATTAAGATGCATGAGTCACAATAATATTACATTAACCAAAAATCTCACAAAAACATAGCTAGCATCACATTTGCTTATTAGATTATCATCCATAATTAAAACAATGGCAAACAACATAAGTAAACATCTAAGTTATGACAATGTCTGCATTTGATCATCATAGAATGTAAACATATAGGATCATAAACATGCACATAGGTCATCATATCCATCATATAGCTCATAGAAACATCCAACTACATAAACATAAAGTGCATCATAGAAATTAATAAACATATTAGACACATCACATACAACCATAATCATGTAAAGTCACCATATAGATCATCAAGTCGATCGGATAAACGTAAACATATGCATCAAAGTCATAAACCACATAGGTCATCTATAAGAATAGTATATCATAACATCTTAATTTAAAGTCATGTCCATCATAGTAGATCATAATTATAGTCAGTTGAATCATGATATCATATAATCATCATCAAAAATAATAAAAATGTCCAAGTATACAATGATCTCAAAAATAACAATACATCTCGAATTGTCCAAACTGAAGTGGTGTGTACATGTCCAAATAAATATACTAAAAACTAATACATGTCTTGAAATAGCTAGGAGTGGCTCCCCCCTGATGGTTCTAGCTATGGCAGTGGGATACCTCCTCCTCCTCCACCTAATGTCCATGTCCCTGGTGCACTCCCTCTTGGTGGTTTGGGAGGTAGCCCCGTAGGTCCCATCACCCCGCCGCTCTCTGTCAGTGCCCTTTGTGATCTACTGCAGTAACTAGGCTGATAGATGCCTGCCTTGTGCTCTGGTGATATAGCCTACCCATAGAGAGACCACTAGTAGAAGATCTTATGACTTGCTCTAACCATCTCTGTAACTATCTAGCTAGTGGGACCCTGCCTCGCAGTCTGCTGCACCTACTCTAAGAGTGCCTCTGCCCTCCCATACGTCTGAATGGCAGTGTCTCTCTCTAGTCAGGAAGTCTATAAGTCACTCTACAACTGTACGATCTGGGTCTGCATCTACCCTATCTATCCCTACTATTGTGCTAGCAGAGACCATGCCTAGGCCAGCTGGGCTCATTACCATGCTATCACCCCTTCGTCTGGCCCCTGTCCCTGTGGCTGAACTGGAAGTTGAACCTATGCCTATAGGGTTAGATGAGCATGCTAGGTAGGATCAATCCACCGATGAACCCTCCTCCCATCTCCATCTCTGTCATCATCCCCATCACTGCCATCATGACCTCCATTTTGACCTCCTCCTCTGCCACCACCATCATGAGCTCCTCCTCCGCCACCACCATCATCCCCACCTTGGCCACCTTTGCCTCCCCATCCTCTGCGTCTCTTGGGTCACCTCTATGGCCCCTCATCATCCTCCTCCCAATCATATAGAATTAGGGCTCTCTCTCCTGGACCGGAGTAGCGAGGAAAGGGATGTGCAGCAAGCCAGCCAAAATAGTCATGTGTCGTCCCTGTGTCTGCTACTGCCCTGTGCATCAGCCAAGGCGAATATGGAATGTGTAGAAACTCATCGTGAGCTACCTCGTAGGATGGACTAGGTCCCCATCATGTCCTCTCCTTATGCGTACAAGAAAATATGGCATTACCCTAGGGCATCCCCTGGATTCTACCAAACTGCATGTACACACATGATATAATGTGTCTCTCCAAAATATAGGGTGTCCTCCCTATAAGCCATCTTGTCTGAAAACAAAGTGGAAGCTCTGATGCATCATCATCCCATACCTCACAGTCCAGGTATGGTCGTCAGTCAACTCTGTCTACATTGTCGAAGGCGTGTCTCCAGTACTCTAACTTTCCCAACTTGGGCTAGGAAAGGCTATCCTGAGACATGTAAGAGTAAGGTTGATCCCTACCCTGAATGCCAATGCCAATAGGATGAGTGATGGCTATATGAGTCCATGCTCATATGTGTAATAGTGAAACCTTGTAAGCCAAGCTGGAAGAGCCATCATACACAAACTGGTGCAAGTCGTGACACAGGTGTGCAAGGATGCAAACCCCCCAAGCATATTTGGTCCCCTCGGTAGTGATCTGCTCTAACACCTGACCCCATCCAATAGTAAATCTATGTGACCATCTGTCGAGGCACATAATACCTCCAATCAACCTTGTCACAACTGAAGGAAGTGGCTCATAATAAGCCAACATATCAGACCAACTGATCTTAGTGCTCTTGATCTCATCATCATCAAAAACATGTCAACACTCATCCAATCCTATCCCAATCTGTGACTCATACTCAACGAGCTCTCCGTCAATGGGTATGTATAGAATCTTTTGAACATCCTCCAAAGTCACTATAATCTCCCTAGTGAGAAGGTGAAATGTCCCATCCTCATTGTGAAATCTCTCAACTAGAGCAGTCAGCATGCTGAGATTGGCCCTAATCTTGGGTATGAAGAGCACAAATGATAGTCCAACCGATCCAATAACTAGAATATCAGTCTCTGTAAGATATGGCCTCAACATCTGTGTAACTAGAAATTGCTCCCTCAACATGAAGACATCATCTAACTCCTACAAACAAGAAAGCATGCGTTAATCAATCAAATTGGTTAAACTGCAAGTCTATTTATCCAACATCAAAAACTTACCAATTCTAATAGGAACACTTTCTTATCATCCCTCTAGAGATTCAATCAATCTTTGAGATGACCTATCAGTTGGCCAGCATCAATTATACAGTCAACTTTATCAATTTCTAAGTGCTTTTGATAAACTAAATTTGTTTGTGCAGTTCTATCTGTCATATACGCTGATTTATCCTGTATGCATAGGTCTATCTTGTTTGCACACCTAAAATTTGTTTGTAGAACTTACTTTTACATGCGAAGGACTGTTCGTCGT
Source organism: Cunninghamia lanceolata (assembly GCA_027924645.1). NCBI lineage: Eukaryota > Viridiplantae > Streptophyta > Pinopsida > Cupressales > Cupressaceae > Cunninghamia > Cunninghamia lanceolata. The sequence continues at coordinate 23,572,796 of BSBN01000078.1, forward strand.
ATATAGAACTTCATTTTGTTTATGCAGATAGATTTCACATGCAGAGCAAAAACTAAAAAGCGTAGAATCTCTCTTTGCATGCACAATAGAATTTCAAATGTGTAGGAAAACACTTCAAATGCAAAAAAATTGCATATGTGCTGATTCTGACATCATATGCGCAGCATTGCACATCATACGCATAGTTTTACCATTCGGCGCATACAAAACCTAAATCTTTGGCCTATATTTATTGCTATCATTAATGACCCTAGGCTAGAAATGAAGAGGTACTTTCCAGTGTTCCGTAGTCTACTGGATGGTTGAACTGTCAGATTTTCTCGAATCGATGAAGCTCATGAGGAAACTGCTGCATCTTCACTGACTGCTCTATGCTCAAATGGCTCTTCTCTCCACTAGGATCTCTCTCAAAGGAAAGTGTACAAATGAGTGAATTGTGAACCCAAACTCCTATATATAACACATGGAACCCTAATGAGAGGTGCTTGACACTGTCCATGCTAGGGCATGATTTTTGCATAGTTTTTCTTCCACATCAACTAATTTCTTCAACCTAACCTGTTGTTCACCCTATCTCATCATACAATTTTCAGTCATCCTGTCATCACATTTTTCCCATCTAATCTCCCGAGGGGGCATCCTATCATCATAAACCTTTACCAGGGGCAAACTTGGGCATGTATCAATTGCAGAACATTTTTATTTCTTGGAAGCAATGCATTAAACCATATTGCATCAAAGAGGGGCAAAATGTATACACCTAACAATGGCTAAGTTGAATTAAATAAATATTTTAATATTTATTTTAAATTCTCATTCTCCTATCAATTAAGTAAATATTCTAATTTATTTAAATGATTCACATTACTCCAGTAATTAAATAAAAAATCAATTTATTTAATTACTATTCCCTAATTCTTCTAATGTCTCACATAATTAAATAATTCTAAATTATTTAATTAATCCCACGTTCCTCTATCCTATGTCCAAATTCCATAAATCCACATCACCTTTCCACCTCACCTTGTTGCACATGTAATTAAATATTTTAATATTTAATTAGCTAATATTCCCTCACCCACATGTCCTATTTCTCCTCTAGTCAGATTAGTTAACTCATCAATCAAAACAATTAACTAATTAGTCAATTGAGGTCACTGGTCAATCTATTATGTTGACTCTTTAATCAACCCAGTTAACTGATCAGTCATCTCAATTAACTCTTCAATCTATCTATTAACTCCAATAAACTCATGAAGAAGGCTTGGACACTTTTCCTCTTCTGATTCGCGCACATTCTCTCAAGTCTTCTCAACTGTACACCTCAAAGGTAGTTCCTCCAGTCATGGATCTATTGACACTTTGATTTGATCTTCCCTTAGCCTATATAAGCAAGGTCTTCACACCCATTTGCATACACTCAAACATTCATAAACTTACTCTGTAGGAATCATTAGAGCATGCCTTTGGTAAAGTTATCATTGCATTTTCATTATCAACCCATTATCATCACCATGTCTTCATTATCAATCACCCATCTCCATTATAGTTGCATTGTAGTTTAGTCTCCATTGCACATTCCATATCAGAGCCATTCCACTCTTGTCATCTTCAACAGCAAGGAAGTTCACACTTCTAAGATCTCCATTACAATCAAGATCAAGAGGAGATAAGTGAACAATGGAAGCATAGAGGTAAAACAGTCTTTGAAGGTATAATCTTTGATTATTTGTATTTACATCACTTTCTATTGAGTTATTGGATGATTAGTTGTTTAAAACTATTGTTCATATTTTCTGATAACACCTTGATGTAATAGCCATTCTAATTTTCCACCATAGCTTTAAATTCTTTGAATTTTCCGAAGGATTTAGATTTCTACTTGTGAAAACATATCCAAGTCTTCCTGCTAAAATCATCCATGAAGGTTAGAAAATAAGTGCTACCTCCAAGTGATGGAGTTTGCATTGGTCCACATAAATGGATATGAACTAGCTCCAATAATAACCTTTCTTTATATGAAACTCCTACTGGAAAGCTTTCTCTATGTTGTTTGGCAAAAACACAATTCTCACATAAACTGCTTCGGTGCTCTATTGGTGGCAATTCCTTCACCATATTTTTCTTCTATAAAAAACTCAATCCTCCAAAATGTAAATATCCATAACTCAAATGCCATATCCATGATTGGTATAAATACATAGTTTTGAAATTAACTTCCTCTTCTCCTTGGATGCACTGAACTTGAAGGGGTAACATCCGATTCTTAGTCATATCCACTCTTGCAATCAACCTATCATTTAGAAATTTGTCTAGTATTATGCAAACATTATCCATAAAAGATACTCTATAACCTTTCTGTACTAATTGCCCAAAACTTAAAAGATTATGCTTTAGTCCAGGTACAAATTAAATATCAAGAATAAATCTTTTTTCACCATTTTTTGCCAAAAAATTTATTACTCCTTTACCCATTCAAACAACTTTATTATCATTACCCAATTTTACTACTAACTTTACTAAATCATCATGACTAGCACTCAATTCTTTATTCCTTAATTCTTCAAACAAACAATTACATTCCCCTCGAGCAAAGAGGTATGGCGAGCGCGAACAGGAGAGCGGACACTGGTTTGAACAGTGTAGAAGAGGATGGAGAGGGGGAGTCCGATGAGGATGGGAAAGCAGATGTATGGTGGTGCTCTATGCATTCGATCCCTTCCTCCTTCTTGGACCTATGAGGATGCATAGATGTCATCTGTATTTATCCTTTTTTTGATGTGGTTGAAGAGGGAACCACTATCGAGGTCATGACCACATTGTGGTGTTTTCATGAGTGCTCTCCATCTAGGACTTAGTTCTTTTGGTTCCATTTTAGGGGCGGATTTCTTGGGGATGGAGGCCACCTAGTTTGATACCTCTTCAAAGATGAGCAGGAGCATGAGTTTTTCTTGCGCAGAGGAGATGGTGCAGTCAATGTGGTTGTGGATGGGGAAGTGCGGGCCCGGTCTATGGAGGCCTTGCACTCGATGCTATCGGTGCTATTGGTCCCTTCTTCCTTCTAGTACCTCTGTGGCTGTAGCGGCATCCTCTTTGCTGGGATGTGTTTCTTGGTGTTGGTTGTAGCCGGCGTGGCATTTGTTGTTGGTGGAATGCATACCAAAGATGGTGCTAGGGTTTTAGGGTTGGGGTTTCTAGCTGGTCCCCAGTGCCTTCATTTCCAAGTTCCAGATCTGGGTGGGATATTTTAGATCCCTATTTCTCTTGTTTTTGGTGTCTTAAGTATTTGGGCCAATAGAATATGGAAGCCCTTTGTTATTACTCTATGTGCCGAGAAGTAGAGAGGAGCAGCTGGATTTGGGTTTATTGGGTACCTATCCAACCCTAATGAGTGTTGGTGATTCAAATCTCTTGAGAAGGAGATGGACTTGAAGGTATTGCATGATGAGAAAGTGTTTGTCCCTTCTCTCACTAGTGTTGATGTTCAGACTAATGATGGTGGTGGAGTTTTTAGGTTGGGCTTGCTCCCCAAAGCTAAAAAATCAAAGATTTGGACATGGTAAGTGCAAACCTTATTGTGTTGTTTTTAGATAATGGACCAGAAGAAAATGGGAGCCCATTTATTATATTCTACTAGTGGAGCATGACTTCTTCTAAAGGGAGATATTCGTATAACCCTACCGAGGGTTTGTTGAATATGTTTTTTCTGCTCCCAGAGAATACAGTTAAGCTCTCTGTGTTTATTTTCTATGTTCCAAATTTTGCTGCTTCAAATTCTTGGATTGGGGCTTCTGTGCCTGAGGTTTTTAAATCCTAGAAAGTGCGAGACCTAGAGTATCTTGTCAAGACCATAAAAATATTTTTATGTGGATAGGGTCTTCTTTGTAGGTGGGGTTAGTGGTTTTTCTCATTAACTGGTGTTTCCTGGTGTAGCATTACTATTGTTTCTTTGTGGTTAGCTTTTGGCTTACTGATGTTTAGCTGCATGTTGTTGTTGATTCACTATTAGCATTTCTTTTATTGTCGATGGTAGAAAATGTTTGGTTGTAAAGGGTATCGGGTCCCTTCAAAATCTGTTTGACCCATAATCGTAAACAATTCTTTATTCCCTGTCATATGGTTATTGCATCCACTATCTAAAAACCAAATATCTTTAGCACTTTCTTGAGCAACATGACATGTAATGAATAAACTTCTTGGATTAGATTTAGATTCATTTGTGTAATTAACATTCTACTTATCCACATCTCCTTGTTTCTTTCTGCATTCACTTGCATAATGTCCATATTTTATGCAATAATAAAACTGAATGCAAGATTTATCAAACCATTGTGAATGTTGCTGGAAGTGATTGTTGCCATGTCCTTTACTATTGTAGTTTTGATTGTAGTTTTCACCTTGATCTAGATTTCTCCTTCTACCTGTGCCTCTGCCTCTTCCTCTTCCTATAACAACTCTAAAAAAAATTATAATTCCATGTGTCAAAGGAAAGAAATTTATATCTCTAGATATTTGATAGGTTAATGATGTTATATATAAATATTACAATTTTATATGGTTTCAAATTTTATAGTACTTATAATATGGTGTACAGAAATACTCCTAAACAAGTTTTTCATTATGTTAATGATGCATCACAAGTATATGTATGTCACAATGACTAATATAACCTACTTGTCCCCAAAGGAACAATAATGATGGAATTCAACAACTTAGATGGTAACACATTATGATAAATGGGGTGGAATTATATAATAACTATTAAAATAAATGCAGCATAAATAGATTAATTATGCATAAACTATTTGTGTGTTATTCTACCATTTATTATGTTCTTGCTTGGTATGCTTGATATGATTTGTGGAAAACTTCTAACACCCATAAAAATCATTAACAAAGCAACGTATAATGAGGAAGACCGAACTAATAATACATTTCCTAAATTTCTTCCAACCTATAAGGGTCATGGCCAATTCAATTATGTTATTAACCTCATCCTTTATAAAATGAGTGAAAAAAGATGGTTAATATAAGTGGTTCAACCCTTTCCCTAAAGATATAAATCATGATAATGAATCGCGCTCCCATTAGCAATATGTCTGTGAGCAAGCCACAAAAGACTAAGCACATGCAAGGGCATTTAATCTTCCCCAAAAAAAGATATGGAATACAATTCAAAGCACTCATTAAGTTAGAAAAATTAAGTGGGGAAAATCAACCCAAATATCTAAATAGCTAACAATTGTATTAATAATTAAAGTTAACACACATGATTACCCTACATTCTCCATTTGATTTATTTTGGCATCATGGTCGACAGAGAAGGTCAATTAGAAAAGTTTTGAGTTTAATCTTAATTAAATCATTAGGTTGCGAGCAATCCCTAATTAGTGAGATGAATCGCAACCCTAAAACTTGTTTTCCACATTTCTTTTTGTTTAGCTTCATCTACTGGCGTTTGCCTCCACTAAAACCCTACCCCATGCTCTGGACGCCAAATGATTTGCTTATAGACTATGGTGTTCTTCAAACATATGGCATCCCTATAGAGAAATCAGAGACTACTTCCTGTGTTGGAGGCATACACTAGAGGTGATGTTTTGAATGCATTATCTCTCTCATTCTTTATTTTTATGTTTACCTTCGTAGGAAAGAGAGGAATGATTTCTTGACTTGCACTAGAGGTGATGTTTTAAATGCATTATATCTCTCTTTCTTTCTTTTTTTTATGTTTACCTTCATAGGAAAGAGAGGAATGATTTCTTGATGTCTAAAGATCTTTTACGAATGCAGGTAATGGTGTATTTGCAGCAACATTGTTTTCTTTCCTTCGGTTGCCTGAAGATTACATCCCTTTATAGGCTTGGAAGCCTTAGCAGCAACGTTGCTCATGAATTTGGAAAGCCAGGGGCGTCTTGCAATGCCATTGGTGCAGGAGCACCCCACATAGACTAGGGTCTTATGAAATTTATGCATTCTCTATATTAATGTAATAAGGTCTATTTGACCAGACTTGTCGTTGGTGTTTGTAATTTGGTTTTTGTTTGTAATCCCTAGGACACTTATCGAGCTATCATGATAAGGTTGTTAGTTTGTTAGAAGTTTGTTATCTCTCCCAGCCACTTGGAATTGTCTCCTAGCCACTAGGAATCAAGTCTGTACTACTGTCGGAAAGTAGTTAAATAGCGCAGCTTAGATCATTTGGGGAGATCGATCAAAATTGAGATAGAGAGAGATAGGGATCAAAGCAATCATGTGTAGTTCAGTTCTAAAACTATGAAACTAGATAATTGTATTTTTTCTGGAAGTGATAAAAGAAGATCCTGCTTTGTGTTGGATTTCCTTGTGTAGTCGATTTTCTGGTTTGCAACAGAGATGGGTTCTCTTATCCATTCCACTGGTTGATTACTTCATAATTGGTGGAATGGTTGTATATATTAGATTAGGTTTTCTATTTTGTTTCTGTTCATTTTATGTGATCGCAGGATCAATTTGTAGCATGCTGAGATGAACCCTAGCATCCTCATGTGCTAGGTTGTGAAAGTTAGAAAATCCATATGTTTGTGGAGAACCGGTTTGATGAAGCCGCGTGGGTTTTAGTCATGCGTAACGGCATCTCAGATAATTAAATTTTTTGTGTTTGAACTGTTTCCAAAGATTCAATGGGTTCTCAGTTTAGTGGTGTTAGCAGATAGTACATCAGGTTCCACAGTTGATTGAAGTCGGTGGAAAAGTCTTTGTTTGAACCGTTGGCTAAAGGTTCAACAGTTTGCAACTAAATCGGGTTTGTTTTGGTTTGATGAATGCTTGTAAGAAGTTAAGTAAAGCTTCGAAGGAGTTTTTGGATCGGTTAAGTGTTTGGTTGAACCTTTGAACAGGTTCAATGGTTCACCTGACCGTTTGGTTCAACCATTTGGTGATGGAGACAGTGCTAAAGAGCTAGCGATAGTTAACCATTCGTTGGATAGGTTCAATAGTTCAACGGTCCAGTGAAGTCGATGGATTCTTCCGGTTCAACAGTGCAACTGTGGATCACTAATAGCTATTTTTTCTAAGTAATTGAACCAATAGCATTGGTTCAATGGTACGGTTGGTTTAGAGATTCAACCAAAGGAAAATACTCATATCGGAGTAGCGGTAGGAGATACAAACCATTTTTTGATAGCGATGGTCTCACCGATAGGCGTAACATCTAGGTTCCATCAGTAAGATGAAAGGATCTCAGTGTGACAGAGTTTAGACTCACTGATGGGGTGGATTTCACCAGTGGAAAAACAAAGAGAAAATTGTACATTAGTGATTGACTGAAAATCAGTTTGCCATGATCCATTACCCGCTCTGCATCATAGTGGTATCAAAGTGAAGGTTGTAACTTTCGGGAAAGAAAAGACAACAAAATGTAAGAAGGAGAAGGGTGAGAAGAGTACCCAGTAAGGATGACCAACATTGAATTGGCTGTCCTGGTAAAGAAGTAGATAGCAGAGAGCAAAGCAATTAGTGCTCAGAATCAGGCATTGAAAGATGAGTTGGAAAAATTAAGGGACAAAGTCGGAAGGGGAAGAGATTCTGGTGAACAAGAAGATAGAGGATATCCCTAGTAGGAAGAGATAGAGGTTCCTGTAGACCAGATACCCTTACTTAATGCCCTCAAATCTATGGAGAGAAGGACCATGGATATGAAAATAGACCTGCCAGTGTTTGCAGGAAAAATGGAACCTGATTTAGTAATGGAGTGGATAGACTCCTTGAATAATTTCTTTGAAACAGTGGAAATACCAGACCACCAAAGAGTGAAGATAGCTCAATCCAAAATAAAAGGAGTTGCACTAACCTGGTGGAATTTCATCCAAGATGATAGGGAGAAAGAAGGAAAGAATAGAGTTGCTACGTGGAAGAAGATGATGGCTTTAGTGAAGGAATCCTATGTTCCATTCGATTACAACATCCAATTACATAAGAGGAGACAAAATCTGAAACAAAAGGAATTAGATGTCAGTGCATACACTGAAGAGTTCATGAAACTATGTCTCAAGACAAAGGTGAAGGAGAATGAGGAAGAGAAGGTAGCTAGGTATCTCAATGGGTTGACATTTCCCATCCAAGAAGACCTAAATCTGCATAATCCAGATATAGTTCAGAAGTGCTACCAATTAGCACTCAAGGTGGAGGAAAAACTAAAGAGAAGACAAGAGCAGAACAATAGAGGAAGAGGAAGACAACAAAGAGGGGGAAGAAGTCTTTTCGGAGGCAGAGGAAATGGATTTGTACACCAAGGTGAATCCAATCAAGAGAGAAGCAAAGGAGACAACAGTCAAACTCAAGGCGGAAGTCATGATCAAAAAGGAAACTTTAGGGGTAGAAGGCCACTGTTTAGAGGAAGATCTCAACGTAGAGGTCCTATCAGATGTTACAATTGCAATCAAGAAGGCCACATAGCCAGTAGATGTCTAGAAAAAGCAACAAGTTTAGGGGGAGAAAGGAGGACAAATCTGATCCAAGAATCCGATTGTCAAAGTGTGACAAGCTCCAACACTTATCAGAGTGTGAATGATCCTATCAGATATGGGTATCCTGAGATAGGAGAAGATTTGATGATTAGGAGAGCAATGGGCACTATGAAGGTGCTTGACAGAGAACCCCCACAAAGAAAGTCTCTTTTCAAAACTACTTGCAAGGCAGGAGGAAAGGTATGTAGATTTCTGATTGACTCTGGATCTACTAAAAATTTTGTGTCTATTGAAATGGTAGAAAAGCTTAAGCTTAGAAGGCTACCACATCCTTGCCCATATAAGGTCTCATGGCTCACTCAAGGTCAGCAAACAATTGTAGAAGAGCAGGCTTGGGTAGAGTTTCAAATTGGACCATACAAGGATAGATTATTGTTTGACATAGCTCAGATGGATGCTTGCCATCTCCTACTTGGAAGACCATGGCAATACGATTTGAAAGCCCAACATGATGGAGTGAGAAACACCTATTCAATTACCAAGGATGGTGAGAAGATAGATTTACTACCATTAATGGAGAAGGAAGTAGAATCAAAAGGGAAAGAGGTTAAGGTGATGATGGTAGAAGGCAAACAGTTTATGACAGAAATAGAAGAAGAAGGAGCAGTTGCATACTCTCTAATTCCATGCCTAAAGGTGAACAAGGAGCAGCAACAAGAAGTCAAGGGAGAGAAGAGGCAAAGGTTCATAGATCCTGTTGTCCAAGAGTTATTGGACAAATACAAGGGCATCATCTTTTATGGAATGTCAAGGTCCCTACCACCTATGAGGGACATCAGTCATTACATAGATCTAATCCCTGGATCTATACTACCAAACAAAGCAGCATACAAGCTTACCCCAGAATAGAATGCAGAGGTAGCAAGGTAGATTGAGGAACTGTTGGAGATAGGCCTAATTGGCAAAAGCTTAAGTCCATGTGTAGTACCAGCTGTACTAGCACCAAATAAAGAAGGCACTTGGAGGCTCTGCACTGATTCAAGGGCTATTAACAAGATCACAATCAAGTATAGGTTCCCCATACCTAGGATAGAGGATTTGCTTGATTGTTTAGGAGGTGCCAAATATTTCACAAAAAATAGATTTGAAAAGTGGCTATCATCAGATCAGATTACGCCAGGGAATGAATGGAAAATGGCCTTTAAAACCAATGAAGAGTTGTATGAGTGGAAGGTCATGCCTTTTGGTCTATCCAATGGTCTTAGTACTTTTATGAGGTTGATGAATGAGGTCTTGAGAGAATTTATAGGTAAATTTGTCATAGTATATCTAGATGACATTCTAATTTTCAGTAATACAAGGGAAGAACACCTCAAACATGTAGACTTGGTTCTCACAAGGTTACATGAAGAACAACTAATGATAAACTTGGAGAAGTGTTGTTTATGCAGGAGGAAATTATCTACTTGGGTTTTGTCATCTCACAGGGAAAACTGAAAAAGGATTAGGAGAAAGTAAGTGTCATATTGTCTTGGCCAACTCCCAGAACCATGAATGATGTCAGAAGTTTCGATGGGTTAGCAACCTTCTATAGGAAGTTTATAAGAGGGTTTAGTCATGTCTATGCACCAATGCTTGACACCATAAAAGGAGGACAGAAGTGCAGATTCACTTGGACAAAGGAGGCAGATGATTCATTTGAAACATTGAAGAAGAAAGTGGCATAGTAGCCAGTCCTTGCACTCCCTGATTTTAACAAGATTTTTTAGGTTAAATGTGATGCAAGTCACATGGCAATTGGAACAATACTCAGTCAAGAAGGGAGGCCTATTGCATTTTTCAGTGAGAAACTAAATGATGCTAAGAAGAGATACTCATCTTATGATTTGGAGATGTATGCTCTAGTCCAATCACTCAAAAAGTGGAGGCATTACTTGATGCCAAAAGAATTCATAGTGCTTACAGATAATCAGGCCCTTAGTTTCATAAACAGCTAAGAGAAGTTGAACCATAGACACATGAAATGGGTGGAAACTTTGCAACCTTTCACCTTCACACTCAAGCATAAGAAAGGGGTCAAGAATAAAGTAGCAGATGCTTTGAGCAGGAGGGCTCTCACCCTAAATCAAATTCAATTAGAAAGTGTTGGAATTTATTTCTTAAAGACTATGTATGTTGATGATGAATATTTTTGAGAAATCTACAAAGTATGTACTTCTTTTGAAGACAAATATCATGTTGAATACTCTAAATTTTTTATACAGGATGGATTACTTTTCAAAGGTGGATAGTTGTGCATTCCATGGTGTTCTATGAGACTGAATATAATTAGGTAGAAACATTGTGGAGCCATGGTAGGACATTTTGGTTTGGAAAAGACTCTTGATCTGGTGAAGAGGCATTACTTTTGGCCAAAGCTACAGTTAGATGTCAGAAAATTTGTGGAGACATGTGTGATCTATCAGAAGGCAAAAGGAAGATCTACAAATGCAAGTTTATATCAGCCATTGCCCATTCCTTCTAGACCATGGGAAAGCATAAGCATGGATTTTGTGTTAGGTTTACCTAGAACACGGAAGGGATATGACAATGTTTTTGTGGTAGTAGACAGATTCAGTAAAATGACACATTTCTTGCCATGCAAAACCACTTCTGATGCTTCCTATGTTGCAGATCTATTTTTCAAGGATATTATGAGAATACATGGATTGCCCTTGAGCATAGTGTCAGATAGAGATGTGAAATTTATTGGTAATTTTTGGAGGACTCTTTGGAAGAAGCTTGGAACCAATTTGTCTTTCTCATTAGCTTATCACCCTCAAACAGATGGCCAGACTGAAGTGGTCAATTGGTCATTGGGAAATCCACTCAGATGTTTGACAAGACAGCATGGAGAGAAATGGGATAACATCCTGTCACAGGAAAAATTTTCTTATAATGACACCATCAATAGGACTACATGAAAGTCACCTTTTCAGGTAGTATATGGTATCCATCCCAGATGTATTTTGGAGTTAAGAGATATACCTATAGGAGAATCTATTAGTGCAGATGGAGAAGCTTTTGCAGCAACAATCAAAGAGGTGCATGATCAGGTCAAGACCCAACTCTAGCAAACTACTTTGAAGTACAAAGAATATGCTGATAAAAAGAAGAGAGATGTATAGCTTGATGTTGGAGATTTGGTATGGGTTAATTTGAAGAAGGAAAGACTCCCAAAAGGAAAATATACTAAGCTCATGCAAAGGAAGATTGGACCATGTCAGATTTTGAAGAAATGTGGACCGAATGCTTATGAAATCCAACTTCCTTCTGATCTTGGATTGTCACCTATTTTCAATGTATGTGATTTAACTCCATACAAACATAATGCAGATGTAGAACAGGAACCACTGTAGGGCACAGCAGAAGATGATATTCCTAAACATGATCCACCAAAATTGAAGAAGATTTTAGACTCAAGAGTGGCAAAGAAAACCAGGAACAAAGAGTACATGGAGTACTTGGTGGCATGGCAAGGGAAACCTGATTCAGAGGTAGATTGGATGACTGACGAATAGATCATCAAACAGGGTACAGATCTATAAACTCTCATCTCAAGTGGACTTGAGATTTCTTCTCTCAGGGAGTATGGTGCAGGAGCACCCCACGTAGACTAGGGTCTTATGCAATTTATGCATTTTCTATATTAATGTAATAAGGTTTGTTTGACCAGACTTGTCATTGGTGTTTGTAATTTGGTTTTTGTTTGTAATCCCTAGGACACTTATCAAGCTATCATGATAAGGTTGTTAGTTTGTTAGAAGTTTGTTATCTCTCCCAGCCACTAGGAATCAAGTCTGTACTACTATTGGAAAGTAGTTAAATAGTTCAACTCAAATCGTTTGGGGAGATCGATCAAAATTGAGATAGAGAGAGATACGGATCAAAAAAATCGTGTGTAGTTTAGTTCTAAAACTGTGAAACCAGATAATTGTATTTTTTCTAGAAGCGATAAAAGAAGAAACTGCTTTGTGTTGGATTTCCTTGTGTAGTTGATTTTCTGGTTTGCAACTGAGATGGGTTCTTTTATCCATTCAACCGGTTGATTACTTTGTAATCGGTGGAATGCCTGTATATATTAGATTAGGTTTTCTATTTTATTTCTGTTCATTTTGTGTGATCACAGGATCGATTTGTAGCATACTAAGATGAACCCTAGCATCCTCATGTGCTAGTTTGTGAAAGTTAAAAAATCTATATGTTTGTGGAGAACCGGTTTGGTGAAGCCATCCGGGTTTTAGTCATGTGTAATGGCATCGCAGATAATTAAAATTTTTGTGTTTGAATAGTTTCCAAAGATTCAATGGGTTTTCAGTTTAGTGGTGTTAGCAGATAGTACATCGGGTTCCGCAATTGATTGAAGTCGGTGGAAAAGTCTTCGTTTGAACCATTGGCGAAAGGTTCAACGGTTCACAAGTAAATTAGGTTTGTTTTGGTTCGATGAATGCTTGTAAGAAGTTAAGTAAAGCTTCAAAGGAGTTTTTGAATTAGTTAAGTGTTTGGTTGAACCTTTGAACCGGTTCAATGGTTTAAAGGGTTCAACGGTTCAACTGACCATTCGGTTCAACCGTTTGATGACAGAGACAGTGCTAAAGAGCTAGCAATAGTTAACCATTCATTGGATAGGTTCAATAGTTCAATGATCTAGTGAAGCTGATGGATTCTTTCGGTTCAACAGTGCAACTGTGGATCACCGATAGCTATTTTTTCTAACTAATTGAACTAATAGCATTGGTTCAATGGTACGGTTGGTTCAAAGATTCAACCAAAGGAAAATACTTATATCAGAGTAGCACTAGAAGATACAAACCATTTTCTGATAGTGATGGTCTCGCTGATAGGTGTAAAATCTAGGTTCCATCAGTAAGATGAAAGGAGCTCGGTGTGACAGAGTTTAGACTCACCAATGGGGTGGATTTCACCGGTGGAAAAACACACACAGAAAATTGTATGTTAGTGACTGACTGAAAATTAGTTTGCCCCAATCCGCTGCCCGCTCTGCATCAGCCATTCCATGGAGTTTTCTAAATGAATTTATTTCTCTTTTTTGTTTAAATGTGTTATGATCTCTAGTGATCACCTAACAAGAATAATGATTTCTTCTTTTGTCTTTTTTTTTATTCCTAGATGACTCAATGGAAAGAGAAGCCATAGAGGGTGGCTCTTGTTACCAGGGACACAGAGGTCATGGCCTACTTGTAGAGCCGTACCTCTACTAGAGATTTTAATTTTCCTACTCCAAAACCCTATCTATGCCTCAGATATGTGCTCTTCAAATAGCATTAGATATTCTGTTTGATTTTCTTTTGGATTATTTTGTTATTTGCAGCGGCTGAGCTGTGGAGGCTGAGTAAAAAGAGGGAGGGGTTTCTTTCTATCCTTTGAGAATTCCAAAACCCATCAAGGAATCTGTGAAGACATGAAATCTGTATATCCTATAGAATTTCCTATCAGCTTAAGATATGGGTTAAGTATTGTTAGTGTTCTCTAGTTACTAACTCTATATTTCCTAGTTAGGTAGCTATGCCAAGAATTGGTAAAATGTAGGTTATCCAATTCTGGTTGAAGCAAAATGTACAACAATAGAATTAAGAATTGAATAGCATTTATTCTTATGATAAGAGAGCCTCACAATTTTAACTGATATCCAATGAAACTTGCAAACTAAACTATAGCCATGTTATTAATTATTATTATTATTTTCTTTCTATTTTAAAGTAGTATATAAAAAAACAAAGGAATGTATGGAAGAATTTAGGAGCTTTTTCCATTACTTTAAAAGGTACGTGAATGAAAGAAAGTAAGTACAGAGATATAATTTAGTAACATTAATCTCTACAGCTTTTTTGGTTTTTTTTCCCTTTTTCTCATTACAGTTCTGCTATGTTACTCCCACACAAAATACAAAATATAATCATTGAATACAAGAATTTAGAATTCATTATTTTCTTTAGGAGAATTATTTCTTGTTCACATATAGCCTTTCATTATACTAACAAACCTTAATTACAATCCTAAATTGACAATTTGTTACAAAATATGTAGGGAAATAGATGATGTTACTGAACTCTCTCTCAGACATCCATAATAACAACTTTTTCCTTGGTTCTTCACAGAAAGATATGAAATACAAACCTGCAAGAGAAAATCAAATAGTCTCTCCAACTAGTGAAGCTCACCTCCCAACCTAGGGAAGTAACTACCCACCCCCAAGTTAGGGGAAAACATAGGGAGACCCAAGTACACTACACAACCACTCTCTTGACTCACACATTTCATACTTATAGAAAATTCATGAACAATAGATTGCATACAGGATACTCTACACATTCACTGGGTATTCACATTTGCATAGCCACAAGAAGGCTTTTTGAAAAGACCTTTACAAGGGGTAGAAAGAGATAGCATCATGTAGGACAATTATGTCTTCCATAGATAGAATTTTTTTTATTTCAAGGGTACTCATACACCTTTTCTTTGCTACTAGGTACTCTTACCCATTAAATTTGATCTCTTTTCAATCTAGTTTCTTGGGTGCTCATACCCTTCTAGACAAAGATTCAAGAACGTAAAATTGGCTACTCTTACCCATTAAGTGTTCACTTTCAAAATTATGTATAAAAATGGGTACTCTTACCCATTGAGTGTTCACTTTCAGAATTATGTATAAAATTGGGTACTCTTACCCATTGAATATTCAGATTTCAGTAGTAAATCATTCGGTACTCTTACCCATTCAAGAATCCTATAGGAGCTCTTTAGTTTACCCCACAAAACATAATTTTACACAACAATACACAATAGTTTGAAACATTCAACTTCATATCAACATGCATAATGCATACTGATGTCTCTTTTTTTCTTTTTTTTTCCTCTAACAAAATAATTTATCATTCCAAACCTAAAGTTCAAAGTCAAGTGAGATACTAGGTACTACCTAGAATTTACTTCTAAAATGTTCAATTCTACAAATACCTCCTATTCCTCCAATTTGTTGTGTTGCTTTCTTCCCGCCCCTTTTTTTACTAGTAGAACAGTCATAAAAAAAACCTTCTCACCTTTTTCCTCTCTTTTACCCTCAAATCACATCTATCCCTATAGAAAACATGTGTCCATCCAAGTGGGTAGCATGTGTCCTAATATGGACATCATGTTGTCACCCTGGGTTGGGCAATAAGTGTTTTCCCAACAACCTTGATTTATCAAATAAAAATGAATTCCCGTCCAAAATGGAAATGTAATTAAAAAGGTGCCTAAAGTTTATTTTTTTCTTAATCTCATTGCATGTATTTGAGGAGTCCACCTAGGTCTAGGATAAGGTTTAATTTTCCTCCCAACAAAAGGAGTAATTTGGACTAAACAACAAATTTAATAGACTAAATAAACTCCCAACTCCAAAACAAAACATCATACAACACTTTACAATGTAAATGTCATCATACAATAATTCATGTGAAATCACATGCCCTAAGACAATACCATCACAAGATACATTTGACAAAACATTTTCACATGACACCCTTCCCACAAACACAAGCATGACTAACAATGGACCTATGCCTTCCATACATGCTAGGTTGGCTTACTGGGGGACTACATTGGGTCTCTGGGTGTTTTCCCCATTTTCATTGGCTCAACATCGTTAGTACAATAATAATAGCCAAAGAAAAAAGATAAAATTAACCATTACTACATCAGATACACAAGATCACATTAGAGAATATGCATATATGTATATCAATGAAGTCTAAATCATAAAACTATACGACAATACTAATCATAACTCTAATTGCAAACTATATATAACATTGAGTTGCTTCATTCATAAAAGGTATATGAAATTCACACCATGAAATCCAAGAACCATGTATAACCATACACATATATGTATATCAATGAAGTCTAAATCATAAAACTATACAACATTAGTAATCATAACTCTAATTGCAAACTATATATAACATTGAGTTGCTTCATTCATAAAAGGTATATGAAATTCACACCATGAATTCCAAGAACCATGTATAACCATATCTCTATGAGCAACATAATCCACTAACAAAATACAAGGTAGGATCTAAGAACATCACATAATGTCAAATGAGATTATCTAATATCAAAATATGTATCATCCATGGATCCAAAACAAAATGAAATAACTGAGTTAGCTAACCATATAATGTTTCATCATAGATCTACAAAGGAAAATGCATAATCACTTCCCGCCATAATGGAGGTACTAAGGAGGGGCCCTACATCCTACCCCCTAGGCTTGGACTTCCTCTCTAAAGCCCTAAAAAAGGTGAGGATACAGAGTCCTCATAGTAGAAGTGTCCTCCCAAGTGGTTGCAGAGTGATCATATTTGTCCCACTGGACCCTGACCTGGTCCAGCTCTTGACCTCGAAGGTCTAGTGTTTGACGAGCCAAGATACGAGTGTGCTCCAATCTTAGTTGTCCATCCTCCTCTACCTGTAGAGCAACCCAATCCAAATTATGAGAAGGATCATGGATATAATGTCTAAAAATAGAAACACGAAATGCATCGTGGATGCATGACAAGCTATGTGGCAAAGCTAAATAATAGGCTATAGATCCTATCCGGTCCAATATCTCAACAAGGCCCACAAAATGAGTTGCTAACTTAGATCCCTTTCCATAATAGATTGGACTCTTATGCAGCTGCACTCTCAAGAAGACTCTGTCACCCACTAAAAAACTTTGACATGTTCACTTAGTGTCTACATACATATTCTATCGATCTTGGGCCTCCTGTAACCTCTGGTGAATCACAGACACTTGTCACTCCATATCCTATAACAACTCTTGCTCAATAGTAACTCTATCCTCTAATTGGTCCCAACTCAACGGATTCCTACATGGTCTACCATACAATGCCTGATATGGTGCCATACCCAATGAACTAGGAAAACTATTATTGTAGGAAAACTCAACTAGGTACAAGTACTCTTCCTATCTAGACTGATGATCCATAACATACATCCTCAGCATGTCCTCTAGCACCTAATTAACCCTCTCTGTCTATCCATATGTCTCAGGATGGTAAGTTGTACTAAAATTGAGCTAGGTGCCTAAAGCTCTCTGAAGTGTTGTCCAAAATGTAGAAGTAAACACTAGATCCCTGTCTGAAATGATTCTATGAGGTGCTCCATGTAAGCTAACAATATCATCCATGAATACCTACACCATGGCTGATTCTGTATAAGTGGTATGAATGGGTCAAAAGTGGGATACCTTGGTCAACTTGTCAACCGTCACCATGATGGCATCATGGTGTCAGGAGGACTTGGGTAGACCAACTATAAAATCCATGGAAATAGTATCCCACCTCCATTCTAGAATCTCATGGGGATATAACAATCCTACAGGGTACTGGTGCTCGGCCTTGACCCTTTGGCACTAAAGGCATTGAGCCAAAAAATCTACAATATCTCTACGCATGTCTAGCTAGTAATATAGTTGTTGAAGATTGGAATGTATATTCCTAACCCCTGGGTGTGCTACATATGGTGCTCTGTGAGTCTCTGAAAGAATAAATCTCCACACATCTCCACTCTATGGCACATAGATACGTCCCCTAAATTGTAACAAACCATCTGCCTCAAGAACAAATCCTAAATACTTGCCCTCAAGGGCCCTCTAAGACTACATTGCACACTAAATCTCCTAAAACCAATGGTCCTCTAGCAACTGTTGAAGAATACATGACCTCAAATCGGTACCCACTATAATGGCCATGATCTCATGGCATCCCCTACCCAAGGCATCTACCACCACATTCTCCTTCCCTCTGATATAGTGCACCTCGAAAACATACTCACACAAAAACTCCAGCCATCATCTCTATTGTGCATTCAGATTCAGCTGAGTGAATATATACTAAAGGCTATGTTGATTCAAATGAAGCTCAAAATAATGTCCAAGTAGAAAATATCTCCATCTAGTGAGAGCATGTACTACTACTACAAGCTCTAAATCATGTGTAGGGTAATTTTTCTCATGAGACTTGAGTTTTCGTGACTCATATACGATAACTCAACCCTCCTGCATAAGTATTGCACATATACCATCTAATGAAGCATCTGTACAACCTAAAAATTATGAGTCAGATTTGGTATGGCTAAAATGGGAGCACTAGTAAGACATTTCTTAAGGGTCTGAAATGCCCTCTCACACTGCTATGACCACTTGAATCTCTTCCCTTTGCACTGAAGAGAAGTAATGGGGTGAGCTATCCTGGAGAAACCCTCCACAAATCTACAATAATACCCAGCCAACCCCATAAAACTTTTAACCTTTGTAACACTAGTGGGTGCTAGCCACTCTACAATCACACTGACCTTTGATGGATCTACTGAGATACCATCCCCATATATAATGTGCCCTAAATACTGTACCTCAAACTGGAAGAATGCACACTTAGCCAAATTGGTATAAAGCTAGTGTCTCCTCAAACATCGTAGTACCTGCCTCAAATGATCCTCATGCTCCTCCTTTGAGTGGGAGTAAATCAATATGTCATCCAAAAATATTAGTACAAATAAATCCACAAAGGTGTGAAATACCCTATTCATCAAACTCATGAACACCGTAGCAGCATTTATCAATTTGAAATGTACTACTATAAACTCATAATGACCATACCGAGTCCTAAATGTTATCTTATGAATATCGGCCTCTATAATCCTCAGCTGGTGATAACTAGACTTCAGGTCAATCTTGGAGAACACTCTATCTCCCCTCATCTTGTAAGAAAATCATCAATCCTTGGCAAGGGATAACAATTCTTGATCATTAATTTATACAGTTGTCTGTAGTTGATGCACAAGCAAAGGGACCCATCCTTCTTCTTGATGAAGATGACTAGTGTGCCCCAAGGTGAGATGCTAGAACTGATGTGACCCTTCTCTAACAACTCCTCCAACTAAATCTTGAGCTCACTGAGCTCCTAAGTGGTCATCCTATAAGGTACCTATGAAACCAGCTATGCCCTTGGAACCAAATCAGTATGAAAGTCCACCTCACGGTGGGGTGGCATCCCTTTCAACTTTGATGGAAAAACATCTATAAACTCCTTGAGGATAGTGTGATCATCTAAGGATATCTCTGTCAATCCCTTAGATATGTCACTAATGGTAATGGTGAACATCTGGCACCCCTTACACATGCTCCACTTCAGCTGTATAGCGGATATCATAAGAAGGGATACGGGTCTCTAGACTCCTGCTAACACCACTGACATACCATGATCATCAAAACACTCAATCATCTTATGTCTATAAGCCCAAAAAGCATGCACTACCTCCATGAGGACCCCTATGATGAGTCAAATCCTTGTCACATATATGTAAGCATGAAAATAAATCCTTTGGGCAGCAGGCCTCTTGACGATGTTTCCTCTCTTCTTGTTTTGTGTCACTTCTGCTTTGTCGATTCTCCTTCTTCTCCTTCTTCCCCATTTGTGACTCTTTTCAACACTTGTTGTGGCACTTGTCGACTTGCATTTTCTAGCTTGCGACCTTAATCCTAGGCCTTGTGAGTGTCTTGTAGGTGATTTTTCACCTCATCCCTTTGTGTTTTATCTAGTGCACCTCATAGAAGCCTTCTAGAGGTCCCCTGATCCCTCTCCCACTTTTCATTTTTAGTTTAGACCTTCCTATCCAAATCTCCCCCTATTATTTCTAGATCTTCCTGGGAGATCCTATAGACACAAGTGGAGATTTGGATTATTCCTCATGATTGACCTATTTCTCGATGCAGAAACCATCTTTTTCCTCCCTTTTTCCTTCTGCCACCCTAATTTATGCATTTTGTCTTGTTTCACCCTGGATCTCCTCGGGTGACCCAGGGTCACCCTTGGGGCGAGCCATGATCTCCCTGGGTGACCTTGTCTGATGAAAGTGGTAACCCTATCATCTTTTCTCCTACAGAAAAATTGATGTTTCTCTCGTGTTTTTGCTCTGTTTTCACTCGTTTTTCTTTCTGTTTGCATGATTTTTGATACTTGATGTAGAGTTATCTTTTTTATACACCCACACATGCATAATTAGCTCTATTTAATCTATAATTAACTCTCTAATCAATCTCATGCATTCCCTCACCTCCATTTCTTCTTCAGTGATAAGTTATCATTGCTTCATCACTCCCTAATCAACTGAGTTCACTGGCCAATCGACCTTGTTAACTCCCCAATCTATTCTTGTTAACTCATCAATCAAATGTGTTAACTCCTCAATCTAATCCCTTCTTATAACCTAAAAATACCCCCAACCTCTTCATTATTTTCTAGGTTGAGCAAGTTGGAGAATAGCCTTCTTGTCTTCTCAAGCTTTTTCAAGCTTCTTCACAGGCCTTTAAGCCACTTTCTTCATTTCTTTCATTAGTTTTTCCATAGATTCAAATCTTTCATTGTTGTATACCTTCAAAGCTTTTCCTGGGAGGCAAATTCATTGTGTACCAGCTCTTGCCAAGTTTGCTCTCCAACCTAGCATTCATATGCTCATACAGGACGTAAGTGCCTTTTACTTTCTTTTTTCAATCAAGCAATGCTATGCTGCTCGATTCCTAGCCATTGTGCTCAATTCCAAGCTCACATCGAGCTCATACAAGCTTCACAAAAGCTTCTCTTTACTTCTTCAAGTCATTTTGTCAAGAGGATCACTTGCTATCACAGAAGCATTCGACGTTGCCTACACAAGGATACTAAGGGTAGTGGAGTCAACAAATCTTCATCTCTTTCAAGTTCTTTCATTGCTTTCATAGTAATTAGATAATCACATTGCTCTTGGGAATAGTAACATTTTACTTTTTCCTTGATAGGTTAGATCTTGTATGCTAGATTAATCATTTTTACATTCATAGATCTACTTTGTTAGAAAAAGCATTTTCCCTTTCCCTGAAATTAGATTGCATTGAAAACACCAAAAACCCATAAAAACATAGATTAAACTTTGCATTTGAAAAGACATATAGGATTGCATACATATTTCTTTCATAGATTAGAAGCATTTTCCTTTCCAAAACACTCTAAAAATACCAAAAAGATGCTTTGCATGTCATTTAGCTTGCATCCATATAGATCTGTTCGAATAGACAACATTGCAAACCCTTGATTCCATCATGAGGTAAGCACAGTTAAACAAAGTCAAACCCTAGGTCAACAAAACCCTAGGTAAAAGAACACTAGATCTGGTGAAGGTTAGTAATCATACAACTTCCTCTATCCTAATTCACAAATGTGTTTAGGAGTGAGAGGAGAGTGGGTGAGTTATCCATAGAATGATCAAGGAGTTACATCCACAAATACCACAATAGACAGTTATTCTTCCACAAGGAGACCCATTTGATCTCCTGTTGTTAGAATAAGCTAGGCAATTACAACTACAAAGAGCATTTCTCAAAGACAAAAATAGCAAAGGCCATCAATGAAAACAATTGATTTCCCACACAAAGGTGGAATTTAATCCAAATAGATGAAGAGAAACTAGTGACCCTTCGGGTCATAGGGTTATCTCAAGTACCACAACCATTTAGTGAAGTATACAACAAAACACACAATAACAAAGTCCACAGAACTTGCCGACCCCCCTTTGTGAAGTCCAGCTCTCCAACAAGCCAAACCCTTGCTGTGTCTTGCCTCCTCTCAACTGGCTACTTCTACATGAGTGAGAGTGACATGGTAGATCACCCCATGGTAAGGAGGGAAGGGTTCGTGTACGTGCCAAAATCCAACTTGACAGCCCTCAGGCAACCGGAGTCCCAATTTCAAGTGTACATATTTTGGTGAACCCAATGTGAAGAGCAGAGCCTCTTGGTTATGCATTTTACATTCCCATTGCATGGATCTCATTTCCCTCATCATTCTCACATACAACGTCAGCTTCACCACATAATTTGGTAAACCTGACATGAAGAACAAAAAATTTTGATGGGATCTTTTGCATTTCCATGTGCTTCTTTCATTGCATGCTCATCTTTCATGTCCATCTTCATTTCATTCATTTCGTTGTGTTTTGTACACCGCATAACTACGACAAAATCACACAAAGTTTAAGGGAATTACCCCTCCAATGAAAGTAGCACATGCTTAGATCCAATAACTTCAATTGCAAATCAATTAAACTTGAAAGACTCAAATGGGATACAACAAGATCCCCACAACATTAACCAAATCAAAACATGCCAAGTGAGTGTTTGGTTTGAGATCCATCAACAAGACCAACTCATAACAAGTGATACAAAAATGACCACCCAAATGGACAATGAGGTGAGCCATCAAAAGAAAATCTTACAAGAATCTTGGGGGGCACAAAAACCCCTCCATGTAGTACATCAAGATAAAAAGTCCACAACATGTGAAATGTCATCAGAAAGAACATATAGGGTCACTCAAACCCCAATTCAAAGCAATCCATCACAAGGTGGAAAAACTCAAAGAATGGACAAAGCCTCATTTATAGACCTTATAGAAAGTTTGGTCCAACGAATAGAGACCCTTGAGGATAGAAGGGTTGAACAAGATTGCCAAAACAAAATTGAGGAAAAAACTAGGGCACATGGAAATCATTTCATTGACAAGATCAAATCAAACCAGGGGGCAAATGAAATACCCCTCATCCAAACTTCCATGAAACATTCAAGCCTCCTTTGCCCTTATAATCCAACATGACAAGTCTCAATCAAATAGTTGGGATTCTAATGATGCAAGATAAACCACAATTGATCCCACCCAATCTTCAAAAAATAAAACATGACACCATTTAGTCATCTAACTTTTTCAGGATATCAACAATCTAGTGTACCCTTTCAACAAACACAACAAGCTCCACTTGAAGGGATAATGTTTGGAGGAACAAAATTCTCTACCCATAACTCCCTCTTAGGAACATACCTCGAGTATTTAAAGGAGCCTCTTGACTACAACATTTGTCAGGTTATACTACCACATCCTCTCCCCGATCTTCGAAAATTTAAGGGAGAGGGTGATCCCAACTCTCATATCAAGGCTTACATCATGGTAATGCGAGAACTCCTTCTTGTGGATGGGGTGGTAGCAAAGATTTTTCCAAAGACTTTGGAGGGTATCACTTTGGATTGGTACTATCGACTTCTAGAAGCATCAATCCACTCTTTTAGGCAAATCATTGATCAATTTGCCGCTGCCTTTGACATAAACAAATTGGTTAAGACATGAATACAAGAATTTTTAACAATCAAACCAGAAGCCAACGAGTCGATTGTACATTTTATCACACGATGGAGGAGAGTTCTTTATTCTTCAACTAGTGCATCAAACATGGATCATAGAAAAATTTTTGATCTCTTCATACACACTCTCAATAATGACATACGAGAACAAGTTCAAAAAATCCCATACAAATCATATGAAAAAGCACTCGAAAGTGCCCTTAGAATTGACCAAGCTACTATTGATAGTGGAAGAAGGGAGTATCATTCCAATGGAAGGTTGATAAACCATGATACAAATAACAAATCTTGGACAAACGATCAAGACATAGATGGTTCAAAAAACACTTCACCATCAAGGAATTACAATTATGACTGCAATAGTCATATAGATTTGGGAAATGAAAATGCCAACAACTATCTAGGCTAAGAATCAACAAGAAGTCTTACAACAATCATTATAAACCTCAAGATCACAATCATGATAAATATTTCTCATTTCATAAGAGAAGGGGGCATGATATCAAGTCATGTTGGGGGTACCATCACTTCATATCAAACCTCCCAAAATATCAACAAAAATCATTCATGGACACATTCTCACAAGATGAAGAACTTAGTCCGAACAACTTTGATCAAAACACCTTAGGCCTTGTGGAATTTGATAAATGTCAACAAATTTGTGTCACCCAAGGACCAGAACAAATAGATGACACCAACCATTCAAATTTTTTGCACATGCTAGAGCTTATCAAGAGTTCTCCTACACACAAGAATGCTCTCCTCAAAGCCTTAGATCTAGGCCATCAAGTTCAAAACACTCCAAGTGAAAAGTGTTCTTCAACATTTGATTTTGAAAAGTTACCCTCAGACAATGACATAGCTAAACAAGGTGATGTCCCCCTCCATCTGATAGTCCAAATCCAAGACTATTCCATTAAACATGTAATGATCGATGATGGGTTTGCAATCAACATAGTATCCTTTTTTATCATTCAAAGAATGGGTTACAATGAAACACAAATCACAAAACAAACTTCCATCCTTAGAATTCATAACAACCCAAACACTCAAACCATGGGTAAGGTCAATCTTCAAATCACATTGGGTCCTAAAACCCTCCCAACTGAATTTTATGTCATCAATGAAGAAACCAGTTACAACATGATCCTAAGAAGGCCTTGGATCCATAGGATGAGGGCTAGTCCCTCCACATTATTTCAAGAATTACACTTCTCGTACATGGGACAAACCCATGTCATCAAAGGAGATCCTAATCCTTTTAGCCATTATAGAGTTGAACAAGTCAAAAAGAAAGGAATGTCTATGGAAACCACTAGCAACCCAAAAATCAACACTTTTGAAAAAGGAGACATGAAAATAAATTGCAAACATAGCCAAGACCTCAAAATGTATAGGGAAGGGGGAAACAATAGAATTCCCCTTCAATCCCAACTCAACAAAATCTTATGCTCCATTCAACTTAGTGGCTATTCCAATTGAACCAGACATAAACATCCCTATGGTTGAAATCATGACTGAAGAAGAAGAACCATAATCCACACAAAAACTAGGAGAGTCAACACCAACTCCAATTGCCCTTCAAAATTTCAAAACAAACATGGGAACTCAACAAGAACATAAAATGGTAAAGCTAGGGGGCAAATCATCAAACAATGAAACATGTGAGTACATAGAATTCATCACTGAATACAAAGACATTTTCACACCAAGTCTTTGAGTGTCCTTGCAAAGACTTTCAAGTGAAGGTCAGACCAAATTGGGTAGGCCCATAAATAGTTAAAGAAGACATCATAAATGACTCTACCTCTTGTACATTATGGAAGGAGAAGAGGTCAACAACTAAAAAATCATAAAACATAAAAATGCAAAAATGTATAAAAAACTCAAAAATGTCAAAAACAATTTGTTTCTTGCATTTCTGCATCATTTTATTCATCTTGCATTATAGTTTGTGACTTGCTCTTCCATTAATTTCCTTTTAGTAAGAAGTCTAATGTTGCCTAGATATATGTTATCCTTTTAGGACCTAGAGTCTCCTCATTTTCCACAATTACCATTATCCCCCTTCATTCCCAGTGATTCTAATCAAAGCCTAGCTCTTAGCTTTACACTGATCCTAGTCTTAATAAGTCAAGTGTTAGGTCTACTCAAAGTCATTATTCAAACCTACAGTGTTCAAATAAAGCTTGCAGGTAGACCTTCCCAATTCTTACCTAGTAGAAGAGAAGTCCAACCAGATTACAACAACTTTAGGTGGTGCTCAGCCCCTTATCTTTCTCGGCCATAAATGTCAAGAAGATCAAAACTCTGAAGGAAGCAATCTAAAATTTGAGTGAATAAAAAAAATAAGTGATAAAAATAAGAGAGTAGAAAAGTAAGAATTGAGAGATCAAAGCATTGCATAGAAAAAGTCCCAAAATAATTCATTTCTTAAAGAGTCAAAAATCCAAAAAAATGAGAAAAGATAAGGAAAAATACAAAAAAGAATGAAAAGAAAAGAAAAAGAAATACAAAAAAGCAGTGAAAGAGAGAAGATTGTTGAATGTCTGTACTCTTGGGTGGAGATCAGTCTAAGCTCAAAGCCTCAAGAGTGACATTCTAATAGAGAAAGTAAGGTACAAAGCACACACACACACACTAGACTGAGAAAAGCTGAAGAGTTTAGTTGTCTCTAGGATCATCTTCTATCTAGGGAGCCTTGTTCTTTCCCATTTTTATCCTTTACC
This sequence comes from Cunninghamia lanceolata, assembly GCA_027924645.1. Taxonomy (NCBI): domain Eukaryota; kingdom Viridiplantae; phylum Streptophyta; class Pinopsida; order Cupressales; family Cupressaceae; genus Cunninghamia; species Cunninghamia lanceolata. Next base: position 23,599,240 of record BSBN01000078.1, read on the forward strand.
CTGGGTCTATCTTGCTTTCCATCTCTGATCTAAGTCTAGCGAACAACTATAAAACTTGATGATCATCTAAGTTGAAAGCCTATAGAATTATCTTATCTAGATAAGGATTAGTGTTTATCCTTTAGCAAAGCCTAGAAATCAGAAACACTCCATAATTCATTTTCACTCCCCACTTGAGTTTCCCTAAATCCCATCTCATAGCCTTGAATAGATTTCTCATATTAGGACAACTTGCAATCCACTGAATCAAAAATCGTATTTAAGAGTAATCACATTGTTTGTTCCACATTGCATTCATGCCAAAAAAAAAAAAAAAAAGAGTCGCAAAGCAATAAAGTCAAGTGTCATATCTCATGACATCCAGTAAAGTGCAATAGTTTCATTTGCAGCATGTCTTGTGTTCCTGCATTGTGATATCGTCCCCTGCATTCATATATATATATTCAAAAAAAGACAAACAAATTGAATAATCGATATGTGATCATCTTAGGTATGCATTCTCATAAGAAAAATAAAAGCTCTATCCAACCATATGCAAGAGAGAGAAAGTAAAGTAAAGGATGTCAACTAAAGCTATGTATGGATCTCATTGAGTTAGGTCTTGTAAAAATAAAGTGTAAAACAATGTCTGAGCACAAGTCTCCCCATGCAAGGGGGCAAGGGTAAAAATATATTAAATATAGGTCTCTCAAAGACTTCAAAAAGCATCAAATCAAACCTTTGTAAAATCTTCACAAAAACCATAAAAATTAGAAAATTTGAAAAAGCTTAAAAAATTGTAAAAAACATCAAAATCCCTAAAAATCAAATATATTTTTGAAAATTTGCAATGAAAGGAGAATCTATTCTCCTTCTCTCTAGATTAGTTCTGTTCTTTTTTTCATTTGTTTCATGCTTTGTTTTGCGTTCTCTCATACCTACAGGTTCAAACTGACAAAAGCAAGCAACTAGTCAAACTCAAACGATCCATGGTAAGTTCGTCATTTCAGTTTTCATTATTCATTTTGATATATTTAGATGTTGGACTGATACTAGTTATTGCAGGAACAAATTGTGGAAAATCAACAACAGGTAAGGCCTAGTTTGAGAACGATGTCTACTTTTCATGTAGACTATTGTCCCTGAACGAGGCAAATATGTAAGCACAAAAATCATGCACTGCCTCCACGAGGACCCCTATGATGAGTTAGATCCTTGTCACATACATGTAAGTGTGAAAATAAATCCTTTAGGTAGCAGGCCTCTTGATGACGTGTCCTCTCTTCTTGTTTTGTGTCACTTTTGCTTTATTGATTCTCCTTCTTCCTCGTTTGCAATGCTTTTTGACACTTGTTGCGACACTTGTCAACTTGCATTTTCTACCCTGTGATCTTAATCCTAGGCCTTGTGAGTATCTTGTAGGTGAGTTTTCACCTCATCCCTTTATGTTTCATCTAGTGCACCTCATAGAAGCCTTCTAGAGGTCCCCCGATACCTCTCCCGCTTTCCATTTTTAGTTTCAACCTTCCTATCCAAATCTCCCCCTATTATTTCTAGATCTCCCTAGGAGATCCTATGGATGCAAGTGGAGATTTTGATTCTTCCTCATGATTGACCTATTTTTTGATGCAGAAATCATCTCTTTCCTCCCTTTTTTCCTTCTACCACCCTGATTTCTGCATTCTTCCCTATTTCACCCTAGATCTCCTCGGGTGACCCATGGTCACCCATGGGGTAACCCATGATCTCACTGGGCAACCCTGTCTGATGAAAGTGGTGACCCTGCTATATTCTATCCCGCGGAAAAACTAAAGTTTCTCTCACGTTTTTGCTCTGTTTTCACCCGTTTTTCTTTCTGTTTGCATGATTTTGTATCCTTGATATAGAGTTAACTATTCCATGCACCCACACATGCATAATTAGCTCTATTTGATCTATAATTAACTCTCTAATCAATCTCATGCATTCCCTCACCTCCATTTCTTCTTCAGTGATAAGTTATCATTGCTTCATCACTCCCTAATCAACTGAGTTCACTAGGAAATCAACCTTTTTAACTCCCCAATCTATTCTTGTTAACTCATCATTCAAATGAGTTAACTCTTCAATTCAATCCCTTCTTCTAACCTATAAATACCCACAACCTCTTCATTATTTTCCAAGTTGAGCAAGTTGGAGAATACCCTTTTCTTCCTCACAAGCTTTTTCAAGCTTTTTCACAGGCCTTTGAGCCTCTTTCTTCATTTCTTTCATTAGTTTTTCCAAAGCTTCAAATCTTTAATTGTTTCATAGCTCTTCCAGGGAGGCAAATTCATTATGCACTAGCTCTTTCCAAGTTTTCTCTCCAACCTAGCATTCATATGCTCATACAGGACATAAACTTGCCTTTTACTTTCTTTGTTCAATCAAGCAATGCTACGCTACTTGATTCTTATCCATTGTGCTCAATTCGAAGCTCACATCAAGCTCATACAAGCTTCACAAAAGCTTCTCTTTGCTTCTTTAGGTCATTTTGTCAAAAGGATTACCTACTGTCACAGAAGGATTCGAGGTTGCCTACACAAGGATACTGAGGGTAGTGGTGTCAACAAATCTTCATCTCTTTCAGATCATTCATTTCTTTCATAGTAATTAGATAATCACATTGCTCTTGGGAATAGTAAGATTTTTCTTTTTCCTACATAGGTTAGATCTTGCATACTAGATTAATCATTTTTACATTCATAGATCTACTTTGTTAGAAAAAACATTTTCCCTTTCCATTAAATTAGATTTCATTGAAAACACCAAAAACCCACAAAAACATAGATTAAACTTTGCATTTGAAAAGACATATAGGATTGCATACATATTTCTTTCATAGATTAGAAGCATTTTCCTTTCCAAAATACTCTAAAAATACCAAAAAGGTGCTTTGCATGTCATTTTCCTTGCATCCATATAGATCTATTAGAATAGACAACATTGCAAACCCTCGATTCCATCACGAGGTAACCACAGTTAAATAAAGTCAAACCCTAGGTCAACAAAACCTTAGGTAAAAGAACACTAGATCTGGTGAAGGTTAGTAATCATACAACTTCCTCTATCCTGATTCACAAATGTGTTTAGGAGTGAGAGGAGAGTGGGTGAGCTATCCATAGAGAGATCGAGGAGTTACATCCGCAACTACCACAACATACATTTATTCTGCCACAAGGAGACACATTTAATCTCCTATTGTTAGAAGAAACTAGGTAATTACAACTTTAAAGAGCATTTCTCAGAGACAGAAATAGTAGAGGCCATCAAATAAAACAACTGATTTCCCACACAAAGGTGGAATTTAAAGAATCCAAACGGATGAAGAGAAACTAGTGACCCTTCAGGTCATAGGGTTATCTCAAGTACCACAACAATTGAGTGAAGTATACAACAAAGCACATAACAACAAAGGCCACAAAACTTTCTAACCCCACTTCACGAAGTCTAACTCTCCAACGAGCCAGACCCCCGCCATGTCTCGCCTCCTCTCGAATGGCTACTTCCATATGAGTGAGAGTGACATGGCGGATCACCCCATGGCAAGGAGGGAAGGGTCCATGTGCATGCTGAAATCTGACCTGACAGCCCTCAGGCAACTAGAGTCATTATTTCAAGCATACAATGTCTGCAGTCTATCCTATCTTGATGAGCATTAGGGTAGTCCATGGCCAAGACTATCTCATAAGAACCCAAAGGGGTGATCCGAAGATCCACTTCTATAGTGAAGGTCCCCATAAATATCTGACAATCTCTAACCAACGAGTCCACCACCACTCTAGCTCCTAATGCTAATTCCACCTCCCACCTATCGTCTTTCCTACGTGCCACTAGCCTACAATGCTCCATAACAGTGGGGGAAATAAAAGAATCAGATGCTCCAGAATCAAACAAAACACTAATAGATGCATCACCAATCATACTTGGTGCGTCAATAATAGTGGCTTGATGATTGGCCTGGCGGTTCTTGACTGCAGTAAAAACCCTGTGGGTCCTCCCCACATCACCTACTGTCTGCTCAAAACCTGTCGTGCCGGGTCCACCCACTCTAAACCCTTGTGGGCACTCTCTAGATAAGCACCCAATCTCTCCACAAATAAAACAAGCTCCCCTCGAATAACCCTATGTGGATAGAGCCCTACCAACTTGAGATGATCTACCTCTGGAAGCTCTACTAGATCCTCCCCTAAAAGTCTGCTGACCTCGAGATGGTCTTGGCTGCTATCCATGTGTCGTCTAATCTCTATGGGGTCCCTCAGACTGCCACAACCTAGTATGACTACTCTGTGTACCCTGTTGTGGGCTGGGCTTCTATCGTTGCTGCTACTGTCACTGAGGCACCCTTGGAGGTCTTGAAGAAGACCTAAATTACCCCTTAGAGGGGTGTGAAACTTGAGGGGTGAAAGAATCCTATTGTCCCTAATTGCGGTTTGTAAATCACTCTCATTCCTCTTGGGACCTCCCCTATATCTCCTCAGTTATAAGGGCCTTCTCCACAACATCATTGAAATCCACTGGGTTGGCCATCCGAACTGATCCCATAATGCTGGGGTTCAGACCCCTAATGAAACAGTGGACAATTAGCTTCTTGTCCTCAATATAGTCCACGTACTACTGGAGCTCAAATAATTTGTTCTCATACTGGGCCACTGTGAGGCCTCTCTATTGTAAATCATGAAAGTCATCAATACGCTTCTGTCTAAAGTGCTCAGAAATATAATGCACTCTGAAGCACTCCAAGAAAATCTCCTAAGTCAATGTGTCTATCGACAAGTGACGCTTCCACTCCTCTTGTCGCCACTAGGTAGAAGCAGGTCCCCTCAACTGATGAATGGCAAATTTGGTCCTCAAGATTGGTTGTGATAGGATGCAACTGAAAGCACCCCTCCAAGCTGAGTATCCAAGACTCCACCTCCACCTCGTCGATGGCTCCTGAAAAAATAGGACGTTGTAACTGAAGCAACTCCCGAATCTAGTCTCTAGTGCCTTAGGAACCCCCCGATGCTATCACAGGCATTCTCTGAGTGTCTTAAGGTGGTTCATCCTCCTGCATGTGTGACATATGCAAGGGACTCTTGCTCCGCTCATGGAACATTGGTATATGCTCACCGATCCTAGGTTGATCTCCCTGAGGTCTCTCTACAACTAGAGGTAGTGTAGCCTCAAGTACCCCCATTAGGCCCTACAAGGCTCAAAGAATCTGCCGTCCATAATCTTGTCCCCTATCCCGATTGATACCCTCGGAATGATGGGACTCATCTGGCCTCTCTAGTGGCTGTGCTCCACCTAGAGCTCTGGGGGATAATCGGTTCTCCCCTCTCTACGTGACATCCTAGAGTCAATGTGAAATTGTGTTAAAACATAGTTCAAACAATTGTTCCTAGAGCTCCCAGAGTTGGTAACCATGCTCTGATACCAATGTAACGAATCTAAAAAAAAAAATTAATTCCATGTGTCAAGGAAAAGAAATATATATGTCTAGATATTTGATAGGTTAATGACGTTATATAAATCTTACAATTTTTTATGGTTTCAAATTTTATAGTACTTATAATATGGTGTACATAAATACTCCTAACTAAGTTTTTAGTTATGTTAATGATGCATCACAAGTATATGTATGTCACAATGACTAATAAAACCAACTAGTCCTCAAAGGAACAATAATGGTGTAATTCAACAACTTGGATGGTAACATGTTATAATAAATGGGGTGGCATTATAAATAATTTTTCAAATAAATGTAGCATAAATAGATTAATTATGCATAAAATCTTCGTGTGTTATTCTACCATGTATTATGTGCTTGCTTGGTATGCTTGATACGATTTGTGGAAAACTACTAACACTCATAAAAATCATTAACAAAGAAACGTATAATGAGGAAGATCTAACTAATAATACATTTCCTAAATTTCTTCCAACCTATAAGGGTTGTAACCAGTTCAATTATGTTATTAACCTCATCCTTTAGAAAATGAGAGAAAAAAAATGCTTAATATAAGCGGTTCAACCCTTTCCCTAAAGATATAAATCACGATAATGAATCACGCTCCCATTAGCAACATGTCCGTCAGCAAGCCACAAAAGACTAAGCACAAGCAAGGGCATCTAATCTTCCCCAAAAAAGATATAGAATACAATTCAAGGCACTCATCATGGTTGGCAGAGAAGGTCAACTAGAAAAGTGCCGAGTTTAATCTTAATTAAATCATTGGGTTGGGAGCGAGCTCTAATTAGTGCGATGACTCCTAGCCCTAAAACTAGTTTTCTACATTTCTTTTTTTAGCTTTAGCTACTGGCATTTGCCTCCACTGAAACCCTACCCCATGCTTTGGCCGCCAAATGATTTGCTTACAGAATGTGGTGTTCTTAAAACGTACGACATCCCTACAAAGGAATCGGAGACTGCTTCCTGCGCTGGATGTGTGCACTAGAGGTGATATTTTGAATGTATTATCTCTTTGTTTCATTCTTTTTATGTTTACCTTCATAGGAAAGAAAGGAATGATTTCTTGATGTCTGAAGATCTTCTACGAATGCAGGGTGTGGCATATTTGCAGCAACGCTATTTTCTTTCCTTCGGTTGCCTGAAGATTACATCCCTATATAGGCTTCGAAGCCTTAGCAACAATGCTACTCATGAAGTCTCTATTTTTTTTGGTTTCTGTATTTTCTGTTTGTTTGTTTTGTCAGACGAGGGTTTGAGAGAGGATCTATATCCTGTGTGGACGGCTCCCAACTCATAGATTAACGGCATGACGTGCAAGAAAGGCATGAGGTTTTGTTTAGGCAGCTCACGCATTGACAACTGGGTCACTCTGCCCAAGGCATCTACGTGATTAACCCCTTGAAGCTCGACGACCTCTGATATGCAAGAAGATACACAAAGCGTGAAGTGTTCTTCTCTATTGTGAAGTCCTTGTTGTAGAGGGCTTTCTAAGCTCTATCATCGTTTGCATACAGCGCATTGGAGAATCTCAGACTGGTGTGCAACGGGAATTTTGCCCAAGGGAAGAGGCTTAGGGGTAGATCTATTCACCATGGCGATGAGTATGTGGATTGTGCTGTGATCAGAGATGATAAAGTCATGGAGCTGTATGATCAGTGACTTGCAGACCCCATCTGCTTTCAATCAAGCTAGATTCCTCTTTATAGAGGCGTCGTTGGGCAGAAAGGAAGTCGTTTAGACAATAAAAAGTCTTTGAAATCTTGCTAAAACGCCCTCTCTACTGTCTCTGTGGAAAACCTCATACTGTATGCCATTATTTGTCCACCATAGACTTTGTTGGCCGCCCCTGAAAGTATTTACCCTATTTTTTGGGGGCGTGAGTTTGACTTGCCCTAAATTTTGGGCTTGAAATATCAAAATTATGCTCTAATTTTGTTTTTGAAAGCATTTAAAATTATGGCTTTTCAAAATTTTATGAAAATAGGTATTTGTTTTGTGTTAAAATAGGGGCAGGTCATTTAAAATTTGGGGCAAAATTAATTTGAAGGAATTATTGGTTATGCAAATCTTGTATCTTCATCTCTTGAAGACAAAGTGTGAGGCCCAGGTTGGCAGGAGGCCAATTCCCTCTCACAAAAATAAACCATTGTATTCTTCATTCTTTGTTGAATCCAACGAGTCATTGGAAGGCTAGAATATTTTCACATTTCCCATGCATCTAACCTATTTATATTGTAATAACGCACTAAGTTATAAAGTGCCACAAATCTAGGAGTCACCTAATCCTGGGGGGTGTATAGAATGTGCCTTGAATATTTTAGAGTTGTGCCAAAGAGTACTTCCATAGAATCATGTCAAGAGCACTTCATTGAGTCATGTCTAGAACACTTCCACACTTTCTTTCCATTTTTTCAGTTATAAGGGTTATTCATGCACTAATTTATAAAGTGCCACAAATAATATTGGGATAAAAATATTGAATTATGAAGGGGGTTCATAGAGGTGTGTTGAGTGCATTTCCAAGTTGTGCGAAGAGCACTTCCACAGAGATATGTCAAGATCACTTCCACTACTCCATCATTTTTCAACATTTTTCCCACATTATATTGAGATGTGTCACGAATACTTCCACTACAACATCATCATTACCTGTTGCTACATCAAAGTTCAAAGTTGTTTCACAGAAGGCTTCTAGGGATTCTTCATAGCAAGATTATCACCTTCAGGTATTTTGTAAAATGTCTAGTACACTTTCTTGTTTTTTCTCTTTTAGGGGGTAGTTTTTTTCTCATTGGGTTTTCTACCTTTCTCCACTTATGAGAGTTCTTTTGTACTTGGGTACCTCATCAAGCCTTGTTGCCCTGACCCATCTTTTACACCCACCTAAGTTGTTCTTAAGGGGGGGTATTAGTGTACACATTTCATTTGGCTTCATTTGGCTTTCATTTAGCCTCATTTGGAAGCCTCATTTTATGCACATGGTATAAGACACCTCAGCTAGGTGTGTGGTAGTTATGAATAGTCCTTTGAACTCTTTCACTCCACTTAGGTTGCCACATCTGTTGGATCTAGGGCATACAACTGAGAGGGGGGGGGTGAATCAGTTGTATAAAACTTCTTTTTCTTTCAAACACTTAATTCTCTGTTGTTAGTTAGCAGCATATCAAATAATCATCCATGGAAGCATAATGCATAAACACAAGAGCAGATAAGCATCAACACATTGAACACCAAGATTTTGACGTGGAAAACCCGGTTAAGGGAAAAACCACGGGGTGATTAACCCAAGAATTATTCTCTGTTAGAAGAATAAAGAAAAATGAATGGCACATGCCAATAAGGGCTCACTGCCCGAGCACACTGCTCACAAAGAGGCCCACTGCCTACAAAGAGACACACTGTCTACAAAGTGATGAAAATCACAGTCTTGAACTGGAGAATGACATCTCTACCATGTCCGGATCAGTTCCAATTAAGCCCAAAATCTCTGCTCTTCCTTTCGCACGTTTCTTCGCTATGCCACACTCATCCTCACACCACTCTTTGAAATGAACTCACAAACTGTTATTTATACAAGACATCGACTTAGGAACAAGCATCTAAGTCGGCAAACAACCATAGGAGTATCCGCAAGATGAATAACACATCTGGTCGGCCATCACAAGAACATTCGCAAGATGAACAACTCATCCGGTCGGCTAAACAGAGCAAGAACTTCATCCGGAAGAATAACTTCAATTCCAGGCTCTACCATCAATGCGGACCAACAACACAACCTAAACATGATCCAAGAACCTTCACAAGCCTGCATGAATGTCCGGATACATCCGCACTTCCTCTACTTACTGGGATCTCTTGTCTTCCTCATCCGGAACTTCAAGAACACAGTCTGTCGCCACTGTCATAATGCAAGAGGTACTTCCGGACCTCCAAATCATACAAAAATCAGGATGACACATCACAAGGACATCCCAAACACTCCGTCCAATCCACAGATTAGGATGATACAATTCCGGACCTCACCGGACCTTTTTGTGATCCTCTGTCACCTTCGGATACTTGCCGGACCCGGTTCTATACCGGCAGCCACAACTCCTTCAGATCTTCATGCGGACCTCTGAAATCTTAACTGTAGCATCTCAAGACTCATATCTACTAACCCTTTAATCTGCATCCTCCGGTTCTCATCCTATACAGTACATTTACCTTCTTCTCATCACTGTTCTTCACTGTTCCTGACTGAGGCTAATTTTCTCAATATCCTCAGCACACAGCTCATCAAATCCTTCTTGTCAATGCAATATGAGTATGTTGACATCAATGACAACACTGGCTCACCTCATACTTGCAACAATCTCCCCCTTTGTCATTGATGGCAACATATGATGTGAAAAACCATTAAGACAAGAACTTCAACTTTTCATATGTCTTCTCTTCCTTTACTGCTCCCCCTTTGATCATCAACCACTTGTTTTTCACATGTCTTCTCTCCCCCTTTGACATCAATGGCAAAGGGCACATACTTGTAATTGTCATACATCAGAATCATACCAGCTGCTCCCCCTTAGTTGCAGCTCCCCATTAGTCCGGATCACAAGATATGACTGTGATAGCCACCGGACTGATGCACATCAGTGCATCTTTAGTTCATCACCGGAGGGGCCATGACCCCTAACTTCTCCCGGAGATATTCAAAAGAGTCCTTGGGAAGAGGTTTTGTAAAGATATCTGCAATTTGATCTTTGGAGGGAACATACTCCAATCTGACTTCTTCCTTGTTTACTTGTTCTCTCAAAAAGTGAAATTTGATAGATATGTGCTTAGTCTTAGAATGCAATACCGGATTCTTGGAAATATTAATTGCACTTGAATTATCACAGAAAATTGTGATAGGCTCCTCATATTCAACTTTGATGTCTCTTAGCATCTGCTTCATCCATAAGATTTGAGTGCAACTACCTGCTGCTGCAATGTATTCTGCTTCAGTTGTAGACAGAGATATTGCATCTTGTTTCTTGCTTAGCCAAGAAACCAATCTCTTCCCCAAAAAGAATGCTCCACCACTAGTGCTTTTCCGATTATCCACATCTCCTGCCCAATCTGCATCTGTGTAAGCATGAAGAGAGAAATCCGGATCTCTAGGGTACCATAGACCATACTCAGCTGTTCCTTTCAAGTACCTAAAAATTCTTTTGATTGCCATAACATGAGATTCTCTAGGATCAGCCTGGAATCTTGCCACAAGACCAACAGCCTGCATTATATCTGGTCTAGTTTGAGTGAGATACAACAATCCACCAATCATTGATCTATACTTTGTCTGATCTGCTTTTGGAGAATCATCATCTTTGCTTAGCTTACATCCGGTTGCCATAGGAGTGTTCATTGGCTTTGAGTCTTCCATACCAAATTTCCTTAACAATTCTTTCACATATTTGGTCTGAGAAATGAAGATCCCTTCTTTTGTTTGAGTAATTTGCAGTCCCAAGAAGAAATTCATTTCACCAAGCATAGACATTTCAAACTCACTTTTCATCTGATTAGCAAAAGTTTTGCACATACTATCTCTTCCTCCAAAAATGATATCATCCACAAACACTTCAACAATCAGAATGTTTTCATGATCAATTTTGAAATATAAGTTACTGTCAGCAGTACCTTTGTTGAATCCAATCTGCACAAGATGCTTATCCAACCTTTCATACCATGCTCTTGGGGCTTGCTTCAATCCATACAAAGCTTTCTTCAACTTGCAGACCATATCATTATTATCAGACAATTGAAATCCATCCGGTTGTTCAATGTAGACTTCTTCTTCCAGATCACCATTTAGGAAGGCAGACTTGACATCCATCTGATATACCTTGAAGTCTTTGAAGGCAGCAAATGCAAGAAGTAATCTGACTACTTCAATTCTTGCCACCGGAGCAAAAGTCTCTTCAAAGTCAATTCCTTCTATTTGAGAGTAGCCTTTGCAGACCAATCTAGCTTTGTTTCTGATTACTTCACCAGCTTCATTTAGTTTGTTCCGGAAGACCCACTTGGTTCCAATTACATTCCTGTCTCTAGGTCTGGGAACAAGATCCCAAGTATGATTTTTCTCAATTTGCATCAATTCATCTTCCATTGCTTTGGTCCAGTTTTCATCATTGCAGGCTTCATCTATTGTTTTAGGTTCAATCTTTGAAATCAGACAACATTCATTCTGATTTTGAGCAATATTCCTTCTAGTTTGTACACCTTTGCTTCTGTCACCTATGATCTGATCTTCAGAGTGATTCAGTCTTACATACCTTGGAATTTTGGGAGTATCCAGCACTGCTGTTTCTTGATCAGGCTCATTCAAACCTATCTCTTCTTCCTGATTTACCGGATCAGGCTGACTCTGTCTCACCGGAGAGGATTGAGGTCCTTGAACACTGTCTTGGTCATCTTCATCAAACTCATAAAATCTTGAAGGCTTCTCAATTCCTTCATCAACCTTTACATTGGTGCTTTCTATCATCTTCCTCAATCTCTTATTGTAACACCGGTATGCTTTGCTTTGAGTGGAGTAGCCCAAGAAAATTCCTTCATCACTTCTAGCATCAAACTTTCCTAGATCTTCATCTCTTTTAATATAACACTTGCTACCAAATACTCTGAAATATTTCACAGTAGGAGTGATGCCAAACCAGAGTTCATAGGGGATCTTACCGGTGTTGTTTCTGATTTGAACTCGATTGAGAGTGTAGACTGCAGTGCTGATAGCTTCTTTCCAAAACATTTGAGGAACATTTGCTTCCAACATCATTGTCCTAGCAGCTTCCTGGATGGTCCAGTTCTTTCTCTCAACTACTCCATTCTACTGTGGAGTCTTAGGAGCAGACAACTGTCTCCTTATACCCTGTTTCTCACAAAAGTCAATGAATTCACCAGATGTAAATTCACCACCTCTATCAGACCTTAGACACTTTAGTTTCAATCCGGTTTGATTCTCCACCATAGCTTTGAAGATTTTGAACTTCTCAAAAGCTTCTGATTTTTCTTTTAGAAAGGTAACCCACATCATCCAGGAATGATCATCAATTAACAACATGAAATATCTATCACCCTGCAGACTCTTGATTCTTGTCGGACCACATAGATCAGTATGTACTAATTCCAACAATCCGGTAGAAGACTGATCTTTGCTTTTGAAAGAGACTCTGCTTTGTTTACCTAACTGACATTCTTTACACACACTATTTGTAGGTTTCATCAACTTTGGAAGATCTCTCACAGCCTGAGTATTGCTTATCTTGATGATGTTATCAAAATTTACATGACACATTCTTCTATGCCATAACCAACTTTGATCAATTTGAACAAACAAACAACTTTTATTTGAACCAACCAGATGAAAGATGTTACCTCTTGTCTGAGTACCGGATGCAATTTCAGTTTCGGAGCTTGTAAAGATTCTGCATTTTCCATTCTTGAACCGGAGATCATAGCCTTTGTCCACTAACTGACCAACACTGAGAAGATTGTGCTTCAATCCTTCAACATACAGTACATTTCCTGTTTTGCTCTTTCCATCAAAGGAAATAGTTCCCCTACCTCTGATTCTGCCAGCAGAATTGTCACCAAACTTTACCATTCCTCCTTCATATCTTTCCAAATCTAAGAACTTATTCTTGTCACCAGTCATATGGTGAGAACATCCACTGTCAATAACCCAATCATCCTTTTCTTCCACTTGAGCAGCCAAGGCTTTTACAACAACTTTGTGATTGACAGATTCAGAGAGTATTGAATCTTCTTCCTTGATGGCTATAAACACCCACTCATTTCTGGATTTGCTTCCTAGTTCTGATTCATCATCTGTTACTCCTTCATTGTCATCTTCTTCATGAACATAATAGCAATTCTTTTGAAACCTTTGTCTATGAGTATTAGATCTTGCAGATCTCTCCAGACATCTTGAGGCAAAATGACCAATCTTATTGCAGTTGAAACACTTAAAGGGTAGTTTTCCTTCATACTTACCGGATCCTCTTAGCAGTCTCTTTGCAATGAGGGCTTCAAGTTGAGCTGTTTCTGCTTCTTCTTCTTCCATGTCTCTTCTTGCTTGATCATACCATGACATTTTCCTTGATGAGTTTTCACCCGGATCAAATCTCTGTTTGCCTTTCACATAGGCACTGGCTTTGAAAGCAGATTCAGTCTTGGGAGGATCATCTCCAAACTCGGTCATTTCAAATGCAGCTAGTTTGCCAGCCAGTTGTTCTCTTGTGACAGTTATGTGGGCTCTGAATTCATCAATGGCAGCAACTTTGATTTTGTAGGCAGCAGGAAGGGATCTTAGGATTTTGCAGACAATCTCATTTTCATCTAAAGTTCCACCAGCATTTCTAATTCCACATACCAGCTCATTTACTCTTGGCATAAAGGTAGTGATGTTTTCATCATCTCTCATTTTCAATCTTTCAAATTTCCCTTTCAGACTTTGCAACCTTGCACTTTTGACAAACTCATCTCCTTCATACAGAAGTTCCAGTTTAGTTAGGATCTCATATGCAGTTGGTAGGTCAATGACATTCGAGAGATCTGAGTCATTCAATGCGCTTAGAAGAGCTTCCTTGGTCCACAGATTGTTTTCAGCTTCTGTGATTTCATTCAGAGTTGTCGGACCACCTTGTGGAGGTATATATGGTTTTGAAATCATAGCCAAGTATGCTTTTCCCATACATTCCAAGTGACACTTCATGCGACCTTTCCAGAGAGTGAAGTTGGTTCCATCGAACTTCGGACTATCCTTCTTATATGACGACATCCTGGATCTCCTCAAGCGGTTAAGCTCCTATCAGAGGAACTTAGCTCTAATACCAATTGTTGGATCTAGGGCATACAACTGAGAGGGGGGGGGGTGAATCAGTTGTATAAAACTTCTTTTTCTTTCAAACACTTAATTCTCTGTTGTTAGTTAGCAGCATATCAAATAATCATCCATGGAAGCATAATGCATAAACACAAGAGCAGATAAGCATCAACACATTGAACACCAAGATTTTGACGTGGAAAACCCGGTTAAGGGAAAAACCACGGGGTGATTAACCCAAGAATTATTCTCTGTTAGAAGAATAAAGAAAAATGAATGGCACATGCCAATAAGGGCTCACTGCCCGAGCACACTGCTCACAAAGAGGCCCACTGCCTACAAGGAGACACACTGTCTACAAAGTGATGAAAATCACAGTCTTGAACTGGAGAATGACATCTCTACCATGTCCGGATCAGTTCCAATTAAGCCCAAAATCTCTGCTCTTCCTTTTGCACGTTTCTTCGCTATGCCACACTCATCCTCACACCACTCTTTGAAATGAACTCACAAACTGTTATTTATACAAGACATCGACTTAGGAACAAGCATCTAAGTCGGCAAACAACCATAGGAGTATCCGCAAGATGAATAACACATCCGGTCGGCCATCACAAGAACATTCGCAGGATGAACAACTCATCCGGTCGGCTAAACAGAGCAAGAACTTCATCCGGAAGAATAACTTCAATTCCGGGCTCTACCATCAATGCGGACCAACAACACAACCTAAACATGATCCAAGAACCTTCACAAGCCTGCATGAATGTCCGGATACATCCGCACTTCCTCTACTTACTGGGATCTCTTGTCTTCCTCATCCGGAACTTCAAGAACACAGTCTGTCACCACTGTCATAATGCAAGAGGTACTTCCGGACCTCCAAATCATACAAAAATCAGGATGACACATCACAAGGACATCCCAAACACTCCGTCCAATCCGCAGATTAGGATGATACAATTCCGGACCTCACCGGACCTTTTTGTGATCCTCTGTCACCTCCGGATACTTGCCGGACCCGGTTCTATACCGGCAGCCACAACTCCTTCAGATCTTCATGCGGACCTCTGAAATCTTAACTGTAGTATCTCAAGACTCATATCTACTAACCCTTTAATCCGCATCCTCCGGTTCTCATCCTATACAGTACATTTACCTTCTTCTCATCACTGTTCTTCATTGTTCCTGACTGAGGCTAATTTTCTCAATATCCTCAGCACACAGCTCATCAAATCCTTCTTGTCAATGCAATATGAGTATGTTGACATCAATGACAACACTGGCTCACCTCATACTTGCAACAACATCTACTTGAGATCTCCTTAAGTTATGGGTTTAACTCCCAATAACTCAAGGTTGCTGAAGGCTATATGTACTTGTCATATTGACTTTCAATTCACTTCAAATTTGTAATTAGAAATCATCTTATAGATTCTGCAAATTCTAATAAGATGATGTTATTGAAGTCTCTCTTAGACATCAATAATTACAGCCTTTTCCTTGGTCCTCCACAGAAAGCTATGAAATACAAACCTATAAGAGAAAACCAAATAGTATCTCTAGCAAGTAAAGCTCACTATCTCTAGGAAGTGAAGCTCACCTCCCAACCTAGGGCAGTAATAGCCCACCCCCAAGCTAGGGAAAAACATAAGGAGACCCAGGTACACTACACAACCACTCCCTTGACCCACACATTTCATACTTGCAAAAAACTCACCAACAATAGATTGCATACAAGATACTCTACACATTCACTGGGTATTCATATTTACATAGCCACAAGAAAGCTTTGTGAAAAGACCTTCGCAAGGGGTAGAAAGAGATAGCATCCTGTAGGACAATTATGTCTTCTATAGATAGAATTTTCTTCATTTCAAGGGTACTCATACCCCTTTTATTTTCTCTTGGGTACTCTTACCCATTAAATTTGAGCTCTTTTCAATCTAGTTTCTTGTGTACTCATACCCTTCTAGATAAAGATTCAAGAACATAAAATATGGTACTCTTACCCATTGAATATTGAGATTTTTGTAGTGAAACATTGGGTAGTCTTACCCATTCAAGACTCCTACATGACCTCTTCCTTCTACACCACAAAACATAATTTTATATAGCAATACACAAGAGTTTTAAACATTCAACTTTATATCAACATGCTAACAAACCTAGAATTTACTTCTAAAATCTTCAATTCTACAAAAAGCTCATGTTCCTCTAGTTTGATGTGTTTCTCTCTTCCCCTAGTCAAAAATAGAAAAAAACCACCCATTTCTCCCCTTTTTCCTCTCTTTTACCCTCAAATCACATAAATCACATATATCCCTGTAGACAACATGTGTCCATCCAAGTGGGCAGCATGTGTCCGAAGATGGACATCATGTTGTCACCCTGGGGTGGGCAACAAGTGTCTTCCCAACAACCTTGATTTATGAAATAAAAATGAATTCCCTTCCAAAATGGAAATGTATTTAAAAAGGTGCCTAAAATTTATTTTTTTCTTAATCTCATTGCATGTATTTGAGGGGTCCACCTAGGTCTAGGATAAGCTTTAATTTTCCTCTCAATAAAAGGCATAATTTGAACTAAACAACAAATTTAATAGACTAAATAAACTCCTAATATGACAACAAAACATCATACAACCCTGTACAATGTAAATGTCAGCATACAATAATTCATGTGAAATCACATGCCCCAAGACAATACCATAACAAGATACATTTGACAAAACATTTTCACACGACACCCTTCCCACAAACACAAGCATGACTAACAATGGACCTATGCCTTCCATACAGGGTAGGTCGGCTTACTGGAGGACTCCAATGGGTCTCCGAGTGTTTTCCATGTTTTCACTGGCTCAACCTGCACACTCATTGTTACATCATCAGAACAATAATATTAGCTAAAGCAAAAAGATAAAATTAACCATTACTACATCAGATACATGTATTCTAATCATCCTTAAAACATAATAAAATCAATTCAAGATCACATTAGAGAATTCCATATATGTATATGAATGAAGTCTAAATCATAAAACTATATGGCAACAATAATCACAACTCTAATTGCAAACTATATATAACATTGAGTTGCTTCATTCATAAAAGGTATATGAAATTCACACCATGAAATTTAAGAACCATGTATAATAATTTTTTGATGAATATTTGATTTTTTACTAATTTTCAAAGTGGACACATCCTAAAAATAGAATTTTAGCCGTGCTACCCCTATAAATTTTGAAAACTAATTGAAAATTATTTTTTTCTTTTTATTTTAATATTTGTAGAATGGAGTCTAGTTTCTAAATATGTAATTTTTTTGAAATTTCAATGAATAGTTAATTTACAATGAAAAAAAGACCAAATAGTGGTTTTTATCCAAAAACGCACACACAAACAAAAGAAATTAAAGATGAAAGGCCTAACATTGTTAAAATGTGAAAAAAATCACATCGTCAAATAGCTAAGAGAAAACTTAACATTACCTAGGTGTTCGATTTGTTTGACCTTGAAACACGTACAAATCTGAGGGTTAACACGAACAAAATTATGTGAAATCTTAAAGAATATGGAAAAACACATCTGTGGATGTTGAAAAGGCACTCCAAGCCTTTGGGTTGGAAATCCAAAGCAAATCCCAAGCCCAAGGCTTGGGATTCCCAAAGAAAAACATAACACGAGTGCGTTATATGCGCTCGTGTTAGTTTTTACTTTGCATTTTTCTTTTTCTGCAAAAGTTTGCACTCGCATTATGTTCCCCTTAAATTTTTTTGTGTTCAAGGCTATTAATCATGTATGTATGTATGTATGCCTATATGTATGTATGTATCTATGTATGCCTATATGTCTGTATGTATCTATGTATGCCTATATGTATGTGTGTATAGTGTCGAGGGTAGAGGAGGGTAGAGATGGGAGTGAGTTAGATTGGTGAGGAGAGGGGTGGATAAGGATTGAGTGATTAAGGTTTAAGGTTGAGGGTTGAGTGTTTAGGGATAAGGGATTAGAGTTTAGGAGCTTAAGGGATTAAGGTTTAGGGTTGAGGCTTTAGGGATAGCGTTTATGGTTAAGGGTCGAGGGATTAGGGTTAAGGTAGAGTGTTGAGGGTAGAGAGATTAGAGTTAAGGTAGAGTGTTGAGGGTAGAGGGATTAGGGATAGGGTTTAGGGTTTAGGGATTAGGGTTTAAGGTATAGTTTAGTAGTTCTTGTGGATAGAGACAATAAACAATGGGAGATTATTTGCCTATTTCATAACAATATACCTCCCCTAAGTGTGGGGTGGACAACAAGAAACATAGATGTACTGCAATGCAAAGCTTTTCTCATAATGATCATCCTTCTGATTTCAATTGTTAATTACTCACTGTGGATGTACCATACACAAAGCTTTTCTTATAGTGTGTACACTTATTGGCATAATGAACCCCAGATGGGCTAGAAAAACATGCCATATAACATTACTAACATTAAAAAAGTTTATAGCCATTTTTCTGACATATTCTTGCAACTCAAATATCTTTAAGAGAAGAGTGTCAAAAATGATGGGTTTAGCAACCTAACATAAGGCAAAGTAGTTTTGTTGGGTTTAGGGTTTAGGGTTGAGGGATTATGGTTTAAGGTATAGTGTTGAGGGTTGAGGGTTTAGGGATATGGTTCAGGGTTGACGGATTAGGGTTCAAGGTTGACAGATTAGGGTTTGGGGTTGATGGATTAGGGTTTAATGTTGAGAGTTGAGGGTTGAGGGTTTAGGGATAGGGTTGATGGTCAAGGGATTAGGGTTAAAGTAGAGTGTTGAGGGTAGAGGGATTAGGGATAGGGTTTAGGGTTGAAGGTTTAATGATTGAGGATTGAGGCTTTAGGACTGAGGGTTAAGGGATTAGGGTTTAAAATATAGTGTTAAGCATCGAGGGTTTATGGATAGGTTTTAGGGTTTAATTTTTAAGGGTTAAGGGTTGAGGGATAGGGTTTAGGGTTTAGGGATAAGGGATTAGGTTTTAATGTATAGTGTCAAGGGTTGAGGGTTTAGGAATAGGGATAGCATTTAGGGTTTAGGGATGAGGGATTAGGGCTGAGGGTTGAGGGATTAGGGTTTAAGGTATAGTGTCGAGGGTTGAGGGTTTTTTGATAGTGTTTAGGGTTAAGGGTTGAGGGATTAGGTTTTTGGGTTGATGGATTAGGGTTTAAGGTATAGTGTTGAGGGTTGAGGGTTGATGGATTAGGGTTTAGGGTTGACGGATTAGCATTTAATGTCGACATTAGGGTTAGACTGTCGAGGGTAGAGGGATTAGGGTTGAAGGTTTAAGGATTGAGGGTTGAGGCTTTAAGGATGAGGGTTTAAGGCTTAAGACATAGTGTCAAGTGTTGAGGGTGTAGGAATAGGGTTTAAGTTTTAAGGGTTAAAGGTTGAGGGATAGGGATTAGGGTTTAAGGTATAGTGTTAAGGGTTGATGGTTTAGGGATAGGGTTTAGATTTGAGGGATTAGGATTTAGGGTTGATGAATTAGGGTTTAATGTTGAGAGTTGAGGGTTGAGGGTTGAGGGTTGAGGGTTGAGGGTTGAGGTTGAGGGATAGGGTTAATGGTCAAGCGATTAGGGTTGGATAAGACTGTCGAGGGTAGAGGGATTAGGGATAGGGTTTAGGGTTGAAGGTTTAAGGATTTAGGGTTGAGGCTTTAGGGATGAGGGTTAAGGGATTAGGATTTAAGATATAGTGTCGAGTGTCGAGCGTGTAGGGATACATTTTAGGGTTCAATTTTTAAGGGTTAAGGGTCAAGGGATCAGAGTTAAGGGTTGAGGGATTAGGATTTGATGTTGAGGGTTGAGTACATTGAGGTTCAAGGGTTAAGGGTTTCAAGACAGGGTTGAGGGTCGAGGGATTAGGGTTAAAGTAGAGTATCAAGGGTATAAGGATTAGGGATAGGGTAGGAGGTTTTAGGGATAAGGGATTAGGGTTTAAGGTATAGTACCAAGCCCATTGAGGGTCTAGGAATAGGGATAGCATTTAGGGTTTAGGGATGAGGGATTAGAATTGAGGGATGATGGATTAGGGTTGAGGGTTGAGGGATTAGGGTTTAGGGATAAGGTTTAGGGTTTAAGGTATAGCATTGAGGGTTTAGGGATAGGGTTTAGGGTTGAGGGATTAGAGTGAAGGGTTAAGGATGAGGATTTGATGTTGAGCATTGAGGGTTGAGGCTTTAGGATTTAGGGTTTAGGGATAGGGTTAAGGGTTGAGGGATCAGAGTTAAGGGTTGAGGGATCAGGGTTTAACATTGAGGGTTGAGTACATTGAAGTTCAAGGGTTAAGGGTTTCGGGATAGTGTTGAGGGTTGAGGGATTAGGGTTAAAGTAGAGTGTTGAGGGTATAAGGATTAGGGATAGGGTTGGAGGGTTTAGGGATAAGGGATTAGAGTTTAAGGTATAGTATCAAGCCCATTGAGGGTTTAGGAATAGGGATAGCATTTAGTGTTTAGGGATGAGGGATTAGAGTTGAGAGATGATGGATTAGGGTTGAGGGTTGAGGGATTAGGGATAAGGTTTAGGGTTGAGGGTTGATGGATTAGGGTTTAAGGTATAGTGTTGAGGGTTTAGGGATAGGGTTTAGGGTTGAGGGATTAGAGTGAAGGGTTGAGGGATTAGGTTCTGACATTGAGGGTTGAGGCTTTAGGGTTTAGGGTTTAGGGATAGGGTTGATGGTCAAGGGATCAGAGTTAAGGGTTGAGGGATTAGGGTTTGATGTTGAGGGTTGAGTACATTGAGGTTTGAGGGTTAAGTGTTTCAGGATAGGGTTGAGGGATTAGGGTTAAAGTAGAGTGTCAAGGGTATAAGGATTAGGGATAGGGTTGGATGGTTTAGGGATAAAGGATTAGGGTTTAAGGTATAGTATCAAGCCATTGAGGGTTTAGAAATAGGGATAGCATTTAGGGTTTAGGGATGAGGGATTATAGTTGAGGGATGACAGATTAGGGTTAAGGGTTGAGGGATTAGGGTTTAGGGATAAGGTTTAGGGTTGAGCGTTGAGGGATTAGGGTTTAATGTATAGTATTGAGGGTTTAGGGATATGGTTTAGGGTTGAGGGATTAGAGTGAAGGGTTGAGGGATTAGGATTTGACGTTAAGGGTTGAGGCTTTAGGGTTTAGGGTTTAGGGATAGGGTTTATCGTCGAGGGATCAAAGTTAAGGGTTGAGGGATTAGGGTTTGACGTTGAGGGTTGAGTACATTAAGGTTCGAGGGTTAAGGGTTTTAGGATAGGGTTGAGGGTCGAGGGATTAGGGTTAAAGTGGAGTGTCGAGGGTATAAGGATTAGGGATAGCGTTGGAGGGTTTAGGGATAAAGGTATAGTATTGAGCCCATTGAGGGTTTAGGAATAGAGATAGCATTTAGGGTTTAGGGATGAGGGATTAGAGTTGAGGGATGATGGATTAGGGTTGAGGGTTGAGGG
Source organism: Cunninghamia lanceolata (assembly GCA_027924645.1). NCBI lineage: Eukaryota > Viridiplantae > Streptophyta > Pinopsida > Cupressales > Cupressaceae > Cunninghamia > Cunninghamia lanceolata. The sequence goes on from BSBN01000078.1 coordinate 23,620,983, forward strand.
ATTAGGGTTTAGGGATGAGGGATTAGAGTTGAGGGATGATGGATTATGGTTGAGGGTTGAGGGATTAGGGTTTAGGGATAAGGTTTAGGGTTGAGGGATTAGGGTTTAAGGTATAGGGTTGAGGGTTTAGGGATAGGGTTTATGTTGAGGGATTAAAGTAAAGGGTTGAGGGATTAGGATTTGACATTGAGGGTTGAGGGTTGAGGCTTTAGGGTTTAGGGTTTAGGGATAGGGTTGAGGGTCGAGGGATTAGAGTTAAGGGTTGAGGGATTAGGGTTTGACGTTGAGGGTTGAGTACATTAAGGTTTGAGGGTTAAGGGTTTCAGGATAGGGTTGAGGGTCAAGGGAGTATGGTTAAAGTAGAGTGTCGAGGGTATAATGATTAGGGATAGTGATGGAGAGCACACAGTGGAAGCATTCAAATCAGGGATGAATATCCATCAAACCCACAGTATAGAAAGATTATTGCTTAACCAGCTTTAAATAACTTTCTCAAGGTCCAAATGATGCCAAACTACACACATTCTTTATTATCGGTGAGACTGAATGCTATCAGACATTCAAAAACTCTTCTGCTGATCTCACTTCTCTCATTGACAGCTCAACACTATGCTCCAACCTTCGGTATGACCTTTACCATCGGCGAGCTTGAGAACGGCTCCGCCCATACACATTGATCACTCCGATATACCTTCGAACCATACTTGTTGCCTAGACTCCTTTCATCGGTGAATGCCTACGAACTCAAGCTGATGCACTGATGGACACACTCCAATGTTAACCTTGATTTTCTCTGTCAGTAACACAATAACTGTCAACCATACTAGCATTAACTTTGCCGATACAATGATACCAATCACCTTCGGTGAGACTTTTGTCATCGGCAGATGTTTATACGCTAGGGCCGATGCGCTGATGATCCTTCTCTTCTTCGGTGTGACAAATGCTATCAGTGGGACTCACCTTAGAGTCACTGATACACTATTTCCTTCTAATGGATCAGTGTAAGATATCCCTAGTCTCTCCGATACCTTTGATCCTTCGATGAGATCTCCTTTCGCTTTTCCCCGATACACCTCCGATCGGCCTAACATTGTTGATTAGTGTAGGTTTCAAAAGCTCCTCCAAGAGGCTTGTTACACCGATGACACTAGAGGTGAGATATAGAACATGAGGTAATGGAACTATAGAACATGAGCTAATGGAACTAGCGATGAGATATTGTAAATGTGCTATCGAAGGTGAGATAGGTAAAATATTTATGGATCAATCTATAACAAGACAAAATGCAAGTGCATTATAATGCGAGTGCGTTATACCTTGTTCACATTTTGTCTTGCTATAGAAACGGTAAAAAAGTATTGACCCTCATGATCCAGGCCCACATGCTCTATTTTCATACTGATTCTACGCGTGCTCCGACAAAAAAGAAGTGCTTTCATGTTGGTGGGAAGTTCACATGCACATTTTACATATTCTACGACCTTTGTATGATCTTTCCACCACCTTTTCTACTTTGCCAACTTGAGAAGGAGGAAATAACATAGTTTTCACACCAAGTTTGATATATATCTATTCAAGTTTCAATTTTTGTAGTGTTGCAATGTTAATTGTGATTCAATTTTAGGAATTTAACATTATAGATTGGTTAATAGTATTGTTGTTAGTAATTATATTTGAGTGTTATTCAATTTAACATTGAAAAGGAAGCAAGTGGTGAAAAACTCAAATTGTTGAGGAGTTTGATGCAAGAAGAAAAAAACACTACATAATTGGGTACTCTCTCCATTCAAATCTTCATTGTTTAGGTATGTCAAGTCTTTACATGCATGTTCTTTACATTTTCCTTAATTTTATTTGAATTACTTTATCATGGTTTATCATACATGTTTAAAATAGACACATTGCCAATCAAGAAAGCAGCCTACAATCTCACATGATGCCATGTATATTTTCTACACTTGGGATATTTAATAATTATGTGTAATAAATAGACCTTAACATACCATGATCTCAAACTATACAAGAATAAATCCTTACAACATAATAAAAATGTAATCCCACTATTATCTTGTATTCATTTCTTAGGAACTAATATTGGTCTCTTTATCATGCTACAGTCAAATTTTCCACCATGCCGAGGAAATGATCAAGAATTAAACCAACACAGGAAGAGATAGAAGCTAATAATGCAAAGAAAGAAGTGGCTATGAGGGAACTTTGTGAGAAGAAAAAATTGGACACGATAAATGAAGACATGCCAATTGAAGAGGAACCACAACCATCACAAAGAAATATGGTATTCATGGCACAAAGAGAACGAATGCAAAAACTTCGTGCTACGAGAGATTTGAATACCATAGTTGGAGACACATCCTCTACCACAAGTCAACATGTAGGGACACCATCTACCACGTCTCAAGTTGAGAGTACATCATCACTCACATGTGATGAAGGAGGTACACCATCATTCCCACCTCAACCTCAAGGTATGTCATCTATTCCATCTTCAATCGAAGGTATACCATCTAGCCCATCTCATTAAATATTGATGAAATTCCTAATGTTGAGACAAATTTACCTAACTTAACACCACCTAGAATTTTGCATAGAAAGCCAAAGTATTTGATTGATATTGATGAGAATATTTTGCAGCCAATTGAAGGTAAGATTCCAAAATGCACTTGTAGAAGATATGCTCATAAGATTTGGAGATTGTTCTTTGAAAAGTTAAATGAGACTGTAAGATGTCAACTATTGATTGAAATGATGTGAAGTATAAAGTATAGGTCCATCATGAAGATTCTTGGGTTGAGAACATCAGAGGCTTCAAGTGAAAAATCTATTGTCAAGAATCTAATGAGTGCATATGAGAGTGTGGGTAACACGTCACGCACAAAAGATAGTAATGCAACACGGCGTGTGATTGCATCAACTATAGTAAGTAGTCAAACGAGGAAATCTCGTCTCATTAGAAAGATGAGTCAAGAATTAAGAATTAATAGGAAAACTTTATCAAGAGCCATTAGAAGACGCCAAAGAATTGAGGACACTAATGCCAATGAATTTGGTCATTCTCAGGGAGACTACCACAAAAAGATAAACCAATTGTTGAAGCATTGAGATCACTAATTGAAGACTTTTGGAAGAATTACACAAGGGTATCTCCGAATCAAAGGGATGTGGTAAAAATGAGAATTGGTAGTTAGAACCGTGAGCCACATCCAAAGCATTTTTTGGATGAGACTCAAACATAGTTTTATGGTAAATTTCTAGAGAAGTATCCTCAAATTAAAATTTGTCAAAGATATTTTAAAATGCTAAAACCTTTCTATGTCAAGATAAATCACACACGTACTACTTGTTGTTGTAGATTACATATTGAATTTTCTAACCATTTTTATGTTTATAGGTCTATATGTTTAGATATGCATACTAACAATGTTTTACAAGGTTGTGCCATATGTGCCCCACCAACATCTTTAAGAGACTTCATATCAAGAATTTTATGTGAAAGAGAGGAAGGTCAAATATCCTACAAGAAATTATGCTTAGATGGCACATGTCATCATTGCGGTGGCTTGCAACATTTGCCAATATGTGAACATATGGAAAGAACACATGCGGTTGGAAATGAACTAGTAGAGTTTGGCAAGTATAAAATAGTGGCATACAATACAAAAGATGGCAAAGAAGCAAAGAGGTGTGAATTGGTTATTGAAAAGATTCTAGTGTATCAGTTTATGCCTATATTTCATGACAACATAGTGTATGAGTATGCAAGACATGCCCATAGAGCTCGATGGTTGGACTTGCAATTCAAGTTATGCAAGGACACATTTCTGGTTGGTAGCATTGTTTCAATTGTTGACTTTGTAGAGAACTATAGTCTATAGCCACAGTGTGAGGTGCAATCACAATATTACAACTCCACACAGGTTTCTATATTTGTGCACAGCGCATTCATTCATGCAAATAATAGTAGAGAGGATGACAGAAAGATCATAAGGGAGTATAATTTCTATATTAGTGATGATCGCATCCATTCCATGGAGTTCGTAAAAGGTTGCTTTTAGGTGTTCTACAATGATTTGGCTAGAAGGGGCATATTGTTTAGTCAGCATATCATATGGTCGAATAACTATGCGTCACAATTCAAGAACTCAGAAAATTTCTATTGGCTAAGTAGGAGGCATAATTTTACGGGTATTCAGCATATGTGGAACTTTTGTGAGACTGGGCATGGAAAGGGGGAGCATGATGGTTCAGGAACATGTATCAAAAGAGCCATAGCACGAGAAGAGTTAAAGTATAAAGACAATGCAAAGTTGACAGATGCAAAATAGATTGTCAAGTGGTGTAATGCTTCCGTGGGTCCAAGTAATGAAGGTAAGTCTTCAGTTCATAGATTGTTTTGGTTGATAGATGATACTAATATTGTACCATTGAGGACTGTTGTACACTGACAGGATCAAATGAGATGCACTCTTTCAGAAGCTCAATTGTAGGTTCATGGAGTATCCATACGTGAAAGATGTCATGCTTTTGTTCTTCCTGTACAATTCAAGTCTGGGATGAGTGTGAGTCAAAGGAGTGGATTGATGAATGGCAGTTAAGTTATCTTAGCCCACTTGACACGTATCGACCCCTGATGACACTGGAACTAATACAGATGGAATCATCAGTTGACTTTGACCACATATCAGATTTAGTTCAACTAGGTAATATAGGGCACGTATATGCATCTAATTTCATCTAGTTCAACTAGGTAATGTCATCTTACTTTGTAGTGTTTTTTTAATGTTGACTAATTTCATCTAATTTTCTACACATATCAATGTAGGGCACGTATATACATTTATTACAGATGAAGATAATGAAGAGGGAACATATTATTCCTTATGTCATTGTGTTGAGGCCAAAAATAAATTGGAGGCCCCTGTTACAGATGGAGAAAATATCAAATACCCACATGGCTTAGAAGGTTATTACTGGAACATGGCTTAGAAGGTACCCACATAAGAGGGTTAATGTTTGGCTATTTCAGGACTTTGACACACATCAAAAAATTCTTCATTACTCAAACCTTGTAATGGCATCCAATGTTCATTTCATAAAGTATCAAGGTAGACCGTTGAACAAAATCTTGTGGAAGGTGCGTGAGTCATACCATGAATCAATACTTAACAAAATAAAGAGTAGAGCAGACCTAGATGGTTCATTGGATTAATTTGTTAGTATTCACATTGATTCTGTAAATTCATGTTACATTGAGTTGTAAGTATGCACATTAATTTGTAAGGTTTGTCTTTTTTTAATTTCATGCTACATTTTTACATATATACACATTTTTACATCATCATGTTATGCATTTTTGGTGTCCTACTCTTGATGCAACCAAATTGATAGTTCCAACGCATCCAAATGGGTACGTTTAGGCTAGGCATTATTATTTTTTTCACCCAAACATGTCAAAACAGTTTGAGCTACATTATACCGACAATATCCCTGAAGAGTCCAAAGTGGAAAAAGGCAGCAATCTTTGATGAGATGTTACTCAAAAACTGTGTCACTCAGAAACATTCCATCTAAGGTAACATGATCATGTAGAGTGTCTCTACAATAACCTCTCACAGTTTTTAATATCTCTGAGGCATTTGCCCGTGGTGAAAGGTTTCCTGCTACCCCAAAAATTGTCAGAAGGAGGCAGTGTGAAGTTGCAAAGGGGTGTAACTTTTGTCTTGCTCCTGATGTGACCAAACTGACTATTCCAACACATCCATATGTGTACATTTACACTAGGTATGGTCCTATTTTTCACCCAAACATGTTGAAACAGTCCGAGCTACATTGTACCGACGATATCCCTGAAGAGTCCAAAGTGCAAAAAGGCATCAACTTTTGACGAGATGTTACTCAAAAACCATGTCACTTAGAAACATTCCTTCTAAGGCAACATGATCATGTAGAGTGCCTCTACAATAACCTCTCTCAGTTTTTTATATCTCTGAGGTGTTTGCCCGTGGTGAAAGGTTTTCTGCTGCCCCAAAAATTGTCACGAGGCAGTGTAAAGTTGCAAAGGGGTGTAACTTTTGTCCTACTCCTGATGTGACCAAACTGACTATTCTAACACATCTAGATGGGTACATTTACGCTAGGCATGGTTCTATTTTTCACCCAAACATGTTGAAACAGTCCAAGCTACATTGTACTGATGATATCCCTGAAGAGTCCAAAGTGGAAAAAGGCAGCAATCTTTGACGAGATGTTACTCGAAAACTGTGTCACTTAGAAACATTCTGTCTAAGGCAACGCGATCATGTAGAGTGCCTCTACAATAACCTCTCTTAGTTTTTTATATCACTGAGGTGTTTACCCGTGGTGAAAAGTTTTCTGCTGCCCCAAAAATCATCAAAAGGAGGCAGTGTAAAGTTGCAAAGCATTGTTAAGAAATCCTCAATACTCAAACACTCCAATGAACTAAAGCAACTTCTTCTTAGGCGCAAATGTAAGGGTACACAAGGGGAAAATGGCACCTAGATGAATTAGTGCATTTCTATGACTTCATTCACATGTTTAAATGTTTGAGAAACTCTCCTTTACTAAGCGCTTGTCCTCATGTCAATGTTAATCTTTATACCTCCTAGGCACTTAATTAGGTGATGTCATTAGATACAACTTACCCTTAGGTTCTAATGTAGCTTCTTCAATCCATCACACTTCTAGGCACTCAAATTTGAGGTCTTGGAATTCTATCTTATTCCTAGGTGCAATTGGATGATCTTCCTAGATCTAGGCACTCATGATGGTGGGAAATTACATGAAGGGGCACCTAAGTCCAATTTGACTTTGTATTTGATATTTTATGACTCCAATTGACTAGGAATGGCTTAATTTCTAAAGTGTTGACTCAATAATGTAAGTTTAAGGTCTTTTCCTCCTAGGCACCAATTAATGAGTTCACTAGATGTAATTTCTCCTTAGGCGCCAAAACTAGATAGTAGAGACAAGAGGAGGTGCCTAGAATCAATTTAGGCTCTATTTATTATTTGTAAGACCTTGAATGATTAAACGTGCTTGAAGGAAGCCTTTCTCTCTTGGAACTTACTCAATGATATAGATTTGTGATACTTTATCTAAGGCGCTAATCTAGATCTATATGGAAGTGAAAGAGTGCCCAACATCATGAAGCTTTATACGTGGCATTTTTTATGCTTTAAATAATTATGAAGGTCTTGGGATGACTTTTCCCCTCTAGGTGCCTACTCTTAGATGTCCTTAGATGCAATTTCAATCTAGGCGCTCATGGAGGTATTGAATGACAAGCAAAGGTGCCTTAGCTTACTTAGCCCATTTCTTTGGATTTTAATGATCTTGACTCTTAAATGCCATCTAGTCTCATGCTCTTAAGCTCTCCTCTTACAAGGCGCCATATTGAATGGATTTAAACTCTCTTTTTATGCTTAGGCACCAATTCAAGGTCATTCTGAAGGCAAAGAGTGCCTAGAATCCATTTGACTTAGCTTTTAACATTTCAATAAGTTTAAGCAATGGGAGAGATCTCATCAAAGAGTCGACTCAAAGGATTGTTTCATGTCAACTCTTCCTAGGCACCAATGTGCGATTAGATGACAAGGAAAGTGTGCCTAAACTCCAAACATTCAATTAATCTTCATATACATACTTCTCTCCTTCAAGGCACTCAAAGTGGTTAACTCATTCTTTAATTCGTTATTCTAGTTGGTTCTAAGACCTTTAGGCACTATCATTCACCAATTCAAACATTCAAACACTTTTAAGGTGCTCAAAGTGATGTCCATCACCAATCCACTCCTTAGGCACTCAAATTTGATTGTAGAAGCAAGAAATTGCGCCTAAGGTTTATGTTACTCAAGACCTCCTTTGCAAGGTGCCTTAGATGATGATCAAGGTGTGAAAATGTGCCTTACTTGAATTTGGATTATTTCTCGATATTTTAAGGCTTTTAACACTTGTTTGCACCCTTGTATGACTACATCACCCTTAGGTGCTCATTTTGAGGTGTTATTCATCTACTATGTTCCCAAGGTGCCAAAATTGGTGATATGAAGCATGAAGGGTGCCTAAACTCATAATGTGTTTTCCTTGTCAAATTTTCAATTCTTAAGGTCATTTGTATCAATTCCATTCAAGGTGCCATAACTTGGGATGATCAAAGGTTTGTTTTCTTCTCTAAGCACACTTTGAGGTCTCAATCTTAGGTACTGATTTGAGTCTGTAGAGGTGGGAAAGTGTGCCTAACTCCCTAGAGCAATTTTGTGCCTAGAAGTGTAAGTCCCAGAGGATAAGGTATATTGAATATACTTTAAATATTTTTCAATATACCTTTCAGGATGTTTGAGATAGGTCTCGAATCCACCAAATTTAACATGTAGATTATAAAATTTGGAGGATCCACTAGATTTCAAACTTAGTCAATTTTTAGTATTTCAGGATATCAGGCTACCAGACTTAGTCATTTTCAGGATCTCAAACATAAAGAATATCATGATGATTCATTTTTTTGTATTGTATATAGTTGACATTGTATGCTACTCATAAAGAATATTAATATTTTCTGTTCAACATGATGATTCATTTTTTTTTTAAATACAACTTTTATCTTTTGGTTCCAAAATGAGGTTTAGGTGATACTTGAATAACAATAGCTAGCTTATTGGATCAACAAACATCCTATGTAATACAATTGGACTTTAAATATTTGAAGTAGCCATCTACAAATATCCATTCAAATGTGGATTTATAATGCAAGTATGGACGCCATCAATTAAAAAGATTTGTATTAACCAAATATCCATATAGGCATACATCAATATCTATCAATCTAAGTATAACATATATACAAAATAGCCATATAGGCTTACAAGAATGCCATATAGGCATACAATGTCAACTATATGCAATACAAAATATATGTCCATAAATGCCATATAGGCATACAACAAAGGAACACAATAAAAAGTCATTGCCCTCTGGCTGGTGAAGAGAATATATCACGGAAGCCCTTGATCTTCTAGGGGATGGAGACGTGCATGTGGGTGGTCTACTATGAACTTGAGGGCTGCTCCTCCTATTTAGTTCTTCCTGCATCTTTAGCTGTTACAATAAAAAGTATAGATATTAATATAGAGAAATTACATGTTATAAAAAATGAAACATTTAACAAAATAATCACTTACCACTACGATATAATTTGTCTCCTCACTTGCCTCAGTAGCAAGAATAGGCCGTGGTGATGTCATGTCCTATAGAAACCATCTAGATAGAAATTAAACTTCAAATTAATAATCTTTTGATTTTTAAAAAATAAACAACTATAACAATGAATGTAAATTGAAATTTACTAATCTGCCTCATATGCCTATCAATACCATGGAGCTATGAATCGCAAAGGTCACACCATGCTCCATTACTCTATGAACATCAGGAGGTGTCTCCGTAGCCTACATCATCTGGAAATAAAACAACATTATTCAATTACGAAAACTATAATAGTGATGCAAATCATGGTTCCTGACATACACACACGTTCATCTAAACATGGAAGTACATAATAAAGCACACAAGTCACATACAAAAATCTAGTAAGTACAATTGATTCATTAAACTATTTATTTTATTACCTTCGTGAAGCTTTGAAGTTCACCACCACTGGTAGGTGTTGCTGTGAAATCTCCAATATTAACCTATTCAACATCCAAAATTAGATATTAGAATACCATTCATACAAGGATGCTATTCACATGTAATATTTATAATTGTTTACTAGTTGCATACCCTGACAGTAGATGATCTAGTGTAATATACAGGTGGAGAACCAATGAAAACTGCATCAATGCTATGACCCTAAAATTTCATTAAAATCATCAGACTAAATTAGTTAATCTTGCATTTCAAAAATGAAATTTAATAAATTAAATTCAATAAACTTGCTAATATTTACCTAAGTATCAAGGTCGAAAGTCTCACTCATGAGGGTATCTCTCATCACCATCTACTCAGCTATAGATGTAGCCTATGCACTTGCGTCCTGACTATCCGTGGGGTCATAACCACAGACTGACCTGCAAGTTTGACAACCATGGGGTGGGACACTACTCCTCATAGTATCTCCCAACCCACTCTATGCTATAGGATTGGCATGCTCTATGATACTCTGGGTCAAGGCACTAATGGACTGAAGTGTATTGATCTCAACACTCTTCTTCAGAATGGAAGGGATAGAAACATGCTCATGGGCTAGTCTGTTGATTACTCATCTCACTACCTGTTGTGGGTCAACACATGCCCCTAGTCTATCTTGTGTTGACCCCCCACCTCTAACCTAGAAGTCCTGCATATCAAAATAGTTTGGCACTTTATTAAGGACAAACTTGCAGTAGAGTTTCCTAAAAAAGTATTGTGGGACCTCATTATTATTACATGGAGGATGGTCAAAAACCTTCCACCACCTCTACCCAAAATTGTCCCTTATCACTTGGTTGTTGTACCAATGGATAGGGAACCTCTTGCATGTAATGGGTGGAGGTTGATTTGTTTGTGGGTTTGTGAAAATTGAACACAAGTCTAATTTTGTAATTTGTAATATTTTCACATCTTGGTATGATAGCTTGTCTACATAATAGTCTCTAAATTCTCTCCTCTTATCCATCAAGCTAGATATTTGCTCGCTCATTGAATCTACATTTGATAACATAGATTCAAGAGATTCAGCAAGCGTGGACCTATGCAAGGTTGAAGTGGAAGGATCTTTCAACCTTACAATTATATCTTCAATTTCTTTTTTGTTATTTTTAATTTGCCCCATTATATTTTCTTGTGTTCCAGGGGCATGTCGAGGAATGGATGGAGGAGGTTGTTGTTCTACAGGATTTTGTAGATTTTGAGGAGAGGAGGAGGAGGTGTATTAACATTTCTTGACAATTAATGAAATTTACATCAAAAATCAACTCAAACCTACCTATTTAGAAACAAATTCAAACATAAAAACAAATAAAACTCATTCCTTTGGCGTGCTTGACATCGTGACAGCATTTTGGCAATGAATTCCAAATATTTTTGTGTTGAATTGAGTTTTCCAAAACACGAGTGCGCTTCCTAGGGTTTGCAGGCCATGGGTATATAGGAGAAAAAAGAAATGAAATGAAGTGAAATTTTTTTTTTATTATTTATAAGAAGTAATAACACACTCGCGTTATGCATTATTTTTTTTTAAAAACAATGTGGCCACTTTTTGGCCCCCCATCTTTTTTCACTTACCCCTAGGCACATGTGCATATGCCTCACAACCAAAAACACAAAAATGTCTTACTGAAGGCTTCTTACTAGACCACACCTCCATAGGTAGAAAGCAGTGGCTATAGCTTCAACCCAAAATTTTTGTTCAAGGCTTGTTCCACTAAGCATACTCCTAGCCTCCTCCATTAGTGTCTTGTTCATCATCTCTGCAACTCCATTTTGCTGTGGGGTGTATGGAGTTGTCTTATGTCTTTCAATCCCTTACTCTTTACAGAACTTATCAAACACTGCCAAACAAAACTCACCACCATTGTCAGTTCTCAAACACTTAATCTTTTTACTAGTTTGATTTTTAGCAAAGGCTTTAAACTCTTTAAATCGACTAAAGGCTTCATTCTTGCTTCTGATAAAATAAACCCATGTCCTTCTACTATAATCATCTATGAAAGATACAAAATATACAGATTTTGAAATTGAAGGAACATTAATAGGACCAAACACATCAGAATAAATAAGATCCAATACACCAGAAGACTTGTGAGAACTAAAGTAAAATTGAACATTATTTTGCTTTCCATATACACAATGTTCGCAAAAGTTGAACTCAAGATTACAATTGTTAGAAATAAGATCCACTAATGTATTACTAATTACAAATTGGAGTAAATTGAAAGTCAATATGACAAGTACATATAGCCTTGAGCAACCTTGAGTTAATGGGAGTCAATCCCATAACTTAAGGAGATCTCAAGTAGATGTGGCAAGCTAAGTGGACTGAAACAGATCAAAGGACTCTTCATAACTGCCACACACCCAGCTGAGGTGTCTTATCCCATGTGCATAAAATGAGGCTTCCAAATATGGCCAAATTAAGACAAATGAAATGTGTACATCAATACCCCCCCTTAAGCACAACTTAGGTGGGTGAAAAAGATGGGTCCCAACAACAAGGCCTGATGAGCTACCCATGTACAAATAAAACTCTCATAAGTGGAGAAAGGTGGAAAACCCAATGGGAAAAAGCTAACCCCCAAAAGAGAAAGAAAAAATAAGAAAGTGTACTAGACATGACTCGAAGGAAGTGCACTTGACACAATACAACTAAAAGAGATCTAATCCTACGATTCTCGCAAGATCCATGTGTAGAATGTCAATTGGATGCCATATGGCTACAATTCAAATCCAATGTGAAGTCCTACTTTAAAGATTTTGTGGAAGCCTTCTATGAAGCAACTCTGAAATCTGTAGAAGCAAATGAACTGATATCAATCTTTTGTTGTGATGAATCTCTAGAAGTCCTTGAAGAATCAACTCTGGATGCACATGTAGCATTAGGTGATAGTGTAGTGGAAATGTTCTTGACACATCTCAATGGAAGTGTACTTGACAAATCTAAATACATTACAGAAAAAAGGATGTTGAAGAATGATGAAGTAGTAATGGAAGTGATCTTTGACATAACTCTGTGGAAGTGCTCTTGGCACAACTCTAAAATTCACTTGACACAACTCTATGAACCCCCCCATAATTCAATATTTTTATCCCAAATGATTTTGTGGCACTTTATAAATTAGTTCATGAATAACCCCCATAACTAAAATAATGGAAAGAAAGTGTGGAAGTGTTCTAGTCATGACTCAATGAAGTGCTCTTGACATGATTCTATGGAAATGCTCTTTGGCACAACTCTAAAATGTTCAAGGCACATTCTATACACCCCCCCAAATTCAATATTAGGTGACCTCCCCTTGTTTGTGGCACTTTAGTGTGTTAAATGTCACTATTACAATTGTTTGGAGCATCAAGACTTTAATCACATATGTAACATTAAATGTTACTATTATGATAATACAATTTCAAAAAGACATTGTTTAAATAGACTCTATTTGCATACAACAAGGGAAATGCTAGGTGTTAGTTGGTGCAACAACTATTGTAACATACAGTGACTCAGCAAAAGAAATATAATCTAACTCTGACTCTCACTGTAGTGCAAGTGCTAGAATTTGCAACATAAACTATGACCACATTAAATGAATTATAAGTGACATGTTGTAATAACAAATAGAATCAACAAACCATACAGATATGTTATAGAACATTGTGGTGAGTAGTTAGAACATAGACTAGTAAACATTGAGTTTCAACTCTCTAAGGACGAGTTGAAAGGAGACTGCTAGCTATGAAACACCACCTGTGGAGGCCATTTGCTGCATTTGCAAACCTAAATCATGTAGGGTCAAATAGAAACGGTGATCTGCAACCAAGAAGTCAAATAGAAACCCCAAATGATACAAGGTCAACTATTTTTAGATAGCCAAATATATGAGGTGAGCTTGGATGCTTGTGAAGGTACATTCATGGATCAAATGCAGACCGATGACAAATATATGGCACAGAGATAAATGATGACCAACAGAGGAAAAACTGTGACTCCACTAAAGATCAGCCCGAATTGGACTAAATGGGCACAAAATAGAGGATCAAACCCTCAAACTAAAGCTGTAGAGGAGCAATTTCACCCAAAAACTCTTAGACCTTCTTAAATGCCCTGATCTGGGTGCATGGCCATCACCCTATTAATGGAAACTTTGACCAAATCATCAAACTTGCACATTCAAATCAAGTATGCACAAGAAAAATTGGCCTTGGATGAAGAAAAAATGGTTTGAAACTCCTTTCAATCTGCCAAAAATGCCTCTCAAGATGTAGATAACATTGAGCATTGGAGATCCTTGAAGCCCTTAAAGGGGCACACATGCTGAGCAGGTGGACACCACATAAAAGAAGTCTACAAGAATCAGAAAAGGCCTTGACTGTGATCCCGAATAGCAGAATGATGACCTCGACCAACAGTTTGACCTTCAACCATCAATCTCAAATCAATCCAAACGATGACACAGAGGCTTGAAGGCCAAAAAATTGACCACTAGATTGAGAAAAGTGTGCCCAAAATTACTTCATAGCCTGCAAAATGTTGATTTTGCCAAAAAAAATTGCATTTTTAACAAAAAAATCTATAAACGAAAACTTACAAAATGTCAAATTTAAAAAAAAAATTGTATTTTTTACAAAAAAATCCTTCAAAATAGAAGATTTTTGTCTCCAATTGAACCAACAAAAAATTAGCATAGCTCTGATACCATGATAGAAATAAGATCCACTAATGCATTATTGATTACAAATTGGAGTAAATTAGAAGTCAATATGACAAGTACATATAGCCTTGAGCAACCTTGAGTTAATGGGAGTCAATCCCATAACTTAAGGAGATCTCAAGTAGATGTGGAAAGCTAAGTGGAGTGAAAGAGATTGAAGGACTCTACATAACTGCCACACACCCAGCTGAGGTATCTTATGCCATGTACATAAAATGAGGCTTCCAAATATAGCCAAATGAATGCCAAATTAAGCCAAATGAAATGTGTACACCAATAACAATCATTCAACCCATCAATGAGGTTTTTATTTTTTAGGGTTCTACAATCCTTCTCACCAATGTGGCCATATCTCAAATGCCATAACATAGTCTTTTCAGCAGGAAGTTTAACTTCCAAAGCATGTGCAATACCTTTAGAATTGGTTACAACAGATTTCTTCACTGCTCATTCAGATAGTGGGGATGAAGTGACTACAGCTCTTTTATTTGAGTCAAAAGAAGTATTACACTATGAAGTGCATGCCTCTAGCTAAAACAGAGTACCTCTCCGAGTACTTTTCTCAAGCACCATAGGTCCTCTAGTCATCTTGCATCCATCCTTCAAAAAGACAACCTGCAAAACTACATCATTCAACATACTTACAGAAAGTAGGTTCCATGCCAATCCTGGGATGTGCATAACCCTAGTGATCCCCTTCACTCATCCATTAGGGAATCAGATTGAGACTCTTCCATGACCAACAATCTTCAAATGAGAATCGTGAACCAGCTTCGATGCGAGGTCATGTGGAATGATGCACTAGAAACAATCAACCACACATCATCAGATGCATGGGTGGCTAGGTCTATAATGAAGACATCACCATTATCTATGACTTGTCAGAATCTGAATTAGGGGCCTTCTTCTTCTTCTTCTTCTTCTTTTTCTCTTTGCATTCCTTTCGAAAATGCCCAGTTTTGCCATAGTTCCAACATAGAGCCTTGGACTTTCCAGGAGATTTGGATTTCCCACGAGATTTGGATTTGCCCTTTTCACCTTTCTTGTGCTTCTTCTTCCCTTTCTCTTTAGATCTTCCATGAACCACAAGAGCATCCTTGGCCAACTTAGTTGTCTTTCTCCGCACTTCTTCAGATAACAGTGAAGATACTACATCATCCATCTTGAAGGTGGTGGTAGTGCTTCTGATAGCCATGACAAGATGATCCCATGAATCTGGCAAAGAACAAAGCTAGCTCATACATTGATCCTCCTCCATTTTCACACCCATGAATGTCAACTATACAACAAGGATGTTAAAAGAATTCATATGGTCTGCAACAGATTCTCTGTCTTCCATTTTCAAAGAAAACAACTTCTTTTTCATAAAGAGCTTGTTCACCAAGCACTTGGCCTAATAGATAGATCCCAGCTTCTTCCAGTGATCATTTACAGTCTTCTCCTTGTGAACATTCAATAGGATAGAGTTAGTTAGATAGAGTTTAATGAGACCCTTAGCCTTTCGATCTTTGAGGTCCCAATCAGCTTATGACATTGCCATAGGTTTTGTTCCATCAATGGTTTCCCATAGGTCATGATCAACAAGTAAATCTTCCATCTTGAGTTTCAACAAATCAAAATTTGTGCCATTAAACTTCTCCACCTCTACTCTTCTGGATGTGGTTGCCATCTTCTTCCTGCAACAAGATACAAAATACTCTACATAGACTCCCACTCAACCTAAGATTAGCTCAAAAAACCCCTACCCAGTAGCTAGAACCAAAACTGGCCAGGCTCTGATACCAACTCAAAGAAAGCTAGATGTGTGGAAATCACTTCCTACACTAATCTAAAGAGGAGAAAAGAGTGCAACTTCATTTTATCCTTTACAATTATAGAATGTTAACATCAACAATGGAGATATTGCAGAAAACACATATAGATAGAAATTAGACAGAAGAGAGAGGCATAAGATATATGTGGGGAAAACCCTTACGGGTGAAAAACCCTACACTCCAAAACACAACTCAAATGTATTCCATAAACAATGAAGGTTACAATACAGTTATAGAGCCAATGCTCTTGCAGGAGTCTTTGACACTCATATCTAGAGACAAATCGGCAGCATAACAATACTTGTCAATCACATAATACATCTCCTCTCCAAAGCACCTGTTTATATAGAAAATACAAAGAAAAAATAGCTCTATCTTGAGATGGGTGTCCAACATGGCCTCATGGACCAAAACCCATGCCTATGGACACTTGTCCTACAATGTAGGATGTTCCTGACACTTGTCAAGTCACCCCATCCTAAAGAGGTCACCTACCAAGATGGGCAATGACAGATGCTCTTACAACTCTTACAACTATCATAGAATCTATCATAATTGTCATAATTTATAGCTATAAGAGAATCTATCATACATAGGCTATAAATAGCATATTCTATTACAACATGTCATAACCCATCTTGGGCCACCCAAAGATACCTTCTTCCAAGATGCTTCTCAACACATGTCTTCACCTGTCATAGAACCTTCTATTTCCAACTCTTACATGTCACAAAACTATCATAGGAATCTATCATGACCGTTTCATTCAATATTCCCTTACACACTATCCAAAATGCTGACACATGGCAAAATATTCCTACCACTAAGTGGGACACCTATCTCCTCACGTGAGGACAAATTCACATGTGGTCACCTTCCATGTAGGATGACACATCACTATGCCAAATCCTACAAGATGACAACATAGGATTTGCATCCTAATTACACAATAGGCAATAAATAAATATAATGAAATAGTACAAGGAATTGCCAAGGATGAGACACCTTAATTCCCAACAATATCAAGGACCAGGGATGTAATAGGTAAATCATTCTGGGGGCCCCTCAAATGTTGACATAGTAGAGAGTGACCCCACGAGGTTTGAACCTATGTTGTCGGCACTACAAGCAAGAAGCCACACCATTTCACTACAAGGTTTTCCCTTATAAACATGGTACTATTAACATCATATAATATTATAACTTTTTTCAGTAATTAAATTTTATATTAGTAAAACAATATCTTTTTTTATATGTAAGAAGAGATTTTATTAATATTAAAAAGAAAATTTCCAACACCTAGTTCGATGAGCATATTGGTAGGAAAGAATAGGAAGAAAACCTCTGGTTGTAGCTCACTTTAAAAAAAAACCAATTGACACTACTAATCCTGAGAAAATCTACCCAAATTTACTACAAATTTCATGGAAAAACCTATAAGAACAATACAACTAGACAGAAAAACCATTTACATGGATAACCAACCAAAACTAGGCTATACCAACCCCAACCCTACTCCCACCACCTACCACCTTGAGAATTGAAGAAAAAACCAAAAAAACCATAGAACCACCAACCCAGGGCTAGACTAGACAAAATGTCTCTGCCTTCTTTTGCCTTCGACTGTGGAAACCACGTCAAAAACACATCAAAAAAGGGGTGGAGCACCCCGCTAGATCAGACCTCAAACCCCATCTCTTTTGCTTTGCCCCAGAATTCAAGAATCTAATCAAAAGCTTCATCATGAGGAACAATTTGCAACATTTTCAGAAGCAAAACAACACCCAAATTCACCTACTCCCTATATAGAATAAGTGGCATACCCTTAATGTCAAGAAGGAAAGGGAAGTACCTAACCACTACACCTCCATCCTCCATTAAGGGAAAATAAGCTGACCTAGGAAGACCCACACTAGTCTCAGTGACCTGAAGGATCTTGTCTAAACCCACTAGCAGATTGTCAATGAACAGACGTCGAACCAATAACCTAATTCTTTCTTTAGGGAGTCCCACATCAAGCAGTGAAGCTAGAAACTGAGAGACAATGGTAGTATCAACCCTATAAAACTCTTCATCCTCCATGAATTTCTTCCCTAGAACCACCTTCACTCCTAGTAGAAGCAAATCGTCATGAGCCCGTAGGATTCGTTTCAATCTTTGATCTGAAATGGCACCCTTGAAGGCTAACTATCTCACTCGGCTCTCCAATTGCATTGGAGAACCCATTCCTAGATAAATGAGGCCCTCTGTGGAAATACTCATAATAAATACACTATGATTTAGAGCCCACATTTATTTTTAAATACAAAAACATTAACTTTAAAATAGATAAAATATGTAGCAACTATAATAGCTCTAGTAAAATAAATAAACTTTAAAGTAAAATAAAAACCATTTATTTTGAGTTATTTTATTTTACATTACAACTATTTTATTTAGTATTTATAGTTTAATTATAAAATTTTATTTATGTTTGTTATGATGTGCTTATGATTAATTATTAATATTTGGATATATAAATGGCCATCCAATTTAAGGTAAAAGGAAAGAATTTTTGTTAACACATTCACACCATTACACTTCATAGCCTCTAAACATTAACTAAGAAAATTAAATTGGACATTATTAAAGATAAAAATGTAACATATAAATATAAAATAAAAATAAAAACATATATTTATTTTACTACCCTTCTTTTGGAAAACTTCGAGTTTACATGACTTTTATGAAGAAACAATTTAAAGATCAATTTGGCTTTAAACAACTTTACTTTGGCAGAAGAAATGGTAGATTTTATAGACTAAAATGTGCACCAAAATTGATTAGTCCTGGTAATTGCACTGTTGATCTATATTTAATTTTTCCTTAGAATTGTAGTTTTAAATTTTGTTTGCAGATTTAAGCTTTAGTAGAAATAATTCAAGGAAGCCCTAGATTCATAATCTATGTTTTTTCTACCTTAGATTTTTATTTTTATTTTCTTCGTGATTTAGATTATAGTCAAAATAATACTGTGAAAAATCTAGTGCAGCTACTGATTATTATTTTTAAAAAAAAAAACAAAGGGGTAAAAACTTTATTAGAAATCAGAAAAGAGCATTACAATAATAACCAAGGAACCCAGCCCCAGAAAACAAGGCAAAAACCCCACATCATAAAACAACATCAACTATCCCCATGTATCCTCCTATCCTCCTCCAAGAACCAGTCTAAATCCAGATGCAGCTAAGGGTTAACCTGATCCCAATCCTCAACCTTTCAACCACTATCATGCTCAGAGGCCCATTTGGCCAAGCAGTCTGCAGCTTGATTCCACTCCCTCGGGATGTGAACAAAGGATGCTTCCTCCATCTAAGAACTAACCTAAAGAATCCACTGCACCACCGAAGCCAACTACCAATTAATATCAGATATCTTTCACTCATTCAAGAGATTAATCAAAATCTGTGAATCAGCTTCACAGATAACTTTTCTCCATCCCAAAGCAAGGGCCCTCTCAATAGCATGCAGAATTGCCAGACCCTCCATGAAGTTAACAGTCTTCACCCCCTCATGTATAGAGAACAGAAAAATCACTGACCTAGTTGAGTCCCTACCAACTCCACCAATTCCAGTAGGCCCAGGATTGCCCCTAGAAGAACCATCAGTATTGATATTTAAAAATCCATTGGGAGGAGGTAACCACCTTCCAACCTATTGAACCTTCTTTTTCCCATGCCTATAGTTCCTAGAACTGACAAAAGAAGAATGAATTTCTTGAAGACACAGTCTAGCCACCAACTCATCATCACCTCTCTCCAAGGGGAAAACTACATCACATTTAGCTGAAACTGACTCCTGCACCATTCCTAGCATACACAGCCAAACTTGTCGACCCACCAACTTTTGATCACAAAAAATTTGGCGGTTCCACTCCAGCCAAATCTACCAAAGAAGAAAGGTAGGACCCACGAACCAAACTTCCTACAAAAAGGAAGCCATAGAAGGAGGTCTTCCCATACTATCCTAGAATTTAACCAAAGAGCACGCATGAATACAAGGAAGCTTCCACACCTCCCACCACCAATGCCAAAGCTGCACAACAAAGGGGCACCGGAAGAACAAATGTGAAGAATCCTCTTCCGCTCCCCCACACAAAACATAAATTGAAGGTCCTTGAAATCCCCGTTTACGAATGTTATCCCAGGTCAAACACCTATTCCAAGCCAAAGTCCAAACAAAGTCGATGCATTTGAGCCATGAGAGTTTATTCCACACCCTTTTCCACCAATGAACCTCTACCCCAGTTAGCTTCTGAACCAATAACACCTGATAACCAGAAGCAATAGAGTAAACCCCCTTAGGATTATGGGTCCAAGCAAGAATATCCTCTTCTAGAAGAGAACTACAACTCCTACTATGAAGAATATTGTGAAGCTTAGCACTATCTTCCACAAGTCCCAAATCTGGCCACACTGCGGGCTCCTTCCAATGAGCTACCTCCAACTAACCAAAAGAAGCAACAGACTTGAAGTCACTCACCCTAGCCCAGCCAGCCTCGAGAAATCTTTGGCACAAAGGAAGAAGGTTGGGGAACTAAGAAGTAAGTGGAGGGAATCCATCCCTAGAATTTGACCAGAAGAGAGCTTCAGTTCCCCATCTAGAAATCCAAAATAAACCTTCCTTGATAAGCTTTGCACCCTTCTGAAGAGTATTCCAAATCATTAAACCTTTCCCCTCAAGAGGGTAACGAGGGAGATCCTACTGTGGAATCCCCAGGAAATACTTATGAGATAATATCCTAGCCCACGACTGATCTTGTTCCACACACCATCTCCAAAATAGCTTAGCAGCCACAGCCACTCTGGATAACGTAGATTGTCGAAGACCAAGACCACCAAATTGCTTTGGGCTACACACAACATCCCACCTGACCAAGCTCCACTTGGAGGATGACAAACTTTCCACTCATAAGAACTACCTTGCAAGAGAATCCAACTCCCTCAGAAAACCCATCAGAGCCACCTAAAGCATACATCTGTAGGTAGGAAGAGCCTGCACCACCGACTTGAGAAGTTGAACCCGCCCCGCAAAAGACAACCATCTGTGGGTCCAATGATTAACTTTTGCACACAGCTTATCAATAATATTCTACCAAGAACCCTTGGGAAGATGGCGAACAAAAATTGGGAAACCCAGATACGTCAAAGGGAGAACCCCTATCTGAAACCTCAAGATATTAGCAATTCTTCTCTAAATGGGGGTCGACGTATTGAAGAAGAAAATGGATGACTTCTCCTCGTTAATCAATTGTCCTAAAGCAACAAGATATATGTCCAATACCTGCCTCAAGTTAGTAGCTTCCCTAACAGTAGCCATCCCCATCAGGGTAGTATCATCAACAAACTGTAAATGAGATTGTGGAGGCAAGTCTCCACCCCATCGCCAACCCTAAATGGTGCCAAGCTCCACCCTTCTTTTCAACAAACATCCAAGGCCTTCCACAAGAAGCAAAAAAAGATATGGAGAAAGAGGATCCCCTTGGCACAAGCCCCTTGAGGTACCAAAAAATTTAGAATGATCTCCATTTATCAAAACTGAGAAGGAAACAGACATGACACAGCTCATGACCCATTGGATCTACTCCTCACCAAAACCAAAAGAAACAAGGATCTTCTGCAAAAAAGACCATCTAACCCTATCATAAGCCTTAGCCATATCCAGCTTAATGAACATAGCCTTCTTGTGGAAGTTATCCATGGTGTGGATGGTCTTCGTAGCAATGACAACCCCGTCAAGAATCTGTCGACCTGCCACAAATCCACTCTATTCCTCTAAAATCAGCACTTTAAGCCACTTCTTCAATCTCTCAGCCAATAACTTAGAAATGATTTTGTAGGCCACATTGGAAAGAGAGATACGCCGGAACTGAGATAACCTATCAGCCCCTTCACACTTGGGTATGAGAGCAAGGAAGGTGGAATTCAGAGCATGAAGCATCTGCTTATTCCTCTGGGACTCAAGGACAACCGCCAGAAGATCCAACTTTATGATATCCCAGAATTCTTGAAAAAATTCAATCAGGAAACCATCAGGACCAGGAGCTTTACCCTTCTTCATCTGAAACACAATCCCCTCCAGCTCATCAAGAGAGACATCTTTCATCAGGTACTCATTTGCCTCCCTGGAGACCAATTGAGGAATACAAGAAAGAACCTATGCTTCCTCAACAGAGCCCCCTCATGAATCCTCCCTAAATAAAGTAGCAAAATACTGAGATGCCTCAGTAGAGATTTCCTGAAATGAGGCAAGACGTTCACCCCTATCATTCACCAGAAAAGGAATGGAATTACCATGCCTCCTGTCCTTCATAGAATTGAAGAAGAAGGTGGTGTTTTTATCACCTTCCTGTAACCATTCAACCTAGGCCTTTTGCTTCCAATAGATTTCTTCCCACAATTCAAATTCCTTAACCACTTTCAAAGTCTTAGCCTCCTCCCTTAGAAGATCCTCAGAGGCCCCATTCTCATGAATCAACCACGTAATATTATTCAACTCCTCTTGGGCAGCAACCGTAGCATAAAATATATTACAAAAACATCACCGATTCCACCTTTTAAGCTAATATTTGACAAACTGAAGAAGCTTGGAGAATGTGTACATTGTCGTACTGAAAGTTGGTCTACCAATCTGCCACCACTCAGCCACATGTTCATGAAGACTAGGATCCCGTAACCACATAATCTAGAACTTGAATGAGGGAGAACAAGGCCCCCGAGCAGAGATAATACTAAGCTTAATAGGCCAATGATCAGAACCTCTCCAATCAAGAATTTCAGATCGAGTGGACCATAAGTCTCCAACCCAATAACAGGAAACCAAGAATCAATCAAGCCTCTTAGCAACACAACTCTCACCAATTCTCCTATTATTCCAAGTGAAGCAACCATTACATAGCAGAACATCAATAAGATTTAATTCAGAAATGCTATCTCTAAATAATAGAGCAGAAGGCTCCAACCTAGGAATACCACCTCTTTTCTCAGACAACTCCACCATAGCATTAAAATTGCTAGCCATAACCCACAGATGGTAAGGAGCTAAGCTACGAACAAAATGAAGATGGGACCATAGAAGTTGTTTACCTGGAAACTCAACAGGAGCATACACATTAGAGAGGAGAATACACTCACCAGTCTCATACCAAGAGGCGACTAGGGATATAGAGGATCTAGAGGACATCCACCAGAGAGGGAAAATCTTCTGAGGGTTCCAAAAGCAAGCCACCCCTCGGGAAGCACCAAGAGCCCTTATACACTGGCATTCACCATATTTCCACAACTTAGGAGCCATGGCGAACATATTATCTATAGATAATTTAGTCTCCTGAAGAAAAAGAACATCCAGAGAATGATTCCTAACCAAATCACGAACAGCTTTTTGTCGAGGGCCACTATTCAAGCCCCTTACATTCCATGAGAGAACAATTATTTTTAGGGGCATGAAAAATGTGAATCCAGAGTCTTGACTGACCCTAACTCCACCAAAGTTTCCCCAGTTAATTTAATCTTCTCCATCTCCTTCTTCCTTCCCAACTTGGAAGTCCTGTCACCAACCCCTTTCTTTAGATCAATTTGTTGAATACCCAAATGAGAGTAGGCCAAAGAGCTCTTCCCCACATTCTTGCCACCTTTCAAGGGCAATGGGGAATCACCTCCACCACTCTTCAAAGCTTTAATAGAAGATTCTTGTTTAGTCTGGACAATCAATTGTTGATCCATATCCATCTTCCCAACCCCAATCTCTTGCACAACCTGCATGGCCTCCAATGGTGGCCCATCCTGTCCTGTACCCAAAGTTCCCTGATCCAAGTTCAGCAACCCCAGATTCACTTCCCCCTGGCTGAGATCATCCAGCACCTCAAACCTATTAAAAGTTTCATCAACCTGCCTCTCCCTCAAGGTCCGCTTCTGGCCCTGATTCCTATTGCGAGCCTTGACAGGGACATAGCCATCATCTCCATTACCATCACCTGGAATAGGCTCCTTACCATTATCAGCCCTAGGTGGATTATGAGAAGGCTGAGAAGGTTGGGGCACCACAAGCTTAGCCCTAGGGCACCTATGCTACAAGTGACCATATTCATGACAAAGACGACACCGAAAAGGTAGGGTTTCGTAATCGAGCTATTGCACACAAGTATATGATCCAGCACTCACTTCAATAGAATCTGGCAGTGGCTTGCTTAAATCAATTTCTACACAGATACGAGCAAAAGTCATTACCTTTTTATACTGCATCTATTGTGAAGACCCAACAGGTTTACCGAGCATTGAAGCCACCAAATTCAACACATCATCCCGCCAACATTCAACTGGAAACCACGACAACTGAACCCAAACTGGGATCTGACTCGGTAATGCCTCAGTCAGGTTGAAACCAGCATGCCATGGCTTGATAAACAAACCCACCTGGTTATAAAAATAGGGGCCACCCTCGAAGACCTTATTCCAATCAGCCATGCAATCAAAAGAGACCATAAAAAAGTTATTCGCAAAGAGTCTAATCTCCATCTCCCCCTCCGGCATTCAAGTCCGCTGAGCCTAGGATTCCAAAAATTGCAGCGAGACTCTCAAACCCATGAACTTGCAATAAAAAGAGTGCCTTGAATAGTATTCAATATCATCTGCAAGCATTTCCATCAGGATAATCAACTTCGGTTGCTCTTTCCATCTTTCCAAACACCCATTAATCTTTGTTATTTGAGAACCACTAACCAATCCTAGATCATTCATCTCCATTTCTGAAGAAAATAGCGTATTATCAAAAACATTCACTCCATGCACTGAAGGCTTTGAACCAACTGCTGATTGGAAATCCAATTTGGGGCTAGCCCCAAATGTTTCCCCACCTTGCATAGCAAAAAATAAGATCCCCAATAGGCATGCAAACCCCGAAGACATGTTTGCAAGAAATGGAAAAAGACAAGACCCCAAGGGAAGGATCAAAATCCTTCCACCCACAAGCCACCCAAATGGCAGCAAGAAGGCCTCCAGAAAAGAAAAAAACCCACCACCACCACCCCGAAAGCTTCAAAAAAACCCCCCACAACGTAGAAGCGAGCAACACATAGAGAACGAGCTAGGGCATGGTCTCCCTAGCACGGCTTGCAGAGCATGCAAACACCATCCTTTTGCCTCGTAGCTACTGATTATTAATCTCTTATCGTAAATAGATTATTTTACTGCAGAAAATTAATTCACAGCAAATATTGAAAATAATACAGCTGCAACTTCACAAATAATCATGGAGATAAAAAATAAAATATGCAGATTGAACACAATAGTTTTGGACAAATTGTCCCTAGAAAAACCCTGAAGGGAAAACCAGTTAGCAGATAAGAATTTTGTTCAACTGCAGAAAATCAAGAGATACAAATTTGCTTGCCTCTTACTGGCAAAGCTTCGAAAATTTTCTTTTCGATAAATTTCCCCCTCAATTGCTCCTACTGAAATTGCTCCAGCAATAATTTTCTTCTCTAGCAATTCCACTACTGCTCTCCAACGCTATCGCTACACCCTTTGCTCTCACTACAAATTTATTTATTTGCTATCGCTGCAAATGTTTCTCGGATCTGTCCTCTCTAAATGTCCATTGATCCTCTTTTATAATCCTCTCATTGAAAACCAATGGCCATGATTTAATCTCAATCAATGGCTAGGATTAATTAGACTCTAACAAACCCTAATATCTAGAAGTCTCTCAAGAAATCAATTTTCTAGGTATGGAGATAATTATTCCAATTGTGTTTCTAGCCTTGTAATCACCACCCAAGACTAGAACACCTATCCAAGCTACATAAAAATTAACACTCCCTTTTAGCGAGGAAGGTGTTCTACACAACACCCAACTTCTCTCTGAAGAAGATGAATTTTGCCTTCCCCAATGCTTTTGTCAAAATGTCTGCTACCTGCTAATCTATAGGTATATACTATAGCTGAACAATCCTCTACTGTACACAATCCCTGATGAAATGAAACTTGATGTGTATATGCTTAGACCTATTATGAAACACTAGAATCTCAGATAATCTGATGCAACTCTGATTATCACAGTGTATGATCGTAGTCTCAACCCTCTGACCAAACAAGGCTACCAGCAACTTCCGAAGCCGTATAGCCTCACACGTTGCCATGCTAGCTGCTATGTATTCTACTTTTATAGAACTCAGAGCCACAAACTTTTGCTTCCTGTTGTACCAAGAGACAACTCCTGATCCCAAACTAAAGCAGCACCCTGAAGTGCTTTTCCTGTCCACTATACTACTTGCCCAATCTGCATCAGTATAGCCTATTAACTTGATACCATCACCTCGAGCATATTTGATCCCATACTCAATTGTACCATGCAAATACCACAACACATGCTTTGCCGCTGTCCAATGCACTCTCTTCGGCTCAACTATGAACTGACTAAGAGAGTTTACTGCAAAGGATATATCTGGCCTAGTGTTGACCAAACATATGAGAGATCCAATCAACATCCTGTATAAGGTGGGGTCTACATCCTTTTCCTTGGATGAGTCTACCTTCTTCCAATTCATGATCATGGGTGTAGACATGGCTCTACAATCTTGCATCTCAAACCTCTTCAAGATTTCAATGTAGTATTTCCCTTGTCCAAGGAAAATCTCTCCATCTATATGCCACACTTCCATGCCTAGAAAGTAATGCATAAGCCCCAAATCCTTCATCTCGAACTCTGCTGCAAGGTCCCTCTTGCACTGTTCTATGAGCCCCAATGAACCTATTAAAAACAAGTTGTCCACATATAGAACAAGAATGAGAACTTCACCCCCAACCACCAAGTAGTAGAGGTTAGCATCTGCCTCACTCTTCACAAAGCCTATTTCCTGCAAGTATTTATCAATGCACTAATACCACGCCCTGGGAGCCTGCTTGAGTCCATACAAAGCTCTCTTCAATCTGCACACATGGGTTTCGCTACTATGTGCTACAAGCCTTCTGGTTGTTCTATGTATACCTCCTCTACCAATTCACCATTAAGAAATGTCATCTTGACATCCATTTGATGGATTTGCCATCCCATATGTGCTGCAAGTGCGATTACGGCTCGTATAGAAGTATACCTAGCCACTGGAGCGAACATCTCCTCATAGTCTATTCCCTCCTTTTGAGAGAACCCCTTGGCCATGAACCTTGCCTTGTATTTCTTGATGCTACCATCTGCACCATGCTTAATCTTATAGATCTAGTGTGATCCAACCACTGCTCTATCTGTTGGTCTAGGCACAACCTCCCACACATCATTCTACACTATTGAAGTATATTCTTCAACCATCGCATCTTCCCACACTTGTTGTTGTGCAGCCTCATTATAGCTGTAAGGCTCGCTATCTACCAATTGACTAACCAATGACACATAGTCATTATACCTGGCTGGTTGTTTCCACTATCTACTACTCGTCCTAGGAGCTCCCACAAACTCCTGAGTATCCCTATGTATCTGTTGAACCTCACGGTTCCTCCTGTCAACTATAGAGGATGAAATATCAAACTCCATATCTTTTTGATGCATCTCTTGGATTTGTTGTATATGTTGCTCCATACTCTATGAACTCTCAACACATGAGCCTATGCTTGTACTAGTAACTGTACTCATGCTTCGCTGCCCTTGTTCTGGTTGAACAAGCCTTGGAGCTTCTGTTGGCTGCTCATTCTGATCATCTACTGGCAAATCTCTGGACCTCCTATATGCCTTGTCCTCTATGAATTTGACATCATGCCTGACTATAATCCTCCTAGTCCCTGGAATAAATATCTGATATGCCTCTGAGGTTTCGCTGTACCCCACAAGGTACCCTTTCTCTATAGTCTGATCTAACTTGGAACGTGTAGGCCCTAGAATGTGACAAAATGCCAAACTCCCAAATATCTTGAAGTGACTGACATATGGCTTCTTCCCTGAGAATGCCTCCTCTGGTGTCATCTTGCCCAATACCTTATGTGGAACCCTGTTCTGTATGTATACTGCTGTACTGGATCTGCCCATAAGTAACGTGGCATATCTTGGTTATACAACATAGCCCTTGCTGCCTCCGATATAGAATGATTCTTCCTCTCAGCAACCCCATTCTGCTATGGGTTGTAAGGAACGGTCCACTCTCTTGATTCCTTCCCTGGTATAGAACTCCTGGAACTCTTTCCCTTTGTACTCACCTCCATTGTCTGACCGAAGAACCTTTACCTTCCTGCCTGTCAAATTCTCCATAAGAGCTTTGAACTCCTAGAAGTGACTAAAGACCTCATCCTTGGTCTTCAAGAAATATATCCAGGTCTTCTTGGAGAAATCATCAATAAAAGTAATAAAGTACTCATATCCTCTAAGAGACTTCATTGACATTGGTCCACATATATCTGAATGTACTAGATCAAGAACCCCCTTGGATCTGGTGTCACTCCTTGGAAAAGCTGCTTTCACAAACTTCCCCAACACACATCCCTTACATACATCATCATGCTCTGTGCTCACCTCTGGAACACCTATCACTATCTCATGAAGCAATTTAAGTGCTCCATGATGTATATGGCCCATCCTCTTATGCCATAGCTCTACTTGATCTCTAGGATTATTGATGCTTACTAGTGCCTTAAGAGTATCAAACTGCAACCTATAAAGTCGGCCGCTCCTAACTCCAATAGCTATGGGTGATTTCTAATCCTTATGCTTGATTAAAACATGCGCCCCTCTAAAGAGTACATTGTAGCCTTTATCCTGAAGGACAGATATGGAAATTAGATTCATGCCCAAGCCTGGCACATGCAACACATCATGAATGGAAATATGCTTGCCATTCTCCCTCTGAAATAGAACAGTCCCTCTCCTGACTAGATTGCACTTGGACTTGTTCCCCATTTGAATCTAGAATTTGATGTCCTCCTCCTTGTAGCTGGAGAAGTACTCCCTAACTCCTGTCATATGAAATGATGCCCCACTGTCTATATACCAAACACCCTGTGAGGTTGAGCTAGTCAGGCAAGCTATGAGTGCAAACTTATCCTCCATTCTACTAGAAAGCTCATCTACACTTGCTGAAGCTACCATCTGCTTCTTGCCTTTCTTTTCATTTTTCTTCCTTTGTGGGCAATCACTGACATAGTGGCCAAACTCGTGACAGCCATAACATTTGATCTTAGACAAGTCCTTCTTCTTCTCACTTTTTGCATTTGATCCTTTGCCAGACCCATTCTTCACTTTCCCTTTTCCTGCTAGGGCAACGTTTTCCTATTCCACCTCACTTTTCTGACTATTACTGCTGGTTCCACTGATAAGACTTAGTCTAAGCTCCTCCTGAGTGAAGTCACTCCATAGTCGATCCCAACTCGGAAAGGTGTCTCGTCCATTAATAACTTGAACAAAGACATCCCACTGCTTAGTAAACCCATTCAGGGGTATTCATACTAGCTCGTCATCATTTGGTTTATCTCCAACAGCTGCCAACTCATCCTTGACAAGTCTAAGTCTAGTGACGTAACTTGTAATGTCTTCTCCCTTATTCATCCAGGTATTCCTCAACTTTTCTCTGAGAATTAGCTTCCAATTACTGGTAGCATTCTGGTACAGATTCATAATGGCATCCCACATCGTCTTCACTGTATCTAACTCTGCAATATGTGGAACAATATGATCCTTAACACCGTCAAGTATCAGCCTCCTTAGGTATAGGTACAATAGTGGTCACATATTCCTTGATACCATTCTCTTCCAGCAATAAAGAAATTCTAGCTTTCCAGACACAAAAATTTGAGGCTCCATCCAATCTGTCCTGATCTCTTAAACCTGCTGAGGCCATCGCAAAAGAAAATAATAATAATAATTTTAAAGAGGTCAAACTGGGTTTTATAAACCATAGATTTTTTTATTTATTATTTTTTCTTTCTCCCTGTGCCTGTTCTGCCCTTAGATCTTCTCTGATACCATGTGAAAAATCTATTGCAGCTACTGATTATTAATCTCCTATTGTAAATAGATTATTTTATTGCGGAAAATTATTGGAAAAACCCCGAAGGGAAAACCAGTCAGTAGATAAGAATTTTATTCAACTGCAGAAAATCAAGAGATACAAATTTGCTTGCCTCTTACTAGCAAAGCTCCAGAAATTTTCTTTCCGATAAATTTCCTTCCCTCAATTGCTCCTACTGAAATTGCTCTAGCAATAATTTTCTTCTCTCTCACTGCAAATCAATTTGCTATTGCTGCAAATTTATTTATTTGCTATCGCGCAAATGTTTCTCGGATCTGTCCTCTCCAAATGCCCATTGATCCTCTTTTATAATCCTCTCATTGAAAACTAATGGCCATGATGGCTAGGGTTAATTAGACTCTAACAAACCCTAATATCTAGAAGTCTCTCGTGTGTTTCTAGCCTCGTAATCACCACCTGAGACTAGAACACCTATCCAAGCTACATAAAAATTAACAAATACAAGGAAACCCTTTATTAATATCTATCTTAGATTTGTGTTTCATTTTTGGTTTCCTTATCACGAATTTAATTTTACTAAAATACTTTAAGCAACTTAATACTTTCTGAAGAAATCTTTGTTTAACCTAGTTGAGTTGTAGAAAACCCTTATATCTCTCAACTTTTTAGATAAATGTCTTTAAAATATCTATACCAGTTTTTTATTAGAAGGGTAAATTAGGTTTTGAAGGGGCTCAGAAACCCTACAACAAATGCTACCCTAAAGATAAAACATGGAAGGATAGCAGCCAAAAAATAAAAAACACCTAAAACAGCTAAATAGGCCTAAATATTAAAACTATAAAAGAAACTATCAGCAAACATACAATATCCCAACATACACCTATCCTCCCAAACTCCATCAGCAAACATACAATAGCCCACCATACACCTATCCTCCCAAACCCCGTCAGCAGGGTCACATACTTTTAAGAGTTTCAGTAGTATCCAACTCATGTTTGTAAAATTCTGCATGAAGTTTGGCAAAGCCAAGAAGTTCATCTTTTCCTCATGGAAAGATTTCTTAAAGATTTCTTTTTACTTCCCCAGGTCCTGAACCTCGTGCCCCTGATCATCACTTTTACCCTGTTTACCTTTGTTCCCAGTTTTCTGCAACTTACCCTCAGCATCTTTCATTTCCCCATCCATGTCATGTGTTCTTCCTTCAGCTCCTTAAGCTTTTCTGTGAGGATTCTCATTCCTTCGGCACTGTTCTCCCCATCCATGTCATGTGTTCTTCATTCAGCTCCTTCAGCTTTTCTGTGAGGATTCTTATTCCTTCCGCACTGTTCTGTATGGTGCATTTGCTGATCTCCAACATCCTTTCCAGATTGTTCTTAATATCTTTCATTTCTGTTTCCACCTATATTTTTAAAACTAATTAAAAATTTTAAAAAACTTTAAATTTGATTTTTTTAATGGTTATTGAACCCTTGCCAACCTATACTTGTCATATGCTTCCTACAACCTAAACTTTCATTTGGAGCACGTATTCAAAACGGTAATAATTTAATAATAATGACAGCTTGCCAGTGTAAGAACATTCTTCATTGTAGGCCCTGCTTATATGTTAATGAATATAAGCTTGTTTTGTCCTTTCTAGGTTTTCTCGGGTTTTTTTGAGAGATCTGGTATAAATATATTAAAAGATAGAGACTTTTATTTTAAGTGTGTTCAGAGTTAAACTACCGTTCGGAGAATTTAGAAGCCATACATTCCAAGATTGAGAAAGTAGTGATTTCAAAGTGTAGCAACATTCTCAACAGGAAGGGATAGAGCTGTAGAATCTCTCTTATCCTGTTTTTTCCTCAAGAATACCTCACAACATAAAGCCAAGAATTTTTTACATTTTCTTTTTCAATCCTTTCTATGGTTGTAAAATATATTCTCTCCTTCTGAGTATTATGAATGTTGTTGAAGTCATAAAAGCTGTGTTTCAACCTGTATAATCTCTGGTTCTCTATGAATCCATTAGAAACTTTAGCAGATGCACTGTAAAAATCTAGATGTAAACATGGTAAAACCTACATGTAAAAGAAGCTTGGGAGAAAACTAAAGTAAGGAACAGCAAAATTTATTTGATACAGAACCAAAGAGTGTAGAGGTAATAGTTGCATTGCCTTGCTTTACACAAAATGTATAGTTGTAACACAATCCTTGAAGGAAAACAGTCAATCGTACGGAGACTTAAACACAGCAAATATCATAAAAGAATGCAGATGTCATAGTTTTCGAAATTTACTTTGTTTTCAAAGGGTATTGTTGTGATAATTTGCGTTATCCATTAAATAGTAGAACATGGTAAGATTTCACAGGATCTCAGAGCAAATAATGAGTAAATAGATTTTATAATTAAGAGGCTTAGTTCCTTACAGTAGAATTTGACCGAGACAGTAGATAGCATGCCCAATTTTTTTAATTTAGAAGTTAAATACTTCTATTTGATTATATTTTTTTAGAAGTAGATTATTTTCTTTTGTAGTTTTTCTCCATCTTAAAAATGATATTGGACAACATAACCAGTTGTCTGTCAACAGAGTTTTATAACCAGTTTGCATTGTGTAAATCTCATTCTCTTTCAAACCCCATCCAAGGATATCTGAATGTTATCCAAAGAGACCTTTTGAGATGCAAAATATGATTTAAATGGTTAACATGAAGAGGGAATTGTTCACCCAGCCAAACATCTTTAGATTTCCATTTCCATTTCCAAATCCTAACACTATCTTATATAACTTCATATTGAAAATCAGAAACATAATTCCAACAACTTCAACACATTTATATTTTAATTAGAAAAGATTAGAGAATTCCACACAAAGAGGATTGTTTTGGTCTCACACATCATCTCAAAAAAGAGCAAGGTCACCCTTCCCCACAATCTAAAAATACTAGTTTTAATCAGATTACTATCCAACTTCATTGTTTTCTATATAAGATAACCCTTGCCAAGGGTTGGCATCCTAGAAATGAAAGCATGATTCTCCAAATTCAGGTGCTGAGCTTAAGAATTATCCCTCATTAATCCTATTCATCCTCACACCATCTCCAATATAATTTGGCAGCAAGAGCGATATTGTTAAGGAGAGAAGATCTCATTCCTAATATGCCCCTCTTTAGGTTGACAAATTTTACCCCAAAATTAAGCAAATGTCATTTCATTTTCTCTAAATTGCCTTCCCAAAGAAACTTTCTCATCTATGTCCAAATCACGAAGTATGCATTTTGGAGTCCACAAGATCCATAAATCTATAAACTTGGAGAGCTTGAATAATGTCTTTAAGAAGGACTATACAACTAGCCAAAGAGAGTTATCTATGTGTCCATTGGCTGATCTAACAAGTTAAATAGAATTTGACATAACATTCCAATCTTTTTCCCAAGGAAAGTAGGAGAAATAGGGGTACCCAAATATTTGAAAGGAGAAGAAGAAACCTTGAAATGAAGTATATTAACAATTTGTTCTTGAAGATGAGAGTTTGTATGGAAGAAAACCTGATACTTTAGTTCATTCAAGAGTTACCTAGACACACTGATATAAATGTCAAGAGCTCAACTAAGAGCAATAGCTTCCTCAAGAATGGAGTTTTCCATCAAACAAGTGTCATCCACAAATTGAAGATGGTTATGTGGATCCATACCTTGCACAATGTAAGTGGATCAAGATTTATTGTTATTTGTTTTGAGTTAATCTTGTAGGTGTAGATTTGATTCCCGCACTTGTAATTTTAAAGTTTTCACATGTAGATTCAACCTTTTCATGAAAATTTGAACTTGCTCTATTAAATCTTTATAAATGTGTTTACCTCTAATATCTAAACATGGTAGTTCTGATAAGCATTAGAAGATTTTGTTGTGTTAGGGATGGAAGACAACTTGTTCTCCTATTTTGCCTTAGTCAAACCATTGAATTGATTTAATGACTTTGCACAAGTTGGAAGATATGCCAAGCAAAATACAGATGTAGATAATAATTCTAAGTATTGTTTTTAATGAAGATGCTAAGTGTAGATGTCTCCTCTTGATAAGTCCTAGATGATCAAACTTAATTATGATTTAGCCATTTATATAACACTCTAGTGTGTAAATTTTAATATTTCAGATTTTAGTCAATGATTAATAGTTGGATTTAGTTGGCTTGGGCCCATATTTAAATTTAGTTTTAGAAATTTAGAGGTCAAAAGCACAATTATAGTCCTAAACCAAGTTTTAGTACTACACCTATTGGATTGATCCAAGATAAGGAATAGGGAATCTATAGATTGCATTTATATCCTTTCAAGGATGTGTGGAGTTAGGTTCAATCATAGCTTAGGTAATTGTAGCCTTCCTATAGAAATATGCCAAATGCATGTTGATGTTTTCTTGGTAGCTTTGGGAGGTAAGCTATAGTTGAGTCTTATTATTATTATATATATAATTAGTAGAGATTTACTGGGTTTTTCTCCCTTGTGCAGAAGGGTTTTCCCAGGATAAAATTTCTATGTTTATTCTTCTCTGTTTATTTCTTACTGTTATGCTTTCTGTTCATTTCTAATATATAAAATTATCATGGTATTAGAGCCTTGTTCAAAGAAAGGTTGATCATATTTGACTGAGCATAATTTCAAGTTGTGTGGAAGACAAGTCCTTATTTAGGACAATTACTCAGAAAGGAAGATGGTGACCGGTGTCAAGGTAGAAGATAGACTTGATGGGGCTTCAAACTTCAACTCATGGAAGTATAGGGTACTCATTACTCTAGAAGAAAATGATCTACTAGAATTTGTAGAAGCTATCATGCCTAAACTGACAAAAGACTCAGAGTGAATCTAGTGGAAGAAAAATGGTACGAAGGCTAGAAAGTCATGATAGACTCCCTGAAGGATCACCTAGTACCGATCATCTCCAAGTTGAAGACAAGTAAAGAAATGTTTGATACACTAAAAGGACTATATGAGATCAACAATACCAACAGAGCTCTCGCTCTGAGACAACAGCTCCATCATGTAAGAATGGGTATAGGGGAATCAATTATCTCATTCTTTATGAAGATCTCTGATCTGAGAGATCAGTTGAGTACCATTGGGGATACAGTTATAGATAGAGATCTTGTTATATTGGCTCTAAATGGTCTTCCCCAGTCTTGGGAACCTTTCATTCAGAGCATCAGTGGGAGATCCAAGTTGCCCAAGTTTAACC
This sequence comes from Cunninghamia lanceolata, assembly GCA_027924645.1. NCBI lineage: Eukaryota > Viridiplantae > Streptophyta > Pinopsida > Cupressales > Cupressaceae > Cunninghamia > Cunninghamia lanceolata. The sequence goes on from BSBN01000078.1 coordinate 23,656,436, forward strand.
GCCTACGGACTGACTGTATTCAGGAAGAAACTACACTGACGCAAGAGGAAATGGGTGAAACTCCCATAATGAAGAAAGTCAAGTTCTTACTACACATGCTACTAGACAAAGAGGCAAAGGAAGACAAGGGAAAAGAGACACCTTTAAGAGAAATAGAGACTGGAAAGGAGATTCTATTCCAGAATCGAAGAAAAAGGATCTTTCTCATATTCAATGCTTCAGGTGTGACAAGTATGGACACTATGCCCGAGACTGCAAATTAAAATTAAAATAACATGCTTCTACTACAAACATTGATGAAGAGACATCTCAGAAGTCAAGACATCCAAAAAATGATTCAGAAGGATTCTTATCCATCTCTTCTCTTTCAAGTAATGTACCAACTGACAATAATACTTGGTTGATAGTTAGTGGTGCTTCACATCACATTACTAGCTATAGAGAGCATCTTACTAACATGGTAGAGAAAGAATCTAATTTACAGGTTATAATTGGAGATGATGCCAATTATACTGTAAAGGGAGCTGGGGCCACTTCCTTCTAGCTAGATTCAGGTATCCCTCTTCAATTGAGTAATGTATTGTTCATACCAGGGATCAAAAGGAACCTTGTCTCCATTTCATCCTTGGAGGACAAAGGGTACAAGGTTGCCTTCTTTGAAGGAAAGGTTCTTGCATGGCCCAAGGACACCAGCATAAATTTAGCTCATGTGATTGGTATTCATCAGGATAGCCTATACAGATTGTCAATTCAACCAGTTGAGGCTTTGTTACACAACTCTATTAGTTTGAGTGAACTATGGCATAGGAGACTTGCTCACTTGCATTACAGAGCCCTTCCCACCATGGAAAAGATTGTCATTGGTCTTCCAAAGCTCAATATAGAGCATGATGGTATCTGCAGAGGATATACACTTGGTAAGAACACAAAGAGTCTCTTTCATAGTAGCGATAGTAGATCCAAGGGGATCTTAGATCTTATTCATTTAGATTTGTGTGGACCAATGTCTATAGCATCACTAAGTGGATTCTAGTACTATGTAACTTTCATTGATGATTATTCCCACAAGACATGGATTTACTTTTTGAAATCTGAGTCTGAGGAAGTTCTTGATAGATTCTGAGACTTCAAGGCAAAAGATGAGAACATGTCCAGGAGAAGGATTAAGGTTCTAAGATCATATAATGGAGGAGAGTACACTTTCAAAGGATTTCATAATTTTTGCATTGAGGCAGGGATCAAGAGGGAGTTCTGTGTTCTGTACAACCCTCAACAAAATGGAGCTGCCAAAAGGAAGAACAAATCTATACCAGAGGCAACTAAGGCTATTGTCCACGATCAGAATTTGCAACATTCCTATGGGTTGAGGCATCTAGAACCGCAGTATATGTTCAGAACAAAAGTCCTCATCAGATATTGGAGAAAATGACCCTTGAGGAGGCCTTCACAGGTGTGAAACCTGAAGGTAGTCACTTGAGGATATTTGGCTGTCCTGTGTATATTCATGTGCCCAAGGATAAAAGAACAAAATTGGAACCTTCAGACAGGAAGGGTATATTTGTGGGCTATAGTGAGTCTTCAAAAGCTTACAAAATATACATCCTAGGGCAAAAATAGATTGAGATTAACCGAGATGTCTCCTTTGAGGAAGAGATAGCTTTTAGGAGGTCTAAAGAATATCACATGGAGATAGACAGTGAGGAGTAGGAGGCTCCAAAGGATATGGATTCATCAATCAATTATACTCCTCTCATTCAGAGGGAGTTTGACGAACCAGCTGAGACTATTGATTCAGTTGACCCTATAGAACCAACTGATGGACCTATAGACATTGTTGTAACTTGAAAGAAGCCCTTGTGGGCTTGACAAACTATGCAAGAGGCATAAAAATATGTAGCTCCATGAGGCACTTTCAGGGAAAGCAAAATACCTTAGAAGTTTCTGTTAGCATTAGTATTACATTCTGTTTAATGTCTGCTTAGTTTAGACATTGGTTACCAGAGTGGTCACCAATTATGCTGCCAATTATGTGGTTACAACTTCTTAACTGCATTTCTCCCTATATAAATGTTTCTGTAGTTCATTGAATAAATCAATAAAAACATACTCTCCATTATTTGGTATCAGAGCAATATGATCATGTGCCTATATGAAACGTGATACAATCTGGGAAGAAGACATTTGCAGTAAGAAGACATTCCAATATTATTTATAATGTCAATAACTATGTTTATTTCCAGGTTATTTTCTATCATCCTCCATTTTGTTTATAATTTTGGTTCTATAAAATATACTATTGGATGTGTCTAGGGTTTCTCCTTAAAGAAGATTACCGAGTATTCTAGTTCATGATTAATTGTGACATCAGTTGGTTAAAGTGTAATAGGGTCATATTGGAGGTAGGTGACATTAGAGGATGGAGGATTTTCCATCATCTCATGTTAGCTTGTCACTTTGAGATGATGCTTTGCATGAGAAGCATTTTTGGTTTTGGTTGTTTTGCTTTTCTTTGTTGATGCTGAAGGATTTGAAGAATGTAAGTTTTGTAAATATTTTGTTTTGGAGACAGGTTTTGGATTTGGTGTTGAGCTCAATATGGATTGTTGTCCAACAAGATTTAGAGTACATGATCAAGAATTATACCCTTTCCCGGTCACTAGAGAATGATAGAGATCTGTTGTATCTCTTAGGGATTGTTGTTGAATAATTCAAGACTTTGTGATTTGAGAGTTTAGGACTAAAGAGCTCAAAAACACAACTTGAAGCTACACGTTTCTAAAGGTAGACAAGATAGCATGATGGAGCCCTGCTTGGTTCAGGATTTGTTCTTTGGGAGAAGATCTTCTACAAAATATGTATTCATATTATGTAATCAGCTTTGTTGAGTATATTAGAATTCACGGGGGGTCCCTTGGAACTATTGCAGGAACAATGTAATAAGGGGGGAATGTTAGCATTAGTGTTACATTCTGTTTAATATCTACTTAGTTTAGACATTAGTTACTAGAGTAGTTACCAATTATGCTACTGGTTATGTAGTTACAACTTCTTAACTGCTTTTCTTCATGTATAAATGTTTCTGTAGTTCATCGAATAAATCAATAAAAACATACTCTCCATTATTTTCCAAGTTATGTGGCATTGATGAGTCACATCATTGATTTTGAGCCCTCCAATTATGAGGAGGCATCTAGCTAGTATGTATGGAGAGATGCTATGACGGAAGAGTATCAGTCCATCATTAAAAAAGATGTATGGGATGTTGTTCCGAGACATGAAGGGAAGTCAGTAGTGACTTCCAAATGGATCTACAAAATAAAACATGCAGCTGATGGTAGCATTGAGAAACACAAGGTGAGATTTGTGGCAAGAGGATTCTCTTAGAAAGAGGGAATAGACTATAAGGAGGCATTTGCTCCTGTTGCTCGATACACTTCCATTAGGACAATTATTGCTCTTGCCTCCACCAAAGGCTTGAAGATACATCAAATGGATGTAAAGACTACATTTCTAAATGGTGTGACTAAGGAAGTAGTTTATCTCAAGTAGCAAGATGGTTTTGTGATTCATGGGAAGGAGTCACATGTGTGCAGATTGAAGAGGGCTTTGTATGGTCTTAAACAAGCACCTCATGCATGATACGAAAGGATTGATAGATATTTGACAAGCTTGGGATTCACCAAAAATGATGCAGATTCCAACCTTTATTTTCCATATTGTTGGTGGTGTGGCATTAATTTTGGTTCTCTACGTTGATGATCTATTTCTCACTAGAGCAGAGAAACTCATTGTCCAATTTAAGAAAGAGTTAGCCTTTGAGTTCGAGATGAAGGACCTTGGACTTTCGCATTACTTCCTAGGACTTGAAGTATGGCAAAGACCTGATGGGATCTTTCTAAGTCAAGGGAAATACACTAAAGATATTCTAAAAAGATTTGGGATGATGGACTGTAAGTCCATGGCTACACTGATGGAGACAAGTTTGAAGAAGTTGAGTGATTCATCTTCTAATTCAGATTTAGTAGATTCCACAATGTATAGACAATTGATCAGATCATTGATGTTCCCGGTCAACACCAAACTAGACATTTGCTTTGTAGTGATTGCTCTCATCCGGTTCATGTGTGAGCCAAGAAAGTTACATCTGGTTGTAGCAAAACACATATTGAGATACTTGCATGGTACTGTGGGATATGGCTTGAAGTATTCTTCCAGTGCAGATTTGAGATTATAGGGCTATTATGATTCTGACTGCACTGGGAGTGTGGTTGATAGAAAGAGCACCTCTGGGTGTTGCTTCAGCTTGGGGTTTGTCGTGATTCCCTAGTGTAGCAGAAAACAAACCTATCTAGATCTAAGCACAACAGAGGTTGAGTACATTGCAACATTTATAGCAACACATGAAGTTGTATGGCTTCAAAAGCTTCTTGTAGGATTGTTTGGTTAGATATTAGAGCCAACATTGATTCACTATGATAACCAAAGCTGTGTAAAGCTCTCAATGAATCCCGTATTTCATGATAGGTTGAAGCATGTGGAGATCAAGTACCATTACATCAGAGACATGGTGTTGAGGAAAGCAATCTCACTCCAGTATATTGGCACTGCTAATCAGACAACTGATATCCTCACCAAGCCTCTTTTCAGAGTAAAGTTTTCATACTTCAGAGACAAGCTTGGTGTGGTGGAGAATGACGCCCTTGCTAAGAGGGAATCTCAACATCATTAAGATCTATTATAGCATATATTTCTCTGAGATAGAGAAACATGAGGTGAAAGACCTTGTAGCCTATATTTTTCTAAGATAGAGAAATATGAGGTGAAAGCCATTGTAGCATATATTTCTCTGAGATGGAGAAATATGAGGTGAAATCCCTTGTATCATATATTTCTTTGAGACGAAGAAATATGAGGTGAAAGCCCTTGTATAGTACACATCCCTGAGACTGAGTTGTGTTTCCTACAATTGGATGTAGCAATTGTGAAGTCATGTTGAGAGAGTCCATGATGAAGAAGTCCTTGCTGATGAGCATACCTCCCTAGCTAAGAGGGAGTGTTGATGTTTTCTTGGTAGCTTCGGGAGGTAAGCTATAGGTCCAGTTAGCCTAGTCTCAAACAGAAGTTAATCAAGTTGGGTCGGCCAAGAAGACTCACTTCTGGAGATATATATATATATATATATATATATATATATATATATATATATATATATATATATATATATATATATATATATATATATATATATATATATATATATATATATATATATATAGGAGAGAGACTCTTCTCATTCATATTTTTCATTCATTATTCATTTTTTAATTCTTCTCTATCGACCAAGAAAAAGGAGATTTGCTATTCAAGAAGGAAACCTATCACTGCTCTGAAATTCGTACTACTTATAGTGCTGAGTCTTATTATTATTATATATATAATTAGTAGAGATTTATTGGGGTTTTCTCCCTTGTACAAAAGGGTTTTCCCAGGATAAAATTTTTGTGTTTACTATTCTATGTTTATTTCTAATCCATAAAATATGCCAAATGCACACTCTAAGTACCAAAATCATGTTAGGCCTACATGATAGGCTAACGATGATAAAGAGGTTCCTAATCACAACCACATAGACGTGAATTACACTCCTCTCAGTAGTTTCACTCTTGGTACATGTCCCTTTTGTTTTCTCCTCAACCATCTTCTTGAACCTCCAAATTGAGTTTCCAAACCTCACACTTTTCTAACAAGCCATTTCAGATCCTCCTATTCTAGGTCACATGATAATGCTTTTGGATCACTCCATAGTGCTTATGGGTTACCCCATAGTGTCTCTGGTCACCTGAGTGACCCTAAATGGAAAAAGAGGTGACCCTCTCATTTTTGGATGCACAAATTAACTCATAATTTTAGCTTTTCTTCTTGATATTAAGTCCATTTTTGGATGCACAAATTAACTCATATTCGTTTGCAGTGCTAACTTGCTTTTTTGCGTTGTGCAGACTTTACAATAATGGAAAATCTTAATGCCAATATTTCTCATGCTCAAGCTAAAGCTCAGTCTAGTACTGCTTCTGAGATAGCAGATCCTAATGCTGAGGTGAGGCTTAGTGGTAGAAAAAGGAAAAATCACAAGGAGAATTCTTGTGAATCGGATGATATTGAATACACAGCAACGATTCTAATCAATCTCAGTAGAGGGAGGGTTGATCAAGACACAGTTGCAGGAAGTGGTGGTAATAATGGCATGGAAAACCCTAACCCTCAGAAATCTCGTGGAAAGCCTAACATAAATAATAATGGTAGGAGCAGTAGGGGTAGAAAAAGCGGCCGATTCATTGGGGTCACTGATGACCGTGGCTGTTGGCAAGCCAATATATGGTATTCTATTATTTCTCTTCTGTTTTTCTTTTGTTTGACGCTTAACTTTTAATTCAAGAATAATACATTGAACACTATATCTTTCTTCAAGAAAAATGTCTGCAAAAGATTAGGTCATTTTGTGTGTCTCATATTTATGGTGATTCCATATCTCTGTGGATTAATTTTTAATGACTCAAAAGGTTGATTTGAAAAACTTTTGGGTGCTCTTAAAAATGTTTTGAGTTCAATAATAATGAATTGTTGTGAAGTGTCTAACTTACAATATGTTTCAATGCATAGAACTCTTTAATAATGTTGGAACAACATTTCTATGCAGGCTTAAGGATGATAAATGCCAAGTAAGACTTGGTGTGTTTATAAGGTTTTTTTTTTTTCTTTTAATTTATTTGAATGTTGAGAAGTTTTTTATTAAAAAGTAAAAAGTAAAAAGCAGAAAGATTTTTGTTGTTTTAATAATAATATAGGTTACTAATATTTTTAAGATTTAAAGAGAAATTTTAAAAAAATCTAATCGGGCCATGTTATTTGTTATTTGTGACCCATTATTAAGTCAATGCCAATTGGTATGTTCATTAAAAAATAATTCTAAGAAAATTTAATTCTAAATCCTTTCAAAAAGTCAACAGATTACAGGTGTTGCAATCCAAATAAATCTTTTTCTTTACAAACTCTAAACCAAATCTTTCAAACATTTATTATAAATTGAGAATCTTAAATTCTATTATATTTTATTTGATATTGTTCACTTTTGTGTTAATTTTAGGTCGATATTTAATTGCTGAGGCTGCAGCAAGGTCAGTCTCCATATTTTACCATTAGTATTGGTGGCATGTAGTTTACTGTATACCTGATATAAATAATTACCATGCAGGTCCTCGGATAAAGCTATGCTTGTCACATGTGACCAACCACACAGAAGGTTGAATTATCCTGAAATAAAGTATGACATGAGATGGATAGAAGAAGTAAGTTACAACAATTTTAAAATAATAAATAAGTATAATAGTTCTTTACATAGTCGAACTTATGCATTTTCATTGCTTTTTGCAGTGGAGAAAGGTGCTTAATGTAGATGTGAACAAGTTTGTAGACGAGCTCTTTCAACAATCGAGCAACTATTCAAAAGGCTGCATTAAAGCATTAAGTGATGAAGCTGGACATGAACTTCTGAAACTGATAGATGAAAAGAAAACATTGGAGATGGAGGGCACATTGACAGGGACATTGACATTGCAAGAATAGATCTCATGTTGTGTATAGGTGTTTGAATACATGGGTTTTACTTAACATTTTTGGACTTGCAACTACCTGCTTCCAAAAAGTCTTCTGAAAGTGATATATAGTTATATAATATTTAAAAGAAAAATTATCATAAACAAATTAAAAATATCTAAGACAATAGTTGGATGTGTTTTTTCTAATTTGATTATATGAATATTTATATTTTATTTAAATACCATCCATTTTAATGATTAAACAGTCAATTAGTAAATATCTATCCTATTTTTATTAGCTAAAGTTAACTTTTAACAATAAATTTTGGTGAATGAAATTGATTACATGTGAGTGACAATCTTTATCACCTACAGAAAGCTACAGCCTGCTAAGCCTGCTGAAGAAAGCTAAAGCCTGATTAGTTTCAGCTTTTTTAGTTTCAGCTTTTCTTTTATTTTTGGATCTGAGACTTTTCTATTAGAACATCAAGATCGCAATGCTTTTTTTTTTTCAGTTAGATTCTGACTGGGATTTCCAATTTTTTCATTCAACGTTGTAACTACTTTTCTGTGGTCTTGTGAATAGGCAGTATATTGTCGTGCTAGCTATTCAAAGACACTACCAACTAGGTATACCCGTACATGTTAATATTACTGGTTAAACTATTTCGGCTCCTTAGTTCAACATTGTACAGCTGCAACCGAACCACTGACTGCATTATCATGCAGAAACAGCTTAATCACTACGAAATCGATTGGTGAGGTTATTCTATTCGAAATTAGGAGAGTGAAGAATGGAGGTCCAGGCGATGTTTTCAATTGGTTAACTGTGACACCCTATTTTTGGACAATTTAATTATGTTATTTTTAATTATATATTAGTTAGATGTTTTGATTATGCATTTTTAAGTATTTTTAATTATATATAAAAGGGGAGGCGACAACAAGGAGGTAGAGACTCGAAATTTGAAGGAAAACCATATGTGTACCGGGATGTTTTCAGAATGTTCTTATCAGAGATATATTTGATTTGGTTTATATCCCAATGCAATGATGTGGCTACGAATGCTTTATCTTAAAGAAGAAATTTAAATATTTATTTATTTTTCTTTGTTTAGATATATCAGGGGTTTTGTATATAAACCAGTGTTGTCATATATAGATAAACCAAGGGTTATCAATTGTGAATCATTGTGAAAACTATGAACCTTGTCTGTATGATAAACTCTTCACAACCAATGAGAAGTACTGAGTCTCGAATTGAGATAAAATTCTTTCCCAGTCAACATGTATTATATTGTGCAGCTACTATATTTTATTTTAGCCAGAGTCATTGAGGACCTTATGGCTCAACTATGTTATCTATTTTATAGCCATTGTGATTTATTATATGGTATGACCGTGTTATCTATTTCATAGACAAAAATGATATTTTTTTGTGGCTCGGTTGTGGTATTTACTTCATAGCCAAATGTGTTACTACTGTGGCACAATTGTGTTAGTATTTTCATAGTCATTCTATTGTTATTAATACTGGACTGTATTACACTCTATCCCTATCATTATTACTAAAATGTGTGTCAACTGTGTTGTATTAAACCACAAGCATAGGGTTAATATCATATATGGTTTTTTTGTTTATTCACACTTTTGTCTAAAAAATAAACAGAGTGTATTATTTGTGAGGAATTTGGGCTTCAACTAAGTAAGTTTTGTTCCTTTAAATTATATGTTTTGAATTGAACATCATAGACCATAATGTGGCATTGTGGTTCGACTGTTGCAACTTTTGTGACTTCAGCAGTTGTAAACCTTGAGTTGTAACTTTGTATAAGTCTGGCACTAAATTCGTTGTTTTCTACTTTGAGCAGGAGAAATTTTTCTATATCCTCTTCAGTTCATTATTTTTACTATTTGAACTTAGGCTTTCGATTTCTATCAGCTATTTTAGGGTATGTGAACTTAGGGATTAATGTTCGTTTGAATATGACCTACAAGTTGTTCTGATCTGGTATTGTTTGAATCATATGAGAGTCACTAAGAACATAAAAATGAACTTCACAATTATGTTGAATTGATCTTTTGGCACTCCACTAAAGTTATTTTGAGATTCATTATATTCTTTGATGGGGATACCAAGACTCTACCAAAATCCCGTAGAGAAGGGGCCAACCTTCATGGGGATACCAAGATAAACAAGTGAGAGGGCACCAATCTGGAATCTAAGAATCCCTACATTCTTGTTCTAAATAAGTCAAGGAGTATTAAAGAAGATTGAGGACTTGTCTTCATTAATCCTCTAAAATGAAGCAGCCATATAAGTATCCAGAGCTTTCCTAAAGTTAACCGCCTCATTTACCTTAGCTAAACCCATTAAAGTTCTATCATCAACAAATTGTAAATGAGAGTGAGGAGGCAAACTGTTGCCTGAAATCCAGCCATGAATCAATCCTTGACCCACATGACATTTTATGAGTCTTCCCAATCCCTCAACCAAAAGGATAAACACGTACAGTGATAGAGGGTTCCCTTGCCTAAGGCCCCTAGTAGCACCAAACAATGCAAAACGCTCACTATTGATTAGAATAGAGAAATAAGTCAACATAACACAACTCATAACTCAATTTACCCAATCATTTATAAAACCAAATGCCAACAGGACATTATGAAGAAAAGTCCATTTGACTCTATTATAAGCTTTGGCCATATCTAGCTTAATAAACATTGCTTTTTCCTTGGAAATTGACATGGAATAAATAGTCTCCATTGCCACAACAACCCCATCCAAACTTTGCCTTCTAGCCACAAATCCCCCTTGCTCCACCAATATTAGTCTATTGAGCCAGTGTTTAAGCCTTTCTATATTCAACTTCATGATAGTCTTATAAACAACATTACATAGAGTTATTGGCCTAATGATATTTAACGAGTTAGCTCTAACTGTCTTAGGAAGAAGAACCAAGAAACTAGCATTTAAAGCTTTCAACACTTTCTTGCTCCTTTGAGACTCTCTAACTACCTCAATAAGATCAAATTTGATAATCTCCCAAAATCCCTAAAAGAACTCAACTGGAAAGCCATCTAGCCCAAGGGCCTTCCCTTTTTTCATCTGAAACACAATCCTCTCCAACTACATCATGAATATGAGACTGAAGATAGCTTCATTGATCTCATTAGTCACCTAAGAAAGGATACACGCTAGAACCTTATGCTCCTCAACAACTGCTGAGGGAGAGTCCTTCGTAAACAAAGCCAAGAAGAACTGAGAAGCCTCTGCAGAAATCTCTTGGCCAGAGGATACCAGAACACCTTGGGAAGATAACAAGAAAGAAATCCCATTCCCATGTTGCCTATCTTTGACAGTATTATGGAAGAAAGAGGTATTTCTATCGTCTTCCTGGAGACAGTCAATCCTCGCCTTTTGCTTCCAAACAATTTCGTAATGCAATTCTCATTCCACCAGCACCTTCAAGGCTTTGGTTTCCTCCTGGAGTCTCTCCATAGTGAGACCCAAATCTCTAATTTGTCAGGTTGTAAGGACCCATCTTATCCTTAACGAATATTACTAACTCTGAATTCAAAAATACCAAGGAAATAAAATTTTTGATCTAATAGATGCAGGAAATGTAAAATTTTTCTATTAATTCCAAGAAGTTCTTATGATATAGAGATGAGAAGAATTTGAATTTAGTTTTCTAAAATCAAGTTCTGAAAGATCACCAATTTTAAATCTAGTGAAGATAGAGAGAGTATATTATGAGAGAAGGTATATTAATGAGATAACCTATAAGAACAATGGATCAGGCATACCTTCAGTTCTTCATTGCATCTTGCATTCATTTTTGACTGCTTTCTTTTCCTCCAGAAATTGTATCCTTATCATTTGCACAAAACTAACTAGACAATTTCTTGTTAATACGACTCAGAAATCACTACATAGAAACTATAAAAGAACACCCTACATCAGGGGGACCTAAGTACTAGGGGCATCCTTCACTGTCCAGACTACCTTCATACCCTATATCCATAGGATCAAGGCCCCCTTCTGATGTAGAGGCACTTGGATGGGAGGAAGATAGAACAAATTGATAAGGTTTACACTAGACCAAAAAGCCCAAATTCAAGGTTCTTCATACAAAAGTGGGAACAACAATTAATAGTTCTAAAACCATCATGAAAAGGTTGACTAGACGTGCTATGGGACCCATTCCAATCAGTGGTTAAGGCAGGTCAAACTCAGAACTAGTACTTCCTTCACAAACCCATGATATTGCTTGTAGCCCTAAGAAAGTGAACAGTCATAAATAACTTTTGTTGCAGACCTTCAAATATAGATCTTAGACAATTAGGAGATACCCATTTGGTCCCAGTCACATATCCAAAACTGGGTATAGGTTGTTTTGGATGGTATGACTCAACCTATAACTCCTCTCAATGGCTTAGAGCCCCAATTAGACCAAAAATACAAAGAGAGCCCTCTAAAATTCATGTACAGAACCCAACCAATGATTTGAACACTTAGTATTCATGTTAAAACTAAGGATTATGTGGGTTTTGGGCCCCCAACATGGACTACAACTGATTGGTCCATTATTGTTCCCTAAAATGCATCTAGACATCACCTAACACATGAAGATGTTAGGTTTCCTCATAGAAAACTCCTCCTCCTTAGGTTCCCTACCAAAAAACCATCATAGCCTACTAATACAGACCTACTACAATCCATCCCATTGATTACAAGTGAATCAAATTAGTGGAATGGCAAAAGAATGCATGTTTTCCTACCAAAACCCTAGTCTAGGTTATGGCGATCAAATTTCAGAGAAATGCAGATATCTCAAACACCAAATGATTTCAAAACCTCTAGTCACTTGCAAAGAAGACTTAGTTCATACCTCCAACATCCCACCAACTCATGCCTTATGACACTGTTGTATGGCAAAGTACCACGGGTTGCAACAATGTTTTACACAGAAAATGATAGAAAATTTGAGTTTCTTTATTGTTTTTCTTTACCAAATGTCTTCTCCTTTTCCAATGGGATCTGTAGAGTCTTATTAAACCTTCCTTGAGGTCATTGAAGTAGTTGAGGGTAGTTTTGGGTCGATGGAACTATGCAACAACCATCGAACTACCCTATTTTCTAACTGCAACAAACTAATTACATATGTTTAGCAGAGTTACATATGTTGTTTGGACTTAACACTGCCTTCAAACAGGTTTACAATGCAATTAGGCTTTGAACATCACCTTAGACTCCTTGACATGCCTTAACAAGGCTTACAATCATGAAGACTGTCTCTACATGCCTTAGGAAGGATTTACAAATGTGACTAGCTCGTACAAGATAGCAATATGAGGATATTTGGACATAGTCCTTATTACAATCATGAATGGTCTTCTAGGATCTTATTGGAGTAAGACAACATGAACCACAAACATGAAGACAAGTATGAAAACAAAACATAGGTGATCTCCTTTCTTCTCCTGCACCATACTCCCCTGGTGGAAAGAGAACTCAAGTCTCTTGAGGAAGTAGATCAACAATTGTGACACCATGTTTCAAGATGTCTTCTTCACTCATCCAAGTGGCATCTTCAATGGGTAAGCCACTCCATTTGAAAAGGAACTATTTGTATGTCTTCTTTCTAGTCTTCTTCAAGACCTTGGTGTCAAGAATGCATCCCAACTTCAATGGTTGATTGGGTGGAAGACCCTTAACCCATTCTTCATCTCCTGTTACTGTCATGTCTGCCTCTGAATCTACATTATGATCACCTTTAAAAGGAAACAAGTCTAAAACATTAAAGATATGAGATATGACCAAGCCTTGAGGAAGTTCAATCTCATAGGCATTGGGCCCAAACTTGTGCACAATCTAGCATGGTCCTATCTTCTTCATGAGGAGTTTGGTTGGTTACCCCTTTGGAAGTCTCTCTTTCTTCAAATGTGCCATGACCAGATGCCCAATCTTTCACTGGCTTTCTCCTTGTACTTGTCATTGTTCCTTTCAAGAGTTTCTCTTACATTATCATGGATGTCCTTCATGGTCAATGCAAAGTCTTCACTTTGAGCACTTTTCCTCTCCAATCCATGGAGATCTCTCAATTTAAGAATACCTCTTGGATGAACACCATAAACAATCTCAAATGGAATCCTTCTTGTGCTCCTATTGATGGAATCATTGTAAGCAAACTCATCTTGTGGGATGATCATATCCCATGCCTCTCCATGTTGTTTCGTAAGACACCTGAGAAGATTTCCCAAGGACCTATTCACCACCTCAATTTGGCCATCAGTCTGAGGGTGATAGGCTGAAGTGAATGATAATTGAGTACCCAACTGCTTCCACAAAGTGAGTCAAAAGTGGCCTACAAACTTTGGATCCCTGTCAATCACAATGTTAAGAGGCAAACCATGGATTCTAACAATTTCTTTGAAGAACAAACCAACAATGTGTGAAGCATCATTAGTGCATTTACATGGCAAGAAATGAGCCATCTTACTGAATCTATCCACCACAACAAATATACTATCAAAGCCTCTTTGAGTCTTAGGAAGACCAAAGACAAAATCCATGCTATGCTTTCCCATGGCCTATTAGGAATAGGAAGTGGCTGATATAATACCAGCATTAGATGAAGTACCCTTTGCCCTTTGACAAATACTACAACATTCAACAAATTTTCTGATATCTAATTGCATTTTAGGCCAAAAATAAAACCTCTTCACCTGATCCAATGTTTTATCCAGCCCAAAGTGACCTCCTAGTCCACCACAATGTTTTTCCTTTATGATTTTCTCCCTCATGGAACACCTAGGAACACATAGTTGGCTGCCTTTGAATAACAACCCTTGCTGCAACAAAAACTCAAAAAAATCAGAATGATAAGAGTCTAAAACCTGTGAACAAACTTCATATACCTCCTTGAAATCTTCATCATCTTGATACATTTGTTTAAGAGCATCAACCCCTACACTTTGCAACTGAATTTCTTGCATCATACACACCCTTTTACTCAATGCATCTGCCACTTTGTTGGCCTACCCCTTCTTGTGTTTGATTGAAAAAGTATATGCTCGAAGTTGTTCAACCCATTTCACATGCCTATGATTGAGTTTCTCCTGTGAATTTAGAAAACTAAGTGCATGGTTGTCAGTATAAACAATAAATTCTTTAGGCAAAAGATAGTGCCTCCATTTTTTTAAAGCTTGCACCATTGCATACAATTCCAAGTCATATGTAGAATACTTTCTCTTAGCATCATTCAATTTTTCACTAAAGAAAGCAATAGGCCTGCCTTCTTGACTTAGGACAGCCCCTATAGCAAGGTTACTAGCATCACATTCCACCACAAACAACTTGTTAAAGTTGGGAAAAACAAGAATGGGCTATTGTGCTACTTTTTGTTTTAGAATTTCAAAAGAACCATTGGCTGCCTTTGTCCAAAAAAATTTAAATTTCTACCCCCCTTTGATGGTATCCAAAATTGGTGCACAAATATGACTAAAACTCCTTATGAATTTCCTATAAAATGTTGCCAAACAATGAAAACTTTTCACATCACCTGCTATTTTTAGAGTTGGCCATGACAAAATGGCTTTTACCTTTGTTGGATCCATCTTCAAACTACCTTGTGAAATCACAAAACCAAGATAGGTGAGTTCTTCCTTCATGAAGACACTCTTTTCCATGTTGATCATCAATTGTTCATCATGTAATTTCTTCAAAACCTGATCTAAATGTTGGAAATGCTCTTCCTTAGTCCTGCTGAAAACAAGAATGTCATGCAAGTATACCACAACAAATTTGCCAGTGAAATCCTTCAACACTTCATTCATGAGATGCATAAAATTACTTGGGGCATTAGATAGACCAAATGGCATCACCAACCACTCATAAAGACCCTCATTTGTTTTGAATGTTGTCTTCCATTCATCTCCTTGCTTCACCCTAATTTGATGATATCCACTCTTAAGATCAATCTTAGTAAAATATCTAGCCCCTCCCAAACAGTCCATTAGGTCCTCAATCCTTGGCATAGGGAATCTATATCTTATGATAATCTTGTTAATGGCTCTAGAATCCATACACAACCTCCATTTACCATCCTTTTGAGGGGCTAGGACCGTTGGGACAGCACATGAGCTAAGGCTCTTTCTTACCAATCCCTCATCCAACAATTCTTGCACTTGCTTAGCAATCTCTTCATTTTGAGAAGGTGTCATCTTGTAGGCTGCTTTGTTTGGCAAAGTAGATCCTAGTATGAAGTCAACTTGATGGTGTATGTCCCTAATAGGTGGCAACTCATTAGGGACTTCTTCCTTACTAGGATCATGCAAACTAGGACTATTTTTAGGCTTCAAAATCAAAACATATCCTTGGGTTCCTTCCTCCTTAAGGGTGTCTAAAAACTCTTTACCACTCACAATCATGACACTTGACCCAACATTCTTCTCTATATTTTCATCAGGCAATGGATCCATTCTATACTTCATACCATTCTTGGTTATAATGAAAGAATTAGTTTTACCATCATGTTGTGATAGAACATCATATTGCCATGGGCATACTAATAGCAAATGACAAGCATCCATGGGAATTACAACACACAAAATTTTATTCTTATATTCTCCTATTTCAAATTCTATCCATGATTGTTCATCTACCAAAACTTGTTGCCCCTTATTCAACCATGATACTTTATAAGGACTAACATGAGGAAGTCTTTTGAATTTCAACTTGCTTACCATTTCAATGGAAACCAAATTTTCAGTTGAGCCTAAATCAAAAATTACCTTGCAAATATTACCATAGGCCTTGCATGTTGTCCTAAACAATGTCTTCCTTTGAGGGGGTTCTTGTGTTTGAGGCACCTTCAACTTGGTTCTTCTCATCATCAAACTTTCTCCTTCATGGACTGGGGCTGCACTTCCAATTAGAGAGTTGACACTTTGACAATCTTCCTCTTGGATCAATTGGTTCCTTCTCTCTCCACCATGAGAGCTTGAGGCTTACCTTTTAGGACATTTGAAGGCTGGATGTCCCACTTGGTTGCAATTGTCGTACCTTCCTGTGAAGACATTAGGACCTCTCCTTGGTCCACCAAATCTACCTCTTCCATTGGGCCTCCTTCCTCTAAATCCTCCTGTAGAACCTAATTCTCCACTTTGCTCTTGGGAACTAGATTCCCCTTGACTTCTTTGGGATTGATTTCTGCCTCCAAAACTGCCCCTACCTCTAAAATTTCTGCCACCTCTTCCTCTATTTTACTGCTCACCTTTCCTCTTCAACTTCTCTTTAGCCCTTAGTGCCACTTGAAAGCATTTCTCTATAGTTTTAGGGGTTAATAAATTGATTTCATCTTGGATATTAAACATCAAACCATTTAGATACCTTGCAACTTTACAATTTTCATCCTCCATGTACCCACAATGAAGAGAGAACTTGTGAAACTCCTCGGTGTAGGTGGCCACATCCAAATCTCTTTGCTTGAGATTTTGTATCTTCTTGTAGATCTACACCTCATAGTCTGATGGGAGGAATTGGGACTTGATCCTCTCCAACATTCTGCTCCATGAAGAGATCATACTCTTCCCATTCATTACCCTCTCACCTAGGGTGTAATTCCACCATGTAAGGGCAGCACCTTTGAGTTTAGTTTTTGCAAACTTCACCCTCTTGTTATTAGGAACTTCTTTGTACTTAAAGTAGTTGTTTAGGGCCTCAATCCACTCCATGACTTCATCAGTATTCATCTTGGCACTGAACATGGGAATCTCCATCTAAGCCTCTCAAGAGTCCTTGCCAATTGCCCTGATGGCTTCAAGGAATTGCTTTTGATCTGCAGGTACCTCTACCTCTTTTTGATCTTCTTCTTCCTCCTCCTTTTCTTCTTCTTCATCAAACCCTTCATCTATCCTCTTCTCTATCCTCAATGCCTTCAACTCTTCTTGGAGTGCTTCCTTGACTCCACTTTTGATCTTTTCTTCCATCTCCTTGAACTTCTTAACCACTTCAGTGGTCATCCCCTTTGGAGGTATATTGCTAGCCTCTCCTTCACTCTCCTCTACTAGCATATAGCAGATCTTACACAACTAACAATATAACCTTTTATGGCTCTAATACCATTATGATGTAGAGGCACTTGGATAGGAGGAAGATAGAACAAATTGACAAGGTTTACACTACACCCAAAAAGCCCAAATTGAAGGTTCTTCATACAAAAGTGGGAACAATAGTTAATAGTTTTGAAACCATCATGAAAAGGTTGACTAGACATGCTATGGGACCCATTCCAATCATTGGTTAAGGCAGGTCAAACTCAGAACTAGTACTTCCTTCACAAACCCATGATATTGCTTGTAGCCCTAGGAAAGTGAACAATCATGAATAACTTTTGTTGCAGACCTTCAAATATAGATCTTAGACAATCAGGAGATACTCATTTGGACTCCCCATCACATATCTAAAACTAGGTATAGGCTGTTTTGGATAGTATGACTCAAACTATAACTCCTCTCAATGGCCTAGAGCCCCAATTAGGCCAAAAATACAAAGAGACCCCCCTAAAATTCATGCACAGAACCCAACCAATGATTTGAGAACTTAGTATTCATGTTAAAACTGAGGATTATGTGGGTTTTTAGCCCCCAACATGGACTTCAACTGATTGGTCCACTATTGTTCCCTAAAATGATTCTAGACATCACCTAACACATGAATATGTTAGGTTTCCTTAGAGAAAACTCCTCCTCCTCAGGTTCCCTACCAAAAAACCATCATAGCCTACTAATAAAGATCTACTACAATCCATCCCATTGATCACAAGTGACTCAAATCAGTGGAATGGCAAAAGAATGCATGTTTTCCTACCAAAACCCTAGTCTAGGTTATGGCGATTAGATTTCAGAGAAATGCAGATATCTCAAACACAAAATGATTTCAAAACCTCTAGTCACTTGAAAAGAAGACTTAGTTCATACCTCCAACATCCCACCAACTCATGCCTTATGAAACTATTGTATGGAAAAGTACCACGGGCTATAACAATGTTTTACATAGAAAATGAAAGAAAATCTGAGTTTCTTTATTTTTTTTCTTCACCAAATGTCTTCTCCTTTTCCAATGGGATATGCAGAGTCTTATTAAACCTTCCTCGAGGTCATTGAAGTAGTTGAGGGTAGTTTTGGGTCAATGGAACTATGCAACAACCATCAAACTACCCTATTTTCTAACTGCAGCAAACTAATTACATATGTTTAGCAATATTACATCTATTGTTTGGGATTAACACTACCTTCAAATAGGGTTACAATGCAATTAGGCTTTGAACATCACCTTAGACTCCTTGACATGCCTTAACAAGGCTTACAATCATGAAGACTGTCTCTACATGCCTTAGGAAGGCTTTACAAATGTGACTGCCCCCTACAAGACAACAATATGAGGATATTTGGACATAGTCCTTATTATAATCATGAATGGTCTTCTAGGACCTTATTGGAGCAAGACAACATGAACCAAAAACATGAAGACAAATATGAAAACAAAACATAGGTGATCTCCTTGGTGCTCTTGCACCACCTTTCTTCAGATGCGACTACATAGGGAATGCGAATATGTAGTTATGTTTTAAACTATGTTTGATGTAATTGTGAGCAGGTACCTAGCCCTTTCTAGGGTTATTCCTTGCCCTAGACAATTCTTCGTTGACTGCCACCCATTCGGTGAAATAGGGATGGAAGTTAGTCCACTACCATAAACACCTAAAGGGGTGTTTGTCAATTAGTCCTAGTGTGGAGGAATCCCTTTCAGTTGTCTTCCCATGAAATCTAGTTTACTTCCTCAACCTAAATTAGGCAATTTCATGACTAGGTTCATTCCTGATTCCCTAGTGCTTTACGATCACTAAGATTCGCGAAGACGAGGTGAGAGCATATGGCAGGTAGGATTTCTAATTCAGACTAATTTCCCTATCTATCATTTTATATGTCATCTCTGATTTTAGACTCATGTGTCAATAAGCCTCGTTTTCTGTTAGTCAGTTGAAGGGTTTTCTAAATGGGCATCATGGTAATCATCATACGACTATTTAAATAGACTTGTCATCTCTTTTTTTTTTGTTAATCTTCTTAATAAGATATCTGAGAAGATTTTCCCTTCCTATGGATTTAACTTCCACATGTCCCTTATTACTCCCCGATGATTTAGAGGGACAATGCCTAGACATCATTGGTGCATCTATGTTAGGCACGAGGTACTTGGTTCAATGCGATGGCATTACCCGTAAACGTGATATAGAGGTACCGTAAAAACTGAACACTGTGATTTGTTTAAGTTTGAACGTTTATTAACAAGTTTACCTAGATAAGTAGAAGGAAAACAACTTATATGATAACTAAAAGGGAATAAGAAGAAATACACTTCTTCGCTTGCATGTAAAGATTAAGATGAGGTATAAACAGTTGTACATATAATTCCAAAAGATACTAAATCACTTCACATTATTTGTAAACATAAACTAGAAAGGATACTTAAGCTTTCAATGTAAGATGATATGATAATTAATTGGTCTAACATTAAATAAACTTTATTTAATCTTTGTTTCAAATGTAAGGTACTAGATCCTTTTCTTGCATAATTGTTCCAAACTTATATATTTATAGAACCATATTAAGGCTTGTAATCTAACAAGATAAGTTATCCAAAAAGAGTTTAACTTAACTTCTTTAGTTGAGATTACCAATTCTTAACCGTGATAAATAATGTTGACTTTTAATTCATAGGTCAAAATGAGGGGTTGATCGATCACATTTTGAGATTAGGGGAGATTGTTTTAAAAACACTAAGTTTTCATTTTGTACTTTCTAAAGTATTTAAGATTAACAACTGTTTAAATAATTATTGCAAATCCATCTTTGATTATCACTATGGGCTTCTACTAAGTATTTGTCTCAAATCTATTCCCAAGGAACAGAAGTTAATGTATTTCCTAGATGATATAATATAGCATTCCAAGGATATTGGTCCTTTATGATACTTTTTGAAGTAGACATACACATACAATGTTATTGAGTTGATCAATTCAAAAAACAAGGTACAATAAAAGAAGGAAAGAACTTCATAGAGAAATATTAGGTTTAATATTTTTTTCTTTTAAGTAATAAGATTAATTGAATTTCAAGGATGAAGATTTGTTTAATTATTTTTGTATAAAAAATCTTTAAACTTGTATATACTAATAACTTCCATATCAAAATATATTTAGAGATTTTCTCTCTTGTCTAATCGTAAGAGAATTTTGTTTTGTTTCCACATCTTATAAAAGTATTATTTTAATCGAACCAACTCCTTCAACAAACAATTTACAATATTTTATTAATTTGAAGTAATCAACCCATCATGGTATTCTCCAATAAGGATTTCATACACCAATTCAATACATTTTCTTTTCACATTTACAGATAGGCACTAATTATTTGACTTTGAATGTGAAGAGGCTTTGATTTTATACACTCTCTTACCTTCCTGCCAACTATTTCTTCTCCTGCAATATACTCTCTAATCTTATCTCATTTTTTTAACAATGTAAACATCACCTCATTCTCCAATATTATATTTTTACTACTACAATTATTACTTTACATAACAATCCATTTATATACTTATCCCTCCAAACATTCTTACCTACATTTTTCTTTATATAATTCATCTTTTATTTATATACATAATTACTCTTCTTATGCTACTTTATATTTATCTTTTATTCCATTCTCTCTCTTTAACTACATTTTATTATTACATCTCTTAATCTAGTATTCATATATATCTCATACCTATTAATAACACATTTAACCTCGCATTGTTAAATTACACTCATCACTACTTATTATCCCAATACATTTACCATTTATACCACATATATTAATATTCATATTATTTACTATCTTTTACACAACATTTCCCTTATTACACACCTTTCTATTATCTTATTGTAACATTTCTTTTCATCCTGTATCAACTTAATTTTTTTATTACATGTGGAAGCCAAATGGATAGAAAAATAGAAAAACTTGGAAGATATCTCTCGGCATACTGTAGATATATTTTTTAAAATATAAATATACTAGTTTTATTTTCACTTTTATACATCACTATATAACTTTTATCTATCTTTAATATGTTTACCTTTTTTATCTCCCATTTTACACTTTTTATATTTCACTTTTATCGCTTAACATTAAATATCATCACCTTCTTTCTATTACCACTATACATTTTATTTGTACATTCTACCTCTATTCCTACTTAAATTACACATATGCTCGCAATTTTTAATTTATATATATCATTCTTTGCTACAATTTACTTATTTATTAAATCATCTTATTCCTTTTTTTACTTTACAATCACTGTTATATTTATACCCTTTCTATATACATTTTTATTCAATCTAATTCAATCTCACATCTCTAATCTACATCTTCTATATCCTATACACCTTTTTATTTTGGAATTGTTGTTATAAAATAGTAAAAAATTATTATTATTATTATTATTATTATTATCTAGATGTAAAATTTATAATTATTATTTTTAATTTAAAATTGTAAAATTTATTGGTGTTAATTAGTCGATAGGTTTTTATATGTGAGTATTATAGTGCCCAGAAAATCTTTTCATACATCAAAGAAACAATGAAAAATAATAATTATAAACCCGTCTCATGCTGTGAATTTAAGGACAATTTGGTAGCTTAGCATTACTGCAAAGAGGGTGGGATTAGCCCCTATTTGGAGAGGCTTAATGGGTACAATGAAGCTATTTCTGAACAATTTGCACGGTCTTGGTAGAATAGATGGGTTTCGGTGGGTGGAATCAGATTTGAAGTTTCTGAACGTGTGATTGCTATGGCCACTGGTATGTCTACTTAGGGCTTGAAGCTGCAATGGAAAACTAAAATTGCAGACCTCTCTAGTCAGCAGCTCTTCCTCGGGGTTGGCGAAGAATTAGTCCCTTACCAGGGTGGTTTTGATAGAGCCAAGTTGCCAGAGCCATGGGACGCTATGTGTTTTATCCTCATGAAGTATTTCACCCTCGAGGGGCGCTTCACCAGGTTTTATAACTACCATCTCCCCCTGTTAAATCATTTCCGTCACAATGCTAAAATTAGTTTTTTGTTTTATTTGCTTTCTTCCCTGGAGCATTCCGTCCTTAGGGTTCAGGCGAAACTAGCCAAAAACACTGCTATGAAGCCTATCCCTCTTCACCAGGGCCTCATTCTCTATTTGTATAATCATCATCTTGCCCTTGAACCCTCTAAATCCATTCCAGCTAATAGTGGGGACGGGGAGCCCTCCTCTAACCCTAAGAATATTCCTGATGTTGATGAACCTGGGCCCTCCCCTGTTCCTATCAAAACTAATGAAGTTTCCTTTTGCACTCCTATGGATAATCCTATTAATACTCAGGGCCCTACTACCTCTAAGAAGGGTAAAAAGTGGAAGGTTGCTGGTGAAATGAGCACTGGGAAGGCAGTGGTTAGGTCCCTAAAACTCTTGGTAGGACTCTGGTGGGATAGAGAAGGGATTCTTTGGTGAAGATTTGTAGGGAGGGGCTTTCCTCTAGAGTTCGGCAGTCAGGGCGTATTGCTGGCAAACTGGCTCCTTCAGTAAAGCTCATTGACTATTCTGAGAGTAGTTCGGATGAATCCACCCAGGGGTAGGACGACAGGGATGTGGAGATTCAGGACATATCTAGTGATGATGAAGACAAGCAGGAGACACATGATACAGGGGCTACCACGGAGGATGTTGCTGACTCTGCTGGAAATGCTGACAAAGCGGGTGCAATGTTTGTGGAAGAGGCTGAGGATGCTATAGAGACTGATGATGGTCTGGGGGCTAATCTTGCAGGTCTGGGCGATCGCATTGCGAAGCTGGAACAGAGTTTCTCCATTGTGCTCAGAACCTCTATTCTCCTCAACCTCTCTATGCTGAAGAATCTGGGGGTTACTGTCAATACTGACAGTGATGATCTGGCTAAAAAAGTGGATGATATTATTAAATCTATGGTCTAGAAAGGAGAGCTGTTGTCTCCTTAGTCTTTGTTGTTATACTGCTGATACTCTATTACTCTATTTTTATGACTTTAGTTTTAGCGGCTAGTTTTGCTGGTTTTGCTGGTTTCTGTGTTGTTGTTTATGTTGTTTCTAGTTTAAGGCACTGTTGATGCTTGCTGCCTTCGGGCCTCTCTATTTTTTGTAAGGGTTTGGCCCCTTGTTTAGCTTCCTTATATTATCAAAAACAATGAAAAATAATAGATTTGGAGAGATAGAGAGAAACAGAGAGAAACATAGACAAGGCCCACGAACTGCCTCAAAGGGATGTCGCCTTATGGTATGCAATGATTGCAAGATTGCACAAAAGTAGATTTTTTGAAAGGGGTTTAGACACTTTCCTAGCAATTGAAATTGGTAGGCATAAAGCCAAATTCTACAACCTTTACCCATATCTTCCCTGCATAGGAACAGGGTATGCATTCCAGCAAGTAGAGTGAAAAAGGAAATTGCCAGATTTAGTGATTGCAAGTGTCTTGGTAGGCTTGCGTGCCAGATGTGGTAGCATAGACAAGGAATGTTAACTAGTTGATAGAATGCCTCAAAGTTTTGTTGTCTCATGGAATGAAATGTTTGTAGGATTTCACAAAATAGATTTGATAAAAAGGGCTTTTGAAACTTTTAGGCAAATGCAATTGGCAACGTAAAGCCAATTTCATGGCCTCCCTGCCTATGCCAAAGTGGAGGTGTTCAAGAATAGGGGATGGATATTTCTCAGAACATAATGGAGGGCCAATTTTGTTAGATATTAAGGTTGGAAGCACTTTGGTAGTCAAGTATGCAAAATGAGGAAGCACAAACAAGGCACGTCTATTGTTTGACAAAATCCCTCAAAGATATGTCGTCTCCTAAACTACAATGATCAAAGGATATGTACAAAATGGATTTGGTGAGAAGGATTAGAAACCATCAAACAAATGCAATTGACAGGTGTAAAGTCAAATTCTACAACCTTTCTAGTGTCCTTCCTGCCTGTGCCCAAATGGTGTTTCTGAACAGGCATTGGATTTCTATCAAAGCATAACAGAAGAGGATTTCACCCTGGTAGATGTGTGCAAAACATGGAAGAATAGACAGGGCAAGTGATCTGTTGGACAGAGTGCCTAACGGATACCATGATTGTAGGATACACACAAAATGGATTTGTTGAAAAGGTGTAAGGATCTTTCAAGCAATGCAATTGGCAAGTGTAAAACTAGACTTTATAGCCTTTTCCAACATCCTCTCAGTCCTTGAGAAAATGAGAGGTTTGAAACAGGGCACAAACATCCATCAAAGCATTATGGAAGAAGGAATTTTGTCAAATGTTATAGTTGCAAGTGCGCTGGTAGACAGATGTGCAAGATGAGTAAACATAGACAAAGCACACCAACTATTCGACAGAATGCCTCAATGCAATGTCCTTTCATGGTTTACAATGGTTGCAGGATTTCACAAAAGTGGATTAAGAGAAACTATCAATCAAATGCAGTGGTAGGCATAAAGCCATATTCCTCAATCTTTAGTAGTGACCTCCCTATCTAGATCACCTGGGCTATGGAATAGGGCATGGACATACTTCAATCATGAATAACAACGAAAATCAATTGTTATGCATGCATGGTTGACTTTCTTGATAGTGCGGCTATCTTGAGGACATCCTAAACCTTATCATTAAGGTGCTGATTAAACCTATGGTGGTTGTGTGGATGTTTTTCTTGGGTTTGTAGATTACATATGAATTTAGGCTTTACAGTATTTATAGTGACCCTGCTCTTTGATTTGAATTCTAAAAAGAAAACATGACTTACATTCTTCTCTCAAATGTCTATGCAGAAGTGGGAGGTACGGTGAGGAGGAAATATAAAGATCCCTAGATGTAGTTAGAATTAAGGCCATAAAATGATGTATGCTTTCATGTAGGAGATAGATTGCAACCATAGACACTGGAGATTCATGCAAAGATGGAGAAATTGGTTTGGAAGCTGAAGGCAGTAGGGTATTTTCTAGATTTAGGACATTTACTTAATGATGTGGAAGAGGAGGAAAAATAATTATTTTTCTGCCATCGCAGTGGAAAGATTGGAAATTCAAACAAGTGGTGATGGTGAAGTGACAAATCAAAATCTAGTAACTACTATTTTGATAAGCTTTGCTACCCTTCATAAACCCAAACAACTACTATCAAAATAATCCAAAAGAGGTACAAGATCAGGCAGGGATACCTCTTAGATCAGACTAATAATAATTAGGATTATTATTTAGTGCATGTAGAATGAGGAGGCATAGACTATGCATGCGAACTATTTGACAGACTACCTCAGAGAGGCAGGTCACAGCAAGGGAACAACCCCCCCTCTCCCCTCATAAAATAATAAAAATTATAAAATAAAATCTCTTTCACAAAAATCTAGACTAATTATGAAAATAGCAATTCAAACTAAATTTTATAATTTCATAAAAAACAATGTTCATAAATTTTGAAAAGGGAAGGAAGAATTAACTCACAAAATACTCTAGCTATTTAGCCAAAACTACCTCCAAGTGCCTTCCCTTCACCTTTCAATGGTTATTTATAGGAAGTTTCAATCCTTGTTTTCCAAACACATGGTAGAAAAATTGGAGGACTTTGGAGTCAAGTCTAAGCACATGGTGGAAGATTGGGTCAAGTCTTCCCAATTAATGCATTTTTCCAACCTTTCCAATTTGTCATTAATTCTTTGTGGAAAAGATTTCTTCTTCATAAATGTTTCTGGAATGTACTCTCCTAAATTTATTTATTTATTCATTTAAAATTTAAAATTATTTCAAAATAAAAATTCATTTGATTTCAAATTAAATATTATATTTAGAGGATTATTAGGTTGTGACACAAGTAATAAGATCCACCTAGGATTGAACAGTTGTCTTAGCCTAAAAAATATTTCCAAAATATTGTCTATTCTACTTCTTAAGCTAAAACATCACGTACTACAACCTTTTAAAAAAAGAGTACATAGCAACACCATCAAATCCTAAAGAGAAGGGTCTCTGAGTCACATTAGTTGAAACTTAAAGGATTCTTAGCTAATCCATATAAAGAGATTGAAAGCTTAATAGGCCAATGGTCTGATCCCCTCCAATTTGAAATCTTTGAACTCGTAGCCAATCCAGAAATTAGAAACCAAAAACCTATCCAACCTATTGGAGATACAATCTGCACTGTAACAACCCTCCCAGTTGGCTCTTGAGAGGAATGGTTTGTGGAAATGTTTAAGTGACAAGAAAATATCTTGGAGGCAATAGTTTATTCAAATACAATTCCTCCTTGCTGCATTAGGGGAAGTAGGTGAGAATATTAAGGTAGCCAAAAATATCTATGGAGTGGGTGATCAAATTTATGGAGGAGAGGGAATCGCTTGCAAAGGAGATTGTTATATTATTTTACTTAAAATCTCTTCCCCATGCCCTACGATGGCCCTGGGAGAGCTGGTGGTGAATAAATGCAAAAAAATATCTCTTTGAGGGAGCGTAGAGAAGGGAAAAAGGGGATTCAATGATTTGGGGACTCTGTTTTGGACAAGAGAACAAACAAAAAATAGGGCACAACAAATCACTCAGGGAGCATATCAAATTGTAAAATCTGAGGCAAGCTGAGTGGAGTGCGAATAGGCAGAGATACCCAGGCAAGCATATCTTTTTGTAAGATTGAGGAGCATTGAAGGGGAGTGTGAATAGGTATTTGCCTTAGCTCTTTGGTTTTCTAGCACAAAAACTAAAGTATGTTTGCTGCTATTTCATTAAGCATAGAAAAACTGAAACCTCATTACTGCTCTTACAAAAAATAATATATATTTGCTGCTATTGCTTTAAGCACAAAAAAAATGAAACCCATTACTGCCTTTCAAAACTAGAATATGTTTTCTACGATTCCATTAAGCACAGAAAAAGAAAACGAAACACCATCTTTGCCTTTAAAAAGAACTAAATTATGTTTGTTGTTATTTGATTAAGCACAAAAAGATGAAACCCCATCGCTGCTATGTAAAAGTATATATACCAAAATCTATTTTCAATTCAAGATATTTACACTGCCTCCCTCCCTGAATTGATTTTATATGCCAAAGTATATTTTATTGCAAGATATTTACATTCCCTCTTTCCTTGAATCGTCTTCTCCAAGCAGAACGATTTCCTCTTCTTTTGATAAATGGGTTTTTTTAAAAAGATCATGAGGCTTCTGATTTTTATGTTTTGGGTAAAACAAGGGAGGGTCAATTTTGTTATAGTAAATTTAAAATGAGTACAACCATACAAATAAATTGGGAAGTAATGATAGAGATTGAAGAGATCTAAGTTCCATGTAACCTTTTTTTTTGTCATATGTTGATTTCTCTGAAAGAGATTTTCATTATATCTCTTCTTAAGATTTTGGAATGGCTCTATTTTGATCATTACAGTCATTTTTTGTTAAATCTCCTGCCTTGTGAAAACCACCATCTTTGTGTTAAAAATGAAATCACACTAAAATACCTTAGAAACATCTACTTATGTTTGTTTATTAAAAATTTGTCATATAAATTCTAATTGGGAAAAATCTGCAACCCAAGGATCTAAAGGAAATACTGTAGGAGGGAAAAGTAAGATTTCCATTTGGTAAGTATTTTTAAAATTTTATTTGTTATGTTAAATATGGTAGACAATATGCAAAATTCCAGCTGTGAATAGACTTACAAGACCTTTTGTTGTGTTTTCCTATGTTATTCATGCATTCCTTTGTGAAGAGTGATTAAACTAGGATCACTGGAGTTATTACAAAACTAATCTAACTGGCAAAAGATCATTTTCAACAAATTGCATTGTCCACAAAAGCTTTTGTCTTGTAGATCACATTTTTCTATTTCTAATTTTTAATTTAGTGTTACAATCTATTTTGGATACCTCATTTGGTTAAATGAGATGACAATGGTCTAGGTAATTAGAGTTGTCTTTTGGAGTGGCTCTCTATGGGCCCGGGGCCTGCAAGTGGCTGCCAGGGGAACTAGTAATAGAGTTACATTAATAAGTGATAACTAAATGAAAATGTTGCGGTAAAAAAAAAATAAGATAATTAGTCCTTGTGCATGGCCTTAAGCACTTGTAAAGGCTAAGGATGCAACAAGAAGGCCTATCCATATGTGAGGCATTGAGTCATCGAATCTGTAGGGCATGGATTCAGGCATGATTGAGTCTTCTCGTCTGTATGTGAGTTGTACATGGTTCCGTGGGGTTCCATCCCTTCGAGCACATATGATGACACTCTATCTGATTACACTTTAGTATCTAGTACCTTAGTAGTCGTGAGTAGTACCTGACCTATGACTTGTATGAGTATCTCTGTGTCTGCTCCGTGATTGATGTGAGTGTTGGCCATCATGTATCCCATTGTTGTTGTTCTTCCATTGGCCCTTGTGACTACCTTTGGGCACGGTGGGGTGGTCTTGTATGAGTCCACATGGTTGGGAGGCATTGCCACCACCATTGGGGACTGGTGAACAGGTTATTGGAGCACTAGATTGGAGATGTTCTCTCTCTCTGTTACTTTATTAGTATTGTACTTATTCAATTATTGTATATCATACTGATGCAGGAGCATCCAGTGGTGTAAGGGCAATCTTGCATCACCCAAAAAGAAGTTAATTCAAAATCATTGTAGTTGTTTTCATTTCCTTCCATAATTAGTGTTTCCGGTTCCATAATATACAGAATAATAATGTAAGACTTTTAGTTTTTCCAAAATTGCTAAAAATAACGACTTGCGTATTTTAGAAAGTGTACCTGCTATTTTTAGAAAGTTTGCATTTGGGCACGTAATGAAGCAAAAACTTCCAAAAAGTTATATAACGGAAATATAAGACCTTTGGAGAAGGAATCAGACAAAGATTATTTGTGAGCTGAAAGATATTAAAGTTTTTGTTTTCTAAAAAGCCCTTGAAAATTTTTGGAATGAGATATGAGGCACTAAAACTTCCAATAACATCCTGAAAAGTTGACAAAAATCTATTTATGTATTTCCAGTGTGATAGTTCACATCATGAGCTTTTTGGTGCTTAAAATGGTTCATCAATCGGATACCCGGATCAAAAGTTGTGCTTCCCGGAAGTTGACCTACTTTTGGAGGGAGTTGCAAATTTCAAAATTTAACTGCAAGCTGCCAAAAAGTGCTATTTATGACTATTTTGGGAACCCTGGGCACTAGTAGAGTTAAGGGGGCTAGTGTAGAGTCAAGAATAGGTGGGAAATTAGAAACCCTAGTTGATTTGGGCTTACAGAAGGATGAAGATTCTAGAGTCTTGAGGTTGGAAAAGTTGTAATGTGTTGCAGCCAGTAGAGGATCCATCCTCTGATTGTAATTGAGCTTCTGTAATGTAATGAGTTTCCCAGTTCAATAAAAGAAAGTTTTATTTGCTATGTTCAATATCTATTATTGTATGTTTTGTGATTTATCCCTTTCATCAAGTGGTATCAGAGCAAGGGTTCCTAAGTGTGTAGACAGATCGCCAACCATGAGGCAGTTTGCACTAGGACTTGAGGTTGTGGGTTTGCTGCAGAGATCAAGATGCCTTCACAAAGAAATCATGTTGGGAGGAATGCTTTGATGGAAGAGGGTTTTAGAGCCCTACAAAGGCAAATCGATGCATTGCAAGAGGAGCTGCGAAGAGGGTTTGATCCAAGAACAAGAGAAGAAAGCGAAGATGAAGTTGAAGAGGAGCTATTTGAGGAAGAACAAGAAGCTGTAGGAGATCCTGCAGAAGTTAGGTTGTTGAGGGCCATTTCAAAGATCAAAAAGAGGCCCAGAATCAAAGTTTCTACATATTTTGGGGATTTGAATCCAGAACAGCTTATTGATTGGATCAATGACATGGAGGAATATTTCGAGTATGAAGATGTGGAGGACCCAGATCGGGTCAAGTTTGAAAAAACAAAGTTGAAGGGCCATGCCAGTATTTGGTGGAAGGAGGTCCAATTAGAGAGGAACAAAATAGGAAAAAGAAAGATCATCAAATGGGATCGGATGGTGGAGAAATTGAAGAAGCAGTTCATTCCTACAGACTATGAGATGGAGTTCTTGAAGAAGCTACAAGGACTAAAGCAAGGTAACAAGTCTGTCAAGGAGTATACAGAAGAGTTTTATAAGATTACTATCAGGACAGGCCATGCAGAGCCCAACAAGGAGAAGGTAGCCCGTTACATTAATGGGTTGAGGCTAAGTATTCAGGAGGAGCTAAGCCTAGTTAGAATGACCACCATAGAAGATGCAAACTAGTTTTCCTTGAAGGTGGAAGAGAAGCTGAATAAAAGATTTGACAACAAGCAAAGGGGAAGAGGTCAAGGTAAAAGGACTAGTGGAAGACCCTATGGGGGCTGAAATGAAGATGAAAAGAAAAGTGAAGAAGCTTGCACCAGTCGAAATCAGAGAGGAGATAACATCTACTGCCCTCATGACCAAAACAATGGTGAGCAAAGAGGAAGAGGAAGAGGTAGACCTAGGCAAGGACCTAGAAGAGGAGGTTTTAGAGGAACTTGTTTCCAATGTGGAGAAGAAAGGTATCAAGCAAATGAGTGTCCGCAACATCAAGGAAGGATGAATAGAAGACCTGAAGGTAATGCATGAGTTGTACATGTAGATGAAGATGCATAGTCTGAGCATTCTAAAGATGCTGAAAGGGGAGAAACCCTAGTTGTCAGAAGAACCTTGTTGAATGAGGAGAAAGAACCAAATCAGAGGAAGAGTTTATTCCACACAAGGTATAAATGTGAAGGTAAGTGTTGTGATATTATTATTGACAGTGGAAGCACTGATAATCTTGTTTTAGAGGAGATGGTTAACAAGTTGAAGTTGATAAGAAGAAAGCATCCACATCCATATTAGATTGCATGGTTGCAGAAAAACCATAGAGCTTTGGTCAATGAGCAGTGTTTAGTGAAGTTTAAGATTGGGGACTACCATGATGAGGTGTTGTGTGATATCATACTGATGGATGCATGTCATATGTTGTTGGGGAGGCCGTGGCAGTATGATAGGAGCGCTGTCCATGATGGCTGTGCAAACACATATTTCCTAATGAAAGATAGAGTTCATCATAAATTGAAGCCCTTGAAGGAGGTGGACGAAAAGGTATGTAGTACTGCCAGAATTTTCTTGGTAGATGGTAGGAAATTTTTGGAGGGCATGAAGCATGAGCATCATTGCTTTGCATTGATTCCTAAGATTAATCAAGAGAAATGTGAAGATGTACCAGTAGAAGTTTCAGATATGTTAGAAGAGTTCTAGGACATTATCTCTGATAATGTACTAGAAGGTTTACCACCAGTAAGGAAGATAAGTCATCAAATGGATTTGATACTAGGAGCTAGTTTGCCAAACAAGGCAGCCCATAGAATGACCGCTGTAGAGAATAAAGAGCTAAACAGACAATTTCAGGAGTTGTTGAGGAAGAGACTGATAAGGGAGAGCCTAAGTCCATGTGCGGTGTTAGGTCTCAGAAATGCAGGTTGTCAATCCTAAGGGGATGCCAAGCTCTATGTTTAGATTGGCAACGTTTCTGAACTAACTTGACGAAATCAACCTTCAAGGTTA
The DNA here is from genome assembly GCA_027924645.1 of Cunninghamia lanceolata. NCBI lineage: Eukaryota > Viridiplantae > Streptophyta > Pinopsida > Cupressales > Cupressaceae > Cunninghamia > Cunninghamia lanceolata. The sequence continues at coordinate 23,688,730 of BSBN01000078.1, forward strand.
GTTGATTTCCTTCGCTTTGGGTCCTGCTACACCTAGGTGGGTAAACCTTGGAAGATTAAAGAAGATTGAATGTGAATGTGTGGACTAACTAAATCTATCTACAGTGGCACAGGATGTAGGATAGATGAAATGCTCACTAACTGACTTTAGGTTTAATATCTAATGAGTAATTGGTAGAAATTGTATAAGCAATATCAAGGTAAAAGTTTTTAAGTAAAATAAGACTAGCACCTTGTTGGGTAACAGAGTCAATTTGAAGGACTAGGACTAATGGTTTCCTAATGGTAATAATTCTAGTTGTTTGGCACAGTTTTAGTTTATAGCTTGTATAAACGTGCAAGTAAATGACTGACAGACTCTTCTTGATAATCCAACCAAATAAAATCAGATATCTTATAATTCACCAGAAGGTACTTTAATCCTTACTTGAAGGAACCAAATGAAATGAATAGACAAGATTAACAGATAATATTTACTAGAGACAGAATGGCAATTTAATTGTATGGCCCTACTTAGTAATCCAAGCTTCATACTTCCAGGCTACTGTAATTAAATCAGAAGGGTTTAATTCCTGAAATGGATACCAACCTATTTAATCACACAGATACAGCAAATGTGTATTGACAGATCAAATATATACTTGATATGTTTAATCTGAATATCAAGGAAATGCAGAAATTGAGACAGCCACACAACTGAATAATCTTAACAAACAACTGATACCAAAGCAGAACCACTGAATTAGAGAACTTCAAACTTCTTCTTCAAATAAAATATGCAACATAGTCATTTTGAAACATTGTATATATGATATATCTGAATATATTCTACTACTGATGCCCTCTCGACATCGATTGTTTGGACTTATATAGATATTTCTATGAAGAGTCATAACCCTTCAATAAGTCTTTTGGGAACTTTAACAAACATTAACAATTATAACATAATTATGATTAGGCTCTATTTAGCCACAAGTAGACTTTTGCCAAGTAATCCAAGTAATCTTGCTCACGATGAGAATCAGTAAGGTGAACAACACTTCTGGTAATTATGTCAAGTGTAATCATGTTCTCCAATTGTTTGCAAACTTCTTTAGACGCAGAGGCTTTGTCTTTCAGAGCTCCTATGGCTTTGTGTAATATACTCTGACAATCCATAATCCATTCTTCCTTGCTCTTCACCTCTCCATTATCTTTAAATATCTTGGGCACTCCTACGTTTGAGGCATCATTTCCTTCCTTAGCATCAGCTTTAAGTTTGTCATAGTAATTTTGATGTTGTTTGAGAAATGCTTTTGCATTAGAGATATCCGTACTATCAATAGTACTCCTACTCTGCAGTATTGTAACAAATGCATCCATCTGAATTTGGGTTGCCTGATCAGGGGATAACACCTGAATGCCCTATGAGCTCTCACCTTGAGTTATTCTTTTTGTGGACTCGCCAAAAGTACTCTTAACAACATCTTTTAAGTAATCATTTTCTTTTGTCAGTCTTTCACAGTTCAATTTGTATGCATCTCTTTCTTTGATCAACATTTGAGCTTGCGCTTTATTCAATTTTGCAACATTGATACCAATGTCTGCTGTAATTATAGGGTCAGTTTCCCCTGCTTTCAAAGTCATAACGTGGCCAAAAGTCTTCTCAGTATCAATGATGGCCGTCTTCTTATGGGGAGGGTATAACACCCATATCATCAAGGAGTTTTCATCATTGTTATACCTTGTTCCCATATATACTTCACTAACTCCTTCTGGAGTAAGTTTATACTTATCATCTGTGTTATTCAAAAAACTATCAAAAACCAAAGCAGAATTTAAATCCAGACTAGGAAAAATCATGACCCCTGCATCTTTAAGCAACTGTCTACCCTTGCTAGGTGTCATGTCTTGCATCTCTTTATCTACTGTTTCCTTCAGCGTATCTAATAATTGTTTTTCATTATCAGTAGAGACATCATCTACTGACTCTCTGATTTCTTTCCCTTTGTATTTATACAAAAATGATTTAAACTCCTTTGATTGAATAAACTTATCATCTGAAATGAAAGAATCATAGCCTGTTTGACGTGGATCCTCATCAGCAGACCCCTCCTCATCATGTAGTACAATAGGAGGCTGATATTGTTGCATTTTCCTCTTGGACATCTCTACCTTTTTATCTGGTGGCTGTTCTGGCCCTGCCAGTTCCTCATCTTCAGAGGATACAACCTCAATTTCTGCTAACTGCTTTTTTTTTTCATCTAGATCCCTGTTATATTTTTCTACCACCAATTCGACTTCTACTTCTTCTAAATTTCTAATGACATCATCATGTGGATAATGTATGTGCATGTATCCACTGAGATTCTATTTTCTTCTTGCAGAGTCAATAAAGCCTTCAGGGTCAAATCCTTTTCTTATCTCAGCAGTCATCATGTTATAATGCATCAATTTATCCATAATGAGATTGTAACCTTCTTTTGAAACTACAGTAAAATCTCTAAAACATAAGGTGCTGGGCATAAATGATTGTTTGTCATGTGAACTCAAATGCATCACATTTGAACAATGCATTTGCCCGATTATCTCCAGATATGCAAGCCTGTCAGGGATAGTCTTGGGCAATATGAATGGAGCATCTTCAAAACCATAAACTCTGATCATAGTAGCATCCTCAAAGCAATACCAGTTTCCCCAATTATGAGTGACAGTAGGGGGGCCACCAAAATCTTTTGGTCTGAGGAATCTTTTTATTTCAGTTGAAATTGAATATTCACAAGGGTGATTAAAATACATATACAGTACTTTTACACAATGCTCTTCAAATTGAGCATAGTTGGAATGGGCATATCTACTTTCCCAAATTCTGGTCCACAGTTGTACAGGTATCTTTTCCCCTTTCTTATCTGCAGCAACAACTTGGAACTCAGTTTGCCATAACCCTACCTCCTGGCCATAATATAACACCATGTGCATAAGCAGTGAGTAATGCTCAAAAGAGCATGCTGGAGCACTGTTTTTTATTGCAGATAGACTAGAGTCCATTCTATTAGCAATATAGGAAGCATAATCAAATTGCCTTGCATTATGACATTGAACGTCTGAGGCTATGACCATCAGAGGAATGGTCATGAACTCAGGGACCTCTGAACCCAGGATTTGGCCTACAGAGAAATAGGTATATTGTATGTATGGTTCAAATATGGCTACATGAAAGGGAGGGCCATCATTTTTAGTTAAGGGCATCACTTCTCCTCCAACCCTGGGCCTATGAATGGGCAACCTCCATCCATTGTAAGTTGTGTCTATTCTCCAATACTCCTTGTCCAGATCTTCATAAATGATAGGGACAGTGCATAAATCATCTAAATCAAAAACCTCACAAATAGCATTTTTTGACAAATGCACAATTGGTTCTCCCTGTGGGTTGCAGATGGCTTTCAGGTTTGAATCATAATGTCTGACAAGCAATTGAAGGAGTTCCACATTCAGGAATACATTGGGTACAACCAGTTTTCCTAAATTCATGTGCCAAGGATTTGACACAGGAGCATTCCTAAACCTTCTATTGTAGTGGAATCTGAAAAGTTCATATCCCTGAATTGGCGTCCAGATATCTCCCAGGCATTTGTGTTTATCTTCTAATTTCTCCACTTCTGCCCTGAGTTGGGCAGACCTTCTGGCCTTGGGAGTTGACCCAGGCAATTGGTCAATTAGGTCCTGGTTCAGTTTTCTTTCTTTTACTTTCTCCTCAAGGGTTTGTTCAGTTTTTTGTTTCTTGGGCTTACTGGTCTCCCCTTGTAACTTTTTGCCTTTTCCCTTTCCCAGAGTTTCCATTTTAAAACTTTGGCAGAGAATTTAAATACAGGCTATACAGTGGTTTGTGTATATGTACCTGTCGTTTGGTGGCTGGAATTGGAATCCTCTGTTTTCACCTTAAGAGCTCTTCTATATTCTCTTCTCGGATAGTTTTTTGCAACTATAATGATCGTAGAAATTTCGTAGCCGTTTGTATTTAATCATCTGATCAATTCAATGTTCATCGTTGTGAAATGTCACATCGCCATAACTCCTCTTATCGGCATGAATTTTGAAATGTCTGGGCGACCTTAATGCTTTTATGGCACGAACAGTCAATCGGCGTGACCTCTCATTTGTATTCCTGACACTATGTAATGTCATATTTTCAAGTGACGTGACCATCGGCATGACTTCCTTCATCGCCATATGATTTAGATTTCACTCCGAAGTGATGAGTCTTACCGATATGATTTGTTTATCGGGGTGATTAATACTATCGGGATAATATAATTATGTTTCCCCGACTCTTGTTGTCCCACCGATAGTCATATTACTTTGGATTAGAATGACTGTTTTAATGTCTTGCCGCTAGAGTATACCCATCGGAATGAAACACACTATCGGGATAGCTTTCAAAAGATAACCCGATCCAAATTGTCTCACTGATGGTTCTTTCATATTCTTTATCGGGCAGAGTAGGTTAGAGTATCACCGATACCTTTTGATCGCCGTGACTTGTGAATCGGCGAGACTTAATTTCCTTTGTCCCGATATGTTGAGTCATCCCGATAGATTTTGTATCGCTGTGAGTCTCACCGAAGACCCTCTTTTCGCCAAGACATTGAGTATCGGAGACCTATTTGTTTCTCATCCTGATAACTTATTTCTTGCCGATGGTCATTTGTTTCATTGCCCCCGCGGGATGTTCGGTGAAACTGTTGCTGAAATACTTCATCGGTATGATATATACCATCGGGGCAGCTTTCGAAGGATCCTCTAATAGTTATTAGTCACACCGATCGGTATGACTACTTGGTTATCTTGCCGATGTAAGGTCATCGGTATTACTTACTCTATCGGTAACTTCTATAAATCTCTTTTCGATCTCTATTCTCATGCTGATGGTTATTTTCAAATGATTCCTTATGTATCGGTGTAAGTAACACAACATCTTGCCGATAGATTGACCTTGAAGAAATTTAGCACTACTCATCTATAGACACCTTGTGAGAAGAATTAAATTTTTGTTATGATTTTTTGGCATATTTTTTTAGGATTTTGTTCAAATATGATGGAGTGAGAGGACAGTAAAATTTTTAAATTTTTACTGTCCTAATAGTGGCTCTATCTGGGATGTATACTCCCTGTGAGTATGACAAGGATCCAGATCTCTAGACCACATGTTTTATTTATTTGGGGGTGATGTTTTTATGAAAATGAGAAAAGGAAAGTAACAAATGATGGGGATCGGGAATGATTCCTAGACTACTGTGCATGGAATAAAATATTTTGAGAATTATTTGAGGGTTGTCCATGCACTGGCAACGCTCAATTCTCTTTGTACATGTTTATGAAAAGAACTGCTTCAAATATTGCCCATGTATAGGCAATTCTTGCTCCTCTCCTGACATATTCTGTACATAGTAAGAATCATCACCTCCCTTGCCAGTGATAATGAAAGAACCCAACCACAGGGATTCAAATTTTCCATGTTTTCCTTTGTTCTGACATCTTGCATTCCACATCAGTACCATATCATTTATTTCAAACTTCCTGTCTTTGGCCTTCTTGTCAAAGAGATATTTTACCTGTGATTGTAGTTTAACATTCTGCCTCTGAGCTATTCCTCTTGTTTCATCAAGCTCTGCCAATGTTTCTAACCTTTCCTCCATTGGTTCAGGAATATTCAAGTCTTCCTAGAGAATGAATTTATATACTGGTATAAGATTGTCCAATGGCAATCTTGCTTGTGTTCCATATACTAACTCATAAGGAGATCTCCCAATTGCTCTTTTTATAGTAATTCTATCAGCCCATACTACCATTCTCAATTTTGAATCCCAAGCTTTCTTATTTCTATCCAACATTCTTTTTATGATTTTCAAGAGGCTCTTATTACTTGATTCAGCTTGTCCATTGGGCTGTGGATGGTAGGGAGCAACATAAGAAACAGTGATACCATGTGTACTATAAAACCCTTTGAATTCATCAGATCTAAAACACATCCCATTATCTGTAATCAATCTTACTGGAGTACCAAATCTGCACATGATATTATCCATTAGAAAATTAATCACAACTTTACTTGTAGCCTGTTTGGTTGGGATTGCTTCCACCCATTTTGTAAAGTAATCAGTAGCCACCAAAATCCATCTGTGCCCTCCACTTGATTTTTCTGAGATTTCACCTATAAAATCAATACCCCATTGATAAAATGGAGCCTCAACCTGTATAGGTTTTAAGGGTAGTGCTCCTTGATATTTTAACTTGCCTGAGAATTTCTGGCATGCTTCACACTTTCTAGTGTACTGGTATGAATCATTAAAAACTTTAGGCCAATAATATCCTGCCCTCAGGATTTTGTGGGCTGTAGTTTTCGCTGAGAAATGACCTCCACACATGCCTTGATGCAACTCCTTCATAATACGTTTTGACTGATATTCATCCAAGCATAATAGTAGAACCCCATCTCTATTTTTCCAATAAAGATCCCCACTGATGAGTACATACTTCGAAGCTTGCAGTTTAAGTGTCCTCCTTTTGTTATCATCATATCCTTCAAGACACTTCATATGATTTAAATAATATATTATATCAGTATACCATGGAGTGTGTTCAATACTGGTACTTGCATCAACATTACATATCTGAGAGGCTTCTAGATTACTTTCAATCATCAATTTGGCAAGACCCTGTCCCCTTACCAAATTAGTGATTTGGATTTCAATGTTGCATTCCTGAATCCTATTGATCCACCTACATCTCCTGCTGGTGACTTCAGTTTGGACCAATACATCCTTCACTGCAGCATTAGGAACATATGCTGTGATTTTAGCTCCCACCAAATATGGTCTAAAATTTTTAACTGCTTTTACCAATGCATATGCTTGTTTTTCAATAATGTCATACTTCAACTCTACATTCTAAAGGGACTTGCTGAAGAATGAGATAGGCTGTTCATATCCATCATTATTTTTCTGTAATAACACTGCTGCTACTGTATAATAGGAAGCAATTGAGAAAAGTTGGAAAGGTTTACTGAAGTCAGGGGACACTAAGACTGGAGCTTGCTTGATTGCCTCCTTAATATTACCAAATGCTTCTAGTGTTTCTGTTGTCCATTTTATTTCTGAGTTCTTCTTCAGCATTCTTGATATAGGACAAACAATTTCTGCAAAATTTGGTATAAATCTTCTGACAAAATTTATCTAGCCAAAAAATGATTGTATGGCTTTTACATTCTTTGGAACAGGGAGCTGATCAATTGCTTTTACCCTTTCAGGATTTATTTTAACTCCTTCCTTCGAGACTATATGGCCAAGCAATTTTCCTTCTGTCACTGCAAAAATGGCATTTTTTAGGGTTCAATGATATCCCATATTCTAGGGCTTTGAAAAATACTTGTTCTAAATGTGTGCAATGATCTTCGGCCCTTTTAGAATATGCTGTCAAGTCATCTTGATATACTATCATAATCTTATTGATCAATTCAGCAAAAGCTACATCCATTGCTCTTTGGAATGTTGCTCCAGCATTAGTTAATCTGAACGGCATTCTCAAATATACATATGTTCCCCACGAAGTGGTGAATGCAGTCTTAAATTGTTCAGACTCCTTAACCTTTACTTGATTGTAACCAGAGAAACCTCCATCATTGACAACAATTCGCATCCAGTGACTTTCTGCAATATTGCCTCCATATTGGGAAGAGGATAATTATCTTTGAGGGAAGATTTATTCAAGTTTCTGAAATCCACACACAGTCTAATGTCACCATTCTTTTTCCTGACAAGCACTAAATTTGAAACCCAGGAAGAATGTCTAATAGGTTTGATTATAGCTCCATCCCTTAACTTTGTAATTTCCTCTAACATTTTAGGGGCTAGTGTAGGATTAATCGGTCTCTGCTTCTGTCTGAACGGTTTAGCATCTTGCTTCAGTGGTATCTCATGTTGAAATAGATCCTCTCTATATGCTTTTAAGTCATCATATGACCAAGCAAACACATGCCTGTACTTCCTGAGCAGGTTGATAAGTCTGCTCCTAATTTTTGGGTCAAGACTTTTTCCAATATACACATTTTTTGGAGTTGTTTGTGTCCCCAAATTGATTTCTTCAAGGTTACTAGGTATCACTGGTGTGTCTTTCTTTTTATACCTATCATGGCCATCAAATGTCTTTTGTAATGCAATAAGTCCTTTGGGTATCTTATTCGTTTTCAACTGGACAACTTCTTGGCCAAAAAGGGTTTCCTTCCCATCATGTTCCTCCACAAATGCACTAAAATCAATCTCTTGATTTTCATAATAATATGTACAATGCAAGAAATTGATTATATCAGTATCACTATCAAATACTTGCCAGTTCTGTATATTATCAGGGATGGTAGGTCTAGTTTTAAATTCAACTTCTGTGATTCCTCCCAATGTGACATCATCTCTCTTTAGTGCAATGTTTGCTAAAAAGTCTGCCATAATGTTTTTAGACCTATCAACCCAGCTGATTGAAAAGGCATCAAATAATTCAACACTATCCCAAACTGCATTTCTGTACTGTCTTAATCTTTTATTTTTAGATAAGTATTTTTCTCTTATTTGGGAGATGACCAGTTCAGAATCACCATAGACAGCCAACTTTTTTATTTTGTGTTTGGTGGCTATATTTAGGCCAATGAGTAGGGCTTCATACTCAGCTACATTATTTGTGCATTCAAATGTCAATAGGAAAGAGTATTTAAAAGTTTTACCTCTTGGTGAAATGAAAATTACTCCAGCCCCATTTCCTACTTTGCTGCATGCACCATCAAAATACATTTTCCACAACTCATTTTCTTCTTTCATAGATTCAGTGTGTATTGGGTCAGTGTTATGCAACTCTGGTGTAGTTTCTCCAACTTTGAAAACTCCCAAATCTGTGTCACAAAAGAAATTCACCTGATGCTGGTCCATTCTTTCTATGATATTGTCATACCTTGGCTCTCTGTACAATTTGATTTCCTTGTCACCCACTGGTATGGTGGCATATGATAAATCTAACTGAACATTGCCTCCTGCCATAGCAGCCCATTGCCTTGATAAAAGCATCCCATAATACGGTGGGATGTCAACCACAGTAATGTCAATGTTATAAGTGGCTTCAGGATGTGACGCAAGTTTTATCTCTACATCCTTCATGATACCAACTACTGGAATAGATCTGTTATCCATTGCATAACACTGGCCATACGTAGTATCAACCCACATTCCCAATTCTTTCATAACTGCTATAGGCATGATATTCATAGCAGCATTTGAATCAATCATGCAATTTCTGACTATCCTGTTCTTGATTACTAATGTGGTATAGAATGGGTCTACCTGCGAGGGATTTTTTGTAAGTGTGTCGCCAAGGTATACCTCAGGCATCTTGAAATTTTCCTGATGTACATTATTTGTTGTTTTTTCAAACCCTTTATGTTTTGGATTAGGTGAATCAGAAATCATCTTGACAACTGTACTCCTATAGTTATCTATTTTCATCATCTCTAGAAGTGGGACTGATATCTTCACCTGAGACACTACATGTGCAATATCAAAAGAATGGGCTATGATCTGGTCATTCTTTTCTATTTTTGTGTTCTCTTTTTCTTGATTTTCTTTCATTTTACTTTTATCCCCCTTTTCTGGTTCTTTAGATGATGATTTTGTGTTATTCCTTTGTTATTCTGGTCTTTTATAAATACACTTCCAGGAGTTCCTTGCCCAACATTTGTTGTTCTATTCCTCAAGTTATAAGTGTTTCAAGCTTGAGCCACTGCAGCCACTGTGAGAGCCTCTCTTTCATCCTCAGTAGGTTTTCTCCATTGACCATATGACTTGTTGTTATAACTATCTTCCTGGTCTGAAAATACCTCTTGTTCTCCCATGTTAATATGATACTTCTGGTTCCCTACATCATACTCATATCCTTCCTCTTCTGAAGAAGAATAATCTTCTATCACCACACATGGTGTATCCTGCATCATATTGATGGTATGATTATCCCTATTATAGTTGTATAGCATTTCCTCTTGCTGTATGGATTTAGCTACCTCACAGTATTCAGGTAAATGTGGTAAACTACATACAAAACACCAAGGCTTATTTTCTGCCATGTGTGCCATGTTTCTTTTCAGGGGATCAGGAGTATCTTTTCCATATGGTTGCTTTCTGTTGTTATCGATAGGTCTTCCATCCTTTCAATTTGTATTGTAGGGCATATCATGTAACCTAGGTCTATCATGTCTATGCTGACCCTCTAGTTTGCTTTGTTGAACATTTGAATTCTGAGGATTTCTATGATTATCCCTCTTACTGACCATTCCTGCAGCCTTCCTATTATTTTCAATAGTGTTGGCAAGAGACACTATATGGATTCATGGTTGTTGTCATTGATGGCAACAAAGGTTATCCCACATATCCGCAAGTCATAATGTGTCTCTACCGGAAGTCAGAATAAAGAATGTTGTGGTCCGGTGAACAAGAACAGAGCATGTGGCAAGGTCCGACAGATTGGTCCGGATCTCTCAGAGGAAGTGTCTTGGTGCAGTGCGGATTTGGGGAAGTCAAGAGGACTACCTTGAGTGGTATATTCCAAGGTTTTAGCCTCCGGTGATGGACAAGGAGAAAGATATGAATAGTTGAGTACTGGATTCCTGAGAGACAGTGAAAACAGAGGAAGAACTGACTGACAGAGTATCAGACTACTTTCCGGATGTGTTACTGTTGATGATAGAGGTTGTGAAGGCATGAATCATGTTTGGCCGACATGATTAATGATATCTACAAGTATATGCTTGATCCGCATTGCTTGGTGAGGAAGGATTCAGCCGACAGAACAAGAGTTTGTAAGAAACTAGACTGTTCCGGATGCCGACTAGAAAGGTGATGAAATTGCTTGTGCGGATATATATAGAGGATGGATTTGGTTGTGAAGAGTGTGATGGTGTGAAGATATATGCGAATAAGTCCAGAACAGAGTAGAGGTAGCAAAAAGGATCCGGTATGTGAAAGATAGCAGAATAAAGAACAAAGGAAAGATGAAGTGCAGCAGATCAGTGTACTGAGCCTAACCGGAACTGAACTCCAGCATATGCAGATGCTTCCAATCAGTTCAAGACTGTGATTCTTATCACTTTGTAGACAGTGTGTCTTCTTGTAGGCAGTGGGCCTCTTGTGAGCAGTGTGCTCAGGCAGTGAGCCCTAATTGGCAAGTGCCATTTTTTGTAATCTCCTATTCTTCTAACAAAGAATAATTTTGGGTTAATCACCCCGTGGTTTTCTCCCTTAACAGGGTTTCCACGTCAAAAATACTGTGTTATGTGTTTCTTATTTCATGTTAATGTTTTAGTGTTTGATTCAATGCTGCATCAATTAATAAGAAAGTTCAATAAGGGAAATAATTAGGATAACTGATTCACCCCCCCTCTCAGTTATCAACAATTGGTATCAGAGCTAAGTTCCTCCTAATAGAGCCTAACAGCTTGAGGAAGATCTGGGATTTCAAATGGATGCATATGGTTTAAGGGAGCAACTCAAGACTACTCTTGAGGATCTTGAACAGTCAAATTCTGAAGTCAGTGAATTAAAGGAAAGACTCAAACAGGCTGATGAATTCATGAGAGAATTAAAAGACAAATTAAGTCTCTCTATGAAAAAGAAAAAGGAGCTGCTCCAACAGTTGGCAAGACAAAGTGAAGAAAGCAATACAAATGAAGAATTGACTGAGCAAACCAAGTTATGTGAAAAGTTATCAAAAGAAGTCATTATGTTAAGACATGAAATGGAATCAGGAACTATAAAGTTTACTCAAGAGATTGAAGAAAAAAGAAAGGCTGAAGACAATCTAAGACAATCTCTTAAAGAAAAATCAGAAGAATGCCACCAGATGGACAGGATTATCAGACATCTTGAATCTGATCTTGAAGATGCCAAAGATAATGAAGGAAAACTTGAGGATCAAATTGCCTCTCTCAAAAGAGACCTTCAAACAGCAAATGAATATAAAGAGAAATTCAAGATAAGTTCTGCTCAACTTGAAGTTCTTCTTGGAAGTCAAAAGAGGACAGATGACAAGTATGGTTTGGGATATGAGAAAGGAGAAAGCTCCGGATCCGGTCAGAAGAATCTTGGATCAGAAAATCCAAGGAGCAGGCCTAGAAGACCTCCGGTAAGACAGCCAAATGCTCAAAGATATCCATCCTTCAATGGATACTGCCACAGCTGCAACCACTTTGGTCACAAAGCTAATCAGTGCAAAATGAGAATGAATCAGATTAATTCATCCTTCTCCGAACAGTGCTTCAACTGCAAAAGGTATGGACACAAATCCCATGAATGCAGAATTATGCAAGTAAACAAATCATTCAAAGGTAGATGCTTCACATGCAATAGAGTAGGTCATATGGCTAATCAATGCAGATCAAGAGGATATCAGTCAAATATGCAAAGAAATGTTATTTGCCAAATCTGCAATAGGTCCGGTCATAATGCTAAAGTCTGCAGAAACAAGTATCAGGACAAAACAGGTCCGGTGTATAATCAGAATCAAGACAAGGGTAAACAAAAGATGAATGCGGATGAAGTTAGGAATCAGATGAGCAAGATTTGGGTGAAGAAAAGTTCAGAGAATGTAGAGGTTGGATCCGCACCAGACTCTGGTGCTGATATTTCTTCCGGAAATTAAAAAGTGAGCTCAGGCTCAGGGGGAGACTCAAAGAAAATCCTGTTCCCCCAGCCAAACAAGTGGTGCCGAATGTGGCACAAGATGCGGATTAAAGGGTTTGCAGATATGAGTCTTGAGATGCTTCAGTCAAGTTTTCAAAGGTCCGCATGGAGTTATGGAGAAGCTGTGATCGATCAAATAAGACTTGTTCAGGGAGATGCTCCGGTATGACAAAGGATTACAAAAAGGTCCGGAGAGATCCGGAAGTGTACTATCTTGTTCTGCGGATTGGACAGAGTGTTTGGGATGTTCTTGTAATATGTTACCTCGATTTATTCATGATTGAAAGATCCGGATGATATCCACAGATCAGGACTAATCCGGGATACTCCAAGCTATCCAGACAAGGCAAACCGGAATGATGTAGGTGAAGCATTTATTGCAGACAGATATTAGGGTTCGCGGAGCAATTTAAGGGATTTCTCAAAAGTCATTTGCTCATTCTGCACTCAAGAAGAAGCGAAAAGTGGAGCTCTGCAACAAGGTTCATCAAGCACACCAAGGATCTCCTGGCGAAGTTATTGCATAAAGAAATCAATCCAACCACTCCGTGCAAACCGAAGGCGCATAAGGTATTCTCCGTTTTTCATTACCTCACTGCAAATCTTTGAAGAATGGCTACTCCAAACATAGTTAAGATCTCTGATAGACCTCGCCCCTCATTCAAGAAACATCCCTACAAATCATTGGAGGTAGATCCACTAGGAGCCTTCTCTAGTGTTCCTCACGGAGTTTTACATACTGAAGACATTAGGGTTTACATACATGCAAGCATTGAGGAATTTGGGGAATTCAAATTAAGAGACCTCTATCACAAGCAACTGATAGACAATGCTTTTGAGCTTAAACCAGAGTATAAGGATATCCAGAAGAAACAGTTTGAGCAATTTATTCATTTCCCCTGCTTTGAAGAAGATGAATGGGTCCGGTATGTACTGAGCAGGATGCATGACAACTTTCTATGGCTGGATAGACCCTGCAAGATCACAAAAGAGGCAATCAGAGCAGTAACTGGTCTATACTCTTCCGGAGGGATACCTATCCTCAAATCTGTCAAGAACAACATTGTAACTGAGGCCACCGGATCAAAATTTGATAAGAGGGCAATGACCATTGAAGATATTTCGGATCCGGATATCAAATATGCATCCATGATAATAGAATACAAGATCTATCACTCCAGCAGGGAGAATTCTGTATCCGGAACTGCAGTATACACTGCCTATGAAATGCTAAGAAAGAATGCAGAATATGATCTCTGCGAACTACTGCTAAGCCAATTAATGGAAAATATACAGAAAATCAAGAAGGATAAGAAGAATTCCTTTAAGTATGGTACTCTTATTGTATGTCTATTCTTCTACTTCATGAATGAGCTACCCAGAACAAGTGGATGGGTATGGCAGAATGACAAACCTGTTGCAGTCCAGATAAGAGACTATTTGCATGGACCTGGGGATGCAAAAGCGAGAAATATAGCTCTATGGGGATACTTCAAAAACTTTCAGAGCATGATGCAAGCAAGAGAGAGAATTCCCCAGTCTCTTGTTGAAAAATACAAAGACTCAGTGTGCTTTATGGTTGACACTGATCAGTGCCTAATGGAGGCAGTGGAGCCAAGGACTGTCTGGATCATGCCCATGGGGTATGAAGTGGATGAACAGATAGTGGAGCTGCATGTTCAACACATGCTAAGTCAGCCCAAAGATCCTAAGGCAGAAAGGTTTGGAACCTTTGAGGAGCTGAGTGTAAAAATACATGTAGAACTCAGGGAACCTGAGATTAAAAGAAAGGTGAGAAAAGAAGTAGAGCACATTGCTCAAGGCCTAGGCATCTCAAAGGAGGCACTTGATGCCAGCCGGGAAAAGAGGAGGAAGGCTGAGGAAGAAGAGAAAAGTAAAGAAAGTGCTCCGGTTGAAGCTCCCACCCGGACCAGATCATCAAAGAGATCTGCACCTCCCACAACCAAAAGTTCAAAACCGGAAGTCCAGGCATCCGGTAAGAGATCCAAGACAAAAGCCACAAGGGCTTATGGAAGCCAAAAGGATGAAGAGGAAACAGAGTCAGATGAGGGAGTAAAAGAAATAAAGAAACAGAAGAAGAAAGGATCTGGTAAGCCCTCCACAGGCCAAGACAAGGATGAAATGGCAGAGGTATATGTTGAAAAGCCCACTCTGTCTCTAGAGAGCATAATCAAGTCGGTCACGGTGGATGGAAACCTTCAACCAATGACTGAATCTTATGATGACTTCAGTGAGGCTGACCAAAAGACTCTGCAGGAAGCCACAGTCAAATATCTTAACATATATAATAAGGCTTTCATTGAGATCATATCTCTTATTCCTAAAAGCGTAGAAAAGGAATTGGAAGTAAGAAAGAATAATGCTCATGCTAAAGATCTTGAGATTCGGGAGCAGATAGCTATTCAGCTATATCCTCAAATTGATCCCAAGACAATGAACATTATCTTCAAGGACTGCAAAGATGAGTTCAGAAGCAAAGCCAGGATGAATCAACTCATGCTTGGTGAGACTGACAAAGTGGCCCAAGAAACAGAAGAGATCCTCCGAAAGGCCTTCAAAAGGTTCAATCTTCCTGTTGTAGAGGACTTAGGTGCAGAAACAGCTGCTGATTTGGAATCATCTATTCCGGAAGAAGTGAGCCCTGAACAGACAAACATCTCTCCTCCGGTTTCCCCTACAGTCTCCGGATCCAAAGAAGAAGAGCAATTACAGGAGAAGGAAGCAGTGGTGAAAGACAAAGAGGTTGACAGTTCCAAGACTGCAGAAGAAAAGAAACATTTGTCTCCGGCAAGAGACACTGCACAAACTGTTCAACAATTTTTGAGCAAAGAAACTTTAGAGATTGATGAACCGGAGCTTCTAAAAGGCCCATTTGACTTTGACTCTCTCTCTCCGGTACAAACAATGAAGATAGCTTCATTTGCAAATGCCAAGGCAAATGAAAAACTCCTGAAGTCTCATATGGAAGACTGTGAGTTGATAGAGGCTGCTTCCGGAATACTTGTAAAAATTATGCCATCAATCCAGATAGATCCGACAGCCTCCACTTCCGGTAATCTGAAAACCCTAGTCAGCAGTGTTGATACACATTTTGATTCTCTAGAAAAATCAGCTGAAGAAAAGGTCCGGAAGGAATTTTTGGATAAGAGATTTTCAAAAATATTAGAATTAATCTCTAAAGATAGGAAGATTGTAAGCATTGGAATAAAGAGCTTAGAAAATGCTCTTAAGGATGGCGGTGACATCTACAAATTTTGCATATCCTGGCCAAAGGCAACAGCAGCAATTGATAAGAAAATAAAAGAGGAACAGGACAAGCTACAAAGCTTATCTCAAAGTTTTGATCCTCTCTCTTCCTCCATAATAAATCAAGAATGTCAGACTATTGCAGTCTTGAATGAAATAAAGAATCTTGAGAAGGAAAGGAAGAACATCACTAACCGGATGGGAGAACTTAGAAGGATTATAATCCCTAAGTTGGAAACTATGCATGAGGCCATCAGTGATGCTCAGACCACCGCCCAAACAAAAGATCCGACAGATCTCAAGCGGGCAGAAGCTTTTGCATTTTTGTTGAGTGGTCACATTTCAATTTTGGACAGAATGAAGCAAAGTTGGGCTACAAAAATGATTCAATTGCAGACATCCTTTGCAGACATTCTTCAGTACATGTGAGTATGTAAATATGCGGCTATATATAGAAAATTTTGAAAATTTTGGTGTGCGGACCCTACCCTTTGCCATTGATGTCAAAGGGGGAGTGAGGAGCAGTGAAAAATGAGGAATCCAACTAAGGGGGAGTTCCGAAAATTGTATATAAAGACAGAGCATCAGCAAAGGGGGAGCATAGTGAAAACACTTAGTCATTTTTCACTAAGTGTTGCCATCGATGCCAAAGGGGGAGATTGTTGGTAAGAGACACTATATGGATTCATGGTTGTTGTCATTGATGGCAACAAAGGTCATCCCACATATCCGCAAGTCATAATGTGTCTCTACCGGAAGTCAGAATAAAGAATGTTGTGGTCCGGTGAACAAGAACAGAGCATGTGGCAAGGTCCGACAGATTGGTCCGGATCTCTCAGAGGAAGTGTCTTGGTGCAGTGCGGATTTGGGGAAGTCAAGAGGACTACCTTGAGTGGTATATTCCAAGGTTTTAGCCTCTGGTGATGGACAAGGAGAAAGATATGAATAGTTGAGTACCGGATTCCTGAGAGACAGTGAAAACAGAGGAAGAACTGACTGACAGAGTATCAGACTACTTTCCGGATGTGTTACTGTTGATGATAGAGGTTGTGAAGGCATGAATCATGTTTGGCCGACATGATTAATGATATCTACAAGTATATGCTTGATCCGCATTGCTTGGTGAGGAAGGATTCAGCCGACAGAACAAGAGTTTGTAAGAAACTAGACTGTTCCGGATGCCGACTAGAAAGGTGATGAAATTACTTGTGCAGATATATATAGAGGATGGATTTGGTTGTGAAGAGTGTGATGGTGTGAAGATATATGCGAATAAGTCCAGAACAGAGCAGAGGTAGCAAAAAGGATCCGGTATGTGAAAGATAGCAGAATAAAGAACAAAGGAAAGATGAAGTGCAGCAGATCAGTGTACTGAGCCTAACCGGAACTGAACTCCAGCATATGCAGATGCTTCCAATCAGTTCAAGACTGTGATTCTTATCACTTTGTAGACAGTGTGTCTTCTTGTAGGCAGTGGGCCTCTTGTGAGCAGTGTGCTCGGGCAGTGAGCCCTAATTGGCAAGTGCCATTTTTTGTAATCTCCTATTCTTCTAACAGAGAATAATTTTGGGTTAATCACCCCGTGGTTTTCTCCCTTAACAGGGTTTCCACGTCAAAAATACTGTGTTATGTGTTTCTTATTTCATGTTAATGTTTTAGTGTTTGATTCAATGCTGCATCAATTAATAAGAAAGTTCAATAAGGGAAATAATTAGGATAACTGATTCACCCCCCCCTCTCAGTTATCAACAAATAGTTATGGCCACTTTCTGTGCTTCGGCCAAGGTTGCAGGACACCTGTTTCTAAGTTCATATCCTGTTTTAGGGTCAAATGCTTTCATATAGATACTTAGTGCTACCTGGTCAGATAACTTAGCTCCATGTGGTACCTTATTATGTAATTTGGAAAACTTCAAGTTGAAATCAAATACTGACTCATTTTGATACTTCTGTATACTTATTAATTCATGTAGTGCAAACTCAGGAGCATATTGGTTACCATACTGATCCTTAAACTGGTTATGGAAATCAGTTATTGAATTGATTGATGCATTAGGCAAGCTGTTAAACCAATCTCTGGCATCTTCAGTGAGGGACATCATAAATAACCTCATTCTAATGTCTTCCCAATCCATACCAATATCCTGTACAAAAGCATTAAAACTTCTGATATGATCTTCCGTAGATATTGCATTATTTCTAGTAAACTTGGGAACCATATTTCTCCAAGTACTATCCATAGGGTATGGATACAACTGATATCCAGTTAAATCAAATTGACTGCATATATTTGCAAGGTTTTGGGGAGGGAAATTCAAAGGTGGTGGATTGGGATAATAATTGTATCCACCTGGTGGCTGATGATATGCATATTGTTGATGTTGGTTCATGTGGGGGTTTGTGTGATGATTCTGTGGTCTATAGTATTGTTGACCAAGGGGTGGGTAAGTATTTACCATGTGTTGAGATACATTACGTATGGGAGGTGGTCTAGGGTTTTGTGGAATAGTGTTCTGATGACTTCTAGAAGCATGTGAGTTTTGAGCACTACTTGTAGTTTGCTGTGTATTTCTTGAAATATTCCCTCTATGCAGGGGTACATATTTTGGGGGAGCTGTTTTGGCTTTATTTTTCCTCTGTTGAATTTCTTGCTGCAACAACTCCCTCTCTTCCTGTATCTTGTACCTTTCAAGTTCCTTTCGGAGCCTGAGTATTTCCTGTTGCTCTTCACTCATGTCCTAATTATTTATTTCCTGATGTTCTGGATTAACATTCATTCCTTGATTTGAAAATCCACACCCTATCTCTTCTCCCTGGTCAAATGATATCTTAAAATCATGTTCAGCTTGGTTCCTATCAATATCCCTCATGACCTTTGCATCATGATCTCGATGTTCTTGAGGAGTGGGTCTGTATCTTGCCAAAATATCATCAGTTGCCCCACTGAGGTTCTTGTTTGAATCATGCAAAGGTGTGAATTTGTTGTGAATTGCAATATTTTGTTCTGAATCATTCTCTTGGATGTCCAGATTATTAACTTGGTGGGAATACTTTGGATTCACATTTCTTTTGGAAATGTTTCTAAGTGGTGGAGATGACTGCAAATTTCTGCCTTCCATCTTGGATCTCCTACCATCCATTTGATATTGAATTTTTTGTTATAATTGTAACTAGAGTTGCCACCTATTAAATAGGAAAAGTTTATATTTTATCTGTAGGGTTCTTGTCACTAGTAGAATTACCAACTTAAATTTTCTGAATTGACTCTATGAAGGAAAGGATTACTTTCTGAGGTCTTTTACTAGTTCCCCAGCAAAGTCGCCAATTTGTTAGGTCTCAGAAATGCAGGTTGTCAATCCTAAGGGGATGCCAAGCTCTATGTTTAGATTGGCAACGTTTTTGAACTAACTTGACGAAATCAACCTTCAAGGTTAGTTGATTTCTTTCGCTTTGGGTCCTGCTACACCTAGGTGGGTAAACCTTGGAAGATTAAAGCAGATTGAATGTGAATGTGTGGACTAACTAAATCTATCTACAGTGGCACAGGATGTAGGATAGATGAAATGCTCGCTAACTGACTTTAGGTTTAATATCTAATGAGTAATTGGTAGAAATTGTATAAGCAATATCAAGGTAAAAGTTTTTAAGTAAAATAAGACTAGTGCCTTGTTGGGTAACAGAGTCAATTTGAAGGACTAGGACTAGTGGTTTCCTAATGGTAATAATTCTAGTTGTTTGGCACAGTTTTAGTTTATAGCTTGTATAAACGTGCAAGTAAATGACTGACAGACTCTTCTTGATAATCCAACCAAATAAAATCAGATATCTTATAATTCACCAGAAGGTACTTTAATCCTTACTTGAAGGAACCAAATGAAATGAATAGACAAGATTAACAGATAATATTTACTGGAGACAGAATGGCAATTTAATTGTATGGCCCTACTTAGTAATCCAAGCTTAATACTTCCAGGCTACTGTAATTAAATCAGAAGGGTTTAATTCCTCAAATGGATACCAACCTATTTAATCACACAGATACAACAAATGTGTATTGACAGATCAAATATATACTTGATATGTTTAATCTGAATATCAAGGAAATGCAGAAATGGAGACAGCCACACAACTGAATAATCTTAACAAACAATTGATACCAAAGCAGAACCACTGAATCAGAGAACTTCAAACTTCTTCTTCAAATAAAATATGCAACATAGTCATTTTGAAACATTGTATATATGATATATCTGAATATATTCTACTGCTGATGCCCTCTCGGCATTGATTGTTTGGACTTATATAGATATTTCTATGAAGAGTCATAACCCTTCAATAAGTCTTTTGGGAACTTTAACAAACATTAACAATTATAACATAATTATGATTAGGCTCTATTTAGCCACAAGTAGACTTTTGCCAAGTAATCCAAGTATTCTTGCTCACGATGAGAATCAGTAAGGTGAACAATACTTCTGGTAATTATGTCAAGTGTAATCATGTTCTCCAATTGTTTGCAAACTTCTTTAGACGCAGAGGCTTTGTCTTTTAGAGCTCCTGTGGCTTTGTGTAATATACTCTGACAATCCATAATCCATTCTTCCTTGCTCTTCACCTCTCCATTATCTTTAAATATCTTGGGCACTCCTGCGTTTGAGGCATCATTTCCTTCCTTAGCATCAGCTTTAAGTTTGTCATAGTAATTTTGATGCTATTTGAGAAATGCTTTCGCATCAGAGATATCTGTACTATCACCAGTACTCCTGCTCTGCAATATTGTAACAAATGCATCCATCTGAATTTGGGTTGCCTAATCAGGGGATAACACCTGAATGCCCTGTGAGCTCTCACCTTGAGTTATTCTTTTTGTGGACTGGCCAAAAGTACTCTTAATAGCATCTTTTAAGTAATCATTTTCTTTTGTCAGTCTTTCACAATTCAATTTGTATGCATCTCTTTCTTTGATCAACATTTGAGCTTACGCTTTTTTCAATTTTGCAACATTGATACCAATGTCTGCTGTAATTATAGGGTCAGTTTCCCCTACTTTCAAAGTCATAACGTGGCCAAAAGTCTTCTCAGTATCAATGATGGCCATCTTCTTATGGGGAGGGTATAACGCCCATATCATCAAGGAGTTTTCATCATTGTTATACCTTGTTCCCATATATACTTCACTAACTCCTTCTGGAGTAAGTTTATACTTATCATCTGTGTTATTCAGAAAACTATCAAAAACCAAAGCAGAATTTAAATCCAGACCAGGAAAAATCATGACCCCTGCATCTTTAAGCAACTGTCTACCCTTGCTAGGTGTCATGTCTTGCATCTCTTTATCTACTGTTTCCTTCAGCGTATCTAATAATTGTTTTTCATTATCAGCAGAGACATCATCTACTGACTCTCTGATTTCTTTCCCTTTGTATTTATACAAAAATGATTTAAACTCCTTTGATTGAATAAACTTATCATCTGAAATGAAAGAATCATAGCCTGTTTGATGTGGATCCTCATCAACAGACCCCTCCTCATCATGTAGTACAATAGGAGGCTGATATTGTTGCATTTTCTTGTTGGACATCTCTACCTTTTTATCTGGTGGCTGTTCTGGCCCTGCCAGTTCCTCATCTTCAGAGGATACAACCTCAATTTCTTCTAACTGCTTTTTCTTTTCATCTAGATCCCTGTTATATTTTTCTACCACCAATTCGACTTCTGCTTCTTCTAAATTTCTAATGACATCATCATGTGGATAATGTATGTGCATGTATCCACTGAGATTCTATTTTCTTCTTGCTGAGTCAATAAAGCCTTCAGGGTCAAATCCTTTTCTTATCTCAAAAGTCATCATGTTATAATGCATCAATTTATCCATAATGAGATTGTAACCTTCTTTTGAAACTACAGTAAAATCTCCAAAACATAAGGTGCTGGGCATAAACGATTGTTTGTCATGTGAACTCAAATGCATCAAATTTGAACAATGCATTTGCCTGATTATCTCCAGATATGCAAGCTTGTCAGGGATAGTCTTGGGCAATATGAATGGAGCATCTTCAAAACCATAAACTCTGATCATAGTAGCATCCTCAAAGCAATACCAGTCTCCCCAATTATGAGTGACAGTAGGGGGGCCACCAAAATCTTTTGGTCTGAGGAATCTTTTTATTTCAGTTGAAATTGAATATTCACAAGGGTGATTAAAATACCTATACAGTACTTTTACACAATGCTCTTCAAATTGAGCATAGCTGGAATGGGCATATCTACTTTCCCAAATTCTGGTCCACAGTTGTATAGGTATCTTTTCCCCTTTCTTATCTGCAGCAACAACTTGGAACTCAGTTTGCCATAACCCTACCTCCTGGCCATAATATAACACCATGTGCATAAGCAGTGAGTAATGCTCAAAAGAGCATGTTGGAGCACTATTTTTTATTGCAGATAGACCAGAGTCCATTCTATTAGCAATATAGGAAGCATAATCAAATTGCCTTGCATTATGACATTGAACGTCTGAGGCTATGACCATCAGATGAATGGTCATGAACTCAGGGACCTCTGAACCCAGGATTTGGCCTACAGAGAAATAGGTATATTGTATGTATGGTTCAAATATGGCTACATGAAAGGGAGGGCCATCATTTTCAGTTAAGGGCATCACTTCTCCTCCAACCCTGGGCCTATGAATGGGCAACCTCCATCCATTGTAAGTTGTGTCCATTCTCTAATACTCCTTGTCCAGATCTTCATAAATGATAGCGACAGTGCATAAATCATCTAAATCAAAAACCTCACAAATAGCATTTTTTGACAAATGCAGAATTGGTTCTCCCTGTGGGTTGCAGATGGCTTTCAGGTTTGAATCATAATATCTGGCAAGCAATTGAAGGAGTTCCACATTCAGGAATACATTGGGTACAACCAGTTTTCCTAAATTCATGTGCCAAGGATTTGACACAGGAGCATTCCTAAACCTTCTATTGTAGTGGAATCTGAAAAGTTCATATCCCTGAATTGGGGTCTAGATATCTCCCAGGCGTTTGTGTTTATCTTCTAATTTCTCCACTTCTGCCCTGAGTTGGGCAGACCTTCTGGCCTTGGGAGTTGACCCAGGCAATTGGTCAATTAGGTCCTGGTTTAGTTTTCTTTCTTTTACTTTCTCCTCAGGGGTTTGTTTAGTTTTTTGTTTCTTGGGCTTACTGGTCTCCCCTTGTAACTTTCTACCTTTTCCCTTTCCTGGAGTTTCCATTTTAAAACTTTGGCAGAGAATTTAAATACAGGCTATACAGTGGTTTGTGTATATGTACCTGTTGTTTGGTGGCTGGAATTGGAATCCTCTATTGTCGCCTTAAGAGCTCTTCTGTATTCTCTTCTCAGACGGTTTTTTGCAACTATAATGATCATAGAAATTTCGTAGCCGTTTGTATTTAATCATCTGATCAATTCAATGTTCATCGTTGTGAAATGTCACATCGCCATAACTCCTCTTATCGGCGTGAATTTTTAAATGTCTGGGCGACCTTAATGCTTTTATGGCACGAATAGTCAATTGGCCTGACCTCTCATTTGTATTCCTGACACTATGTAATGTCATATTTGCAAGTGGCACGACCATCGGCATGACTTCCTTCATCGCCATATGATTTAGATTTCACTCCGAAGTGATGAGTCTTACTGATATGATTTGTTTATCGGGGTGATTAATACTATCGGGATAATATAATTATGTTTCCCCGACTCTTGTTGTCCCACCGATAGTCATATTACTTTGGATCAGAATGACTATTTTAATGTCTTACCGCTAGAGTATACCCATCGGAATGAAACACACTATCGGGATAGCTTTCAAAAGATAACCTGATCCAAATCGTCTCACCGATGGTTCTTTCATATTCTTTATCAGGCAGATTAGGTTAGAGTATTACCGATACCTTTTGATCGCCGTGACTTGTGAATCGACGAGACTTAATTTCCTTTGTCTCGATATGTTGAGTCATCCCGATAGATTTTGTATCGCTGTGAGTCTCACCGAAGACCCTCTTTTCGCCAAGACATTGAGTATCGGAGACCTATTTGTTTCTCATCCTGATAACTTATTTCTTGTCAATGGTCATTTGTTTCATTGCCCCTGTGGGATGTTTGGTGAAACTGTTGCCAAAATACTTCATCGGTATGATATATACCGTCGGGGCAGCTTTTGAAGGATCCTCCGATAGTTATTAGTCACACCGATCGGTATGACTACTTGGTTATCTTGCTAATGTAAGGTCATCGGTATTACTTACTCTATCAGTAACTTCTATAAATCTATTTCCGATCTCTATTCTCATGCCGATGGTTATTTTCAAATGATTCCTTATGTATCGGTGTAAGTAACACAACATCTTGCCGATAGATTGACCTTGAAGAAATTTAGCACTGCTCATCTATAGACACCTTTTGAGATGAATTAAATTTTTGTTATAATTTTTTGGGATATTTTTTTAGGATTTTGTTCAAATATGATGGAGTGAGAGGATAGTAAAATTTTTAAATTTTTACTATCCTAACATGCGGTACCTGCAGTACCAGCACCAAAAAATGATGGAGAATGGAGGATGTGTACAAACTCTCAAGCCATCAATAAGATAACGATCAAGTATAGATTTCCATTGCTAAGAATGGATGACATCATGGATTGTTTGAGTGGAGCCAAGTACTTCATGAAAATTGACCTGAAGAGTGGATATCACCAGATCTGTATCAGAGAAGGAGATGAATGGAAGACAGCTTTCAAGACAAAGGAAGGTTTGTATGGATCGTTAGTCATGTCATTTGGGCTAACTAATGCATTGAGCACATTCATGCGGCTCATGAATGAGGTACTAAAAGAACTTTTGGGAAATTTTGTTATTGTTTATTTGCATGAAATTTTGATTTATTGTAAGACTTGGGATGAGCATCTGATGCATATCAAAAGAGTTCTAGAGAAGCTGAGGGAGAAGTTGCTGATTAATCTAAAGAAATGTAGTTTTGCAAAGAAGGAGTTGGTATACCTAGGATTTGTTGTCTCAGAGGAAGGTCTTAAGATGGACCCAGAAAAACTAAGGGCTATCATTGAATGGCCTACCCCAAGGAGTGCAACAGAGGTACGATCTTTTCATGGTTTGGCAAGTTTTTACAAAAAGTTTATTAGGAATTTTAATACCATTTGTGCACCCCTAACTGAGATAATGAGACGGGATAGAAAAGAGTTTAGATGGACTAAAGGAGCAGACAAGAGCTTTGATACATTGAAATAGAAAGTCGTAGAACAACTTGTTTTGGTACTTCCAAATTTTAATAAGGTATTTCAGGTAGATTGTGATGCTAGTGGTAGTGGTATAGGAGCTGTTTTGAGCCAAGAAGGTAAGCCCATTACCTATTTTAGTGAGAAGCTTAATGATGCCAAGAAAAAGTATTATGTTTATGGTTAAGAGTTTTATGCAATAGTTTAGGCTTTGAAGAAATGGAGACATTATTTGTTGCCAAAAGAGTTTGTTTTATATACTGATCATCAGGCTTTGCAGTATCTTAATAGTCAAGGAAAGTTAAATCAAAGGCACTTAAAATGGGTTGAGTTTTTGCAGAGCTATACTTTTGTTTTGAAGCACAGGAGTGGGAAGTCCAACAGAGTTGCAGATGCCTTGAGTAGAAGGCAAAATTTGTTGACAGAAATGAAGATAGAGGTTGTTGGGTTCGATGAGCTCAATACTTTATATCCTGAAGATCCAGCTTTTGCAGAGGCTTGGAAAGCTTGTTTGGAACCTGTTACTTTAGACAAGACAAAATGGTTGGATTTCATAATCCAAGATGGCATGTTGTTTAGAGGAAGCCAATTGTGCATTCCGAGGAGTTCAATGAAAGAGAACCTAATTAAGGAGAAGCATAGTGAGGGATTAGGTAGACACTTTGGTTGAAATAAGACTATTTCCATTGTTGGTGAAAATTATTATTGGCCACAATTGCAATAGGATGTGAGGAAATTTGTGCAGAGTTGCAGAGTGTGTTAGATGGCAAAAGGAACAAGTCAAAATACATAGTTGTATCAACCATTACCTGTACCGGAGAAGCCATGGGATGATATTAGTATGGATTTTGTTCTTGGTTTGCCAAGGACACAAAGATGACATGATTCTATTTTTGTGGTGGTGGACAGATTCTCAAAAATGGCACATTTTATTCCTTCTAAGAAGACTAATGATTTTGTTCATATTGCAGAGTTTATTTTTAGGGAAGTGGTGAGACTACATGCTCTACCAAAGAGCATAGTTTCAGACTGAGATACCCAGTTTGTTGGTTATTTTTGGAGGACATTGTGGAAGAAGTTGAAGACAGACTTGAAGTTCAGTTCTGCACACCATCCACAGACTGATGGATAGACTGAAGTGGTGAATAGGAGTTTAGGTAACCTGCTACGATGCTTAGTAGGAGATAAGCCCAAGGGATGGGATTTGATTTTACCATAGGCAAAATTTGCTTACAACAATTCTGTCAATAAGAGTATTGGTAAATCACCATTCCAAATTGTATATGGCAATAGCCCAAGAAATGCTTCTGAGTTAAGGAAGCTAGACAGCAGAGAAAAGACAAGTGTCGAAGCTGAAGACTTTGCAGAACATCTGAAGAATTTACATGAAGAGGTGAGAAAGTACATTAATAAAATGAATATTCAGTACAAGGCTAAGGTAGATCAGAAGAGGAGATATAAGGAATTCTAGGTGGGAGATGAAGTCATAGTTCACTTGAGAAAAGAAAGGTTCCCAATTGGAACATACAATAAGTTGAAAATGAAGAAATTTGGACCATGCAGAATCCTGAAGATGCGTGATTCAGGAAATGCATATGAGGTAGAGCTGCCGAGTGAGATCAATATTTCCCCTGTTTTCAACATTGCTGATTTATTAGAATATCATGAAGGTGGAACAGAGGATGGGCCAAGAGAAGTGCAATGGAGTATTCTGGCATCTGCTTCAATGGAGGAGATAGAAGAGATCTTGGATAGCCATGTAGGAAGAAGTACTTGGAACAAGCAATATAAAGAATATCTGGTAAAATGGAAAGGAAGGCCTATTGAATATTCTTCTTGGTTGTCTAAGGTAGAGGTTGACCATTTAGGTTTTCCTCACACAAATATCTGAGATGTGATAGGGTCACTTCTAAAATGACCCTGGGTGTCTGATGCAGGAGCATCCAGTGGTGTAAGGGCAATCTTGCATCATTCAAAATGAAGTTAATTCAAAATCATTGTAGTTGCTTTCATTGCTTTCCATAATTAGTGTTTCTGGTTCCATAATATCCAGAATAATAATGTAGGACTTTTAGTTTTTCCAAAACTGCTAAAAATAGCGACCTGCCCATTTTGGAAAGTGTACTTGTTATTTTTAGAATGTTTGCATTTGGGCACGTAATGAAGCAAAAACTTCCAGAAAGTTACATAACGGAAATATAAGACCTTTGGCAAAGGAATCAGGCAAAGATCATTTGTGAGCTGAAAGATATTAAAGTTTTTGTTTTCTGAAAAGCCCCTAAAATTTTCTGGAACGAGATATGAGGCACTAAAACTTCCCATAATGTCCCAAAAAGTTGATATAAATTTGTTTATGAATTTCCAGCATGATAGTTCATATCGTGATCTTTCTAATGGTTAAAACGGTTCGTCAATCAGACACTCGGATCAAAAGTTATGCTTCCTGAAAGTTGACCTACTTTTGGAGGGAGTTGCAAATTTTGAAATTTAGCTAGAGGCCACCAAAAAGTGCTATTTATGACTATTTTGGGAACCCTGGGTGGTAGTAGAGTTAAGTGGGCTAGTGTAGAGTCAAGAATAGGTGGGAAAACAGAAACCCTAGCTGATTTAGGGTTACAGAAGGTTGAAGATTCTAGAGTCTTGAGGTTGGGAAAGTTGTAATGTGTTGCAGCCAATAGAGGAGTCATCCGCTGATTGTAATCGAGCTTCTGTAATGTAATGAGTTGCCCAGTTCAGTAAAAGAAAGTTCTATTTTTTGTGTTCAATATCTGTTATTGTGTGTTTTTTTATTTACCCCCTTCATCACATACTCATGGATATACCATTGCACCGTATATTCTTTTATGTAATTGTACTTTCTTAGGAGAGAAGATGTAATCATCCAAGTTAATGAGAAGAAATGAGTTGTTTCCTATTTGGTTTATGGATTTCAGTGTTGGTATCTAATCCACTTGTATTATGATGCTTTGGATTCATGTTTATATTTGGGAATGGGACATAGGAACAATTATATTGGTGTTTAAAATGAATGTAGTTTTTTAATGTTTCACTGGAGGGTGAATTAGTCCTCTCCGTGGGTTGTACATTCGGCCATACTTGGCCATGAATGTTGTTGACATATCGAGTCAACAACTGCATCATGTGTATGTTATCTACATATGTCAAAAAAAAATTTATCTTATCCTCTTTTGGCTCTTACCCTTTGGGGTTACATAGCAGGATGTTACATCTAGTATCAGAGGCCATGTTCACACACTGGGAGCTCTAGCATACTTGAGCCTTCTATGTTTTATTGTGTTTGGCACGCGAGGTATGATCTTGTTAAATTGTTTTACAGTCTATTGTTATGCTTTCATTTCTTAGTATGGTGTATAGGTCATCCTTGTGATGATCTATTTTGATGTGTTCTTTGTTTTCTCTAGGATGCCTCATTGGGGTAGAGCTAGAGGTAGAGTTAGAGGTATAGCCACTATTCTTTGACATAGCACTCGGTGTAATGCTGATCTAGATAATCAGGGTAATCAGGGTGAGTGTCAGGTGGAACCGCGTGCTGAGAATCAAGTCGAAGGGCTTGAGGGTGCTCTAGTTTTAGCTCTTTTACAACAGATTATGGACTGATTAGGACCTTGTCAGGAGGTATCTCATGAGGCGGAGTCACACCCTTCTCATTAGGATGGTCAGGGTGCTAGAGCTGAGTGTGAACGTTCTCATTGTCTAGATCAGTAGAGAGTATTTGTTGTGTGGGATAGGGTGGATGGAGACAGCGTTGCTGTAGGTCACATGAGGGATCTTCTTAGAGCTCATCCCACTACTTTTGATTGTTCTGGTACAGGTACCTAGGCAGAGACTTGGTTGATTTATCTCAATCAATGCTTTGCTATGCATCCTTATAGTAGCAATACTAGAGCTCGATGTGCCATTATACATCTCAGAGGTTTTCCATCTACATGGTGGAGAGTAGAGGAGTAAAAGCTTCACCTAGACGTTACTTCCGTGTCATGGGGACTATTCATAGAGAGGCTTCGTGCATGATTTATTTCAGACTACTACTAGTAGAGATGTGCTGATGAGTTCCATGAACTTCGTCAGTTGGCTATGATGGTAGATCAGTATGAGCACCATTTCTTTGAGATTAAGTAGTATTCTAGCATTTCTAATGACGAGCTAATGTTAGTACATCATTTCATTAGGGGATTGAATGCCCGTATCAATGGTGGTGTCTGTGTGTTTGAGCCAAAGACTTTAGAGATGATCATGGAGAAGGCAAGGTTGATAGAGGAGAATTTGGCTAGAGGCTTTGGTGGTCAGGTAGGTGTTTAGATTGGTAGTGCGCCTCCTTCAGGATCAGTTACTCGGGGTACACAGTCTCAAGGAGCTGGATGGTCTAGATCTCAGTCCGCACCTTCTAGATCCAGTCAATGACAAAGCCACAAGTCTGCTCAGTCTTAGTAGAGTGGGCAGAATCCTGGTACTCTATTTTCTAGAGATCATCTACATCATCATTCTTGAGTAGGTAGCAGAGTGGTCTGACACAGAGTTTTCAAAGTGCATAGTAGAGTTCTATGGGTGGTGGATCCCTGTAGTCACATCCACCATTTTTGGACTAAGGTTTTGGTAGGAGTGGTTGTTATCCTTGTGAGCAATATGGTCATATAGCTACTCATTGTGCTAAGAGATCAGTGGCTAGAGGTAGTCAAAGATAGGCTACTTTAGAGCCTATAGTAGGTGATACTGGCAGATCACATAGAGTTTTTGCGGTGGTTGCTAACTGTCAGGCTAAGCATCAGGGCACCATGGTTGAGTATTTAGGTGTGTTATTTGGGATTACCACATCAATCTTGTTTGATTTAGGAGCTCCAGATTCTTTCATTTCTCCTTCTCTCATGGAGCGTTGTTGACTTGTGTTGGTAATACAAGATGTTGGTTGGAAGGTAGAGTTAGCTACCAAAGCCAAGGTGGTTGTAGACTCCTTTGTTAATGGTTGTGTGTTGGATTTGGGCACCTTCACTACCACAGTGGATCTCCATGTGTTGCCTTTGGGGTCCTACGAGATTGTTTTAGGCATGGATTGGTTGGAAAACCATCTAGCTAGTATAGATTGTCGGTGTAAGTTAGTTTAATGTGTAGATGATGTTGGAAAGCATGTTGATTTAGTTGGGGTTCAGAGACCCATTTCTCTCCATGTGATTTCAGCTATGTAGCTGAAGTGTGCCATGTGGCAAGGTTGTCAGATGTTCGCTATTTCAGTTAGTAATCTTGTTGAGGGTGGGATTCAGGAGGTAGCTCTTGATGATCATCCTAGTCTTTAGAAGCTTGTAGATTTCTTTCCAGGTGGTATTCTAGGTATGTCACCTAAGCGCGACTTCCATATTGATCTCATTCCTAGTGAGGAGCCTATTTCTCAGGCACCGTATCGTATGACTACTTAGGAGTTGAGTGAGTTATGGTTTCAATTAGAGGAGTTACTAGAGAATGGTCTTATTCATCCTAGTGTATCCCCTTGGGGAGCACTTGTCATCTTCATGAAGAAGGATGGATCTCTTTGCTTGTGCATTGATTATCACTAGTTGAACAAAGTGACGGTGAAGAATCATTACCCGTTGCCTCTGATTGATGATTTGTTCTATCAGATGAGGGGAGCCAAGGTGTTCTCCAAGATAGATCTAAAGTCAGGATACCATCAGATTCACATTCATGAGGTAGACATTCATAGGACGTCATTTCGTATACACTATGGGCATTATGAGTTCACGGTTGTCCCTTTCAGTTTGACCAATGGTCCATCAGTGTTCATGTGTTTGACGAATGGGGTGTTTCACACATACCTTGACTGGTTTGTTCTCATGTTCCTTAATGATATTTTGATTTATTTGAGGACTACATGGAGGAGCATGAAGGCCATTTGTAGGAAGTGTTGCAGTGCTTGCGAGATAATCAGTTGTTTGGTAATTTGGCCAAGTGTGAGTTCTCCCAGACTGAGGTGAGATATTTGCGCCACATCATCTCAGGAGAGGGTATCTTAGTAGATCCTTCTAAGATTCAGGCCATTGTGGATTGGCTAGCGCTAACGAATGTGGCTAACGTTCGTAGCTTCATGGGATTGGCAAGTTATTATTGCTGATTTGTGAGAGATTTCTCTCAGGTAGCCCATCCCATCATGTCTCTTCAGCGGAAAGGGAAGAAGTTTTTGTGGTCAGATCAGTGTGAGTTAGCTTTTTATGCTCTTAAGGAGCAGCTGACTAGTACACCTATCCTGGTAGTACCAGATCCTATAGGTGATTTTGTAGTGTGCACCGATGCTTCGTTGGAGGGTGTGGGGGTAGTTCTTATGCAAGAGGGATGAGTGATTACATATGAGTCTTGTAAGCTCAAGAATCATGAACTGAACTATCCCACCCATGACTTGTAGTTAGCGGATGTCATCCATACACTTGTGCATTAGAGACATTTCCACTTGGGACATTGGTTTGAGTTGCATAGTGATCATCGTAGTTTGCAGTATATCTTCACTCAGCCAAATTTGAATGCTCGGCAGCGTCATTGGATGG
Source organism: Cunninghamia lanceolata (assembly GCA_027924645.1). NCBI lineage: Eukaryota > Viridiplantae > Streptophyta > Pinopsida > Cupressales > Cupressaceae > Cunninghamia > Cunninghamia lanceolata. The sequence goes on from BSBN01000078.1 coordinate 23,720,561, forward strand.
AGTTCCTTTGTGAGTATGACTTTGAGGTTCACTATATTTAGGGTAAGGAGAATGTTGTTGTGGATGCCTTAATCAGGAGGAGACATGATATTTTAGTTTTATCTCTTGGAATGGATTTGAGGAGCTATATTTTGGAGTCACTTCCTAGTGATACTTGGTATCAAGACGTGAGAGTAGAGATTGAGTCTAGGAGAGTCCTTGAGGGCAAGTTTGCAGGTTTCTCTCTCAAGCCTGATGGACTTTTACAAAATCTTGGTCGTATTTATGTTTTAGATTCTGGTGATCTTCGTTCCTTGGTTTTGTTAGAGGCTCATCATGCATCCTATTCAGCTAATCTGGATGTCAGAAATATGCATGTTGATCTTCGATAGTTGTATCATTGGGCAGGGCAGCGACATGATATTTCTAATTTTGTGGCTCAGTGTCTTGAGTCCCAGTGGGTGAAGACAGAGCATCAATACCCAACAAGACTATTGCAGCCCCATTCCATCCTTGCATGGAAGTGGGATACAATATCTCTAGATTTCATAGTGGGGATACCTATGTCTTTGTGTCATCATGATGCTATTATGGTTATAGTGGATACGTTGTCTAAGGTGGCACACTTCTCACCCATGAGATCTTTGTACACTACCGCATCCATAGCTCGAGTGTTTATGGAGGATATTGTAGGTCTACATGGTATTGCTCATAGGATCATTTCTAATCATGATCCAGTGTTCACTTTAGCTTTGTCGACTTCTCTTTAGCATGCTTTGGGAGCTCAGCTTAATTTCAACTCTGCATACCATCCCAAGACTGATGGACAGATGGAGCAGGTTAATCAGGTCTTAGAGGATATGCTTCAGATGTACATTATAGATCAACAGTCTCATTTGGAGGACTACTTGTACCTAGTTGATTTTTCTTATAATAATGGGTACCACAGTTCTCTCGGTATGTCTCCCTTCTAGGCCTTGTATGGTAGGCCCTGTCATACTTCGTTGAGTTGGGATCGCTTAGAGGACTGAGTTCTTTTCGGTCCAGAGATGCTTCAGGATATGGAGCAGTAGGTAGTACGGATCAGAGAGCAGTTGGCTATAGCTTAGGATTGACAAATGAAGTATGTGGCGAGAATGAGAGATCTTTATCCATATTTTTTTGTAGGCTTCCATGAGTAAACCTAGTCTTAGGGGATGTAATGACCCCTGTCTTCGTATTATGCTTTTGCTTCTCTTGATGAACTTCGATGAGTAAGCCTAGTCTTAGGGGATGTAATGAGCACCATCTTCGTATTATGCTTTTTCTTATCTTGATGGACTTCGGTGACTATATGTTTTGTATTGGATTATGTGTCCTATTATTATTTTGTATTGGCACTGGTGATTTACAATTCTTAATACTATTATATTGTTGACATGATTATTGTTTATTCTAGATTTCATGCTTACATGGTTGATGTTGCTTCGGCTATATGATATATGTATAGGCATAGGTACCTTGACGTGTGCTTGGAGTGTTGTAAGTATTGAGTATAGACTCTGCCTAGATTTACAGGCCTGGGCATACTCTATTATCCCTGATGGTGGTTACTGGAGATAGTCACAGGCCCTGTTCCCTACCCTAGCCACTGTGCCCTGCTAGTGCAGTGTTCCCATGTTGTTGTCTTATCATATGGTTACCTAATGTTAATGTTCGAATTGCCCCTTATGGTCATGCGTAGTTTGCTAGTGCGTTGATTGAGGCTTTTCTCATTATTTTCTGTTGATTATTTGGTGTGGCTTCCTTGGCAACATTCTTTACTTTGATTGGAGAAAATTGTTTTATGCTAATGTACATTTTGCAGGAAGTGAGTGCCTTGCCTATTCCTTACCCCTGTACTAGGACTAATTGCATGTAATTGTGCATGTGATAACCTATTTTTTTTATTGTATCAAGTTTCATGGACTAGTGTGTGCTTTGGCTACATCTTAGCGTTTGCAAGCTTCCAGGAGTAAGCCCAGTCCTAGTGGGGTACGATGTAACAACCCTCCCAGTTGGCTCTTGAGAGGAACGGTTGGTGGAAATGTTTAAGTGACAAGAAAATATCTTGGAGGCAATAGTTTATTCAAATAAAATTCCTCCTTGCTGCGTTGGGGGAAGTAGGTGAGAATGTTAAGCCAACCAAAAATATCTATGGAGTGGGTGATCAAATTTATGGAGGAGAGGGAATCGGTTACAAAGGAGATTGTTATATTATTTTACTTGAAATCTCTTCCCCATGCCATATGATGGCCCTGGGAGAATTGGTGGTGAATAACTGCAAAAAAAAATTCTTTGAGGGAGTGTAGAGAAGAGAAAAATGAGAGTCAACAATCTAGGGACTCTACTTTGGAGTAGAGAACAAAAAAATAGGGGACAATGAATCACTCAGGGAGCATATCAAATTGCAAGATCTGAGGCGAGCTGAGGGGAGTGCAAATAGATAGAGATACCCAGGCAAGCATATCTTTTTGCAAGATTGAGGAGCATTGAAGGGGAGTGTGAATAGGTATTTGCCTTAGCTCTTTGATTTTGTAGCACAAAAACTAAAGTATGTTTGCTGCTGTTTTGTTAAGCACAGAAAAATTGAAACCTCATTACTGCCCTTACAAAAACTAATATATATTTGCTGCTATTGCTTTAAGTACAGAAAGAAATGAAACCCATTACTAACTTTCAAAATGGGAATATGTTTTCTATGATTCCATTAAGCATAGAAAAAGAAAATGAATCCCCATCTTTTCCTTTAACAAGAACTAAATTATGTTTGTTGTTATTTCATTAAGCACAAAAAGCTGAAACCCCATCGTTTCTATCTAAAAGTATATATGCCAAAATCTATTTTCAATGCAAGATATTTACACTGCCTCTCTCCCTGAATTGATTTTATATGCCAAAGTATATTTCATTGCAATATATTTACATTCCCTCTTTCCTTGAATCATCTTCTGCAAGAAGAACAATTTCCTCTTCTTTTGATAAATAGGTTCTTTTGAAAAGATCATGAGGGTTTTGATTTTTATGTTTTGGGTAAAATAGGAGAGGGTTGATTTTGTTATAGTAAATTTAAAATGAGTGTAGCCATACAAATAAACTGGGAAGTAATGATAGAGATTGAAGAGATCTAAGTCCCATGAAACCTTTTTTTGTCATATGTTGACTTCTCTAAAAGAGATTTTCATTATAGTTCTTCTTAAGATTTTGGGGTGGCTTAGTTTTGATCATTATAGTCATTTTCTATTAAATCTCTAGCCTTGTGGAAACCACCGTATTTGTGTTAAAGAATGAAATGGTGCTAAAATACATTAGAAACATCTACCTATGTTTGTGCATTAAAAATTTGTCACATAAATTCTAATTGGGAAAAATCTGCAACCCAAGGATCTAAAGGAAATACTGTAGGAGGGAAAAGTAAGATTTCCATTTTGTAAGTCTTTTCAACATTTTATTTTCTTATGTTAAATATGGTAGATAATATGCAAAATTCTAGCTGTGAGTAGAATTGCAAGACCTTTTACCATGTTTTCCTATGTTATTTGTGCATTCCTTTGTAAAGAGTTATTAAACTGGGGTCATTGGAGTTATTACAAAACTGATCTAACTGGAAAAAGGTCATTTTCAACAAATTACATTATGTGTGAAAGCTTTTGTCTCGTAGATCACATTTTTCTATTTCTAGTTTTTACATCAATGTTACAGTCTATTTTGGATACCTCATTTCATTAAACGAAATGACAATGGTCTATGTAATTAGAGTTGTCTTTTGGAGTTTCTCTCTATGGGTTGGGGCCCCGCAAGTGGCTGCCAGGGGAACTAGTAATAGAGTTACATTAATAAGTGATAACTAAATGAAAACATTGAGGAATTTACATTAATAAGATAATTAGTCCTTGGGCATGGCCTTGAGTGCTTGTAAAGGCTAAGGATGCAACGAGAAGGCCTATCTGTCTGCAGGGCGTCAAGTCATCTATCTACGGGGTGTGGATTTGGGCATGATTGAGTCTCCTCATGTGTATGAGAGTTGTACATGGTTCCATGTGGTGCCATCCCTTCGAGCACACATGATAACACTCCATATGATTACAATCTAGTATTTAGTACCTTAGTAGTCATGAGTAGTACCCGACCTATAACTTGTATGAGTATCTCTATGTATGACTTTGACTCTATGCATTGTTTTACATGTCTTCTCTGTGATTGATGTGAGTGTTGGCCATCCTATATCCCCTTGTTGTTGTTGTTCTATTGGGCCTTGTGACTACCTCTGAGTATCGTGGGGTGGTCTCATATGAGTGCACATTATTGGGAGGCATTGCCACCACCATTAGGGACCTACGAACAGGTTATTGGAGCACCAGGTTGGAGATGTTCTCTCTCTCCATTACTTTATTAGTATTGTACTTATGCAGTTATTCTATATCATACTCATGGCTATGCCATTGTACTATATATTCTTTTATGTAATTGTACTCTCTTAAGAGAAAAGATGTAATCATGCAAGTTAATGAGAATAAATGAGTTGTTTCCTATTTGGTTTACAGATTCCATCCTACCTATCGAATCTACTTGTATTATGATGCTTTGGATTCATGTTTATAATCTGGAATGGGAAATAGGAACAATTATATTGGTGTTTAAAATGAATGTAGTTTTTTAATGTTTCACTGGAGGGTGAATTAGTCATCTCCATGGGTTGTACATGCGGCCATACTTGGCCATGAAAGTTGTTGACATATCAAATAGACAACTACATCACGTGTATGTTATCTACTTATGTCAAAAGAAAATTATCTTGTCCACTTTTGGCTCTTACCCTTTGGGGTTATGTAGTGGGATGTTACATGCACCACATCTTCTATTACTCTAGGTAAATAAACCATTGGTGGGCTCTACATCCACAAGATGAAGACCAAAAATATTATCTCTAAACATCTTAGAATAAGTATCCAACCTATCTAAACCCCCCTTCTTCTCATCCAAAATAACAATTGCATTAAAATCCCCAGCCATAATCCAAGGAATGAAAGGGTCTAAGGACCTAACTTACCAAATATGAGACCAGAGAGAAGACTTTCCCTCAGCATCAACCAGGACATAAACATTGGTTGAAAAGAGTAGCCTCACCTGATTCATAACGAGTCGCAACCACTAACATAGAGAATCTACTAGAGAACCAGTAGAGAGGAGAAATCTTGAGTGGATCCCATAAGCAAACAACTCCACCTACACTACCCTGGACCCTAATACACTGCCACTAACCTCTAACCCATAAACTAGCAGCTATGTTACCCATACCTTCCACTGACAACTTCGATTCCTGAATGAAGACCAAATTAGAAGAATGAACACAATCAACATGGTACTATTAACATCATATAATGATAATTTCATAAGGAATTAAATTTTATATTAGTTAAACAATATTAATAGTTTAAATCTTGTAATACAATCCATAAGATTTTACACTATAATCTTCTTTTATATATATGAAAGAATAGTTGAAAATAAATAAATAAAATATGTAGCAAATAGAATAGCTCTAGTAAAATAAATTAACTTTAAAGTAAAATAAAAACCATTTACTTTGAGTTAGTTTATTTTACATTACAACTATTTTATTTTATTTTATTAATGTTTGTCATGTTGTGCTTATTATTAACTATTAATATTTTGACATGTAAATGGCTATCAAATTTAAAGTAAAAGGTAAGAGTTTTTGTTAATAGGGTCACACCATTCCATGTTAACTACAAAAATTAAATTGGACATTATTAAAGATAAAAATATAACATATAAATATAAGAAAATAAATATATATTTATTTTACTAGCCTTGTTTTCGAAAACTTAAGGTTTACATGATTTTAATCAATTTGGATTAAAACAACTTTACTTTGGCAAAAGAAATAGTGGATTTTGCATATTAAAATATGCACTAGAATTAGTTAGCCTTGGTAATTTCATTGTTGATCTATATTTAATTTTTCTTTGGATTTGTATTTTAATTTTTAATTTTTTTTAATGGATTTAAGTTTTAGTAAAAATAATTCAAGGAAGCCCTAGATTCATAATCTATGTTTTGTCTTCCTTATATTTTTATTTAGTGATTTAAATTATAAAATAAAAAAATAAAATAACTTAAGTGACTGCATGAAAAAAATATTTGTTTAACCTAGTTGATTTGTAGAAAACCTAACTAATTTTTTTAATTAAATATGAATTAAATAAATGTATCTAAAATATCTATATCTCTAGACATTATGTCTCAACTTTTTTAAATAAATGTATTTAAAATATCTATACTAGTTAATAAAATATAAAACCCACATTTTTAAAAATTAATTAAAATTTTGAAAAACTTTAAATTTTATCTTTTAATGGTTATTGAACCCTTGGCAACCTATACTTGTCACAAGCTATGCTTCCTACAACCTAAACTTTCATTTGGAGTAGGTATTCAACCTACTTATATGTTAATGAATCTTAAAACCGGCAGCTTGTTATTTCTAGTAAAAGAATTTTGAACTTTTCTTGTCGAGAGGCATTCTACACTCATGAAAGATTTAGATTCCTATAAACAATTAAGATTCAGATTCCCAAGTAAACAAAATTCATAAAATGTGTATGGATAGAAAGATAGGAACACTTGGGCACTTATTGTTAATTTTAAATGTAGCTTGGATAGGTGTTCTAGTCTTGGGTGGTGATTACGAGGCTGGAAACACAGCTGGAATAATTATCTTCATACCTAGATAATTGATTTCTCAAGAGACTTCTAGATATTAGGGTTTAGAGTCTAATTAATCCTAGCCATTGATTAAGATTAAATCATGGCCATTGGTTTTCAATGAGGGGATTATAACAGAGGATCAATAGGCATTTGGAGAACACAGATCCGAGAAGTATTTGCAGTGATAGCAAATAAATAAAATTGTGGTGATAGCAAATTGATTTACAGTGAGAGCAAGGGCGCAGCGATAGTGTTCGAGACAGTAGTAGTGGAATTTCTATACGAGAAATTGGGAGAAGAATTTCCGGAGGAGATCATTGCTGGAGCTTTGCCAGTAAGAGGCAAGCAGTCTATGTATCTCTTGATTTGATTTAATAAAGTTCCTCATCTGCAGTACTGGTTTTCCCTTCGGGGTTTTTCCAAGGACAATTTGTCCAAAATGTTGTGTTGATTTTATTTTTCTATCTCCGTGATTTTTCCATGAAGTTGCAGCTGTGTTATTATTTAATATTTGCTGTAAATTAATTAATTTTTTAGCAGCCAAATAATCTTATAAGATAGGAAATTAATAATCAGTAGCTGCAATAGATTTTTCACATGGTATCAGAGCGGATATGAGTGCAGAATAGGCACAGGGAGAAAGGAAAAATAATAAATAAAAATCTAGGGTTTATAAAACCCAGTTTGACCTCTTCAAATTATTATTTTCTTTTGAGATGGCCTCAGCAGGTTTAAGAGATCAGGACAGATTGGATGGAGCCTCAAATTTTGGTGTCTGGAAAGCCAGAATTTCTTTATTGCTGGAAGAGAATGGTATCAAGGATTATGTGACCACTGTTGTACCTATACCTACAGACGCAACACAGCTCGTAGCATATAAGAAGGAAGATGCCAAGGCAAGGAGGCTAATTCTTGACGGTGTTAAGGATCATATTGTTCCGCATATTGTAGAGTTAGATACAACAAAGACGATGTGGGATGCCATTATGAATCTGTACCAGAATGCTACCCTTAACCGAAAGCTGATTCTCAGAGAAAAGTTAAGGAATACCCAGATGAATAAGGGAGAAGACGTCACAAGTTACCTCACCAGACTTAGACTCGTCAAAGATGAATTGGCAGCTGTTGGAGACAAACCAAAGGATGATGAGCTAGTATGAATAGCCCTGAATGGGTTTACTAATCAGTGGGATGTCTTTGTTCAAGTTATTAATGGACGAGACACCTTACCGAGTTGGGATCGACTATGGAGTGACTTCACTCAGGAGGAGCTTAGACTAAGTCTTGTCAATGGAACCAGCAGTAATAGTCAGAAAAGTGAGGTGGAACAGGAAAATGTTGCCCTAGTAGGAAAAGGGAAAGCGAAGAAGGGGTCTGGCAAAGGATCAAATCCAAAAAGTGAGAAGAAGAAGGATTTATCTAAGATCAAATGCTATGGCTGTCATGAGTTCGGCCACTATGTTAGCGATTGCCCACAAAGGAAGAAAAATGAAAAGAAGGGCAAGAAGCAGACGGCAGCTTCAGCAAGTGTAGATGAGCTTTCTAGTAGAATGGAGGATGAGTTTGCAATCATAGCTTTCCTGACTAGCTCAACCTCACAGGGTGTTTGGTATATAGACAGTGGGGCGTCATTTCATATGACAGGAGTTAGGGAGTACTTCTCCCGATACAAGGAGGAGGACATCAGGTTCCAGATTCAGATGGGGAACAAGTCCAAGTGCAATCCAGTTGGGAGAGGGACTATTCTATTTCAGAGGGAGAATGGCAAGCCTATTTCCATTCATGATGTGTTGTATGTGCCAGGCTTGGGCATGAATCTAATTTCTGTATCTGTCCTTAAGGATAAAGGCTACAATGTACTCTTTAGAGGGGCACATGTTTTAATCAAGCATAAGGATTGGAAATCACCCATAGCTATTGGAGTTAGGAGCGGCTGACTTTATAGGTTGCAGTTTGATACTCCTAAGGCACTAGTGAGCATCAGTAATCCTAGAGATCAAGGAGAGCTATGGCATAGAAGGATGGGCCATATACATCATGGAGCACTTAAATTGCTTCGTGAGACAGTGACAGGTGTTCCAGACGTGAGCACAGAGCATGATGATGTATGTAAGGGATGTGTATTGGGGAAGTTTGTGAAAGCAGCTTTTCCAAGGAGTGACACCAGATCCAAGGGGGTTCTTGATCTAGTACATTCAAATATATGTGGACCAATGTCAATGAAGTCTCTTAGAGGATATGAGTACTTTGTTACTTTTATTGATGATTTCTCCAGGAAGACCTGGATATACTTCTTGAAAACCAAGGATGAGGTCTTCAGTCACTTCCAGGAGTTCAAAGCTCTTGTGGAGAATTCGACAGGCAGGAAGGTAAAGGTTCTTCGGTCAGACAATGGAGGCGAGTACAAAGGGAAAGAGTTCCAAGAGTTCTATACCAGGGAAGGAATCAAGAGAGAGTGGACCGTTCCTTACAACCCGCAGCAGAATGGGGTTGCTGAGAGGAAGAATCATTCTATATCGGAGGCAGCAAGGGCTATGTTGTATGACCAAGATATGCCACGATACTTATGGGCAGAGGCATGCAGTACAGCAGTATACATACAGAACAGGGTTCCACATAAGGTATTGGGCAAGATGACACCAGAGGAGGCATTCTCAGGGAAGAAGCTAGATGTTAGTCACTTCAGGATATTTGGGAGGTTGGCATTTTGTCACATTCTAGGGGCTACACATTCCAAGTTAGATCAGATTGTAGAGAGAGGGTACTTTGTGGGGTACAGCGAGACCTCAAAGGCATATCAGATATTTATTCCAGGGACCAGGAGGATTATAGTCAGGCGTGATGTCAAATTCATGGAGGATAAGGCATATAGGAGGTCCAGAGATTTGCCAGCAGATGATCAGAATGAGTAGCCAACCGAAGCTCCAAGGATTGTTCAACTAGAACAGGGGCAGCGAAGCACGAGTACAGTTACTAGTACAAGCACAGGCTCAGGTGCTGAGAGTTCGTAGAGTATGGAACAACAGATATAGCAAATCCAAGAGATGCATCAAGAAGATATGGAGTTTGATACTTCATCCTCTATAGTTGACAGGAGGAACCGTGAGGTTCAACAGACACATAAGGATACTCAAGAGTTTGTGGGAGCTCCTAGGATGAGTAATAGACAGTGGAAACAACTAGCTAGGTATAATGACTATGTGGCATTGGTTAGTCAGTTGGTAGATAGTGAGCCTTCTAGCTATCAGGAGGCTGCACAGCAACAGGTGTGGCAAGATGCGATGGTTGAGGAATATACCTCAATAATACAGAATGATGTGTGGGAGGCTGTACCTAGACCGACAGATAGGGAAGTGGTTGGATCACGCTGGATCTATAAGATTAAGCATGGTGCAGATGGTAGCATCGAAAAATACAAGGCAAGGTTCGTGGCCAAGGGGTTCTCTCAAAAAGAGGGAATAGACTATGAGGAGACATTCGCTCTAGTGGCCAGGTATACTTCTATACGAGCCGTAATCTCACTTGCAACGCATATGGGATGGCAGATCCATCAAATGGATGTCAAGACGGCATTTCTTAATGGTGAATTGTTAGAAGAGGTATACATAGAACAACCAGAGGGCTTTGTAGCACATAGTAGCAAAACCCACGTGTGCATATTGAAGAAAGCTTTGTATGGACTCAAGCAGGCTCCCAGGGCGTGGTATGAGCGCATTGATCGATACTTACAGGGAATAGGCTTTGTGAAGAGTGAGGCGGATGCTAACCTCTACTACTTGGTGGTTAGGGGTGAAATTCTCATTCTTGTTCTATATGTGGACGACATGTTTTCAACAGGTTCACTGGGGCTTATAGAGGAGTGCAAGAGGGACCTTGCAGCAGAGTTCAAGATGAAGGATTTGGGGCTTATGCACTACTTTCTAGGCATGGAAGTGTGGCAGACAGATGGAGAGATTTTCCTTGGACAAGGGAAATACTGCATTGAAATCTTGAAGAGGTTTGAGATGCAAGATTGCAGAGCCATGTCTACACCTATGATCACGAATTGGAAGAAGGTAGACGCATCCAAGGAAAAGGATGTAGACCCCACCTCATACAGGATGTTGATTGGATCTCTCATGTATTTGGTCAACACTAGGCCAGATATATCCTTTGCAGTAAACTCTCTTAGTCAGTTCATGGTTGAGCCGAAGAGAGTGCATTGGATAGCGGCAAAGCATGTATTGCGGTATTTGCGTGGTACAATCGAGTATGGGATCAGATATGCTCGAGGTGATGGTATCAAGTTGATAGGCTATACTGATGCAGATTGGGCAGGTAGTTCAATGGACAGGAAAAGCACTTCAGGGTGCTGCTTTAGTTTGGGATCAGGAGTTGTCTCTTGGTACAGCAGGAAGCAAAAGTCCGTGGCTCTGAGTTCTGCAGAAGCAGAATACATAGCAGCTAGCATGGCAACGTGTGAGGCTATATGGCTTCGGAAGTTGCTGGTAGCCTTGTTTGGTCAGAGGGTTGAGACTACAGTGATACACTGTGATAATATGAGTTGCATCAGATTATCTGAGAATCCAGTGTTTCATGATAGGTCTAAGCATATAGACATTAGATATCATTTCATCAGGGATTGTGTACAACGGAGGGTCATTCAGCTACAGTATATACCTACAGATCAGCAGGTAGTAGACATTTTAACAAAGGCATTGGGGAAGGTGAAATTCATCTTCTTCAGAGGGAAGTTAGGTGTTATGCATAACACCTTCCTCGCTAAGAGGGAGTGTTAATTTTAAATGTAGCTTGGACAGGTGTTCTAGTCTCGGGTGGTGATTACGAGGCTGGAAACACAGCTGGAATAATTATCTCCATACCTAGATAATTGATTTCTCGAGAGACTTCTAGATATTAGGGTTTAGAGTCTAATTAATCCTAGCCATTGATTAAGATTAAATCATGGCCACTGGTTTTCAATGAGGGGATTATAAAAGAGGATCAATAGGCATTTGGAGAACACAGATCCGAGAAGTATTTGCAGCGATAGCAAATAAATAAAATTGCGGTGATAGCAAATTGATTTGCAGTGAGAGCAAGGGCGCAGCGATAGCGTTCGAGACAGCAGTAGTGGAATTTCTATAGGAGAAATTGGGAGAAGAATTTCCGGAGGAGATCATTGCCGGAGCTCTGCCAGTAAGAGGCAAGCAGTCTATGTATCTCTTGATTTGATTTAATAAAGTTCCTCATCTACAGTACTGGTTTTCCCTTTGGGGTTTTCCCAGGGACAATTTGTCCAAAATGTTGTGTTGATTTTATTTTTCTATCTCCATGATTTTTCCGTGAAGTTGCAGCTGTGTTATTATTTAATATTTGCTGTAAATTAATTAATTTTTCGGCAGCCAAATAATCTTATAAGATAGGAAATTAATAATCAGTAGCTGCAATAGATTTTTCACACTTATGGAGTGAAATCTTTATTACATTAAAAAATAAATAAATAAATTAAATGGATAGAAAATTAGAAAAACCTGGGCAGTTATGGAGTGAAATCTTTATTACATATATTTTTTTAAATATAAATATACTAGTTTACTATTTCTTTAGGTAAGATCATGTAAACTATGTTGTGTAGAGATATTGGCAAAAAATCCTCAAAGGTTGTTTTTATTACCTCCTCCTTTCGATAAGTGCTCTGAATGTATTGTTTTTATTATCTGGATGTAGCTGTGTGACAACTTATTTTCTTTCCTCCTAAGTAAAAGGGTTCATTATAAGAATGGTTTTGATCCTTATTCCTTATTACTCTTGATTTTTGATAATGATATTTAATGTATAAATGTTGATTGTTCTCACTTGAAGCATAACATTACTCTTAAATTGTGTACATAATGACATCTTGATCATGGCGTAGATAATGACTTGATCATGGTGTGTTCTAGGACGAAAATGAACCAAGATTAAATTAGACATCAATCACTAAGATCAAATGAGAATGAGAAATGGATCAAGACATGGATGAATGATTAAAAGGTGATGGATGGACAAGCTTAAGTGAGACACCTTAAGGGAAGGATAAGGCCTATCCTCATAAGCTCGGCTATTTTTTTTAGATTTTTGTGCCAAGATGAGGATAAGTGGGAAAAGATAATTATTTAAATAAAATTATTAAATAAAATTATTAAATAAAATTATTTAATTAATTATAAGACAAGCTAGTGGAAAATAATTAATTAAATAACTAAAATAATTTAATTCATGGAATATTAATTAAATAAATTATACAAATTTATTTAATTAATTTTGGCTAAGGAAAATGGATAAAATTAATTAAATAAAAAAAATACAGTTTATTTATTTAATTAATTAGGAGACAACTATGATGGACAACAAGGTCAAATTTAGGTGTCTACATTACCAATTTAGGTATATTTTCCATGATACTCTTTTGGTGGTTCAAATATGACCCTTCCTGATTGTTTAGAAGATTCTAAAGTAGAGAACAACTTCTTCCTTGATTTTCTTATCCTTCTCTATTAGTTCACTAGTTTTTAATTTTATCCGTATAACTCTATTATGTATTTTCTAAGCTTTTGTGGAGCTATGGATTTTTTTTGTGTTTTTGTCCCCATATCTGATCCATATTTCCATGATTTTTGTCTACAAAAAATCTCTTCCATTGCCAAAATTTCTAAATATTGATCTATTAAATCTTTTTCTCTTTTATATCTTTCCTGATTCATCCCATTCTGGATTATCTCTTGGCTTTGATTTTCCATCCTTTCTTCTAATGTCTCTTTTTCTACAAGGATGTTCTTAAAATGATCTCTCTTCCATTTTTTGAGGCATTCTTTCACATATTGTAGTTTCCTAAATAATATAAATATTTTTTATCTTTTTTTGATACTGTGCCTCAACCCACCATTTTCCATACTGGTTGCAAATTTTCAATCTCTCATCCACATGTTTTCAAATTTGAATGTGCATCTTTTTGGCTTCTATTCTTCTCTTAGAAAGAGTTAAATTGAAAAATTATGTGATGCAGAAGGTATTCCCTCTTGACAAACAACACAGAAATTCTCACAACTCACAAAAACTCTTAGGCAAATATTCTCTCCCCTCAAATTCAATTTCCACTACACAAATGAAGCTTGTAATGTAAAACAAATGGATTAATTTTATTGAATGTATAATTCAAAAACAAAATATATGATACTGCAAACCAAATATATAGCAATTTTATGATTGTGGCCTTCATGGCCTCTCAGTGCTCTCCCTCTGATTCTCTTCTCTCTCTATTCTACAAACAATTATATCCCATTCACCTTTGTGGCAGAAAAACCCTTTCACTTTCTCTTACTATTCTTCCTCACAACACCTCTCTATCAGCCGCACTTCCTCACAGAGCCTCCCTCATAGATTTTATGATCTCCTTCCTTAATTTGTTGTGGCCCCCCTTCTCTCTCTCTTCTATTTCTGATTTGTATATTTGTAAATGATCTTCTTCAATGTTGTTTACCTTGGCAAAAGGTGAAGCGACTCGTTGAAATGAATTTTGTTTTTTTAAGACTATTGAAGTCTGAATTTTCTTTTTAAGACTATTGGAGTCTATCACAGCTAGCAACCAATTTAAAAATGATAAATTTATACAATTTACAAATATAAAACAATGGAGCCAAATATCACCATGGCACTTTTGTCTTACTTGGATAGAGATGAAATACAAAATAGAAACATAATGCTAATCTTGTGTTGAATTCTGATAAACTCCATCTAGATCCTCCACTCCCCAGAAAAGCTTTGGCTCTTAAACACATTTCCTACTCAACAAAAGGAAACCATCTAATTTGTTTTTACTTTGCAAGACTTGTTCAATCTCCCCAACTCATTGGAGTTGAAATAAGTACCATCTAAGAAGTTGGAACTCCTATTATTTTCCACAAATCTGCAACATTTATTCCTTCTCTATGAAGTACTTTAATCACCTTAGCAAGTAACATTTGGGCCTTGGGGCCTCTTATCCATCCGTCTATTGGAAAATACACTGACTTTACATTTTGTTTCTTTTTTTTTTTTCAAGTATAGCAGAAACAATGTCCTCCATTATAGTTACTACTCCCACACAATTCCTAGGGTGTGTTTTCCACTGCATAAAATGTAATCTAGAATGGATTATGGATCCATCCCTACATCTCACAAAATATAATCCCAAATTGTGTTTCTTGCAGTTCGCTTCCTCAAACCTCCAATGAATATTCTACTCCCATCGATGGCATGAGATGTCTCTTTTTTTATCCCATGTTCTTCAAACTAACAATGAATTTTGTACACCTCCCATTGGCATCCCCTCTCTAGCTATTCATTTCCTTGTTTTTTTTAAAATACCCCAAGCCAGGCGTTGCATATTATCTCTTCTAATGCAGATTTTGTTTGGACCTTGAATACATAATGTATACAGGAGTAGGTTTATCTTTCCTATGTCGCCTCGAGTCTTCAAATTGTTACCAAAGATAAATATTCCCATTTTGAATGCGTTAACTTGACTGCCTGGTAAAACTCATTGCAAATACTTGCTCACTTCCTCCACATTGACTTAATTTAAGTCTCTTTCTTAGATTTCCTTATGCACCCAAATGAAATCTGCACATAGTTGTTTTTAAATCTCCCACGCTACCCAAAACCACACACAAACTGGAGTATTGAAACAAGCTCAATGCCGGATTGCCCATTCACCCAAATTTCTTGCACCATGACCATATCCTAAAATAGGAGAAATATTACATTCACGTGACAGGGGGAGGGTGCCCAATCTCCACTATACATTAATCTGACTACTCTTTTAGCTATATTATTGAAGCCCATTCTTTGATTATTCTATATGTATAACCTATTGTTTGGTTTTATGTCTTGAAGATTTATATTGGTTTTGAATTATATGAAGCCTAGTTGTGCTTGATTCTTCATTCTCACCCCCTTTTTATCCTCATCATTTAATATAGTATTGAAGTCTCCACCAATTATCATAAATTCTTGGGGTTTGGATTTAATAAAGATTACTATATCTTATCAATTTTTTTCTTTTGTGTGCATACAACTGGTCCATATACATTAATAAAAAAATGAAACTTAGTAAATATACAATTAATTTTACTTACTTACCAATGTTGATCTTGGTTGACGACTTCCATGTTGGTTTTTTAGGGTTTCCATATAGTAGCCATGCCTCTAGAAGTGACAATTGACGCAATGAAGTGTCCTTTCCATTTTTTTCAATTTGTGAGCCATTATTTTAGCTTGCTTCTTGCTTATTTTTTTCTTGTAGGAGGAATATATCAATATCTAATAAATCCATTTAACGTTTAGCCATACACCATTTGTTAGGGGTTTTTAGGCCCCTAACATTCCATGATGTGATCTTCATTGCTCTTTGGAAAGGGGTATTCCTTTCCTAGATCTCAACATCAAATTTATCTTCATTTGACCTTTTGCCTCCCCTTCAGTGATCAGTAATTCTTTATTAGATTTCCTTCCTTTCTTTTTTGTTCCCCACACTTAGGTTTGTCAATTTCAGACACTGACTGGGTCATTCCTCTGCCGTCTAAAGAGTTGATCTAAATTTCCATCCTTCCTTCTTCCTCATTTATTTCTTTTATAATCTCCTTTTGAAAATCTAAAATTTTTGTAATGTTTAAAAAAAAAAAAAATTATTCCGTGTTTGATAGATCTCCTCTATTTTTCCCCAAAAGGATCATAGTTTCTTATCTCATTGGTAATCCCAAAAATTTCTAATACTAATTTGAAAGTATCATTTTTAGGAAATACCTTAACTCTCCTCCTTTTGAAAACTTCATGTTTCTTTATTTTCCCATATTTCTACCTTTGTCTGATTTTCTTCTTGATTTTTCTCCTTTTTCCTAATATTAGGTTCTTCAATATGGGAAATTTTTTCTCTTTCTTTTCTTTGATCATTCATGTTCAATTTTTTCTTCCTGTTAGAGATTTTTTCTATTGGCCCCTCCATTTCAATTTTTTTGTTCCAAAACTCTTCCCTTGATTGAATTTTGACTGATGAAGGAAGCTTTTCTACCAAATTTAGGTATACATAGATATGTACATATAGGAAAAATTATTTCTCTTCTATATTCTATCCATCGATATGATGAACCCTATATGATTTCTTATTTCCTTAAATATCAAGGGAATCCAATATTTTGAAGAAAGATTATACAATCTTATCCACATTAAATTTTTTGATATTTTATATTTTAGATGGTTGAAGTTTAGTTCCCAATCTTTTATGGAAAAACCTACATTGTCCACTAATTTCATGAACTTCCTTTCATTACTTCCTTTTTTTTCCCTTGATTCAGATTTGATTTGTTTGATAAAACCCTCTTGGTTGTAATGCTACTTTTCCCCCTATGTATTAAATTAATTGCAGTAGATTTTTTATGGTTAATATTTAGAATTAAGATAGAATAATATATTCAATGTTGTTAAAATAGATGTAATAACAAATGTAAATTACAACAGGTGATAATTTAATAAGAACTGTTAAGTAAATCATTTACAAAACAAATTAGAAAACATTATCACATAATCATATTAACATCAAACTCTATCAATATCTTTTATTAACAATAAGCTCAGTACTTCGTTAATTCTTGATGAAGGGGGTAAATCATAAAACACACAACAATAGAAATTGCACACAGAAAATAGAACTTTATTTTATTGATTTGGACAACTTATTACATTACAAAAGCTCAAATACAATTAGAGGAATCAACTCTCCACAGGCTGCAACACATTACAGCTTCCTCTCACAAGACTCTGGAATCATCTATCTTCTGTAACCCTAAATCAGCTAGGGTTTTTGTTTTCCCACCTATTCTTGACTCTACACTTTCCCCTTTAACTCTACTACTATCCAAGGTTCCCAAAAATGGTTATCAATAGCCTTTTTGGTGGCCAACAACCTAATTTCAAAATTTGCATCTCCCTCCAAAATAGGTCAACTTCCGAGAGCCATAACTTTTGATCTGGGTGTCTGATTGATAAATCGTTTTATGCATCGAATAGCTTGCAGAGTGCTCCATGCGATAAGAGCCCGATCTACTAGTTCTGACTATTTTTGGGTCCATACGGCACCATTAGTGCATCAAACATGAGTTTGAATAATTTTTAGGTGTTTTTCAAGAAACGAAAACTTTAATATCTTTTAGCTTGCAGATGATTTTTATGTCTCTTTTGCCAAAGGTCTTAATTTTTATTTATGAAACTTCTTGTAAAATTTCACTTCATTCCATGCCTAAATGCAAACTTTCTAAAAATAGCAGGTTGCTATTTTTAGCAGTTTAGAAAAAATAAAAGTTCTACATCATTACTCAAGCGATTATGGAACCAGAACCACAAATTTTGAAAAGAAATAGAAATAACATCAATAATTTTGAAACACATTTTTTTTGGGGTGATGCAAGATTGCCCTTACACCACTAGATACTTAGGCTACATCAATTCCCATTATAGAAAGGAATAGATATGTATCTTTTCAATCCTGGAAGTTCTTCCAAATGTTAGTCTAGAGGATAGATTGTAGATTCATACCCCTTTCAGCAAGTGAGCACTTCCAGGAGGAATCCAATTCTTTTTCAGAATCAACCATGTGTTTCCCAAGCGTTTAGCTCTTTTTTAGAAAACATGCACACACAAAAATGCTCCAGAGCTATGTTCAACAAAACATGCTCAACACAAGTGCACACATAAGCCATGGCTAGAACAATCCAAAGTGTACTCTATGCCCCGAGTTGGACACACTTTGTGTGCCCCTTCTCCAAAGCTCACCACCTATCACATATATAATCCTTTTCCTTTGTGATTTTTGTCTTTCTTTCCATATCTTCTTTGAGTGTTCTCCACACCCTTTCCAAGTCTCAAATAAATTCCTTATATAACCTTTTAAGGGGTGATTTATAAACCATCACACCCTTTCACAAAAGTTGTCATTAATAATGGTTTAATAAATATAGTAACTCTTTTTTTAAAGGGGTTTTCATAATTATTCTTTATTTATCTCCATTTTAACCAGAAGGATCATAATATCCCTTATTTTTCATCTCTTTTTTAATTTTAAAGGGTAAATAAACTTTATCCTCTTATAATTTTAGAGGGTTATTCATAAGTAGATTTCTTTTTCCATTTTAGGTAAAAAATCGCATAACATTTCTCCCCGTGTAAATTAGTTGTTGTCCTCAATAGCTCAAGTTGAATCTACAACATATTTTAGAAAAAACAATTAGTCAAGTAACATTATTAATATCACAATGAATCTACTTCATTTATAATCATATTTCTCAAATTTTAGATCTTCCCAATAACTCTTCTACTTTAACTGAAACCACAATTAAACCCCATAGAAATACTTTGTTAATCGGTAACATGATTAGAAATATACTTGTACATTTTCACATGAAATACATCATGAATTTATACTTGAGAAACTAATACAATTATATACAATAAATCTCTTATCAAATAATCTTTTAAATTTGGTCATTAATGTGTAACCTTATCTTTAATACAAATATTTCAACCTTTTAAGTATCACTTCAACTTAAAATATACAAAAGTATTATCATGTAATCATATATCACTTACTTAGTGAATGACATACATATCCCATACTATGTAGTCATTAATCATTAAGTACAATATACTCAAAATACATTCCAAGATGATATTCATGTATTCCAGACTACATAAATCCCCTTTTCATGTACCAAATACAATTCAATGGAAATAAGTACACAATTACCTTTTGTTATGGGAAAATGTGGAATAATATCAATGATTAATAATAACCCAATAACTCAATAGAAATTGCAATAATCAAGATTCAAACACAAAGAAAGATACCTTGCAAACCTTATTACTTTGCGGCTTCCATTGGTCACCTAATCTTAAATTGATCTTTCATGTGAATGAAGCCCTCAGAAAGTACACTTTCTTTCTTTCTTCTTCAAGAATGATAATAGAGAAATGGCTATGATAGTTCTTGTAATGAAGAGGATCTTCAATATAATAAAAATAGTGATTGCAAGCAATGGAATGGTTTGGGTGCCAATGGCACACAATGAATTCTTTAAAGTAAGTTTACTAAAAGTTTTGATTATTGAAATGGAGGAATAGGGGTTGTATTTATAGGTTTGAGAGAGACAAGATCAATGGTATAGAATGAATAAGAAGATCAATAGTTGAGGAAGGTTGAGAGATGTGCGTGAATAGGAAGAGGACAAGTGTCCTAGTCTATCATGCATTAGAGGAGTTAACAGAATAGATTGAGGAGTTAACAGAGTGGACTGATCAGTTAATAGAATAGACTAACTAGTTAACTGATTTGATTTATGAATTAACTAATTGGAACTAGAGGATAAATAGGACATGTGGGTGAGGGAACAAATAATTAAATATTAAAATATTTAATTAAGTGTGCACATGGATTTGCATGGATTAATTTTGGTGTTAATCCATTTTTAAGAGGAAATAGATAATTTAAATAAATGTTTTGATTTATTTAAATATAGAGCATGTTAAGTTTAGAAGAACTAATTAAATAATTGGACATTATTTAATTTAGAATGACTTTAGAATTTAGAAGAGATAATTAAATAATTTGATATTATTTAATTTAGAGGAATTTCAAAATAAATAATTAAATAATTTGGTATTATTTAATTTGGAGGAATATGAAGTATTTTAAGTAAATAAATGAATTTATTTAATTTGGAGGAATATGAAGGATTTAATTAAACAAATGATTTTCTTTAATTTTGTGGAAGAATGCAAATCAAATAAATAAATAAATTTATTTATTGATAGCGGAATTAGACTGAAATAAATATTAGAAATATTTATTTAGACAAAGTCGTGTTATTTTTAGGTGTATACATTTTGCCCCTCTTTGATGCAATGTGTTTTATCACATTGTTTCAAAGAATATGATTTCTTGATAATGATACGTGCCCCAGTTTGCCCCTGGTATAGGTTTAATGACAATAGGATGCCCCCTCGGGAGATTGGACAAGAAGAAATGTTTGAGGGTGTGAGACGTACAATCTCATGATGAGATAGGTTGAATAGTTAGGTTAGGGTGAAGAAATTGGTTGATGCGGAAGAAAAAGAGGGATGAAGAAAGAGTTGAATGATACATGATGCAAGATAAAATGATAACAAACACAAGCAAGCAAGCAAGTATGCACAAATGATACAAGAATAAACAAGGTATTGCCCCATGTCCAGCTATAAACCAATGATGAATCGATAACGATTAATGATAGTGTTTTTCATTGCGGGGAATGATATATCCCTAGATCAACATGATAGGCATGGGAAAGATATATCCCACTGATAATTATGATTGATTAAGTTGGTTTATGATAAGATTAGGATCAAGACCATTGATTGGGATTGGATAATTTGACAAGATTGATTAACTGGATTGGTATGGATTAAGGAGGGACTTACATTTGGATCATTGCTTGGATTGATTGGCCAAGGGTTTGAACGAATTGATGGAAGAATTGATTAGAAGAAACGCGAATGAAGGAATCACAAGCTTGTAAACATTAGCATTGTCAAAATAATCTTTATGTATGGATGGTATACGGAATGTAAATGGATGTAAATATATGTCATCTTGACACTGCAAGTATTTTGAAGTGCTTGTTTCATCATTGGGTGATTTTTTTTTTTTTGGTTTAAAATGTTGTAAGAAAATACAAGAATCGAGGTATAATTAAACTAGGGTGACTTAAGTATTACTTACATGGATTTTGATATAGCAAGTTGATACAAGCATCTAGTCAAACTTGAATCTAGATGACCTGAGTATTTCTTGCATTTTCAACAAACAAGGATTGCCCCTTTTCATGTTTGGACCTTTGAAGTCCTCAATGATCTTTTGATGATCATGTTGTTAGACAAAAGTCATCACATTACTAAAGATTAATCCACAAACAGAAAACAAAGAAGATAATCATACCCCCATCATAGCATCTCTAGTTTTTGACATCTTTGAGTAGCGTAGAAAGACATGATAACAAAAATCAAGACTCTGTAACTTAAACTACTCACAAACACAAAAACATTCTTGCATTAGATGTGTTTTCTTGCCATAATTTAGGTAAAATCATTTTGAGTGTTTAGGTACTTGATTGTTTTTCTTATGATAGGTTGATGTCTTGTGTCAAAATTTCTATTTAGAAGCATGCTTTGTTGTGTGTGTTTGCCTAGTAAAGGGTATCACAATCCTTATTTGTGTCTTGTTAGAACATGTGGCATTCAAGAATCCAAATCTGTAACTAGGTTGAGGAATTGCCCCCAATCCGATAAAGGATCGACTTATTATGGATGAACTAGCAATGGATATGATGAAACAGGCCCTAAGGGACTGACCTAGTGCCTCAAGGGTTCATTGATAGATTGCCTTGCCTATGTGATGATGCATAGGCAAAGTAGTTGGGGTGACAGACTTCGTGGACCTAGGACCTAGGCGATGGGAAAATGGTACGGATGCAGATGGACTAGTGGATGGGTGAATAAGGTATGGAATAGATGGGTAGCCTCGGGGCCTCATCGATGATGGCCTTGCCTATGTGATAGCTCAGAGGTGATGTAGTTCAACCAGACAACATAATAATGATGGATGCTATGACAGGATGACACTATGGATAGGATACTAGATAAACCTTAAGTAATTAAGGCAACAATGTCGGTAGAGTATCAAGCCATGATAGGTTACCACTAGGTGGTTTGGTGAAACAGATATGATCGAATGATGGATGACGGCTGGTAACGTGTACCTCCACTAAACGCCATGAGCCGTGACATTGAATTTTATTGTTTTGAGACATTTTTACAATTTTAGCATGAATGCAATATGGAATAAATAAAATGACTACACTTAAATATGATTTTTGATTCAGGGGATGGCGGGTTGTCCTGATATAAGAGACTTATTCAAGGCTGTGAGATAGGATTTAGGGAAAAACTCAAGTGGGGAGTGAAATGAATTATGGAGTGTGTCTAATTTCTAGGCTTTTACAAAAAGCTAAACACTGATCCACATCTAGATAAGACAATCTGATAAGCTTTCAACTTAGGCAAGTAACAAATTTTAATGATGTTTGCTAGACTTAGATCATAAATGGAAAGAAAGATAGATCTGGGGTAAAGGATATTAGGAAAGAACAAGGGTCCCTAGATAGAAAATGATCCTTGAAACTACTAGACTTGTTGGTTTAGCTCAGCTAGTTCATGTGTGTTCTTTGTACCTTTCTTTCTCTATTAGAATGTCACTATTGAGGCTTCAAGCTTAGACTAATCTCCACCCAAGAGTATGAACATTCAACAATCTTCTCTCTTTCACTCTTTTTTGTATCTCTCTTTTTTTTTGTTTCCTGATTTTCACTTTTTTTTGGTACTTTCCTCTCTTGACTTTTTCTCATTTTTTGGATTTTGATTTTTCAAGAAATGAATGCTTTCAGGAACTTTGATATGCCATACTTTGATCTCTCAATTTTTTTTTGACACTCTTATTTTGACCACTCATTTTTTTATTCACTCATATCTTGGATTGTTTCCTTTAGAGTTTCGATCTTCCTGACATTTTTGGCCAAGAAAGATAAGGGGCTGAGTGCCACCTAAAGTTTTTGTAATCTGGTTGGACTTCTCTACTACTAGGGAAGAAATGGGAATGTCTACTTGTAAGCTTCCTTTGAACAATGTAGGTTTGAATACTGACTCCATTTAGACCTAAAATTTTGACTCATTAAGACTGGAATTAGTGTAAAGCTAAGAGCTAGGCTTTGATTAGAATGACTGGCAATGAAGGGGGATAATGGTAATTGTTGGAAAAGAGGGATCTCCAGGTCCTGAAAGGATGATGCATATCCAGGCAACCCAAGGCACCTTACTGCAGGGAAAATAGTATAAGAGAAAATCACTGACAGTAATGCAAGATGAACAGAATGATACAGAAATGCAAGAAAACTACTTTCTTGACACTTTTGATGGTTTTACAAATTTTTTATGTTTTTTATGTTTTTATGATTTTTTTTTAGTTTTTTTTTAGTTTTTTAGACATAATACTTCCTGAAGTGAAAGGCATTGATTGCTTCACCAAATTCCTCTCCCTCCATTGTGGACAAGAGATAAGCACCATTTCCAATATCTTCTTTAACCATGTAGGGGCCTTTCCAGTCGTCTGGAAAGACTCTTTTTTGTCTCTTTTTCTTGTTTTTCGTGCTACCTCTTCTCAAGACCAATTCTCTGATTCTGTAGGGTTGATCACTTGAATCCATCAATGCCAACTCAGTGGTTTCCCTTGGCATTGTGAGACATAGTAAATCCTAAAAGGCATGTTGATGGGAGGGGGTCCAATATAGGACTCCTTCACATTTGAGTAATTCTGTTAGTAGATCAAATTGTTCCCTTTGTTTGTCAAGAGGGAGAAAGCTTATACTTTTCGTCCCATTGGGCTCTGGTCTTAAGTCCATGGCATATCCTATCTAACTGCGTGGGAGTTCAAAGATGATAGGGTTGTCAACACCGACTATCACTCGCATCTTCCATTCTGTGTGAAAGAGGCCTTCACTTTCTTTATCCTCGTCAGGAAGTCTTTTAAGCATTGTGATTTGTACCTAAGGTACTTCCCATTCACTGAGTTCATTTGATTGAATTGAGCTAGAGGTGGTTTGTTCATCTCATGGTGTGGATACCATGAACATCCTTGGTAGCATTCTGATGACATTGGTTGATTCATTATCAATAGAATGCGCCTCTTCCATGGGCATTACTAGTTTAGATGGTCCTGTTTCCTCTAGTGTGTTGGGGATGCATGACTCATTTAATGGTTACAATGGTGTGTAGCCTTCTAATATGTCCTCCTCAACATATGAGAAAGTGTGTGGGTCTACATTTCTCAGATTTAACATGGCAGTTTCAAACAATGGGCCTTCAGTTTTGTGTGGTTCCTCTCCTATGCAAGGGAAGAGTTTGTAATCTTCTTGGTTGTCGATCATGAGTACCTCTAAGGGGGATTGGAGTGGTTAATCCTATTCAATCAATTCCATGATCTCAATAGTCTTATTCTTGGGAACCATTTCCTTCATTTTTGGTAATGGCTTGCCTGCAAGAGTTTTGATTTTTGTGGCATTTGTGGCCTTTATTATGCTGAAAGGCTCTGGATCCCCCTCGGTGACATATATTTTCCCTAAATGCAAGAATCAAGCTTATTGAAATAATTTGGAGGGTACAGCTTTCATCCTGTGTATCCATGGCCTACCTAGGATAATGTTATATCTCGTGTCTTTGTCAATAATATAGAATGTAGTAGGAATGGTCTTAGGTCCGAAGGTTACTGGGAGGGTAATCTTGCCGATGGTGGCAGTCTGCAAATTATCATATCTACATAGAGTATCTCATGAAGTGACGATATTAGTGTCCCCATAGCCCATCCTCTCGAAGAGGGAGAAAGGAACTATGTTAACTGTTGCGCCATCATTAATTTAGGTCCATTTGATACATGTATCCTAGATCCACACTTGCAGGTATAACGTAGGGTTTCCTTGTTTTGTTAATTCTACCTCAGAAGGCATCTATCGTAAGTCAAAGAAGAACCCTGGATCTATGAGCTGTGACATTGGTGGACTGATGGTGTAGTCCACATGATGGTCTTGGATAAGTTTGATATCCTCTAGATGGTCAACAACATGAGGATAGAGTGGAGTGTGGTTCGGACTCATGGTAGAAGATTTTTCAATAGGCTTGATTGGTAATGGACTACATGATGGGGTTGGGGCAATGGGCATGTTTGGTGGTTCTGTGATAGGCTCTTGATGGATAGGCTCTTGACGTATAGGTTCTTCAATAGGTTCTTTGATAGGCTCTTCGTTAGGTGTTTTATGATATGGGCATGGTTGATTCCTTGCTAACAGCCATTGGATCACGTCATTCATGAGTGTATGGGTAGATGGATAATACAATGGATGGAGAAAAATGGTAGATGGTGATGGTGATGGCCTTGGGGGGAACATGTGCAAGGTGATTTTTCCACTATTGGTGGTGATAGGGCAATCAAAGTTAGTGTTGGAATCTGATTATGTGTCAGACATGGGCACATTGATTTGTGGGATATGCTCTGATATGTGATTAACAGTGTACTCAAATGGCACATTTATGTAATTTACATCATTGTTCCCATTATTACGATTTTGTTGGTGTTTGCTGTTGTTATTGTTGTTGGTTGTGCTATTGTTTTTGTTCTGCCTGTCGTGGTTAAGAAGTGGATCCTTGTACACCACATGTGATTAGTTAGATGGGTGGTCTTTTGTGTCGAGATGATTTTGGTCTAACAAGTCTTGTATGACATTTTTCAGATGAATACAATCATTGGTTTTATGTCCTTTTCCCCTATGATACTCACAAAAATTGGTATCCTTCCACCAATGAGATTTTACTGCCAGCTCATAGTCACTCATGGCGGGAAGGGTGATTTCATTGTTTGCCAACAACTTTCTCAAGGCAGACTCATATGACTCCCCCAGTGGTGTAAATTTTCATCTAGGAGAGTAGTTGTACCATTGTCTCAGTTCATATGATGAAGGTTTGCTTTGTGTTGCATTGTTTAAGGCTCCTGAGAGGTTGAAATTTGGTTTTTTAGGAGCCACATTTTTGGCATCAACCACCCCATCATTTAGGATGTTCCTATTCTTAGTTAAAAATTGTGGTTTATCTATGTTGACATTTGCACTAGGAGTGTCCTTATAAAGTTTGATTTGACCTTTTGCTATCAAAGACTTTTCAATCAGTAAACCCATCTCAATGACCTTACTAAAAGGAGTAGGGCATTGTATTTGAATTTGGTATCTTAGGTTAGCATGTAGGATGTGGACAAATGTTTCAAGCATTTGTTTTTCTGGTATGTGATGTGGACATTTGCTTTCCAATTGTCTCCATCTTTGTAAGAAAGAGGCAAAGGATTCTCAACCCTTTTGTTTAGTATTACAAAGATCTAACAGTGAGATGTCATGCTCAATGTTGTAGGAGAAGTATGTGACAAACTTATTCACTAATTCGTTGAAGGTTTGAATGCCGGGAGGTAGTCGAGAGAACCACTCCATAGCTTGTCCTCCCAAGCTCCTTGGGAATAGTCACATGAGATAGGTGTCATTGTGGCCGACTTCAAGGCATGTTGCACTAAATTCTTTGATGTGGTCTCTTGGATCACCCTTTCCGTGATATTTGTCAAATTTTGGTACCTCAAATTTTTAGGGGAAAGGTATCATGATCAAGGTCTTGTCAAAATGATATGGTGAGATATCCTCTAGAGAATAGTGTTTTGTTGATGCTCCAATTTGAGTGTCTGCGAGCTGTTGCTACAAGGCTTGGATTTGTTGAGTCAATAAGCCTAGAGGGTTTGTAGAGTCAACGGTCATCTTACCTTTTTCTATGGTTCTCTCCTTTTGTGTTCTTTCCTTGGGGATTCTTTCTTTTTCAATTTCCTTTAACGCATTGACGTCAAAGTCTTTGGGGAGCTGAACTCCTTGGTTTTCTAGGGAAAGAAAGAATTTGATGGGGTTTTGATTGAGCACTTTGTCCATAATGCATTGGAACTTTGATCTTGTTGAGCTTGTAGAATGTTCTCATGAGAAATCTTCTCATCACTATCATGAGGGGATGGGACAATTTTGTTAGATGTGCCTGCCATTTCAATTTGTTTTTGTTTTTAGGTTCTAGTTAAGACCATGCAATGCAATTTAGGATGGTGTGGTGTGAGATTGGGTGCTTTGACAAGATGTGTTAGGAGGTTGCGATGAAGAGGATACTTGTACTTGATATAGACTAGTTTTGCACAAGCCTCTAGTTAAGTTCTGAGAGAGAAGGATGATATATCCTTGATAGTGGAGACTTACTAGGGTTGTTTGAGGTTGATATGACCTATATATGCTTTGCACTAACCTAGTTTTGATACTTGGTTTGATTTTGGGAAGATTGGTGAAGTGTTTTGGTGAAATGTCCAACAGAAAAGAGGGTATGAAGCAAAAAATGGATGGTAGAAGTTACTTCACGATAAATCTGACATGGGAAACTAAAACAAGGTTGAAATGGGTACTCAAAAAGATAATTGTTTCTCTCAGCAAATGTATGGAATAGCTCACTGTGATGGATGTGCAAGAACAAAAGTGGAATAACAAAAGACAAAAGCACAATAGCATATAACAAAAGTGGAATAACAAAAGACAAAAGCGCAATAGCATATAACAAAAGTGCAAGACTGGTGAATAATATATGCATAGGAATAGATGATAAATGCACAATACTGGTGAAATATGTATGTATAGCAGAACAGGACCGAACAATGCGTAGCAGAAATGAATGGATGCGCAACAAAGGACAGATGCACAACAGGAATGAATATATGCGCAGCTATGTCTTTTTGGTTGATTTTTATGTAATTTTTTGAATGTTTTTGGTTTTTTTGGCTGAAAGTTGGTCTTTTTGATTTGATTTTTCAACTATGGCAAGAAAAATACAGCAAGCACAAAGAATATTTTCATGATTTTTAATTTTTTTAGATTTTTGACTTTTTTGACAGAAAACAAGTACAAATACTAGGATGGTAGGGGCAATATAAACTAAATTCTGACTTGATTTTTACACTATCTACACTATTCAAAGAGGATAACATAGGAAATTGGGACACAAACTCCCCCTTACAAGTGCACAAACTTCTCTGGTACACCAAGTTCTGCGTTCCCAAGGCTCGCAAACCTTAGGATTTTCCTATTATCTTTATTATTAAATCATAAGTACATGAGTCATCTTAGGAAGAAGGTAATAACTCTTTCTGACACCAGTTTATAGGGGATTTTGGCTTCTAAAAAAATGGATAAGTAGTAAGGGCAACTATTTGAGTGGTTCTACATGTGGCAGTGCTACTCTCCATTATGGAGTGTCCCATCCTTCAAGGGTTGCGCCTTGGAGGGTTTTGGGGGAGGTTGGCTGTCAGTACAACTAATCAACACTCATTACATGAAGCTTTCACCTCAAGCATAATTTATTTATAGTGGCTAGGCAGAGCTTGGCTTTAGCTTGTTACCATTTAAGGTTGTTTCCACTTGGCTGGAAGGATATCCAAGGGCAGGCCTCTCTAAAGGTTAAACACAAAATGATAGGTTTGGCATTCTGGTCACCCAAGAAAGGGGAGAGTATAGGCCTACTATCATTCTGAAAACATGAAGAACAATGGTTCTTTGATCCTATTTAAAAGAAAAAAACTAAATGAGCTACTCTACTTGGGCAAACACATGATTTGTTAACTTTGAAAGAAGCAAATAGAAAGCAATGGTTCAATTTTAGATATTCCTAGTTGGGACCATGTTTTGAGTTGTTGATGCAACAAGTTTAAATTACAACCTTCCTATTTAGATCTAGATAAAATTTGTATGAACAATCCAATTACTTTCCTTGCTAATTAGGTCTAAATGTGAATTAATGATGCAACTAAATGTCTAACCAGCCCCTAACCTACAAATCAGATATGAGAATATCCCTGCGAGAAATGTTAGCATGAGAAAAATCACAAGAAATGTCTTAAGACCCTGTCAGAATAAATGTGCAGTTACAGAGGATATATGCGTAGATATAGAGCACAGATGCAAAGATCTGGTATATGCATAGTTATAGATACTAAATGTGCTGAATGAAAGAATAGATGCACAGTTATGATATATGTGCAATTACAGAGAATAAATCCACAGTTACAGAGTGCACATGCGTAGGTTAGATGTATGCGTTGATTCAGAGAACAGATGTGCTGATTCACAAAGTATATATGCTAATTGAAAAGATGCATTGCTATAGAGAACATATGCATGTTACTAGTGAACAGATGCATAGAAACTTTCTATGTATGGAACCTAATGCACAAAAACTTAGATTTGACGCTAAATTGGGGCAAGGCCCCATGTTGGGCACCAGAAATGTTATGGGAAAATGTTGAATAATATCAATGATTAATAATAACCCAATAACCCAATAGAAATTGCAATAATCAAGATTCAAACGCAATGTAAGATACCTTAGAAACCTTATTACTTCGTGGCTTCCATTGGTCACGTAATCTCAAATTGATCTTTTGTGTGAATGAAGCCCTTAGAAAGTGTACTTTCTTGCTTTTTTCTTCAAGATTGATAATAGAGAAACAACTATGATAGTTCTTATAACGAAGAGGATTCTCAATACAATAAAAATGGTGATCACAAGCTATGGAATGGTTTGGGTGCCAAGAGCACGTTGTGAATTCTGTAGAGTAAGTTTGCTAAAAGCTTGGATTATTGAAATGGAGGAATAGGGGTTGTATTTATAGGTTTGAGAGAGACAAGAGCAATAGTATAGAATGAATAAGAAGATCAACAGTTAAGAAAAGTTGAGAGATGTGCATGAATAGGAAGAGGACAAGTGTCCTGGTCTATCATGCATTAGAGGAGTTAACAGAATAGATTGAGGAGTTAACAGAGTGGACTGATTAGTTAACAAAATAGACTAACTAGTTAACTAATTGGAACTAGAGGATAAATAGGACATGTGGGTGAGGGAACAAATAATTAAATATTAAAATATTTAATTAAGTGTGCACATGGATTTGCATGGATTAATTTTGGTGTTAATCCATTTTTAAGAGGAAATAGATAATTTAAATAAATATTTTGATTTATTTAAATATAAAGGATGTTAAGTTTAGAAGAACTAATTTAAAAATTAGACATTAATTAATTTAGAATGACATTAGAATTTAGAAGAGGTAATTAAATAATTTGATATTATTTAATTTAGAGGAATTTTGGAAGAAATAATTAAATAATTTGGTATTATTTAATTTGGAGGAATATGAAGGATTTTAATTAAATAATTGAATTTGTTTAATTTGGAGGAATATGAAGGATTTAATTAAATAAATGATTTTATTTAATTTTGTGGAAGAATGCAAATCAAATAAATAAATTGATTTATTTATTTATTGGTAGAGGAATTAGACTGAAATAAATATTAGAAATATTTATTTAGATAGAGTCGTGTGATTTTTAGGTGTATACACCTTTAAATAGAGTTCATATCATTTCACATAGTCACTGAAAACAAATTTTTGAGACAAGTTTTGAGTCTAACAAGGTTGCAATGTGATCTAGTCAAATTATCTTTCAACATTTATCTCTTTGTCATAGACTTATAAATAATTAATGATATAACATTCTAAGGATATAACTTTTATACAATACTTATACAAAACATGTACAAATTTATTGGGTTGATAAACTCCAATAACAAAGTACAATAAAACAAAATATGTTACAAAAGAAATCCTACAATTTATCTTAAGAAACAAATGAATAGTAACAAACAATTACGACCTACAAAAAAGCACTTCATAAAAAAATATTAGCTCTAATCCTTATAAGGAACTAAGTTAACTAAATTTTATTTTAATGCAAGGATGAATTTCTTGTTCAATTAATTTTAAGTTGATGATTTTGCTAGAATAAAGAGGATATCCTATTTTGGACTAGTTTTCAAAAGTCATCACTCAACTGCTCAAGTGTTACTGAAAATAAATAAATAAAATTAGTAAAGCACCAAAAGTGACAAAAAAAGCACTAAAAGTGACACAACCCTACAAAAAGGTTTGCGGTGTCACCTCAACAATTCATTCCTAACTTTAGACTCGATATAATTGGTTTCCACAATCTTCTTACATCTGCCACTTCACAAGAGAAAGAAATTGTAACTTGAGAAAGATAATGTAGTAAAGGAGGATTGAATAAGTATATCATGTTCAGGCTCCATTCAATGTCAACATAAAACATTCAACAACACAGATTGAATAGTTTTCTAAACTTCGCTAAAACAATCAAGTTTTATAGAGTTGTTGGCTTGGCTTCCTAGAGTTGTTCATTTTGTTTTGGTTGGACTCAAATAGCATTGTAAAGCCAAATTTAGTTCAAAATACTAGAACCTAATAAGTATGTATGAATCCTTTCCTAGACCATTTATTAAAACATCTACGTTAATAACAAAAGGTTTGAATGTGAAGGAAGAGAGACATAGGAGAAAACACAAAAACTGCAATTTTGATTGTTTGATCATAATAGATTACAAATGCCTCTATTTATAGAGGCCTAAGAACAATCTAGATGCCTTTACACATGGTGAAAATGGACTAGAATTACATTCACAACACATGTTTAAAAATCAACGCACATGGCATGAAAATAGTCTATAGGTCGGTGGGAGGCAGTGTGAGAAGCTTCTGCCTTAAATGTTTATGTTGACCTCTTTGTTTGGTGATGTTCTAGTGGTTAGAAATTAACTACATCCAACACTCCCCCTTAATTTCTACCTCTAACTAACTAAATATCAACAATGCCTAGATTTTGTCGTAGATATTTAAATTTATCCTTTGGTAGTGCTTTAGTGAAAATGTCTACCAATTGATCTTCATATTTGTAGAACTCAAAGTAGATTTCTCCATTATTAACTAATTCCCAGATGAAATGATATCTCATATCAATGTGCTTGCTCTTTTTACGAAAAACATGATTTTGAGCAATGCAATTGTTGATTTTTTGTCACAAAGGATTGGTGTTGACTCCTCCTATACTTGCAACAAATCTGTCAATACTCTCCTCATCAAAAGTGCTTGACATGCTATTGATGTGGCTACTACATACTCTACTTCAGCTAATGAGAGTGTCATTATGGGTTTCTTTTTTGATGCCCATGAGACCACACCTATTTCAAAATGAAAACATATCCAAAAGTACTCTTCCTATTATCAATACTACTTGCAAAATCATTGTCATACTATAACCAATCAAACAAAAATCACTAGTTGTGGAATATAAAATTCCATATTTTGTTGTTCCTACCACATATCTCAATATCCTCTTTGCAACCTGCCAATGTGAATCTTTTAGTAACTCCATGAGTCTTGAGATTAAACTAACCCCATACATGATATCTAGTTTTGTAGCTATAAGATACTTCAAGCTTCCAATTAGTCTTTTTAATGTTGTAGAATCAACATTAGGCCTTTTGTCTTCTTTGCTAATTTTAGTCCCTATAGCAACAGGTGTAGGTGCTGAATTACAATTCAACATTTTAAACATTCTTAACATATCCTTTGCATATTTGTTTTGACAAATAAAATTCCCTTATCAGATTGAACAACTTCAATGCCCAAAAAATACTTCATTAATCCCAAATCTATCATCTCAAATTCTTTCTTCATTGCTGATTTAAATGTGACCACAAACAAATTTCCAATGAAAATCAAATCATCAACATACAAACACACAATTTAAATTTGACCCTCTTTGTTGATTTTTGTGTACAATGTGGGCTCATTACTGCTTCTGTTGAATCCATTGTATGTCATGTATGAATCAATCCTACTATACCATGCTCTTGGTGCTTGCTTGAGAGGTGATCTTGAGACCATAGAGGGATGTCTTTAATGTATAGACTTTGTCTTCATGTCCATGCACTTCATATCCTGGTGGTTGCTTCACATACACTTCTTCATCTAGGAAACCATTCAAGAAAGATGATTTCACATCCATTTGATATACTTTCCAATTATTTTGAGCAGCTATTGGTAAAACCATTCTAATACAGAAAAGTCTAACAACTGAAGCAAATGTTTCATTATAATCAATTCCATCTTTTTGTGCAAAACCTTTTACTACTAACCTTGCCTTGTGCTTTTCAATCTTACCTTCTACATTAAATTTGGTCTTATAGACCCATTTGACATCTATAACATCCTTTCCTTTAGGTAGGTTAGTAAGCTCCCATATTTAATTTCTCTCAATAGAATCCATCTCTTCATCCATAGCTTTTATGCAATGTTTCTCCTTAACTGCTTCTTTAAATTACACAGGATCACGAGAGAAAAAGGAAAAATTTGAACTTAAATCTAAATTTTCTTCTCCTTGATCATAAACCTTTGTCTTTCCCACATTTTCCATGTGGTCATGACGTGCTATATGCGTGTCATGTCCACATTTGCCATGTGGTCATGATACAAACTACCAAAATTTTTCCTACTCGACTCTACAAACCCCCTCGCATGCCACTAGCATGCTCAGTGACATACACACATAACACAGTTGCACCAGCAAACTACGTCAAGCACATCGCCTGAAGGTGGGGAAGCCAATCAGCTTCGGGTTAAACAAATACAATTCATAACCCTAAGATGATGGTCACAAGGGGGCTATGTATTATGGTCGGCAATGTGAAGAGGGTTGGGTCCTGATAAGGAAGTCAACCCTAGTCAAACCCTAAAATTCATGGTTAACCTAAAAGGACATTGACATGGTTTTGCCATGATCAACCAAAAGCTCTAACCAAGTTATCTACTAAACCTTAATTCTAACAACAATTCAATGGGAAACAATAAAACGATTAGGTCAAACTTTTAACTCGATCTTAAATCTGCAATTCAACGGGAAACAATTCAAAGGAGTACTCATGAATGTAGGGCAAAAAGTCGAGCATAAAGCTCTTAAATCTGCTGAGCCCTAAATTACTTTGTCGGCCTTTCTTAAATTTAAATGCTATAACAATTTTTCCTTAAGGTTGTTTAAATATAGATATTTATTAAACATGGCTTTATATATATATAAAGCTTCAACTCCCACACTTTCTTTTTATAATAGCAGCTAGGTAAATATCAAAATAACCAACATGCTTAAATGTCTTAATAATAACTATCAAAAGGAAGGTTAATCCAAACTAAAGAAGCCCATATTACTCTCTAAAGCAACTAATTTTTTTTTTTTGTATGCCCATAAATGCATATTTCTTTTTCATTAAAAAAAAAAAACAATCACATGAAGTAGATATAAGAGAGAGGTTTTCTTTTTTTTTTTAAGACATAAAAGATTAGATTTATAAATTTCATAACTTTACAAATAGAATACAAGTATACATGAAGAAATGATTACAACACAATTGAGTCTTCCAACTCTTTATAATGAGACTTATTACAACACCCAAATTAGGGAATAGGCATTTCAAGGCCTTCTCTTTGACTACAATACAAAGAACTACAACTGAACTTTCCTCTCTACCAAGCTTCTCCATAGTCTTCAATGCAACCTACAAAACACTTGAGGACAACACAATCCCATGGATACTTTCCACCCAACCAAGGCCCAAATATGGACCACCCCCAAGCTAGGAGGACCTCCAACAACCACAACACAAACATACACTCATTTTAAACACAACAACACCCAACCCAAAGCTTGACACAAAACTAATCCATCTTAGGAATGAATTTGAAAAGGATGAAAGAGTTGACTGGCTCTACTCAAGGAGACATACACTCTTAACACATATCCTCTTGAATCACTT
This sequence comes from Cunninghamia lanceolata, assembly GCA_027924645.1. NCBI lineage: Eukaryota > Viridiplantae > Streptophyta > Pinopsida > Cupressales > Cupressaceae > Cunninghamia > Cunninghamia lanceolata. Next base: position 23,755,751 of record BSBN01000078.1, read on the forward strand.
GGCCTCTTTCCATACTTCACATGTCACAAGAATCAAGGCACTCATTCCATACCCCAAACTTCTCCAAACTCCCAAAATAAGGCCCTTGGCCACAAAATAAACACCATAAACAAGAGGGGAAACCAAGGAGGTTCTCATCCTCTCTCACCCAACACTAAGGAGAACTCTCTCATAAGGAAAGTCACCCAAAAAACCCTTAAAATCCTTAACACATAAAATGAAAATACATAACATAAAACATGGATACTCACATAGAAATAGTAACAAAAGGAATGGTTCAAACTTGAGAAATACCTCAAATCTTTAATGATGGAGTGAGTTTTGGTGAAGAGCTTCCACAAGTTCTCCCAAATTCTCTAAGCCCTTCTCTCTCCCAAGACAAGACCAAAAATTCTCAAAAGAAATGAAAAGAAGAACCCTCATCTCATCAAAATGAGGGAGATTTAAAGACAAGGCTCTCAAGCCCTAATTGATGAGAAGGTGACACTTGTCACCTTCTCCTCCATCCACATAACCCTCCTCACAACCCCACATGAATGTGGAGGTGACACTTGTCACCTCCTCATTCCACAAAGCTACACATTCTGCCACAAGTTCTCTCACATATTTGTGAGAGCATACGGGAATGTGAGAACACAAAGGGAAGCTTATTATGAATGGGGAGGTGACACTTGTCACCTCCTCATTCATCTAAGCTACACTATTCCCCACAAGTGCTCTCACACATGTGTGAGAGCATGGGGAAGAGGTTCAAACATGTGAGAAGCTTCTAAAGCATGAGAAGAAAGGGTAACCTTACCCAAGTGGGTGAGGTTGGGGTTAAGTGAGATGGTGACCTTCCAACCACCTTCACACTTCCCAAACTCGTCACTCGACCTTAAGGTCAAGTTTGGGTGACCATACAAGGACCAAATCAAGTGAAAACAAGATAGGAATGGTCCTAGACCCTAGTTTTATGACCTAGGGTCAATATTTGACCATAAGGAACCCTTAGAAACACATAAAATCACATAAAAGTGCCTTCAAACATTTTAGCACATAAATTGTGCAAACCCAACATAACAAATGTTTACAACACATTAATAGATAAATTCAAAGGGATAAACCATACAACTCAATAATAAACCAATTTACACCAAAGTCAACATTCTCATTCACATTTGACCATAGTCCAACTTTGCGACTTGGTCGGCTAAATAGGGAAAGACATGTGGTTGTTGTTGGACCTCCGAATTTTCCATGAGCATGGAAAGTAAACTTCCACACTTCCACACACACATCAATAGCACATGATAATATAGCCGAAGCAAAGTAAACAGTATACACGCACATGATCGCATAATAAACAAAATATCCATAATAACGATGATAAAATAATGTCTTTCAAAACATCAATTACTCATAAATATAAATCAAGATCACATAAGGTAAGAGATAACATCCATCTCGACAATTAAGCTCATATCAACAGCATCAAATGACATCCCAGCATATAAAAACATAGCATCAAAGAGGTATCTATCATGCCATCTAACCAACCATAAAGCATAGTCCATCTATCTAATCAAGTATAAGATAAGGCAATAAGGTCCAAGTGCGGGATCAACAGTCCCCAAAATACACAAGACCATAATCAATCCATCAAAAGAGTACCATAGGCAAAAGAATACAGGTGGGGTCAAAGTAGGCCTCACAACCTCCTTCAAACTTCTCATTTTCTTACCTTTATATTTTGATCTTAATTTGGCAAGAGTAGGATCTGATTCATCACTTACTTGTGAACTTGGAGTAGGATGACATGCATGACTAGATGGTTTACCCTCTACTAAGTTCCTTGGTGTTCTTGTTGGAGTGATTGTTCCTTCTTGTTGATTTGATTGATCTCCATGCAAATTTTGTCCTTTAGGTTCCTCTACATTTTGAGGTATTGGTGCTCCAATTGTGATTGTTTTATCAATGCTTCCATCCCATGCTTCTTCTTCCTTCAATTCTACATGTCTGCTAATAATCACTTTCTTTGAAATAGGATTATACAACTTATAAGGTTTTGATTCTTCACTATACCCAATAAAAATACATTTCTCACCTCTATCATCAAGTTTTCTTCTCAATTCAAATGGTACAATAGAATATGCAATACAACGAAAGATTCTAAAATGACATATATACACTATGCTTCTTACCACTCCAAGCTTCTTGTGGAATTAGGTCCTTGACACTCTTTGTTAGGCTTCTATTGTAGTGCCCCTCCATTCTCATCTTGGATGTGTAGATAGTCTGGCTAAAGAGTATGAAGATGAAGGTAAAATAATAGGAATATTTAGGGTATGTTAGACAATTGATGTTGTACATTATATGATGTTGGTATATGCTACATTCTTGTTGGTGACATTCCTGATTATCCTCATGTTTGGTTTCATATGACAATTAGCATTTTTTATTGATAATCCTTGTTACGATACTAATAATTCATATGCTCTGACATTGTTTTACATTCAGGTGGTTATGATGTTGATCTTACTATGATTGTCATAAGTTAGAATTAATATTTATGCAACTGATTTTGTATTATAGGATGACATCTAATTATTGTGTGGTGTGAAAAGAGATAATGTCATACCACTCATTCGTGAGTGTCTAGTGATGTTGTGATTCTCTTTCACTTCGTGATTGTTTGATATTTATTATAATTGTGCATAGACCGTATTGTGTGCTACAGGTTGCAGGTATCAAGCATCGACTCCACCTGAATTGACAGGTCTGAGCATACCTTAAAACTAATGGAACTGTTGAATGGAGATAACAAATGGTCCCCTAGTTAGCCATCATCCTTGAAAAGGATGAGTAACCAATTTTGCACCCAATTAGTGTTGTCGGTATGGGCATGACAGTCAGTCACTATCATTGTGGTCATGCTTTTGAATCATGCATAGTGTTAGGTATTGTTTGCCATTTAGGTTATTTTGTTTGTAATTGTTTGATTAATGCTTTTGTTAATTGTTGCATTAAAATAAAATTAGTAAGTTAAGAAGGCACTTTTGATAAATAAATAAATATAGATGCTTTATGCAAATATTAAGTTTATGGTAACTTATATTATATTGTATTTTATGGTCAATAAATAATAATAATTATAATGAGGAAAAATAAAGTGTTATTAAAATAGGAATATAATTGATAAAATTAAAATAAAAATATTTTATAAACAAGTAAATGTTTTGTTAGTGGCAATAAAAATAAATTTATAATATTTATGAGTTGTCATAAAAAGTTATATATATATAGCAAATTCTAAAATAAATAAAATCAGAGAAAGATTATTGTCTGGTTAAAATAGCATATTGTAAGAAAAATTATTTCCATTATAGAGGGAATCTTAGAAATAATTTCTTCTTTTGAGTAAGAGACTAATTTTAGTAAGTAGAAAGAAATTGCTTTTTGAGAGGAAGTAATAAAGGTGGAATTTATTGCCTTTAATAAAGAGAATCTTCTGGAAGAAATTATGGGGGTGGTTATGCATGCTCAACTTTATTTTGAAACCTGAAGATATAATTTGGGCAAGAAGCATGCATTTAAAAGAGGAGGATATGTTTTATGTTTTCATGATCTCTTTCTCTTTGAGGAAGTTTTAATTTCTCTTTTGGCACCATAAACCATAGCTTCTAAAAGAAAAGACTTGGGGGGAAAATGGATACAAGCTTGGAAATTTTGTGAAAATGTGATAGAAGTAATATTCTAGGTATGGACTAAGATATGAAACTAGTTTATTGTTGCATTAGATTTAGTGAAATAAATTTGTAATATGCAAGCTTTATATTATTCTGTGAATTCTCTTCTACATATTTTGAACCTAGTTTGTTGAGTTAGGCATAACGTTACTTTTACAAACTGGGCTCCTCTAAATTTTTATATATGGTGCATGACTTAGCTATCTAAACCATATCCACATATCAGCCTTACCTAGTTTGCCATTTCGGAGATATGAATATTTTGTGACTGTCTATCTATCACCCATTTAATCTTTATTTTAATAGTCTATTGTGTTGGCCATAAATTTATTTTTATGAACTAGGTTCCTCTAAATTTTTTCATATGGTGCAGGACCTAGTCATCTAAATCATATCTACAAATAAGCCTTACCCAGTTTATCATTTTGGAGATATGAATATTTTGTGACTGTCTACCTCTCACCCATTTCATCTCTATTAAAACAAATAGTTGCGTCACCAATAACTCTATATTTTCAAACTAGGTTTCTCTAAAATTTCTATACAAGATTCAACTCTTATCTATGAAAATCATATCCAAAAATTAGCATTACCCAGTTTCTCAATTCAGAGATATGTATCAATTAGTGACGGACATTCCTATGCCATCTTGGTTGTTGTTATTAAATCTACAAATCTATTTTGTGCATATCCTACAATCATTTCGATCCAAGAGATGATGTCTCTTTGAGACGTCTGTCAAACAATTCACAGACCTTGTCTATGCCTCGGTCTTTTGCATAACCATCTAACCAAAATTGCATAGACCTTACAACTGATAGATCTTATTAATTGTTATACAAAAGTACACACACACACACACACACACACACACACATATATATATAATTACATTACTATATTTTGATTAATATGATTAAATGAGAGTTGACATGGTTGTTAATTATTGTTGATGAATTTAATATTAATTTGACTACAATTTCTTTGTAATAGTATTGATAAGTTGAAAAGTGATTAATAGGTTTGGAATTAAGTTTATAAACATGGTATTTGAAAATTTGATTTATAAGTATTGCTTTTAGAAAATTGGTTTATTACGAGAAGAATTGTATAATTTAAGTGAAACTGGTGTAAGTTAGTTCATTGTTTGTAATGTGAGTCTATGTGCAAGTTGTCAAGGTTTAATTCCAGAGGCCTAGGATGTCTATATTTTTATTTTATGTATTGTGTTGATAGGCGTCTTGAGATAATGAAGATATCAGAGCACGATAACTCGTATTATGTATAAGGATTCTAGTTTATGATAATGTGAGATGATGTATAATCTGTGTTGTAAATGTATCATGATGTGGTTATAAAGTCATTCATGCATGTTGTGAATCATTTATTGGTATTGAGCTTGTAATAAGTTATTGTGTTTGATAATGAGAGAGATCTTGGTATTTGTAAAAGAGGAAGTATTTTGTTTATGATTGCTGAAGTTTTGGGGCAATGATTTTAGAGTTGCCCCTTGTGATTTTGTATGCAAGAAGGTAAATGCCTTGCATTGTATATGAATAATTGTCATTTTACGTCTTGCTTGATGGTAGGGTCTTCTAGATGTAGGTAGGGGAGTGGCTATCAATGTGGGGCTGGGGCCCAAAGTGACTAGCTAGGATAACCCATTGAAAGTTGGTAACCAAGTGATTACCTAATTAATGAATTAAGGGGCTAAGTAGTTTTCTCACATTAAATAAGATAACATTATGCCTCACTCATGGCTCAAGTGCTTATTTAGGCTTGAGATAAGATGAGAAGGCTTGGAATGGCAAGATCAACTACCTTGTCCTCATGAAAGGTATGTTAATTCCACATGAGTTTGTATGGGGGCCGAGGATCAGGAGAGGCTACTAGGACAACCTAGGATGGGGGGAGGGGTCTAGGAAGGTCCACCAGGACAACCCATATCAAGCCATGTGATGACACTCCTCCCTATTGTAGTCTAGCACTCCCTAGGTTTATTTTCTCCTTCAGTTGTGTGAGTGCCTCTAGAGGTCCAATTAAGTGTGTAAGTGATGATTGTCATCAGTTTGGTGATTGGTGTCATGTCTCACCCTATTGTTTATATTAGTCTATTATTTTCCTGACTGTTTCATCTTGTGGGATGTTATTGTTATCTTGTTGTTGTTCGTGTGCGAGAAGGATGTACCTTATGTGGCAGATTTTAGATCTTGTTCTAGCTTGAGGAGACAGAAAATTATGTTCATCTTCCAGTTTCGTATATCAGTAGAATCATGTACTATTATCTTGATGTATGTACTCTAATGTAATCAGGAAAGTGATATTGTAAGCAATGTAATGGTGTACCCTCATGAAAAGGGAATTGTATATGTACTTTTAATCCTTTGTACATGACCCTAATGATTACTTATCTGATGTTATAATATAGAAATTGATGAAATTAGATTTAGAATGAACTATGGTTATTAGTTAATTCATAATGTTGGTTAGATCTTGTTAATAGTTTGTTAGTAATGAGTCATGGAACCTTAGAGGATAAGATTAACTTGATGTTATGAATAAATATGATTTACCTTTCTTTGTTATTTCTTTTCTTTTAAAAAAATGTTCTTATTGTATAGCATAGTTGAGCTATTCTCTGGGGTTTCTGGTGGGGCATTACATTTAGTATCAGAGCTAGCTTTGCAACACTAGGACCTCTGGATTGTTGTTGTTGCTCTAGGTTAAGCATTTTTCTCTTTGTGGCGAGTTGGTAATTGTACCTCTCACCTATGTTCATTAGTATGATTTTAGAAGGTTGATAAATTTACAGAATTGTACTTTGATTCTAGAAGAAATAAATTCTTTATACCTTGTTTTACATATGTCTCTGCTATGTGTTCTCCCTCCTTGTTTTCTAAAAATGTGATGATGTATCTGACAATATGTGTTTCCTGTATGTTAGTGCTTGCTGATTTGTTAAGGCCTTGAGTTCCTCCTGTGGCCTCTAGTGCTTTAGAAGAAAGAAGCATGATTATTGTTAGTGCATGTAATTAGGAGTGTGGTATTTGCCCCCTCTATTGATGTGAATGTCCTATATGTGACGCCTCGTCATGCAACCCTAGAGAGTTAGACTAACAAGAGAAAAATTATAGAAATAATTTTTTTTGAAGCAAGAAATTGCAATATCAATAGCCAAAGATATAATTATACACAACATATAGAAAAGTGCACTTCTAACTCCTCTAGGGAAACATAACTGCATCAGTTGATCATAAAGTCTTAACAACACAAGTGATATACATCATGACAAGGTGTCATTGTACCTCATCATTTAATCTATTTTTAGATGTCAATAATCCAAGCACTGTGTCCTCGACTGTCTGCAACTAGGGATTCTACAGTTACCAGTTTCCTAGCTAATCTTAATAGCTTCTACTAATTTGAAAAGATTGATCTGTCTACTTACTAAATGAATTTAAGGAATGCTGAAAACATAATTAAACAGGAAGCTACTTAAAGCAATTAAAAAATAGTAACATGCATCTATCTATCAAAATCAATAAATACTTTTCACAGCAAAATCTGAAGTAATAAAATAGTGGTACTAGCCTTCTGCCTTGGTGGTGAGAGTGGGCCCTTGCTCCACACCCTTGGGGTTGAAGGCTACAATAGGGAATTAACACAAAAGAAGATCACAACTAAATCTAGTCCAATTCCATTCACTTTGCATTCATGAAAAATATTGATATCACAGAACTGAGATTACAGAGAATCAGAATAATCAAATCTTTGTATATTTCTTTTTCTGTTTCTAAAAGTATATATGAAAATGAGTGATGACATATCACTTATATTATCTACTAGTTCTTCTATGAGATGACATCCATCTCTTTATTACACTAGCTGTCTCACTATGTGTTGATGATGATGTTAGTCATAAACAAACATAGAATAAAAGTACACATTAACCTTTACTCGTCTTGAAAGATACGATGAATTCAAAGAATTCATGATCCCAAGTCTCCATTGATTCGTTCATAATCTACTGATGTTACTCAGTGGTTGATGTGTGTTGCTATTAATCATTCAGGGGTCTTACGTATTTCAATTGCTTCTGCAAAGTTCTTCAATATTCCTTCAAATATCTCACTCTTTATATCTGCTCTACATAAATCTCCAACAATTCTACCTCTGCACTATGAATTCACTCAAATAATGTGCCTATAGGTTGATATTTGCATGATTTCTATCATTACTTGCAATTCTTTGCATGATATTTTCAATACTACATGCATTTAGCTCAAATATGCTAATGATATTCAGTTATCTACGAGATGTTAGCATATTTCATGTTATTTGCTTTTGATTATCTATTATTTGCAATTATGATGGTGAATTATTCTAAAATTCAAAGAAAATTAAAAGAATACTTCAAATTTGGTGAATCTTAGCTATTGAACCACATACATACCTGATACAGTCATGAGGAGAAGAAATCAAACCATATTTTCACCAGGATGTTCCACGGCTAGATATAGATGATGCTAACTTCGAAGGGAAAGGAATGAAGACAACACATACAGACTGATAAGCACTCCAAGGGATGCAGCAAATCAAAGCATGTATCAAGAATTCAAACACTGATTACTCAGGATTTATGATGATTTGTAATCAAATGGTCTTCTTTTCATTAAGTATGCAATGATATGTATGCTTACAATAACTTTGAAATAAGCCCTGATATTTCAGTAGTAAATTTCAATTAAGCTTCTGAATAATTTGATTATCACATCCCTGCACCTTTTATAGAATAAGGTGAGGGAATGGTTACAAAATGACCTACGGTCAGGATTTATCTATTAAGATCAACAGTCCAAATGAATAGCATGTGTCTACCAGTTGGCAACTACACAGCTGGCACAAAATATTCTAGCATCTTTGACCTAGTCCATCCTCCAGCTAGCAAACAGTATATTTGACAATATCCTCCTCAGCTGTGGTTCAGGTTGCCTGCCAATTGGCAATTTTTAGCCACTTCACACAGTTCCAACATCCTACAACAAATAGACAAGAATTAAGCATCATCATTTAATAACTAGTAGGAAAATAAACATTTATATTTTATTAGGCTGTGAATGTGTAAACCTATATATATCAGGTTATGAATATTGAGCATCTATGAAAATTCAAGTAATTAAATGTCCATAGGTGGTCAAGAGGGTCTGGGTGACTATCGTTGACTGGAAAACATGCTATCAGGCCCTAAAATGGCTTCAATGTCTGATCAGGTCCATGGTCATTTGAGTGATTTTTGATAAAAATATCAAAAATATGATTTCTGGTATTTTCTACATCTTACTAAATTACATTTTCGGAGGCCTTAGGAGTGACATTAGGGCCTCAAGACTTTGTCGGTTACTAGGCGTTAAGCCTTAATAACCAAGGAACTCCAACTAGATAACTAGTTTATCTTTCCAATGAGTCTAAAAAGTTTAAATTCTGATAAAATAGCTAGGAGTTATGACCTTACCAAGGGAAAGTCAAAAATTTCCTAATTTTTTTGAGTTTCTATGAATTTTTTGCAAATAGTTTCACCTTCCGGTAGCATTTTTTGTATTCCAAGGGTAATGTCACCCTTCATATGATATGCAAGCCTTACATTTTCAGTTATCGCATGCATAAGATCATGCATATGCAATACATATGATTTTCTTCACTGAATTCCATTGAATAAAACTATCGGGTCCAGGTATGCACATTAATTAATATGAGGGATATTAACTAATATGACTCTCTTCATAGATTGGGATATGATGATGATGTCATCATCATGGACAGGCTTCGTTAAAATGTGAAAGGCTAACATCATGGTCATACTAAAGGAAATCGGGTGATGTTAAGAAATATGACCCTGATATTGACGAATATCACCCTCTAAATAGGATGATGTCATGGTCATGTTGAGCTTTTTATATATCAGGTCAAAATGATGTCACCATCATGTTAAGAAAGATCAGTCATATTAGAAAAGATGACGGATGTTAGAGAATAGATGAGCTTCAGATGTCAAGCCGATTGATGATGTCATCGTCATATTAGGTCCTTTGCAAAATGGGATAAGCTGATGTCATCATCAAGTTAATGAAGATGAGTCATATTAATGAATGTGACCCCTTTCGAAAGATTAGGATGATGTCACCATCATGTTATTTAAAAGGGTGATCATTGGGCACGCACCTTCGCGAGGTAAAAAGGATGATGACGTCACTGTCAGGGTGATTATCTTTGTTCATCAAGATTGGATGACGTCATCAGCATATTGGCTCTGGGGTGATATTTGAAATATTAGGTGATATTTGAAATATCATTTGAAATATCAGATGATATTTTGAATATCGGATGATATTTCAAATATTAGGTGATATTCGAAATATGACCCTCGCAAAATATATAAAGCTGTTTGACGGGTAAATACCACTATCACGTAAGATTGACATCCGGAGTTTCAGACCAAATGATTATCAGGTGATAAAATTGGCATCAGGGTGATCTAACGTAAGGTGACTGATGTTAAGGAACATGACCCCCCCAAGAATATCAGGTTTGACCAGGACTTTGACTCACCGTAACTTTCGTTCCCTAAGAAATATCAGGGTGATCCAAAAGGCAAACCTACATGAAATTTTGCACTCTTTCCAATCATAAGGTTATTGATAAGAAATATTAAATTTGATGAACTAACCTCATCATGATGACTTACCCAGCTCTCTTATGCAGGGTCATCTGCATGACTTACTTTTACCAGACCGCCGAAGAGGAAAAAAAACAATGTAAGCCAAAGCAGCAAAAAGTTGGGTCCCTGTTTTGTCAAGTCAAAATGAGGCGTGTTGTGTAACCACACAACATTATGGAAAATAATCATGCAATAAAAGTAGACTGAGTGGAACAGAAGTCCACTCAGAATTCTAAGTTTGAGTCTTAATACATTTAGGCAGTGAGGCCCTGAAAATATGGATATTGAATCAGTTCTATCTGTAAAAAAAGATAAAAACTCTAGCAGTCAACTAGAGATGACCCTTCACCACTCAGGTGATGATTTGAGTGAAATGAGGGGTATTATGTTCACTACTGAGAATGCCTCATCGGTAGCTTATACCAGAAATATGCCCTACTCTTAGGAGGTGCCGGAGATATCTGTCCTTGTCTGCAGCTCCGAAGATATGTCTATAGCTCCGGAGATATCTCTGTAGCTCTAGAGATATCTGTAGCTTTCTTTGTTTAGCTCTAGAGATGCTCCAGACTCCCACCCATCTTTGGAGAGGCTTTCCTCATTACTTCAAAACTTCTGGTGTCATGGTACTTTGGTATTGTCTCTGGAGATCATTGAAGACCATCTCTGGAGATGCACAAAATTGTTGTTCCTAGCATCTACACCTGTTGATTCAAAAAGAGAGAAGTTTCTACATTTTTCCATCAATTCCATGCACATTAGTCTCTTAATCATAAATTATGATCTTAAGTAATCTATCTCAATTAATCATTAATTAGAATGATCTTGCTAGCTTATTTGGGTGCATACATTAAGAAAGATGGGATTAGGAAGGAGAAAAAGAGAGGTAAAAAGATGTATTTAATGGGTGCAACTTGGCAAGTTCATCATCCCCCCATACCCAAGGTTTGGCAGGTCCTTTTGCTTCTCACAATCTAGATTTATTCTAGTGAAGTATCTTGTCAGTCAAGCTATAATCCTGTGCATAGGTGGTCTAAGTTGTGCGGTTGGTATTACCAACCTCTGTATTGATCAACCTACTTTAACCAGTCCTGTAATTTCTCATCTTCCATCTCTTTAGCCCAGACAGGGAGTGGTTGAATTATTAGAGGGGGCCTGAACCATCCACCTATCCATTCCTGCTTATGGTTATCCATCATTTTGGATATCAACTTTGCTTTTCTCATAAATAATCTTAAGCTTGCAGGGGTGACCACCTCTCTCATTTTCTGCTCTGAGGTCAAAACATTCCATCTTTTCTTTGCTATGGCAAGTATTGGATTTACTAAATTGATCATGAAAAGACCAAAATCGATGGAGCACTTTTGCAAACTTTTTAGGTATAATGGAAAAAGTTTGTTCTTACTCTTAGGGTGATAGATAAGGGACTTGAATTAGATCTTAAAAGCATTGGGATTGGGACATTCCTTCCTGATGAAAATATCTGTTTCCATATCTTTCTTGAGATGATCTTCCATTCGTTCATTCTAGATCTGATGATTCCTCATTAGGGACATAAATGCTTTAAGTTGGCATTCCCCCACAAAATGATTAAGAATGAAAGTTACATCATTAACACAGAAACCATGCAGGTATAATTCACATAGGAAATTCTTGTCCTCATCGTTACTCCTTGTATATGCTATCATGAATCCTTCTGTTGTCTCTGTATCTTCAACCAGGTCAGATAAGACTAAAGAGAATTTCCTCTCCAGGACTCTTTCTTGTAAGAACATAGAATAGTTGGCACTTGGAGGTTTGTAGGATAGAATTTCTGAAGAAAGGGAGGCCATTTCAATGAATTTTCCTTCCAAAGTTTCTATTCTTTTTGTTTTGGCAGTGACTGCCCTTTGTAATTGCAGCATAGGCTTGGAAGCCTCATATTCTCTACCTTTCTTCTCCCAATGGAACAAGGCCTTAGGAATGTAAATGGGGATTGGACCCACATATGCATCTGTTTGTATTTCTTGCTCATTGGTTGCCCTTAGGCCAGCCAACTCTTGAATATATTCCTCCTGGTCATCCAGTTTGTTGTTGGCCCAAGTTAATTGTCTATCCTAGCTATGTATTTTCTCAGAAACACTATGTGCTTCTTCTTTCTCTTTTTCTTCCAATAGTTTGACTGCCTTAATTTTCTGGGCTTCTAATTCTACTTCTTTGTCAATTTTCTGGGCCTTTAATTCTGCTTCTTCCTCCTGGATGATCTTGTTTTTTCTTTGGAGTTCTACTTGTAGATTTTCAATGACTTGTTTTTGCTTCATTTCTACCTCTATTTTGACCTTCTTGAGGTCAGTAGTAATCAGATCTTCCCCCAGAGTAGTCTCTTTAGGGTTTCAATTTCTTCTATCATTTGTTGTTCTTTTGAAATTTCAACATTCTCTTGATCAAAGGGATGGGAGAAGGTTTCTGCTTCTGTTGCTATTTCTATTGTTGTTTGCTGATCATCAAGGTTTTCCATGGCTATCTACCCTACACTGTCAATTGTACCCATTTGCCCTATTTCATCTTTTTCTGCAGACTGCCTGTCCTAAGGTTTGTCTTGGGGTTCCTCTGCTTCTGTTGGCACCAATGAAGGCCTAGCCTTATCCTCATATGTTCTAAAACCTAGGAGTACCTCAGCTAGGAGAGCAGTATCTTTCTTAGCTTGTGAGAGTTGTCTTTTCCTTTTGCTTCTCCATAGCATGGGTGGGGTAGGTGCCTCCAGAGAAGGTCTCTCATCCTCAGAGTCTGAGGAAATAGTAAGAGTTTGTATGTGTTCTATCTCTGGAGCACATAATGGTTCTGAAATTAGACTTGACCCCAGATGAACAAATGGTGCTGGGGAAACTTCTCTTTGTTTTCTCTTCCTGGCTAGAGGGATCTCATCTGAATCATGAGATGGTTCTTCAGCATAGAATCGCTTTGCTCTCTATCTTGAGCTCTCCTCTGTTAATTCCTTAGGGAAATATTTCTCAGTTAGAGTAATCTTTCTCCTAACTGATCGAGTCATATATAGGGTTTGTTTAGGAGCAGGCTCTGTAATTTCTTTGCCTTTCTTCTTTTTATCAGGAACAGGGGCTGCAGATGAAGTTGCCTCCTATGAGGACTTCTTTCCTCTTTGAATAGCTATGGAGGAGGCTGAAGGCTTAGTTTCTTCTTCTTGGTGAGTAGGAGAACTCTCACCTCCTGGCTGTGCCATCTCGAGTCCTCTATCCTCAGAATCTTGTTCAAGAAAGTTTTGCCATAATTCTTCCCCATTGGCTTGAGATAGGAAGTGATGTTTGACTACTAGAAAAATGAGACCATGATGTTTCATGGGACCCTTATTTTGCTAATATTTTTTTGCAGTTGCCCTGATGGCAGAATACAAGAAATTGGGGATGTTTATGCTAAACTCAGGGTGTCTATTCCCATGCCTTAGAAAAATCAGCATTTTCATGATTGGACCTAAAACTAGAGAGAATTGACCATCACAAGTAAAATATTTCATCAGCCAGGTGGCAATAGATTGCCAAGGATTTGGGAGTGTGGACCTAAGAATTCCTTTTACTTTATTTTTATTTGAATGCAGTTGTATTGCAGGCTCACCTTGAACAAGGAAATTCTTCATTAAATCAGTGTATAAGGTTTTCAAGTGATAAAACCTCTCACCTTGTTCAGGTAGCCTAGAAATGTGACTGATAGTGGTTGAGGAGAAATTGATTTAGACTCCTTTGACAGCTATCTAATTGTCCCTTAGATTTCTAAGGAATTCATGCACGACATTTTCCTAAAACTCTTCAAATTTTTCTAGAAAGTCCAGCCATCCTACAGCTGTTAAAATGTTTGCTGCAGCTTCATCCTGAAGAAGACCCGCAACACTCTCTGGTTTAGACTTCTTCTTTACCCCATTGCCAAATTGGTTCCACCTTTTGTGCTTAATTCCTCACTCTCCTCTCTCTACAATTTATCCTTTCCTCTTAACATTGTAGGCTCCAGAGGACTATTCAATTTGCTCTGTTCTTCAGGGTACTCCGGAGGTTCAAATCAGGATTGTTATGTTTCTCAGTTTAGGCTTATGGAAGATTTGCAGATTAGTTAGAGTACCTAGGCAGTCATAAATGCAACAGAATGAAAAGACACTCCGAAGGCAAGGTGGCAGTACAGCATAGATGGTGGCATGTGTGAATTTAGAAAAGAAAATGATGGCAGGAGGACGTGTCATAGTGGTGGCACCCAAAATAGAAAGACAAGATAGTTGCTATTAATGCTTAATTAAAGATAGAATTACTTGGATTATTTTTAATGATGAGGGTGATGTACACGGCGGAGATACTACGTCATTTTATGAGATTACATGCATTACAGCACATGAGTAGCTTTTGGTGGCTTGAGATGATGCCCACTACTCCATTGGTACGCGACCTGCAATCATTGAACCAAGTGGTTCAAGAATCCACGTTCCTTGGGTGACGTCAGCGCCATCTTTATGAATACCCCTCCAAATGATATGCATGCTAATTTACATTATTCTTGTGATAAAGTAGAGGATGAGTCATGATGACCTCATCATGTGATGTGTCCACTTTACTACTTGGAGAGGTGGGTCCCTTCCCCTATTATTGAAATTAGCTTCTTTATTGACAAAGCGCTGGAGGTGCTCCTGGTTTGGGAAGCACCAGAGGTGCTCCTGGTTTGGGAAGTACTAGAGGTGCTCCTAGTTTGGGAGCGCCGGAGGTGCATTTGACTAACTCCCGGCACCTGATCTCCATTATAGCCCAATTGTTTTCAACTTTCCTAAAGAACAGAACTGCCATTTGCTAGTTTTCGACTCCCTTGGTCGAGAAAGATAGCCATTTACAGTTTTTCCATCTTTCCTTTTTTTTTTTTTTTGAGAAGGCCGCCATTTGCTAGTTTTCAACCTTCCCATTTTTTTCTCTCTTTTTTTTTAATCCAACACTGTGACATAGGAGGTATCCCCTATATCAAAACACAAATCACTAAGAAAATCTTCTTTCCTAGATGGTCTTTTATAGAATCTGATTCAGTGACCATTTACTAGTAATGTGTTTATGCTTCCATTAATAGGTTCCAATAAGACTGTTCCATTTTCAAAAACTTCCTTTACTTGATAAGGACTCATCCAGTGAGTTTATAATTTCCCTTTGAACTCTTGGAATTTAAAATCATAAAGAAGAACCCAGTCACCTTGTTGAAATGTCCTCCTTTTGATGTGTTGGTCATGCTATTGCTTTCCTTGATATTGAACTAGTTCTATTTGTTGAATGGCCTCTGTTTGAATTTGATCCAACTCATTGAGCTAAAGAATTCTATTCTGTTGAGTTATAGACAATGGTAGACCAATATCCAATACAGTTTTAAGTGTCTAGAGTTCAAATTCTATAGACAAAATAGGCTTTTTTCCTATAAACCAATTCATATGGTGAGAACTTTGTTGTGGACTTCCAAGTGGTATTGTAAGGTTAAACTGCTTCGGGTAATCTGCTAGCTCAATATTTTCTATTCATTGCTAATGTCCTTGTCAGAATATTTTCAAATTCCCTATTAGTTACTTCTACCTGCCCATTCGCTTGAGAATGGTAAGGTGAAGATTTTATGTGTTTAACTTGATATAAATCTGTGAATGCTTTGATTACTTGTGAAGTAAACTAAGGTCCGCTGTCTAAAACTATTAATCTTGGGGCTCCAAACCTTAAGAGAATCTTATTATAAAGGAAATCAGCAACTTTTTCTTCCCTTGCAAATTGTAATGCTTGAACCTCAGCCCACTTAGTAACATAGTCTGTGCATACTAGAATGTACTCCTTCCCTGATGATGGTGGGGAAATTAGTCCCACAAAGTCTAAACCCCACTGCTCAAATGGTTCCATCATGACTTGAGGATGCAGTAGCATCTCTTTGGTAAAGGTTGGTTGTCCCATCCTTTGGCACAGGTCATAGTTCTGCACATACTTCTTTGTATCTTTATGAAGAGAAGGCCAGTAGTAACCAGCTCCGAGGATCTTGTGGACTGTCCAGTGGAAGGAGTAATGGCCACTAGATGGTTCATCATGACATGCTCTCAACACATCAAAAATCTCATCATCTTTTAAACACCTGCATAGAATGAAATTAAGACCACATTTAAATTATAAACCATTCAACCATTTGTAAGATAAACTTTCTTTAGCTAAACATTTTTTTTTCTTTTGAGGTAAAATGGGATGTATACAAAGCCTATAGCTAAAAGATTAGCTATGTCAGCAAACCAAGGTGTAGTAGAGGAGATAGAAAAAATATGTTCATCTGAGAACTTGTCCTCCACTAGTTGGTTTTCTCCTTCTGTATGCAATCTGGACAAAAAATTAGCAACCAAATTAAACTTTCCTGGATTATCAACTATGGTAATATCAAATTCCTGCAATAGCAATAACCACCTGATAATCCTTGCGCCCACTACTAGTTTATTCATTAGGTACTTGATGGCTGCATGATCAATGTGTACAAATATGTTATATCCAGCGATATAATGTCTGAATTTATTTATAGCATAGATGACTGCCAAGAAATTTTTTTAGTTTTCGTGTAATTTCTTTCTACAGAGGTAAGGTTTTTGCTGATGTAATAAATGGCATGCATACTTTCTCCTCCCTCCTTTTGTCCTAAAACTACCCTAATGGACTCATTTGAAGCATTAGTTTGTATGTGAAATGGTAAAGTCCAATTAGGTCCTCTTAAAATTGATGTGATAGTAAGCTTCTCTTTCAAGGTTTCAAACGCTAATTGACATTCTTCTGTCCATAGAAATTTTGTGTCTTTGTTAAGCAGGGTAAACAGGGGGGCAACTATTCTTCTAAAATTCTCTATGAATCTCCTATAGTAGCCTGCATGACCTAGAAAACTTCTAACATCTATCTAATTTTTAGGTGAAGGCAACTGTATGATCACTTCTATCTTCTTTTGATCCACTTTGATCCTGTTTGCTGAAATGTGGTGTCCTAAAACAATTCCTTCCTCCACCATCATAAAGCAATTTTCATGGCTAAGGGATAATTGATTTTTCTCAAAGCATTTCAGTACTTTCTCAAGGTTTGTGAGAGCTTCTTCAAAATTATCCCCATACACAATAAAGTCATCCATATAGATCTCCATGCATTCATTAGCGAGTTCAACAAAAATAGCTAAAACAAGTCTCTGAAATGTAGCTGGGGCATAGTATAGTCCAAAGGGAAGAGCTTTGTAAGCAAAAGTTCCCCAAGAGTAGGTGAAGGTGGTTTTGTCCTGATCTTCAGGTGCTACTTGAATTTGATTATACCCACTGAATCCATCTAGAAAAGAAAAATACTTTCTCCTAGCAGGGTTGTCCAGTACTTGGTCAATGAATGGTAAGGGAAAGTAGTCCTTTTTTGTGGCCTTGTTGAGTTCTCTATAATCAATACACACCCTCTATTTTCCATTCTTTTTAGACACTATGACAAGGGGTGAGACCCATTGACTATCCGAGATTGGATATATAAACCCTGCTTGAAGTCATTTTTCTATTTTAGTTTTGACAATGTCCTTTAAAGAAGGATTCAATCTTCTCTGGGGTTGTCTGACAGGTTTAATATCCTTAGTGTATATATGATGGGTACATATCTCAGGAGGTATACCTTCCATATCTTGGTATTCCCAAGAAAAAGTTGTTGAATGGGAAATTAGAAGTTGGATAAGTTTTTCTTCTTGATTTACTATTAACTGAGTATTGATATTAAGTGTTTTCCCTGGTAAAATCATGACTTGTTTTGTGATTTGATCCATAGATGTTGTTAATCCATACATTGGAGTCATGGTATTGAGAGGACAAGAATGTGGAAGCAACATGTGGAAAGTGGCTAAGTCTCTATTAAAGGTTTCCCCACAAGGAATGATGTTGGCGAGGGTACAATGAGAAGAAGTAAAAAGTTCTCTCCTAGAATCTTGGGCGAGTTCCATCACATCCTTATTGATTAGGATGTGAGTAATATCTTCTATTGTATCATAGTATATTTCTTCTTCTAATTCTCCTAGATGTTCCTTGATAGTTACCATAGCTATTGAGGCACTGTTGTCATTGTTCTCTAGTTCATCCACCCATACTCT
Source organism: Cunninghamia lanceolata (assembly GCA_027924645.1). Lineage (NCBI taxonomy): Eukaryota > Viridiplantae > Streptophyta > Pinopsida > Cupressales > Cupressaceae > Cunninghamia > Cunninghamia lanceolata. The sequence continues at coordinate 23,774,309 of BSBN01000078.1, forward strand.
TCATGTATAATGCATTGATGGTTTAGCTGGAGGATATAGAGATATTTTCTTCAAATCTATCCCATTAGAAATGACCATATCCCAGTTCAACAATCAATAGATGTTGTTGCTATAGCCAGCCATGGTCTTCCTAAAATTAGTGGATAAGCAATTCTCTAGTTTCTAGGTTCTAATATCAAGAAGTCCACTAGAAATTCCCATGAATCTATCACAACTGGTACATCAGTGATTACTCCTTTTGGAATAGCTACTGACTGGTTAGCAAGTTGAAGAATTGTAGTTGTGGATTGGATACCTAATAGAGCTAATTTGTTCATTGTGTGAACTATCATCACATTAATTACTACTCCCAAATCAACCAGAACATTTGAAATTTCTACCCCTAAGATGAAAATAGTTATGACAAGATTTCTAGGGTCTCCATATTTTGGGAAGAGAATTTCTCCCATCAATAGATCTACTACTTTTCCTTCCACCTATATTGTGGAGGGAAAGTTTTTCTTCCTACCTTGTGTTTTGAAACAATACTGTTTAATGAACTGACTTAGTTTTGGTACATCTCTGATTGCTTGGAGAAGAGGAATTTCAATGTTTAGTTGCTTGATTTCTTGTAAAAGTTCTGATTCTAGGTTGGTTTGGACTTGTTTTTGTAAGATCTTTTTCTAGGGAACATACTGTTTAAGCCGTTCTTGGTATGGTGCTAGTTTTTCCATCTCCAGAACATCTCCAGAGCTCTTGTCAGAATTGTGTTTAGGAATGTTCTTCAAAGTCGATCTTTTAGGAGCAACTCTAGAGTTATCCAGGGATAAATTTTCAGGTTCTTCATCATTGGTTACTTCAACTATAGTTGTAGGAGATGGTCTTGGGAATGCTTTCCCAGAATGCAGCTGGAGATTATTTGAATATATAGCATTAATTCTAGCTAGATTTTCTTGCTCTGTCATGTAAACAACTGCTCCATGTTTATTTCGTGGGTTTGGTATAGGCTAAGCTGTTAAAGGTCATTGGCTAACTGGTGCATTTTGTTATTGACCTTGTGTGTTGGAGGGTCTAGTTAGTAAATCTTGTTGTTGAGGTTGGAAACGTCTAGGTCATCCCTGGTATTGTTGATTATATCACTGTTGAGAACCCCATTGAGGTTACATGTTTTGTGATCTAAACTGTGGTGGCCACTGTTGATTTCCCCAAGGCTGATTTTGCCAATTTTGGTTTTGCCAATGTTGACTTGGCCAATCCTGCTATCCCCAAGGAGGATTATTTTGAGGCCCATGCCAAGTTGGATTCCACTGATTATTTCCCCAATTAGAAGGACCCCTATAAGAGGGCTGGTTTGGATACTGATTATAAGGAAAATTCCCAGCTTGCTTTTGTCCCACATAGTTCAATTCCTCTTCTATTACAACATTCTTCTTACTCAATCTTTTCAAGGCTGGAAGTTGACTACATTGACTGGTAGGATGTTCCCTATCACAGATCTGACAAATCTTTGATTTGTCCAAAGGGCATTCTCTCAACAGATGCTTGTTTCTACACCTAGGACAATAGATGGAGAGTGGTTCAGTTCTATTTTGATCAACTATTCTAGTTTTTGCTTGAATCCCATCCAATGTGGTATTTAATTAGACCAAAATGTCTATTTTTAGATTTGCAATCTCCTCCATTAATTGTCCTATTTCATTCTTCCCTTAAAAAATTTTGGATGACCTCACTCCATTTTGGTTTCTAGAATAGTTCCTGTAGAGTTTTTCTATAGCAGGTATATCCATTTTGTTGATATTTCATTTTCCCATTAGATCTAGTGCCTGTTTGATTCTTTATCCAATCCTTTTACAAACAGGGTTCTGGCCAAGGAGTGATCTACTGGGTTGCCATACCTTCTCAAGGTGAAATTAAACCTACCCACATAGTCCTCTAATGTCTCTTCCTCCCCCTGCCTAATTTTAAACAATTCTTCATTTTTAATACTGGATCTACAGTAATCTTGGTATTTTTCCAAAAATTCTATTTCCATCTGATCCCAAGAATAGATAGAATTCTAGGGTAAACCCAAAAACCATCTCATCACAGAATCTTTTACAGTTGAAGGGAATAGCTTGAGTTTTTGGTTATATGATCCATAATCATTAGTTTGGCGGACTACTTTGAATTCAAACAAAAATTGATCTGGACCCTCAAAAGAATGTCCTCTAAAATTTGGCAAGTGTGCTGGTGAGATATTCTTCATAGGAGCATTGTCTCCAGCAGCCAAAACAATAGGATATGAGAAGGTTCTTGGAGCCTGATTTTCCTCTTCTTCATGATTATCATTGTCCATGTTTAGTACTAGTTCTTCTCCCTAAGGTTCTAGGAAATTAGGTTCTATCAAAGGATCTACTTGAAACTTTTGTTGTAATTCCTAGATATAATTGGCAAGTGGAAGATTTGGAGGATCTAAGGGTCTATTGATTTGAGTTGCAATTTCCAGAGTAGGTTCTAGGTTTCTCTCTTCAGCAAGATCTTGTGCCATGCCACTGCTTTCCCCTATGGCTTGTTATTGGGGTGTCTACTTTATATATCTTCCTTTCAAATCTCTAGGTCTAACCATACAGATCTATCCTAAAACTATTTTAACTAAGTTTCCCTAATTAGCACAAGATATCCCTGGCAATGGTGCCAAGAATGACAAGGTGTCATTGTACCTTATCATTTAATCTATTTTCAGATGTCAATAATCCAGGGGCTATGTCCTTAGCTGTCTGCAACTAGGGATTCTACAGTTACCAGTTTCCTAGCTAGTCTTAATAGCTTCTACTAATTTGAAAAGATTGATCTGTCTACTTAATAAATGAATTTAAGGAATGCTAAAAACATAATTAAACAAGAAGTTAGTTAAAGCAATTAAAAAATAGTAACATGCATCTATCTACCAAAATCAGTACAAATACTTTTCACAGTAAAATCTGAAGTAATAAAATAGTGGTACTAGCCTTCTGCCTTGGTAGTGAGAGTGGGCCCTTGCTCTACACCCTTGGGGCTAAAGGCTATAATAGGAAATCAGCACAAAAGAAGATCACAACTAAATCCAGTCCAATTCCATTAACTTTGAATTCATAAAAATATTAATATCACAGAAGTGAGATTATCGAGAATCAAAATAATCAAATCATTGTATATTTCTTCTGCTGTTTCTAATAGTATATATGAAAATGAGTGATGACATATCACTTATCTTATCTTCTAGTTCTTCTATGAGATGACATCCATCTCTTTATTACACTAGCTATCTAACTATGGAAAATAATCATGCAATAAAAGTAGACTGAGTGGAACAGAAGTCCACTCAGAATTCTAAGTTTGAGTCTTAATACCTTTGGGCAGCAAGGCTCTGAAAATATGGATATTGAATTAGTTCTATCCGTACCTCATGCAAAAACTTGAAAAAGATAAAAACTCCAGCAGTTAACTAGAGATGACCCTTCACCACTCAGGTGATGATTTGAGTGAAATGAGGGGTATTACGTTCACTACTGAGAGTGCCTAATCGGCAGGTTTTGCTGTAAATATGCCCTACTCTCATGAAGTATTGGAGATGTGTCTGTAGCTCCGGAGATATCTCTGTAGCTCCAAAGATATCTGTAGCTTTCTTTGTTCAGCTCCAGAGATGCTCCAGAGTCTCGCCCAGCTCTGGAGAGGCTTTCCTCGTTACTTCAAAAATTCTAGTGTCATGGTACTCTGGTATTGTCTCCAGAGATCATTGAAGACTATCTCAGAATTCTAAGTTTGAGTCTTAATACATTTGGGTAGCAAGGCTCTGAAAATATGGATATTGAATCAGTTCTATTCGTAATTCATGCAAAAACTTGAAAAAGATAAAAACTCCAGCAGTTAACTAGAGATGACCCTTCACCACTCAGGTGATGATTTGAGTGAAATGAGGGGTATTACGTTCACTACTAAGAGTGCCTAATCGGCAGGTTTTGCTGTAAATATGCCCTGCTCTCATGAAGTACTGGAGATGTGTCTGTAGCTCTAGAGATATCTCTGTAGCTCCAGAGATATCTGTAGCTTTCTTTGTTCAGATCCAGAGATGCTCCAGACTCTCGCCCAACTCTAGAGAGGCTTTCCTCATTACTTCAAAACTTCTGGTGTCATGGTACTCTGGTATTGTCTCCAGAGATGCACAAAATTGTTGTTCCTAGCATCTATACCTGTTGATTCAAAAAGAGAGAAGTTTCTACATTTTTCCATCAATTCCATGCACATTAGTTTCTCAATCAGAAATTATGATCTTAAGTAATCTATCTCAATTAATCATTAACTAGAATGATCTTGCTAGCTTATTTTGGTGCAGACATTAAGAAAGATGGGATTAGGAAGGAGAAAAAGAGAGGTAAAAAGATGTATTTCATGGGTACAACTTGGCATTCATCACATCATACCACTACAAATAAGTATAACATCAACATTTGCAAAGATAGTTAATTTACAAAGTTACAATACAAGATTACAAGACCAATCACATCAGTTTACAAATAAAAACTTATGAATGTATACAACAATTCTGAAAGTGTAAAACAAATCTAGAACTAGAACACTTCTGCACTGTACTCAAACTAAATATCGAAGAAGACCAATGGATAGCTCTACCACCCAACCATGTGGAACCCTGAGGTCCAGCCCTCCGAGCTAGGAGATAACAATGAGGATTCCACTAAGCCGAAGGATGCAACAACAAGTATAACCAAATGGATATAGACTTCACACAACCAACCATATTAACAAGACTGCACAAGACAAGACAACACTCTAGAGGCAACAATGAAAACAAATAAAGAGGGAAGTAGCTAAGCTGTAGCGAGGAGAGTGTCATTGCATAGTCCTAACATGGGTTATCTAGGCTATCTCTCACTAGAAGCCGGCCGCCATATATGGTTATTCTGGTGACCCTTATCTGGCACCGACCCCATAGGGTGACAGATGCAAAGCCGTCATATCCTCTCATGTAGACAAGGAGGTTGACCTTGCCAACTAGGCCTTCTCATCCCATCCTTAGACTATGAGAGTACTCAAGGAATGGGAGAGGTAACATACTTATCTTTGTTATGTGAAATACTACCTGACCCACCTAGATATATTTTTAAGTTATCACTTGATTAGAACTTCCATGGGGTTATCGAGGTAGCCACTTTGGGCATCGGGCCCACCATGGAAGCCACTCTCCTTCCTACAACTAACATCCCCTTGCCAACATCTGGAAATAATGACATGCATGGACAAGGAACTACTAGAAATCCATCTTCTCACAACCCAACACGTTACATAAACAGTTATAAAGTTTGAATCCACAAAACTTTTCCCCATTCATTACAAAGCTGAATTCAATTAACCCTTTACAATGACATGCCACAACATTGCATCGAAAACCAAGAAGCCACACCTCTAGAGTTAGGTAAATTAAGCATAGTACCAATGTTTAAGTGACTATTTCCTGACATGGACAACGCTTATGCGTCTTGACGCAAATTAATCATGACATCTCTCTAGATACTTCACTTCACACTTAGCCAAAGAATAACTATAGAACTCAAGCCCAAATAGATACAATGACCCAAAATAAGCATTTCGATATGACAAGGAAGACAATCAAGTAAATGAGATTCAATATCCTCTTAACTTTAAACATGGAAATACATATGAGGTTATAACTTTCTTTCAAAGAAATTCTAGTTTACAAAAGTAATAATTTCTAAACAACTCCAAATATAAATTTCCTATCTAATATTTTAATAACTACCATTTTCTACTAAAAACAAACTATAAATATATACATATGTTTACTATAAGCATAAACTTCCATCAACATTTTACCAACCACACATTCTAATTAAACAACTATAAATATATATATATTTTCCTATAAATATATAAATATTACTTTAATAACTAGTTTTGATACAACAATAAAATTATTGTTTATGCTCCATAATATTCTCAATGGAATTAACTATACTCTACTAGATGTAACGATGTTAATCTAAGGTATGATCCCAATTATTCATTAACCCAAGAAGTTATAGTATTGAACTAAAATTTATCAATTAATTAACACTATAGTTTAGATCTACTCCCCTTAACCCCCTAACTCACTCAAATCTTACCTTTTTTAAAAAAAATCTCAAAACTTCTAATTCAATGCTAATAGGGAAAGAAAATTAAATTGCACCAATAGATAACACATGAATTAGCAAGACTATCCTAATAAACTGAATAAATGAAACATGATTTATTTCCTTAATTAAAACAACATGGTGACAAGGATTATCAATGCTAAAAAAAAATGAGTATACATTAAGTTCATAATCATGCCAAATGAATTGCTAATAGTTTAAAGATATAAATATAAATGGCATAAATCTCTCACTCCAAGAGTTTTAAAAAGAAACTTACAATATGAAGTTCAGATTTCTAAGAATAACATTTGCTTGACAGGGGAAGATTCTAAATTCTTGCAATGGGTTCATTTGAAGTCTCGCTCATATAGATGATTTTCAACCATTTGAGTATCTGGTGATCAAAGGTTAAAGAAGATAAAAGATTCTTATCAGAGGGAAGGCAATGATTAAAATTATCAAAGGGTTTTGAAGGCTCTCGACCTACCAAGAATGGCTAAGGCAAGATCCACCAGAGAGGTCAGTCTAGGCAGAAGGACGGCGTTGATGCAATGCACTGAGGGTTTAGCTTGCCACGGAATGGAGTTGCATACTAAGCACCAATAGTAAAAAGAAAAGATGGCAAAAAGGGTCATGCTTCAAGAAACAAAAGCTTCCTACAGATCTATTGATGGGCCAACCTTGAGGACCAAAATACTTTAGAGAAAGTTAAAAGAAAAAGGTGATCTGCTAGCAAAATATCTAGAGTGAAAAAAAAGAGTAGAAATGTCCTAAATCTACTCACAGAGCCATGGATTAGTAACTTGGGTATGTGCCAGGGATGGTGCTTTTAGCAGTTGTTAAAAGGCTATTTTATGCAAAACCTACCATGGAAAGTGGCACAACACCAACCAACGAGGGTTAGAAGTACCACAATAATCTCAGATAAAAGACATGCCAATGGGCACCAATGAAGACATAAACACCTAAGAAGTATTTAAGAATAAAGGCACACTGATGACACCATAATGGACCTAGAGGATTCTTAAGCAAGGGAAGGTAGCTACTAACACAGATAAAATTCTATTTTGGTTAATCGATTTAAGATTCGAAGCAAGAGGTCTTTGTTACAAGTCACCATTAAGAAGGTTAAAGCTGGGCGAGGCCAAACTACAGCATAGAGGACAGCCAAGGACGAATGGGTCCAAAAATTGGTAATAGATTTAAAATGGGCCATTTTTCTTTTGATTGAGATCACTTTGAAGGATTACAGTTGATTGGGCTCTAAGATTTCAAGAAGGATTTAAGAAGAACAACTGGGAAGAATCTACAAAGGTTAAAAATTACAACAACAAGGTGTGATTCCCAAGGTGAGAGCATGGTTAGGGACATCTACATTCGAACACAGAGCACAAAATGACTCAAGCTACAAAGAGATTTAAATTTCAAGCTACAGGAAATGTAAATTTCACACACAGAACATAGGATGATTGTGCTATAATAAGATTTGGATTACAATCTACATAATTGCAAATTTTCATAGAGAGACAACATCACATACCTAAATTTCAGTCCCACTTCAAATCTTCTCCATTTCCTGTATTGAATTCTTTGTTTTTCTCCTAATTTATGTCTTCCTCTTCCCAACCCCATCTCTAAAATAAAAACCCCCAATTTAAAAATGGGTCATTTCATAAATCATCATAGTCATGCATCCGTTACCCAAAATGCCACTCCTTCAAGAATTTTAAAATTTTCCTAATAATAGAGATTTCCCCAAATCTTGAAATTTCACAATCAACAACTCATGACATTACTTTATTACCTAATATTATTCTTTTAAATAAAAACATAATAATTAACCATACTAAAACTTATGATGTTAAATCAAACATTAAAATAATTAATGTAGTCAGTAATAGAATTTACTTAAGCAATATTTCAAGTTTTATGACTACTCAAAACACTATTAATTTTAACATATTGAGGTATTGCCAAGACAAACACATAGACATAACTTAAGCAAAACTTGACAATACTTCACAACACATGATGACCAATGACATGAGGCAAGGACCAAGTGTCACATCATGACACACAACCACAATAGAAGATTGGGACTAGCCCAGTAGAATAAACCTCAAGTTATCTCTCATCACCGATACCCATTGGTGGAAGAGCCCGCTCAAACCTGCTATATTAGGTGGAGTCGAGGCTAGGTACCTGTAGTCTACCTCTGAACAATTGGTTGTATACAATCAAATACATATATGTCAACACACATAGAGTTAGAGAATCATGGTGTAGTAGGGTGCTTGACGCGTGTAGTACTACACCGTCCCTACTCTTGAGCACAACTATAACCACTTTTACTTGAACTTAGATATCAACAGATTGAATGAAACATTATAACATTAAATCATTACTAATCATGTCAAACTCATCATAACTAGAGTAATAATAATGTCATCATAAACTCATAACACATGTCTAAACTATATCAGTTGAACATAGTCCATCAAGATCAAAATAAACATAAACCATAACCTACTAATCCAAATGTCTCAGAACTGTATAAATGCAGTGAAAGACAAGCAACTATCTCAAAACTGACAGAGAGAAATGTGAAACTAACAACTATCACAAGCCAAAATATGAGGGGCATTACATCCTCCCCCCTAGAATCAGACTTACTCTTGGAAGCCTATAAATAAGTAAGGGTATAACTCTCTCATCCTAGAAGCATCCTCCCAGGTAGTAGAAGTCTCATGATTAGGATCTCACTAGACCTTGACTTGTTCCACATCTCTACCCCTGAGAGCAAGTCTCCTGTACTTTAGAATGCCTACGGGCTCCAAAGATAGCTTCCTGTCCTCTACCTGTAGAGTAGTCCAATCAAGAACATGAGTAATATTTGGATGGTAAGGTCTAAGTACAAAAATATGAAACACATTATGGATGCGTGAAAGGCTAGGTGGCAAATCAAGATGATAAGCAACAAGACCTATCCTCTCCAACACCTCTAAAGGTCCCATGAAGCGTGGTGCTAGCTTAGAATCCTTTCTGTAGTGGATTAGACTCTTTTGCAATCGCACATGCAAGAACACATAATCCCCAACTAAAAATTGTCGATCGATCCTATGAGCATCTGCATACTTCTTCTATCCATCCTGTGCTGCCACCAAATGCTCTCTAATCCTCTCAACCTGTTGTTCCATATCATTAAGCATATATGGTCCTAGAAGGACTCTATCCTCTAGATATCCCAACTCAGAGGGGTCCTACAAGGATGGCCATACAAAGCCTAAAATGGAGACATGCCGATAGAACTGTGATATCCATTATTATAAGCAAACTCCACTAGAAATAGGTAGTTCTCCCAACGGCTCTGCGAATCCATCACATACATCCTAAGCATATCCTCAAGAACCTGATTAACCCTCTCGGTCTAACCATCAGTCTCAGGATGGTAAGCTAAACTAAAGTTCAGTTGTCCCCAAGGCATGCTGCAGAGAAGTCCAAAGGGTGGAAGTGACTACTGGATCTCTATCAGAGATGATCCTATGAGGAATCCCATGAAGTCTGACAATGTCCTCCATGAATACTCTGGCCACCATAGTAGCATTGTAAGAAGAATGAACAGGAGAGAAGTGAGCTACCTTCGTCAACCTATCCACAGTGACCATAATAGCATCATGTTGACAAGAGGATATCGGAAACCCAACAATGAAGTCTATCAAAATAATGTCCCACTTCCACTCTGGAATCAAATGAGGCTGTAAAAGACCTGTAGGGTACTGATGCTCCGCCTTCACCTTCTGACACTCAAGACATCTTGACACAAAATTAGCAATATCTTGCTTCATGCCACTCCAAAAGTACAACTGACGCAAATCTGCATGCATCTTCTTGACACCTAGATGAGAAGAATAAGGTGTCTGATGTGCCTCTGACAACACTAGGGTACAAAGACCCTCAAAACTAGGAACATAGATACGACCCAAATGTCGTAAAAGATCATCTGGCTCAAGAGAGTAACCAGAGAATCTACCCTCTAAAGGTCTACTAGACTCAATCTCAGATTTCACCTCCTGGTACCAACTGTCGATAGGAATTGCTACAAGAATCTGACCTCTCAAGTCAACTGTGAGAGAGACCACTGAGATCTCATGTCTTCGACAACTAAGAGCATCCGCCATCACATTCTCCTTACCCTGAATATACTTGACCTCAAAGTCATTCACACAAGAACTCCATCTAATGCCTCTGCCTTGCATTCAAGTTTGGCTGCGTGAAAATATATTGTAAGCTATGATGATCACTGTGTATCTCAAACCGATGCCCTAAGAGAAAATGCCTCCACCTCACCAAGGCATGCACAACTACAGCTAGCTCCAGGTCATGGGTGGGATAGTTCAATTCATGATCCTTGAGTTTACGAGACTCATAGGCAATCATGTGACCATCTTGCATCAGAATTACTCCTAAACCCTCCAAAGAAGCATTTGTACATACAACAAAGTCCCTAGTAGGATCAGGAACTACTAATATCGGTGCACTGGTCAACTGCTCCTTAAGGGTCTGAAAAGCTACCTGACATTGCTCTGACCAAACAAACTTCTTCCCTTTCCTCTAAAGAGAAGTAATAGGATGGGCAATCCTTGAAAACACCATAACAAAATGGCGATAGTAGCCTACCAAACCCATAAAATTGCTGACCTTAGAAACATTGGTAGGTGCAGGCCAATCCATAATAGCTTGGATCTTTGAAGGATCCACCACAATACCCTCTACAGAGATAACATGACCCAAATAATTCACCTCTATCTGAAAGAATTCACACTTTGACAAATTGGCATAAAGCTGATTTTCTCTTAGACACTAGAACACTTGACACAAATGCTCCTCATGCTCCTCCATAGTCCTCAAATAGATCAATATATCATCTAGAAAAACAAGGACAAACTTGTCGAGATAAGTGTGAAAAACACCATTCATCAGGCTCATGAAAACTGAAGGTGCATTTGTCAACCCAAATGGTACAACTATGAACTCATAATGTTCATAATGGGTGCAAAATGTTGTTTTGTGAATATCTGCCTCAAATATCTGCAATTGGTGATAATCTGACTTAAGGTCAATTTTAGAAAACACATTTACTCCATTAATCTGGTCAAACAAATAATCGATTCGAGGCAAGGGGTACCTATTCTTCACTGTCACCTTATTGAGCTATCGATAGTCGATACATAGCTACAGAGATCCATCCTTCTTTTTCACAAAGATCATAGGTGCTCCCCAAGGAGAGATAGTAGGTTGAATGTATCCTTTGGCTAACAGCTCTTCCAACTGTAGTCAGAGCTCCTCAAGCTCCTGAGTGGTCATCCAATATGAAGCTTGTGAGATAGGCTCTGCGCCGAGAACAAGATCAATCCTGAAGTCGATGTCATGCTTAGGTGGCATCCCTAGAATTGTAGAGGGAAAGACATCAGCATATTCCCTCAAAAGTGGATGATTGTCAAGAGATGCCTCTCGACTCTCCTCCATGTCCAAGTCACTAATAGAAACTGCAAAAAGCTAACATCCCTGACGCATGCATCTCTTAAGTTGTACAATGGAGATCATACATAAGGAAATAGGTCTCTGAACTCCTACTACTTCCACCTCTGCACCAAAGTCATCCACACATCTAACAAACTTATGCTGACAATTGATCACTGCCTGATCGGCCTCTAGCCAATCCATCCCCAAAACTATATCATAAGACCCAAGGGGTAGGATGTGAAGGTCTACAGTAGAAGATAGAGGACCAATCCTCAACTCACAACCAAGCACTAGAGACTCAACTGCGACCTTAGCCCCGGAAGCTAACTCAACCTACCACCTATCATCCTACTTTGTTGCCACTAAGCCACAATGCTCCACAACAGAAGGAGATATGAACGAATAAGATCACCGGAATCAAAAAAGAATAGAAAAACCAATACCTCGCATGAAACCAGAAGTCTCCACCATGGTGCCCTAATGCTCTACCTGACGGTTATCCACTGCTACAAAGACTCTGTACGATCTTCCTGCATTACCAACTGTTGGCTTTGAGGTCGCTGATTGATGTCCAAACCCTGAAGCACTCCTCTGTAGACACTGTGTAGCAATGTGGCCCTATTGGCCGCAAGAGAAGCACCCAGTCCCTCTACCAAAACCACTGCCACCCTGAAAAGCACTAGACTGCTGGAAAGTACTCTTGCTCACTTTGGACTGGGTGCTCTGAGCAGGTCAATCAACACAATCCTTTCTAGCATGCTGCCAATTCTGGTTATTCCTATTTTGAAATCTGCTACACTGTTGTGGCTACGAATTCTTTAGCTTAGACTGAGAGTACTACTATTGCTATCCACCCTTTGTGGGTGCATGAGATCCTGATGCTTGAGTATGACCACCTCAAGAACCATATCCTATAGAAGGTGCACTACCAATATGCACACCTATATGTCCACCAAGTGCCATGGCCAAATTCTCCTCCACTAACCTGGCTTTCTCCACAACAACCTCCATAGACTTAGGTTCGAATACATGAACCCCTCCACTAATCCAGGCATTTAAGCCTCTGATAAAATGTTGTACTAACATAGATTCATCATCTCCAATACTTGCATACGGTTTGATCTCATAGAATCTGCCCTCGTACTACTCAACTAACATGGCCATCTACATCAGGTCATGAATCTCATCTGCATGACACTGCCTCCAATGATCTGATAGGAAATAGGCTCTAAATCTCTCTAAGAACAACTCCCAAGAAACATTGCTAATGTCCAAATGCAACTTCTGCTCTTCTAACCGCCACCAAATCGAAGCAAACCCTTGGAGATGTAAAATAGCACACCTGGCTTTGGTGTTGCTCCCATAAGGATGCATGGTGAAACACCTGGCTATATCCAATAACCAAGTCTCCACCTCTAGACCACTACTAGTTCTGTTAAAGGTGGGAGGGCGTGTCCTCAGAAGATCTCTCATATGGCTGGCTAGTGTGGCCTCCTACTCAGTTATCAACTCTCTCTACCTAGGAGATCTTTATCTCTCTCTAGGTTCTAGCTGATCTACCTCTTGACCTCCTCTAGGCTACTGAACCTCCTATCTAGGGCCTAAACGAGCAACGACCTCCTCAAGTAACTGTCTCAACTGGGTTCCCTCAAGTTGACCCCGACCCTCCATATTCTGACCCCCACCTTCATGGGCACTCTCATGAGGAGAGCTAGGAGGAGTTGTACCGCCAACACCTCTCCCATGACCCCTACCTCTAGGCATCTACCTACAACACCAAAAGATGATTTATTACATTCAGAAAGTGATACAATAGGGATATATGTTAATCTACAGAGTTTAAGCACTAGGTCACATAATGGGCTCAAGTATAACCAAAGTACATAGTATTTAAACCTTGCTTTGATACCAAATGTGACACCTCGTCATGGAACCCTAGAGAGTTACACTAACAAGAGAAAAATTACAGAAATATTTTTTTTTGAAGTAAGAAATTGCAATATCAGTAGCCAAAGATATCATTATACACAACATAAAGAAAAGTGCACTTCTAACTCTTCTAGGGAAACATAACTACATTAGTTGATCATAAAGTCTTAACAACACAAGTGATATACATCATACCAGTACAAATAAGTATAACATTAACATTTGCAATGATAGTTAATTTACAAAGTTACAATACAAGATTACAAGACTGATCACCTTAGTTTACAAATAAACACTTATGAATGTATACAACAAGTCTAAAAGTGTAAGGCAAATCTGGAAATGAAACACTTCTACACTGGACTCTAATTGAATATCCAAGAAGACCAGTGGATAGCTCTGCCACCCAACCATGTGGAACCCTGAGGTCCACCCCTCCAACCTAAGAGATAACAACGAGGATTCCACTAAGCTAAAGGATGCAACAACAAATATAACGAAATGGATATAGACTTGACACAACCAACCATATTAACAAGACTACACAAGACAAGGAAATACTCCAGAGGCAAAAATGCAAACAAATAAAGAGGGAAGTGGCTAAGCTATAGCAAGGAGATTGTCATTGCAATGTCCTAACATGGGTTATCTAGGCTATCTCTCACTAGAAGCCGCGCCCCATCTATGGTTATCTTGGTGACCCTTCTTTGGCACCGGCCCCATAGGGTGACACATGCGGAGCCGTCACATCCTCTCATGTGGACAAGGAGGTCGACCTTGCCAACCAGGCCTTCTCATCCCATCCTTAGCCTATGAGAGCACTCAAGGCATGGGAGAGGCAACATACTTATCTTTGTTATGTGAAATACTACTCGACCCACCTAGATATATTTTTAAGTTATCACTTGATTACAACTACCATGGGGTTATCCAGGGAGTCACTTTGGGCACAGGCCCCACCATGGAAGCCACTCTCCTTCCTACAACTAACATCCCCTTGCCAACATCTAGAAACAATGACATGCATGGAAAAGGAACTACTAGACGTCCATCTTTTCACAACCCAACACATTACATAAACAGTTATAAAGTTAGAATCCACAAAAATTTTCCCCATTCATTACAAAGCTCAATTCAATTAACCCTTTACAATGACATGCCACAATGTTGCATTGAAAACCAAGAAGCCACACCTCTAGAGTTAGGTAAATTGAACACAGTACCAATGTTTAAGTGACTATTTCCCGACATGGACAATGGTTACGCATCTTGACGCAAATTAATCATGACATCTCTCTAGATACTTCACTTCACACTGAGCCAAAGCATAACTATAGAACTCAAACCCCAAATAGATACAATGACCCAAAATAAGCATTTCGATATGACAAGGAAGACAATCAAGTAAATGAGATTCAATATCCTCTTAACTTTAAACATGGAAATACATATGAGGTTATAACTTTCTTTCAAAGAAATTCTAGTTTACGAAAGTAATAATTTCTAAACAAATCCAAATATAAATTTCCTATCTAATATTTTAATAACTAGGTCATTTTCTACTAAAAACAAACTATAAATATATACATATGTTTACTATAAGCATAAAATTCCATCAACATTTTACCAACCACACATTCTAATTAAACAGCTATATATATATATTTTTCCTATAAATATATAAATATTACTTTAATAACTAGTTTTTATACAACAATAAAATTATTGTCTATGCTCCATAATATTCTCAATGGAATTAACTATACTCTACTAGATGTAATGATGTTAATCTAAGGTATGATCCCAATTATTCATTAACCCAAGAAGTTATAGTATCAAACTAAAATTTATCAATTAATTAACACTATAGTTTAGATCTACTCCCCTTAACCCACTAACTCACTAAAATCTTACCATTTTTTTTTTAAATCTCAAAACTTCTAATTCAATGCTAATAGGGAAAGAAAATTAAAATGCACCAATAGATAACACATGAATTAGCAAGACTATCCTAATAAAGTGAATAAATTAAACATGATTTATTTCCTTAATTAAAACAACACGGTGACAAGGATTATCAATGCTAAAAAAAATGAGTATACATTAAGTTCGTAATCATGCCAAATGAATTGCTAACAGTTTAAAGATATAAATATAAATGGAGTTTAGAAATGGCATAAATCTCTCCCTGCCAAGAGTTTTAAAAAGAAACTTACAATATGAAGTTAAGATTTGTAATAATAACATTAACTTCATAGGGGAAGATTCTAAATTCCTGTGATGGGTTCATTTGAAGTCTCTCTCATACAGATGATTTTCAACCTTTTGAGTATCTGGTGATCCAAGGTTAAAGAAGATAAAAGCTTCTTATTAGAGGGAAGGCAATGATTAAAATTATTAGAGAGTTTTGAAGGCTCTCAACCTGCCAGGAATGACTAAGGTGAGATGCACTAGAGAGGTCGGTCTAGGCAGAAGGATGACAAAGATGCAATGCACTGAGGGTTTAGGTTGCCATAGAAAGGAGTTGCATACTAGGTGCCAGTAGTAAAAAAAAAAAGATGGCGAAAAGGGTCATGCTTCAAGAAACAAAAGCCTCCTATAGATCTATTGATGGTCCAACCTTGAGGAATGAAATACTTCAAAGAAAGTTAAAAGAAAAAGGTGATTTGCCAGTGAAATATCTAGAGTGAAAAAAAAAAGAGTAGAAATGTCCTAAATCTGCTCACAGAGCCATGGATTATTAACTTGGGTATGTGCCAAGGAAGGTGCTTTTAGCAATCATTAAAAGGCTATTTTATGCAAAACCTGCCATGGAAAGTGGCACAGCACCAACCAATGATGGTTACAAGTACCACAATAATCTCAGATAAAAGATGTGCTAATGGGTGCCAATGAAGACAAACAAATTAAGGTGGCCTAAGAAGTATTTAAGAATAAAGGCACACTGATGACACCGCAACAAACCTAGAGGATTCTTAAGCAAGGGAAGGTAGCTACTAACATAAATAAAATTCTATTTTGGTTAATGGATTTAAGATTCAAAGCAGGAGGGCTTTGTTACAAGTCACCATTCAGAAGGTTAAAGCTGGGTGAGGCTGAACTATGGCATAGAGGACATCAAAGGATGAATGGGTCCAAAAATTTGTAATAGATTTAAAATGGGCCATTTTTCTTTTGATTGAGATCACTTTGAAGGATTATAGTTGATTGGGCTCTAAGATTTCAAGAAGGATTTAAGAACAACTTGGAAGAATCTACAGAGGCTAAACATTACAACAACAAGGTGTGATTCCCAAGGTGAGAGCGTGGTTAGGGACATCTACATTCGAACACACAGAGCACAAGATGACTCAAGCTACAAAGAGATTTAAATTCAAAGCTACAGGAAATGCAAGTTTGACACACAGAACACAGGATGATCGTGCTATAATAAGATTTAAATTGCAAGCTACATAATTGCAAATTTTCACAGAGAGACAACATCACATACCCAAATTTCAGTCCCACTTCAAATCTTCTCCATTTCCCACAACAAATTCTTTGTTTTTCTCCCAATTTCTGTCTTCCTCTTCCCAAACCTATCTCCAAAACAAAAACCCCCAATTTAAAAATGGCTCATCTCATAAATTATCATAGTCATGCATCCGTTACCCAGAATCCCACTCCTCTGAGAATTTTAAAATTTTCCTAATAATAGAGATTTCCCCAAATCTTGAAATTTCACAATCGACAACTCATGACTTTACTTTATTACCTAATATTATCCTTTTAAATAAAAGCATAATAATTAACCATACTAAAACTTATGATGATAAATCAAACATTAAAATAATTAATTTAGTCAGTAATAGATTTTACTCAAGTAATATTTCAAATTTTATGACTACTCAAAACACTATTAATTTTAACATATTGAGGTATTGCCAAGACAAACACATAGAGATAACTTAAAGAAAAGTCGACAATACTTCACAACACATGATGACCAACAACATGAGGCAAGGACCAAGTGTCACATCACAACACACGACCACAACAGAAGACTGGGACTGACCTAGTGGAATAAACCTCAAGTTATCTCTCATCACTGATACCCATTGGTTCAAGAGCCCGCTCAAACCTGCTATATTAGGTGGAGTTGAGGCTCGGTACCTATAGCTTGCATCCAAACAATTGGTTTTATACAATCAAATACATATATGTCAACACATACAGAGTCAGAGAATCACAACATAGTAGGGTGCTCGAAGCGAGTAGTACTACACCGTCCATGCTCTTGAATATGAGTATAACCACTTTTACTTGAATTCATATATTAATAGATTGACTGAAACATGATAACATTAAACCATTACTAATCATATCAAACTCATCATAATTGGAGTAATAATAATGTCATCATAAACTCATAACACATGTCTAAACTATATCAGTCGAACATAGTCCATCAAGATCAAAATAAACATAAACCATAACATACTAATCCAAATGTCTTAGAATTGTATAAATGCAATGAATGACTAGGAACTGTCTCAGAACTGACAAAGAGAAATGTGAAACTAGCAAATATCACAAGCCAAAATATGATGGGCACTACACTATACCCATTCTATGTGGGGTGTTGTGAAAGGCTAGTGTTGTTTTGTGTTCCCTGGTTTGGTGAAGTAATCATACTTGGGGGTTATGTTCATCTATGGGTATAGAAGCACCATACCGTCTTTATGTTTGTTATAATTTTTTCACCACAGCTCAAAAATTGGCACAGCTGGTGCAACAAATTCATTTTTTAGAGTGAAGGTTAACATTCTTCTATTATAAGTTATTTGCATAGTTGTTTGTGTTTTAGTGATATTGTAGTTCAGTTGTGTTGTTCAAGAAAATAAAAGATTTCAGATCATTCATTGCATTACAGGACATTCATAGGAGAGATAAGTATTTCATTCACTACAATGATTATTCATTTACAATTGAAATACATAAAAGGACAAGCATTGCATTGAAAGGAATAATGACATATCAAATGTCCCACACAAGCCATGTGTGTAGTTAAACAAATACAAGTATAAGGAAAATACTATACATCTAAGGATAATAAAGAGAAGGGCATAGCCATCATTTCCTTGAAGGTCTTCAATCTTTGAAGTTGTCTCTTGTCTCTTCTCCTGATCATCGATATGAACCTGCAAAAAAAATGGAATTCACAGGGATTTCATCTATGTATCTTTCATGGTATTTGTATGCATCAGAGAAATTAAGAACATCAAGTACATTTCCATCATTTGAATGTCAAATAGTTGCCAATGGATAGTATCATGCAATAGTACATGACTGTTTTGGTCATAACATAACATCAGAAATAAATATCATTTTATGCATGATTTAAATAAACTTAAAAGTGCAAGTGGATAGCCACCAAGGAACAACATATGCTGCCATGTCACTTTTATCTTGAAGTGAGGGACATTCATCATATGGAGTAATCACTTATTAAGCATGAGATGGTCTTATACTATAGAGAGACCAAGATAGACTATACCAGACAGTGCTACAGGAAAGAGACAAATAGAACAACCAATAAATGAAAGAAGCCAAATCATGTTTTGCTAGAGCTACAGTGAAATAGATTGCAATGCCAAGTGTCATCATTCAATAGTGTTGTTATGTTTGAGACATCAAATATATGCTACAAGAAAAGTGTTGCCATTCAAAATGGCATATGATAAAAGTGCCAAATGTATTTTCCATGTTGCAGGAAAAACCATATAAGGATGCAGTAATCATATGTAGTCAAAGTAATGATAGAAAGAAGATGATCTCAATATCATTTGATGCTACAAGAGCATTTATGTGCTATCAACAGTGCATGAATAAATAGAATAGTTATATCATGTGTCAATGTCATGATAGACATCAAATACAAAGAGCACATCCAATGGAGATCCCAAATGCATTATTCAACTGTTAGAACACAAAAGGCATCTATAGAAGAATGAGATGACAAAGTAAATGCATAGGTGTTTTTTTCTAGTTGTGGCACCATGGCCACAGAAACAATTATATATCAAAAGGAGAAACTCAGAGTCTTATGGAAGACTATAGCCATGGCCACACAAAATAGTGACAGTTTGTAGATCAACTACAAGATGTTCACAAAAATTATTGCTACAGGTTAAATCAAAAGATGTAGTATGAATTGGAGACCCATTTCATGCTTTCAAGTGTTTTGAAGGACCTTTCCTTCACAACATAGAAATGATAAAAGAGTGTATTTTTATCAATGACCTGATCAAGGTAAAATTGCAAGATACAGGAAGAAGGAGATAGAACAATATATAATGACTTTTATGCAGATATATAGTGATTTTGAGCCATGAAGAAATGTAAAGACTACACAAAATGTCATATGTCAACCGTTACCAAATATGCCTTTTTTCCTTAAAGCTTCAAAAACCCATTTTGAGTGAGCACAACTACAAAAAGGAATGAAGAAATGAACTTTTGTTTGAACCTCACTTGCTAGGAGTTACAAATATACAGTGAAGAATGAAGTATTCCAAGCATGCAAAACTCAGAAATTATGCTAGCCATAGCCAAGTATACCTTGTTTTCTACAAGGTTCGATACCCATTTTTAGTATATAGAAAAGAGTGGTGAGTTCATCAACAGAATGCCATGAAAAATGAAACATACAGTGATAGACAAAAGATGTTACCTTGCTAGAGGAAATGCATAATGATGGCAGCAGGTTTTAATTTCACCTTCCTCTCAAGTAGTTCAATATAGTCAGCTATGGTAGCATGAGATCAGTAGAAGAATGATAAAGAAGGGTGACAGTAAAACAAAATAGAAACAAACCATCAGAAATAATGTACAAGCTGTGGTTGTTGAAGCCATTCTTCCTTGGGAATTTAAAGAATATCAAACTATAAGTCACATATGCCTGAAAGAGAGTGTTTACCTTTGAAATCTGCAAGAAATTCATTGAGGCCGAGCACAAACATGCTAGAGAAGTTCAAGTTTGTAGCTTGAAACCCTAGGGTTTCATTGTCAGTACTAGATCCCAATCCACAAAAATGCCAAAGTCAAAATGAGCCTAAAACAATAGGGCATAGTTTGTTTTGTCATTGCAGTTTATTTTTGTCCTAATCCAAACATTGCATTTTTATCACATTCATTTCTTTTTGCGGCACAAGATTAATGCCTTTGTGGTGTTAAGTCACCACAGAATGATGCCTATGCCCATGACTTGGTGAGATGTGGAGCCCATGGTTCCCTCAAAATATTATATGCCTCAAACATATTTGACCCCTTGGAGATGGAGTTCATGCCTTTGGAATAATATGCAAACCTTTCATTTTTTCGTATGAGACAACTCCACATGCCACATGTGCCTTAGAGATTGCCAAGTCATATGCAGATGAGCCATCATGTGTTTTCATTTTTCCAAATATCATATGATCCCCATAATTACTTTTACGATTTTTTATGGAAAAATCAAACATTGTAATTGCAAACTTGTGAAATTATAAGCCATGGAGATTTATTTTTTGTAAATAAAATCCAATAGGGGATAGAATAAAACTTCTAGAGTTGTAAAGATTGTTTTAAAGCAATCATTTATAAATTGCTTTAAAATCAAACTATTCTTAGGAAATTAGAACTAGAAAAACAATTCAAATATTCCTTTCTCGATTTGTTTTATTTAGAGGCATATCAAGACAAAAACTAAGATTTCATGGAATAATGGGTTACACTTTCTAGGACATCCCAATTTTTACTGAAATCACATATTTTTAGAAAATATAATTATTTAAACCTTGAAAAGTTCCATTTCAAGGATTTTAATTGAAGAGGGTTTGATCAAACCCCCTTAGCTTCAAACCCCCTTGGATAGAGCTTTGCTACTTTTAAACCATACCTATAATGGAGTCTCCTCTACACCTATCAAAATGCTGATAAAAAAACACTTTTGATCTATGTTTTGGGGGATCAAATGAATTCATTTAAAATTTATGTTTTGTAAGTATGTGGTCTTTATTATAAGCTTCCCCAAAAGTATAATTTTAAATATATTTTATTTGATTATTATATTTATTTTTTATTTCTTGTGAATGTAGGTTTTTCACTGAACATAAAGTTCTCTATTCTACACACATAGAAAATTAGTAAATTAGTAAAAAAAGATTCTAAAAAATATCTATGCCCTAGGTATTGATGTCCTTGTTTCAACAAAAAAAAATTGATACATACAGAAAACATTATGTTTTACGGAATATGCCTATGTTTAAATTATAATTAGTTTGACTTCAAAACTTAATTAAAAAAAATATTCAACAAAAAATTAGGAAACCAAATGCATGCCCTATATATCGGTGCTACCAATCTAAATTCAAAAGAATCAGAATTTTATCCTTTGTAGAAAAAAAGTTATGTGCTAGAGAATACACATCACTTTAAAAAATGTTTACTATTAAAAACTAGTTATCAAAGGAGACACAAATTTTTTTATAATTTAACTCCAAATTTAAAAAATATATATATTTAGAATCTACATATAAAATCTCACAAATCACTAGTTCTCATCATCTTCAAATTCCTAATGGTTTAGCGGCTATAGGTCTCAGAAAGTGAAGATTTAGTTAAAAATGTTGATTTCAATGTCAAGTTTGGCCAAAAAGTGTAACCCAATATTGTGGGATGACCCCCTAAGGAATCAGTTTGGCATCTTCTATTCTTAGTTTGGTGGCAATTTGGTGAGGTTTTTATCAGGATTTTAATGGAGCTCAAAAATTGATTCTTTTATCTATTTTAGGAGCTTTTTGGGAGGCATTTTATAAGAGAAAAACTTAGTTTTCTTAGTCAATTGATATCCTTGTTTCTTCTCTCTTGAGCATAGGTAGAGAGTTTGTAAATTGATCTTGGCTCACATTTTTTTAGAGTTAGATGTACCTCTTTTAGTTCAATACAACAGAACATTCCTTTTTCACATTTGTTGCCTCCTTAATGACATTGATTTGATGTTTTCACTGTGATTATGATGTCTAATCCTTTGATTATGTCTCGATGTTATTGAAATCTGTGTAGTTATTGCCCATTTAATCCAGGTTGTGTGTTGTGTTTTAATTAAACCTTCATACAAAGTACTTTTGGATTTATTGGACTTAGGTGAAATTGAGAAGGTTACAGGCTTGAGAGTTGTTTGTGGGTTAAAATTTAGATTTTTAAGACCATCTTTAGATTATGAAATCTTAAGGAGAACTAGCTTACTCTGGAGATTCAATCTCACTATAGAAAACCCACATCCTGAAAGTGTTTCCATGTGTCAATAGGTAGCTAAGTCTTTTGTGAGCTTAGCAGGGTGCATATCTAATTGACAACAATGTTAATTACATTGTTTTTGTATATGTGTAAGTATTAGAATGATTTAATTATTCAGTGGCATCATGCATTGCCAGTCATGTGGTTATGTGGTGTATTCATGTGTGGGGTATCTTTTCATGGTTGATTGATAATCTGATATCTATCTCCTTGTTGGCCATGACATCATGTGGAAGTTTTGTTGTGGAAGTTATCATTGTGTATGCCTATGTAAGAACCATGTGTAGGAGATCAAATTGGAGCTTGTGTTGGACCCATGAAATCACGAATGTGATACTGTAAGTCAATTAGAGTTTTGAATTATTCTTGTGTGTGATATCATACATTCTCTCTGTAAATATCTTCTTGCATAAGGAAGTAATTGCATATGTTCATAGCTTAGTAAAAAAGAAAATGTACTACATTAATGATAGAAAATTTTTGTATATAAGCAGCTACTGTGTTACCTTCATTTTTTGTATAAAAGTTGCTTAGATATGAAGATGTAGAAAACTTAGCTGTCTATGTGTTTGGTGTACATTCTCTAATGCATTCTAGACTTTGAGTCATAGGGTGTTGTGTAGTGGATACTTCTTTTTGTGGCTAAAATTAGTCACACCGTGATGTGGATTTGTTTGTAATATTGGTTGTTTTGGAATTTTTGATAGTTTCTTCATGTGTTGTTGGTGGGCTAATAGTGAACTTGTTTTCTTTGAACTCTCTTATAATAGGAGTGGTCACTTTATAGTTGATTTATTGTTAAAAATTGCTGGCATTTTATGACTTAAGATTGAATTTGATTATTTCCCCACTTGGGTTTACATTTTTTTAATTTCTATGGTGGCTATTCTAAATGTTTACTTTTGTTGGCCCCATTTCATGCTAAGTATTCTTTCTATCATGTTCATTTTGAGCCTATGATAGTATGTACAAGGGAGGACTTTGCGTAGAATTGTACTTGCATGTTTGGTATTTAGTTGGAACGATAGTGGAAAGAAGAGATGAGATGTATTTTTCCTTGTTAATACGTGAATGCAATTCCCTAAATCATTTGAAATTCTCAAAATATGTGTGATTGGCTATAAGTAGATCACATGATACGTCTTAAAGTGGGGAATTGATGTCTTTCTTGTCATTATTGAATGATTGTGCCTATCTTATGAACAATTGCTTTATATGGATGCATATGTTGGCAATAGAAAATTGCAATACTAATATGTCACATTTCCACCCTAGTCTGTGACTTCTAGGAGTAAGTCAAGTTTTAGGGCAGGAGGATGTAGTGCCCCTCCATTCTCATCTTGGATGTGCAGATAGTTTGGCTAAGGAGCATGAAGATGAAGGTAAAATAATAGGAATATTTAGGGTATGTTACACAGTTTATGTTGTACATTATATGATGTTGGTAGATGCTACATTCATGTTGGTGACATTCCTGATTATCCTCATGTGTGGTTTCATATGACAGTTAGCATGTTTTATTGATAATCCTTGTTGCGACATTGATAATTCATATGCTCTGACATTGTTTTACATTCAAGTGATTATGATGTTGATCTTACTATGATTGTCATAATTTAGAATTAATTTTTATGCAATTGATTTTGTATTATAGGATGATCTGATTATTGTGTGGTGTGAAAAGAAACAATGTTGTACCACTCATTTGTGAGTGTCCGGTGATGTTGTGATTCTCTTTCACTCCATGACCATTTTATATTTATTATACTTGTGCATTGACCGTATTGTGTGCTACATGTTGCAGGTATCAGGCATCGACTCTACCTAAATTGACAGGTCTGAGTGTGCCTTAAAACCAATGGAACTATTGAACAGAGATAACATATGGTCCCCTAGTTAGCCATCATCCTTGAAAATGATGAGTACCTAGTTTTGCACCCAATCAGTGTTGTCCATATGGGCATGATAGTCAGTTGCTGTTGTTGTGGTCATGCTTTTCAATCGTGCATAGTGTCACGTATTGTTTGGGATTTGGATTTTTTTTAGAATTGTTTTATTAATGCTTTGGTTAATTGTTGCATTAAAATAAAATTAGTAAGTTAAGAAGGCACTTTTGATAAAAAAAAATAAATATAGATGCTTTTATGTAAATATAAATTTATGGGAAATTATATTATATTGTATTTTACAGTCAATAAATAATAATAATTATAATGAGGAAAAATAAAGTGTTATTGAAATGGGAATGTAATTGATAAAATTAAAATGAAAATATTTTAGAAACAAGTAAATGTTTTGTTAGTGGCAATAAAAATAATTTTATAAAATTTATGAGTTGTCATAAAAACTTATATATATAGAAAATTCTAAAATAAATAAAATCAGAGAGAGATTATTGTCTGGTTAAAATAGCATGTTGTAAGAAAGTATTGAAGGTAGAATTTATTGTCATTATAGAGGGAATCTTAGAAATAATTGCATCTTTTGAGTAAGACACTAATTTTAGTAAGTAGAAAGAAATTACTTTTCGAGAGGAAGTAATAAAAGCGAAATTTATTGCCTTTAATAAGGAGAATCTTCTGGAATAAATTATGGAGGTAGTTATGTATTCTCAACTTTATTTTGAAATCTAAAGATATAATTTGGGAAGGTGCGTGCATTTAAAAGAGGAGGATATGTTTTATGTTTCCATGATCTCTCTCTAAGGAAGTTTTCATTTTTCTTTTGGCACCATAAACCATAGCTTCCAGAAAAAAAGACATGAGGGGAAAATGGATGTGAGATGGAAAATTTTATGAAGATGTGATAGAAGTAATATTCCAGGTATGGACTGAGATATGAAACTAGTTTATTATTGCATTAGATTTAGTGAAATGAATTTGTAATATGCAAGCTTTATATTATTCTGTGAATTCTCTTCTACATATTCTGAACATAGTCTATCGTGTTAGCAATAACTTTATTTTTACGAACTGTGTTCGTCTAAATTTTTTATATATGGTGCACAATCTAGCTATCTAAATCATATCCAAAAATCAGCCTTACCCAGTTTGTTATTTTAGAAATATGAATATTTTGTGATTGTCTATCTCTCACCCATTTCATCTCTATTTTAACAATCTATTACGTTAGCCATAACTTTATTTTTATGAACTGGGTTCCTCTAAGTTTTTTATATATGGTGAACGACTTCAATATCTAAATCATATTAGAAAATTAGCTTTACCAAGTTTGTCATTTTGGATATATGAATATTTTGTGACTGACTATCTCTCACCCATTTCATCTCTGTTTTAATAGTATGTTGCGTTGGCCATAACTTTAATTTTATGAATTGGGTTCCTCTAAATTTTTTATATGGTGCACACCCTAGTTATCTAAATCATATCTGAAAATCAGCCTTACCAGTTGTCATTTTGGAGATATGAATATTTTGTGATTGTCTACCTCTCACCCATTTCTTCTCTGTTAAAATAGTTAGTTGCGTCACCAATAACTCTATATTTTTAAACTGGGTTTCTCTAAAATTGTTATATAAGATTCAACTCTTATCTGTGAAAATCATATCCAAAAAATAGCATTACCTAGTTTGTTAATTAAGAGATATGTATCAATTAGTGACAGGCATTTCTATGCCATCTTGGTTGTTGTTATTAAATCTACAAATCCATTCTGTGCATATCCTGCAATCATTTTGATCCAAGAGATGACTTCTCTTTGAGATGACTATCAAACAGTTCATAGACCTTGTCTATGCCTTAGTCTTTTGCATAACTATCTAACCAAAATTGCATAAACCTTATGACTAATATCTTATTTATAGTTATACAAAAGTGTGTATATATATATATATATTAGTATGATTAAATGAGAGTTGACATGGTTGTTAATTATTATTGATGAATTTAATATTGATTTTACTAGAATTTATTTGTAATAATATTGTTAAGTTGAAAAGTGATTAATAGGTTTGGAATTAAGTTTATAAACATGGAATTTGAAATTTTGATTTATAAGTATTGCTTTTAGAAAATTGGTTTATTGCGAGAAGAATTGCATAATTTAAGTGAAACTGGTGTAAGTTGGTTCATTGATTGTAATGGGAGACTATGTGCAAGTTGTCAAGGTTTAATTCTAAAGGCTTAGGTTGTTTTTATTTTGATTTCATGTATTGTGTTGATAGGTGTCTTGAGATAATGAAGTTACTAGAGCATGATATCTCTTGTTATGTATAAGGATTCTGGTTTATGATAATGTGAGATGATGTATAATCTGAGTTGTAAATGTATCATGATGTGGTTATAAAGTCCTTCATGCATGTTGTGAATCATTTATTGGTATTGAGCTTGTAATAAGTTATTGTGTTTGATAGTGAAGGAGATCTTGGTATTCGTAAAAGAGGATGTATTTTGTTTATGATTGTCAAAGTTTTGGGATAGTGATTTTAGAGTTGACCCTTGTGATTTTGTATGCAAGAAGGTAAATGCCTTGCATTGTATATGAATACTTGTCATTTTACGTCTTGCTTGCTGGATAGGGTCTTCTAGATGTAGGTATGGTAGTGGCTTTCAATGTGGGGTTGGGGCCCAAAGTGGCTAGCCATGATAACCCATTGAAAGTTGGTAACCAAGTGATAACCTAATTAATGAATTAGGGGGTTGGGTAGTTTTATCACATTAAATAAGTTAATGTTATGCCTCACTCATGGCTCAAGTGCTCATTTAGGCTTGAGATGAGATGATAAGGCCTGGAATGGCAAGATCAACTACCTTGTCCTCATGAAGGGTATGTTGATTCCGCATGAGTTTGTATGGGGGCTGGTGATTAGGAGAGGCTACCAGGATAACCTAGATGGCGAGAGGGGCCTAGGAAGTGCCACAGGGACAACCCATATCAATCCATGTGATTACACTCCTCCCTATTACAGTCTAGTACTCCCTAGGTTTATTTTCTCCTTCAGTTGTGTGAGTACCTCTGGAGGTCCAGTTAAGTGTGTAAGTGATGATTGTCATTAGTTTAGTGATTGGTGTCATGTTTCACCCTATTGTTTATATTAGTCTGTTGTTTTCCTAACTATTTCGTGTTGTGGGACCTTATTGTTATCTCCTAGCATGAGGGGGGTGGACCTTAGGGTACCACATGGTCAGGTGGTTGTGCTTTTATCTCCATTGGTTCCCCTTGTTGTTATTCATGTGCGAGAAGGATGTACCTTATGTGGTAGATTTCAGATCTTGTTCTAGCTTGAGGAGATAGGAACTTATGTTCATAGTCTAGTTTTGTATATCAGTAGAATCATGTACTATTATCTTGATGTATGTACTCCAATGTAATCAAGAAAGTGATATTGTAAGAAATGTAATGGTGTACCCTCCTGAAAGGGGAATTGTATATGTACTTGTAATTCTATATTCAAGACCTTAATGATTACTTATCTGATGTTATAATATGGAAATTGATGCAATTAGATTTAGAATGAACTATGGTTGTTAGTTAATTCATAATGCTAGTTAGATCTTGTTAATAGTTTTTTAGTAATGCAGTTATAGAACCCTAGAGGATAAGCTTAACTTGATGTTATGAATAAATATGATTTACATTTCTTTCTTATTTATTTTTTTAAAAACAAAATTGTCCTTTTTGTATAGTGTAGTTGAGCTATTCTCTAGGGTTTCCTGGCGGGGCATTAAATCTATTCAGAATATATACAACACATGCTACTGTCTCTGCCCAATATTAATTTGATAAATGTTTAGCTTTCAACATGCTTCTAGCCATCTCCATGATTGTTATGTTCTTCCTTTCTGTTACACCATTCTTCTATGGTGTGTACCTTATAGTTAATTGCCTTTTAATGCCATGATATCTACAAAAATCTTGAAATTCATTAGACATATATTCACCTCCTCTATTTAATCTAAGTGCCTTGATGTAATGGCCACTCTTCTTTTCCACCATAGCTTTGAATTCTTTGAATTTTCCAAAGGCTTAAGATTTCTGGTTGAGAAAATATATCCATGTCTTCCTACTAAAATCATCAATGAAGGTTAGAAAATAAGTACTACCTCCAAGTGATGAAGTTTGCATTGGTCGACACAAATCGCTATGAACTAGCTCCAATAATACCCTTGCTCTATATGAAACTCCTACTGGAAAGCTTTCTCTATGTTGTTTGGCCAAAACACAACTCTCACATAAACTACTTGGGTCCTCTATTGGTGGCAATCCCTTCACCATATTTTTCTTATGTAACAAACTCAATCCTTCAAAATGTAAATGTCCATACCTCAGATGCCTTAGCCATGATTGGTATAACTACATAGTTTTGAAATTGACTTCCTCTTCTCCTTGGATGCACTGAACTTGAAGGGGGAACATATGATTCTTGTTCATCTCCACTCTTGCAATCAACCTGTCATTTGGAAATTTGTCTAGTATTATGCAAACATTATCCATAAAAGATACTCTATAACCTTTTTGTACTAACTACCCAACACTCAAAAGATTGCGCTTTAGTCTAGGTACGAAATAAATATCAAGAATAAATCTTCTTTCACCATTTTTTTCCAAAACATTTATTACTCCTTTACCCATTACAACCACTTTATTATCATTAGCCAATTTTATTTCTGACTCTACTGAATCATCAAGACTAGCAAACAATTCTTTATTCAATATCATATCGTTACTGCATCCACTATCTAAAAACCAAATATCTCTAGCACTTTCTTGAGGAACATGACATGTAATGAATAAACTTCCAGAATTAGATTTAGATTCATTTATGTAATTAGCATTCTACTTATCCATGTCTCCTTGTTTATTTTTGCATTAAATTGCATAATGTCCATATTATTTGCAATAATAACACTAAATGTTAGATTTAGCATACCTTTGTGAATGTTGCTAGAAGTGACTCTTGCCACGTTCTTTACTATTGTAGTTTTGATTGTAGTTTTCACCTTGATCTGGTTTCTCCTTCCACCTCTGCCTCTGCCTCTTCCTCTTAACTTCCTCTTCCTCTACAAATAATACTTGAGACTTGAATGCATTCTCAAAAGAAGTATTGTTATTTCTACTTAGTCTAGATTCATGTGTCAACAAAGATCCCATCAATTTTATTTAGTGTTAAAAGTGAAGAAGATTGATTTTAATTATTTGAGTTGATCCTCCTTTCACCACTAAACATTCGAGGACATTCAACCAAGTAGAGAACTCTACTACATATCTCCTATCACTTGGAACATAGGGGAAGATTGGAGTTGTGTGAATATGTTGTTCAATTAAGCCCAATTATGCTCAAAACCCTAATTTCATAAATTCATAAATAAACAGACAAATTACAGAAAATGATCGCACACAAAGATATCAAATGACAACCAAATGCATACCAGATTTTGAAGTTTGGTGTGTAGAAAATTTGTGGACTAATGAGCGGGCGTCTAAGTCTAGTGCCACAGTTTTCTTCATGATCTGGGAATCTTTTCTACAACCTATTCCTGCTATTCTAGAGATTTTACTGTTGTGGGATCTGGAGGACTAAGGAGTGGGCACTTGAGTCTAGGTCCCTATTTTCTTCTCTGATCTACAATTTTAATAGTCTGTATTGCTCTCCTGTGACTCCACTTCTTTCACTTTTGCAACCTGTATCTTGCAATCACAGAAAAGTGGTTTAGTGGTCATGGTGTTTAGAAGCTTTCCTCAGTCAAGCCTCGGAGAGACATTCAAGCCTTCCAAACACTATTGTTAGATAAAGAGTGCATATCCCTATGGGATAGAGGCAAAATCCAAATGATAAATGATAGAAAACACAATTGATATCACCTTGTAGTAAAGATCTCATGGAAAGAAGATGCTCTTCATGCCATGAGGAGATGGATACCAAATCTACAACAAACAAGCTACTGTGCAACATAATGAATGTCTTGAATCACATTCACAAAATCCACAAGTTCACAATTGCCATCTAGTTTACAAATGAATCACTAATCATGCTTATATATGTAACTACAAACATTCATGCTCAATAACAGTCATAAACAAACACTTTGAAATAGGTCTTGACCTAAAATACGGCAGGACTAGGGCTCGGGCGCCCAAGTCCTCCCCCCTATTTTAGGTAGGATTTATGTTAAGTATATCACTTAAGTCCCATTTTTCACGAAACTTCAGGGTGTTCTCATCAGGAGTCATCAAAATCATCCAGGATTCTCTAAATACATTCTAAGGGACATGGGAGCTAAACCTTAAGAGGAAAAAGCCCCCAAGGATACTTTTTTCTGACATAACATTTAGCCCCCACTTTAATGTATGTATAAATGCAAGGCTAATACTTACATTAAAGTATGGTCAACAAAAATAGTAAACACGCCAATCACAATGAAGATAGCAACAGGCACACAAAATAGGGAGAAGGCAATTACAGTCATGCAAGACATGGAGAAGACAACATTGAAGACATGAAAAACATAGTGAATACAGTGAATGCAGTGAAAATAATGATGATTTTCTTTTTCTTTTTCATTTTCATATATATGAAATGTAGATGCATGTACAAGGAAAGAAAACACACAACCCAAAATGTAGGAGGGACTTATCACCACTGGTCTTTAAACTATATATGGGGCAACAGACACATAAAATAGATCTCAGAGTGCAGGAGGGACTCATTGCCACCAGTCTTTGAGACTGCACTTAAGAATAAACATGCCATACAAATCCCAAAGAATAGGAGAGACTCATTGCCACCGGTCTTTAAGACTATGCTTGGGAACAAACACACCATACACACACATAGAAGACGCAGAGAAAACATGACAAACAAGCAATGGAGTATACCTATTTCTAGGTTCATCACCATCTTAGGCACATTACAAGCACACACCATCGATTAGGCTTCACCACAACAATCACTGAAGACACACTTAATGGTTTGGATAGTCACAAATCCACTCTCCACCTCCACAATGGACTTTTTGAAAATGACATGATATGTACTCTCATCAAGAAATACACCATCCCCGCCTCCACAAAGGGCTTAAGATAAAAAGATATATGCAATATCACCTCCACAGAGGTCTTAAATGATTGAAGTAGATTTCTAGATTCACAAAGAAATCTTAGAGTGCAAGAGGGACTCATCGCCACCAGTCTTTAAACTGTACTTCAGAACAAACAGACTTTGCTAGCATCTAAATTAGACAACTTATCTTATATATGCTCCCACATTAAAGTGGTTGATATCTTGTACTGATATGAAGCACATTAAGGTAGGTAGAAAACACATAAGGGAACATGAGCTCTCGCAAGGCCCATGTCCCCCTGAGGTGACACGTAGTTTACGATTGCCAAATGTTCCCACAAACACATTCCTACAAGAAAAGTGTTAACATCCATATTATCATGATAAACAATAATGCATATGATTATTCACATAGAGAGTTGAGGTTATACTAGGATTTGGAGACTGAGTATAACTGTGAGGCCATACCAAAGAAATCTCAAAACTAAGTGTAACTAAGGTGAGATTCAAAGACAAACAAAGTGCACGGAGTAGCAGTATTGTTATGGTTTGTAAGTGCAATAAGACAACATAAAGATCACAAAGAGTGATTCTACTAGCCAAGCATTAGATAATTTATATTCCAACCCTATTGTCATGTATGGAATTGGTCCATTTTTTGATTTCTCACTGAACGGATTCTAGTTCCGTATTAGTCTAGTATGTTTTTTGTTATTTGCCCACTAGATATAAACACTAGATGAAGGGAAACAATAAATCGATAGAGGAGAAACAAGTGCCTTAGGAACAATCATGTAGGAGGGTACCCCCAAGTCACCAACCGCAACACTATCTCCATAAGACACAACACACAACAATGAAAATAGGGGAGAAGCAATATAGAAGAATGATGATACAAACAGAAGGTCACAATAGAGGTGGTCTCCCAGTATCCTGGACCTTACTAGAGAATCAAGAGTCATCCTAGGAGGCCTAAACAAGACATAAAACATCACAGGGGAAACACAACATGAGAGGTAAAGGGTTATAAATATTTATCTGTAGGGATAACCTAACTAAGTGTTGTCATCAAGCAAATCATCATCATTTTCCCACTCTTGACTGTTAGGGGAAAGTGGGACATAAGGTACCATAGCCCAACTTTTATTCTTGTCTTCAAGTTGTTCAGTGTCAAGTTCATCTAAGTTTTTCTCAATGTTAGGTTGAATGTTTTCTTGTTGAGTTGTATGTATTATGTTCTTAAGATATGGAAGAAGTGATTTGTTTTGAGTGGTCTCAGTATCTATCCATGAGGGTTTTAATGTAGGAGATCTTTCCTCATCCACTAGTGATACATCTTTTGAAGAAATAGCATAGGAGTGAGGGGAAGGTAAGGTGTTGTTGATTGTATCTCTAGTAGTGTTGAAAGAATATGCAATCAAGTTTTTCTCATCCTTAGTGATATCTAAGGGACTTAAACATTCAACAAAAGGGAGGGGATTAAGGCTCTTTACTTCCTTACTAATGTGTAAACTACTTGAATATTCAACTAAAGGAGGAAGATTGATAATATGATCCATAAAGGTTTCATGCACTATGATAGGGAGAGTGTTTTTAGTGTTGTTATATGAAAGTTCATTGTCTACCCATGGAATGTTATTGGTTGGATAGGCTTCTTTATTCACCAATGTTTCATCTTGGCTAGAGAGAACATTGTAATAAGGTGGTGGGAGCTCTTCATCCATGAATGCTTCATCTTGGCCAAAGAGAGCATTGGAAGGAAGAGATGGTGGTATGATGTTAAGAGATGTGTCAATGAAATCATCCTCTTACATCCAAGTGTCCTCATGAGGAGGAACAACTTTGGGAGAGGGATTGTAAGGTAAACCTAAGTTATCATCACATTTATTAGCAATAGGAGGCATAGTGGAATGTCCAATAGAAATGAAGTTATCTAAGGCTTCATCTAACATATTGAGGTCATCACTACTAAGTAAGTTATTTCTAATGAATTTAGTGAGATCATATAATATCAAAGGATATATTCCCATGAGATTTGTGAAGCTATCAAAATCAGATATATATAACAAAGGATTTCATATGTGGAGCACATAGAAAGATCAAAATAATGTATGTAGGCTATTTGTTTGAAAACTTGAGGATATTCATGAGTAAATTTAGAGAAATGATCAATGTCTATGATGTAGGCAAATAGAGCTTCCAACGAAGTATCCATGATGCTATTTTAAAAGAGCTCAAAGGTACCTTAGATGCAAGATTAGTTCAACTTTTTAAACACTTTTTTGAGGGATTAAGGAGGTTATAAAGGAAACACACAAGATCCACCACAAACCAAAGTGTAAAAGAAGTTAGGTAATGCAATCACCACAAGGTAAATTTGCAAGTTTTCTCAAAGAAGGTGTATTCTAGTTTTTATGTTGAGACACACAATGTGAATGTCAGATAATGCATGATTTCAAAAAAGATGATTAGATGATGTCAAATACATTCTTTCAAGTGTATACAAGATAAGATATCTAAATCTTTTCAATATTTATATAAGAGACAAGTGCAAAACTATGTATGAAAATGACCTAAAATGCTTTATTTTTTCAACTTTTTCCAATGCAAATTAGTGAAAGGAAATGTGTTGTAAGGAAATTGATGAAGTGAAAAAAGTAATATGTCTAGTAAAGAAATATTATCCTTCACAACACACTTTTGATGCAAATCTAGAGTGATGACAAGTCAAAACCTAGTGAAAATACACTAAAATATGTAAATTTTCACAACTTTTCAATGCAAAGACCCAATAAAAAGGGTGTTGTAAAGAATTTTAGGAGGTACAGAATATTATAATAGTAATATCAATCACCTAAATCCATAAAATTTGTCACAACATGCTTATAGTGCCAATCTAAGTCAAACCCTAAGGAAAATATAGCCAAAATATACAATTTTTCACAAATTTTCAATGCAAAGCCCAATAAAAAGGGTGTTGTAAATAATTTAAGGAGGGGAAGTAGATAATAACCTTGATAACATCCAATTAGTGCAGAAAATTCCTTCACAACATGCCAATGATGCAAATCTAGAGAGACGATAAGGCTAAAAATCTAGTGAAAAAGCAAGGTTTTCAAACCCTAGACATGCAATTTTGCAAGGAAACCACTATGATGCAACACTACAATTAGAAATAAGTCTTAATGTGTGTTTTCAAAGGGTAGTAAAATCTAAAACAAGATTTTCGCTACAAACCTTAGCTAATGCAAAACTAGGTTATGTTCATGAAAAAATCTACAATTTCATGCAATTTTTATCAATTTGATCATGAAAATGCAATGTAAATGAATGATGAATGAAAAATTTATGTATTTTAAATCAGATATGATGATAATGACAGAAATTTATTGAAATTAAATGCTAACTAATTCAAATTATTTTAAAATGCAAGCTAAAATGCCAATGTTTTTCAAAATTTTCAATTTTTTTTGTAATTTTTTAAATACATTAAGATCAACAATGAAATGAATGAATGAAATGAATATAAATCTAAAGCACAACACTCCAAGCTACCAAAATGTCTAAAGACATGGGTTCACCAAAATGTTTAGTGTTAAAAGTGAAGAGGATTGATTTTAATTGTTTGTGTTGATCCTTCTTTCACCACTAAACATTCAAGGACATTCAACCAGGTAGAGAACTCTACTATAGATCTCCTATCACTTGGAACATAGGGGAAGATTGGAATTGTGTGAATATTTTGTTCAAATTAAGCCCAATTATGCTGAAAACTTTAATTTCATAAATTCGTAAACAAATGGACAAATTATCGAAAATAATTGCACACAGAGATATCAAATGACAACCAAATGCATACCATATTTCAAAGTTTGGTGTGTAGAAAAGTTAGGAACTAACGAGCGGGTGCCCTATTCTAGTGCCACAGTTTTCTTCAAGATCTAGGAATCTTGTCTGCAACCTGTTCTTGTTGTTCTAGAGATTTTACTGTTGTGGGATCCGGAGGACTAATGAGCGGGTGCCTGAGTCTAGGTCCCTGTTTTCTTCTCTAATCTACAATTTTGATAGTTTGTACTACTCTCATGTAACTCAACTTCTTTCACTTTCACAACCTTTAACCTACAATCATAGAAAAGTGGGTTGGGGGTTGTGGTGTTTAGAGGCTTGCCTCAATCAGGCCCCAGAGAGACATTCAAGCCTTTCAAACATTGTTGTTAGATAAAGATTGTGTATTCCTGCAAGATAGAGACAAAATCCAAATGATAAATGATAGAAAACACAATTGATATCACCTTGTAGTGAAGATCTCATGGAAGGAAGATGTTCTTCATTCTGTGAGGAGATGGATGCCAAATCTGCAACAAACAAGCACATTAACAACACAAAAGTCTCCTCTGCAATACAATGAATGCCTTGAATCACTTTCATAAAGCCACAAGTTCACAATTGCCATCTAAATTCCATCTAGTTTACAAATGATTTACTAATCATGCTTATATATGCAACTACAAACATTCCCGCTAGGAATTTTGTAATTAAAACTTATAGTGTTGGCATAGGACCTAAATAATGGTCATTAACTGACACTTTGAAATAGGTCTTGACCTAAAATAGGGCAGGACTAGGGTACGGGCATCCAAGTCCTCCCCCTATTTCAGTTAGGATTTATGTTAAGTACATCCCCTAAGTCCCATTTGCCATGAAACATCAAGGTTTTCTCATCGGGAGTCATCAAAATCATGCAAGATGCTCTAAATGCATTCTAACGGACCCAAGAACTAAACCTTAAGAGGAAAAAGCCCCCAAGGATACTCTTTCTAACATAACAAATTCATCTATTGACAACTGTGTCAAATCTTTGCATTCTTCAATTGCTACAACTATAGAATCAAATTTATTGGGTAAACTCCTGAGAATTTTTCTATGATATTTTGATCTATTATTTTCTTCTCCATTAGATGTAACTTGATTCACAATATGCATCACCTGACTCAAGAATTGATCTACAGACTTCGAATCATTCATTTGTAAATATTCAAAATTTCTTCTAAGAGATTGAAGTTTAGCTACTTTCACCTTTATATTTCCTTGATAGATTCTCCAAAATTTCCCATTCCCTTTTTGATGTAGTTTCTTCTACAACCCTTGGAAAGATAGACTCATCCACTGACTGTTGAATTAAGAATAGAGATTTTGCATCCTTCTTCTTGTTTTCTTTAAGCTCTTCCTTTTGTGCTCTGGTCAAAGCTTGATGAGCTACTTGATTTTGTGGGTCTACAAAACCATTTTCTACCAAATCCCAAACATTTTGTGAACAAAACAAAGTTTTCATTTTAATAGCCCAATACTCATAATTCTTACCAGTAGAAATAGGAATCTGAGGCTGAGTGATACTACTATTGGATATCATTTTCCTCTTGACTGCAACCTCCTTAACACCTTGGCAGTGTCTTGTGTTTGCAGGCTATCGACTCCATTCTTGCTTAACAGCTTACTAATCTCTATAATTTCCTTTTAGCAACGACACAACTTGAATTATTTCCCTCCTTTTGCTAGGTTTTATTATACTTTGTGGGTTTAGATCTTGATGGTTTCTTGACTTCTTCCTTGTTTTGGTGGCTCCTCTTTTGTTTTGATCACATGTAAAACAATGACTCGTCTTTATCCTTTCTAGCACATTAATACTTGATATAAGACTTGGGCGATCCTCTTTTTCTCCTTGCAATTGGATTTCTGATAGCTGAGACTTTTGTGATCAACTGCTCCTTCTTTCCTTGGCATTGATCTATTAAAATGCAATGGACAACTAAGAGGGTGGTGAATCAGTAGTCACAAAAACTTAACTTCATATGAATATCAAACCATTAAATACTTAACTGTTGATAATCAGATTTAAACATGAAAGCATGAAACCATAGACTTAATCACAATCACACATTCAACACAGTAGACACCATATTTTTATGTGGAAAACCCTAAAAGGGAAAAACCACGGTGGGTGTTAGCCCAAAAAATTATGAGTTATAACAATACCAAAAAATAGAGGCTCACTGCCTACATGACTCACTACCCAAATTGCTGACTACAAAGAATGGCTCACTACCAAAGGGTAGCTCACTGCCAAGGGGTGGCTCACTGCAAAAGGGTGGCTTACTAACAAAAATGATGAACTGATGATGTAACATCTACTCCATGCCTAGGTTCAGTTCCATTGAAGCACAATATAACTTCTATTCTTTGCTCCTTCACACCTTTGCACTTATATCTTCATTTTCACATTCCACACACTTTTTTGCAACTACATTACATGCTTTTATACAATTCATCAACCTTGGAATGTACATCAAGGTCAGCATTACATTCATCAACCATTGGAACAATCTCCAAGGTCAGCATTACAATCATACATAAAATAGGTCTCAACCTAACACAAATTTAGCTAAGGAAAAGATGTAAAGATGTATTCAGATCATGCCATGCCTTAGTTGGGACTCAAATCTAATCTTCCACATCACAACATGCTTCTACAATCTTCACTGCATATCCATAATTAGTGAAATCAACCAAGTCAGCCAAAACTGGTGAGAACACTAGGTCTACTAAGAACATTCTTCATCCATGATCCTATTTTCTCTTTGCAAACCAATCCAAAGGTAGGAACACAATTAGGAGACTTCCATAAGCACATTGTAACCACTGGAAACAACTGCACAATCTCCAACCACTCTGTCAAGAATATTTTCAAACTGAAGCATAAGAACAACATTGTTGGCCACTGTCATAAAGAAAGGATAGCTTATGGACCATCATATCATGATCCATGAGAGTTAAGGGCATATAACACCAAATTAGACTTAACTCTAGAACCGCAGACTATAATACTTCAATGCAGAGCATAACACTTTCTCCATGTCACCACCAAACATACAGGAAAAGTAGTTTTCACTCCGGTGAACATAACTCACTCAAATCTTCATACTGGAGGTCAAACCTAAAATGTAACATCTTCAGATAGACTTCTAAATAACTTCCAATCTGCAAACAAAGATATTCATCCTATATGAAATGCACAACATTCTTCTGAATTGTTCTTCTGTATGCAATACACTATTTCCACTGCAACTCATCATTTCTACTGGAGAAGCTAATTTTTTCAATATCCTCAACATCAAGATCATTTACATAAGTAAATACAAAGCATCTCACTTAATACAAGGAAGAAACAAAATCAGAGCACAATTGACACCAATGACAACACAGATATATTCACATCAATGACAACACTAATCAAACACATACTTGCAATAGGATCTCCAACTCATTGCTCTTCTTTGAGGGAAAATCAACTATTGAGTATCCTTTAGTATCACTCACCTCAAATTTGGTAGCCTCTAGTTTATCAGACAAATCTAATGTATACTCTTCTTTTGCAGCTGTTACCTCATATAGAACTCATATCAAATAAACTAGCTTTGATACCAGACTGAAGGAAGAGAGACAAAGGAGAAAACACAGAAGCTGCAATTTCTATTCTTTTATTTAAACAAATTACAAATGCCTCTATTTATAGAGGTCTAAGAACAATCTAGACTCCTTTGGACATGGTGAATATGGACTGGATTCACATTCAAAACACATGGTTGAAAATCAATGTACATGACATGAAAATGGTCTACAAGTTGGTGGGAGGTGGTGGGAGAAGCTTCTTCCTTAAATGCTTATGTTGACCACTTTGTTTGGTGATGTTCTCATGGTTAGAAATTAATTACATCCAACAAAATGCAGGGATATTTTATAAAGAATGGTGGAAATGTTGGGTATGAATGGTTCTTTACTAGAATTTATGGATCTAACTAGGATTGTTCAAATGAAGTCGTTGATTGATAGATTGTTGTCTTTCATGCTTCTCCCGATCCCACTGTTGATTTGAGAGATCTCTTGAATTACCACCACCTTAAATCACTCTCTGCAACAACAATAGCATTGATATTTTCCTTAGAAGTTTTGGTTGTTTCATACTTAGACTGTGGTTGCTGCCATCTACGCACAATCAAGGTTTTCTCACCATTGAAACTCAAAGACTGAGAGTACAAAGTAAAGGGATATTTGATGATTCCTTGTAGGTGTTCACTCTCATTATATATATTTTTCACTATCCGTTGTTGGTGTTCATCCTTCCCATCCTCATTGCAAATATGAGCATAGAGCTTTTTCAGTGTTTTGTAGTAGAGCTATGAGTAGTGCTAGTGGTAGAGGGTGAACTAGAAAATTTGACTCAATTGATACTAACTGAGGATAGTGAAAGAAGAATAGAGAAATATATTGATATCACAACTTGAATCTTTTCAGAGATATTTAGTCCTAAACACTCCTTTGACTTCCATGGCATAATACCTCAAGAGTGTTTTGGGAATTAAGGTGTCTCAACCTTGGTAATTCCTTGTATTATTTCATTGTATTTATTTATTTATTGCCTATTGTATAATTTGGATGCAAATCCTATGTTGTCATATTGTGAGAGTTGGCACGATGATGTGTCATCCTACATGGCATATGACTACATGTAAATTTATCCTCACATGAGGAGATAGGCATCCCACTTAGTGGTAGGAATATTTTTCCATGTGTCAGTATTTTGGAGTGTGTGTAAGGGAATATTGACCAAAACAGTCATGACAGAATCATATGACAAAGTTATGACATGTAAGAGTCAGAAATAGAAGATCCTATGATAGGTATGGACATGTGTCGAGAAGCATCTTTGAAAAAGGCATCTTTGGGTGCCCTAAGGTGGACTATGACATGTTGTAAGAGAATATGCTATTTATAGCCTATGTATGATAGATTCTCTTACAGCTGTAAGTTAAGACAGCTACGACAGATTCTATGATGGTTGTAAGAGTCATAAGAGCATCTGTCATAGCCCATTTTTGAAATAGATGACGTCCATGGCATGGGGTGACTTGACAAGTGTCAGGAATGTCTTATAGTGTTGGACAAGTGTCCATAGGCATGGGTTTTAGATCATGAGTCCATGTTCGATGCCCATCTCAATGTGGAGCTATTTTTTGCCTTGTATTTGCTTTATAAACAGGTGCTTTGGAGAGGTGATGCATTATGTGATTGACAGGTACTGTTATGCTACCCAATCATCTCTAGATATGAGTGTCAAAGACTCCTGCAAGAGCATTGGCTTTGTGACTGTATTGTAACCTTCATTATTTACAGAATATATTTGAGCTGTGTTTTAGATTGTGAGGTTTTTCACCCAATAAGGGTTTTCCCCACGTATATCTTGTGTCTCTCTTCTTCTATCTTACATTCTTGTGTATGTGTTTGCTACAATATCTCTGTTACTGGATTAACATAATCTGTAATTGTAAAGATAAAATTGAATTTGCACTCTCCTCCCCTCATTAGATTGGTGTAGGAAGCGATTTTCGCACACCTAGCTTCCTTTCAGTCGGTATCAAAGCTTGCCAAGTTTTGGTTCTAGCTACTAGGTAGGGGTTTTTTGAGGTAATTTTAGGTTGAGTGGGAGTTTTTGCAGAGTATTCTATATGTTTTTATAGGAAGGAGATGGAAACCACATCCGGAAGATTATAGGTGGAGAAATTTAATGGCACTAATTTCGAGTTGTGGAAACTCAAGATGGAAGACCTACTTGTTGATCATGACCTATGGGAAACTGTCTCTGGTGTAAAACCTACATCAATGTCACAAGTTGATTGGGACCTCAAAGATCAAAAGGCTAAGGATCTCATAAGACTCTATCTAGCTGACTCTATCTTGTTGAATGTTCATGAGAAGAAGAGCAGGAAAGAGCTTTGGAAGAAGCTGGGTGATGTTTATTAGGCCAAGTCCTTGGTGAACAATATTTTTATGAAAAAGAATTTGTTTTCTTTGAAGATGGAAGACAGAGAATCTATTACGGACCATAGGAATGCTTTCAACATGATCGTTGCACAGTTGACATCTGTGGGTGTGAAAATGGAGGAGGAGGATGGGTGTATGACCCTATTTTATTCTTTATCAGATTCATGGGATCATATTGTCATGCCTATCGGAAGCACCACTACCACCTTCAAGATGGAAGATATGGTGTCTTCATTGTTATCTGAAGAGATGCAGAGAAAGTCTTCTGAGGTAGCCAAAGAGGTTCTTGTAGTTCGTGGAACACCTAAAGAGAAAGGGAGAAGAAGGACAAGAAAGGTGAAAAGGGCAGATCTAAATCCCATGGGAGATCCAAATCTCCTAGAAAGTCCAAGGCTCTATGTTGGAACAATGGGAAAACTGGGTATTTCTGAAAGGAATCCAAAGAGGAGAAGAAAAAAAGGAAGAAGAATTCTCTTGATTTAGATTTAGACAAGTCACAAGATGATGGTGATGCCTTCATCATAGCCTTGGACACCCATGCATCTGATGATGTCTGGTTGATTGATTCTGGTGCATCATTCCACATTACCTCACATCAAGACTGGTTTACAAAATATGAAGAGTTTGATGGTGGAAGAGTGTACCTGGGTGACAATTCTCATCTGTAGATTGTTGGTCATGGAAGAGTCTCAAACTGATTTCTTGATGGATGATTGAAGGGGATCATTGGGGTTATGCACATCCCAAGACAAGCACAGAACCTGCTTTGTGTAAGTATGTTGAATGATGCAGGTGTGCAGGTTATCTTTTCGAAGGATAGATGCAAGATGACTAGAGGATCTATGGTACTTGCAAAGGGTACTCAGAGAGGTACTCTATTTCAGCTGGAGGCATACACTTCATAGTGCAATATTTCATATGACTTGAAGAAAAGAGCTGCAGTCACTTAATCCCCACCATCTGAACAAGTAGTGAAGAAATCTATTGTAACACTTTCTAATGGTAGTGCACATCTTTTAGAAAATAAACTTCATGCTAAAAAGACTATGTTATGGCCACATTGGTGAGAAGGGTCTTAGAATCCTAAAAATAAAAACCTTGTTAAGGGGTTGAATGATTGTAATATCAAGT
Organism: Cunninghamia lanceolata; assembly: GCA_027924645.1. Lineage (NCBI taxonomy): Eukaryota > Viridiplantae > Streptophyta > Pinopsida > Cupressales > Cupressaceae > Cunninghamia > Cunninghamia lanceolata. The sequence continues at coordinate 23,817,254 of BSBN01000078.1, forward strand.
TTGACTTTTACAAACATTGGGTATATAGAAAGCAAAACCATGTTCAATTTTACTCTAGTTCTCACAAGTCTTCTGGTGTATTGGATCTTATTCATTCTGATATGTTTGGTCCTGTTAATGTTCCTTTAATTTCTAAATCTGTATATTTTGTATCTTTCATAGATGATTACAGTAGAAGGACATGGGTTTATTTTATCAAAAGTAAGACTAAAGTCTTTAGTCAGTTTAAGGAGTTTAAAGCCTTTGCTGAAAATTAGACTAGTAAAAAGATTAAGTGTTTGAGAACTGACAATGGTGGTGAGTTTTGTTTGGAAGATTTCGATAAGTTCTGTAAAGAGCAAGGGATTGAAAGACATAAGACAACTCCATACACCCTATAGCAAAATGGAGTTGCAGAGAGGATGAATAGGACATTGATGCAGAAGGCTAGGATTATGCTTAGTGGAGCAAGCCTCAAAGAAAAATTTTGGGCTGAAGTTGTAGCCACTGCTTGCTATCTGGTGAACAGATCTCCTACATTAACTCTTGTTGGTAAGACATCTATGGAGTTGTGGTCTAGTAAGAAGCTTTCAGTTAGACATCTTCATGTTTTTGTTTGTGAGGCATATGCACATGTACCTAGGGAGAAATGGTCTAAATTGGAGAACAAAGCTATTAAATATATTTTCATTAGCTATGGTGTCGGTGTGAAAGGATACAAGCTTTTGGATCCCATGGATGAAAACATGTTGTATAGAAGAAGTGTTATCTTCAAAGAGATAACAACTTCTATTGTTCTACAGCCAGAATAGACAGTAAAGAAAGAGGATGTGGTCTAGTTTCCTTCTACCCCTGAGAAGACTGAACAAATAGACCCTATGGGACCCGATGATAAGGAGAGCTCTAGCAGCTCTGAAAGCTTAGAAGAAGCACAATCTCAACCTCAACCATTGAGGAGGTCTACACAATCGAGAAAGCAACCTGATAGGTTTGTTTATTCATTACTTGATTCTAGTTGTGATTTTGCTTTACTTACTAACACTGATGAGCGTAGAACTGTGAAAGAGGATATGCACATGAAAGATGCAGGTTCCTAGAAGGAGGCCATGGAAGATGAGATGGCTTCTTTGGAATAGAATAAAACATGGTAGTTGGTGCCTTTACCTAAAGGATGGAAACCTGTTGGATGCCAATGGTTGCAAGTATGAGGTGAGCCAGTGTTGTCATTGATGTCAACATACTCATATTGTATTAACAAGAAGGATTTGATGAGCTGTGTGCTGAGGATATTGAGAAAATTAGCCTCAGTCAGGAACAGTGAAGAACAGTGATGAGAAGAAGGCAAATGTACTGTATAGGATGAGAACCGGAGGATGCGGATTAAAGGGTTAGTAGATATGAGTCTTGAGATGCTACAATTAAGATTTCAGAGGTCCGCATGAAGATCTGAAGGAGTTGTGGCTGCCGGTATAGAACCGGGTCCGGCAAGTATCCGGAGGTGACAGAGGATCACAAAAAGGTCCGGTGAGGTCTGGAATTGTATTATCCTAATCTGCGGATTGGAAGGAGTGTTTGGGATGTCCTTGTGATGTATCATCCTGATTTGTGTATGATTTGGAGGTCCGGAAGTACCTCTTGCATTATGACAGTGGCGACAGACTGTGTTCTTGAAGTTCCGGATGAGGAAGACAAGAGACCCCAGTAAGCAGAGGAAGTGCGGATGTATCCAGACATTCAGATAGGCTTGTGAAGGTTCTTGGATCATGTTTAGGTTGTGTTGTTGGTCCGCATTGATGGTAGAGCCCGGAATTGAAGTTATTCTTCCGGATGAAGTTCTTGCTCTGTGTAGCTGACCGGATGAGTTGTTCATCCTGCGAATGTTCTTGTGATGGCCGACCGGATGTGTTATTCATCTTGCGGATACTCCTATGGTTGTTTGCCAACTTAGATGCTTGTTCCTGAGTCGATGTCTTGTATAAATAATGGTTTGTAAGTTCATTTCAGTGTGTGGTATGAGGATGAGTATGGTATAGCGAAGAAACGTGCGAAAGGCAGAGCAGAGATTGTTGGGCTTAATTGGAACTGATCCGGACATGGTAGAGATGTCATTCTCCAGTTCAAGACTGTGATTTTCATCACTTTGTAGACAGTGTGTCTCCTTGTAGGCAGTGGGCCTCTTTGTGAGCAGTGTGCTCAGGCAGTGAGCCCTTATTGGCATGTGCCATTCATTTTTCTTTATTCTTCTAACAGAGAATAATTCTTGGGTTAATCACCCCATGGTTTTTCCCTTAACCGGGTTTTCCACGTCAAAATCTTGGTGTTCAATGTGTTGATGCTTATCTGCTCTTGTGTTTATGTATTATGCTTCCATGGATGATTATTTGATATGCTGCTAACTAACAACAGAGAATTAAGTGTTTAAAAAAGAAGAAGTTCTATACAACTGATTCACGCCCCCCTCTCAGTTGTATGCCCTAGATCCAACAATTGGTATCAGAGCCAAGTTCCTCTGATAGGAGCTTAACCGCTTGAGGAGATCCAGGATGTCGTCATACAAGAAGGATAGTCCGAAGTTCGATGGAACCAACTTTACTCTCTGGAAAGGTCGCATGAAGTGTCATTTGGAATGTATGGGAAAAGCATACTTGGCTATGATTTCTAAACCATATATACCCCCACAAGGTGGTCTGACAACTCTGAATGAAATCACAGAAGATGAAAACAATCTGCGGACCAAGGAAGCTCTTCTAAGCGCATTGAATGACTCAGATCTCTCGAATGTCATTGACCTACCAACTGTATATGAGATCCTAACTAAACTGGAACTTCTGTATGAAGGAGATGAGTTTGTCAAAAGTGCAAGGTTGCAAAGTCTGAAAGGGAAATTTGAAAGATTGAAAATGAGAGATGATGAAAACATCACTACCTTTATGCCAAGAGTAAATGAGCTGGTATGTGGAATCAGAAATGCTGGTGGAACTTTAGATGAAAATGAGATTGTCTGCAAAATCCTAAGATCCCTTCCTGCTGCCTACAAAATCAAAGTTGCTGCCATTGATGAATTCAGAGCCCACACAACTGTCACAAGAGAACAACTGGCTGGCAAACTAGCTGCATTTGAAAAGACCGAGTTTGGAGATGATCCGCCCAAGACTGAATCTGCTTTCAAAGCCAGTGCCTATGTGAAAGGCAAACAGAGATTTGATCCGGGTGAAAACTCATCAAGGAAAATGTCATGGTATGATCAAGCAAGAAGAGACATGGAAGAAGAAGAAGCAGAAACAGCTCAACTTGAAGCCCTCATTGCAAAAAGACTGCCAAGAGGATCCGGTAAGTATGAAGGAAAACTACCCTTTAAGTGTTTCAACTGCAATAAGATTGGTCATTTTGCCTCAAGATGTCCAGAGAGATCTGCAAGATCTAATACTCACAGACAAAGGTTTCAAAAGAATTGCTATTATGTTCATGAAGAAGATGACAATGAAGGAGTAACAGATGATGAATCAGAACCAGGAAACAAATCCAGAAATGAGTGGGTGTTTATAGCCATCAAGGAAGAAGATTCCATGCTCTTTGAATCTGTCAATCACAAAGTTGTTGAAAAAGCCTTGGCTGCTCAAGTGGAAGAAAAGGATGATTGGGTTATTGACAGTGGATGTTCTCACCATATGACTGGTGACAAGAATAAGTTCTTAGACTTGGAAAGATATGAAGGAGGAATGGTAAAGTTTGGTGACAATTCTGCTGGCAGAATCAGAGGTAGGGGAACTATTTCCTTTGATGGTAAGAGCAAAACAGGAAATGTACTGTATGTTGAAGGATTGAAGCACAATCTTCTCAGTGTTGGTCAGTTAGTGGACAAAGGCTATGATCTCCGGTTCAAGAATGGAAAATGCAGAATCTTTACAAGCTCCGGAACTGAAATTGCATCCGGTACTCAGACAAGAGGTAACATCTTCCATCTGGTTGGTTCAAATAAAAGTTGTCTGTTTGTTCAAATTGATCAGAGTTGGTTATGGCATAGAAGAATGTGTCATGTAAATTTTGATAACATCATCAAAATAAGCAATACTCAGGCTGTGAGAGATCTTCCAAAGTTGATGAAACCTACAAATAGTGTGTGTAAAGAATGTCAGTTAGGCAAACAAAGCAGAGTCTCTTTTAAAAGCAAAGATCAGTCTTCTACCGGATTGTTGGAATTAGTACATACTGATCTATGTGGTCCGACAAGAATCAAGAGTCTGCAAGGTGATAGATATTTCATGTTGTTAATTGATGATCATTCCCGGATGATGTGGGTTACCTTTCTAAAAGAAAAATTAGAATCTTTTGAGAAGTTCAAAATCTTCAAAGCTATGGTGGAGAATCAAACCGGATTGAAACTAAAGTGTCTAAGGTCTGATAGAGGTGGTGAATTTACATCTGGTGAGTTCATTGACTTTTGTGAGAAACAGGGTATAAGGAGACAGTTGTCTGCCCCTAAGACTCCACAGCAGAATGGAGTAGTTGAGAGAAAGAACCGGACCATCCAGGAAGCTGCTAGGACAATGATGTTGGAAGCAAATGTTCCTCAAATGTTTTGGAAAGAAGCTATCAGCACTGCAGTCTACACTCTCAATCGAGTTCAAATCAGAAACAACACCGGTAAGACCCCCTATGAACTCTGGTTTGGCATCACTCCTACTGTGAAATATTTCAGAGTATTTGGTAGCAAGTGTTATATTAAAAGAGATGAAGATCTAGGAAAGTTTGATGCTAGAAGTGATGAAGGAATTTTCTTGGGCTACTCCACTCAAAGCAAAGCATACCGGTGTTACAATAAGAGATTGAGGAAGATGATAGAAAGCACCAATGTAAAGGTTGATGAAGGAATTGAGAAGCCTTCAAGATTTTATGAGTTTGATGAAGATGACCAAGACAGTGTTCAAGGACCTCAATCCTCTCCGGTGAGACAGAGTCAGCCTGATCCGGTAAATCAGGAAGAAGAGTTAGGTTTGAATGAGCCTGATCAAGAAACAGCAGTGCTGGATACTCCCAAAATTCCAAGGTATGTAAGACTGAATCACTCTGAAGATCAGATCATAGGTGACAGAAGCAAAGGTGTACAAACTAGAAGGAATATTGCTCAAAATCAGAATGAATGTTGTCTGATTTCAAAGATTGAACCTAAAACAATAGATGAAGCCTGCAATGATGAAAACTGGACCAAAGCAATGGAAGATGAATTGATGCAAATTGAGAAAAATCATACTTGGGATCTTGTTCCCAGACCTAGAGACAGGAATGTAATTGGAACCAGGTGGGTCTTCCGGAACAAACTAAATGAAGCCGGTGAAGTAATCAGAAACAAAGCTAGATTGGTCTGCAAAGGCTACTCTCAAATAGAAGGAATTGACTTTGAAGAGACTTTTGCTCCGGTGGCAAGAATTGAAGCAGTCAGATTACTTCTTGCATTTGCTGCCTTCAAAGACTTCAAGGTATATCAGATGGATGTCAAGTCTGCCTTCCTAAATGGTGATCTGGAAGAAGAAGTCTACATTGAACAACCGGATGGATTTCAATTGTCTGATAATAATGATATGGTCTGCAAGTTGAAGAAAGCTTTGTATGGATTGAACCAAGCCCCAAGAGCATGGTATGAAAGGTTGGATAAGCATCTTGTGCAGATTGGATTCAACAAAGGTACTGCTGACAGTAACTTATATTTCAAAATTGATCATGAAAACATTCTGATTGTTGAAGTGTTTGTGGATGATATCATTTTTGGAGGAAGAGATAGTATGTGCAAAACTTTTGCAAATCAGATGAAAAGTGAGTTTGAAATGTCTATGCTTGGTGAAATGAATTTCTTCTTGGGTCTGCAAATTACTCAAACAAAAGAAGGGATCTTCATTTCTCAGACCAAATATGTGAAAGAATTGTTAAAGAAATTTGGTATGGAAGACTCAAAGCCTATGAACACTCCTATGGCAACCGGATGTAAGTTAAGCAAAGATGATGATTCCCCAAAGGCAGATCAGACAAAGTATAGATCAATGATTGGTGGATTGTTGTATCTCACTCAAACTAGACCAGATATAATGCAGGCTGTTGGTCTTGTG